>LR991104.1:17125810-18418310 GCA_905163515.2 Lymantria monacha | reverse complement strand
ATGATAACCATATCCAGGGCTTGAAGTTACCTCTAGTGGCATTTAACTTCAACTGCTTTAACTACCAAATAAATAAATGTGACAATTTTAGGTTCATAATTTCGTATTTAAAGAAGACGTTTTGCCACACCATCTATGGCAAAAGCTTCCATATTTTTTTCAATTTAATATTCAAGTTTTCATTTGGAATATTCTAATATTTGAAACCCATCCAATATTCTTAATTATCAATTAGATTTTATTTATTCCGCCTTTGACAAGTTTAGAATTTTATAAAGATATCTAGAAAAATTGACTACACTACAAGTATTCATGCCTCACTGCGAGGTTTTGTCTTAAAATAATGCAAATTTCAAACTATTGTCAACACTAATTTCTAAGATATCTTTTAATTTGAATGATTACATAAATCTCACATTTGAGTTGAGTCTGTCCCTTTTGTTTTTTTTTTTATTTCGCAAGGTGGGACCATGGATGTGGTCGCGCCCCGGCAAATCGGCCCCATTAGAGCACTTGATCGGCTTTTATAACAACCTTTTTTTATTTTTTCTCTTGCGGTAGACTATGGATGTGGTCGCGCCCCGCCTATTCAGTCTGGGGCGATTGGAAGAGGCGGCGCGCAACCCCATGGACCCACCCTGCAAACACCTCTCTTCGCCGTGCGAGCGGGCCACCGGTACCCGATCTTTGTCTTCGGTGGCCAGGGTTGGGTCTGTCCCAAGCATCGTCATCTCATCATCATCTCAGCCGATAGATATTCCACTAGTGGCCTCGGGCCTCTTCAACTGTAGGAAAGAAAACCGTTCTGTTATATATGTTGACATAGAGCTTTATTTCGAGTTTGCCTTACCTTGCATAGATGTTATATGCATATTATATCCCTTAGTCGTCTTTTACAACACCCAACAAGCGAGAGAGAAGGTGGTGAGTTTTAATCTTACTCTGTCACCATACAGAAAACCGTTTGGACTCCCAAAGATAAAAGACTGTTAAAGTATATGTATACTTTACGATATATCTTGATTGGTACTTTGTTGACTTGAATTTTGTTTTCAACTAAAAATATTATACAGGCAAAACCACAGGAAGTAGCAATGATCCGCGACATTTTGGACACGTTTCTCAACGAAAACATGGATTTGATTGCACCAGAGATCGAAGAAGTTGAGGAAGAGGAGCTGCCAATACCAGATGTACGTGATTTTAATAATAACCAGTCTATATAACTTGGTAAAGTTAAAGAGACAGGATGAAAATAATGTTGTGAGGAATGTTTTTTAAATATAAATGTCTAAGGCTTTAGGAGCAAGGGAAGATCGAAGAAAGATAGAAAGGGAGTGAACGGAAAGATTACATCTGATAAGGTTCTATGAACGAAAAGGACGCATGGCACCTACCCCTAGTAATTGGGTACATACCCCAAGCTCTTAACTTGGGTAGGGTAATTTAGATCCTTTCACCAATAAACGATCATGGCTATAATTTCGAAAAGGGTTGGATGATGTTGATATTTATTATAAATTCAATTTCATTTTTAACAAATTATTGATTTGGAAGTTCTGTTATTAAATTTTGGTTTAGGCAAAAAAGTCGTCTTTGGGTTAAAGCCAAATTGTCTTAAAAATTTTACTCAGGTAATTCTTGCCAGCAAGGTTAAAGTTTCCAAATATTCGGTTATAGGCACTAGGCGCGTTTCGTTTTGAAATGCCTGGCGATGTCCACTGTTGAATATAGATTTCTTCAGGGGTATAATACTATAATTGCCACGCTGGGCAGACAGACTTGACGATTGCAGTTGGTGTAAGTTGCCCAGGAATATAACGCTGCTTATTCTATGGGTAATCTCTTAGCCGATTTTTACGAGACCCAAGGGTTTTTATGAGATTATAAAAATGGATAACCAAAGCAATAAAGTAAATCTGAAGTAAAGCTTTTAATTTTTCTTATCCAGATAACTGTGGTATACGCAGTACCTGGTATTGGTCCACGAGTGGATCAGGACATTGTTGCAGACTTTGAGGAATATGCTATGGAAGTCTGCAAGATTCAAGCCGACGTCATCATGCCAAGGAACTTGAGACATTTTCTTTGTCCGCCCCTTGAAAAGTAAGAATTAATTTTTCACCTATTCCTTTATCAGTCTCTCGATATCCATTGTTGTATATCGTGGTTGTTGTTATGAGTATACCATGAAAGCGCTGCCACCCATTACTTGGATACATCATTCATCGATTTTTAGCACACCTAGGAGATAGTTAAGGTTGTTAGCATTCATATTTTAAGGGAAACCGTCAAGGGGGAAGAATAGGAATAAGAATTATGCATACATACATACATACATATCATCACGCTATATCCCTTGCAGGGTAGGCAGAGAGAATAGAGTGCCAGAGAACTCTATCCTTGCATACTTCACTCGCTTCCTCAACATTCATAATTCTCTTCATACATGCTCGCCGGTTTCGGAGACTCTTGACTCCACCTTCCTTCAATACGTGACCAATCCAGTCTAGGTAGGTGAGGCTCGGTCTCCCCCGGTACTGATAGTGAAGGATGTATTCCACTTTCGCATTGTATATCTTCTTAACCAGACGTTCTCTCGGCATTCTTTCCACAAGTCCGAACCATCGGAGCATTCCCTTTCCCATCTTTACACCAATACTCTCTTTCATACCTACTCGCTCTCTTACGTCGTCGTTACGAATGCGGTCTGTCAGCCTAGCTCCACAGATTTTCCATAGAGATCGTATTTCGACCGCATTAATTTTACTTTCATACTCTTTTCTGCATACCCAACTCTCGCTTCCATACAGTAATGTTGGGACAAGCACTGCGTTATGTATTGCTACACGTGCCTTCTGGCTGAGATGGTAGCTACCGAGAAGTTGTCTCAACGCTCCGTTCACTCTATTTCCCGCATTCACTCTTCGCTCTATATCAGTGGTTCCTTCCATATCGGCTAAAACCACATCCAAGATATACAAATTCATCCACTTGCTCTAGTACATCATTACCTATTTTTACTCTTACATCTGTTCTGGCTTCATCTTTTTCAAAGACTATTATTTTGGTTTTTCTTACATTCATGCGTAGACCCCTTTTCTTACAATCTTCTGTCATTGTGTCGATTAGGGTCTGCAGGTCAGTCGCTGACTGCGCCAGCAGGACTGCATCATCTGCATAGAGCAGAGCACTGACCCTCCCACATTCATATCGTTCAAACAACCTGGCTGATAGAACGCACCCCTGCTTAATGCCGATATTGACGTCAAACCAAGGTGACATTCTATCATCCAGCCGCTCACAAGCTCTACAGCCTATGTAACTGGACTGCACAGCTTGCAGCAGTTTACCGTTAATACCATACTCCGGTAAAATGTCCCAAAGTTCCTTTCGTGCAACCGTGTCAAATGCTCTCTCCAGATCCAAAAAACTGCAGAAAACCCTCTGACCTTGAGCCAGATGCTTCTCCACAATGTTGCGCAGAGAGAACACTTGATCCATGCAACCCTTCCACTCCTGAAACCTCCTTGTGCCTTACATAGTAAACCATCGGACACCATCCTCATTCTCCTTACAATAATATTAGCATACACTTTTAATGCCAAACTGGTCAAGCTTATGGCTCTGTAATTTGCGCAGTCATAACGTGAACCCTTGTTTTTAAACAAAGGCACGATGACTGCGCTATGGAATAGCACAGTCATCGTCATTCCCGGGAACCATTCCCGAGCTCCAACATAAATTGAGGAGCAATAGGAAAGCCCCCCAGACACAGGAGCCGCCAAACTTGATCATCTCGGCAGACACCATATCAATGCCCGCTGCCTTACCATTTTTCAAACTTCTTATCGCCCATTTAACTTCATCCATACTGATGCCATCGGAGGACGCCGGTGCTGAATGTTGATCTACTAGACCACATGCAACACAGGCGCTAACCCGAGTATCCGCATATATATCGCCAAAATATTCACTCCATCGGCTTAACACGTCTTGTGTTTGTGTAAGAATGCCTCCACCTTTAGACCTTATTTTATTCATTCTGAAGGCTGACCAACCACCCCGAGACTTCTTCACCTCCTTCCAAAAAAGTTTGGTGTTACCCTCGAAGTTTTTAGTCAGCCTATCTTCTGCACTCATATTTGCTCTATCACGTTTCTCTTTTACTAAGGCCTTGGTGTCATTCTTACATTGCCGATATACTTCTTTCTTCTGTTCAGTCATACTGTCATTCAGATTCAAAGAAGAGACATAGTCCAGCCACGCTTTCTTCTTTTGCTCTACAGAAGCTGCCACTTCCGCATCCCACCAAGCATCACCATTTGTTTTTCTATGCTTCTTTGAGCTTCCACATACTTCTTTCGCTGTATCTACCATACTCTCTTTCAATATTCTCCATCATTCTTCTATGTCCGATTGCGGCTGGCTTGCCATCGTCAGCCGTTCTCGGACACCCTCTGCATACTTCTCTCTTACACACTCTTCTTGTAAACTATCAATCTTTATTCTTTCAAGCCCTCCGAAGTGGACACGCTCTCGCCAGTGCCGCCACTTTCTGAACAGACCACTAAATCTCGCAATAACGAGATAGTGGTCCGTATCGACTGTGGGGCACCTGTAGGCTCTTGCGTCCAATATTTTGCTTCGGAGGCGACTGTCTAGCAAAATTAATTCAATTATACTTTTCTGTTCATTCCTTCTCCATGTATACATATGGATGTTCTTATGTTGGAAAAATATGTTTGACACAATAAGGTTTCTCTCCATGCATACATCCGCAATGAGCCTACCTGCGTCGTTCACTCTCTTATCACCAAATGGACCAAGTACGTCCTCATAGTCGGGACGCTTGGTCCCCACCCATCCGTTCAAATCTCCGCATACAATCACGCGTTCACTGGTTTCTGCCATATCCAGAACTTTCCTAACATTATACCAAAACTTCTCCAGGTCTGATGCCACTGCGGATCCTACGGGAGCATATGCTACAACCATGAATACCTTGGTGACACCTAAATTTATACGGACCCAAAAAGGTCTGGGATCATACATTCCGTAATCCTTCACACCTGAGGTCAAGCGAGAGGACAACAGCACTCCTACCCCCATGCTGGCTCAATCGCTCTGTGGTACACCAGACCACAGAGCCATCCCGCCACCAGGAAGATCGCAGGCGTCGCTGCCCCTTCGCTTGGTCTCTGTTACACAGAGCACGTCTAGCTGTTTGTCCGCCATGACGGATATCAACTCGTGCAACTTACCTTCCACACAACCTCTTACATTCCACGTGCCCACCCAGCAATCTGCTCTCCTCGACTCGTCTGACTGGGTAAGGCGTGATGGGTGGCGGCCCCCATCGCCGCATCTGCCAATGTTCGTACCGACGGGGGCGGGTCGGTACGCGTCACCTCCGGTGGACGCCCTAACCCGCACTGCGGTACGCATTGGAGCCGGATTAGCAGTCTAACTAGACTGGCAGGAGACGCGACGAGCACGCTCCGGACTATGCCTCCCAAAATAAAAAAATCAAAAAAATTATCATTCGACAAAAGCAACAATGTGCTCATATTAGTTGATTACCAAAACTAAAAAGGCTCTAAAATATCTATTAGGATGATTCTGTAAATATATGATACTTTTTTTTTCACAGATACATTGACCATCAGAATGATGAGACGGATACGCCTGAAATCGAAAAAATGGACGTCATTAAAATCAGACCGAAGAAAGAACAAGCGGTTATTGGCGGTGTTCTAACTGATTAAATAATATTTTGAAGCTCTATTTCTCTATTTATAGCCTATATCAGTTCATCTATTGGACATGGTCTTTCTCATAAATGGTCTTTTTTTTTCCATTGTTTTTTTTTTGCGGTGGGCTATGGAATGGCTACGCTCCGGCAAGTCAGTCCGGGGTGACGGAAGAGGCGGTGCGCAACCCATAGACCCACCCTGCAAGCATCTCTCTTCGCCGTGCGAGCGGGCCACCGGTACCCGATCTTTGTCTTCAGTGGCCCTCATAAATGGTCTGCCATCAAACGCTGATCAAAAACATTGTTATAATGTTTTGTTTCTTACATTATATTTGTCGTAATATTTTTATTTGATATCGCTTATTCGTCTTTTACGAGATCCACGAGAAAAGAATAGGTGATGACTTGTATTCTTACTCCATTATTATTCTAAGAACTGATTTTTCCAACGTATGTGTTGAGGTAGCGGCTACGAATACTACCAACCCTTACTTTGCTCGTGGATGTCGTAAAAGACGACTAAGAGTCTTTAACGACCTGGGCCAACTCCATTTGATGTCGTTTGGTCAGCAATTACATTCCCAAGGAGGGTTGAGGTCTGGCAGGCGGCCGGTCATAAAACGATTGCCAATAACTTTTACAATATGTACCTACTATGAAAGAAAGTACATATTGTATCGACACCAAGGGATTGGGGTAAGAGTAGGAGAATGATGATGATGAGGTGATTTTTCCATTGTCAGCTTTCTTTTCGTCATAGAATAAAATATTCAATTTATTTCAAAGTAGAAGAATATTGTTCATATTTTATATATTTATTTAAGAGTTTTCTTAAATGTAAATATATAATACACGAGTTTTTAAATCTGCAGTGAAACTCCGCCATGATATCTGAAAACTTGCAACTCTTTGAACCGTCTAATAGAAAAATGGCTTGTCCTCTCACTTGATTGAGCCACTGACAAAATCAAGGGAGTCCCTTGAATTTGTTGACTCAAATGGTGTATCCTCCCATATTGAATGTAGGTAATCTTTTTTCCTACTTACTAACTACTACTAGTGTAGACTGCAAGTCTGCTAATGTAAAAAAAACTTAAGGCACGTTCAATTAAAAGAGTAATTTTGTATAATTTCGATTTTTTTCATAAACTCCGACTCCCACATTAGAATCTCACTATTTTGTGTCATCATCCTACTCTTATAATGGTCTGGTCTCATAATGGTCTTTGAAAGAGATGAAGCCAGAACAGATGTAAGAGTAACAATAGGTAATGATGTACTAGAGCAAGTGGATGAATTTGTATATCTTGGATGTGGATTTAGCCGAGATGGACGGGTACACCACTGATATAGAGCGAAGAGTGAATGCGGGAAATAGAGTGAACGGAGCGTTGGGGCAACTTCTCGGTAGCCACCACCTCAGCCAGAAGGCACGTGTAGCAATACATAACGCAGTGCTTGTCCCAACATTACTGTATGGAAGCGAGAGTTGGGTATGCAGAAAAGAGTATGAAAGTAAAATTAATGCGGTCGAAATGCGATCTCTTCGGAAAATCTGTGGAGTTAGGCTGACCGACCGCATTCGCAACGACGACGTAAGAGAGCGAGTAGGTATGAAAGAGAGTATTGGTGTAAAGATGCGAAAGGGAATGCTCCGATGGTTCGGACATGTGGAAAGAATGCCGAACGAACGTCTGGTTAAGAAGATATACAATGCGAAAGTGGAAGGATGTAGGTACCGAGGGAGCCCGAGACTAACCTACCTAGACCAGATCGGTCATGTACTGAAGGAAGGTGGAGTCAAGAGTCTCCGAAACCGGCGAGCGTGTATGAAGAGAATTATGAATGTTGAGGAAGCGAGTGAAGTATGCAGAGATAGAGTTCTCTGGCACTCTGTTCTCTCTGCCTACCCTGCAATGGCGTGATGATATGTATGTGTATGTATGTATCCTACTCCTATCCCAATCCTCCATCATACATATTGCAAAATTTACTGGCAGTGATTTTATGACTGATCGCTCTCTGACGTCAACCCTGAATATAAATATTGACCAAACGTCATCAGGTGGAGTTGGCCTATGTCGATATCATTGATTTCATATACTTTGGCTGTATTTATGGTATTAATAGAGTCTGTAAACAATATTTCTCACAATATAAGATTACACGTCTGTATCAAATAATAAAAATATTTTAACTCATTTCTTATTAATATTGGTATGTAGTTCCGCTTTGTTGAATAATTAGTAAACTAACAAGTCCTCCCTTATTAAATATTATTTGAAATTAATTGTTTCATTTAAAGTTTCTGTCTTAACACCTGACCCAATTGACTCTAAAATTGTCATTTTTAAAATTGTTTATACTGTTTTTAGTTCCCAAAAGACAACATCTGGCAAATGACTGCACGGATGGCGTAGTGGTTAGGAGACCGACCTTCCGTGCCAGTGCCGTGGGATCGATTCCCACGCAGGACATTACTTTGTGCGATCCACAAAGTGTTGTTCTGAGTGTGGGTGTAATTTTTCTGCGTTAGTTGCATGTTTGTAAAGTCCCCCGCAATACAAGGATTATTTCCTAAGTGCAGGGAGGTGTTTTTTTTTTTAATAAAAAAAATAAGTTAACAACTAATGTTTACGCGAGTATTACACTTGAAATAAAACCATTTTAATAATTCTAACACGGCATTTTATAATGGGAGAGTCCTCCCGTGGCCATAAACGCTATTAAGTATTCGTAAAGTTGAGTAATTAAAAATCAAATACAAACGCGATAGAATCCGTAAAAATAGCTTTATCTAGAGTTAAAAATCTAAGAACTTTTAATCGCTATACGAATTCAGCTAGTAGACCGTTGCGGATACCGAAGACAAAGATCGGGTACCGGTGGTCCGCTCGCACGGCGAAGAGAGGTGTTTGCAGGGTGGGTCCATGGGGTTGCGCGCCGCCTCTTCCGTCGCCCCGGGCCGATTTACCGGGGCGCGACCACATCCATGGTCCCACCATGCGAAAAAAAAAAAAAAAAAAAAGACCGTTGCGGATAGAAATGAAATTACTGGCCACACTCTTGTTCTCGTCTTACTTGTAGTTAGTCGTAGTAGTATCTTGTAGTTGCAACTTGTACCTGATGTTAACTCCTTCAATTGTAATACCGTAAACTTTCAAGGATCATTATCAACTTAATTATTTTTATTTTGACTTAATCCTAATGAAAATAGTAGGATTTTAAGGGTGATCAGGATTTGGAACATTAATAAAGGTTTGAGGCATTACCAATGAAACATTAAAAACTTTACATTCGTTTTATTACATTATGGAATAATAAATAAACCCCCCCATGTATATACCGATCTATCACCGAGACACGTTTCGCTGCCTGCGGACTACCACCATCTCCTTTTAACTGGGCTCATGCGTGTAGCTCACACTCGCTCTAACATAAAAATACAGGTTGTTTTAAAAACAATTAAAATCTATTAAATAGATTTAAATTTATTATAATTCTGTTCTCATTTCAATATATATGCAATATGCATGTCTTTTTCCACTAGGCACATATTAGAAAATGCAGCTAGTTTGTAGCCTAAAATTTGTCAATCTGCCTGACATCAATTTACATTGAGAATGCAATTTATTGCTGGTAATTATTATCTCAACTGTCAAGCACATGATTACAAAATGAAAGTATCCACATAAAATGTATTATGGCACTAAATTGTAAATAAATTCACCATTGTTATCACCTACTTGCTAGATACAGATATTACTCTCAAAAGCGACGCGTCTTGATCAGAAAAAAACATGATAAGTAAAAGATAAACAAGATGAAGGATTGTACCGTATGGTGACGGAGTAGAAATACAATTCACCATCTCTAACTTACCTGTGGGTATCTTAAAAGATGATTAAGATATAAAATATGCATATAACATCTATGCAAGAGAAGAATAGTATAATATAAATATCCTACCACCGAAGACAAACACCGGGTTCCAGAGGCCGGCTCACTCGGCGTAGAGAGGTACATGTAGGGCGGGTCTATGGGGTCGCGCGCCGCTTCTTCTGTCGCCCCGGACGGATTTAGCGGCACCAATCAATAGCCCGCCGCCAAAAAAAAAAAAAATATAAATACCCTATACCAGGGGTCGGCAACCTGCGACTCTCAAGCCACATGCGGCTCTTTGGATGTGAAGTTACGGCTCTTTAGTTCTATATGCAGTAATTTATTTTATAAAGAAAACCACCTTTAAAAATGGTTCTGAGTTGATTAACGAGTATTAGGCACAAATTATTTTTGCCAAAAAAAAATTGTGGCTCTTTAAAAACTTTAAACTTTATAAATTCTAATTTTTGGCTCTTCCGGCTCCAGAGGTGCCGACCCCTGCCCTATACCAACCTGTCTGACCAGCTTGGTATAGTAAATCAATTTTCCTTCTACTGTAGAGGAGGCCCGAGCCTGGCAGGGGACTTATACGAGCCGGAGTTTTAAAAAAAATCACCTGAATTACAAATCGCATAAGATTCATCTAAGTTTCAAAATGGAGAGATATGCTGCATATCTACATTTATTTACTAAGACTATTTTCCTTTTGATCTAACAATAAGATTACATATAATCTGAATGTGAATTTCGTGTTTGAATCCTGAATCGTAAAATATTTTCAATTGAAATGCCAATATACAAACCAAACTAACACTGAGCGCCTAAATATTACACTGCCATGGTCTCTATATACAAAAAAAAAACTAAACTGACGATATTCTCGTTAGTAACTTTTACTATTTTTTCAAAGAGCAACAGTTATTATCAACCGGTTATCTTCCACAATTAGCAAAATATAACACTTAATTTTTACGGAGCTTCAAAGTAATTTATAATTAACTTTTTTTAATCGAGAACTCCAAACACACTGCCCGGTTAAACAAGATGGCGACGATAAGACATTGAGCATTATTTTCTATCGGCCCTATGTAAAATTTCCCAAGGTTTTTATGGATTTATCATAGCCATTAACTGTTTGCGTCTAATTTAAACAAATTTTAAAGCATTACAACGCGGTTTCCGAACGATACGCTACGTTTCTGTATATTTACTATCATTAAAACAGGCACACCGTATCTTATTATAAGAAGGATTTTTTATTTTATTTCACCATCATGTCATTATACATTTTAATTACGAAGTTATAATTTCAATTGCTAGATTCAATAATTCGATACATTCATATTGAAAGTTCGTTCGGAAACCGCTAAAATCCTTACACCATTCCGAATCATCGTCTACAATTATTTAGAATATAGCGATTAAAAAAAATGAAAATTATTCTCGCATGTTATATATTAAATGTATTTGGATTTAACTTTGGGACAACTAAATTCTATATACACAACAATAAATCAACATGAACAATTTCAATCGGGCAACATTGTCCAATAATATCCTCTTAACATAATTAAATTACAAATGAAGTATTAAACACAAAAATTATACAAGCCTTTGAAAAATAATAAATATATGACTGAATAGTTTTCTTTTCAAAATGTACATATAATTAAACTTACAAGCATAAACAAATATTTGACATACGCAAAGGGAATCGATTTATCAACGTCCAAACGGCCATGTCGACTAAATTATAATGTGACTTAGATAAACGATTCCATATCGAATTCTCATCATTTATTATGAATCGACAAGATTCATATTTACACTAAGAAAACTTAAATTAATTCGACACTGAAGATAAGTGGAATGATAGACGCAAAGTTGAAATTGAATATATAATTTCTAATTAATAGATGCGCGATTAATTATTACTATTAGGAAGACTTAGGATGGTGAGAATAGTAAATTAATATATACATTATTAGGATTGAATTAATAAATATTAAAATAATAATAAAAAATCATTTGGAAGTATTTTGGAAGTACGAGTAATAGAAGATTTAATTATCTAGTATTATTTATTAATAATTTCGACGCTGGGTATTTAAAGCTTGGTCTCTAAAAGGGGGATAAAGATAGATAGAGACTTAAATGTCAAATCCCAACTTTGCGCAAACATTACCGTACATTTACATAATCTGTGACAATGGATTAATATATTGAGAGCCAAAGTGTCTTGCGTTAGACTTATATAATAAAAATGCTAACACTTAAATAACACGTCGTATAAACTTAGGCATTACTTAACAAGTACAGCTTACACCAATTATTGTGGGACTACGTAGACAATTTGAGTTTATTGGCAGACTTAGGAAATCAAGTTTATATAAGTACGCGTTGGAAGGAACTCAAGAAAGCTATCATCTAAGTTAACTTGGTATAGATACCAACCGAAAAAAATCAATTCATTTTAAGTATATAAAAATCAATAAATACCTACGTTAGTTATTACTAAGGAAGCGTCATTTTGGAACGAACTTTTTTTAATATTTATATTTTTAAATTTAATTTCATTTTAAATAAGCAGAGGTTTCATCTCATTTTTTTTTATAAACAACGGCAGCTCACTGCTTCAAATATGTTTGAAAACCTATTTGGTAAATTAATAGATTTAACGGATTATTTGGCTTATTTTACAACATTGAACCATAATTTTTAAGGCCCAGTCGGTTGCCAATACAGTGCAGTAAAGTGTACTTAGGTACATTTGAGACATTAAATTTGATTGAATGTATACAGTATTTTGTTTAATTTTTATTTTCTATCGTGAGATCAAATTTATTTAATTTTGCTTTTTGCGACATTATTTAATACATTTGTCAAATGTTTTCTATACAAAAAATATTAGGCGTAACTAAATAAATAAAATAATGATTTGCTGATGTTCACGCGAGTAATTACACATTTGAAATAAAACAATTTTTACAGATTCTATCGCGCTTGTATTTGATTTTTTTTTAATTTCCCGACGTTTCGGACAATTTCAGCGTTCATGGTCACGAGAGGACTGACCGTGACCATGAACGCTGTAATGTGTAATAGAATCCGTAAAAATAGTTTTATTTGAAATAAATAATAAAATATTAATATTTTCAATTAAACAATATCGAATTAAATTAGAGAAGAATTATTTTCAATGCATTAAATATTACTATTTAATAGACGGCAATATTAATTAGTCATAATAAAAATCAAAATGTCATCAAAGTAATAATGATTAAACAAATATAGTCTATGGATTATCATTAAAAAAAATTTGACACTTATTTTTTATGATAATTTTTATCTATAATTTTTTATATTTCAAAGAATTAAAAAAATAACAGTAACATGATAATAATAAAGCTCTAGCTAAAACTGAAAGAAACTAACTAGTCCTATAGACAGATATTGCAATTACACAGTTAAAAATTAAAAAAATAACAATCTCTCAGTATGATTTTTTTTTTTCAATTTGAAATATCTAAGCAGTTCAAATTTTTAACACAATTCCATGAAATGGGTTTTTAATGCCTTTTATATATTACGAATAGGTCAGAGTTTTTGACATATATATATTAGACATTTCGATGGTAGGAATATTAATTCAACAGCGGAACGATATGATCAATTAATTTTTCAATTGGCCACATTGCATTTTAGCTTTACTATACTTTTAAGTTTTAACCAAACAGTTCAATTTTATAAATTTTGGAATCAACATTGCCTTTCAGCATAGTTAAAAGCGACGAAACATTGTAAAAAAGAAATTACCAACAAAATTGAGTACACCGCATTTGGTACACGTTATTTCTACATTTCCTTATATAACCATGAATCAAACTCTACGCTCCTAGCCACTATCAAATCACGCGATCATTTAATCATTATTCGCTGTAATATCTTCCAATAAATCACTATTACGATAACTCTATTAAAGGTTCGGAGAAATATAGAATATATCTTAAAGATCATAGCTTTTTTCATGTGAAATAAAAAAAATAAAAATAAAGCGTACTCAAGACTATTAAAATAAATGTTTAAATCGTGTATTTTTTAGGTTATATTTAAATATCCAATGTGTTAGTGATAGAACAATTCAAACATATGTCAATAAAATATCAATGAAATACGAATGCATATAAAATAAAAAAGCTATCTACACTATTAATGATTCATTAGGAGACATCACAGAATTTTTCATATATATATATATATATATATATATTTGCTAATTATCGTTTGTTTAACATTTTTTATACGAAATCTTTATATATTACATGTGTGCTATATATTATATTGTGAGTTTTTGAACAACTCTAATAATTTAGCAAATGCTTAAAACGTTAAATAGGTACATTTTTACATGCATCCTTTAGGTACATTAGTATTTTTTTGAGTGCTTTCAGCATATTATGTCATAATATATGAATATTTCACTCAAATTTGACTAGTTATATGTTTATTCATTATTGAGCTTTTAAAAATCTAAATACGTTTCCAAAATGTATACGCTAAATAAAAAAAAAATCGATAAAACCAAGAGAAACTTGAATGAAATTAAGGAAACGCTTGAATGAATTTAGTGTTTAACAAATTAGCTAAAATTATTACAGTAATGCACCGAATTATTGATATATATATCCCACTTATAAACAATATGATAAAAGCGGGACTAATTATTTAGCAACGCATTAATTAAACAATATTTGAAGACCCATTATAAATTGGCACTATAACTGACATAATTACTTGCAGCTTCGCAAATAATCCAGTGAGTATATGTATATTAATATCGCTATTGTATTAATTAAACTATGCGATAACAGATTTGAACTTTTTTTTAGATATTGAGCCTGTCAAAGGTACAAAATTATTGGAATCACTATGATCTATAACGACCGATAACTATTAGCCTAGCGCTTGGGAAGTACTTAGTTAAATACTGTGTTACGAGAAAGTAGCTACTTCAATATTATGGCCAACAATTTTTAATATTAATGGAGCGCAATAAAAATATTTATAACAATTACTTTCGTTTTTTTTTTATTACGAAAATAACAGAGAAGCATGTGATTATATCCAAATACTAGCTAAGAATACAGATTTGTTAACTATTATTTAAAAAAAACTTTTACATAACACAGTACCAACCCAGAAGCAAATATAACAGCCCCGTGAAGCTTATTCAATGAGAAATATGTATTATCTAAATTATTTGCCAGTGTACAGAGTAACCTATTGGTGTCAATATTGAATTGGCGGGAGCCGCCATTTTGCATCAAACGTCAAATCTATGTCAATGTCAAATTGTTTTATCGATGATGCGTGTTTGGAAGCTGGAAACGAACGGGCAATAACGAAGATGCTTCTGGCGTGATCTACCATCAGGCTATAGCTAAAAGTCGGGCTGCTCTCGTTAACAGTTCTAGTACACGTCGCCAAATACTACGTAGCATGTTAGAGCGTGAAAATAGAAATCTCCATAGGAAGAACACAGCCGCCACTTGACTCAGGATGTGGACTATATGTAATCTGTAAATAAAAATACATTTATTTATAATTATATACGGAGAAGTAATACGGAAAGAATGCCGAACGAACGTCTGGTTAAGAAGATATACAATGCGAAAGTGGAAGGATGTAGGTACCGAGGGAGACCGAGACTAACCTACCTAGACCAGATCGGTCAGGTACTGAAGGAAGGTGGAGTCAAGAGTCTCCGAAACCGGCGAGCGTGTATGAAGAGAATTATGAATGTTGAGGAAGCGAGTGAAGTATGCAGAAATAGAGTTCTCTGGCACTCTGTTCTCTCTGCCTACCCTGCAAGGGATATGGCGTGATGATATGTATGTATGTATATATAAAATTTTTGTCCAAGCTTTGATTCCAAGTCCAAGCTGTGATTCTATGTATATTCCTAAGCCTAATTTGATCCACTTCCTGGCATTCTACGTGATACACTCTCGCTTTTTCTCCCGCTGTCAAATATAAACTTTTTTTTATATATAAACTAGCTTTTATTTTTGATAAAAGATTATGTTAGAGTTTTCAATTTATTCGTATTCTGCAGAATAGCAGCATGTTTATAAAAATGTAACGTAACCATAATTGAATAATTTTAACATAAGGCATTAAGTTAATTTTGAATCATATGTTTTTTTTTTTTTTGGTAAATTTTTACATGTTTCCCCAGCATTGACTGTAAACCCGCACTTAGAACGGCTAATCATGACTCATAATGGTCTTAGAATGTCAGATTACCGGCAACACCTTATCTTCGATTATCTAAAACGATAAACCAAAGTAAATATTGAGAAATCAAAATTTCTTCAAATTGTTGATAATATATTTTTTTTTATTTAAAAAAGACAGCAGTAAGGAAATCATTCTTGTATTGCGGGGTACTTTACAAACATTTAATTCATCGGACATCAATTACACTCAGACTTAGAATAACAATTTGTGTATCGCACTAAGTATTAGCCTACTTAGGAATCAAACTCACGACCTGATTATGCATTTCACACACATATATATATATATATATATATATATATATATATATATATATATATATGTATATGTATATCAAAACAGACTCCATTTGAAATCCGTTCCGTCAGTATAGCTAGCTAACTACTCCTACGGGAGTTACATATATCAATCAGTTTCCCATCTTCAATGTCGTCTTTATGGCAAACATGGTGAAAACCATTTATTGTAAACTATTCCAATTTAAACAATGACACGATCCCATGACGACTCAATCGTTTAAATCCGTTCTCCTTTGGACTGGATTTCCAATAGATGCACATTCAAATTCATTCGTAATCATTCTTTCCATTCGCAAATAACTTTTTACTTCCTTCAATTATTCAGAATATATGCAGCTACAAAAATAAAAATATTAAATCTCCATGCAAACAGATTTTATTAAGTAACAATATGATATTTTTTTACCTGTTGAGCACGGCCCGAGACTTCGGCAGCGTATCGGGGCTCTCTTTAAACAAGAACCTTCTAATGCCAAGTACATACGACTCTATGTAAGCATCCCAATCGATGTTCCTAACGTTGAAGTCGAAGGTCCTGAGAATAATAGAAGACTTTCATTAATGGACCTAATCTTAAATGACTATAGTAAGATCCGCCATGGTACCTACATTTTGAAACTTTATCACAATAAATTTACGTAAAATCCAAAGATTTATTATTATAATAAATGAAATTTTAATCTCCACCATCTAATAATAACGATTGGTCAGACCAGAGCAGTAAAAGTGTACTCCTAGCTTTTAAGTTTAAGCTTGCAAATATTAGTTTCATAGTCACTGTATGATAAAATACATACTTTTGGCTCAATAAATTAGGTTATAAGTATTTCGAACGACGGCAGTGCCAGTTGTCGAAACCAAAGATTAGGTACTATAATATAAAATAGGAACAAAAAACATCTTTTGAAATTATCAATAATTTCGACACATACTGTGTTGACACATAAGCTTGCGCCATTCATACGTACTATCAATTAATCAAAATTTATTTCGAAATGTAGCGCAGCATATAACTATATAGATATGTATATCTAAAGCTTTGCGGCGTTTTGAAATAGAAATGTTTTAATCGTAAAAACATTAGCATCATTCATCCTACTATTCTCATTCTCCTACTCTTATCCCAATTGCTTGTGGTCGATACAATATATACTTTTCTTTTATAGTACATATTGTAAAAGTTATTGGCAATAGTTTATGACCGGCCGCCAGGCACACGTCAGCCCTCCTTGGGAATGTAATTGTTGACCAAACGGTATTAGATAGAGTTGGCCCAGGTCGTTATAAGACTCTTAGTCGTCTTTTACGACATCCACGAGCAAAGTAAGGGTTGGTAGCATTCGATGTGTGGAAAGAATTTCTTCCTCCCTTTCGATATGATTAAGGAGCTGTAAAAAGAATTAAAGAACCAAGAGAAGAAAGTATAGCGATACTTTTATATAACTTATAACAGGCAATAATGATCACCAATTTCCAGGCTAAGCGCAGTTATTATTTTTGAAGAGGTTTGACAAATCAAACCTCATATCAATCAAAATTGATTTCTAAAAACACCACCCGACACTATAAAAATAATCATTGTATGGCGGGCAACTTTACAAACATATAATTAACATAGACTAATTACACTCAGACTCAGAGCTATAGTTTGTGGATCACACAAAGTATTTTTAGGATTCGAACCCACTACACTGGCATGGAAGGTTAGTATCTTAACCACTGTGACATCTGTGGAGTGAAGTCTATATCCAACGTAGGAGTAAATAACATACCTGCGATCATCAGGCGAGAGCGAGGCACATAGTGCTTGCACATTATCATCGGCGAATGCCCACTGCCTGGTTGTAAAGTATTCAAGGCACGCAGCAGCCTTCTCCAGTTTATTTTGTACACGAACCATCCTAATATAACACATTATATGAATAAGAAAACAAATTAATGAAATTTAGCATTAATTATGATTTTTAACAAAAAAATAATCATTATAAAATGGAGGAGAGGAAGGAAATCCCCCACTCTCCCACGGTTAATCAATATACCGTACACCTCAAAAAAGGAAGGAATACGGGATGGGATCAAGGTGGAATAGGATATAAGGAAATCTTACTCCTGCGATGAGCACCGCCTCCAGAACTTCTACTTGCAAATGCGCGCATTTGAAGCCGAACCGTCCTGAGGATGCCTCGTTTAGAGGCAAAACACGTGTCGAATCTTTATTCGAAGTTCTGCGGATTTTTTTTATAGTAGAAGTTCTGGAGGCGGTGCTCATCACAGGAGTAAGATTTCCTTATATCCTATTTCACCTTGATCCCATCCCGTATTCCTTCCTTTTTTGAGGTGTACGGTATATTGATTAACCGTGGGAAAGTGGTGGGGTTTCCTTCCTCTCCTCCATTTTATAATAATAATGAATTTCCGCCATGTATCGCCTAATTCAATCAATTAAAAAAATAATCGATCGAATGAACGCCTAGGCGTTACCACCTAGGGATATCTAGATAGCCCTAACTTGTAGCTACAAATCGCATCATATTCGGTCTATTCGTTTAGTAGCTACAATACCACAGACAGAGACACAGACGCACGAATATCTCATACTTATAACACCTCTCTTTTTGTATCGCAGGTTTAAAAATAAGTATAACAAGAGTGGTGTTACTTGTCAGCTCTTCAATAGCAGTATTTAGATTCCATTGTAGATTATTAGAAAAACATTCCTGTATCGCAAAGGTCCATGGGCAGCATTAATACTTACCATCAGGTGTGCTGCTTGCTTCGTTTACCACCATAATCATAAAAAATGACAATATGTATGTGTTTTCGCAGGGTTTAAATATAATAAAAGTTATTTTAATTAATTTAGAAAAAAATTACCCGCCAACCATTTCCGTGTGGAGTAAGAATGCAATTCACCTTCTATCTTACCCGCGGGTGATCGTAAAAGACGACTAAGGAATAAAATATACATATAATATCTATGTAAGAGAAGGAAAATTCGAAAAAGAACCTTATACCAACGTCTGACCAGCGTGGTGTAGTAAGTTAATTTCCCTCCCTTTATGGAGGAGGCTCGAGCCCAGCAGTGGGACATATATGAGCTGATATGATGCTGATGATGATTATCCAATGATTATTGAGGGTTTGCTTTGATCCGAAATATTTAGTTTCAAATTTCGTAGTAGACAAGGGTCATTACATACATGGGTTTCTTGCCAGTGGCTGTCGAGACCAGGTCCATGACAGCGGCTGGAGCACGATGCTGCAGCAGAGAGAGGGTGCCATGCTTCAACCTATTACTGGTGATGTCACCACCTGGATACCATAGCACCTCACCTGGGGACAAACATTTATTTTTAATAATATTAAGTTTCAAAGCTATATGGTGGCGATTTTAAATATTACAAGCCCTTAAATTACACATGGGTGTCGTAAGAGACGTGTAAGAGCTTTACATCGACCTGGGCCAACTCCATCTGATGCCGTTTGGTCAACAATTACATTCACAAGGAGGGTTGACGTCTGACAGACGACCGGTCATAAAACTATTGGCAATGACTTTTTACCATGTGTCCGATGCAAGAAAAGTGTACATTGCGTCGAGTAAGGGACGTCAATTAATCACGTGATGACGTAATTAATGGACGTCCATTAATCAGGTGATCTTTTTTTTTTTTTTTTTTTAGCATTTTTAACCCCCCCCCTCCCCCTTGGTGATACGTGGTGAGGTTTAAGACCATGAAGGTTTAGGACTTTGTCATTTTTGTCAAACCCCTCCCCCCTTTCAAACCTCACGTGATTAATGGACGTCCCCTAATAGAGCAGAATGATGATGATGTTTCTAATGTATTAATTATAATGTCGATTATACTACTATCAATGACCCGTAAATTTTAGGTGACACTAAATATTTAGGAGTCTTTGGTAAATACTCTATAGCACTAAAAAACTTCACAGTATGGCGTCGACTCGCGAGGATACCCGCGAGGGTAAACCGCCGGGCGGGACACCGAAGACAAAGACCGGATTCCGGTGGCCCGCTCGTACAGCGTGGAGAGGTACATGTAGAGCGGGTCTATGGGGTTGCACGTCACTTCTTCTGTCGCCCCGGACGGATTTAGCGGGGTGTGACCACACAAAAAAAAAACCTTGCCTTGCCATTGAAGCTGTAAAAATTTGTTGAGTGATTACCAGAAGAATACACAGCAATATTATCCAAAGTAACTCATAACACCAACTGTCAACTCAATTGACATGCGTGGGGCCCATCTATCAGCTCGTAGACGTCCACTGTTGAACATAGGCCTTCCCACGACAATGCCATTCAGAGCAGTCTTATGCCACTTGTATCCATCAGTTCTCTGCGAATTCAGTCCATCTAGTGCAAGGACTTCTTATGCAAACTATGTTGCGGCGTACAATACTTGGTCGCCAATCAAAAGCTTTTCCTTCCCGATGATTGTTGGTTCCACGAGCAATGTGACCTACCCATTTCAACGTGCTAATTCCTCGAGCCATAACTTTTATATCCGTTCTTCGGAGCATTTCGTACTCGTGATTTTATCACGAAGAGATAACCCGAGGGTCCTTTCCATATCACATTGAACTACTTTGAAACTTATTATGAGGCCAACATTTCCGAAGTTTGATTGAAGTGATCAGGACTATATGCCTTTACTTCATTAGACATATATCAACAATAGACATCAATAAGGTGATAGACGTGGGGAGTATGATGAGGGTTTTGGATTATAATGAGTTAATACCACTTACTTTGACGTGGGCGTAAAAAAACCAGATGAGGAATCATCAGGAGAATCACATTAAAAATTGCACGGCGATTAGAGCATTATTTTTCACTTTGGGAAGCGTATGACAAATAGTGGGTCGATCACCATGAACCGACCATCGTTGGACTGGTGGATAGGATAGATTAACAATACTTACTAAAAGGATGTTTCCGCATATATTTAAAACTGGTCTTGACAAAACGTTGCCACGTGATGGGGTTCTGCTGGCCGGTGCAGCAATTGTATACCACGACACCTTCTCCTCTGAAATCAGATCAGATATAACCATATAGGATATTTTTTTTTAAATTTATATAATATACTACGTCACCGTGTAGTGATGGAGTAAGAATACAATTCATAATCCCCTTTTTTACTCGTAGGTAATGTAATATAGCAATAAGCAGATAACATCTCTACAAGAGAAGAAAACCACGTAATGACTATAGTCTATCTAATCTAAGAAGTGCACTTTGACAGCTGTCGGATTAAGTTGTCTAGGTATGTGAACCAAATAATCGCTATCGAAAATAATCGATTTTAGTGAGAAATCGATATTGATTCTTTTTAATTAATAATCGGTTTATTTTTTATTTTTCAAAAAGATGATGAATAAATTAAGTGCTAAATTAATACTAAATAAATTTAATTATTTCAGTGTAAAATCAATTCATCATATTTAGTAGGATTAGGTTAAGTAAAAACAAAAACTGGATTTGAAAATAGCTATTTATTAAGAATCACTACTATTACTTGAATTATCATCGTCGCGAACATTAATAAATATTTCTTTGTTAATAAATTTGTCGAAATGTAGATACATCTCTGTCAAAATCTTTATTCGATTAATTATATTATTCTAATATGTTTACCGATTATTTGGATATTCGTGAATTGGAAGTTGTCAAGCACTACTGCATAGAACGTGATGACGTGACATTGTTAGATAGTCAATAACAATAACTATTTCTCATGTTATTTTTATTTTAAATTAGTTTTACGAGTTTCAACATCAGATTATTGTACAAGAAAGTCACCCGCAACGTTTATTATGTAAATAACTTGATAGTTCTTTAAAATTTCTGAATTATTGTTGGCAATCATGTGTATTCGCTTGACCAAGGTGTATTAAAAAATGCAAAACGTCAAAATCCACTTCTTAGATTAGATGAACTATAACTCTATATCAACCCGTTTGACCAGCGCTGCCTGCTATTTTAGGTAAATTTTCTTCCTATTATCGCGGCCCAAAACCAGTAGTGGGACAGATATGAGCTGAGATGATGATGAAACAAGTTTACACTATACAATCACTTACACATACCCCTTATTTTAATTAGTAGGCCAAATGCCCTAACGTTCCGGGAACCAAAAAGTCTTAAGCTCTAATAATTTCAACCAAATTCCGTATTTTGAGAAGACCGCTATTGCTGTCTCCAATATTCCTAGGCTTTTTAAGCCCCATTGATCAATTATCATCAGGACTTCCAGATGGGCAGATGGCGATTACATACCTTCTCAAATGTGTTCTCCAAGCGCAGACAATCATTAGATTGATGACGGTATCAACTGGCACCAGATCAGCAACCTTGGTGCCATTGCCGAGCATGGTGCGAAAGATGCCCTTGCCTACCGCCGCGATGATACCGTTCGGCCCGTTCCAATTATCCACCCAACCTTTCACCGGCTCTCGGACGGATGAGAGCACTGAAACAAAAAAGAAAATAACATCACGAATCTTAATTTATTTTTCATTTTCTCTACAGTGTTTTAGTTTGTCGCGTCTCATTTTTACTATGGAACTAATCCCCTCACACACTCTCATTACTTTAACTCATGTAAAACAGGATCCACTATGGTTTCAATAACAGACCCTCATGAAGTATGAGGAATAATACAATTCACCAACCCCTATCTTAACCGTGGGTAATCGTAAGAGACGACTAAGGGATATAAAACGCATATAACATCTCTGCAAGAGAGGGAAAACTCGAAACAAAACCCTATACCAACACGTCTGACCAGCGCGGTATAGTAGGTTAATTTCCCTACTATTACGGAGGAGGCCCAAGCCCAACAGTGGGACATATATGGGCTGTGATGATGATGAAGAATGTATGTACTAAATAGGAAGCATGGTTATGGATTCTTGTTATCATGAATTATATTATTTAGAGACTAAATGATATTCGATATTTGTTGCCGAACCCATACTATTATCAGTTTATTTATCAAATTTCACCGTATCTATTGATAACTAATGCAAAAGTTTATATATATCCGTCTGAACAAAATCCAATATCCATTTTTTTACGATTTATATTCTTCGTTAATCTATTGGCTTAACGTACGCTGTACGCTAATTTGTGAACATAGGGTTTTTTTTATTAAAAGAACACCCCGCCCTAAGTAAACAATCCTTGAACTGCGGGGGAAATCATCCTGTTCTTTTCCCAATTAGGTTAGGTTCACGCAATATTTAGTCCACTTCCATCGTACATATTATATATAGGTATTTGCAATAGTTTTATGATCGGCCACCTATCTGACGTCAACCTTCTTGGGAATGTAGTTGTTGACGTAACGGCATCAGGTGAAATTGGTTCAGGTCGATATAAAGTCTTTATCTCTCTTATCTCTTAGTCTTTTTATATCTTTTTCTCTCTTAGTCTCTAAAGATATTCACGAACGAAATAAGAGTTGGTAGTATTCGTAGCCTCACCAGCGTTGCCAGATCGGGCTATTTAGCGGCAATGGGGCTATCTCACTTACCGAGTGGCGATAATATTTTATCCGCTGACTACAAGTAGCCGATTCAGCTATATTTTTTTTTTCAGAAAAATTTTATAAACAAATAATTTTTATACAGAAAATACAAGAACTTTTACAGCAACAATCAGTTTAAATCGTTTTTTCTATATGTTATAGCATGGATTTTAAAACGTCAATTGTTTTTGGTTTTTCTCTGGCACTCTATTCTCTCTGCCTACCCTGCAAGGGATATGGCGTGATGATATGTATGTATGTAACTGTCTCGCAGCACATATAAAGGTACATCATTTTATGTCAAATCCGAATGCCAGTGGCGTCACTACAACTGTCATGATGGGGCTATCTCGGGGCTATACGCGTGCTCCGGCAATACGATACGAGAAAAAAATATTCTGTTAACACTGAGCCACACAACAAAAAACAATCAATTCAAAGACAATTTCTTACAGGTGTTGTAAAAGCTTATTAAAAGACCAAAGCGCAAAAAAATTACTAATATTTAAAATAAAAATAATTTTACCGATTCTATCGCGTTTGTATTTGATTTTTCATTTCTCGACGTTTCGAATACTTTACAGTGATCATGGTCACGGGAGAGGGCTATGATCACTGTAAAGTGTTCGAAACGTCGGGAAATTAAAATCAAATACAAACGCGATAGAATCCTTGAAAGTAGTTTTATTTCAAATGTAATACTCGCGTAAACATTAGAAGTCATTATACTAATATTTAAGTTATAAAATCCGATTACGAAATGAAAAATTGATGTCGCAAGCGGGATTCGAACCCGCGCCTATTGGGATTCCGGCCCAATCGTGCTGCCACTACACTACCGCGACCAATTGTAGGACATGCAAATTTTCATCTCGTATTGTATTTACGTCTTAAGGTGACGGTGTGCTATCTACCCGACAATGTTTACACAATGTTATAGGCTTAATACTTCAAACTTTACAGTTAGAATTGTATTAAACGATGACACAACCTTGTTATTTAAATTTTACTGAAATTTTAGCATTTAATATGCTTAATTTATAAAATCCGATTACGAAATGAAAAATTGATGTCGCAAGCGGGATTCGAACCCGCGCCTATTGGGATTCCGGCCCAATCGTGCTGCCACTACACTACCGCGACCAATTGTAGGACATGCAAATTTTCATCTCGTATTGTATTTACGTCTTAAGGTGACGGTGTGCTATCTACCCGACAATGTTTACACAATGTTATAGGCTTAATACTTCAAACTTTACAGTTAGAATTGTATTAAACGATGACACAACCTTGTTATTTAAATTTTACTGAAATTTTAGCATTTAATATGCTTAATTTATAAAATCCGATTACGAAATGAAAAATTGATGTCGCAAGCGGGATTCGAACCCGCGCCTATTGGGATTCCGGCCCAATCGTGCTGCCACTACACTACCGCGACCAATTGTAGGACATGCAAATTTTCATCTCGTATTGTATTTACGTCTTAAGGTGACGGTGTGCTATCTACCCGACAATGTTTACACAATGTTATAGGCTTAATACTTCAAACTTTACAGTTAGAATTGTATTAAACGATGACACAACCTTGTTATTTAAATTTTACTGAAATTTTAGCATTTAATATGCTTAATTTATAAAATCCGATTACGAAATGAAAAATTGATGTCGCAAGCGGGATTCGAACCCGCGCCTATTGGGATTCCGGCCCAATCGTGCTGCCACTACACTACCGCGACCAATTGTAGGACATGCAAATTTTCATCTCGTATTGTATTTACGTCTTAAGGTGACGGTGTGCTATCTACCCGACAATGTTTACACAATGTTATAGGCTTAATACTTCAAACTTTACAGTTAGAATTGTATTAAACGATGACACAACCTTGTTATTTAAATTTTACTGAAATTTTAGCATTTAATATGCTTAATTTATAAAATCCGATTACGAAATGAAGACGTAAATACAATACGAGATGAAAATTTGCATGTCCTACAATTGGTCGCGGTAGTGTAGTGGCAGCACGATTGGGCCGGAATCCCAATAGGCGCGGGTTCGAATCCCGCTTGCGACATCAATTTTTCATTTCGTAATCGGATTTTATAAATTAAGCATATTAAATGCTAAAATTTCAGTAAAATTTAAATAACAAGGTTGTGTCATCGTTTAATACAATTCTAACTGTAAAGTTTGAAGTATTAAGCCTATAACATTGTGTAAACATTGTCGGGTAGATAGCACACCGTCACCTTAAGACGTAAATACAATACGAGATGAAAATTTGCATGTCCTACAATTGGTCGCGGTAGTGTAGTGGCAGCACGATTGGGCCGGAATCCCAATAGGCGCGGGTTCGAATCCCGCTTGCGACATCAATTTTTCATTTCGTAATCGGATTTTATAAATTAAGCATATTAAATGCTAAAATTTCAGTAAAATTTAAATAACAAGGTTGTGTCATCGTTTAATACAATTCTAACTGTAAAGTTTGAAGTATTAAGCCTATAACATTGTGTAAACATTGTCGGGTAGATAGCACACCGTCACCTTAAGACGTAAATACAATACGAGATGAAAATTTGCATGTCCTACAATTGGTCGCGGTAGTGTAGTGGCAGCACGATTGGGCCGGAATCCCAATAGGCGCGGGTTCGAATCCCGCTTGCGACATCAATTTTTCATTTCGTAATCGGATTTTATAAATTAAGCATATTAAATGCTAAAATTTCAGTAAAATTTAAATATTTAAGTTTTTATTCTTCTGAGCTTATAAACGACGCATGGTATAGTAGGCCAATTTTTCTCCTAATGTGGAGGAGGTTTGATCCCAGTATTGAGACGTATATAACCCGAGACAGATAAATATTGCTTATACAAAAAAAAAAACATCACCAAACTCGCATTTTAAAGTTTCATCATGACAGGTGAGAATTTCCACAGCATTAGGGCAGTGCGGCAATCTAAAGACCCAATTACCTCTAGTTTATGATGCAATATCGTACGATTAGATATATCTAGATACGATTTACCTATCAGTAAATAACGTGCTATTAAAATTCATATCTATATAAATCATATGTAAATAGGAAAGTCACATGCAGATAATATATGGAGACTAAGTGAGATAACAGTCCAAGGCCAAGGTTAGTATTTAATATAAAATGAAAAATAAATATTTATCCTTTTGAGATTATCCAGATTGCACTGTTGGGTTTAACCCTTCTCGGAAATGAGAGGAAGATTGATTTATTATAGCACAGTGGTCATATAGATTGGTTATAAAGTAGAATAATAAATAAATTAATTAAAATCATATGTATATAGGAAAGTCACAAGCAGATAATATATAGAGACTAAGTGAGATAACAGTCCAAGGCCAAGGTTAGTATTTAATATAAAATGAAAAATAAATTAATTATCCTTTTGAGGTTATGCAGATTGCACTGTTGGGTTTAACCCTTCTCGGAAATGAGAGGAAGATTGATTTATTATAGCACAGTGGTCATATAGATTGGTTATAAAGTAGAATAATAAATAAATTAATTAAAATCATATGTATATAGGAAAGTCACATGCAGATAATATATAGAGACTAAGTGAGATAACAGTCCAAGGCCAAGGTTAGTATTTAATATAAAATGAAAAATAAATTAATTATCCTTTTGAGGTTATGCAGATTGCACTGTTGGGTTTAACCCTTCTCAGAAATGAGAGGAAGATTGATTTATTATAGCACAGTGGTCATATAGATTGGTTATAAAGTAGAATAATAAATAAATTAATTAAAATCATATGTATATAGGAAAGTCACATACAGATAATATATAGAGACTAAGTGAGATAACAGTCCAAGGCCAAGGTTAGTATTTAATATAAAATGAAAAATAAATTAATTATCCTTTTGAGATATAGGTTAGATAGATTAGTTATAGAGTAGAATAGTGAAATAATTAATTAAAAAAAATTAAGATGCTCATATCAAATGTGACTCTATCACTTCTTTAATGATTTCTGAAGTGTACGCGAGATTTTTGATGTTTATACATTTGAAATAAAACTATTTTTACGGATTCTATCGCGTCAGTACCTATTTGAACAAATAACGTAAAAGTGTCCGAAACGTTGTCGGGAAATAAAATATCAAGCACAAACGCAGTAGAATACGTAAAAACAGTTTTATTTCAAATGTATTTTACTTTTTAGCTCGGATTAAAAGTATTAAAGCATGTTTTTAATTCATTTTAAAACTAAAATATAACCATCTTATAATTTCAAGACAGAATAATCTATATTTTGTCCTGGTGATGAATCACCACCGTAATAAACTGAACCCCTGTACTGGTAACGGCCTAACTAAGCCCCTGTATTGATATTGCAAAGGTCCATAAGCGGCAGTAACATTTGCTGCTGCTTAGCTGCTTGCTTGTTTGCCACCATAAGCAATACCAAAAAAAAAAACAAAGAAAACCCCAATAAAGTTTCAATGATAAATTTAGACCCAATCCTGTGTCCACGTCCCAGGCAGTATTGATAAAAACGTATTTATTAAAACTTTTCCCTCTTTTATATATCAAGAGGAATAATATTAGGAAATATTAAGAGGAAAAAAATGTAATACACATCTAAATATAAATATACAATAAATATAATATAATAAAAAAAAACACAAAGCAGTCATGAGAACTGCCGACTGAAGTGAAAACTTAAACCTATGAAAAAACTATTGAATAATTGATAATAATTAATAATAACAATTATTATATATAAATTGATTATAATAGGGGACTATAATAGGTATATTAGGGGAAGTTTGAAAGTAGCACCAGTAATAGAGAAGTTTAGGAGCGCGAGACTGTCTTGGTATGGACATGTGATGAGAAGGGATGAAAGACATGTGACAAGGGTTATCAATATGCTTGTGGATGGGCGTATGAATAGTGGGAGATCTAAAAAGAGATGGATGGATTATGTAAACGAGAATGTGTGTATGAAAGTTGTGAGTGCAGATACTACGGCTGATAGAAGATTGTGGAAGGCAAGAACATGTTGTGCCGATTCCACTTAGCGTGGGATGAGGGCAGGCAAATGATGATGATGAAACACAGCGATGAAGAGCAGCTGATTGTATCTTTCCCGCTCGTGTACACTCAGTGGTCCCGAGTTCATCCGATCGAGGCTTTCAACTCAGAGCGCGATGGATCAGCCTCACTTACAGCCTACGAAAAAATCTGTGTGCAGTGAACCCAAAGAAGTTTTCACTTCAAGAAACGTGTATATATTTTTGGGCCAGTTACGGTCTAGTAAGAGGCGATGAAAGCCGTATTACCTCTCACACTGTATTAGCCGGGCCGTTAGAACCAAATACCTTTTCTTTTGAATTATTTTTGTTGCTGAAATGTCGCCAATAAAAAAGTCTTTTAGTACAAAATTGACTAGGTTTATTTGTAAAAAAAAAGAAAGAAATATAGTAGAATATTCGTCCAAGTTGCTCATACCATTATAAAAGTTGTTTTCCCCCTTTTCTTGTAATTAATTGCGCGATTTAAAATTAATATCATGATGATATTCTTTTCAGGTTTCCGTACCCAAAGGGTAAAAACGGGACTCTATTACTGAGACTTCGCTGTCCGGCCGTCCGTCTGTCACCAGGCTGTATCTCAACAACGGTAATAGCTAGATCGGCTGTTCAACTCGCCGAACGATTAAACTCTTAGTACCTATGTATTATTTTAAATATTATGGTATCTACCTTCATTGCTGCAATTTTATTAAACAAATAGTCGAATTTATACAAAATATTGTTAATCATTTTAATAAAATATTACAGTCGCATATGATAAGTGTTTATTGATGTGTATTGTGTTAAAGTTGTTGTTACTCGTTGCTACCAAGTTACCTTTCGTATCGTGGGTATACACTTAATCAGGTAATAACTTTTATTTCAAATAACTTTTATTTTATATTTTGTTATGTAACTAAAAATGTGTAAGTATCAAACTTGCCATTTAGTCCGGCTTATTTTATTTTCTTCATAATATTTATTCATGCATAAAAATTATAATATATTCATTGTTATTTTAAAATTCTATAAAGGCTTATGTACTTCGCCTGTAAAGAATAGCTTATAAGTTATAATTGTTAACATAATCTTTTTATTTTTTTTATGTATAGCGTGTCATTTATATTTATTTAGAATAAAGAACATTTTAAAATAAAAAAAAAATCAATAGCTAGACAGTTGAAATTTTCACAGATGATGTATTTTTATTACCACTATAACAACAAATACTAAAAATATAATAAATATTTAAAGGAGGCTCCCATACAAAAAACTTGATTTTTTTTAGTTACATCATATTTTTTTTTATATCTATATAATAGTACGGAAGCCTTCGCGCGCGAGTACGACTCGCACTTTGCCGATTTTTTCGTTATCTTATCGACAATAGTCCGTGTGGTGAAAGTGAGTGTTGTAAAACACTACTAAGCAAAATTAAGATGCATATAACATCTATGCAAGAGAAGGCAAACGGAATAAAACTATATAACGAACGATCTGACTTGCATAGTTGTAGTAGGTCATTTTCCCTCCTATAGTGGAGGCAACTCGACCAGTGGGACATATAGGAGGTGATATAATAATGATTTAATATAACCAACAATAATTAAAGTAATAAATACCACCAATTGACTTACATAATGACTTTTGATGTTATGTTATATTTACAGATTCTATCACATTTGTATTTGATTTTTAATTACCCGATGTTTCGAACTCTTTACAGAGTTCATGGTCACGGGAGAGCTGAGTGTCACCGCACACCGGCCACTCGCGACAGCCACAAACACCGCCACGAGAAGCTAGAAGTGGCTACAAATGCGCGCGACAGCTACTTCTGGCCGGTGGTTGACACTTGCCGTCGGTGGCTGCTACTTTTTTTTAACACACAACACACACAACCTGACTGCACAGATGGCGTAGTGGCTAAGACACCGACCTTCCGTGCCAGTGCCGTGGGTTCGATTCCCACGCAGGACAATACTTTGTGCGATCCACAAAGTGTTGTTCTGAGTCTGGGTGTAATTTGTCTGCGTTAATTGCATGTTTGTAAAGTCCCCCGCAATACAAGGATTATTTCCTAAGTGCAAGGCGGGGTGTTTTCCCGAGAGGGCATACCGCCGAGCGGGCCACCGAAGACAAAGATCGGGTACCGGTGGTCCGCTCGCACGGCGAAGAAGAGGTGCTTGCAGGGTGGGTCAATGGGGTTGCGCGCCGCCTCTTCCGTCGTCCCGGACCGATTTGGCGGGGTGCGACGTCCATAGCCCACCGCAAAAAAAAAAAGGGTGGGGTGTTTTAATAAAAAAAAAAAGAGATTTAAAATACGGTTACAAAACGCCCTAAACCGTAGCGAAAGGGTAGTGAGTCGCTAGTTTACTTATAATTCGTTATGTAAAAGGGAAAAATAACCTTCAATATATATAAAGTATTAATATTGAAACCAAATTACGGTTAAAATTATATATGACACACAGATAGCGTGACTGCACAGATGGCGTAGTGGTTGAGATAGCGACAATCCGTGCCAGTATCGTAGGTTCGATTCCTACAGAAGACAACAAAGCACAATATGTGTGCGATCCACAAAATCTGTTTCTTAGTGGGTGTAATTTGTCTGTTTTAATTATATGTTTACGGATAAATGATGGAGCAATACAAGGATTATTTCCTTAGAGGTGTCTTCATCTCATCATCATCTTAACTCATACACGTCCTACTGTTGGGGTCGAGCCTCCTCCATAAAGGGAGGGCAATTGACCTAGTATATACCACGCTGGTCAGACGTGTTGGTATAGGGTTTTGTTTTAAGTTTTCCTTCTCTCGCATAGATGTTATATGCGTTTTATATTCCTTAGTCTTCTCGTACGATCACCCACCGGTAAGATGGAGGGTGATGAGAGAACGAATGTGCTCGCTCAAGAAGAGGGCACCCCTCAGGAGGTATTCCGTCGGGCCGGCCACTGACGTCAAATTCACGCTACTCCGATGGCCGGTTCAACGACGAAGGCGAGGTTCACGGGTGGGTTACGGGTGTGTGTCCTTACGCCCTTCTGTCGCCCCGGACGGAGTGGTGCGAAGAGTGCGCCGATCGTAGTAAAAAAAACAGGATGTCGGTTTTTCGTGACAGTATGCGCGCGCATGGTAAAAATTCACTCTCATCATTTTCCCCTAACGCGCCAAAAGAAGTATAACTTCAAAAACGCTATCCGAATTAATAGCGTTATTACATAATGTAGCATCGATCACGAGGTGCGATTTCATAAACTCGATATATCAAAAGATAATATTATTAGAAACGTTAAAAAATGATTCGATATAATTCTGACACAGTTATTTACTTATAAAAAGAATGACGTATATTCTTGTTACATATGATACGAACGTTATCACTGAACCAATATTTGTGACGAGACTGTGTTTAATTTTGTTAGTGGAGTTAATCGGAAACAGGATGTACGATGAACGCACCTAATCTTCAAATACGTATTGAAATTGCATATAATAATAGTACATTACTGCAACGGCCAGCAAAAGAGGTGTTGATGGACGAACGTGTAAATGTGGGCCGAGGCACACATACGTAAGTCCATCAATACCTAGTTGTGGCCAAGGCTTGTATAGTGCTTTTCTCAAATAATGCGCGGAAATTAAAACTAAATAGTATTAAGAAGAACTGTATACATGACGAAGAACGAACAACATTATTCACGTGCTAAAGGGTTCATTGGTTTTTTTTTTCCATTATTAAACAGCTTTCTTTTTCAAGCCAGTTCGAAATTTAAATAAAACTCTGATAAGTTGCCTATATGTTTACTAGAATTTGAAGTAACAAATCGTTCCATTTTTAAAATATACAATAGATATGAATTTACATATATATTTATTTGGCCGCTAAAACACGATAGATATGGATTATCATAAATTTTTTGCTCGCTGAGTACAGCAATTTTGATTTATCTCGAAGAAAATAATGCTCCAATTTCCAAGCATGTTTGAGAAAAAACTATTTTCTAAGCATTCTATCGCGTTTGTATTTGATTTTTAATTTCACGACGTTTCGATTACTTTACAGCGTTCATAGTCACGGGAGGACTAAGGTATCTTACGTTCAAAAAGTCATCGTTAATACATACAGATTGATAAAGAGAGAGAGAGAGATTTGTATCTACTCGCTACAGTATTAGCTTTAATTTTTTTAATTTGCATAATGATTTCTAATGTTTACGCGAGTATTACACATTTGTAATAAAACTATTTTTACGGACTCTATCGCGTTTGTATTTGATTTTTAAGTTTCCCGACGTTTCGAACACTTTAACAGTGATCATGGTCACGGAAGGACTAAGGTGTCTTAAAATCAAGAGTACCGTTTAATGATCTCTAATTCCGACCCCCAATCCCGCTCATATCCGAATTATTTGGGGGTCAACCCAATATATTTTCTTCCATCGTCATCATCATCATCACATCTCATATATGTCGCACTGTTGGACTCGAGCCTCCTCCATAATAAAGAGGGAATTTTACCTACTATACCATGCTGGTCAGACGTGTAGGTATAGGGTTTTGTTTCGAATTTTCTATCTCTTGCTGTTATAAGTTTTTTTTATATCCCTTAGTTGTTTCGTACGATCACTCACGGTTAAGATTGGGGGTGGTGAAATATATTCTTACTCCTTCACCACACAGATCTTCCATCGTACTTATTATAAAAATTATTAATAATAGTATTTTTTTTTAACTTTGTAATCAGTCGCTTGTCTGACGTCAAACCTACTTGGGAATGTAATTGTTGACCAGACACCACCGGCAGTCTAAGTTTATTTCAAACTCTTAGTCATCTTTTACGACATCCAAGAGCAATGTAATGGTTGGTTTTATTCGTAGCAGCTACCACACAGTAAATTACGTTATCAAATATCTAGACATTATTCTTTGAAGTCCAAATCCGCTATCGATTCCGATTACAAAGTCATTTGATTAAATCATATGAATTCGTTTTTTTTTTTAATATCTGAATGACATCATTAGGCTTTTGAGTCATAATTATATAAGGTGGAGCCAATTGCATTTATCATTACTGGTAACATTATATTATTCATAATTTCTTATCGTTAATGCTCATTAGTATTGCCCAAATGCAAAACTTTTGCGAGTCACGCACGTCTTGCAACTCTCGCTGTTAGAATAACACAGAGTCACTTGTTTTGATAGAAATGAAAATATCCAACTAAATTAATGTAATTCCATTCATCTAGTGGCACTAACTTTACAACTATCAACAATTAGGTACATACCACTTAACGGGAGTGGAGCTATAATCACACCTATCTATCATGAGACTGTTTAAAATAACATCAAATTATTTCCCCGTGTACTGGTATTAAGAATACAAAATGTTGACAATCCTTTCTTTGCCAAGGGAATCGTAAAATGATGTCTAAGGGAAGCACTGCGAGACCCTTGTCTTGAATTTGGGCTTATATATATACTCCACTATTGGGATTCCTCCATTATGAGAAGGAAATTGACTTACTATACCACTCAGGTCAAACATAGTGGCATAGAGTTATCATCATCTCAGCTCATATATGTCCCACTATTGGGCTCGCGCTTCCACGGTAGTAGGAGGGAAATTGACGCTGGTCAGACGTGTTTATATAGTGAATTGTTTCGAGTTTACCTTCTCTTGCGTCTTTATAAGCGTTTTATATCCTTTAGTCGTCTCGTACGATCACCCACGTGTAAGATAAGGGGTGGTGAATTGTATTCTTATTCCGTCACCATACAGCATAGGTTTTTATATAGGTATAGTGTTTCTTTTCATGTGTCGATGGTATCTGTACATTATCTATTAGTAGAGGTGTGATTAATATATTCGTAATAGATACAAGTATTTCATATTAAGATAAGCGAATATAGAGTAATAGGTTACCAGATATTAGTCAAATAATCCTTACTAATATTATAAATGCGAAAGTAACTCTGTCTGTCTGTCGCTCTTTCACTCCAAAACAACTGAACCGATCTAAATGAAATTTGGTACACAGATAGTCTAGAGCCTTATAAAGGACATAGGCTATTTTTCAATGCAAAAAAGGATTGTAGATGGTGATGAAAAGTTGTAAGGAAGTATCGTAATTTTTCGTAATTTTTAAAACCAGAAGCTTGTAACTTATTTTCAGGCTATTGATTAGATATAAATAAATATGACATTAACATGTTGTAAAAATTTACCCTTAAGGGGTAAAATAAAAAAATAGGGGATGAAAAACTTTAGGAAAGTAACCTTTTATGCGGGCGAAGCCACGGGCAGAACGGTGTAATAATTAATAGCTGTATGAAGTAGCGGCTACGAATACAATCAAATTCAAATTCATTTATTATGTAATGATTGATTGCTAATGTTTACGCGAGTATTAAACATTTGAAATAAAACTACTTTTACGTATTCTATCGCGTTTATATTTGATTTTTAATTTCCCGAGCGAGTAGGTATGAAAGAGAGTATTGGTGTAAAGATGCGAAAGGGGATGTTGCGATGGTTCGGACATGTGGAAAGAATGCCGAACGAACGCCTGGTTAAGAAGATATACAATGCGAAAGTGGAAGGATGTAGGTACCGAGGGAGACCGAGACTAACCTACCTAGACCAGATTGGTCATGTACTGAAGGAAGGTGGAGTCAAGAGTCGCCGAAACCGGCGAGCGTGTATGAAGAGAATTATGAATGTTGAGGAAGCGAGTGAAGTATGCAGAGATAGAGTTCTCTGGCACTCTGTTCGCTCTGCCTACCCTGCAAGGGATATGGCGTGATGATATGTATGTATGTATGTATTTTAATTTCCCGACATTTTGAACACTTTACAGTGATCATGGTCACGGGAGGACTAAGGTGTTTTACGTCCAATATGTCATTGTTATTATAGAAATTGATATCTACGCAATAAGATTTTTTTTTATAAATAATCAAGCATATTAAATGCAAAATTTCAGTAATTTGAATACCTTATAAGATATTAAACGTTGACTCACATTTTTAATACAGATTCATTGCCAGTACAAAAAGAAAATGATTATATATATAATATTTTATATTGTTTATGAGCTGTTATTATTAAACCCTGCGAAGGCACATATATTATATTGTCAGTTTTAACATTTTAAATTAATCCAATAAACTAAGACCGGAGCGGAATGTAACCGCCACTGAAAAGATCCGGCAAGAAACTCAGCGGATTTGCCTATTATTATTATTTCTTTACTAACTTTTTATATGAAAAATAACAGTACAATATGATCAGCATTAATTAACTTAAAAGTGATGCCCTTCGAACCTCGATTTAAATATTATGTAAAAGATTATGGCTGGACCAGATCCCACAAGCAGCCGATCACGAGTTAACTACTAAAGCAGCCATCATTCTCCTCAACCACCTTAAAGGGAAGGGATAGTTCCGCTCTACATAGCTACCGCAAGCAGACCTTTCACTAAACATGACCAATACCATGTACTACAAGCGCTAACTACAGTCAAAATTCGTTAGGCAAAACACGTTACGCTTTACAAATATGAAAAGTCAAAAAAATCTAACAGTTTAGTTACAATATCAATATAATTGCTGAATGAGGAGCTGCTCATAACCAGTCTGTACTATCGCTTAGATAATCCGAAATTTTATAATAACCTCTTTTACATAGTCTGTTTTTGACAGCCCTTTTAAAGTTATTCACAGGCATGTCTCGAATATCATTTGGTAATTTATTATAGAAGCGTATACTTTGCCCCATGAATGACCTATTAATTATTTCGAGACGAGTACTGTGTACACCTAATTTGTCTTTATGCCGAGTATTCACACAATGAATGTCACAACCAACTCTTACATTGTTCGTAGATGTTGTAAAAGGTGACTAAGACTATATATCGACCTGAGACAATTCCACTTAATGCCATTTGGTTAACAATTACATTCCTAAGGATGGTTAACGTCAGGTAGGCCGGTCATAAAACTATTGCCAATAACTTTTAAAATATATACGAGTACTTACTTCTCCATCTGTGCAATCAATTTATTATTCCAGCCAAATAAAAACGACAAAGCCAAGCATCAATTTGTACTTAATGGACTTATGATTTTAAGTCTAATGGACTTACCAATCGAAGGTCGCACGATCGACACTGGCAGGTTTCCAATTTCCTTTATGAGCATATCCTCCGCCAATGCTTTTGTAAACGTGTAAGTGTTAGGCCTATCACCTGGAAATGACGAGGGAAATTATCTTTAAAATTATCAAACAAAATAACTATTTCATTAATAGTTCGGATTCAGAGGCCTCAATATAAAATTCGAACGAAAACAGATTCGAATAGTGGATCATTCGTTTTCCATGTACTAGAATTATTCATATTCGATGATCGAATCGACGCTTGCTATTTGACGATAGCTTACGCAGTGACAGATTTATGTTTGTTGTCGCCCTAGGCACCCCGAGATATAGGTCCTTTTAATCATTCTCCTAAAATTTTAAGAAGCTGAATATTTAGTTGCCCTAGACTCATGAGCTCACGAGTCTAAACGTAAATCTATCATTAGCAGTGGCAGATTTGTTATTTATCGCACTAGGTACCGCGAGATGTCACCCTTGTTTTTTAATCCTCTTAACAGTATTAATTTTTTTTCTTGTCTAAAACTTTTGCTTGATATTATGGCGCCTTAGGCTCAAGCATCGGGTGTGAATCTGCCATTAAGCTTACTGCGTCTATTCGAATGATTAATTATGCATTCACATCACATTCAAGTAGTCGCTTCAAACAGAAACGTTAATTTTCGAATTTTGTTGTATGCCTACTTATCTGAAGGCTTTACTACCAAATTTAAAATTTTCAGACTAAATGAATATTAGAGTAATTATCATCGATCATCGTCCATAAATTCACCAACACAACATTTTAATCACAATATCTTTTGTTAAAGGTGATTCGTAAATCGTTCGAAAGGACGTCGTAAATTAATGTGTCAAATTGCAAGCGTCGGATCGAACATCGAATTCGAAAAATTTTGGTGTTAGGAAAACAAAATTATACATCATCGAATCCGTTTTCGATCGTACCTACATATGCCGAACAACCAGGTATTTTTAATTATTCCTAGTGCCGGCAATAGACCATTTTTGTAACGACATAAAAATATTCATTCAGTTTAAAACTATGATATTTCACCATTAATTTGCATGATGAAGTAGTAAATGAATGAAACCCATAACATCCTATTGCTAGGCCTCGCCTATGGGTAAATCTAGGTCATCATTTTATATTAATTTCACTAATGAGACAATTATTAATGTGTCCAATTAATGTGGCATTCTGCAGTAACTGTATGAGAGTTTTTGCATTCGCTTCCTTTATATAATATCGTCGATATAAAATTTGTGTTAAAGAATAGAACAGGCGAGGCCTCGTTGTACTTTACCTACTCTTATTGTCAAGGACAGATACTTTCAATAGTGGCAGGGCTACACTGTTGATAGTTTTCTGTTAACAACCGCGCGCCGGTACGTCCAGGGTAATACCACACTCTCGCAGAAAACTGACTGTGCTGTTGTGTTTCAATCGGTGAGCGAGGGAGCCGGCAGCTCAACTTTTTGAGTGGATTATGGTTGGTAGGCAGCGGCCGAACTGTATCCTTGGCATTGCAAAGGTCCATGAGTGGCAGTAACTTACCATCACCTGATGGCAAATGCTGCTTATTTCTTTGCCAATATAAGCAAAAAAAAAAAATTTTTATTTGGCGCAGGCGAGCAAGAAGCCCATCTATTAGTAAATGATTACTGCCGCTCATGACCTTCAGCAAAACCAAAGGTACAGCCAATGCCCTATCTACCATAGTTGCAGTTTTAAAAGGAGAAGTTTTATGTCTCCGGTATCTACGATATTAGAAAATTGGCTGAGAACCTTTTCTTTTCACTTACCAACTAAATCTGGCGTGATTCTGTCCACCAGTTCATCCGGTAGAGTTTGAACGAGAGTCACAACATGCTCTGGGTGTGCCGGGGGCGCGTAAACCGTCTCTTCCACGCGTTCTCTCTCACAGTTGCAATAGGCAGTTGACACGTGGACTAGGGCCTGCAAGATAAAATTAAACAAAATTTTAATAACCTTATTTTGAATCGAATTTCGTACGATTTTCATAGAAAGGTATTCTGGTCCAAAGGACGAAAATTAAAATATAATATAAAAAAAATCGAAATAAAGATATAAATTAAGACATTTCTCGAACGATTAATAGAATAGACACAATAATTTAATATGTCAAATATCAATCCTGTCATCGATTGAATACGAAATAATCAATCGAATTCAGTGATAGAATAATTCGTTTGAATCTTGTAGTATGACGTCAGTACTGACCTCAAGATTAAGCATACGATGGCAGAGCTGGACGAGTTGTTGAGTACCCAACATGTTGATGGTGACAGAGAGCTTCAGTTTCTCATCAAACTTCACTGTGGCCGCTGAATGGAACACCACTGACACCTGGTGAATAAGAAAAAGAAAAGAAAAGTCAATGGTTGCCTGGAATATTTGTCTATACATCTATTCTATCAATGTCCACTGTGGAACATAGATTCATTCATCTCGACTTATAGGTATACGTCCCACTGCTGGGCTCTTATCCCAATTACTTGGGGTTGATACAATATGTACTCTTCTTTCATGGTACATATTGTAAAAGTTATTGGCAATAGTTTTATGACCGGCCGCCTGCCTGACGTCAACCCTCCTTGGGAATGTAATTGTTGACCAAACGGCATCAGATGGAGTTGGTCCAGGTCGTTATAAGGCTTTTAGTCGTCTTTACGACATCCACGAGCAAAGTAAGGGTTGGTAGTATTTGTAACCGCTACCACACAGCTTCTGCCGTGCCTCCTTCATACATACATATATACATACCATCACGCCATGTCCCTTGCAGGGTAGACAGAGAGACCAGAGTGCCAGAGAACTCTACCCTTGCATACTTCACCCGCTTCCTCAACATTCATAATTTTCTTCATACATGCTCGCCGGTTTCGGAGACTCTTGACTCCACCTTCCTTCAGTACATGACCGATCTGGTCTAGGTAGGTCAGTCTCGGTCTCCCCCGGTACCTACATCCTTTCACTTTCGCATTGTATATCTTCTTAACCAGACGTTCGTTCGGCCTTCTTTCCACATGTCCGAACCATCGGAGCATTCCCTTTCACATCTTTACACCAATACTCTCTTTCATACCTACTCGCTCTCTTACGTCGTCGTTACGAATGCGGTCGGTCAGCCTAACTCCACAGATTTTCCGTAGAGATCGCATTTCGACCGCAAATTGACCTATTGTACCAAGTTGCTCAGACGGTTTTATACAGGATTGTATTTTGAGTTTTCCTTCTCTTGCACACCTGTTATATCCCTTAGTCGTTTTTTACCTAAGGATAAAATAGGGTGGTGATTTGTACTCTTACTGCGTTACTACGCGAAAATACTAATGTTAACTAGGATTAAAGACTATATAGGGATGGTGGATATATTCACACCTTTCGAGGATAAAGGAATCACTCCTATAGAAAAAAAAAATCCCCGTAATAAATACAAGGATTGTTGCCTTAGTGCAACCAAACTATCAGGACGATCTCAGATGTCAAAGAATCGGTACCAGTGTTCAGCCTAATGATGATGGGGAAGGAACACGATGGGAGTCCCATAGGACTAATCGCCGCCTTTCCATCGCCTCGGATGGAATGGGCGGAATGTGTGTATCCAACTCCTAAGCTGTCAAAAAAAAAATTCAAACAGAAACTATTCGAAACTTGGATAATCTGTAATAATTCGATATCAGATTTGTAACTTAATAGCTGCAAAATCCCTACTTATTAATATTACACTAAAAGCAATCACCGATTCGCCTACTATGCGTAGTAGTGTTGCCTAAATGCAAGACCAAGACTCGCTGCAAAAGTCTCGCAGTGCTCCCTTAAACAGTATTTTACCAATTCCTTTGGCAAATAGAGGATTGTCAACATTTTGTATTCCTAATACCAGTACACGGGGAAATAATTTGATGTTATTTTAAACCGTCTCATGATAGATAGGTGTGATTATAGCCCCACTCCCGTTAAGTGGTATGTACCTAATTATTGATAGTTGTACAGTTAGTGCCACTAGATGTCTAGATGAATGGAATTTAATTAATTTAGTTACATTTTTTTTTTTTATAAAACCCGATTACCAAGCGAAAAATGATGTCATAAGCGGGATTCGAACCCGCGCCTATTGGGATTCCGGCCTAATCGTGCTGCCACTACACCACTGTGAACTATTGTAGGACATGCAAATTATTAGTTAGATTTTTCATTTCTATCAAAACAAGTGACTCTATGATACTCTAACAGCGAGAGTTGCAAGACTTGCGAGACTCGTAAGAGTCTTGCATTTGAGGAACACTAATGCGTAGTGATTATGCATCATCCCCACTTGGAGAAAGGCCAAGTCCAACAAGGATGAACTATATTATATACAATACCTTCTGACAGAGCATAGTCTGATCTGCAGCGCTAATGCCCAACTCCGGTTCAGTGATATCACCCACTATTGGAATTATCTTGTTCAACGCCTGCGGACTCTCTTTCCGTAGAGTCTCGAATAACTGGAAAAAAAAATTGCAATCATGTTTTTCACTGTTATAAATTAGATCCAAGAGAGTGCTGACCTGTAAAAAAAATAACAATAGCATTCCCCGAAATCCACCGCAGCTTCATCTTTCGGGTCCTATAGTAAATATTAACCATGCTTCAATCAATCAGAGCACATAACAAAAAAATATTAAAATCGATCCAACCGTTTGGGTAAAGTTCAGTTATATCACTGGAGAATTATATACACTACATACCCTATTAATGTTACGCATCGATCTTTAGAAAGAGGCAATCGACTAATTCCGACTTCGTATAGCGTTGTCTCTTTCGCACACTATCTGTATAACGTCAGTATAATATAGAGAGAAAGAAAACGGTTTTATTTATAACCTCATATTTTGCTTAAGCTAAATATAAATTTATGATAAATAATATGCATATTACATAGGCATATGCCTGAGGAATATGGTATCTGTTTCAGCTATTGCTGAGGCAATACAGTTGCCCAAATGATGTTATTCTGACAGACCCTCCAAAGAAGTCACTTATACCAAATTAATGTTCTAGCCATGCTAATATTTATAAAAACCCGATTACTAGAGAAAACTGATTGTCACAAGTGGAATTCGAACCCACACCTATTGGAAATCCGTTCCAAGCCTGTACAATATGTATACAATGTCGGGTAGATGGCACACGTCTCCTTAAAGACGACAATATAATACGATGCGAGAATTGAATGTCCTACAATAGTTCACGGTGGTGTAAGTGGCAGCACGATTGGAAAGGATTTCCAATAGGTGTGGCTTCGAATCGCACTTGTGACAATCATTTTTCGCTCGTAATCGAGTTTTAATAAATAATCAAGCATATTAAATGCTAAATTAAATTAATTTGCATGCCAATATTGTTTTACGTTAATTTTATATTTATAAAAGCGTTCAGAATACAAAGATTTATTCAATATTAAGTTGTATTTAAAAAGAAAAGCAAAAAAACTAGAAACAAAACCCCATTCCAAAGCGTCAGCTTAATGTAGTACCGTCCGGAGCGTGTACCGTAAGAATAGTAAAACACTTTCCCTTCCATTGTGTAAGAGGTTTCATTAGTCGAACGCATATTCAATAATGGTAGAAAGAAGGTCACTAACCGGTGACTGTGTTAGTTCTGTGAGTCTAGAGGCGACATCCTGACCACGCTTCGGTCGCATCAATAAATAGATCTTCTTAATTTTTGGACAACTCCGTAAAAGTTTCTCGACTAGAACCTGAAAATAAAATAAATACATACAAATACAAATTAATTAAATTTAGCATTTAATATGCTTAATTATTTATAATCGAGTTTTTATACACATACAAATACTTATGAAACAATAAAGCTTAGCTATGTGGTAGCGGCTACGAATACTACCAACCCTTATTTTCTGGCTCTTCAACTCCATCTGATGCTGTTTGGTCAACATTTGCATTCCCAAAGGGAGTTGACGTCTGGCAGGCGGCCGGTCATAAAACTATTGCCAAAAACTTTTACAATATGTACTATAATAGAAGAGTACATATTGTATCGAACCCAAGTAATTAGGATAAGAGTAGGAAAATTATAATGATATACTTATGAAACAATTTAACTCAGATCTGGGTCAACTTCATCTGAAGCCGTCTAGTCAATAAGCAGGCAGCCTTTCATAAAACTAATGCTAAATTTTGCAATATGTACCATGAAAGAGGAGTACATATATACGTCGATCAACAAGTAATTAGGTTAAGAATAGGGTGATGAGGACGAAACACTATTGAGAATGCCAATTTTTTAAATGAATATTAATTATTTAATCACGCGAGAACAGGTGAACGAATGTGGATAAAATTGGGCACAGATTATAAGTATACAATTCCATATAAGCTACTTTTCATCTTTATAGAATGTATGGATATATTCTATTCAGATAGATTAGTTTGACAAAAAGCTATAGAAATGGGAACGAAGCAGCGAATATAAGTAGTATAACTATATATTATAGGCGAAAATTTGACTACGTTGGCAAGATTAATACATGAAAATCGATATTTTAAAGAAATTTACGTCAATCTAGATACAGATAAGAAATATATGTAAGAAAGTCGCATCTTTAAGCAATGAATCAAAGCGTTTGTGAACATGTAGAACATTTGGTATAGTTACCAATGGCACGACTGCACATGCGGCGCAGTAGTTAAGATCCCTAGTTAAGATAGATTCCCGCGCAGGACAATATATTTTGCGATTCAAAAAATATTGTTCCGAGTCTGGGTGTAATTTGTTTACGTTAATTATATGTTTGTAAAGTCCCAACCAATACAATGATTTTATTTACTTAGATAATTGCCTGTAAAAAAAACACTTTAGCATTTAAGACTCATGATAAATTCATTTTCCCGCCGAGCTAAAATCGATATATTTTGTTTTAATTCAATAAATCACTTGAGAACTTAAAGCGAAAGTGGAAGGATGTAGGTACTGGGGGAGACCGAGACTCACCTACCTAGACCAGATTGGTCACGTACTGAAGGGAGGTGGAGTCAAGAGTCTCCGAAACCGGCGAGCGTGTATGAAGAGAATTATGAATGTTGAGGCAGCTAGTGAAGTATGCAAGGATAGAGTTCTCTAGCACTCTGTTCTCTCTGCCTACCCTGCAAGGGATATGGCGTGATGATATGTATGTGTGTATATATGTACTTAAGAACTTATTTTTATCAGTGTATATTGCGTGTATTTTAGTTAAATATCAACAAAATTTTATTTTCTTTATAATCTCTCTATCATCATTATTTTTTTCTAATATACAATAAAAAAAAATTCTTACCTTGCCCATAAATCCAGTACCACCAGTGACGAAAACGGATTTATCCGCATAAAACTCCGCCACAGGCACATACTCCTGACTCCCAGGCACATAAAGCCCACCGGATAAACAAGACGCCATCTTTGTTTTGTTTACTTTTTAAAAATTTTCACGACTGGATACTTGCTAAATACATTAAGCTAAATAATTATTGATTTATGTATCTTTTATAATCAACAATTGGGTTGTATTCTCAACATGGTTATCTGCTCATACCTGTGGACAATAGAAAAATAAAATAAATTTTATAATAGTTTTAGTATAATAGTAGCTGTGTGGTAGCGGCTACGCATACTACCAAACCTTACTTTGCTCGTGGATGTCGTAAAAGACGACTAAGGGCTATATATCGACCTGGGCCAACTCCATCTGATGCCGTTTGATCAACAATTACATTCCCAAGGAGCGTTGACGTCTGGCAGGCGGCCGGTCAAAACTATTGCCAATAACTTTTACAATATGTACTATGAAATAAGTGTACATATTGTATCGACCCCAAGCAATTGGGATACGAGTAGGAGAATGATGAATAGTTATAGTAAACCTAAAATATGTTGAAGAAAATGTCATCGTTATCATAACTAACTTCACCCGTAGTAAACGCTCAAGACCCAATTTTGACAGGGCGCGATTTTTTTAAGCCTCTTGGTCTACCTGGGATAACAACCGGGCCAGCCATGGATGTTAAGGAAGCGGTAGGGAAGGGAACACGGTAGATTATGGGGCACACGCCGCCCTTCCGTCGCTCTGGACGAAATGGGTGATGTGTGTCTAGATCAGAGCCTAACATAATAAAAATGGGGTTACCAGCCTGAAAAGGTTCCGCAGCATAAGTAAATTTCCTAATATAGATAATCCATATAAAAAATATGAATAATTGATTCTTTACTTATTGATAATGCAACGCCTTCAAGGAATTTTAGGTAAGGTCTTATCTATAGATAAATGTATTTTAATCAACTCAACAGCCGATAATTTTAAAAATTATTATGAATCCAATATTATATTTAGTTACTATGGAGTCATACAACCATAACATAAACCGTACGGAGCTAAAGTATTTTGGCATCATTGGACCTCGCCAACTTTTGAGCAGAATATGTAAACCAAGAAAATTTTCTTGTTTATTTGAATACTTATTTCCTTAGATTTGTCACGGTACGGGTGACTGGTCCGGGGAATAGTCCGTCACCCGCAGAGAGGCTGACCGCGTGAGGGCGACGCCCCGGCAGTTAGCTAGGGCGTCGACGGGGGATGATACTCGAAAGGATAACCCGCCGTGCTAGCCACGGATGGCACGGTGGGTTATGGGGCCATGCGCTGTCTTGCCGTAGCCCCGGACGGAATGGGCGGCGTGTGCCCCGACCATAGCCTAATCAAAAAAAAAAAGAGATGTCACGGTTTTAAAATAAGCTATAATTAAATTACATTTACGTAAAAAACACACATTCTTCAGCATAGAAGAAATAATATCTTCCAGCTTAAGGAGCTCAGTTTAGTCCATCGTTCACGACAAAATTAACCACACAAACATCCCTACAAAATACAACCTTAAAAAAAAATATGAAATTTTATGGCATGGTTACAAAGGCCTTTACCAGCCGATGTTTTTCTGCTCACAGAAGTTAATCAATTTTTATTATAACCTCGAGAATGGAAGGAATAGTGTCCTTTGAGGATGAAAATATAATATTTTTACTTTGCCATCATACAGAAATACATAAATTCTATCTACAATGCAGACATATAAAACAAAATTGACTAAAAAGAACTAAACCAAACTCTAGCAAGTTTTAATAACTTTCTTAAAAGAAATATTAGTATTCTCATTATCTTAGCTCAATTACGTCCCACTGGTGGGCTCGCAGCTCCTCCGAAATAAGAGGGGCAATTGACCACCTATATCACACTAGTTAGACGATTGTTTCATTGCCGACATTTTCTTCTCCTGCCTAGTTGTGATGCATATAATATATATAGTAATAATAATATAGATTATTCTCACTTCACAAGGCTGCCCTAGTTGTAATTTTTATATAATTACTTTTATAAGGATAGATAACTCCTTTGTAAAAAACTGGTGCCTGAAATAGATTTTTAACTTATAAAACCCGATTACGAAATGAAAAATGATGCCACAAACGGGATTCGAACCCGCGCCTATTGGGATTCCGGCCCAATCGTTTCGTAATCGGGTTTTATAAATAATTAAACATATTAAATGCTAAATTTCAGTAATTTAGATTTTTAACATTAAAAAAAACTGTATTACAAGTCACCAGGGCTCCCGCTAAAGGAGAATTCGCTCAAGGATACACTATATTTTTTTACGATATCTACTGCTTAGAAAGGTGAAGTTAATTGTATTTTTACTCCGTCACCATACGTAGAATTGAAAGCTAGTTTGGCTAATTCATTAATTGAAGTGTAAGTTGCCGTATGATATACATATGTAAACGAACGAAGTTTTTAATATATGTATTTAGTTACTTTTAATACAAGGTTTAGTATTTAATAACCTAAAATGTATATACAATATTTGTACATAAAATATCATAAAAAACAATAAGGTTCTTACCGAATATTCATACAAAAAACATACAAATACTCTTGATAGAACTAAATGTCATTAACATTCAAAGTTTTAACTATATACAAAATATATATAACACATTTTAAATTTAAATTAAACTCGCGATGTATTTTATATTATTTGATAAAAAAAAAAGTTTTAACAGTTATTTATTTCTTTTACTTTATCTGTAAAGACATTTATCTAAGCCATCACTGTGACGTTAATCTTCAGACATTTTTTTTTTGAGTATTTTTTCATTATGTATTTGCCAGTCGTGACAAGGAGAATATAATATTATTGAAGTTTTCTAATCGATATTATATATCTATGAATTATATCTCTAAAAAATGAGTTTTGGCAGTAATGTGGACGTGTCATGTGGCGGTTTCATTTTTATTTAACACTAGCTTCTGCCCGCGGCCTAGCTCGCGTAAAAGGTTACTATCCTAAAGTTTTTCATCACCTATTTTTATTTTACCCCTTAAAGGTAATGTTATATCATATTTATTTATATCAAATCAATAGCCTAAAAATAAGTTTCAAGCTTCTGGCTTTAAAAATGACGATAATTTCTTACAACGTTTCATCTCCCTTTACAACTCTTTTTTTTTGCATTAAAAAGTAACCTATGTCCTTTATCAGGTTCTAGACTATCTGTGTACCAAATTTTATTTAGATCGGTTCAGTAGTTTTGGCGTGAAAGAGCGACAGACAGACAGAGTTACTTTCGCATTTATAATATTAGTAAGGATTATACTTATAAATAGCCGATTACGAAACGAAAAATGATGTCACAAGCGGGGTTCGAACCCGCACCTATTGGGAATCCGGCCAATTGTTTGTCCGGTAGATGGCGTACGTCACCTTGAAGACATAAGATATAATATGAAGCGAAATTTACATGTCCTAAAATAGTTCACGATGGTGTAAGTGGCAGCACGTTTGGGCCGGATTCCCAATAGGTGCGGGTTCGAACCCCGCTTGTGACATCATTTTTCGTTTCGTAATCGGGTATTTATAAATAATTAAGCATATTAAATGCTAAAAATTTCAGTAATTTGAAGGATTATACTGTTCTATAAAAACTTTTGGCGGGAATTTGAAAGTTTTATATAGAGGTCTTGTACTATATTCAATATCTTATTGTTTTAACGTATTATATAATATTAAATGATTTTGATGGCGTATTATGTAATATGATGCGGAGGAACTGCTAAGGTGTAAAGAATATGTTATAAAAGTGTTTCAAATATTTTCGTGTTGCAGTAAATTCCCCAGAAGATACCATTAACAGTGTGACCATAACATCGTTGATGGCGCTGATTTGACTTACTGACGGATAATTATGAGACTAAACATATGAAGAGATTAAAGATGTGAAGAAAATTGTAACTTGAAACTGACTCGTATAAGTAGCTGATTGCTAATACAAAAAAAATTGAAGTGTTCTATAGAATGTATGGCACGCCTCATAAGGGAAGCGTTGAGGTGATACTCTACTCCCGATATATGAAAATCAAGGACTTTTCAAATTACTATATTTTACTCACTTATAGGATAATTATTATCATACATATGTCATGAAAAACATACGTTTAAACGTATTTGATATTTTATTTTATTGACAAGATTCCCGGCAGAATCGTTAATTTGATTGTCAGTGCCGTTGACGGAGAGTGGCTATGAGAAAAAACGAGTAATTCACTATAGAGAAATATTAATAATCACAATAATTTGTTAAGAAAATTACTGTATAAGACTTGTGAATTTTATAATTTGATTTAAACTGATAACACCGTTGCCAAAGTTTCAATAGAATAAAAAAAATATCTATCTCTTGAAAAATTATGGCGGGCTTGTGAAAATGTCATGTCTTATATTAAAAGTTTACGTTTTTGATATTTAGTGAGTTATATAAGCCACGTAGACAAAGACCGGGTCATCATTCTCCTACTCTTATCCCAATTACTTGGGGTCGATACAATATGTACTCTTCTTTCATAGTACATATTGTAAAAGTTATTGGCAATAGTTTTATGACCGGCCGCCTGCCAGACGTGAACCCACCTTGGAAATGTAATTGTTGACCAAACGGCATCAGATGGAGTTGCCTCAGGTCGTTATAAGGCTCTTAGTCGTCTTTTACGACATCCACGAGCAAAGTAAGGGATGGTAGTATTCTTAGCCGCTACCACATAGCTAAAGACCGGGTATAGCTTGGTATATAGAGATAGAGTGGTACGTGTATGGTAGGTTATACAAACTTCATCAGCTCAGCTCATATATGTCCCACTGTTGGATTCGAGCCTCCTTCATAACGGGAGGGAAATTAACCTACTATACCACGCAGGTCAGAGGTGTTAGTATAGGGTTCAGTTTCGAGTTTTCCTTCTCTTGCATAGATGTTATATGCGTTTCCCCTTACTCGTCTTTTACGTTCACCCACGGGTAAGATAGGATGTGGTGAATTGTATTCTTACTTCGTCACCACACGGAAAAGGCAGGCTTAATACATTACAAATAATTTGATTTTGAAAATCCAACAGTAAAATAGCTTTATTCTTTCAATAGTATGACTACTACAATTTGTTGAACACAAAATCTCGTGTTGAGCGCTTTCTGTTTTTATCAAGAACGTTTAAATGATTTAAATGTATACGGTTTAATGTTTGACAAATTTGTAAAAACAGAGTTTCCAACAAAATCCTAAGTAGCATCATTTTTCGCTTGTAAAACGAGTTTTTTTATAAATAACCAACCATGTTAAATGATATAAATTTAGACAGGGTTACCAGATAAAATTATGAGTTTACCTAAAACTGAATCCCTTAAAGCCAAATGTTATATTATTAGAGTATATTAAGCCCGTTATCACCAACGAACTCTAAATTTTAATGAAAACCTAAGTGAATATAGATGCCAATTATGCTGCTAATATTTTTTTAAGGTTAATTCATATATTAAACAAAATTTGCTGTATGATGGCGGCTACGAATATTATCCTGTTCTTACTAAATTCACGCAAACTGCTATGATATTCAATACACTTCAGCACTTTCTCTGTACATTACATAAAATATCAGCATCATCATTCCTTTTTTTTTTTTTTCTTACGCTGAGGAAATGCTTTTGCGCACATCCCCCGCCAGTGACAGACGGGGGGGTGTGTGGGACTCGCCGGCCATGAGATTGACGGCCGGAATACCCACTAAAACCTAACAGCGGTCCCTTCCGCGCTTTTACGGAATGCCGGAGAGATCGTCTATTGACATTCTATCCCCGACACCCCTAGGCATCATCATTCCTACTCTTATCTCAATTATTTGTCGTCGATACAATATGTACTCTTTTTTAATTGTGCAATTTGTAAAAGTTATTGGCAATAGTTTTATGACCGGCCGCCTGCCAGACGTCAACCCTCCTTGGAAATTTTATTGTTGACCAAAAGGCATCAGATTGTTATAAGGCTCTTAGTCGTGTTTCACGACATCCACGAGCAAAGTAAGGGTTGTTAGCATTCATAGCCGCTACCACACAGATAAAATGTCAGCATTATTTTTATATTATATAAATTATTAACTGTACCTTTACCGATATAATGCTCTAAACCACTAAAATATTAAGTATGATTTAGGACCAACCCATTACATTTTCATGTGCGACCAAAACACCGCGCCGAAGCATTGTGACAATTTTAATTTTGCCCTATTTCTCTAAATAGTTCTAATATTTCAGACAAATTTTTGATATATGGTAACACTAGCCGTACCCATCTTGGATATATTATGATTTTGATGGAAGAGTTAGTGAAAATCTGGGTCAGGTTGTATGTTTAGAATGTTACGTAAATAAATATTATATATGATATCGCTATCATTATGATAAGAGTGATAAGTCACGCCTTAACCAAATAAACGTGGATATTTTTTAAATTTAGGACAAATATGCAATATATCTATCCATTCATTAGCCCGTGGATTTCCACTCATGGATATATGCCACCACCTATTCGACCTGCTTCCAACGGCTGGTTACATTTTTTGATATGTACATCAATCCACATTCTAACAGGGTCGTCGTACGTTGCATCATCTGAATCGTGGGCGCCCCTCAAGAACTTTTCTTTCCTAACGAGTATAATCCAAAATTAGCGACTTTTAACCTTTTTTTTTTTTATTTATTGGAGACCGAGCGATATTTTACACACTCACTATTTAGTGATTTTCCGTGTGGTGACGGAGTAAGAATACAATTCACCACCCCCTATCTTACACGTGAGTATCGTAAAAGACGATTAAACGATATAAAATGCATATGGCATCTGTGCAAGCGAAGGAAAACTCGAAATAAAATCTTATACCAACAAGTCTGACCAGCGTGGTATAGTAGGTCAATTTCCCTCCCATTGTGAAGGAGACCCGAGCCCAATAGTGGGACGTATGTGGGCTGAGATGATGAGATAATGATTTAGTGATAAATAATATTTTTATAGTACAATATTAGCTACGTGGAGTGGTTTTTTTTCCATTCCCTCCTATTATTGAAGAAAATAGTGGCTACTCTTGAATTAATGCGCGTGCGCTGTCCTTGAAATCTGTTTCAATCATCTTTCGAATATCATCATCATCATCTCAGCCCACATATTTCCCACTGTTGGGCTCGGGCCTCCTCCATAATGGAAGGGCAATTAACCTACTATACCACGCTAGTCAATCGTGTTGGTATAGGGTTTTATTTTGAGATTTCCTTCTCTTGCACAGATGCATTTCATATCCCTTAATCGTCTTTTACGATACCCACGAGTAAGATAGGGGACGATGAATTGTATTCCTACTCCGTCACCACACGGCATATACATAGAAAAAATATATATATCGGGATTTGAAGGACAACATATTGGAGCTAATTACTCACTAAATATGTGTTATACAATTTTATATAAAAATACATACATACATATCATCACACCATATCCCTTGCAGGGTAGGCAGAGAGAGCAGAGTGCCAGAGAACTCTATCTCTGCATACTTTACTCGCTTCCTCAACATTCATTATTCTCTTCATACACGCCCGCCGGTTTCGGAGACTCTTGACTCCACCTTCCTTCAGTACGTGACCAATCTGGTCTAGGTAGGTGAGTCTCGGTCTCCCCCGGTACCTACATCCTTCCACTTTCGCATTGTATATCTAGGAAGATAGGTCTGGTTAGGAAACCAGACGTTCTGTTACATCCCTAGCCTGTTCATATAAAAGCTTATCTGTTGCCGAGTCAGCACCCTTCCCATCAGTCGCCGGGGACGATCGCGGGGAGTGCCTCAGTTCGGGTCAGACAGCCGTAACAGTTGGACGTTTATCGAATTTTCCTTATTTCACTATTAAAACCCATTGTATTTAAAGGGTCGAATAAAAGTTTATTTTTTAAAAAAGGATTTCTATTTCCAATTCTAACATTTGGTGGCAGCGGTGGGATGAGAATATATCCCAGTGCATTGAAACAACAGTTAAAAGTTCAAGGACATAGTGAATACATCCGTGAACATTCAGTGAGTGATAATCGTCCCGATCCGAACTCCATCCATCTAAAGCTGAGTGTATTCGCCGTAGTACAAGCCATATAAATTACCTGGTGGGTCCACCACCTCGAGTCCACTGAGCAGTAAGAGTTACCAGAGTTGAGCAATAGCAATTGTGCCCGACCTACCCAGTATCCAGCGCCGACCTCGTGGTGATCATCATCAACTAAGCCTAAGATAGACATCTAGCCGATCCCGAATTCATGATGAAGTGTTCCTGTAAGCTGATGCTGTAAGTGCAAATTATTTTATTCAGTGAATCTAGTTTAGTGTCGTGTTTTATCTAGTGCATATTGACTTTAATTCCATATTATTATTTTATTAATATCATATCATAATTTAATATTTTATAACTTAATTTTAAAATTCAATTTCAACAATATTATTATTGTAATTACTAAGGATAGTTCATAGCAACATTGTAAAGAGCATAAACTTCAATCTTAGTCATCCTTATCAGTAGCGTCGAGACTAAACATCGTCACTACTGGGGGCGCCCACGCATTTATCAGTACCAAGTAATTCAATACTAAATTATACAAGCGATATCACGCGAGTTTCTTTATTAATTAATTATTTCATAAATTAATTACAAAATGGCTAAATCCGAGAGTAAAAAGGATGCTAAGGAGTTGAAAGGTGAAGAGGAAATCTCATTAAATATAGTTTTAAAATTTATTAAATCCTTTAATGGTGATAGGGACAAATTGACCGCCTTTTTAAGGAACTGCGATAGTGCCATAGGCTTAGCGTCTCCTCAACAAGAAGACATCGTTTTTAGATACATTTTGAGTCAACTAGAAGGCAAAGCCGAGACCGCGTGCTCTATAAAAGATTTCGAATCGTGGCCATCATTAAAAGAATTTCTGAAAAATCAATTCGGTGAACGTAAACATTATGCACACCTACTCACAGACTTGCAAGATTGTAGACAAGGAAACCAAGAAACTATCACCCAGTTTTCGCTTAGAGTTGAGACTTGCTTGCAGAAACTCCTTACTGAAGTCACTGTTTCCAACTCAAAGAAGAGCGAGCTTGCCGGCCGACTAGCAGCCATGGAAGACCTCGCTCTTCACACATTTATGTTAGGATTACATCCCAGAATTGCCAACATTGTCAGAAGCAGAGATCATAAAACTCTAAATGACGCTATTAACGCTGCGATATCAGAAGAGAAGATTCAACAGTTTTCCTTTCGTAACGGTTTCGTAAAACCAAAACCTATCGAAACTTTTCCTAGAAGAACTGAATTAGGTAACAGGTTTCAACCAAGACCGTATATTAATAATTATAGTCAGCCAAGTCCTTCCTACAGAAATCCTTCGTTTTGTAGATACTGTAAAAAGTCAGGACATGTTCTCGAAAATTGCAGAATCCGCGAATATAATAATAAAAGATTCTCAAACGGGGCCGAACCATTTACCCCTTCTCGTATACCATCATCCAATTTTAGAGACGCAAATTCCAAGCCTGGTGCTCGCGTAAATATCACCAACGACTGTGAAGATGAAGATGGCAATAACACAGAGAATTCTAATGATAACCCTAATTTAAACTATTAAATGTCCCGTATGGGTATCGCACGGGGCAGGTCCCTTTCGCCCAAGACGATACCAAAGTTATTAATATCAAGACCAAGCCGCAGGGTAACCAGCCCCATAAGGAAGGTCAGATCCTTATTAACAGTAGGACCAAGCCGCAGGGTAACCAGCCCCATAAGGAAGGTCTGAACCTCACTAACAGTAGGACCAAGCCGCAGGGTAACCAGCCCCATAAGGAAGGTCAGATCCTTATTAACAGTAGGACCAAGCCGCAGGGTAACCAGCCCCATAAGGAAGGTCTGAACCTCATTAACAGTAAGACCAAGCCGCAGGGTAACCAGCCCCATAAGGAAGGTCTGAACAATGAAATAATGAATAGTTCAAAGAATGTTGAAGTATACCAAATAGTTATCCAAAAAAAATATTTACCTCACATCAAAATATACACATCTGTGAACCCAAACCCACTAATATTCTTAATAGATTCTGGAGCATCTATCTGTGTCATGAAAAAAGAAACCATCAAGAACCCCATACAATTACAGGAGAGCATCATTAAGGTTAAAGGTATAGACACAAAAAATGGAACCTTGAAAAGCGTTGGATGTTTGAAGCTACAGCTGAAATTTAATAAAGAATTAAAGATGACACATACCTTTCACATATTCGAAGACATAGATTTACCTTATGATGGTATAATAGGCAATGATCTATTTTTACAGAACGAGTGTCGAATTAATTATCAATCAGAATGCCTAGAAATAAATAAACAAAGTATTAAATTATGTTTTGATGAACCATCATATGTTCTTGAACCTCGTACTGAAACCATAATAGAATGTTCAGTTAAAAATCCAGAATTAAAAGAGGGAATTATACTAGACCAACACATCTCGGAATCCATTCTGGTATCCAACTGCTTAGTTAGAGTAAAACATAATAGTAGAGTAAATCTAACAGTTCTCAATGTATCTGATGAACAAGTCCACCTAAACTCTAATTTAATGCTCACTTTAAGTCCAATTGATGCCACTGAGAATGCTCTGATACAACATAATAAATCTTTTAATAGCCTCGAAAGAGCTGAAACACTATCCGGTCTCTTACGAACCTCACACCTAAATGACGAAGAACTGAGCTACCTCAACGAAACCTGTCATCAATATTCTGACATTTTCCATTTACCAGGAGACCAATTAACATCCACAGATGTAACTCAGCATGAAATAAAGACTAACTCACTTTCACCAATCAATGTGAAATCATACAGATTTCCTGAAATACATAAAGAAGAAGTCAAATCCCAAATAGATAAAATGCTTGAACAAGAAATAATCACACTATCGAAATCGCCATGGTCTTCACCTATTTGGATCGTGCCGAAAAAAGAAGATGCTTCCGGCAAGAAAAAGTGGCGAATAGTTATAGATTACAGAAAACTAAACGACATCACTATTGGCGAAAATTACCCCATACCACAAATTAACGAAATTCTGGACCAATTAGGTCAAAGCAAATACTTCACCACCTTAGATTTAGCTTCCGGTTTTCATCAAATTCAAATGGCGCCGGCCGACGCACCTAAAACAGCTTTTAGTGTCCCTCAGGGACATTTCCAATTTAATCGAATGCCATTTGGCCTGAAAAATGCACCAGCCACTTTTCAGAGAACCATGAACACAGTGTTATCTGGTTTACAGGGAGTTCACTGCTTTGTCTATCTAGATGACATTGTGGTCTACTCATTTGATCTATTATCACACATGGAAAAACTTAATCTCGTATTTGACAAGCTCAGAAAATTTAAACTCAAACTTCAACCAGATAAATGCGAATTTCTAAGAAAGGAAGTCGCCTATTTAGGTCATGTTATTAGCGGTGATGGTGTTAAACCTAATCCTGAAAAGGTAAAAGCAGTTACACAATTTCCTGTACCCAAATGTGCAAAAGATATAAAATCGTTCATGGGTCTTGCATCGTATTATAGAAGATTTATACCAGAATTCTCTAGATACGCAAAATCTCTTACAGCTCTATTAAAAAAGGACGTCCCTTTTGATTGGACTAATACTCAGCATGTGGTAACTATAGTGTTACAGAGAAAGAGTGTCTAGCCATTGTTTACGGAACCAAGACATTTCGTCCATATCTTTTTGGCCGTCAATTTACCATAATAACAGATCATAAACCGCTGAACTGGTTATTTAATTGTAAAGATCCCGGATCCCGACTAGTACGTTGGCGTCTTAAACTTGAAGAGTACAATTATGATATTCAATACAGAAAAGGGAAAACCAATACTAATGCAGATGCTCTTTCACGATACCCGATAAATCCCTTACAAAGAGAATCTGAAGATCAAACAGAAGACACTCAGCAACTAAACCCAGAAAACCTACATCTACCAGACGACTTTGTTCTTCCTGAAGATCTCGAGCTACCTGACGACTTTGATATACCTACTCCACCACCCATTGAAGTAGCTAGTGAAGATGAAACGTATTCAAAGTGTTTAAAAACAATAAACGATAAATCAAGTACCTTTGACACTAAGATCTTTGAGCATAACGAAACCCTACTAAAATCAAAGGTAAAACACATAATAATACCTACCTCTATCGATCTTGACGAATCGAATCGTTATGTACCTGAAATAATGGATAATATTTCTAACTCTAGAGAATTTACAGCATTAGAAAGAACTTTGCACTCATTCTTGACAATTGAAAAAGACAACACCAAATACCATTTCCTATTTATTAAAGTGTACCATTATGACAAAGCCAATTACGATGATATTTTTAAAGGATTGAGGAATCTGAAAAGACACCTTATATCAGAAGAGGTAACAGAGTTTAGCATAACTGATTTTAGCAACCCATTTGACAGTCACTCCTTTACTAAAATATATAATATAATAATGTATTTATTTCACAACACTAACATAAATATACACATTTATAAAAATATAATAATGTATCCGACCATGAGTGAAATCACCAAAATATTGAGAGAGAACCACGACATCCCTATTTCAGGACATCTAGGTTCTAATAGAATGTTAAGCAGAATTCAAGAAAAGTACTACTGGCGAAGCATGCGAAAAGACATTGAAAACTACGTCCGTAACTGCACTTCCTGTCAAGCAAATAAAGCATTACGTCAAACTAACCGAGCACCAATGCAAATCACTTCAACTTCAACACAACCATTTGAACGTGTTGCTCTAGACATCGTGGGCCCTCTCCCTGAAGCTGGCAATATAAAGTTGAGATTTATTTTAACATTACAAGATGACCTTACGAAATACTCTGCTGCTTATCCTATATCAAATGCTACAGCAGAAGAAACCTCTGAATGCCTAATACACTTTATTGCTCAATTCGGTATTCCAAAGACAATAATAACTGACCAAGGTACAAATTTTACAGCTGAACTATTCAAACAAACCTGTAGTTTTCTGAAAATAAAACAACTTTGGAGTACTCCATATCATCCGCAAACTCAAGGAGCGCTTGAACGGAGTCATTCAACATTAAAAGAGTATCTGAAATCATTCATAAACGACAACCAAAACAATTGGCACCGATATGTCTATACAGCCATGTTAACATATAACACAACAGTCCACTCCACAACAAATTTCACTCCTTATGAGTTAGTTTTCGGTCACAAAGCCATAATACCTTCTTCTATCTACGATACCTCTTAGAATCTTAGAATCAACGTACAATAGTTACGTTAAAGTACTACAACAACGTTTACGGTTTTCCAGAGAGAGAGCTATAGAAAATATATTAAAATCAAAAGCAATATTCAAAACATATTATGACCGACATACTAGATCAATAAAATATAAAGCCGGCGACATGGTATACGTCAAAAATCATTTGCGACTTCGGAAGGCATTATCACCTATCTGGAAGGGACCCTATAAAGTTGTCCGAATAAACGGCAATCATACTCTTACCTTGCTAATAAATCGACGTCACATAAAATACCACTATGATGAAGTCAAATTAGCTTAAGTTACCTACAAGATGTACATATTATACAATTACATAATTTTAGTAGATTTAGTTTAAAAACATACTTAGGATATTATGTCATACTATTCCAGAATCACCGCAACGTGCATCTCCGTTGTCACAACCAATATTATAGAACCTATTAAGGAGAATACAGGAATTTATTTTGATCCAGCGGGAACTTTGAAAATTTCCAATAGCTATCTTCATATTCTGGTACCCGTCGATATAGGATACATACAACCTCATTTAGACAATATAAAAACGGCTTTAGGAACCGCTAGATTTATTTGTCAACAAAATGAACTAAGTATCTCCAAGTGTCATAATTTCTTACAACCCTTAACATCCCGTCTAAATAACGTTTTAAGAGCTTACAGTGCCATGTCACATTTGATTCGTGATAGAGAGAAGAGATCTGCGTGGTTCGCTGGTATTGGTTCTATCTTTAAACAGTTAATTGGCACAATGGATGAGGATGACGCGGTTAAGTATAATGCTGCTATCCAACATCTAGAAAATAATGACAAAAAATTATCATCTTCTCTTAAAGATAATATTTTAATGACTAATACTGCATTAGAAAGGTATAACAAAACATTATACGTAATTCAAGTTAACGAAGCTCGAATGGGCATTGCTATAGAAAGACTTTCAAATATAATAAATAATATGTCTAACCTCCCTAGGGAACTATATATAGAATCTAAGATGAATGAAATATATAATGAACTGTCCTCTAGTTTAATGACATTATCATTTAATCTTGAGGACATTATAAACGCCATCTTGTTCACAAAGAGTCACTCTATACATCCATCTGTATTAACTCCTAAGGAACTTTACGACGAACTAATGCGTAATATCAAAGATTTATCAAAAAATAGCGAATTACCTATTAGTTTAAATTTAGATAATATCCATGCTCTGAGCGATATAGGTCAACTATCATGTTATTTTAGTGACAGTAAAGTAGTTTTTGTTATTAAAATTCCACTAGTACATAAGTCAGAATATATAGTATATAAGTCTATACCTGTACCTGTTCCACATGATAAAGAACAGCCTAATTCTTACGCTATGATCATACCACATTGTAATCATATAGCTATAAGTAGAGATAAGCTAATGTATGTATGCCTTAAAGAAATAAGTAAATGTTCCAAAATGATTAACCAACTTTATATTTGTAATGATCTTGAACCACTCTCAGTCCAGGACATGCCTATCTGCGAAACAGAAATGTTATGTAGAATTATTAATAAATTACCTCAACAATGTGAAACCAGGTTAATTCATGGCAACATTGATACTTGGCAAGAATTAAGAGGTAACAAATGGTTATTTGTGAAATCAGAACCAACCAAACTTACTCTTGAGTGTGATTCCCACATATCGGAATATAAGCTATTGGGTACTGGCACTATTTATGTAAAACCAGGTTGTAAAGCTTATTGCAGAGATAGAGAGTTTTCTTCTAGGCCTAGCTACAATATAACGACAGCACCTGTTATCTCTGACTTTAATCTTATTTATGATCCTTGTTGCGATAAAAACAAATTTGTTTCAATTAAATCGAAATTAAAACCTCTAAAATTATATGATATGCATTTAGAAAAGCTCATCACCACATCAAATGATCAGGTCTTGTCTAACATTGATAAAATTATTAATGAACCTAATCCATTAATTAAATATGAATCGCACTATCCTATTCTTACCTATTGTTTAATCATATTAATATTAATTTTTGTATCTTATAGAATAGTAAGTGTATTTTGTAAAAAATTCGGTAAATGTCCTACTTATAGTAACACATTTGAGCCTAATAATACATCAAATGAAGGTCAAGAGCTGGAAGAAATTCCAGTCCCCAGACTTCGAATAATATCCTGAAACTTATAAACAATATATTATAAGTTTCATCTTGTTGGGGGGGTTGTTACATCCCTAGCCTGTTCATATAAAAGCTTATCTGTTGCCGAGTCAGCACCCTTCCCATCAGTCGCCGGGGACGATCGCGGGGAGTGCCTCAGTTCGGGTCAGACAGCCGTAACAGTTGGACGTTTATCGAATTTTCCTTATTTCACTATTAAAACCCATTGTATTTAAAGGGTCGAATAAAAGTTTATTTTTTAAAAAAGGATTTCTATTTCCAATTCTAACAGTTCGTTCGGCATTCTTTCTATATGTCCGAACCATCGGAGCATTCCCTTTCGCATCTATACACCAATACTCTCTTTTATACCTACTCGCTCTCTTACGTCGTCGTTGCGAATGCGGTCGGTCAGCCTGACTCCACAGATATATAAAAATAAGTTAATAAAAAGAAAAAAGACCCTAAGTTTATTGCCTTTCAGCGGCAGCAGTTTCAGGGTTTTTGAAATAATTAAAAATACAATAATGGAAAAATTGACAATATCTAATTCCTTTTGCATTATTCATATTTAATTAATAATTATATTTAATCATGAAGTTTACCATAAATGAAGAATAATAATTAGAAATATAATGTTATAGGTTGGGATTCATTTCAATGAACGAGCAGTCAGCTAAATAAATATTAATTAAAATTTAAATTACTTATTATGTATAAACCCTGGGAACTATTAAACCAATTACGTCATTACCTGCACATATGGCGTAACAGTTAAAATATCAACTTATCGTGCTAATGTCGCGAGTTCGATTCTTACGTAGGACTATACTTTGTGTGATCAAAATATTGTATTTTGTGTACCTAATTATATGTTTGCAAAATACCTCGCAATAAAAGGACTATTTCCTTAGTCATTCACACTCTCCTACTCTTATCCCAATTACTTGGGGTCGACACAATATGTAGAGTACATATTGTGTCTTTCATAGTACATATTGTAAAAGTTATTGGCAATAGTTTTATGATCGGCCGCTTGCCAGCCTGCCTGGCCTGGGTGGGTTTGGGGTTTCTATTGGTAGGCAGCAGCCTAACTATACTCTTGGTATTGCAAAGGTCCATGGGCGGCCTTAACATTTACCATCGGGTGTGCTGTCTGATCGTTTCCCACCATAAGCAATAAAACAAAAAAAGAACACGTATTTATACGCATCACGTTGTCATTTTAAGTAATCTAATTATATACTAATTATGAGGCTACAAATAATTTTTATTAGAAACAATTATAAAAAAAAATATTCATAATCTATGGGCACTCGTTAATGTCCGCGTGATAATTTTAATGAATCAAATAGTTGAAATATTTTTTTTTTTTGCTTATTCTATTGCGTTTGTATTTGATTTTTAATTTCCTGACGTTTCGAATACTTTACAGTGATCATGGTCACGGGAGGACTAAGGTGATTAACGTCCAACAGGTCATCGTTATCACAGAGATTTATATCTACCCGCTACTTTAACATGTGGTGATGGAGTAAGAATACAATTCACCACCCCCTATCTTACCCGTGGGTGATCGTAAGAGATGACTAACACGTCTGACCAGCGTGGTATATTTCCCTCCCATTATAGAGACGGCACGAGCCCAATAGTGGAACATATATGAACTGAGATGATGATAATATCTACCCGCTACAATATCAGTTATTAAACTTTTTCAAGTATGTCAAGCAGGCTATACGTGCAAACAAGCTGCAAGTTCACGTCATCGTCACGGAGACCGTGTGAAACCAACAACAGTCGAACGTCTCCCTGCAGTCCTACCTTATGTGAAAGGAGTGACAAGATTGGCTATATCCTAAAACATGCTTCTATAAAAACTTATTTTAAGCCACTGAAGAGGATTAGACAGTTCTTACCACCTGTCAAGTGCCAGATCCCTCTACAGGATGCAGGAGTTTATAAACTGGATTATGACTGTGGTCTCTCTTATATAGTCCAAACAAAGATATCTGCAAGAATTCGGATCAAGGAACATATACCTTTTTTTGGAGTTAACTCCTTAAGAATCGATTTTCATATAAGGCGCCCGGTATGAGAAAAATTTGAGGAGTACCTAAAATCTAGTGATCGAATGACCTCGTTACGTTTTTGGTGCGCAACCTATTCTGCGCACCTTTCACTTTCTGACGTGAGATAATACTTCACTGAACAATTATAATAAATTTAAATAAAAATATATATATTATTTTTAGTCAAATGAGCTTTTTTTGCGCCTGTTTTGATAATCGTACTTAAGGAGTAAACTCCAGTCGTGCGTCGGAGCTGACACACACACTATTTTTTTTTTTTACGGTGGACTATGGACGCGGTCTCGCCCCGTTAAATCGGTCCGGGGTGACGGAAAAGGCGGCGCGTGACTCCATAGACCCGCCATGCAAAACTCCTCGCGGCGAGCGAGCGGGTCACCGGTACCCGATATTTGTCTTCGGTGGCCCGCCCGGCGGTTTGCCCTCGCGGGTTCCTCTACAGTCGACGCCCTGACAGCTTTCGTCGTCGGGGCGTCGTCCTCACGCGGTGAAGGAAAATATACCCGATGTAAAGCACTGCCGTCACACTAAGTATGCGTCATAAACGTATTGTATATTGCAGTTATTCGCAATAGTTTTATGACCGGCCGCCAGCCTGACATCAACCTTCCTTGGGAATGTAATTGTTGACCACGGCATTAGATACAGTTGGCTTAAATCAATCTAAAGCTCTTAGTCTTCTTTTACGACACCCACAAAGGATGAAAGGGTTGGTAGTATTAGTAGCCGTTAACCATATAGCATTTTTTTTTTATATGACCTTTAAAAATAAACAATTACGTAAATAATAAATGGCCAATTTTTTTTCATTATGATTTTCAAATTTTATCCTAAGCGTTGACTGTATTCCCTTATTACGCTATGATAACAGTTTATATTTTATCCATCCTATCTGGGTCATGAATGGGTAGCATCCTCTGAGCATGCGTAGGCGATTATGAGGTTAAGTGGTTACCAACACTTTAAAACACTTTCTTTGCATATAAGATATATAGTTTTTGACTGTACATATGGCACAGTGGTTAAAATACCGACTTTCCGTGCAAAGTTCGAAATTTTCTTGTTTGAATTTATTCAAATCAAATCAAATACATTTATTCACCTTAAATAGAGTACAATAATCAAATGTTACAGTCATTTTTAACATACATAGATCTATCTATTTAGTGTTGCTTTGGCTTTTGAAATACAGTCATTTTGATATAAATAATAAAATTAAAATAAATTAGTTTTAAATAAAATTTTCATTTAATACATTAATATTTTGGCAACAATACAATACCAAAATATGTTTGTAGTCTAAAAAAAAAAAAAATAAATTGCGCCATATTACAATCATTCATTTAACAAATAAAAAAAAAAGATATCGTAAATTTATATTCAATACTTAATGTGATGAAAAAAAAATTAATTGTTTTGTAAAAACCCGATAACTAATTAATTGTTTTGAGTGAAGATATAATTTTTATACCTTAATTGTAGGTAAATTTTTCAAGTCCCACGCAATACACGTATTATTTATTTGGTGCGTAATTTATTCTTGTACAAAAAAAAATGTACGAATTACATGATAATTCACAAAGATTAGGAAGGTTCTGGAACACCACGAATTACGTAATAATCTAATTTACAGAGATTAGGGGATGTCCATTAATCACGTGATCTATTTTTTTTTAGCATTTTTACCAGCAACCCCCCCTTCCCCTTGTTGATACGTGATGAGGTTTAAGACTATGAAGGTTTAGGACTTCGTGATTATTGTCAAAATGTCCTGCGCGGGAATCGAACCCACGGCACTGGCACGGAAGGTCGGTATCTCAACCACTTCGCCATCTGTGCAGTCAGGTTTTTGGGGTTTTCATTGGTAGGTCGCGGCCAGGTTGTACCACTGGTTTTCCAAGTCAATTGGCGGAAGTAACACTTACCAACAGGTGGGCTTGCTCGTTTGCCACAATAAGCAATAAAAATAAAATAAAAAAGGGAACTACAGAATGCCGAACGAACGTCTGGTTAAGATGATATACAATGCGAAAGTGGAAGGATGTAGGTACGGGGGGAGACCGAGACTAACCTACCTAGACCAGATTGGTCAAGAGTCGCCGAAACCGGCGAGCGTGTATGAAGAGAATTATGAATGTTGAAGAAGCGAGTGAAGTATGCAAGGATAGAGTTCTCTGGCACTCTGTTCTCTCTGCCTACCCTGCAAGGGATATGGCGTGATGTATGTATGTATGTATGTAACTACAGAATCATTATTAAAAAGGGAACTAGACAATAATAATCATTTCCATTTTACAATTCTTTAAAAATCTAACATTCGTAAATGAAGCTATCTGAAAATGTTGGTTAATATGCTGTAACACATCTAGGCTTAAGCCTGCGAGGCCCAATCCTAGTACTAACTTAGGCCTAGGACACTATCGAACCTAAATCCATCACGCTAATCCTTACTAATATTATAAATGCGAAAGTAACTCTGTCTGTCTGTCGCTGTTTTACGTCAAAACTACTTAACCGATCTAAATAAAATTTGGTACACAGATAGTCTAGAGCCTGATGACATTTTTTTGCATTAAAAACTAGTTACATATGCTACTTTTTAATGCAAAAAAAGGTTTGTAAAAGTGGATTAAAAATTGTAAGTATCGTTATTTCTAAAGCCAGACGCTTGAAACTTATTTTTAGGCTATTAATTAGGTACCTATAAATAAATACGACATTAGCATTTTGTAAAAAATGTACCCTTAAGGGGTAAAATAAAAATAGGGCATGAAAACTTTAGGAAAGTAACATTTTAAGCGGGCGAAGCCGCGGGCAGAATCTAGTCTGATATAATTTCATATCCATAACCCTTTACGAAACCAAGTATGCTATTCTAATACCCGTATACAGAAACGACATTTTATATCCGCCAACGTCCCAATAGAGATATTATCTTTTTATCTTAGGTTTTATGATCTCAGCTCATATACCATACATATCACGTATCAGACGAGAAATTGACCTATAAAAACACGATTTTGAAAAAAATAAGAGTATAGATTTTCAAAATGCTTGTTGTTTTATGAAATATATGAAATCAAAATCTTTTTTTTTACGTGTTGAAAATGATTTGAGTTTAAAAAAAGTCTAGCCGTGAAGGGCGTGTCGGGAGCACTGGCCGACCTTGGCCCTATCGATTCTTACTGGTGCGGTATAATCCCGCTAGTTATGGATAGGCAGAAATAGGCTGAAATATACATATATTTTAACTTAGATTTATTGAATTTCAAATTATTTATTTGTCAGAGTAAATATGTATAAGTATTAAAATATATTATTCCAAGCATATTTGACTATAATTTTAGTATGAAATACCACCACCACCACCACAGCCCATATGTCCTACTGTTGGGCTCGGGCTTCTTCCGTAATGCGAGGGAAATTAACCTACTATACCGCGCTGGTCAGACGTGTTGGTATAGGGTTTTGTTTCGAGTTTTCCCCCTCTTGCATAGATGTTATATGCGTTTTATATTCCTTAGTTGTCTCTTACGATCACCCATGGGTAAGATAGGGGGGTAATCATATAATAACGTATCCTAAAAAAAAAGCTTTAAAAATAATAAAAAAGTAATAGAGTAATGTGTGCTGTGGTGGTAGCTACGAATACTACCCTTCTTTGTTCGTGGATGTCGTAAAAGAAGACTAAGAGCTTTATATCGACTTAGGCCAACTCCATATGATGTTATATAACAATTAAATTCACAACATATGACGTTGTGCCATATAGAAATCTAATAGTTACTTTTGTATGTTTTTAGCTGTTAGCCGCAGATGGTTTTGACAGCTTTACACGGACTATGGGTGAGCGCTGAGGGTTCTCAACCCGATTGAGGTAAGTTAAGCGACATCGCCCAAGGGGTCTCCCTGTAGGGAACGGACCTCAGCTTGGGGCGTCGCTGGTGGCAAAGTGGGCGTGCCCACATTTGGATTTATGATTTTTGCGCGTCGCGATTTCGCACCTCGACGTCGAGAACGAAACCGCGGATATTTATGTGTAATGGCCTCGCGGGCCGTGTAAGCTCTTAATTGAGCGAGTGTGATATCGGCGTCGTCATCGTCGATGACGTGCCGCGGACGTCGGATTTTTGAATTACGAGAGGGCGTGTAGGAAGCCGCCCCAACCACTAGTGGGTTGAGGTGTGTCATGGCAGAGTCAAAGTAGCTCTGGGAGCACAGTTTCATAAATTGCCTGATGCTAAAAATCTAACAGTGTTTATTCATGTTTAAAATATAGCAACAATGACTGTAAAGCATTCTACGCTAACACCGTTGTCATAACAACAGCTGAGATACGAGAGTGGTTAATATTGTTACTGCCACAGGGTGACGTGTTATTAAAAAAATACAGCATTAAATATACAGACACAGTTTACGAATAAAAAAAAACCGCGTGACTTTCGCACTGGAAGTGAAGAGAGAAATAAAAAAAACAATGCATTTTTATGCCAATCCTCTGCCAACATTTGGCACAAATTCGTCATACGTTTGCGTAACACTTTGGACAAATATTTTTCTAGTTTCATATTTTTGTTGCAAAATATCAAAACCATTTTATCGAATTCTAAAATTTCTCATATTCATTTTTGATGTTTAATCTTAGCTTATTAATCGCACTTTTGGGTTTAAGCTTCCTCCACAACTGAAAGGTAATTAATTAACCTACCATATCATGCTGGTCAGAAGACGGACTGGTATAGTTTTCTATAGTTTTGCCTAAATGCAAGATCAAGACTCGCTGCAAGAGTCTCGCAGTGCTCCCTTAGACAGCAATTTACGATTCGTTTGGCAAAGAAAGGATTGTCAACATTTTGTATTCTTAATACCAGTACACGAGGAAATAATTTGATGTTATTTTAAACAGTCTCATGATAGATAGGTGTGATTAGAGCCCCACTCCCGTTAAGTAGTATGTAACTAATTATTGATAGTTGTACAGTTAGTGCCACTAGATGAGTGGAATTTCATTAATTTAGTTAGATTTTTCATTTCAGACGACTGCATGTAGCGGAGATGCGAATCTTGAGATGGATGTGTGGTGTGACAAGTATGGATAAAATAAGAAATGAACATATAGGCAGTTTGAAAGTTGCGCCAGTGACGGAAAAGTTAAGGAGTGAAAGATTGACATGGTATGGACATGTGATGAGACGGGATGAAAGTAATGTTGTGAGGAAAGTTTTAAGTATGAATGTTGAAGGCTTAAAGGGTAAGAGAAGACCGAAGAAAAGATGGATGGACTGCGTGAAACATGACATGGATAGACAAGGATTGACCACAGAGATGACGTCTGATAGAGTTGTATGGAAGGAGAAGACATATTGCGTCGACCCCAAATAAATTGGGATAAGAGCAAGTTGATGATAATGAGTTGGATTTTTCATTTCTATATGGATTTTTCCTTTCTATCAAAACAAGTTACTCTTCACTTCTTTTTAGGTACGCGTCCGATATATCAAAACGAATCTGAAATCGGATTTCAGTCAGAAATCGTATCGTATCGATATTCAACACTATACAAACTGATTTTAGAAAACGTATTTCGGCAGAAACTAAATCAACACATATCAAAACAAAACTACGAAAACGCAAACTAATAATAAATCTAATCATCGCGCAATCGTTTTCTATTGCTAGTTTTGCAAACCAAACCAATATTTGAAAACTTACTAACTATCTCTTTCACTCCGCTAAGCGATCGCTTAGTCAGAATGAGAGAAAGCGAATTTCATTAAAATTCGCCTCCTTTCATTCTAACTAAGCGATCGTTTAGTGCATTGAAAGAGATGAAGCGAATTGTCATCTGTTTTGGAATTTGGCGGTTTCTAAGAAACTCAGAATGGCAGATGGAAACGAAACAGAATTACAAGAGTCAGGGAATAAGATCTATATTAGAATGCAACTACTTCCATGATAATATTACACAATACTTAATGATAGTAGTTTAAGTTTTGTGTTTGTTAAATAGATTTTTGAATTATGGGAGAGTTTTTGCATACTTGACCTTGGTGACACGTGCGGTGTGCGCGTAATGTTATTTTTGTGATCTCGTGAACTATATAATTAGATAGGTATTTTACGATTCAATACTATACTAACGTATGTTAGTATCATACATACGATTTGATGATAAATAAGAAATAACTATTTAATGTAAAAAGGTAAGATTTTCGCTTCGTAATCGGGATTAATAAAAAAAAACCATACAAAAAAAATGTACATTATATAATATAATCATGAAATCATTGTAAATATGACGATTTTTAAATACGCAAGAAAGTTTTGTATCATATCCAAAACAAAACATTTTTGCTAGTCTAGTACTCTAGTTAAGCCTAGATAAAGCATGAAGGAAAATCGTACACCTAAATCCAATCAACAAAGAAATTATAGAAAAATTATTTGAATGCGTTCGTTCGATTGCGTTTCTCGTTTGCTACGCTAAAATAACTAAAAACATCGAATATCGATCCAAACTAAAGTAAACCCGCTCCGTCAACCGCTCTGGAAATCGATTTCTGAAATCGGTTTTTAAAATCGATTTAAATATCAGAAATCGAATTTGTATCGGTTTGCGTAAAAATCTGAAAACGCCCATCTCTACTTCTTTTTCTATCTCTTAGTCGTTTTTACGACATTGACGGACAAGAAATAGGCTGGTGAATTGTATTCTTAGTGCAGTCCGTCACCATACGAAAATTATTTAATATTTAGACGAAGTATTATATATATATAATAAAACTATTATGGAAGACTGTCTGAACCACGGAGCAACTTTGTATTTGCTCCGTGGTCTGAACCGAGTTCTTCCGTGATCACAAACGATAATACGTCAAACTGAAAAAAAAAATCGACTGTATAAATAAATAATCAAACGAATAATCATTATTTTTCAAAATAATTTAGATTCTTTGTTTATGGATATTATTTTGTAATAGGTACCTACTTTAAAATGAATTTCAATGATATAATATAATAGTTCAACATACTTGAGATTTTTTGTTTAATGAATAATATATCAAGGATAAACTTCAATGATATATTAAAAAAACTTCTCGAATGAAACTGTTTTTTTTTTAATTTAAAGGGTAACAAAAGGTGCCGAACGAACGTCTGGTTAAGAAAATATACAATGCGAAAGTGAAAGGATGCAGGTATAGGGGGAGACCGAGACTCACCTACCTAGACCAGATTGGTCACTTACTGAAGGAAGGTGGAGTCAAGAGTCTCCGAAACCGGCGAGCGAGTATGAAAAGAATTATGAATGTTGAGGAAGCGAGTGAAGTATGCAAGGATAGAGTTCTCTGGCACTGTTCTCTCTGCCTACCCTGCAAGAAATATGGCGTGATGATATGTATGTATGTATGTAAAGGGTAACATACGCTAAAATACAGCCACGTGTGATTAAATTCGTTATCATCATCTTACTCTTATCCCAATTACTTGGGCCGACGTTATATATACTCATCTGCCTGCCTACATATTGCAAAAGTTGTGGGCAATAATTTTATAAACGGCCGCCTGCCTGACGTTAAAACTCTTTGGCAATATAACTGTTGACCTGACAGCATCAAATAAGTTTAGTCCAGTTTTTATAAAGCTCTTAGTCATATACAACATCCACGAGTCCTCCACCCAATGCAAGTATTAGCAATATTTGTAGCTGCTACCACACACTAGTGTTAGCCAAATGTAATACACAGACTTGGAGCTAGAATCTCGCAAGTGTTGTAATTCTCGCTGTTAGAATAATAACACAACACAAAGTTATTTGCACATGCCATAGAAATGAAAAATCCAACTATATTAATGAAATGCCATTCATCTAGCGGCACTAACTGTATAACTATAAATAATTAGGTACATACCACTTAACGGGAGTGGGGCTATAATCACAACTACACATTATGAAACTGTTTAAAATACATACATACATATGTATATACCATCACGCCATGTCCCTTGCAGACCAGGCAGGGAGAACAGAGTGCCAGAGAACTCTATCTCTGCATACTTCACTCGCTTCCTCAACATTCATAATTCTCTTCATACACGCTCGCCGGTTTCAGTGACTCTTGACTACATCTTCCTTCAGTACGTGACCAATCTGGTCTAGGTAGGTTAGTCTCAGTCTCCCCCGGTACCAACATCCTTCCACATTCGCATTGTATATCTTCTTAACCAGACGTTCGTTCGGCATTCTTTCCACATGTCCGAATCATCGGAGCATTCCCTTTCGCATCTTTACACCAATACTCTCTTTCATACCTACTCGCTCTCTTACGTCGTCGTTACGAATGCGGTCGGTCAGCCTTACTCCACAGATTTTCCGCAGAGATCGCATTTCGACCGCATTAATTTTACTTTCATACTCTTTTCTGCATACCCAACTTTTGCTTCCATACAGTAATGTTGGGACAAGCACTGCGTTATGTATTGCTACACGTGCCTTCTGGCTGAGGTGGTGGCTACCGAGAAGTTGCACCAACGCTCCGTTCACTCTATTTCTCGCATTCACTCTTCGCTCTATATCAGTGGTGTACCTTCCATCTCGGCTAAATCCACATCCAAGATATACAAATTCATCCACTTGCTCTAGTACATCATTACCTATTGTTACTCTTACATCTGTTCTGGCTTCATCTCTTTCAAAGATGTGCGGCCCTAGCATAGGGCCGCACATGTGTGTATTGTCACGAAACTTTGTGCAATGAAACGATCACAGAACAATATACTCAGAGAGAACGACAACTTCATACTTTAGAATTGCTTACACGGTGCACACTAGCGCTCCAGTTTAATCCATTGAAAACATTCGTAGAGCGGGATATTTAAAAATGTAATTATATTTTTAAATATCCCTCTCATTTCAAAACAGCTGAATATCAGCTATCGAATTTCCGATTGCTGTTTTTGCACAATACAATTGAGGTATATATAATATTATGCAAAAACAACAAACGAAAATACTTTGTAAAGGGATTTACAATCGTTAAATAAAACAAGATGTCAGACATTCTCTGTACGATATTTACTTGAAGTCATACCACAATTTTACACACTTTACAGTTTACTTTCCAGCCTTTGTAGAAAATAACAAAAAGTGTCAGTATTTCACAAATATAATGAGTCTCTATCTCCTAACACCTTAATAGATAACACAAAAGCGTCAAAAATTCACAATGTTGTTTTTATCTCATAAGTTGCTGTAACACAACACTAAAAGCGTCAATTTCGTCACTGATGATTGAAAACACTGTAAAATCACAATTATCTTACTAAACTAACTTTTAAAAACAAGTAATAGATATTAAAATAGAAATAACGCCGAACGCAAATCCGAACAGTCTTATCAAATACACAGAGTAAGAAATATTATGGTGGTCAAATCATAGAGTAACATAATGGATTACATTGTCAAAAATTTTTTTTAAGATGACGTCAGTGACGTGGTTCTTATGTCTCATTCTTTAATAGAGCACCATCTCTTTTGTACCGATAAATCCAGTGTAGGCATGCTCTGCTTTGAAAGCTGACTCCCTGTGGAAACGATACACGCAGATGTGACCGGTCATTATCGGCTATCGTCGCGAACATTCGGGCTTCGTGTGTGTTATCGCTCGGGTGGCGATAAGACAAAGGGTTTTAGCGGGCTAATATATCGCGTTCTGTGGTCACACTAGCATTGTTAATTTCGGCGGCAATTTTCGATGTTTCATTTCGTAATCGGGTTTTATAAATAATTAAGCATATTAAATGCTAAATTTCAGTAATTTAAATAACAAGGTTGTGTCATCGTTTAATACAATTCTAACTGTAAAGTTTTAAGTATTAAGCCTATAACAATGTGTAGGTAAACATTGTCGGGTAGATAGCATACCGTCACCTTAAGAAGTAAATATGATACGAAGTGAAATTTGCATGTCCTACAATTAGTCACGGTGGTGTAGTGGCAGCACGATTGGGCCGGAATCCCAATATGCGCGGGTTCGAATCCCGCTTGTGACATCATTTTTCATTTCGTAATCGGGTTTTATAAATTTTCGATGTGTTTAGACGCGTTCGAGGATCGCCAGTTAATTAATAAATATGGAGTGGAGCGATGAAATAGTGTTAGAATTTTTACACCATTATGAAGCTGAACCTATGAAGGGATCCAAAAAAATCATTATGTAATTATTAGCATAATATGGCTATAAAAGTAAAGCAATTCGTCATCCATAGTTAATCGCATTAAAATGATTTCGGCCATCTTTAATTATTGCACGATACTTCGTGTAAAATACCGAAGTCGCTAATATGACCATAGTATTATCGCGATAATATTCTAGTGTACAAAACATACGAAGCTTCGCCACATATTACTTCGAGACGATACACGCAGGTGTGGCCGTAACATTAGTCATCCACGTTTAAGATAGGTGGTGAATTGTATTCTTACTCCGTCACCACACGGAAATATATAAAAAACCAGTATAGTAAAGATAACAATAAAGTTATAATATACAGGGTGTAAGGGGACCGCTCCCGAAAACAAAGACAGGTAACCCTACTAGTCCTACTTGTAATGATAGGCTAGAAAAAAAAATCGATTCGGAAGAAAAAAAAAATATTTTTTTCACCACGCGAGGTCGTTGAACTCTTGAACATATGATCGTGAGTTTTGAATTGATTGCGTCTTTTCTCATCTGAGTATAGTTACGCATTTTTTATCGAGTTATCGTTACATGGCACTGTCTTACGATGGAATGTGAAAAAAACTTAAATATATTTGTGAAAAAAAGAAATTTTTTTTCATCCTGATCGATTTTTTTTCTAGCCTATCATTACAAGTAGGACTAGTAGGGTCACCTGTCTTTGTTTTCGGGAGCGGTCTACTTCCACCCTGTATAACATATAGATATACAATAAAATTATTATCGAACTAGTAATAAGATGTTGACTGTCTCAAGCGGTGCGTGACTGTACCATCTATACGGTTCTGTCATTGACCTTGCGGTGAAAGTGGTTACGAATACAAGTACCATTAAACAGGCATACTTCGACCGCCTATTGTTAATGAACAGAAACCTTGCTACATAGAATATAGAGCGACAGCCAACAGAATGCGTTTGAGAATCAATATTTAGATATAATATAATATTAACTAGACTTTATATATCTTGGATGTGGATTTAGCCGAGATGGAAAGTACACCACTGATATAGAGCGAAGAGTGAATGCGGGAAATAGAGTGAACGGAGCGTTGGGACAACTTCTCGGTAGCCACCACCTCAGTCAGAAGGCACGTGTAGCAATACATAACACAGTGCTTGTCCCAACATTACTATATGGAAGCGAGAGTTGGGTATGCAGAAAAGAGCATGAAAGTAAAATTAATGCGGTCGAAATGCGATCTTTACGGCAATCTGTGAAGTTAGGCTGACCGATCGCATTCGTAACGACGACGTAAGAGAGCGAGTAGGTATGAAAGAGAGTATTGGTGTAAAGATGCGAAAGGAAATGCTCCGATGGTTCGGATATGTGGAAAGAATGCCGAACGAACGTCTGATTAAGAAGATGGAAGATTCAATGCGAAAGTGGAAGGATGTAGGCACCGGGGGAGACCGAGACTAACCTACCTAGACTAGATTGGTCACGTACTGGATGAAGGTGGAGTCAAGAGTCTCCGAAACCCGCGAGCGTGTATGAAGAGAATTATGAATGTTGAGGAAGCAAGTGAAGTATGCAAGGATAGAGTTCTCTAGCACTCTGTTCTCTTTGCCTACCCTGCAAGGGATATGGCGTGATGATATGTATGTATTAACTAGATATTTTAACTTTATAACTTTCCGTGTAGTGAAGGACTAAGAATACAATTCACTACCCTTTATCTCACTCGTGGGTGATCGTAAAAGACGACTAAGAGATAAAATATGCATATAACATCTATGCAAGAGAAGGATATGCAGTAAAACCCTATAACAACACGTCTGATTAGCGTGGTGTAATAGGTCAATTTCCCTCCCAGTGTAGAGGAGGCTCAAGCGCAGCAGTGGGATATATATGAACTGACCTGATGATGATCAGAACTAGAGGTTTTATCAGAATATATTAGTAATTATATATCGGTTTTGTAATTCTGTTCGCGATAAAAGGTGCTCAAATGTTTGCTATGTGATGTGCCACAAATTTTAAAACCATCATAAAACATCAAACTCTCGTTTTAGTCCCGTCAAGATACGTTTTTGTGTTTGCAAAAGGTCGTGTAGTCGCGAATTTTTGATATGTTATTAGGACCCAAATGAACATAAAAATACACAATTTGCAACTTCCAAATTGCTGTGCTAACGGTAGGGTGACCATAAAACCATAAAATTTTTGGACATTTTTCAGATTTTGTTAAATATCTTAGTGGAGGAAGGGTCTGACATGTTTGGTTGCTATAAAACATTTAAAGTACACTAAATAATCTACAATTTGAGACTAAAAACACTTCTATACCGCTATTGGTTCGTGCGATACAGTCCTTCAAACATAGCCAACTTTTTCAAAAAAGTGGATATTTTTCAAAATAGTCAACTATTTTGTGTAATATCTTCTATAATACGCATTTTACGCCAAAACCTACTATAACGAAATTGAAGAAAATTTAAATAGCTTTTATTTGAGATCAAATTGGTACCTGTAGGACCAGGAGTTCCCTCAAAAGCGGCAGATAACCAAAACCAGGGCAAATAACCAATAAGTGGGTTTTGAGGGGTAATACAAATAAACTGCTTTCACGTCTGTCTAATCGACTTCAAAAAGCCAAAAGAGGAGTTTATCGATTCTACCTGTGTTTTAAAGATGAAAATCAAAAAGTAACTTTACAGACTCAGGGATGACAGAATCAACATTGTTGAAGAAATCATCCGAGGGAGGATACTGACTAGTATCATACACTTGTATGCGAATATCTTCTACAATGATTTCTGCTGCTGTCTTCACAATTCTCAACCGCTCTTCTTGAACATTGGCTTTTTGTTCTTTTTACCAATTATCATACAAAATTTTCTGGCCACTATTTTTGAAACAGACGATAGAGTCTTTCTTGGAACCCATCTCCATTATGATTAGGCTATCACCAAAACGTTTTTGGAGGTGTTTTTTTTTTGCTATTCTGATATCAGTGATACAATCACACTTAATCTGCTGTATAAGATTTGTTAAAAAAAACTGGCATTCGTCACGGTTTTCCAATAAGTAATCGTAAACACACTTCATTGCTTCTTCAACATTACTGGCTGGACGATACCTTCTCTTTTTTCCAGAAGCAGTTGCAACTGATAAAAACAAGATATCGTAGCACAATTTGTGGTACGGTCCATCTGCAGCAACCAGGTCATCAAAGGCGAGGAGGCGCTCCTCAATAGCCCTTCCCCAATCGTCATTTCGGCGTTTAGCAGCATCTAGAATAGTCTGCCTACTTCCTAACTTCTCAATTGTATGGATCACATTTCTTCTTGCCAAGGGCAGTTTGTTTTGCTGCTGGAGAAATTCTTCAGTAATGGCATTACCACATAAAAAGCAAATTCCTTTCAGAGTATTAGCCTCCTTAATTGATGATCTGGTCGATGACGGTTGGGAACCAGAATCCCTTTCTAGGCGAACTGAAGCTTCAACATTATGCAAAGCTGTATATCTCTTTCTGCATGCATCATGAACGCTGATTTCACTGCAATTGTTGAGGAATTTTGTATTATCTTCGAAACCACGTTTTTGGCTCACCTCAACTAATGTTTTTATTCCTCGATCTTTGACAATTACGACAGGACCTGTGTCGAGGTCCTCACGACACACGAAACACACGCCTGGACGGATAGACATCACGCTGCAATTTTCTTAATCTGCTCTAGATAAACACTTTTACAATACAATTCAATCGTTTGGTGGCTGCTCCCCTGCGTTACCGAATACACAGCCACACATACACCGCATCAATATAGACAACTACGACATAAGCCCGAAGGCATGTTAATTTAGCACTATGGTTAAATTATTTGTTAGTTTGGAAGTTTTAGCCAATATAATATTTAATAGTATATTGTTACCGCCTTCACCGCGTGGAGGTACTCCCAGCTTATATTTCTTTCTTTTTTAATTTTCGTCTTTGTTTACATTTTTTTTTGCATATTTTATTATTTAGAAAAAAAAAGAATATTTGTGGCCGTTACGAAAAATATCTACTTTTCGGCATATTTTCGAAGATTTGTATGTTATTTGTCAAATCATCATCATCATCATCATCACAGCCCATAAACGTCCCACTGTTGGGCTCGCGCCTCCTCCGTAATGGGAGGGATTATAACCTACTATACCGCGCTGGTCAGACGTGTTGGTATAGGGTTTTGTTTTGAGTTTTCCTTCTCTTGCATAGATGTTATATGCATTTTATATCCCTTAGTCGTCTCGTACGATCACCCACGGGTAAGATATGGGGTGGTGAATAGTATTCTTACTCCGTCACCACACGGCAAATCATCATCATCATCTTTAAAAAGACGTGAAAACAGTTTTTTTGCTTTGCCTCGTTATCTGCGTTTTTAAGGGATCTGCTGGTTAAACAAGTACCAATTTGATCTTAAATGAAAGCTGATTGAATGTACTACAACTTTGTTATAGTAAGTTTTGGTGTGAAATGCGTATTATAGAAGATATTACACAAAATAGGTGAATAATTTGAAAAATATCTACTTTTTTGAATAAATCGGCTATGTTTGAAGAACTGTATCTCAGGAACTAATAATGGTATAGAGCTGGTTTTAGTCTCGAATTGTAGCTTATTTAGTGTACTTTTAATGTTTTATAACAACTAAACATGTCAGACCCTTCCTCCACTAAGATATTTAACAAAATATGAAAAATGTCCAAAAAATGTATGGTTTTATGGTCACCCTACCGTTAGCACAGCACTTTGGAAGTTGCAAATTGTGTATTTTTATGTTCATTTGGGACCTAACAACATATCAAAAATTCGTGACTACACGACCTTTTGCAAGCACGAAGGTGTTTTTGGGCCTATCTTGACGGGACTATTTACCTTCCGCAAAAAAATGAGACATACTCTTCACGCTTGCATAATCTTAATCTTCTTTTATGTTCTTCTAATATCATAAAGAGGAAAATTTTGATTTTTATTTTATTTGTTTGTTACGATTTAACTCAAAAACTTCTAGACCGATTAAAAAAATTTTTTCACCATTAAAAAGCTACACTATTACCGAGTAGAATAGGCTATATTATATTTAAAAAAAATAGAGATCCTTATCTAAATCGGAATAATATAACCAAAGGTATCAAAAAGTCATTCGCTACAAAAACTTTTGACAGTATATGTATAAAATAGTGTTTTATATAGCTATATATGGTACTCATGACTGCATAAAAAAGTTCAGAATGGTACATATATTGAGTAACTCATAGAATAATAACACATAGAAACCAATTCCACGCACAATATTTGACGCCACTAAATTGGTGACAAAAATTTTACACTACGCCCGCCTTTTCCGTATTGTGCCACTATAGTTTTTTTATAGTAAGTAGTGTGCGTGTATGCTTGTGTAATTGTTTGCACACTAAGAGGGTTTTAGCTTCATTTTTAGTTTATTATTACACTTAATGTACCGAAATATCCTTCTATGTGTTTTTTTTCTAAGGAGCATCTATTATACAAGCCACAATAACAATTTTTGTTAGAATTAACAAGATCCAATGCGGATGGAATCGAATAGTGATGATATTGATATCATAACATTAATGATTATCCATTTAAATGGTTTGATAATTAAGGTGGATTGTGTACGTGTAAATTCCAATTTAAATTATTCGGATGGATTTTTTCGTTTAGAAGTTATGATAGGTATAAAACTCTCTAACTAAAAAAATGTCATGGCTTGAACTAAAAAAATGTTACGGCATAAAGTAAAAAAAAAAAATATCACGGTTTCAATATTCAATCAAATTGATGATTTTTTTGCCTAAATGTTGATTTTCTGTATTGGTGTGATACCACACCTAATGAATCGACGCTTGAGGTACGTAAAAAAAAATACTTAACACGTTGCTCTACCATTATAAAAAAAAAATGAAACGCAATAGAAATAAAATTATAACATTATAAAACGCATTAAAAGTTAAATTAATAGCGGTAAAAATTCGTGAGAATAATTTTTAATTCATACATATATGTAATACTCACGTTTTTTTTTTTAGTTTTCGAATCAATAATCATCATTCATCTCAGCTCATATATGTCCCACTGTTGGGCTCGAGCCTCCTCCATAATGGAAGGGAAATTGAACTACTTTACCACGCTGGTCAGATGCGTTAGTATAGTTTTGTTTTGAGTTTTCCTTCTCTTGCATAGATGTTATTTGCGTTTTATATTCCTTAGTCATCTCTTAAGATCAATCACGGGTATGATAGGGGAGTTATTCCCTACCCATTGGGCCGGCCACTGGTACCGCTTCCTTGCCTTCCGTGGCCAGCCCGGCGGGTTACCCTTTCGGGTACCATCCCCCGTCGACGCCCCAGCTAACTGCCGGAGCGTCGCCCTCACGCGGTCAGCCTCTCTGCGGGTGAAGGACTATTCCCCGATCCAATCACCCGCGGCCTCGGCTAGGGCGGCATTAGGCGCAGATACTCGCGCCTACGCCGCCCCAAACGCCGGCGGCGGAGCGTCTTACCGAAGAGGATTGGAGTGGAGAATTGTATTCTTAGTACGTATCCACACGGAATCATCATTATCCTGCTCTTATCTCAATTACCTGTGGTAGACGTAATAAGTACTTTACTTCCATTGTACATATTGCAAAAATTATTGGCAATAGTTTTATGAGCGGCCGCCTGCCTGACGTCAATCTTCTTAAGAATGTAATTGTTGATCAGATAGAATGAGGTAGACTTTGCCCAGGTGGATTTAAAGTTCTTAGTCATATTTTTTTCACCGGTTTTATTCACTGAAGACAAAGATCGGGTACCGGTGGCTCGCTCGCACGGTGAAGAGAGGTGCTTGCAAGGTCTACGGGTTTCTGTCGCCCCGGACCGATTTGGCGGGGTGCGACCACATACATAGCCAACCGCAAGAAAAAAAAAGGAGTGGTTTCATTCTTAGCCATTTAAGTCGTACAAAAATAGCTATTGTCAATACATTTAATAAAACGTACTTTTAAATCATTCCGTGTGGTGACGGAGTAAGAATACCATTCACCACCCCGTATCTTACCTGTGGGTGATCGTACGAGATGACTAAGGGATGTAAAACGCATATAACATCTATGCGAGAGAAGGAAAACTCGAAACAAAACCCTATAGCAATACGTCTGACCAGCGCGGTATAGTAGGTTAATTTCCCTCCCATTACGGAGGAGGCCCGAGCCCAACAGTGGGACATATGTGGGAGGTGATGATGATGACTTTTAAATCAATTGAATGTCTTTACACCACAATCAACTTGGTACATTAAGTCTTTTATTTTAAATAATTCAAGTAAATACTTTCTCTATAGAGCACTTTTGTTCTGAATGTAGGCGGCCTAGTTAAGCTATGATTAATGAACTAAAATATATAGATAGAAAAGCTTCTATAGTCTGTGAATTCTATAGACATTCTCCATAATGGCTTTGAATAGCCAGTATGTTGTTTGCTGCGTTTTTTTTTATTGTGGCAATCGGCTATTAGTTGCCAATTTTTGAGAATTTTGGCGGGAACATGAAAATATTATATGGCGGTCCTAAATTATATTCAATTAGTGTTTTACAGTATTATATGGTATAATTTTTGCTAATATTTTATGCAATGTAATACAGTAAAAGTGCTGGAGTGTAGTGAATATATAATATTTTAATCCCACGGTTTTTTTACAATAAATGTTTTTTTTTTTGTTAATAATCTATTCTTAATTTAAATTTATTGAAAATTATTTTCTACTTTTTAATTTGATTATTCACAAAAGCGTCTTTATTGAAGTTAATAAACCATATTTTTTTAAATTAATAAAGCACGTCATTTGTGAAATTGACGTGCATTTTCAAAAATATTAGCTATACAATATAATAAGTCACGGTGGTGTAGTGGCAGCACGATTGGGCCGAAATCCCAATAGGCGCGGGTTCGAATCCCGCTTGTGACATCATTTTTCGCTTCGTAATCGGGTTTTATAAATAATTAAGCATATTAAATGCTAAATTTCAGTAATTTAAATAACAAGGTTATGTCATCGTTTAATACAATTCTAACTGTAAAATTTGAAGTATTAAGCCTATAACAATGTGTAAACATTGTCAGGTAGATAGCATACCGTCACCTTAAGACGTAAATATGATACGAACCGAAATTTGCATGTCCTACAATAAGTCACGGTGGTGTAGTGGCAGCATGATTGGGCCGGAATCCCAATAGGCGCGGGTTCGAATCCCGCTTATGACATCATTTTTCGCTTCGTAATCGGGTTTTATAAATAATTAAGAATATTAGCTATAATTTAACAGTAGTAAAATATTCAATTATAATAACTTCTTCTTCTTCTTTTAATTAATATTGTACGTCAATTTTTAAATTTTGCACGCATTATAAAGTAATAATTGATTATTTCGATAGTAGTCAAATATTCAATTATAGAAAATATTAGTATCTAATAATTAATTAATTTGATAGTAGTATTCAATTATAGAAAAATATTAGTTATTACTACATATTTGTAATTGATTATTTTGATAGTAGTCAAATATTCAATTTTAGAAAATATTAGTAATAATTGATTATTTTGATAGTAGTCAAATATTCAATTACAGAAAAATAGATATATAAAATTACCTCAAGAGGCTGATGACAAGTAATGCGTGGAGTCGACGATTTTTATACTGAGTTTATTTCGAACAACTAGTAGTTAATTGAATCTATGTAAATCTACAATTATATATTCTATTAGATTAAATATATATATCATTATAAAGCTACAGTTTGTTTGTTTGTGCGTGCTAATTTCAAATATTAATAATTTAATATTTAAAAAAGTTTATTTTGTAAGATTTTTTGTATTTCAGCTCATATACATACCGCAGCTGCACTTGAACCTCTTCCATGATGAAGAACCTACTGTACTGGTCAGATGTTCTGGGTTTTATTTCAAGTTTCCCTTCCCTTTCACAGATATTAGATATTCTTAGCCGTCTTTTACGAGATCTATGGTATATATCTATATATATATATATATATATATATATATATATATATATATATATATATATATATATATATATATATATATTATGGATACCCCGTAAAAGACGACTAAGAGACTTTTGGCGAGAATCTAAAACGTCATGTAATGATCTTGTATTATATTATGTCTTAGTGCTATAACGTGTTATATTAGATAATTTTGAGGGCATTTTATGTAATGTGATGCGGCGGAACTGCTGGGATGTAGTGAATATGATATAAAAGTTTTTTACGTTTTCGTTTTCCATCAAAATTCCCACAAGATACCGTTAACATTGTGACCATAGCATTGTTGATGGCGATGATTTAACTTCACGTGAGCTCACATATGTCCCACTGTTGGGCTCGAGCCTCCTTCACACTAGAAGGGAAATTGACCTACTACACCACGCTGGTCAAACGAGCTGGTATAGGGTTTTGTTTGGAGTTTTCCTTCTTCTCGCATAGATGTTATATGAGTTTTATATCCCTTAGTCGTAAGATAGGAGGTGGTGAATTGTCTTCTTACTCCGTCACCACACGGAAAATTGGACACACACACGGAAAACGTGATTGGTATAACAGCAGGATATTGATGATGTAAGTGTACCCGCGGGTTTTATATATATATATTTAATAATTTAAAATTTGTATTTAAATGTTAAATGAAGAGAATGATAATTACGTATTCTAATAGCGACCAATGACGCCATTACCGTTAAAACAAACAATTCCTCTGACGTAAGTTTTTTTTTTTAATATTCAATTATAATTTTGTAATTAAAACAATGAATGACTAAGAGTTATTGTCGTCGTTATTGCGAGATTTAGTGGTCTGTTCAGAAAGTGGAGGCACTGGCGAGAGCGTGTCCAGACTTCGGAGGGCTTGAAAGAATAAAGGTTGAAAGGTTGCAAGAAGAGTGTGTAAGAGAAAAGTATGTAGAGGGTGTACGAGAACGGCTGACGATGGCAAGCCAGCAGCAATCGGACATTGAAGAATGCTGGAGAGTATTGAAAGAGAGTATGGTAGATACAGCGAAAGAAGTATGTGGAAGTTCAAAGAAGCATAGAAAAACAAATGGTGATGCATGGTGGGATGCGGAAGTGGCAGCTTCCGTAGAGCAAAAGAAGAAAGCGTGGCTGGACTATGTCTCTTCTTTGAATCTGAATGACAGTATGACTGAACAGAAGAAAGAAATATATCGGCAATGTAAGAATGACACCAAGGCCTTAGTGAAAGAGAAACGTGATAGAGCAAGTATGAGTGCAGAAGATAGGCTGACTAAAAACTTCGAGGGTAACACCAAACTCTTTTGGAGGGAGGTGGAGAAGTCTTAGGGTGGTTGGTCAGCCTTTAGAATGAATAAAATAAGGTCTAAAGGTGGAGACATTCTTACACAAACACAAGACGTGTTAAGCCGATGGAGTGAATATTTTGGCGATATGTATGCGGATGCCACGGTTGGCGCCGGTGTTGCATGTGGTTTAGTAGATCAACATTCGACAACGGCGTCCTCCGATGGCATCAGTATGGATGAAGTTGAATGGGCGATAAGAAGTTTGAAAAATGGTAAAGCAGCGGGCATTGATATGGTGTCTGCCAAGATGATCAAGCTTGGTGGCTCCTGTGTCTGGGAGGCATTCCTGTTGCTCCTCAATTTATGTTGGAGCTCGGGAATGGTTCCCGGGGACTGGAATAGCGCAGTCATCGTGCCTTTGTATAAAAACAAGGGTTCACGTTATGACTGCGCAAATTACAGAGCCGTAAGCTTGACCAGTTTGGCAGCAAGAGTGTATGGTAAAATTATTGAAAGGAGAATGAGGATGGTGTCCGATGGTTTACTGTGTGAGACACAAGGAGGTTTCAGGAGTGGAAAGGGATGCATGGATCAAGTGTTCTCTCTGCGCAACATTGTGGAGAAGCAACTGGCTCTAGGTCAGAGGGTTTTCTGCAGTTTTGTGGATCTGGAGAGAGCATTTGACACGGTTGTACGAAAGGAATTTTGGGACATTTTACCGGAGTATGGTATTAACGGTAAACTGCTACAGGCTGTGCAGTCCAGTTACATGGTTTGTAGAGCCTGTGTGCGGCTGGATTATGGAATGTCGCCTTGGTTTGACGTCAATATCGGCGTTAAGCAGGGGTGCGTTCTGTCAGCCAGGCTGTTTATCATATATCTGGATAAATGTCTCCAAAGGTTGAACGATATGAATGTGGGAGTCCAGATGGGCAACTCAGTGGTCACTGCTCTGCTTTATGCAGATGATGCAGTCCTGCTGGCACAGTCAGCGACTGACCTGCAGACTGACAGAAGATTGTAAAAAAAGGGGTCTACGCGTGAATGTGAGCAAAACCAAAATAATGGTCTTTGAAAGAGACGAAGCCAGAACAGATGTAAGAGTAACAATAGGTATGTACTAGAGCAAGTGGATGAATTTGTATATCTTGGATGTGGATTTAGCCGAGATGGAAGGTACACCACTGATATAGAGCGAAGAGTGAATGCGGGAAATAGAGTGAACGGAGCGTTGGGGCAACTTCTCGGCAGCCACCACCTCAGCCAGAAGGCACGTGTAGCAATATATAACGCAGTGCTTCTCCCAACATTACTGTATGGAAGCGAGAGTTGGATATGCAGAAAAGAGTATGAAAGTAAAATTAATGCAGTCGAAATGCGATCTCTGCGGAAAATCTGTGGAGATAGGCTGACCGACCGCATTCGTAACGACGACGTAAGAGAGCGAGTAGGTATGAAAGAGAGTATTGGTGTAAAGATGCGAAAGGGAATGCTCCGATGGTTCGGACATGTGGAAAGAATGCCGAACGAACGTCTGGTTAAGAAGATATACAATGCGAAAGTAGAAGGATGTAGGTACCGAGGGAGACCGAGACTAACCTACCTAGACCAGATCGGTCATGTACTGAAGGAAGGTGGAGTCAAGAGTCTCCGAAACCGGCGAGCGTGTATGAAGAGAATTATGAATGTTGAGGAAGCGAGTGAAGTATGCAAAGATAGAGTTCTCTGGTACTCTGTTCTCTCTGCCTACCCTGCAAGGGATATGGCGTGATGATATGTATGTGTATGTATGTATGTAATGATTAAGAGTTTAGTGCAAAATAACTTTTCACATATTATTATCATTATCTGTTTCTTTTTTGTTCACACTGTGTTATATGAAACGTTTTTACGTTTAACATAGCGCCATCTATTAAATACTTACTCAATCCAGTCAACAGATACTGCCATCTATTAGAATCGTTTGGAGATAACAGATAATTGTGACTGTCAAATAATAGACAAACAATTTTCAATAAAATAATATTGCGACTATAAATTGAGATGGAAGCTATCCTATCTTTTAAGTTGGATCAAACTACACATGCTGTGCAAATTTGATTAAAATCGGTTAAGTACTTTATGAGTCCATCGCGGACAAACAACGTGACACGTAATTTATATATACATCTCGCAAAAATTAAAGGAACCAAAAATTTTCGAAATTTTTTGGCAATTTTCAACAGGCTGTATTTCAATGAAAAATGGTCGTACAGAAAATAAAAAAATATAGCTTTTCAAGCTCTAGTTTGCGAATTTTTTGGTTAAACATTTTTTAGAGCACCGGTAATCATGCGATTCTTGAATAAAGCACAAAGAAAAAAGTTTCTAAATTTTTTACATTTTTTTTTCGCTCCACGGACATGGAAAAATTTTTTCGACCTAGACTAATGCATAGGTCGTATAGCCTGTTTATTCAGCTTCAATTTACTTTTTGCAAGAGTCAGATACAACCATTTGTCTTTAAGATATCGAATTTTGAATGCAAAAGGATCCTTTTTCACTCAACTGCCGATATCTCTGAAACTACTGGTCGCCCAGTGAGCGGACAGGGGGTTTCGTTTTCTCTAGAAAATTTCCAATAAAAAAGTCTGTCATGGTTGGTTGGAAAAAATTTTTTTCCACCTGAAACGTTAACGTGAAAAAAGAGCAAAAAAATGCCATTTTCCCTTTTTTTGGTTAATTGACTGTATTTTCGACAATATTAGGAGAAATGCGTAGGTTAGAAGAAAATTTTACTGTCTAATGTACCCCAAAGGCCCCCCTAAATCGGTAGATCGATTGGTTCAGCGGTTTCCCTGGTCCGACCTCCCGCCCATTTGCCCAAAGATACCATTAACAGTGTAGCCATAGCACTGTTAATGGTGACATTTTGACTTAGACAATGACTAACCTGAAAGACTAAAAACGTAAAAATAATTATAACTTGACACTGGCACCAATAGCTCGTATAAGTAGCTGATTGCCAATACACAAAGAGAAGAAGAAGAACGTTTATGTGACAATCAACCTTTTTAGAGTTCCATACCTAAAGGATAAAACAGGACCCTATTACTAAGACTCTGCTGTCCATCCGTTACTTAGCCTGTCTGTCACCAGGTTGCTCTCATGAACTGTGATAGTTGGACAGTTAAAATTTTCACAGATGATGAATTTCTTTTGCCGCTACAACGACAAATACTAAAAAACAATAAAATAAATATTTATGGGGGCTCCCACACAACAAAGGTAAGGTTTTTGCTCGATATTGATAACAAAAATAGGTAGTCGTTTGAAATATTCACAGAATATTTAGTAATATATTCCCTTTAGAAATAAATAATTAAATTAAAATAAAACAAATAGAGAATTTAAGCCCCCATACAACAAACATGATTATTTTGCTATTTATAGATAATGGTACGGAACCCTTCGTGCGCGACTCCGAGTCACTCTTAGCCGATTTTTTGAATATAATCGAATTGAGTTTTCAAACATGTGTCAAAATAAAATGTCTTTTAAATCAAAATCACTAAGAAGTATTGATATCAACTTTAAAGCAAATCACCCCTAAAATAACTTTCCACCCCTTTTTAACTCAGTTAGGAGATAAGTCTCAATAAAATATGAATCACATCTTTCATCAATTCTGTTAAAGAATGTTTATGCAAAATTTGAAATAGATTGGACCAAGGAATCACGTTGTCCCATACAAACTTTACCCTGCTTTTTCACCCCCTTAGGGATATAATTTCGTAAAATCCGTTCTTAGCTGACCTCTACTCGGCGAAAGAAATATTCCTACGAAATTTGAGGTTTGTAGGCCTTATGGTTCCAGAGATATCGTGATGAGTCAATACATAGGTGGGAATCTCTTATATATATATATATACAGGTTGTCCCAAAATTCAACGATAAGCCGGCACCAGCAGATGGACCTACATATGACTACTCGAGAACAAAAAAGAAAAAAATTCTACCTTGATTTTTTTTTTCATTACGACAAAAAAAACCGATTTCTTTAAAAATCGTCATCTTTTATTATATTATTAAGTGCCATTGCTACAATTTTACAAGTAATTCTGTGATTTTTCTTGTATTGGCAAGGTAAGTAGTACTACTATCGATCACAACCATTAAAAATTCCAGAATATCTATAGTTTTTACACAAAAATCAACCAAAACTATGTTTTTTTCATAAATTATGTAAGATTTTGACTTTCAGCTCACTTTCACTCATCACAGTGAAAAAAAAAAGTATGGACACTACTGTGGCAAATAGTATTAAAAATTGGCGCAACTAACTACAATTCTAAAATGGTATAACATTCTAGGCAAACTAGCCACAAAAATATACTTAGGTGTACTATTTCAAAATAACAACCATACTTCGAAAATTGTTAGTGTTGATAGTAATCACTTCTACTATGTAGCCAAAATGTTTTTGTTGCAAGTTCTCAGAATTTGAATGAGACATGTGCGTAGTCCATAAGATAACATAAGTTAGACAGATATAGATATAGAGAGATTAGAATTTACTATATTATTAAAATTACAATAAATGTTCGAATTGTTTGCCATTGGCAGTAATGCAGGCACGACATCGCCTTAAAAATGAACGTTTTATTTTTCTTGCATATCTGATTCTGTTCATGTGATCCACAGCCTGAATTATTTTTTGGCGAAGCTCGTCCAAGGTTGCAATGGGTTTTGAGTAGACTCTGTCCTTTAGACAACCCCAATAGAAAAAATCCAGGGGATTTAGATCGGGTGAACGGGGTGGCCATAAGATAGGACCAAGTCGCCCGATCCAACGCCCTGGGTACTCTTGGTCTAAGTACTCTCGCACAGGGCGGGCATAGTGAGCTGGGCAACCATCGTTTTGAAACCACATGTTTTGCAAATCACTTAAGGGCACGTCTTCTAATAATCCTGGTAACTCATTTTGTAAGAAGTTCAAATAGCTATTGCCATCTATGTTTCCTTGTAACTCAAAGGGCCCTATCACTTTTCCATTTATTATGCCCGTCCATAGGTTAACCTTAAATTGATATTGGGATTTGTCTTCTCTCACCAGGTGCGGATTTTCATTGTTCCAGCTATGAAGATTGTGAAGATTTAAATAGCCATCTTTCTTGCAGGTTGTTTCATCCGACCATAAAACTTTGTCTAAGAATTGGGGATCTTCCCTGTGTTTTTGCAGCATTACACGGCAAAATGCGACCCGCAGTGGATAGTCCCGCGGTAATAACGCCTGCACGCGCCTGTAATGATATGGATGAAACTGGTGACGTTTTAAAATTCTATGTGCAGTACTTTTTGGAATTCCCGTTGCTACTTGTATGCCACGTACAGAGGTAGTTGTATCGCTTTCTATTTCATTGAGAACTTCTTCATCGTGTTCCGATCTAGGTCTTCCAGCGTTTCTCCTGTCAGATGGTATACGACCCTCCGAAAATGCTTGATGCACGTTAATAAATACGCGATAATCCGGATACCTTTGAAGAGTAGGGTACCTTGCTCGATATAATCTGCTAGCAGCGTTGGCATTGCATCGGCATTCTCCATAAATTAGGTGCATATTAGCGTATTCTAACGCTGTATATGGTAGCGGCATAATGAATGCTAAACACTTGAAAATAAGGCAAAACTTCTTTAAAAAAACACAAAATCACAGTCTAAAATAATGCCAAGTCAGGTCAATTTCCAGGTCACTTAATTCAATCCAAAGTCGTTAGTATCAGAGCCACTTTAATTAAAACAGAACGGTGTGCAGTAAACAAAGAAGTAGAGCGTACTGACTTGCTGTGCTGCTGAGGACATTAATTACTTCTCTACCTGCATTAATGTTACTAAACAATTAGCATCTATCTATCTCCCTCTAACGTATAATCTCTCTATCTCTGTCTAACTTATGTTATCTTATGGACTACGCACATGTCTCATTCAAATTCTGAGAACTTGCAACAAAAACATTTGGGCTACATAGTAAAAGTGATTACTATCAACACTAACAATTTTCGAAATATGGTTGTTATTTTGCAATAGTACACCTAAGTATATTTTTGTGGCTAGTTTGCCTAGAATGTTATACCATTTTAGAATTGTAGTTAGTTGCGCCAATTTTTAATACTATTTGCCACAGTAGTGTCCATACTTTTTTTTTTCACTGTGATGAGTGAAAGTGAGCTGAAAGTCAAAATCTTACATAATTTATGAAAAAAACATAGTTTTGGTTGATTTTTGTGTAAAAACTATAGATATTCTGGAATTTTTAATAGTTGTGATCGATAGTAGTGCTACTTACCTTACCAATACAAAAAAAAATCACAGAATTACTTGTAAAATTGTAGCAATGGCACTTAATAATATAATAAAAGATGTCGATTTTTAAAGAAATCGGTTTTTTTGTCGTAATGAAAAAAAAAATCAAGGTAGAATTTTTTTCTTTTTTGTTCTCGAGTAGTCATATGTAGGTCCACCTGCTGGTGCCGGCTTATCGTTGAATTTTGGGACACCCTGTATATATTAGAATACGTGTTTACGTTTTTAATATAATTCTTTAATGCAAAAAAGGGTTGTAAAGGGGGATGAAAAGTTGTAAGGAAGTATCGTCATTTTTAACGCCAGAAGCTTGAAACTTATTTTTAGGCTATTGATTAGATATAAATAAATATGACATTAACATGTTGTAAAAAATTACCCTTAACGGGTAAAATAAAAATAGGAGGTGAAAATCTTTAGGAAAGTAACCTTTTAGGCGAGCGAAGCCGCCAGCAGAAGCTAGTATTATATATGTTTAATCTATATATATATATTTATTCATATTAAATTTGTCTTGTTATTTTAGAATACGTGTTTAAGTTTTTAATATTATTCTTATATTATTATAAATGCAACTGGCTCAATCTTGACTTCCGTTAATATTTTAGTAAAATATATAGCTAATTAGTTTAGATTTACGGCGATTATACTTCGCTTTATGGGGGTAAGAGACGTCAACTTAAACGTGATAGGACCACGCTGTTGATAGTATTCTCTCTACAGCTGCAGGCCGGTCCGTCCGGGGTAGTACCACACTCTCGCAGAAGATCGACGTCTAAGTAATAGCAATGTGCTATTGCGCTTCGTTCGGTGAGCGAGAGAGTCGGAAGCCCAACTGGGTGGGTTTTGGGTTTATATTGGCAGGCAGCGTCACTCTTAGCCGATTTTTTGAATATAATCGAATTGAGTTTTCAAACATGTGTCAAAATAAAATGTCTTTTAAATCAAAATCACTAAGAAGTATTGATATCAACTTTAAAGCAAATCACCCCTAAAATAACTTTCCACCCCTTTTTAACTCAGTTAGGAGATAAGTCTCAATAAAATATGAATCACATCTTTCATCAATTCTGTTAAAGAATGTTTATGCAAAATTTGAAATAGATTGGACCAAGGAATCACGTTGTCCCATACAAACTTTACCCTGCTTTTTCACCCCCTTAGGGATATAATTTCGTAAAATCCGTTCTTAGCTGACCTCTACTCGGCGAAAGAAATATTCCTACGAAATTTGAGGTTTGTAGGCCTTATGGTTCCAGAGATATCGTGATGAGTCAATACATAGGTGGGAATCTCTTATATATATATATATACAGGTTGTCCCAAAATTCAACGATAAGCCGGCACCAGCAGATGGACCTACATATGACTACTCGAGAACAAAAAAGAAAAAAATTCTACCTTGATTTTTTTTTTCATTACGACAAAAAAAACCGATTTCTTTAAAAATCGTCATCTTTTATTATATTATTAAGTGCCATTGCTACAATTTTACAAGTAATTCTGTGATTTTTCTTGTATTGGCAAGGTAAGTAGTACTACTATCGATCACAACCATTAAAAATTCCAGAATATCTATAGTTTTTACACAAAAATCAACCAAAACTATGTTTTTTTCATAAATTATGTAAGATTTTGACTTTCAGCTCACTTTCACTCATCACAGTGAAAAAAAAAAGTATGGACACTACTGTGGCAAATAGTATTAAAAATTGGCGCAACTAACTACAATTCTAAAATGGTATAACATTCTAGGCAAACTAGCCACAAAAATATACTTAGGTGTACTATTTCAAAATAACAACCATACTTCGAAAATTGTTAGTGTTGATAGTAATCACTTCTACTATGTAGCCAAAATGTTTTTGTTGCAAGTTCTCAGAATTTGAATGAGACATGTGCGTAGTCCATAAGATAACATAAGTTAGACAGAGATAGATATAGAGAGATTAGAATTTACTATATTATTAAAATTACAATAAATGTTCGAATTGTTTGCCATTGGCAGTAATGCAGGCACGACATCGCCTTAAAAATGAACGTTTTATTTTTCTTGCATATCTGATTCTGTTCATGTGATCCACAGCCTGAATTATTTTTTGGCGAAGCTCGTCCAAGGTTGCAATGGGTTTTGAGTAGACTCTGTCCTTTAGACAACCCCAATAGAAAAAATCCAGGGGATTTAGATCGGGTGAACGGGGTGGCCATAAGATAGGACCAAGTCGCCCGATCCAACGCCCTGGGTACTCTTGGTCTAAGTACTCTCGCACAGGGCGGGCATAGTGAGCTGGGCAACCATCGTTTTGAAACCACATGTTTTGCAAATCACTTAAGGGCACGTCTTCTAATAATCCTGGTAACTCATTTTGTAAGAAGTTCAAATAGCTATTGCCATCTATGTTTCCTTGTAACTCAAAGGGCCCTATCACTTTTCCATTTATTATGCCCGTCCATAGGTTAACCTTAAATTGATATTGGGATTTGTCTTCTCTCACCAGGTGCGGATTTTCATTGTTCCAGCTATGAAGATTGTGAAGATTTAAATAGCCATCTTTCTTGCAGGTTGTTTCATCCGACCATAAAACTTTGTCTAAGAATTGGGGATCTTCCCTGTGTTTTTGCAGCATTACACGGCAAAATGCGACCCGCAGTGGATAGTCCCGCGGTAATAACGCCTGCACGCGCCTGTAATGATATGGATGAAACTGGTGACGTTTTAAAATTCTATGTGCAGTACTTTTTGGAATTCCCGTTGCTACTTGTATGCCACGTACAGAGGTAGTTGTATCGCTTTCTATTTCATTGAGAACTTCTTCATCGTGTTCCGATCTAGGTCTTCCAGCGTTTCTCCTGTCAGATGGTATACGACCCTCCGAAAATGCTTGATGCACGTTAATAAATACGCGATAATCCGGATACCTTTGAAGAGTAGGGTACCTTGCTCGATATAATCTGCTAGCAGCGTTGGCATTGCATCGGCATTCTCCATAAATTAGGTGCATATTAGCGTATTCTAACGCTGTATATGGTAGCGGCATAATGAATGCTAAACACTTGAAAATAAGGCAAAACTTCTTTAAAAAAACACAAAATCACAGTCTAAAATAATGCCAAGTCAGGTCAATTTCCAGGTCACTTAATTCAATCCAAAGTCGTTAGTATCAGAGCCACTTTAATTAAAACAGAACGGTGTGCAGTAAACAAAGAAGTAGAGCGTACTGACTTGCTGTGCTGCTGAGGACATTAATTACTTCTCTACCTGCATTAATGTTACTAAACAATTAGCATCTATCTATCTCCCTCTAACGTATAATCTCTCTATCTCTGTCTAACTTATGTTATCTTATGGACTACGCACATGTCTCATTCAAATTCTGAGAACTTGCAACAAAAACATTTGGGCTACATAGTAAAAGTGATTACTATCAACACTAACAATTTTCGAAATATGGTTGTTATTTTGCAATAGTACACCTAAGTATATTTTTGTGGCTAGTTTGCCTAGAATGTTATACCATTTTAGAATTGTAGTTAGTTGCGCCAATTTTTAATACTATTTGCCACAGTAGTGTCCATACTTTTTTTTTTCACTGTGATGAGTGAAAGTGAGCTGAAAGTCAAAATCTTACATAATTTATGAAAAAAACATAGTTTTGGTTGATTTTTGTGTAAAAACTATAGATATTCTGGAATTTTTAATAGTTGTGATCGATAGTAGTGCTACTTACCTTACCAATACAAAAAAAAATCACAGAATTACTTGTAAAATTGTAGCAATGGCACTTAATAATATAATAAAAGATGTCGATTTTTAAAGAAATCGGTTTTTTTGTCGTAATGAAAAAAAAAATCAAGGTAGAATTTTTTTCTTTTTTGTTCTCGAGTAGTCATATGTAGGTCCACCTGCTGGTGCCGGCTTATCGTTGAATTTTGGGACACCCTGTATATATTAGAATACGTGTTTACGTTTTTAATATAATTCTTTAATGCAAAAAAGGGTTGTAAAGGGGGATGAAAAGTTGTAAGGAAGTATCGTCATTTTTAACGCCAGAAGCTTGAAACTTATTTTTAGGCTATTGATTAGATATAAATAAATATGACATTAACATGTTGTAAAAAATTACCCTTAACGGGTAAAATAAAAATAGGAGGTGAAAATCTTTAGGAAAGTAACCTTTTAGGCGAGCGAAGCCGCCAGCAGAAGCTAGTATTATATATGTTTAATCTATATATATATATTTATTCATATTAAATTTGTCTTGTTATTTTAGAATACGTGTTTAAGTTTTTAATATTATTCTTATATTATTATAAATGCAACTGGCTCAATCTTGACTTCCGTTAATATTTTAGTAAAATATATAGCTAATTAGTTTAGATTTACGGCGATTATACTTCGCTTTATGGGGGTAAGAGACGTCAACTTAAACGTGATAGGACCACGCTGTTGATAGTATTCTCTCTACAGCTGCAGGCCGGTCCGTCCGGGGTAGTACCACACTCTCGCAGAAGATCGACGTCTAAGTAATAGCAATGTGCTATTGCGCTTCGTACGGTGAGCGAGAGAGTCGGAAGCCCAACTGGGTGGGTTTTGGGTTTATATTGGCAGGCAGCGGTCTAGCTATACCCTTGGTATTGCAAATGTTCATGGGTAACAGTGACACTTACCATCTGGTGTGCTGTTTGCTCGTTTGTCACCAAAAAATATAAAAAATACTGACATTCAACATTGAGCCTATGTGCGAGTTGATGATCACCAATTCGAACTGTATTCATTGTAATAACTTTCAACAATAAATACGTATTCATTTATAATAGAAAATCTTACGAAAATGATAATATTCATCATGCTCCTACTCTTATTCCAATTAGTTGGGGTCGATACAGTATGTACTCTTATTTCATATTCAAATTCAAATTCATTTACGACGAACGAGTAAAAAAATCAATTGTGTTTGTAGACTTAGCCGTCTTTTGTAGTGTAACACTGTACTGTCGTTAATTGTGTTTTCATGTATGTAAAAGTGAGAGTGAATTTTTTTTTTTTTTTTTTAGCTGTACTTTTTTATTTATTTTTGTTTTCATTTAATGCAATTGTTTTTTTCTTGTTTTTATTTCTAATGCTCCACCACTTTGGTGGCTTTGATGTCTGACGTCGGAAAAAATAAAATAAAAAGGACATTGCTGACAATCAGCGTTGTGGTGTTACATTGACATCACAACATATGCTGAGCAATTATCCTTTTTTCTGCCGCAGCCGAGACGTTCACTCGATGTAATTATTATTATGCTCTCCTTATTTAATTTATAGATTTCATGTGTTTTCATTTATTGTAAGGTATATTGTTGTTTTTCTCTGTGTTCCTAACGTCTCTCCTATGTGGCATTAAATAAATACTTTCTTTCTTTCTTTCTTTCTTTCTTTATTTATTATGCATAGGCCCTGCGAGGGCACTTACATATTGTCAGTTTTAACATATTATGTTAATTCAATTAACTACCACCGGATCGGAAGTAGACCATTACTGAGAAGATCCGGCAAGAAACTCAGCGGGTTAGTCTATTATTGTTTTTTCTTTTAAAATTTGTTTATACAAAAAATGGTACAACATATGTAATAAGAAATAGCTCCAGTGTGATGCCCTGCGAACCCAAAACTTCAAATAGAATGTAAAATAACCACGGCTGGACCAGATCCCACAGGCGGCACCCGATCACGAGAGTACATATTGTAATAGTTATTGGCAATAGTTTTATGACCGACCGCCTGCCAGACGTCAACCCTCCTTGTGAATGCAATTGTTGAGCAAACGGCATCAGATGGAGTTGGCCCTGGTCATTATAAGGCTCTTAGTCCTCTTTTACGACATCCACGAGCAAAGTAAGAGTTGGTAGTATTCGTAGCCGCTACCACACAGCATTACGAAATTAATAATAATTACATATATATTATTAATTTCGTAAGATTTTCCATCCAAATTATGATTTTGTTTTTGAATCAGAATTCTCCATTCTTTCAAATAACTGAAATTTAGCATTTAATATGCTTGATTATTTATAAAAACCGAATACGAGCTAAGTGTAATTTGAACGACAGGGTATTTTTTTTTTTTTTATTTATTTAAAGGGCCTTGTCGCTACGCGACCACATCGCCCCGAACAACAGGGTTGTGTCATCGTTTAATACAATTCTAACTGTAAAGTTTGAAGTATTAAGTCTATACAATGTGTAAACATTGTCGGGTAGATGGCACACGTGTCCTTAAAAGATGTAAATATAATACGATACGAGAATTGAATGTCCTACAATAGTTCACGGTTGTGTAAGTGGCAGCACGATTGGGACGGATTTCCAATAGGTGCGGTTTCTTATCCCACTTATGACATTTCTCCATTCTTTGTTGCAGGTATTATAATTATATCTTACCAGTAATCACTTATGTAAGTCAGAACTCACAATAGTGCCAAGGGCTTGAGGGTTGAAGTCAGGCAGACGGCCGGTTATAAAACTATTGCCAATAATGTTTTGCAATATTTATAAGTATAAATTGCGCCGATCACAAGTACCTAATTAAGATAAAAGCAGAAGAGTGATGACGATAAAGAAGAACGAAGTGAAACTTTCCCCCACGTAACTTAGATGTGCATATCATCATGTGACTCACGGGGCGCAAGTATGTTTCACATAGAAATGTTCGATGATTCATTGATAACTTTCACTTGAAGTATTATTACATATGAAACTTTACGGATGTATGATAACTTAAATTTTAAAATAACTTAGTCACAATAAAGATGAGTTCTTATGAGAAAGAAAGACAGAAAAATATTTATTCTGTTTTACATAAATACATACATATTATCAAGTCATATCCCTTGCAGGGTAGGAAGAGAGAACAGAGCGCCAGAGAACTCTATCCTTGCATACTTCACTCGCTTCCTCAACATTCATAATTCTCTTCATACACGCTCGCCGGTTTCGGAGACTCTTGACTCCACCTTCCTTCAGTACGTGACCAATCTGGTCTAGGTAAGTTAGTCTCGGTCTCCCCCTACATCCTTCATCCTTCTTTCATTCAGTTTTATAATTTAATATAGGTATACTATATTTATTTATTAATAGTTCCGCCCGTGACCATAACGCTGTAACCAAATCGTCGGACAAATAAAAATCAAATACAAACATGATAGAATCCGCAAAAAAAAGTTTTATTTCAAATTATAAATAAGGTAATTAAAAATATATATAGCTATACCAAGCGAGCTAACGAGCGCGATCTCATGTTAGACAGTATGAAAATCACGTCTGGGGCAGTATATTATACAGACCTTGTATCAACTCGAGAAAATCTCCGTGCGTTCAAGCGCTTCTGCCATACCTACTGTTGCAATCAATGTTAAGACTCACATATAGGCCCCATAAGCGTTGCCATATCCGTGGTGCTGTACTGCTGCGCTTCACGTATCAGTACACCCTCTTATCTATTGGCCTATTAGCCAATTTTTGCTTCATGTCTCCCGCTTTGCATAGGAGTGAAGTGGAATTTTTTCAATCTCCTCCTGTTTTTCTTTTCTAATTAAATTTGTTGCGGGTTCCAAGAAAGTTAAAAGCGTTTCCCGGGACTTCCTGAGGGTCAAACCTCGGTGTCTTATACGGCGACCATTGTGGATCCTGGCTTACAGGAGTTACAGTGGTGGGAATGTGTGGTGGGATTAGTCCCATTTAATAGCTATACCAAATAACTTCGAATGTAAAAATAATTTTAACGAATGCTAAAATAGATTATTAAATCATCTTTAACTACAACTCCATCCATATTGACTTGGATCATGGCATAATACTAGTGCTTCTGTCCATCCTTTCAGATATTCCTCAGCCGGTTTTTATCGCACAAATTCTGTATAATCTGGCATAGCGTGTGGTTGTACCTATGGTACTATAAACTATTCGGAAACCGGCTATGGACATATGTATTCTTATCCCGTCGCCACACGTGAAAGTATTACAGGTTTGATTCTCACGTAGTTCATTACGCAGTTATTTAAATTACTGAAATTTTAGCATTTAATATGCTTAATTATTTATAAAATCCGATTACGAAATGAAAAATGATGTCGCAAGCGGGATTCGAACCCGCGCCTATTGGGATTCCGGCCCAATCGTGCTGCCGCCATCGTTCGTAATCGGATTTTATAAATAATTACGCAGTTAATTGTATGTCTGTAATCTAAAATTTATTATGTGATGTATATGTATATGTATGTTTTGTATATGATTTATTGGAATTCAAATGGAGATTCCAGTAATTGGAACGCTCAAACAAATTTCTTAAGTTATAATAATATATATAAAAATATATACATTTCTTTAAAATTTCTTTAAGGTCTTCGTGGAACTGTTGAAAGTAGGTCACAGCTGTTGTTACGAGACAGTACTTTTAAAAGTCCATAGATAGAAGAATTTGCATCGTCAATTTTCCTTCTTATAACAAAAACTAAATCCGTGTGGTGATATAGTAAAGATATTCTCACCACAATCATCACTAGTGAATATCGTAAATGACAACTAATCTCAATCATTTCAGCTCATACACGTCCCGCTATTGGACTCGAGTCTTCTCCAAAGGAGAGGGATATTAAATCTACTATAACACGCTGGTCAGACGTGTTGGTATAGGGTTTTGTTGAGACTTTTCCTTCTCTTGTATATATGTATGTTATATGCTTTTTATATCCCTTAGTCGTTTCTTACGATCACCCATAGGTAAGAAAGGTGGTCGTGAATTGTATTCTTATTCCGTTACCATCTTACCCGTGGGTGATCGTAAGAGACGACTAAGGGATATAAAACGGGTATAACATCTATGCAGGAGAAGGAAAACTCGAAAGAAAACCCTATACCAACACGTCTGACCAGCGTGGTATAGTAGATCAATTACCTTCCCATTATGGAGTAGGCTCGAGGCTAACAGTGGGACATATGTATATGAGCTGAGATGATGATGGTAGTTTTCCTTCTCTTGCACAATCATCAAATAATCAATCATCAAATAATGTACCAATCCAGTCAACCAGCCCAATAATAATAGGTCGGTTTCCCACCTATAAAAGAGCAAAGGAGTCTCAACCTGACAGTGAGTCGTACGTATATAAGCTGAGTGGAAACCAAAGAAACAAAACTATAAACACTGAATTATCTGGCAACAGCCTTAAACAATTTCCCCCCATTAGTGGAGTTGTAAATATTTTTAAGTGGATTTTTATAGGTTGATGAATGGACAATGCGAAAGTGGAAGGATGTAGGTACCGGTGGAGACCGAGACTAACCTACCTAGACCAGATCGGTCATGTACTGAAGGAAGGTGGAGTCAAGAGTCTCCGAAACGGGCGAGCGTGTATGAAGAGAATTATGAATGTTGAGGAAGCGAGTGAAGTATGCAAAGATAGAGTTCTCTGGCACTCTGTTCTCTCTGCCTACCCTGCAAGGGATATGGCGTGATGATATGTATGTATGTAATATTTTATTTAAATATCCACGCCGTATGTATTATTTATAATATCAAAATTAAATAATATCTGCAATATATCATTTTCGTTATCTCAGCAGTTAATATCACAACAGCAGTTGCGCAGAGCCCACGATGCGCAATGTTTCACTGTTAACAATTTTTGCCCGATTTGCTAACATTTGTAGATACTGCTTTTATTTACTACTCTATTTATGGTAAAGCAATCTTCTTCTTTTTCTATATTAGCAATCAGCTACTTTAAGAGCCATTTTTGCCAGTGTGGAGTTGCAATTTTCACGTGCCTTCTGGCTGAGGTGGTGGCTACCGAGAAGTTGCCCCAACGCTCCGTTCACTCTATTTCCCGCATTCACTCTTCGCTCTATATCAGTGGTGTACCTTCCATCTCGGCTAAATCCACATCCAAGATATACAAATTCATCCACTTGCTCCAGTACATCATTACCTATTGTTACTCTTACATCTGTTCTGGCTTCATCTCTTTCAAAGACCATTATTTTGGTTTTGCTCACATTCACGCGTAGACCCCTTTATAGAATAGAATACAATTCACCACCCCCTATCTTATCCGTGGGTGATCTTAAGAGATGACTAAGGGATATAAAACGCATATAACATCTATGCAAGAGAAGGAAAACTCGAAACAAAACCCTAAACCAACAGTCTGACCAGCGCGGTATTGTAGGTTAATTTCTCTACCATTACGGAGGAGGCTCGAGTCCAATAGTGGGACATAAATGGGCTGTGATGATGATGATGAAAGTAAACTGCCTATTAAAAGTCAATATTTATTATTATGTCTTAAGTTTCCTTGCCAGATCTTTCTCAGTGTGGCCACGTTCCGATCCGATGGTAGCTTATTTCCTTGATTTTAGTTTTTAATTAATAAATTATCATAATATAATAATGATCATAAATTTAATGTTTAATAATAATTAACCATAAAAAATAAAATTTTATATAGAATCATTTTCTTTTTGTATTGACAATGAATTTGTGTCAAAATGTGCGTCAAAACCTTACCGTTATCATGCATTCGAAATGTAGGGCAATTAAAAATCAAATAAAAACGTGATAGAATGCGTGAAAACAGTTTTACTTCGAATAATAAATCATTTTTAGAGAATTAAAAAAAAAGGATATCAAATTTGATTATTTCTAGTTTAACAATTTGGTAAATACTACCAACGTAATATCCCAGACTATGATTTTATCCGAAATTATATATATATAAATTAAATTGGATATGGTTACAGTTATGGGGGTATTTTCATTTCGGATATCCGATAATTTTGATTACGGTTACGGCGCTCCATAATATGCCAAACCTCAATAAATTCTCAATAAACAGGCTTTCTTACACAATAAGATTTTATAATCCGTTTTTATCTAATATTAATGATAATAATATCTAATGTTTACGAGCGTATTACGCGTTTGAAATAAAACTACTTTTACGGATTCTATCGCTTTTGTATTTGATTTTTAATTTCCCGACGCTTCGAACATTTTACAGTGATCATAGTCACGGGGGACTGAAATAATGACTGATTGAATATGACCCATAAATATTATTTCAAATAATATGAGTTAAACTCCTCAGCTTTATAATAGGGGTCGTCCATTAATCACGTGAGGTTTGAAAGGAGGAGGAGGAGGGGTTTGACAAAAATCACGAAATATCACAAGGTTTGTAGTAATATATCACGTTTATTTATTTTTTCGTCAAACGCTGAGAACGGGAAGGGATTCATAGTCTTAAAGCTCACCACGTATTACAAAGGGGGAGGAGAGGTTAAAAATGCTAAAAAAAAGATCACGTGATTAATGGACGTTCCCATAGCAGTACACATAATGTTCTTTTTTATTAAAATAAATATTGCATGCATCAATGGCATGCTTATTTCATAATAAACATGAATTTACATTAAACTTTTCATATGAATATTTATAATAGAAAGTGACATCAGCACTGAATAACTATGAGTTACTAGCTTCTGCACGCGACTTCGTCCGTGTGGAATAGTCGTAAGTTAGCGTTAATCCAATGTATCTATTCTTACTACAATATTTCATCTCCCTTTTCAACCCTTTACAACGCTTTTTCTAATTAAAACGTATGCCAATATCCTTTCTTAGGCTTTAGACTATCCGTGTACCAAATTTCATTTAAATCGGTTCAGTAGTTTTGCCGTGAAAGCGAGACAGACAGACAGACAGAGTTACTTGCCCATTTATAATATTATTATAGTAAGGATAGATGCAGTAAGTTTATATGTTATTTTGTAATCTTCTTTACAGCCTATATATGTAGTTCTTTCGGGCAATTACTTTCTCCATAATGGAAGGAATATTGGTCTAATATTTTGAGAAATATAATTTCATATTTCTTAAAATATTAGACCAGGAAGCTTAACTTATTTTTAGTGGTAGGCAGCGGTCTAGCTGTAGGTACCCTAGTATTGCAAAGGTCCATGGGTGGCAGTGACACTTTCCATTAGGTGTGCTGTCTGCTCGTTCGCCACCATAAGCAGCAAAAAAAAAATATAATTGAAATAGATAGGTGGCGCTGCAATCGCTTTCAAGGTATGCTATTTTTCGCCTCGACGGCGGCGACGGCGAAAGCTGTCGGGGCGTCGACGAGAGAGGAACCCAAGAGGGTATATCGCCGGGCGGGCCACCGAAGACAAAGATCGGGTACCGGTGGTCCGCTCGCACGGCGAAGAGAGGTGTTAGCAGGGTGGTTCCATAGGGGTTGCGCGCCGCCGCCGATCCGGATTTCCGTCGCCCCGGGCCGATTTGCCGGGGCGCGAACACATCCATGGTCCCACTTTGCGAAAAAAAAAAAAAGCAAGGTATTCTATTTTAAGTTTTTTAAATTTATAGAGAACAGCGTCTTTTGGAACAGCTAATAAATAGTAATTCTATTTGCCATATATGGTCAGAAGTCAATCATTCTAGAAATAAACCTATTGTCTTCATCTTCTCGGACCATATACGTTCTACTGATGAGTATGGGCTTCCTCTACACTCTATCTCCTCTCTAGTTTCCTTCTCTTGGATTAATATTATCTGTATATCATATTCCTAAGTCGTATATGGCTACACCCATGGGCGAGAAACACTACATATACTGGTCAAATAAGATGACATAAAACCCTATGTTTTATATCAAGTTTTCCGTAATTTACATCGATGATATCTGCATATTATATTCCTTAGTTGGTTCGGACATGTGGAAAGAATGCCGAACGAACGTCTGGTTAAGAAGATATACAATGTGAAAGTGGAAGGGTGTAGGTACCGGGGGAGACTGAGACTAACCTATCTAGACTAGATTGGTCACGTACTGAAGGAAGGTAGACTCAAGAGTCTCCGAAACCGGCGAGCATGTATAAAGAGAATTATGAATGTTGAGGAAGCTAGTGAAGTATGCAAGGATAGAGTTCTCTGGCACTCTGTTCTCTCTGCCTACCTTGCAAGAGATATGGCGTGATGATATGTATGTATGTATGTATATTCCTTACTAATATTGTTCAACATCTACAGGCGAGGCAGTTTGTACATTGTACAATTATATTCATACTTCGTCACCATACGGAAAAATAAATATTTATTTTAATTGAAATTTAAACAAAACGTTGTTGATATTTTCCTTTAAAAGAATATATCGTATTTATAAATAAATAATTGATAATAATCAATATTTATTTTGACTATAATAACTATTGTTAAAAACAATATATGATTTCGTATTGAAATAATATGAAGAGATAGATACTCGTTCTTCATCTTTTTATGTATTGGCAATCAGGTACTTATACGAGCTATTATTGACAGTGTCGAGTTGTTATTTTCTTCAGGTCCTTAGTCTCTTCCAGTTAGTTATTATCCGTCAGTAAGTCAAATCGTTGGTAGGTGCTTACCGGACACTGGGTCTTCGGTAAGTACCTGTACAGAATTGGAAGAGAAGGGCCCCAGTATGTCACGAGTGCGGCGCACTACTAGGCGATGCGCGTCACACTCTGGCGGTATGTCTCGCCTGGGGGCCCCAGCGCCACGTCTTATCGGCGGTCGTTGGGAGAGACCATTATCTCGAAGATGCTTGACAGCGATAGGTGCTGGCTGTCAATGGCCTTCTTTTGTGAAGGCATCATGAAAAGGAAGGAGGCCGCGGAATGGAAACGCGAGACGTTTGCGTCCACCGAGTCGCTCCGCCGTCGGTGACTGAGTCGCTCCGCCGTCGGTGACCGAGGAGGAGGAGGTGACGTTATCCACACCTCCTTAAGGGACGATAGGACGTCGCCAGAAGGCCAAGCGTTGGGGTGCCGGGGATCGAATGTCAGTACACGATCTCTCCGGCGCCCCGTAAAAGCGCGGCAGGGCCCGCTGTGGTGCAGTTGGTATTCCGGTCGGGCTTCAGCTAGCCGTTGAGTCCCACACTCCCCTCTGTCTACCACCGACGGGGAATAGCACGTAAATGCATTTCCACATCGATAACAAAAATAATCGTCGCCATCAACAGTGCTATGGCCACCCTGTTAATGGTTACCTTCTGAGAATTTTGATGAAAGACGAAAACGTTGTAAAGCACTTTTACATTATATTCACTACATCCCAGCAGTTCCATCGCATCACATTACAATAAAATGCCAATATAACACGATAAAATACTAAGATATCAAATATAATACAAGACCATGACTTTTTCCAACATAAGGACATCCATATGTATACATGGAGAAGGAATGAACAGAAAAGCATAATAGATTTAATTTTGGTAGACAGTCGCCTCCGAAGCAAAATGTTGGACGCAAGAGCCTACAGGGGCCCCACAGTCGACACGGACCACTATCTCGTTATTGCGAGATTTAGTGGTCTGTTCAGAAAGTGGAGGCACTGGCGAGAGCGTGTCCACTTCGGAGGGCTTGAAAGAATAAAGGTTGAAAGGTTGCAAGAAGAGTGTGTAAGAGAAAAGTATGCAGAGGGTGTCCGAGAACGGCTGACGATGGCAAGCCAGCCGCAATCGGACATTGAAGAATGCTGGAGAGTATTGAAAGAGAGTATGGTAGATACAGCGAAAGAAGTATGTGGAAGTTCAAAGAAGCATAGAAAAACAAATGGTGATGCATGGTGGGATGCGGAAGTGGCAGCTTCCGTAGAGCAAAAGAAGAAAGCGTGGCTGGACTATGTCTCTTCTTTGAATCTGAATGACAGTATGACCGAACAGAAGAAAGAAATATATCGGCAATGTAAGAATGACACCAAGGCCTTAGTGAAAGAGAAACGTGATAGAGCAAGTATGAGTGCAGAAGATAGGCTGACTAAAAACTTCGAGGGTAACACCAAACTCTTTTGGAAGGAGGTGAAGAAGTCTCGGGGTGGTTGGTCAGCCTTCAGAATGAATAAAATAAGGTCTAAAGGTGGAGACATTCTTACACAAACACAAGACGTGTTAAGCCGATGGAGTGAATATTTTGGCGATATGTATGCGGATGCTACGGTTGGCGCCGGTGTTGGATGTGGTTTAGTAGATCAACATTCGACAACGGCGTCCTCCGATGGCATCAGTATGGATGAAGTTGAATGGGCGATAAGAAGTTTGAAAAATGGTAAGGCAGCGGGCATTGATATGGTGTCTGCCGAGATGATCAAGCTTGGTGGCTCTTGTGTCTGGGAGGCGTTCCTGTTGCTCCTCAATTTATGTTGGAGCTCGGGAATGGTTCCCAGGGACTGGAATAGCGCAGTCATCGTGCCTTTGTTTGAAAACAAGGGTTCACGTTATGACTGCGCAAATTACAGGGCCATAAGCTTGACCAGTTTGGCAGAAAAAGTGTATGGAAAAATTATTGAAAGGAGAATGAGGATGGTGTCCGATGGTTTACTGTGTGAGACATAAGGCGGTTTCAGGAGTGGAAGGGGATGCATGGATCAAGTGTTCTCTCTGCGCAACATTGTGGAGAAGCATCTGGCTCTAGGTCAGAGGGTTTTCTGCAGTTTTGTGGATCTGGAGAGAGCATTTGACACGGTTGTACGAAAGGAACTTTGGGACATTTTACCGGAGTATGGTATTAACGGTAAACTGCTACAGGCTGTGCAGTCCAGTTACATGGGCTGTAGAGCCTATGTGCGGCTGGATGATGGAATGTCGCCTTGGTTTGACGTCAATATTGGCGTTAAGCAGGAGTGCGTTCTGTCAGCCAGGCTGTTTATCATATATCTGGATAAATGTCTCCAAAGGTTGAACGATATGAATGTGGGAGTCCAGATGGGCGACTCAGTGGTCACTGCTCTGCTTTATGCAGATGATGCAGTCCTCCTGGCACAGTCAGCGACTGACCTGCAGACCCTAGTCGACACAATGACAGAAGATTGTAAGAAAAGGGGTCTACGCGTGAATGTGAGCAAAACCAAAATAATGGTCTTTGAAAGAGATAAAACCAGAACAGATGTAAGAGTAACAATAGGTAATGATGTACTAGAGCAAGTGGATGAATTTGTATATCTTGGATTTGGATTTAGTCGAGATGGAAGGTACACCACTGATATAGAGCGAAGAGTGAATGCGGGAAATAGAGTGAACGGAGCGTTGGGGCAACTTCTCGGCAGCCACCACCTCAGCCAGAAGGCACGTGTAGCAATACATAACGCAGTGCTTGTCCCAACATTACTGTATGGAAGCGAGAGTTGGGTATGCAGAAAAGAGTATGATAGTAAAATTAATGCGGTCGAAATGCGATCTCTGCGGAAAATCTGTGGAGTTAGGCTGACCGACCGCATTCGTAACGACGACGTAAGAGAGCGAGTAGGTATGAAAGAGAGTATTGGTGCAAAGATGCGAAAGGGAATGCTCCGATGGTTCGGACATGTGGAAAGAATGCCGAACGAACGTCTGGTTAAGAAGATATACAATGCGAAAGTGGAAGGATGTAGGTACCGAGGGAGACCGAGACTAACCTACCTAGACCAGATCGGTCATGTACTGAAGGAAGGTGGAGTCAAGAGTCTCCGAAACCGGCGAGCGTGTATGAAGAGAATTATGAATGTTGAGAAAGCGAGTGAAGTATGCAGAGATAGAGTTCTCTGGCACTCTGTTCTCTCTGCCTACCCTGCAAGGGATATGGCGTGATGATATGTATGTATGTACCATGACTTTTACAGATTCCCGCCAAAAGTCCAAAGAGATAATTTTACGATATCTGCCTGCAACATTTTTTTCTGGTTCTGTTTTTACATTCATTCATTAGCCTAAAAATAGGTTTCAAGCTTCTGCTTAAAATTTGGAGCAAATATTGGAGCAAAGTAGGACCAAATTACGGTATCTATTGTTATTAATAAATTAGAATCTAAACGCTAAGAAGAAGCAATATTTAAAAAGAAAGACCGGCTAGATACTATATCTTTCATTCAGTGAGAAAATAAAGCAGACGATATAATTGATACGAAACATTCACAGTCTAATTATAATACAATTGTTTACGTTTTTAACGTAAGATGCTTTTTTACTCTGTGCTGTAAAATATTTTTTTTAAAGAATTTTATAGCATTGTTACAAAGAATTTTATAATGCCAGGCCTATTTTTTTTTATCCACGAGTAAGTCAAATCGTCGCTACCAAAAGCAATGCCACCAAAGTCTTTATTTAAATAGAAAATTTCAATTAGTTAGAGCCGTCTCTCATACACACGGCGTAATTAGCTTTATATGTATATACTAGCTTCTGCCCGCGGCTTCGCCCGCGTAAAGGTTACTTCCCTAAAGTTTTCATCCCCTATTTTTATTTCACCTCTTAAGGGTGTTTTTTTACAAAATTTTAATGTCATATTTATTAGATATAAATATGACATTAAAATTTTCATTCAATCAATAGCCTAAAAATAGGTTTCAAGCTTCTGGCTTTGAAAATGATGACATTTCTTTACATCTTTTTATCCGCCTTTACAACCCTTTTTTTGCATTTAAAAGTACCTAGCCTATGTCCTTTGTCAGGTTCTAGAATATCCGTGTACTAAATTTCATTTAAATCGGTTTAGTAGTTTTGGCGTAAAAGAACGACAGACAGACAGAAAGAGTTACTTTCGCATTTATAATATTAGTAAGGATGATTTTTCTGTATGTGTGTAATTAACTGAACTCTTCCTAAACAGTTGAATCGAGTTTAGTGATTTTTATGTGTTTAAGCCGATTCAAGTACAGTTTAGATTAGGCAATTGGATTCGGTACGTGGCACTGCAATTTCTAGAAATTCATTTTTTTTTAGATTTGCTCATAACAGCGTTATAACTCAGCTATTATTTTTATAAAATAGAAAAATCCTAATTAAAAGCTATTACTTATTTATAGTTTCATTCCTCTACATTAAAAGATATCCGCGTGGTGACGGAGTAAGAATACTGTTCACCACCCCCTATCTTGATCGTGGGTGTCGTAAAAGACTGCCCAGAGATATATGTATAAAACATCCATTCCAAAAAAGGATAAGCTGAAATAAAACCATATATCAACACATTAGATCATGGTATAGTTGATAAAATTAATTATATTAGGTCACTTTTCATCCTATTGCAGAGGAGATTCAAACCCAGCAGTGGGACGTATATGAGCCGAAATAATGAAATGATATCGGAAGAAATCATATGTTAAAATGAGCACAAAGTTCTATTTCTTAATTTCACGTGAAAGTTGAAAAAATTAGTCATTCAATCAGTCAGTCCTCCCGTGACCATGATCACTACAAAGTGTTCGAAATGTCGGGAAATTAAAAATCAAATACAAACGCGTAAGAATCCGTAAAAGTAATTTTATTTCAAATGTTTAACACTCGCGTAAACATCAGAAATCATTTTGAAAAAAGCGTTTAATTAAGCATTAAAAGACGACATCAGTGCTTTCCATGAAAACTCTAATATGAACTGTCTTCGTCAATCAGATTGCCCAAAGGAGCAATTATGGCGTAATCATCGTCATTTTGAAGAATAGTCTAACAGTATAACTCAATAGATTGATGAAAGCTCGAAGTTTAGATAAGCTCGTAATAACATAACCGGATTCTTTCTCTCGTGAACCATGGATTGTGTGGAAAAAATGTATAAGTTCACACCTCTACCTGTCCCTTCGAGGACATGTGTATCAAGCAAATATTCGTAGGCATTCCCTGTAGGAATAAAGTACTTTAATTACCTAGGCCGTTATATACGTAGAAATACCGTGACTGTTGATGTTTATACAAGTATTACACATTTGAAATAAAACTATTTTTATGGATTCTATCGCGTTTGTATTTCATTTGTAATTTACCAACGTTTCGAACACTTTAAAAGCGTTCAAGGACAGTCCTCCCGTGACCTTGAACACTGTAAAGTGTTCGAAACGTCGGGAAATTAAAAATCAAATGCAAACACGATAGAATTCGTAAAAAGTTTTATTTCAAATGAGAGTACCGTGTTCACAATTTTATTTCTCATAGTAATAAGTATATGACGTCATAAAAGCAATTAATTCCTATTACGACACCTAAATTCTGGATGAGATCTAAAATTTAATCGTCCATGTTGAATGACACACAGACGGAGGCCCTTTTATTCCATGGGCCCCGTGTGAGGCTGCCCATCGGCGCCTCGTTAGTCGTCAACTGCATCCACATCAGTATCCAGGCCCATATGAGGTACTTGGGTCTGGTGCTCGACGGGCGATGGTGGTTCCGGGAGCATTTTCGTCAAATTGCTGCCCGGCTGGTCGGCGCGGCGTCCGCCCTTTCTCGGCTCATGCCGAACGTGGGCGGACCCAGTTTCCAGGGCCGACGGCTGTATGCGGGGTGATCCGCTCAATGGCCATGTACGGCGCACCCGTGTGGGCGAGGGCTCTGAACGCCCAACTTAGGGCGGTTCTGTGGAGGCCACAGAGGGTCATGGCGGTCAGAGCCATTCGCGGGTACCGCACGGTGTCGACAGAGGCAGCGTGCCTATTGGCCGGGACACCCCTGTGGGACCTAGAGGCGGAGATGCTCTCCGACCTCTACCAGCGGGTTACCTCAATGCGCGAAGAGGGTGGCGCCCCATCGTTCAACGAGATAGCTATCTGGCGCGAGAACGCCCGCCGAGAAGTCATCGCACGTTGGGCTACGCGGCTGGAGAGGCCTAGACACGGTGTCGTTACCGTCGAGGCCCTCCGGCCCGTACTGATGGAATGGATGGAGCGGCGGCACGGGGTCCTCACCTTCCGACTGGTGCAGGTGTTGACGGGGCACGGGTGCTTCGGGAAATACCTGCACACGGTCGTGTACAGGGAATGGACTCCGGGCTGCCATCGTTGCAGTAGTGACGAGGACACGGCGCAACATAGGCTCGAGGAATGTTCGGGCTGGGACGCGCAGCGCCGCGACCTCGTCGCTATTATCGGTGCCGACCTGACGCTGCCGGCTGTCGCAAGGGCGATGGTCGACAGCGTCAGGAATTGAGACGCGGTCGCCGCCTTCTGCGAGGCTGTCATCTCGCAGAAGGAGGCGGCGGAACGGGCCCGGGAGGATTCCGTGACGCGGGCCGCCGCCCGCGGCCGAGGCGGCGCAGGCGCGAATACCTGCGCCTGATGCCGCCCTAACCGAGGCTTCGGGTGATCGGACCGGGGAATTGTCCGGTCACCCGACGTGAGGCCACCGCGTGAGGACGACACCTCGACGGCGAAAGCTGTCGGGGCGTCGACAGGAGAGGAGCCCGAGAGGGCATACCGCCGTGCGGGCCACCGAAGACAAAGATCTGGTACCGGTGGCCCGCTCGCACGGCGAAGAAGTGGTGCCTGCAGGGTGGGTCAATGGGGTTGCGCGCCGCCTCTTCCGTCACCCCGGACCGATTTGGCGGGGTGCGACGTCCATAGCCCACCGCAAAAAAAAAATGTTGAATGACACACAACATCAATCAATCATTCATTATTTGTATCATATAGATTGCTTCAGTTGTTACTTTAGGTGCCATTAGGGGAAATGACCATTATTCCCCAATGCGTGGTAGTCATTAAAAAAATTAAAACATTCGCTTAAAAAATAATTGTAATAACCATTATGACGACATAAAAAACTATTAAAATAATTAAAAATGGCAACCTTTTTGACGACGCCTATTATCTTTTTTTTTATTGCTTATGGTGGCAAACGAGCACGCAGCACACCTGAGGGTAAGAGTCACTGCTGCCCATGGACCATTGCAATACCAAGGGTATAGCTAGGCGCAATTGGGGTTCCGGCTCTCTCGCTCACCGAAAGAAGCGCAATAGCATATTGCCATTACTCGGACGGTTAGGCCGAACGAGCCGGCCCGCGACTGGAGACAGAATATATTTTTTTTGGTTCTGTTCGTCCATTCGGACAGACAAAGGGATCAAAGCCCATACAGCCAAGTCTTATTTAATTTTTTTCATATATTATTTGTCATTTCTTCACTTTGTGTAGCATAAATAGTCATTTTCTGTCAGTAAGTCAAGTTGTTACCATTAATCGGACGCTGATAACCTAATCAATGTTTTGTTTTTGAGAATTGTGGAAAAATATGAAAATGCACGTAAACCACTATTATACCATATACACTACACTTCAGCACTTTAACTGTATCATATTCCATAAAATACCAGCAAAATTATTCAATATAACACTACAAAACACTAAAGAAATGAATATTATACAAGAGCGTGACATGACATTTCCACATTCGCGCCAAAACTTGTAGACAAAATACTGTCAACAGTGTGGCCACTATAAATATTATATTATATTACTTAGGTACTCTTTCTTTTTCAACATCCACGTACGAACTGCTGCTCAGTCTTCACGTATCAATACATCTTCTAATCAAATGGCCTATTAATTAAATTTTGCTTCATATCTTCCGCTTTGCATTGGAGGGAAAAAGATTTTATTAAAACTACTTCTGTTTTTCATTTCTAATTAAATTTGTTGCGACTCCCAACACAAACACATTCCATGCCGACCACTCGGACCCGAGTGGGATCCAAGCGAGCATCCCGTTCATTTTGTAGTAGTAGGATCCGAGTAATCACTCTGATCCAAAAAATGGTGTTTTTTTATTGAAATAATAACAATATACATATTTTCAAACATTCATTATGTACTTAATCAAAATTCGCCTTAAAAAGTTTTTGGCACCCGGCTATTATTTTTATTTATTTTGTAGGCACTGAATGGGTTAAAAGTGATTCCTGGAACTTACGAAGATTATTGTAGCTTATCTTACAGGAGTTACAGGGGTGTGCATGTATTAGTCCCAATTACAAAAATCCAAGTACAAAAAATTATGGTGACGAATTGCATTATTTTGTCGTGACGACACAAAAGAGCCACTGTTCACACGTGTTATATCACCGAGGATGTGCATCTATTAAAGGTAATAAAACGTTAAATATAACTAGACCCTGCAGGACTAATTCTGGATATAAACCGCATGTATTCAGATTACAACTGCTAAGTAGATCAGGGACCGTACATGCCATAATCAAACAAACTCGGTCACAGAAAACACTATTCAGTTATTTATCTGCTTATAATCATTGTGAAATACTCAAAGCACATCCAACCCTCGCGTTGCCGGGACTAAGAGCTCTCAGTACTCACCTATAGTTTTGAAAACCCTCAAAACCATCTGCGGCTAACAGTTAACTAAGTTAGCTTAAGTTAGTTTTAACTCCAGCCATTTTGTTATACGCCAAAGCGGTTACGATGGCTGCCCTCACGCGTCTTCTAGTGACTTTGTGAGACCGTTTTTCACCTTCCACATACTCCACCTCACTTGCCCTATGACCCCCGGCATAAGGTCATAATTAATTTATCGTACGAAAGTTTTTATTTCCCTATAACTCTTACGATAATAATTTAAATTAGATGGCTTAAAGGATAAAAATATTCAAATTTAAATAATTTTAATAATGAACTTATTTAATTAGGAATATATTAAAACGCCTTTAATGTATGATTTAAAAAATGTGACAAGCTCACTGAATTTCTTGCCGGATAAGCCTAGTTTGGGGTCGCGTTGCGAGCCGTTGTAAAATGTAAAAATTGACAACACATAAATAGCCATTTAGAGCTCATATGTAATACATTATTTGATTTGACAAACAATTGACTTCTAATACCAACCACAATCGCCAAACAGGTAGTCAAATGTGTCGTGTGCAATAAACACGCTTGAAGAATTCTGCATCCAACAGCATCATACACACTTTGATACGTACATACATTTTATTTTTCTAGAGCAGAGTAATCAATGTGTGATTCACGTTCCCCTCAAGCGTTAAATAACTCTGTAGAAAGCGAAATTGATGTTGTTATGACGTTGTATTTTCTAATATCGGTAATACATAATGACTTGAGCAATCTAAATCACTTGTTTTTTTTTATCACGCTTAGTGTGTATGTAAGGAAATTTTTAAATATGATTGAGAGATGCCCAGTTGTTAAGGACAGATGATAATTTCAATGTTTCGTCCTGATATTCTTACAAGATTAGCGATAGAAGATGTACAACAGTCTGGTGGAGTGTGTAAGGAATGGAAGGAAGCTACTACTTCAATGGAAGGATTTTTTAACAATAGTTCCACCACAGAGTCAAACGAAGTTATTGTTTTATAGGCTTTAAATTCGTCAATTATATATATATATATATATTTTTTATACACATATTTAATTTTTTGTGTTTATAGGGTGACGTGGTCGCAACGCAACAAAGCCGATTAAATAAGTAATTAAAAGCTTTTTTGGTTTTTTTTCGACGGGAATTTGAAAACGTCATGTGGTGCTCTTATACCATTAACAGTGTGGCCATAGCACTGTTGATGGCGACAATTTGACTTAGACAATGACTAACCTGAAAGACTAAAAACGTGAAGATATTTATAACTCGACACTGGCACCAATAGCTCATATAAGTAGCTGATTGCCAATACATAAGAAGAAGAAGAAGCAATTAAATAACAAAAAACATTAGCGGCTTTTATATAGCAGTGGCTGAGATATTCGCCCGATTCGATACATGTCTATATCTCACTTTTCTGCATCGTACTTTTTAGTTCGGTCATTTACAAAACCGTGGTGATTAGTTGTTTTTTTAACCAACGATTTCTTGTTTGCAATTATATTTTCGAGCCATTTGGGGTCGAAATGCTCAGGCCGTGGGGTCTTAATGCTTGCAGTCTTTACAAAAAGACCGCGAAGACTAATCGATTTTCCACGTGATCAAATGGCTGGCCTATATTTTGCACAAAATTTGCATAGCCATTTAACGTGGCAAAGTTGCTAGCCTTCTGGGTACATTACGGTGATGGAGAGTGATGCCCGCTCCATTTGTTTTTATTTCCTATTTTGTAAATATTTTAATTTTAAAAGTAGGTATTCATAATTTTTTTACATGCTTTATTTTTAGTTAAATTCATTTGTAATAATTAATATTATCTTCAAAGACTATTTATAATTTACTGAATTAGTTTTAATAGCTAATAAGCTGTGTGGTAGCGGCTACGAATACTACCAATCTTAATTTTGTTCGTGGTTGTCTTAATTTTTTTTAATTTTTTTTTTGTCTTAGTTGTTAGCCTCAGATGGCTATGACAACTTTACCCGGACTGTGGGTGAGCGCTGAGGGCTCTCAACCCGTTAAAGTTAAGCGACCGATCCCGAGGGCACCCCCTGTGGGGTACAGACCTCGACTCGGGGAGTCGCTGGCAAAGTGGGTTCTCCCATGTTTATGATTTGGTTGTCTTAAAATACGACTAAGAGCTTTATATACGACCTGTGCCAACTCCACCTGATGCTATCAACAATTGAGGACATTGCAGTAAAAAGGAGGCAGCCCCAAATTTCAAAATTTTTGGGTATGCAAATAAAACGTGTCTAAAAATCAATTGGTACACTTATGTCTTATAGTTAAATTTTATAATATAAAATATGCATATTTACATATTTTAATAAAGATTTTAAGGTAAATAAATAAGTTTCAGAATAACTACGGTTTTTTAAAGTTATCTTCCTCCGTTATGCACCAAAATTAAAGAAAAATATAACCTTATTTTGTATTGTAGGTAATAAAATAAACAAATATAAGTAGGTATGTGCTTATTTCAAGAATAATAATCAGCACATGGATGGTTAAACGATCAAAAAAATAAGCAAAAACGGACGAATGTTTAAAACAAATAACGAATTTATGACACTTTTTTGCACCAAACAAAATAGGGTGGCAGATCCAAATTTTGATATAGGGCGCTTGTTTATTATCGGATCTATCTCGTTCTTGCACCAAACGATAGCCCTAATTTTTATTCAAAATGTTTGTGAAATAAAGAAAAACGGCTAAAATGTGGATCTGACCCCCTTTAGCTGCAAGCTTCTCAATTACATTCCCAAGTATGATTAACGTCAGGCAGGAGGGGGTACATAAAACTATTATGTACCTACTTTTACAATATAGAGTACCAGCACATATTGCGTCGATCACAAATAATTGGAATAAGAGCTGGAGTATGATGATTATGTTTTATGGTGTGCTATTCCATAATCGTATCGGATAATTCCATCATTATTCCACATAAGGATGTGCATATTTTCAATAAGTAAATCGATAAATATGGATGGATGGAAATAACAGATTGTGCCTATTGTAAATATGTAAAGGAAATTAATCATCATTTATCCTCCTCATATCGATTCGATCCTCTCAATTATTTGGGGTCGATACAATAGGTATGTAGTTCGTTTTCATTTTTTGCCTGTGCGTGTGTGAATAACAAAATTTCCTTATAGGTATGACGTATTTTTTTTTTAAATCACTAATCCTGCACTAAGGAAATAATCCTTTTATTGTGGGGGACTTTAGAAACATGCAATTAACGCGGATAAATTACACTCAGACTCAGAACAACACTTTGTGGAACGCACAAAGTATTGTCCTGCGTGGGAATCGAACTCACGCCACTGGCGCGGAAGGTCGGATCTTAACAGCTACGCCATCTGTGCAGTCGATATAGATAACATCTATTCAAAAGAAAGCAAACTGAACATAACCCTATGCTAATATAGCACCGTGATATGGTTGCTCAATTTCCCTTTCACACTGGAGGAAGCCCACGCCCAATAGTGGGTCGAATATAAACTGTGATGAAATACAGATAATAAAGTATAATATTTTTTGATTCGCTAATCTAAAAAAAAATTATTCCCAAGGAGGGTTGACGTTAGGCAGGCGGCTGGTTTTAAAACTATTGCGAATCTTTTTTGCAATAAATAAAAGTACGTAATGAATCGATCCCAAGTAATTGGGATAAGAGCAGAATTATGTTGGGTCTAAAATATTTTTTTTTAAATCAAAAAAATAATCCATTTTGATGTTAATTTTTATTTAAATATGTATATCGGCAAAATATTAAATTGAATACAATTCATGATTTAAAATATATTTCAATAAAATTAAATTATGAATTATTTTCTTTTATATAATTTTCATATGTGGCAATAATATCCGTTAAAACCGCTACGTTTAAAACAATATTACTATGATCAAAAAAAATATATTTTTATATAAAATAGAAAAAATACATACCATATCAATTTTCCACTAACTTTAATAATATATCACTTCCAATATTAAATTATTAATAATAAATAATTATATGGAAGACAGTAAAAACCACAATATATTTTTGTATATTTCCAAAATTACTTTTTTTATAAATCTGAATATTTTTCCAGAAAAAAAAAAGTATTGATTATAAATTTAGAACGTTTTTAATTTTGATTTTTTAATCACCAACACAATACCCGATCACTTTTTTAATCACAGCCAATGTAATTTTTGTTATATAAAGAGCCGGGGTACGTCAAGAGACGGTCGTATCGCGCCCGCGACTGAACTTGACAACGAACACTATACCTACGACTTATTCAGCTTTATATTACAAGAGATAGCGTTTTTTCGTACCAAAAATTTTTTTTCTAAGAATTTTTTATTTTTTAATTCGGATATTAATCCTAAAAATTGTTTGAAATATCAATAAAATTAAAATCAAACAAACAACAAACAAACGCGATGGAATTAGTATGGTGACGAAGTAAGAATACAATTCATCACCCCCCTATTTTGCCAATGAGTGTCTTAAAATACAACTAAGAGATATACAGGGTGTCCCAAAATTCAACGATAAGCTGGCACCAGCAGGTGGACCTACATATGACTACTCGAGAACAGAAAAGAAAAAAATTCTACCTTGATTTTCTTTTTCATTACGACAAAAATACCAAAATCTTTAAAAATGGACATCCTTTATTATATTATTAAGTGCTATTGCTACAGTTTTACAAGTAATTCTGTGATTTTTTTTGTATTGGCAAGGTAAGTAGCACTACTATCGATCACAACCATTAAAAATTCCAGAATATCTATAGTTTTTACACAAAAATCAATCAAAACTATGTTTTTTTCATAAATTATGTAAGATTTTGACTTTCAGCTCACTTTCACTCATCATAGTGAAAAAAAAAAGTATGGACGCTACTGTGGCAAATAGTATTAAAAATTGGCGCATCTAACTACAATTCTAAAATGGTATAACATTCTAGACAAACTAGCCACAAAAATATACTTAGGTGTACTATTTCAAAATAACAACCATATTTCGAAAATTGTTAGTGTTGATAGTAATCACTTTTACTATGTAGCCAAAATGTTTTTGTAGCAAGTTCTCAGAATTTTAATGAGACATGTGCGTAGTCCATAAGTCCATAAAATAAGTTAGACAGAGATAGAGAGATTATACGTTAGAGGGAGATAGATAGATGCTAATTGTTTAGTAACATTAATGCAGGTGGAGAAGTAATTAATGTCCTCAGCAGCACAGCAAGTCAGTATGCTCTACTTCTTTGTTTACTGCACACCGTTCTGTTTTAATTAAAGTGGCTCTGGTACTGACGACTTTTGGATTGAATTAAGTGACCTGGAAATTGACCTGACTTGGCATTATTTTAGACTGTGATTTTGTGTTTTTTTTAAAGAAGTTTTGCCTTATTTTCAAGTGTTTAGCATTCATCATGCCGCTACCATACACAGCGTTAGAATACGCTAATATGCACCTAATTTATGGAGAATGCCGATGCAATGCCAACGCTGCTAGCAGATTATATCGAGCAAGGTACCCTAATCTTCAAAGGTATCCCGATTATCGCGTATTTATTAACGTGTATCAAGCTTTTTCGGAGGGTCGTATACCATCTGACAGGCGAAACGCTGGAAAACCTAGATCGGAACACGATGAAGAAATTCTCAATGAAATAGAAATCGATTCAACTACCTCTGTACGTGCTGTACAAGCACCAACGGGAATCCCAAAAAGTACTGCACATAGAATTTTAAAACGTCACGTCGTCGTGATGAAACAACCTGCAAGAAAGATGGATATTTAAATCTTCACAATCTTCATAGCTGGAACAATGAAAATCTGCACCTGGTGAGAGAAGACAATCCCAATACCAATTTAAGGTTAACCTATGGACTGGCATAATAAATGGCAAAGTGATAGGGCCCTTTGAGTTACAAGGAAACATAGATGGCAATAGTTATTTAAACTTCTTACAAAATGAGTTGCCAGGATTATTAGAAGATGTGCCCTTAAGTGATTTGCAAACCATGTGGTTTCAAAACGATGGTTGCCCAGCTCACTATGCCCGTCCTGTGCGAGAGTACTTAGACCAAGAGTACCCAGGGCGTTGGATCGGGCGACTTGGTCCTATCTTGTGGCCACCCCGTTCACCCGATCTAAATCCCCTGGACTTTTTCTATTGGGGTTGTCTAAAGGACAGAGTCTGCACAAAACCGATTGCAACCTTGGACGAGCTTCGCCATAAAATAATTCAGACTGTGGATATACGGACTACGCACATGTCTCATTCAAATTCTGGGAACTTGCTACAAAAACATTTTGGCTACTTAGTAAAAGTGATTACTATCAACACTAACAATTTTCGAAATATGGTTGTTATTTTGAAATAGTACACCTAAGTATATTTTTGTGGCTAGTTTGCCTTGAATGTTATACCATTTTAGAATTGTAGTTAGTTGCGCCAATTTTTAATACTATTTGCCACAGTAGTGTCCATACTTTTTTTTTTCACTATGATGAGTGAAAGTGAGCTGAAAGTCAAAATCTTACATAATTTATGAAAAAAACATAGTTTTGATTGATTTTTGTGTAAAAACTATAGATATTCTGGAATTTTTAATGGTTGTGATCGATAGTAGTGCTACTTACCTTGCCAATACAAAAAAAATCACAGAATTACTTGTAAAACTGTAGCAATAGCACTTAATAATATAATAAAGGATGTCCATTTTTAAAGATTTTGGTTTTTTTGTCGTAATGAAAAAAAAAATCAAGGTAGAATTTTTTTCTTTTCTGTTCTCGAGTAGTCATATGTAGGTCCACCTACTGGTGCCAGCTTATCGTTGAATTTTGGGACACCCTGTATATGTATATGAGATCTATGCAAGATAATTAAAATTCAAAATAATTCACTACACGTCTGACCAGCGCAGCGTGGTATAGTAGGTCAATTTCATTCATATTATGGAGGAGGCTCGAGCCCAACAGTGGGACATATATGAGCTGAGATGATGCGTAAACGACAATTAAGGGATATAATATGCACATGAGATATATGGAAGAGAATTAAAACTCGAAATAAAACCCTATACCAATACTTCTGACCAGCATGGTATAGTAGGTCAATTGCCCTCTTAATGTGGAGAAGGCGCAATCCTAATAGTGAGAAGTACACGAGCTGAGATGACAATGATTATAATCTCTAATAATAATAAAAATTGTTTCATTTATAAATTTCTTCACATCATCACCTCAGCTCATATATGTCCCACTATTGGACTCGAGACTCCTCCCTAATGGGAGGGAAATTGACCTACTATACAACGCTGGTCAGATGTGTTGGTAGTAGTAGTAGTGTAGGTAGTGTTTTGTTTCGAGTTTTCCTTCTCTTGTATAGATGTTATATGCGTTTTATATCCCTTAGTCGTCTCTTGTGTCTTCTTTTTGTCTTTGTTGTCTTCGAGTGGTGAATTGTATTCTTACTCCGTCACCACACGAATAATTCTTCTTATATCAATGAATAACGCTCTTCTTTTTAACATGAACATATCAAGTACATCAGTATTTTTTTTTTATTGCTTACGGTAACAAAGCAAGCAGCACACCTGATGGTAAGCGTCACTGCCGCTTATGTACCTTGGCAATGCCAAGGGTATAGCTAGGCTACTACCTAACAATACAAACCCCAAACCCACCCAGTTGGACTTCAGGCGTCGATCTTCTGCGAGAATGTGGTATCCCGGAGGGAACAGCCCGCGACTGTAGACAGAGAAATGTCAACAGCGTAGTCCTCCCACTAAAATCTACTCGTTTACTTAATATTATAAAGTAAAGATTTGTTTGTTTTTTTTCTTTTTTTATTGTTCATGGTGACAAACGAGCAAGCAGCAAGATGGGAAGTTATTGTTGCCCATGGACATTTGCAATAAAGGAAGGCCGTTGCCTATCGATCCATTCAAGCTGAGCTTCTGGTTCTCTCGCTCACCTAACGAAGCAAACAGCATATTGTCACTGCTCAGTCGTTTTCTGCGAGAGTATAATACTAACCCCGAATGGGCTGGCCTGCAGCTGTGGACAGAAAACTGTCAACAGTGTAGCCTTACTACGGCTAAAAATTTTATTTGTTTGAACGCGCTAATCTCAAGAACTGCAGCTTCAAATTGAACATTTCTTTTAGTATTGGAAAACTTATTTATCAAGGAAGACTAAGACTATATAAAATCACACTACGACTAATAAGAGAGGAGTATATATACAAAAAATATTGCAAAAACGGGCAAAATTTCTTCGTTTTGAGAGCTTCCATTTTGTGCGCTGCGTGTTATTATAACTGCCTGCGATGCTTTCCAACTCTTTATCTATTATATGACGCAAACGAAGTTGCACAAATCAGCCAATTTTTATATATTTTTATCCATTATGAGTTTTTGCAGGAAAAAAATTTAAACAAATTATTATATTTACTAGCTTTTGCCCGCGGCTTCGCTTGCGTTAAGAGGTATTATTATTAAATAGGTATAGTTTTTGCGGCTTTACTTTTGTTTAGCGTGTGTAAAAAAATAGGATTATTTTTTTTATTTTTTGGGCTGTGCGTTGATAGATCACTATGTCAGTCATACTATCATATGTCAGATAAGTTTTAGTTTGGTTTAAGCATAGGTTTTGTCGGTTAGACTTTTTTAAAATAGCTAAAGAAAATCTGAACGTTAATGGAGAAGTTGAAGAATGTACTGTCGTCCCTATTGTTGGTGACGGTGAATGTTTGTTTCGTGCTCTCTCTTATTTAATGTACGGAACACAAGATAAAGCGATGGAGGTGCGTTCAGAAATTGTCAGATATGTGGTTAATGACTGAAGTAAGTTTTCAATTATGACCCACGACGTGAATGGTGATAACTACGTAACATCTGACGAATATTTTGCTGATATGATTAAAAATGCTAATTATGGCGGATTTTTTGATTTAATAGCAGCAGGATTAATGGTCCAAGAGCCAGGTGAAAATTTGGTTAATTATTTCTTCTCGAGAGATAATTGGTGATACGCATCAGACAATAGTATCATGAAGCCTTATGACCGTCAGCTGCAGCACGGTGGGGGGGATGAGCAGTTGTAACCTCCCACGCGCGAAGAAAAAAAAATACATTCACTCATTTCCTCTCGGCTAAAAATTTATCAAATTATAGCTAACCCAATATCTCAACAAAAATAAAAAATCAGCTGGCTATAACATAGTGTATTGTACGTCAGCTGATGTCTCGATCATGGGAAAAAAAACTTCATTTTCAGTGATATCCTCTCAAATAAAAATTTACCTGATGATAGCTTATATGTAACTATTGATAAATATATACGTCAGCTGGCTGTATCTCGGTGGAAAAATCGTCAGCTGATAATTTGAAGGTCGTTACGTAGAAGTTAGCCAGAAGCATTTACTGACTATTTAAATGCATCAGCTGACTAAGTTTCCCTCGACTTACTGCTAGCTGATTTTTTTTATTTATCACAGAAATATATTTAAAATCAGCTCACAAATTTTCATGTGAGAGGAAATGACGTCTTTTTAATTATTCTTGTTATTTTTAAAGATTCAAACAATACACGCTAGCATAGCATAGACAGTATTAAGGTACGCTTGGAGGGGGTTAGTTGTACGCATGCTCGGGGTACCCTTTTGTTGAGGGCACTGGAAAACATTTTTAGAAGTAGGAAAGAAGGGTACTAATCATAGAGTAATATAATACATTGGAAATAGAGAGGCCACTCTCGATTTTTTTTGTCGCCACTAATGTCAATGAAAGCGCCATCTATTACGTGACTCAATAATTATTTCCTACCCACGCATGCGCAATCCGGACACACACACACACATACTTCTCACACACACATAGATACTTCTCACACACAGATACATCTCTCTCACACACACACTTAATTTATTGTTTTAAATAAGGTAATTTCTGCCATCTTATTTTTTCTTACACTCAATATAGCACTGCACTTAATGAGATTTTCTTCACTGAACGATTTTAAATTAGAAATAGATTTTATTTTTTTGCAAAAAACGCAAAAAGGCGTTACATTAGACATTTTTATAGATTTTTCACAGATACTACAACAATATTTCTAGAATATTCTTTTCATCTGACTACGTTTCCTCGTCTATTCTAAACGTACATAGTACCATGGGATACAGTCGTTTTTTAATATAGCGCTATCTAGATCACGTTTCTGAGTGTTTTGTTTGCTTTGACACTAATAATGTTAATAACTAAAACTAGATGGCAGAAATTACCTTATTTAAAACAATAAATTAAGTGTGTGTGTGAGAGAGATGTATCTGTGTGTGAGAAGTATCTATGTGTGTGTGAGAAGTATGTGTGTGTGTGTGTGTCCGGATTGCGCATGCGTGGGTAGGAAATAATTATTGATTCGCGTAATAGATGGCGCTTTCATTGACATTAGTGGCGACAAAAAAAATCGAGAGTGGCCTCTCTATTTCCAATGTATTATATTACTCTATGATTAGTACCCTTCTTTCCTACTTCTAAAAATGTTTTCCAGTGCCCTCAACAAAAGGGTACCCCGAGCATGCGTACAACTAACCCCCTCCAAGCGTACCTTAATACTGTCTATGCTATGCTAGCGTGTATTGTTTGAATCTTTAAAAATAACAAGAATAATTAAAAAGACGTCATTTCCTCTCACATGAAAATTTGTGAGCTGATTTTAAATATATTTCTGTGATAAATAAAAAAAATCAGCTAGCAGTAAGTCGAGGGAAACTTAGTCAGCTGATGCATTTAAATAGTCAGTAAATGCTTCTGGCTAACTTCTACGTAACGACCTTCAAATTATCAGCTGACGATTTTTCCACCGAGATACAGCCAGCTGACGTATATATTTATCAATAGTTACATATAAGCTATCATCAGGTAAATTTTTATTTGAGAGGATATCACTGAAAATGAAGTTTTTTTTTCATGATCGAGACATCAGCTGACGTACAATACACTATGTAATAGCCAGCTGATTTTTTATTTTTGTTGAGATATTGGGTTAGCTATAATTTGATAAATTTTTAGCCGAGAGGAAATGAGTGAATGTATTTTTTTTTTCTTCGAGCGTGGGAGGTTACAACTGCTCATCCCACCCACCGAGCCGCAGCTGACGTTCACGAGACTTTATGGTTCGATTTTCTGATGCATTTTACTAATTATCACTTGAGAGGAACTTGGTCATATATATCTGTTACTGGCTCTCGGACTATAATATTCCCATTAAGGTTTGAAGTTTATAGCAACGGTATCATATATACGGAATCTGGATATAACGACTACCCGGCAAGGCGATTACGATTCACCCAAGATTTGTCCAGTGGGCATTTTGATGCCTATCTTCCCATAGCAGCACAGAAAATTACTCGGGGTCGTATGGAGGTAGCTGTAGAAGAACATGATTTTGGAATTGATACACCTTCGTAACTTAAAGTTGATAAGGGTTGTCAGGAGATACCTGTTCATGTATCTCACTGATACGCTGAAGTGAGATGGATGGATGTCAAGGAATCGGTATTAGTAGTCGGCTTAATGACGATGGGGAGGAAAGACGAAAGAAAAAGGTTATGGGGCAGTACGTCCCCACTTCTGTCGCCGCAAGCGGAATGGGCGGGGTATGTCCAAACTAGTGTCATAGTTTGGTAATTTCTTCGACTTCAAAGCAATGTAAATCGTAATTTATATCAGTTTCCTATATTATTATATATTTCCGTATAATTTGGACACAAATATTTTGGTTAACGCAAAGGGATTGCACCTGTTACGATGTATTCTCAAAATCCCAGATAACACTAGTGGTAACGTGTTAAGAATACAATGTATCTCTTTCTCACTCTCCCACTTCTTAATTACCCAGTTAAGAGAGCGTCAGGTGAGTTAGCAGCAGGGTTCTCCTGAGAATTCCGTGATGCTACCGATCGTCAACCCCGCCTACCAAACTTGACGTATTATTACCCCTGTTTGAGCTATGTGTTCAATAATTTGTGTGAATCAGCTGATCCATCCATCAGGATGGACGAAACGAGAAAACATGCAAAGCTTAGTGATTAATATCAATAATTAAGGAATTCTTGTGCGTCCAGTTGCTAACACTTTTTACGTAGGCGCTATGCCTATATAATACTTTGTTGCATTACGCGAATGAAGAGACGAGGTGGCATGAAGATAATAAGAGTAGATTGACATTTAAGAATACTAAATAACACAGCTCATAAATCCCACTGTTGGGCTAGAGCCTCCTGCACAATAGGAGGGAAATTGACCTATTATACCACTCTGGTTCCTATTATACCACTCTGGTTAGACGGGCGGGTATAAGATTTTATTTCTAGCTCTATTTCTTTGCATAGAAGAAAATTTTCTTCTTGTAAATTAATTATAATGCTGTTTGTTTCTTTTTTCCGTGTGGTGATGGACTGAGAATACAATTCATCACCTCCTATCTTACCCGTGGGTGACATAAAACGCATATAACGTCTATGCAGGAGAAGGAAAACTCGTAAAAAAATCCTATACCGATACGTCTGACCAGCGTGGTCTACTATGGATGAAGCTCGAGCTCAACAGTGGAACATATATGAGCTCAGATGACGATGTTTCTTTGACTCGATAAATAAATAAACAATTGGACCAGTAGGTGGCGCTGCGATCGGAAGAAATTCACTTTTCTTATTTTTATTTACATATAGGTACAATGCAATACACACACATTGCAATTAACAACGTTTGCTGGATCAGCTAGTAATCATCATCATCATCATCATCACAACCCATAAACGTCCTACTATTGGGCTCGGGCCTCCTTCGTAATGGGAGGGAAATTAACCTACTATACCGCGCTGGTCATAACTGGCATAGATGTTATATGCGTTTTATATCCCTTAGTGGTCTCGTAAGATCTCCCACGGGTTAAGATAGGGGGTGGTGAATTGTATTCTTACTCCGTCGAAAGTAGGTAATATACCAAGAAATATTCCCGCTAATATTTTATATCTTAAAAAAAAATATTTAGTTATTAACTATCTATTTTTATCTGATAAATTATCATAGTTAGCGTCTTATCAAAAATATGAAAAAAAAAAAATACTGTAACGTTATATTCATGTCTCGATTAGATTAAAAAAATGGTGACCAAAAAAGCCGAATGGTTCCGTTTTAAAATATTTAGGTAAGTTGCTTTTACTGAATGTGAGAACAGTCTAAGCCGGGCCGTCAACGGGGGATGCTACCTGAAAGAGTAACCCACCGGGCTGGCCACAGACGGCAAGGACTCGGTACCAGTGGCCAGCTCAATGTCAACGGGGAGGAAAAACGGTGTGTTATGGGCGCGCCACCCTTCCGTCGCCTTGGACGGAAGTCCAAAAAAAAATGGGAAAAAAGCCAAATGTGGTCACTAAGAGAGAATATAATTCATCACCTTCCCTTTTAGACCGTGGGGGTCGTAAAAGACAGTAAATGTTTATATGCAAATAATATATATGCAAGAGAAGAAAAACTCATTATAAAACAATATACGATTAGATGATTGAAAGGTATTTCTAGAACATACCTATATAGGCAATGTTTTCAATGAGTTATGCTGTGTGGTAGCGGCTACGAATACTACCAACCCTTACTTTGCTCGTGGATGTCGTAAAAGACGACTAAGAGCCTTATAACGACCTGGACCGACTTCATTTGATGCCGATTGGTCAACAATTACATTCTCAAGAAGGATTGACGTCTGGCAGGCGGCCTGTCATAAAACTATTGGCAACAACTTTTACAATATGTACTATGAAAGAAAAGTACATATTATATCGACCCCAAGTAATTGGGATAAGACTAGGAGAATGATGATGATGGATTCAAATCCCATGTGTGGCAATCATTTTTCACATGTCAAAACAAGTTTTTTATAAATAAACTAGTAAATATTAGTAATTTAAATAATAGTTTTGTTAAACTAATAACTTCTAATGTTTACGCGAGTATTACACATTTGAAATACAACTATATTTACGGATTCTTACGTGTTTGTATTTGATTTTTAATATCCCGATGTTTCAAACGCTTTACAGTGATCATGGTCACGTGAGGACTGACCTTTCGTGACCATGATCACTGTAAATTATTACGTCGGAAAATTAAAAATCAAATACAAACGCGTAAAAATCCGTAAAAATAGTTTTATTTAAAATTGTCTTGTTATTTAATAGATTGAGAAGTTTCCGAACGGATAACCAGCCAAAATTTATTTTGACCTAAACAATACAACATACACAATATATTGGACATAGACGGCTGTACAGATGGCGTAGTGGTTAAGAAACCCACTTTCCGTACCAGTGTCGCGGGTTCGATTCCTACATAGAACAATAATTTGAACGATTCACAAACTGTTCTTCGGAATCTGGGTGTAATTTATCTGTGTGAATTATATGTTTCTAAAATCCTCAGTATGGTGACGGAGTAAGAATACAATTCACCACCCCGTATCTTACCTGGTGGGTGATCATAAAAGCCGACTAAGGGATATAAAATGCATATGAAAACTCAAAACAAAACCCTATACTAACACGTCTGACCAGCGCGGTATAGTAGGTTAATTTCCCTTCCATTATGGAGGAGCGCCCAGCATTGGGACGTGTTTGAGCTGAAATGTATAAAAATCCTCCGCAATACAAAAATTATTTCCTTAATGGTGTATCAAATATACATATTCGTCTATGATTATTAAAAAAAAAATAACACTTCATCATTCTAGTATATCCAGTTGACCCTAGGTATAACGTGACAATTTCTATAATTGGATGACATAATTCAACGTCGGCCGACATTATACTATTTCTGATGGAATTAAACCATCATAAATTAGTACGACTATGCTTCATAATGCGTTTAATGACATTTATAACTGGAAATACTGATGCATAGGTGATTGTAATCCTGAGCTGTGTGGTAGCGGCTACGAATACTACCAACCCTTCCTTTACTCGTGGATGTCGTAAAAGACGACTAAGAGCCTTATAACGATCTGGCAGGCGGCCGGTCATAAAACTATTGCCAATAACTTCTACAATATGTGCTATGAAAGAAGAGTATATATTGTATCAACCCCAAGTAATTGGGGTAAGAGTAGGAGAATAATGAGGTGGTTGTAATCCAATACTCGTTCCCATCGGCGACACTTAAATTTTAATGTGACACCTATAAGTTTTCTGATATTAATTAAAGTTTAATAAAATTTAAATATACCTACTCGCTCTCTTACGTCGTCGTTACGACGTAAGAGAGCGAGTAGGTATGAAAGAGAGTATTGGTGTAAAGATGCGAAAGGGAATGCTCCGATGGTTCGGACATGTGGAAAGAATGCCGAACGAACGTCTGGTTAAGAAGATATACAATGCGAAAGTGAAAGGATGTAGGTACCGGGGGAGACCGAGACTAACCTACCTAGACCAGATCGGTCATGTACTGAAGGAAGGTGGAGTCAAGTCTCCCGAAATCGGCGAGCGTGTATGAAGAGAATTATGAATGTTGAGGAAGCGAGTGAAGTATACAAGGATAGAGTTCTCTGGCACTCTGTTCTCTCTGCCTACCCTGCAAGGGATCCATATCCCTTTATTTAAACTTTACATACATACATACATATCATCACGCCATCGTGATGATATGTATGTATGTATGTAAAGTTTAAATTTTGGGTTTTCCGTATTATAACCCCATAATCTCATTTTAAGGTTATTATTATAAGTTGCCCAAATTTGTGCTACTACCTATTCTCTTAGAAATATTCCTTTTTCGCTAACATTTTGTGGGTCCTGTAGTACAAGTACACTAACCGCCTAAGGTGGTTGAAGGGACATCGGGCAAACCCATAACCAGTCATTACAATAGCTTTCTATTGCTATGAGGATGGCCTTTAGCTTCTAGAGACCCATTAGCTGGCCTTTATCATATTTTATTGATTTTCACAGGAAATAGAGAGATGTACCGATAGGGCTACATTTGTAAGTAGTAGAGCCACTTTGTTGACCAGAGTACTATCACACTCTTGTAGAAAACGACGTTTGACCAGTAGCAAAGTGCTGTTACGCTTCATATGGTGAGCGAGTAATCCTGAAGCCCAACTTAGGTGGATTTTGGTTGGTAAGCAGCGGCCTGTACCCCTGGTATTGCAAAGGTCCATGAGCGGCAGTAGCACTTACTATCAAGTGTCCTGCTTTGCCACCATAAGCACTAAAAAAAAACAAAGCAGTCACGAGAACTGTCGACAGAAGTGAAAACTTAAACCTACAAAAAAACAAATATAGAAAATAAAAAGGCATGGGGCCGTCCATTAATTGCGTGAGGTTTGAAAGCGGGAGAGGGGTTTGACAAAAATCACGAAATATCACGAGTGGGAGGGAGGGTATAATAAGATATCACATGTATTATGGTATAATAAGATATGGTATAATAAGATATCATATGTATTTATTTTTTCGTCAAACGCTGCGATTTCTAAACTGAAAAGCAGCGTGCAGTGTGACTTTGACTTGCCGTTGCTAGGTAACGAACGAAGTTTAAAGTAGGTGATCTGTATAAAGACCTTTTTGCGAAGTATAAAAAAGCAAAAAACCGAGAATATAATGAGCTGTGGACTTCTTCTTTGTAGGAACTAAAAACTCACGTGATGTTGGTGGTTGGGTCATAGTCTTAAACCTCACCACGTGTCACCAAGGGGGCGGGGGGGTTAAAAAATACTAAAAAAAGATCACGTGATTAATGGACGTCCCCCATGCCTCAGGAAGTATAATATGGGTGTGACCATACTATGTGCCAGACGTCAAAAATAACTATTAAAAACTATTGAATAATTAATAATAACAATTATTTAATATAAATTGAATAACAAACACAGCGACACAGCAGTGAAGAGCAGCTGACTGTATCTTTCTCGCTCGGGCAAACTCGGCGGTCCCGAGTTCACACGGTCGAGCGTTTCAACTCAGAGCGTGACGAAATAGCCTCACTTATAGCCTACGAAAAAATCTGTATGCGGTGCTCCAAAATAAGTTTTCAGTTCAAAAACAAAAAGTAAGTGATTTTGATTCAGTCTTCTCCCGTCAACCGTACCAGTATATTTGTAATTAGTGACATGAAAAATCCATTTTTATTGTCACTATATTCCTTACTTCGATATAGATGATAGATAGAATATCTTCTTTATTCATGACGCAAAGAAGAGAAGGATTACATCATCCCTTAGTCATGCTATTATTTGTGGTAACTATCTGCCTACGCACCATTATATACACTTAAATTATTATGAAATAAAATCTGCCGCCATGTACAGATTTTAATCTTCATAGCTAGCTAGCCTAATCAAAAGTACTTTTAAATTACTGATAGCATTTAATATGCTTGATTATTTATAAAAATCCGATTACGAGCGAAAAATGATGTCACAAGTGGGATTCGAACCCACACAATGTGTAAACAATGTCGGGTAGATGGCACACGGCTCCTTAAAGACGAAAATGTAATACGATGCGAGAATTGAATGTCCTACAATAGTTCACGGTGGTGTAAGTGGCAGCACGATTGGAACGGATTTCCAATACCTAGGTGTGGGTTCGAATCCTATTTGTGACAATCACTTTTCATTCGTAAACGGGTTTTTAGAAAAGTACTTTGTTTTATATAAATAAAACTGCTAGATTTTTGAAGTGAAAACTTCTTTAGCAGCGTTGTGCACTTTTTGGGATGGGTAAAAAATTTTAAACTCGCGTCAGGACACGTGACCTGATCGAAAATTCGTAAGACGGAGGGAGAGTAGACCGTAGGAGAGGAAGTAATAACATAATATGTGTATAATATATTTAATATGTGTATTTATTGTATGGTCATACACATACATACTCCCTGGGGCGCGCTTTTTATTTTTTTTGTATTTGTGTTTTTTTCATAGGTTTAAGTTTTCATTTCTGTCGACAATCCTCGCGACTGCTTTGTGTTTTTTTGTTAGAGACACCACCCTGCACTAAGGAAATAAATCTTGAATTGCGGGGGACTTTACAAACATATAATTAAAGCAGACAAATTACACCCAAACTCAACAATTTATGGATGGCACAAAGAAAAAATTGGAACATGCGCCATGTACCTCAAATTCCAATTACAAATAAAATTTAAAGCGTCCAGGAATCCGCTCAAAAGCACAAAAATTGTCATTGCAATAAAATTCCAATTGAAAATTAATAAACTAAAATTTTTGACAGTTTCATAATTAAAAAAATCGTTCGTAATCGGGTATTTATAAATAGTTTCATAATAGATAGATGTGATTATAGCCCCCCCTCGCGGTAAGTGGTATGTACCTAATTAGAGATGGTTGTACAGTTAGCAATTCACCACCCCCTATCTTACCTGTGGTTGATCGTAAGAGGCGACTAAAGGATATAAAACGCATATAACATACACAAGAGAAAGAAAACTCGAAACAAAACCTTATACCAACACGTCTGACCAGCGTGGTATAGTAGATCAATTTCCCTCTTATTACGGAGGAGGCTCAAGCCCAAAAGTAGGACATGTATGAGCTGAGATGAGATGAGAAGATGTACAGTTAGCGCCGCTAGATGAATGGAATTTCATTAATATATGTAGTTAGATTTTTCATTTCTATGGCATGTGCTCAAAACAAATGACTGTTATTCTAACAGCGAGAGTTGTAACACTTGAGAGAGTCATGGTCTTGCATTTGGGGGAACACTAATTGAGAAATATAATAAACAGATATTTTGCAACGAAAATAACATAATTATCTCTTTTTTTTTTTTTTGGCGGACTATGGATTAGTCTCGCTCCGCCAAATCGGTCCGGGGTGACAGAGAAGGCGGCGCGTGACCCCATAGACCCACCGTAAAATTTCCTCTCTCTTCGCCGTGCGAGCGGGTCACCGGGACCCGATTTTTAACTTCGGTGGCCCGCCCGGCGGTTCACCCTCGCGGGTTCCTCTCGTCGACGCCCCGACAGATTTCGCCGTCGGGGCGTCGCCCTCACGCGGTGGCCTCACGTCGGGTGACCGGACAATTCCCCGGTCCGATCACCCGAAGCCTCGGTTAGGGCGGCATCAGGCGCAGGTATTCGCGCCTGCGCCGCCCCAACATAATTATCTCTGCCATTATGGTAAAAATACAAACCCAACAGGGACGTTGAGCTAAGTTGAATTCTAATCCTTACATAAAATCTTTTATAACTTTTACAGAATTTATATCTTATAAGGGTTACCGATGTTATAAATTTTTAAACAACCATACCAAGATTTTTGATTTAAATACAGATTCAATAAATATTTAATAACGAATTCTGTTATGAATAAAATATTGATTCAAGTATCCGATTAGGTTTGTGGGTCTCTATGATAAATATTAGATGCTTCAAAAAAACCTGCACTTATTCAAATTACTTGGGGTCGACGCAATATGTACTCTTCTTACGTATTGCAAGTTATTTTTAGTACTGGTAGGACCACGCTGTTGACAGTTTTCTGTCTACAGCCGCGGGTCGGTTCGTCCGGGGTAGTACCGCACTCTCGCAGAAGATCGACGTCTGAGTAATGGCAATGTACTGTTGTGCGTTCGCTCAGGAAGAAAGCCGGAAGCCTAACTGGGTGGGGTTGGGTTAATATTGGTAGGCAGCGCCCTAGCTATAACCTTGGTATTGCTAAGGTCCATAGGCAGCAGTAACACTTACCTTTAAGTGTACTGCTTGCTCGTTTGCCACCAAAAGCAATAAAAAAGAATAGCTATTTGCAATAGATTCATGAACGATCGCCTGCCTGACGTCAACCCTCATTTGAAATATAATTGTTGACCAAACAGCATCAGATGGACTTGGCCCAGGTCGATATAAAGCTCTTAGTCGCCTTTTACGACATCCACGAGTAAAGGTTAGTAGTATTCATAGCCGTTACCATACAGCGAAAAACACTACTATAATCCCTAAGTAATAAATAATATAGTCGCTTTCTCATCTTTAGCCTATATAGATTCTACTGTTGGTCTCGGGCCTCTTCCACATCATCATTCTCTTACTCTTATCCCAATTACTTGGGTTCGATACAATATGTACTTTTCTTTCTTAGTACATATTGTAAACGTTATTGGCAATAATTTTATGACCGGCCGCCTGCCAGACGTCAACCCTCCTTGCGAATGTAATTGTTGACCAAACGGCATCAGATGGAGTTGGCCTAGGTCATTATAAGGCGCTTAGTCGTCTTTTACGACATCCACGAGCAAAGCAAGGGTTGGTAGTATTCGTAGCCGCTACCACACAGCAGAATTGAATTTGATTTCTTTAACAATCCGTAGATTATTGTTTCCGCGACCGCTACCAAAGAATAAACATGTTGAGAACATGCTAAAAATCGATTGTACATGTTTGTGTTCATAAAAATTACTCAGTAATACGATTACACGCAACACCTGCTTATAATAAGATTAGCGTTAACATAATTTTCAAGACATATTTATATTCTTCATAGTCAGAGACAAGCAAAATGACATTGACAAAAACGCCCGTGAATTATAAAGAAATATTAACGAAAAAATTTTTCGTTCAGACATCCAAAGAGCGCATGCTTGTAGCCCATTCAGGAACGGTCTGAGATAAAGACCGAGATACAGGTGAGAGCGAGATGAGAATAGGATTTCTAAAATTCAGGGAAACCCACTTCGGCTGCCGAACGTTACATACCTATTACTCATTTAATGTTATGTCATTCCCGCGATCCATTTTTAAATCCACCAATTGGGGCATGCACGGATATGACACATAAACTTCAAATTTCATATTCAATATTTTGAATTTAGAATAATTTCGAAATAAACGAACATATTTTTTTTTCAGTTTCCTTTTTTTTTATAACACACATAGGCACGAGTATTAAATTATAACAGTCAGCCAGTGCTGTTACTAACTGCATTACAGATTTTAGGTCACACAAACTAAATGTAAGTGGTTTATGGTATGTATTCATTTACTTACGTGTACTGCGGCAACCGTAGGAGGATGTACGACTCTTCGATCCATGCATTTGTTGGATAATTTAATGATTTAAAACACGCTAAATGAATAAAACTTGTTCACAAAACACATAAAGGTTATGATGAGACAAAACACTGGCTATTTTTACACAACGAACGTCAGCGATGGATATATATAGTATAATTTAAATGGTTAACACGTACTGCTATTAAAAATGTGTGGTAACTAGTTTAGGAGCAAAAAAATCAATTGTAGGCGAACCGTAGAGTGGCCATTTTGTATCTGGCTGGGTGAGGAGCCCGGCTCTACGCGCATGCGTTTCAGGCCGCCCAAATAATATCTATCTGCTATCATAGATACTGTATGGGACGCTTTTAATACCCTTGGTCTACATTTTAATATTACCGATCTAAATAATAAAAATATGTTTAAGAATTTTGTTTCAGTTTTATTTGCTTTCTATTTAATTAAAACGCCAAAAATATTAAATACATAATAAAAAAAAATAGTACCTTGAATTTCTGTAATTTTTTTTAAATATATTTAATCATTTGAAACTGTTAATAATAAATTTAATGTATATAATTGAACAAAAAACAAATATAATTAGTCTTCTATGTTTGTTGATGTGTTATAAGAAAATAATAATAAAAAGGTAACGGTAGCTGTTTGTCTATAATTTAGGTATTCGATTTGTCGAGCGGGTTATTATAATTTCAGTGTAGTTCAGTATGCTATTGATAGATGGCGGTGTTTTTAATTTCAAATTTCGATAATGGCCATGAATTTTAAATGTCATAATATTTGCTTTTAAACCGGTTATCCGGCTTCTCATAACCATTTAAACTAATTACTAATTGTGATCGTAGATATACAAACTAAGGATAGTTCGAAATTAAGGATCCGCAATTATTACTAATTAAATACGAAATCCTGAAGGGCAAACGGATACCATTCAAAATTGTATAGGACCACTGAAGCTTACAAATGGCAGAGTAGTCACATTAGGTACCAATGTTCCATGCCAAATGTCTTGAGTTCGATCTCTATGCAAGATAATTCTTTGCGTGATCAATAAATTATTGGTTTGAGTCTGGATGTGATTTGAGTTCATAAATTATGTTTTTCCGTGTAGACTCTACACGAAAGACACTGTAGAGTAAGAATATAATGACCTATTTCGTGCCGTAAAAGGTGTCGTAAAAGATGATTAAGGGACACGAAATGTAGATAATATAGATATGAGAGAAGGAAAACTTGAAATAAAACCTTTTACCAAAACGTTTGAGCAGCGTAATATATCATTGAATATCACTCCCATTGAGGATGAGGTTCTAACCCAACAATAGGACTTTGTCTGTCTTTATTGATTAATTATAAAATGGAGGAGAGGAAAGAAGACCCACCACTTTCCCAAGGTTAATCAATAACCCTCTCTCGTCTATTTTCTAATAATAATGGAGTTCCGCCATGTATCGCCTAACTCAATCAATTTATTGATTAAGAAAAATTAAGTAATGAGCTAATAATAAGAATATAATTGACTGAATGTTGTTGGCTACGAATACTACCAACCCCTACTTTGCTCGTGGATGTCGTAAAAGGCGACTAAGAGCTGTATATTGACTTAGGCCAACTCTATCTGATGCCGTTTGGTCAACAATTACATTCCCAAGGAGGGTGGACGTCAGACAGGTGGCCGATCATAAAACTATTGCCAATAACTTTTGCAATATGTACTATGGAAGCGGAATACATATTGCGACGACAAGTAATTGGAATAAGTGCAGGAGAATGATGATGATGATGAATTGATTCAATAAGGCAATTCATGGTGTAAATCCTTTATTATTTTAAAATGAAGGCAAGTAAGGGAAACTCCCCACTTTCTTATGGTTAATCAATATAACTCACACCTCAAGAAAGGCAGAAATACGGGATATGATCAAGGTGGAAGAAGATTCAAGGAAATCTAACTCCTACGCGATAAGCAGCCCTTTCCTAAAAGAAAAATTAAAAAAGTATGTATAGCAACGACAATCGCAGCAGTACAGCACCATGGATATAACAGAGCTTAAGGGACATATAAGCCTTTGCCGTTACAATTCACCACCCCCTATCTTATCTGTGAGTAAACGACGACTAAGCGATATTAAATGCATGTAACATCTATGCAAGAGAAAGAAAAACTCGAAACAAAACCCTATACCAATACGTCCGGCCAGCACTGTATACTCCTACTCTTATCCCAATTACTTGGGGTCGATACAATATGTAGTCATCTTTCATAGTACATACTGTAAAAATAATTGGCAATAGTTTTATGATCGGCCGCCGCCTGACGTCAACTCTTCTTAGGAAAGTAATTGTTGACCAAACGGCAACAAATGGAGTTGACCCAGGTTGTTATAAGGCTCTTAGTCGTCTTTTACAATATCCACGAGCAAAGTAAGGGTTGATAGTATTCGTAGCCGCTACCACACAGCGCAACGCCTTAATCCAACAAGGTTACTTTATAATAATCCTATACTGGCGACAGTATGATGAGACATATACCTAAATGTTAAGATAATGTTCGCTCATACTACTAGGTACAAGACTGCTCTAAAATTGGAAGGATATTGACATAATATACCTACGCTGGTCAGACGTGTTTGATTAGTTTCAATTAAAATTTTCCTTTTTACTCATCTGAATGTTATAATGTATCGACCTCAAGTAATTGGGATAAGAGTAGGTAAATGATGACGTTGGATTGAGACGTTGATTTCAGTCAGATTTTATAGTCTAAAATACAATCCAAAAATAGTTTTATGATAAATAAACGGGTACAAGGTTTAAAATTATAAAATATTAATCACGTTAAATATACAATTTTATTCTTTGTCAATAACTAATGATATAAGGAAAAATTAAAAATTAATTATGTATAATTTTAATCACTGTAAATTTAATTATATTATCCTGTTTTCGTGGACATATTGGATAGTTTTATTTAGTTCACTGTGGTGTCATTGGATTAACAAAATGGCGGACAGTTTCGTTTTCAATATTAATTTTGTATTGTGACATGTTTTGTGTGTTTTAACGGAATAGGAATTACAATTAATCACAACCTCTATTACCTGTAGAGAACAAAGAGCATGGCGACAAAGCAACCTACTCAAACCTGTCAAATAACGCACCTACTACGTTTATAGATGGTTAGGCACTCGCTGCGTTCGGTGTGCCCGCTCCGTGCGGAACGTTACAGTGGAGACTCTATGTGTCATGAGCGGCTCTTGGCGCCCCCTAACACCCGGCGCCGGGGTGCACCGCACCCTCTGCACTATAGGTAAAGCCGCCCCTGTATCAACCTTTACCACCACATTGCTTGTGGATGTTGTAAAAGACGATTAAGAGTTTACATAGAACTGGACCAATTCTATCTGATATTCTTTAGTCACCAATTACATTCCCAAAGAGGTTTGACGTCAGACAGACGGCCGGTCATTAAACTATTGCCAAAACCTTTGCAATATCTATGGCCCGGCCACACGTCGCCCGTACCGTCCGGGGCGACGGAAGGGCAGCGCGTGACCCCATAACCCACCGTATTCCCTCCCCATCGCCATTGGGCCGGCCACTGGTACCGCTTCCTTGCCTTCCGTGGCCAGCCCGGCGGGTTACCCTTTCGGGTACCATCCCCCGTCAACGCCCCAGCTAACTGCCGGGGCGTCGCCCTCACGCGGTCAGCCTCTCTGCGGGTGAAGGACTATTCCCCGGTCCAGTCACCCGCGGCCTCGGCTAGGGCGGCATTAGGCGCAGATACTCGCGCCTCCGCCGCCCCAGGCGCCGGCGACGGAGCGTCTCACCGAAGAGGATTTCCTCTCGGAGTCGCCCCGCCGCCTCCTTCCGCGAGACAACTGTCTCGCAGAAGGCGGCGACCGCGTCCCAGTTCCTGACGCTGTCGAGCATCGTCTTAGCGATGGTCGGCAGCGCCAGGACGGCACCGATGATCGCGACGAGTTCACGGCGCTGCTCTGCCCAGGCCACACAGACCTCGAGCGTGTGCTGCGCCGTGTCCTCGTCGCAATCGCAGTGGTGGCAGGACGGTGTACTCTCCCTCCTCACGACCGTGTGCAGGTACTTGCCGAAGCAACCATGCCCCGTCAAGACCTGCACCAGTCGGAAGGAAAGGACCCCGTGCTGTCGACCCAACCACTCCATCAGCACTGGCCGGAAGGCCTCGATGGTCCGAACACCGAACCGAAGCCTTTCCAGCCGGATTGCCCAACGAGCAATAACGTCACGGCGGGCGTCGCCCCGCCAAGCGGCCATCTCACTAAGCGAGACGGTGCCGCCCCCTGCCCGCGTCGCTGACACCCGCCGGTACAGTCCGGCGAGCATCTCCGCCTCCAAGTCCCACGGAGGTGTTCCGGCCAACAGGCATGCTGCCTCCGTCGCCACCGTGCGGTATCCGCGTATGGCCCTGACCGCCATGGCCCGCTGTGGTCGCCATAGTAGAGCCCTAAGTCGGACGGTCAGGGACCCCGCCCACACGGGTGCGCCGTACAGGGCCATCGACCGGACCACCCCCGCGTACAGCAGTCGGCACGTAGCGCTGGGTCCGCCTACATTCGGCATAAGCCAGGATAGGCCGGACGCCGCGCCGACAAGCCGTGGAGCAAGCCGACGGAAATGCTCCCGGAACCACCATCGCCCGTCGAGCACCAGGCCCAAGTACCTCATATGGGCCCGGATGCTGATGGGAACCGAATTGACGGTGATCGAGGCGTCGGTGGGTGGACTGGTGCGGGGCCCATGGAATAATAAGGCCTCCGTCTTATCCAGGCCCACCCTTAGCCCCAGCGCCTCGATCCGCCTGACAATCTCCTCGGTGCCAAGAGTTGCCAGGCGTGCCGCCTCCTCCAGCGTCCCACCCCGGGCTGTGACGAGTGTATCGTCGGCGTAACAAATTACGCCCAGCCCGGGCGGGAGGCTCCCTCTCAACGCCCAGTCGTAGCCGATGCTCCACAAAGTCGGCCCCAAGACCGACCCCTGCGGAACACCGCACGACATGGGCGTTCGCACAACATCCCCTACTCGGTTCTTATAGAGGACGCTGCGCCCCTCCAAATAGTCTGCCACCAGCCGCCTCAGGTATACAGGCACCCCGTGATACCGGAGTGCCTCCCTGATGCAGCTGAATGGCAGACTATTGAATGCGTTGGCGATGTCTAGAGACACCGCCAACAGCACCCCACCACCAGTGACAGCCTCCGCGACTACGGCCCTCAGGCGCAGCAAGGCTGCGATCGTCGAACGCCCCTTTCGGAAACCAAATTGGGCGTCCGACAGATCGGGGCCAACCTCGCTAAGGTGCTGGCCGATACGGGCAGCCAGGATCCTCTCCAACAGCTTACCCGTATCGTCCAGCAGCACGATCGGCCTATAGGCCGAAGCCGAGTCCGGAGACCGTCCCGGCTTCGGCAGGAGAGCGTCGACCCCTGGGGGGGGCACACTTAAAACATTACTTATTTTTACTGACCGTCGCGCCGCCTACAGATTGTTTGTACAAACTTAACTGCTGCCATTTTGTCCTGTATGTCAAACGTTTGACAACTGAGAATTGTTATTTTTTGTTCCTAGCGTAGGTAGTTATTGTCATCAATCTATTTACGGTTATTGATGTACTTTTTGAAAATTATCTCAATTTTCATTGTTAAGCTGATATTATTATTGCTTCGTTATCAGCTGATATGTTTTTTTTTATATTTCAGGGTAGCTTTCATAGTAAAAGAAAATTCTATATAATTACACATACACATGTAGATATGTATATATATCACTTCAACTTTAGTTCACCGCGTAAACTCTGGGTAGCAGCACCTTCCATACATGCATATTTTATCATGAAGTTGCCACTCTTTTTCAGATTAATAACTTTACTCTTTGGTCGACCCCAAGTAGTTAGATTAGAGCAAGACGATAATGATGATTTTTATTTTTCAAATAGGCTGTTGGAATTTACACTGCAAATTTCTAGTGCAGCTTGACAGTTCACTCTGGAGTTTATCGCTGAAACGGTAAAAACCTACCGTAATTGATAACTATATGCACTGGGTTTTAATAACACCAGGAGCAAAATCAAATCACTACCGTAAACAGTATAAAACAATTACTAAATCGTCACTGGATTTATCGTTAGGTTTTCCTATATGACGTAAATGAATCGCCAATAGGAATCATTGCCACACTAGTGTTCAGCCATTTGTCATATAATGTAGACGCCAAGAGCCTCGCCCAACATACAGTGCATTTAAATATAATAAAAATGTTATTGTTATTATTTTTATTGTGTTTAATATCAAATTTGTGTTTTATTAAAAGTGAAGGTGAGTTTTTAAAAATTTCAAAACGCTTATTACGTTAGTTTTTATGTAAGAAAATCTTTGAATGTGAATCACGCCCTTTTAAACGGACTAATTTGAAACTTCAAATACTTAGGTTGATAACAACGCATTTATTTAAATGGTTTATCGCATTATTATTACAATTAGCGGATTTTATTTATAGTCGTGGCTGAGATTTTGATATGACTGGATATACCCCTATTTCTGCTTCCCACTTTTTAGTTGGGTTATCTACAAAAGAGTATGTTTTAGTTTTTTTAAACCATGTACAAGGACTACGCCCAAAGAAAGCCCCGGGTTCAGAGTTATGAAACACTTCCCCAAATCCCTATTGGTTTTTCTGATATGTATATTTAACTCAGTATGCAAAACAAAATCTTTTCTAATCACTGGAAAGAAGTCGTGTTAATAAGATACCATAAACCCTAAAAGAAACGGTTTGATTCTAGCACTTAGTTTTAGTAAGATATACGAGCGCGTTATACATCATAGGTTAAAAACCTTTGCAGAGGAAAATCAACTCATACCACACGAGTAGTTAGGCTTCAGAGTCAAACATTCATGTGTGCAGCAAGTTCATCGTATTGTGGAAAGCATCAAAGTAAAGTTGCAACGCAATCTTTTTACTCTCTTTCTCACATCTCATCTCTTTTTAGATGAAGCTAAAGCTTTCGACAAGGTATGGCACAATGGCTTTACCTACAAACTATTCCAATTAGGAATTCTACACTATCTCGTAAGAGAGGTAAGAGAATTACTTACCTACAGTAGTTTCCACTACAGATTAGAAGAGACATTATCCTCCCCGCACCCGATCCGAATCGGCGTACCGCAAGGCTCTGTTCTTTCCCCTTCTATTTGGGCTATACACTAATAACATCTTCAAAACCAAGTACGTGTAGTTCTCTATTCTAACGATACGGCTATTTCCGTATCCGAGCATAAACCGGGGGCTATGACTCGACATCTCCAACCCACAGCTATTGCATTTGGCAAATAGTTTCATAAAATTAGAATTGATATCAATGTTTTAGTTTGAGTGGCCTCTGCACTAACCATTAATCAGCGTAAGGACGTAACAATCTTCTGAGGCTACACCACTAGTCCAAATAGAATAAATTAACTATTTCATACTTTATTTATTGTCATCTAAATCCTTATAATAGTCATATCTTCTCCATAAATGAAGACAAATGCTACTAAATCATATTGACTTGACTGATTTTATTACCATAACTCGTTTACATTAATATCTTCTTACCTACCCATTTCTGTTTCTCCTCTTCATCATTCTTCTACTCATATCCCAATTACTTGGGGTTGATACAATATGTACTCTTCTTTCATAGTACCTACATATTGTAAATGTTATTGGCAATAGTTTTATGACCGGCCGCCTGCCAGACGTCAACCCTCCTTGAGAATATAATTGTTGACCATCAAATGGAGTTGACCCAGGTCGTTATAAGGCTCTTAGTCATCTTTTACGACATCCACGAGCAAAGTAAGGGTTGGTATTAGTATTCGTAGCCGCTACCACACAGTTTCTTTTTCCTGTTCTAACCTAATATTCGCCATCATTGCGTCAACTATTTCTATTATACACGTAAATGATGACCAATGGATATATATTATATCCATCTATCCATGAGGGAAGGTATACTCCAAAACTCTATACCAACCCGCCTCACCAGCGTGCTATAATACATTTCTTTTTAGTTATTGCTGATGGTGACAAACAAGCAAACAGCACACTTGATTGTGTGCTGCCGCTCATGGACCTTTGCAATACTAGAGATACATCTAGACCATTACCTACCAATGAAAACCCCAAACCCACTGACAAACTCGGGCAGCCGAATCTCTCGCTCACCGAACGAAGCACAGCAACATATTGCCACTGTTCAGAAGTCGATTCCTCTTATATTGTGTAGTAAGTTATGGAGTGGTGAGGAGAGGAATCTATGGCTAGGATGGCACAGATGACATAATAATTAAAATAATGACATACTGCACCAAGTGTCACGAGTTTGATTCCCATGCATTACTTTGAGCGAATTACAAATTATTATTATGTTTTTAAAGTCCGACGCAATATAAAGATTGCCTTAATATTAGGGGATTGTCTTTTAAAGCATGAAAAAACGGTATTAACAATATTCATAGGCATGAAACCTTTCTTACTCCATCCTCACGCAGTCATCGCTTACCTCAAGAAAAAATAATCTTGGCAAAAGAATTGGGTGATAATACACTAAAGCACCTTCACAACGAAGATTACTTTTAAATCTTCTTTCTTCTTCTTTAGTCTATATTCTATTCATCATCATCGTTATCTGATGATAACGATGATGATGATCTCAGCTCATATATGTTCCACTGTTGGGCTCGATCCTCCTCTAAGCGGAAGGAAAATTAATCTACAGCGTGTAGTAGGTTAATTTTCAGTTCAGATATTGATATAGGATACTTTATTCGAATTTTCCTTCTCTTGCATAAATATTATATGCGTTTTATACATCTCTTAGTGATCTCTTACGATCACTTACGGATAAGATGGGGGGTAATAAATTGTATTCTTACTCCGCCACCACTTTTTTTTGCGGTGGGGTAATGACCTGGTCGCACCTCGCTAAATCCGTCCGGGACGACAGATGAAGCGGCGCGCCACTCCATAGACTCGTCTGGTCTTTGTCGTCGGTGGCCTACTCCTTCACCATAAGGATAAGTCTATATTCTACTACATTAACTCAAATACATAATTCCGCTTATTTCATACTGTTGACTTTGATCTTGCTCTGTGGTAGCAGCTACGAATATAACCAACCCTTACTTTGCTCGTGAATATCGTAAAAGATGGCTGAGAACTTTATATCGAGCTAGTCAATCCTAACTGATGCTTTCTGGTTTAAACAATTACATTCCCAAAGAAAATTGACATCAAGCAGGCGGCCAGTCATGAAACTATTGCCAGTAACTTTTACAATATGTACGATAAAAACTGAGTAATTTTGCAATCGTCATCTCCAAGTAATTGTGATAAGAGCAAGATGACAATGGTCACAGGAAACGTAACAAATATACCTACTATTAACGAGCGTAAATCATACCCAGACTTGACATAATCTGCACAGATGGCGTAGTGGGTAAGATACCGTGCCAGTTCCTTGGGTTCGATTCACGAGACAATACTTTGTGCGATAAACAAAGTGTTATTCTGAGTCTGGGTGTAAGTTTGTCTGCGTTAATTGCATATTTGTAAATTCTAAAAGGAGTATTTCTAAGGAAATACTTAGTGCGGGTGGTGTTTTTAAAACAAATAAAAACATTTGTGGACTCTATTTATGTATATTGTCCCATGTCGAAACTGCGACACTCGGCATGAACGTTTAGTACTTAAACTAGTCTGCCATCTGCGCATCGTGTGATTCTCTTTTATGGAAAAGTGGGCCCACAAATATACGAATAGAGGATTTATAAGTGGTATAATTTTCCATGATTTATCAAAACTACTAACTAGTAAACGTACTGGACAATCATAATAAAATATTTATATACCTTAGTCATCTTTTACGACACTCACGGGCAAGTTAACAAGGCTTTTATTGTTTACGCGAGTATTACACAATTGAAATAAAACTAGTTTTACGGAACGGGAGGACTCCCGTGACCATGAACGCTGTAAAGTGTTCGAAACGTCGGGAAATTAAAAAATCCAATACAAACGCGATAGAATCCGTAAAACTAGTTTAATTTCATAACTTAAGAAGTGTTGAATGGTATTCTTACACTATGATACTTATGAAAAAATTGAGTTATAAATCAATTCGTTGATTTTATTTTTTTGTTCATATTGATTACGTAATGGGTTAAGCCGCGATATATATGTTTGCAGCGCTATAAATAAGTGTGTATATATATATATATATCGTCGTCGTTTAAATAACAATAGAATTTATTATTCAATTAATATAATAGAATAAACAACAACAAAAAAAATAGATTACTGAAATTTAGCATTTAATATGGTTAATTGTAATTTAAATAACAAGGTTGTGTCATCGTTTAATACAATTCTAACTGCAAAGTTTGAAGTATTAAGCCTATAACAATGTGTAAACATTGTTGGGTAGATAGCATACCGTCACCTTAAGACGTAAATATAATACGAAATGAAATTTACATGTCCTACAATTAGTCGCGGTGGTGTAGTGGCAGCACGATTGGGCCGGAATCCCAATAGGCGCGGGTTCGAATCCCGCTTGCGACATCATTTTTCATTTCGTAATCGGATTTTATAAAAAAAAAATAGAGTTGGAATAAATAGTTGGAATAAATAGTTTTTATTGAAAATATTTCTTTTATTTACAATTTATTATAATTCAAATTTAAAATAAATTAGAAATGATAATAATAACGGCACGGAAACGTGGCCAATAAATGTAGGCCTCACGATGAAGTTCAAAGCCGCTCAGTATACTATGGAGAGGGTTATGGTCAGGATATCTCTACACGTAGACCGCCGGATGGGCCACTAAAGAAAAGAACGCGTTCCAGTGACCACCCGTCGGGAGGTATGTTGTAGGGCGGGTCTACGGAGTCGTGCGCCGCTTCTCCCGTCGCCCCGGATGGATTAGCGGGGCGTGACCGCACCGTAGCCCGCCGCCAAAAAAAAAGGATATCTTTACGCGATAAAATCCGTAATACGGAAAACAGGAAAAGAACGGGTGCAATCGACATGCCTGAAGAATTAGTACGCTGAAATGGCAATAAGCAGGCCACATCGCTGATAACCGATAGGAAAAAGTATTCGACATAGATGTTACTTAGAATTTAAGTGTTTTCGATAAAAAAGAACATTAAGTATCCTTTCGTTTTGAAATAAGCTAACGAAACATTCTTTTTACCATTTTGTTTCAGATAAAATATTGTTATTTGGAGTAGACACAGATGGAAAGTGTCTGGATTTGGGAAATTATACGTTTACAATTGGAGACAATGTAAACGTGACTTTAGTCAATAAACAGCTCAGCAAAACCACGTAAGTCGTGTCTCCTTTCTATCGGTAATATCTTTACAAGCTAACGTGTGAAACGACCAAAGGAAATAAAAAAAATCATTCGAAATAAAACTATTTTTACGCGTTTCAACGCGTTTATATTTCACTTTTATTTTCCCGACGTTTTGAACACTTCACAGTGTTCATAGTCACGGCAAGACTAAGGTGTTTCACGTCCAACAAGTCATCGTTATTGTAATGTTAGCTTACTGGTAGTATTGCCACGTTAAATAACAATGTAAATATTGTGTGCATAATGTGTGTGTGTGTGTGTGTGTGTGTGTGTATAATGGCCTATAGTAACTTTTGACATCATCAATTCATCATTTCACTCGAAAAGTTTACGAGAGTTCCGATTTAAATTCAAAATTTTCTTTGCCTTTCCCTTTTATCCGACTGCAGCGAAGTTCACAAGGGTCCTAAAAATGACCCAAATATTTAGTTATTTTAGCTTTCTCTAGGTAGGTAAATTGTCTTTCTGTTTTGAAGGAGTTTCGTGTGCAGCAGTTCTATGCTCGCGGAGGACAGTTCTTTGTTCAATCGATAAATGTACTGAGCCTGTATTTTTTTTATTGCTTAACGTGGCAAGCAAACAAACAGCACACCTGATGGTAAGTGTTACTGCTGTCCATGGAACCCTGTAATACCAAGGTTACAGCTAGACCGTTGCTCACCAAAACAAACCCTAAACCCAAACTAGTTGGGCTTCCGGCTCTCTCGCTGACCGAACGAAGCACAGTTATACAGTAGCAGTTTATATCTTTTAGTAGTGTCCGACCGAATGTTCGGTTTCGGTCGAGTTTCGGCAAAAGAACGAGTTTCGGTTATGTTTCGGTTTCGGCAGCAAACCTGCCGAAACTACGACCGAAACCGAAACTGCATTCGGGAGTTTCCGCGCTGTGCTCGGGTGTGTTCGGCGCGGTAAATGACATCCAAACGACGATGACATTTGGCCGCGTCCACGTGCGTAATCATGTCGTAACCTGTTTGTTTGCAGTGCATTAGGTAACAACATAAATAAGTATTAAAGCTACCTATGTGATTTAAAGAAAAAAAATTAAAACTGACTGATTATAATACATTTTTTTTATTTTTCTCTGAAAACATGATCTTTATAAGAAAGTTTCGGTTTCGGCCGAAACTGAGACCGTTGCCGAAATTCGGTTTCGGTTTCGGTCGGACACTATCTTTTAGTCTGTATATTTGTGAAATTCATCGCGATATACCTTCTTATACGTCTTTAAAAAAAACTGCTGTGTGGTAGCAATTACAAATACTACCAACCCTTACTTTGCTCGTGGATGTCGTAAAAGACGACTAAGAGCTTTACATCGATCTGGGCCAACTCCATCTGATGCCGTTTGGTCAACAATTACATTCCCAATGAGGGTTGTTGACGTCTGGCAGACGGCCGGTTATAAAACTATTGCCAATATCTTTTACAATATGTACTATGAAAAAAGAGTACATTTTGTATTGACAAGTAATTGAGATAAGAGTAGGAGAATGATGATGATGAGATCTTTGAATGAGGATGATGAGAAAAAGGGGGATGTTAGAAACCATTTATGGCCTTTAATTTAGTAGCTAAAATATATTTTTCTTCTTATTTCGACTTCCAACTACTCGAGTATAGAGGTTTTCAAAAAATAAATTTATGTTTTTTTTCGTTGATAATTTTGTTATTGTTTTTTTTTTATATATAATAGGATCATTAGTGTAACACCAGAACCTTCAAATACAAATAAAATTAGCCATAATGACGATGCACCAAATTCTGTGACTGTAAGTATCTTTTTTAGACTTGATATTATTATATATTACTTAGAAAATTGAATTTCTTTCAATTTACGATACAGAAACTATTCAAAGTTTTCTTTGTGCAATTTGTAATTGCAAAACTGTATTCTGCTTCCTAATGTTCTTTTTTTTAAATTTCTATATTAAAGTTATTTACATTTTTTTTTTATGATCTATTTAACTTTAAAATTTATACTGGTTAGTTTTTACCAGTAAATCAAATATAAGAGTAGAAACTTAAAAAATATATAATGTACAGGGTGGAAGTGGACCGCCCCCACAAAACAAAGACAGGGACAAGACAGGACCCTACTAGTCCTACTTGTAATGATAGGCTAGAAAAAAAATTGATTCAGATGAAAAAAATTTTTTTTTCACAACGATTTTTATTTTTTTTTCACATTCGTATTAGGACAGTGCTATGTGTGGCAGTGTATATGAACTCGCGTGGTGAAAAAAAAATTTTTTTCATTCGCATCGATTTTTTTTCTAGCCTATCATTACAAGTAGGACTAGTACGGTTACCTGTCTTTGTTTTCAGGAGCAGTCCACTTCCACTCTGTATATAAAATACAAAAACTGCTTCTTTTTGTGTATTGGCAATCAGCTACTTATTCGAGCTATTGGTGCCAGTTTCGTGTTATTTTAATTAAAAAAAAATAATAGAAAATAGGTTAATTGTTTCATGTAAATATGATTGTACAGATGCCGTAGTAGTTCAGATACTGAATTTCCGTGCCAGTTCAGTGGGTTCGATTCCCATGTAGGACAAAACTTTGTGCAATCCACAAAGTGTTGTTCTGAATCTGGATGTAATTTCAGTAATTTAAACAACAAGGTTGTGTCATCGTTTAATACAATTCTAACTGTAAAGTTTTAAGTATTAAGCCTATAACACAATCCACAAAGTGTTGTTCTGAATCTGGATGTAATTTCAGTAATTTAAACAACAAGGTTGTGTCATCGTTTAATACAATTCTAACTGTAAAGTTTTAAGTATTAAGCCTATAACAATGTGTAAACATTGTCGGGTAGAGAGCATACCGTCACCTTAAGACGTAAATATGATACGAAGTGAAATTTGCATGTCCTACAATTAGTCACGGTGGTGTAGTGGCAGCACGATTGGGCCGGAATCCCAATAGTCGCGGGTTCGAATCCCGCTTGTGACATCATTTTTCACTTCGTAATCGAGTTTTATAAACTATTTATATATTTTTCAGATTTCAAATGTAACTGAAAAAAGCAATGGGAAATGGTTTATTTATATGCAGTATTTTAAAGATGGAATCAACCAAAGTGCCTCGTGCTATGTGAATGTTAAAATTAGTAAGTATATTTTTTTTCATTATCATCATCTTCTTAGGGGCCGTCCATTAATCACGTGAGGTTGGAAACTGGAGATTTGACAAAAAGAAGTTTAAAAAATATCACGTGATTAGTGGATGTCCCCTTAACTCATATACGCCCATTGAACCTCTTCGATAATAGGAAAGAAATGAACCTTTTACAAAAATATTTTTGGAGACAGGCTGTGGCATAGTCACACCTTAGGGACGTCCATTAATCACTTGATCTTTTTTTTAGCATTTTTAATCCCTCCCTCCGCCTTGGTGATACGTGGTGTGGTTTAAGACTATGACCCAGCGCCCTCCCCCACCAATATCACGTGAATGCTTAGTACCTACTAAGAAGTAGCCCATAGCTTGTTACATTCTTGGTTTTTGCCTTTTATACTTCGCAAAAAGGTCTTTATACAGATCACCTACTTTAAACTTCGTTCGCTGCCTGGGAACGGTAAGTCAAAGTCACATTACACGCCGCTTTTCTTCTTCTTCTTCTTAATGAATGGCCTCTGTGAGTGATTAATCACAACTTCGCCAATGTCAAGTAAAATAAGTTTAAAAAATTATAATAGATTTATATTTTAGTCGTCAGTCATGTCGGTTCATTGTCTAAGTCTCACACGCCGCTTTTCATTTTAGAAATCGCAGCGTTTGACGTATAAATAAATACACGTGATATCTTACTACACCCTCCCTCCCCCTTGTGATACTTCGTGATTTTTGTCAAATAACTAAATATATAAATTCCTCTATTGAATTTGAAGAGATTATACATACATACGATATGTATGTATAATCTCTCACCATATACCTTGTAGGGTAGGCAGAGAGAACAGAGTGCCAGAGAACTCTATCCTTGCATACTTCACTCGCTTCCTCAACATTTATAATTCTCTTCATACACGCACGCCGGTTTCGGAGACTCTTGACTCCACCTTCCTTCAGTACATAACCGATTTGGTCTAGGTAGGTTAGTCTCGGTCTTCCCTGGTACCTACATCCTTTGAAGAGATTATAAAAATATTATATAGTTAAATTCATATTTTATTAGTCGTGTTTCAACAGGATAAGAGGTTGGTAATTGTATTCTTACTCTGTCATCACATAGAGAAAATAAAATGTATTTTTTTTCCTTCCTGTATGCAAAAGAGAACATAAAATTTATTAATTAGGTAATATACACAGAATATATAGACATAATATAAATATCAGTACTGCACCATAGATACGAGATAACTGCACGAATGGGATAGTGGTTAAGATATCAACTTCGATTCCTACATACGACAATAATTGGTGCGATCAATAAATTGTATTGTGTGTTCCGAGTCTGGATGTAAATTAAGTCCGTTAATTATATGTTTGTAAAGTCCCCCGCAATATAAGGATTATTTTCTTAATATATGTGCCGTCTTATTAAAAAATAAATAGTAATAAAATATATTTTTTTACAGAACCGCCACTTAAACTTCAAATTGGTAAGAATACAGTATTATTTCTATAAATTACCATCCCCGTGGGCCAACGGGACAAAAAATAAAACTGTCACCACTTCTCACTTGCTTGTAGAAGTTGTACAAAATCGACTGTCTCACTAGGGGAGTAATTAAATGTACAACACCTCACTAGAATCGCCAATTGACCTACCAAGCGTGACGATTATAATACCATCTCCTCGTTTGTCGGGTAAACCTACTACGAACAATGGACAGCGAAAAACTAAATACTTGATGGATTCTGGTGTCGTCCAGTATTATTTCCTTTGGTATATGAATACTGATCACAATTCCCTTGATATAGTGATAAGAAACGCCTATTTTACCTATACCCAGGAAAAGAAATTCGATTCGTTTCGATTTGAAATACGTCACTTCGAACTTGCCTAAGATATTATTAGTCATCAGTCTGTTACTAAAATAGAGACAGGGTGTAAAATTATACGATTGAAGTAAAAATTTAGTTTTAAATGGAATCTTATTAATTATTTAATTACTTTTAATATAGCATATATTGTATTTATTATTAATTTATTTACATGAAGCTAGCAAAAAGCTAAGCTCTCACAAGGGCTCGCGTAAGACAGTTTTATTTTTTTTATTTAGTTCTGTTGCAGCGATGTTAACTTTATGATTTTCTAATAGATGGCGTTAGTAGTACAATAAAATTCTATCCAATGAATACAACATTGTTAATGTTCTTTTTTTTAATGTATATAATTTTTTTTTGACAAATAACACATCTTGATATAATGTTAAATTACTATGTTAAAGCATAAATCTATAGTCTTTATAGTTTTTCAGTAAATTGTACCACAGACATGCTCAGGCTGTAGGATAGCGTTAGGATGCATTTGTCTCTCCCTGATTATGAAAGCGAGATGAGCGTATGTCTCACTTATCTTCTATATCCGAAGGTAAGTGAGACACTGCTCCCTCACTACCTGACACAATATTTCCCCTACCAAATTTAGTCACACTAAAAGGTAGCAGATCAGAATTTTTATAACGCTCCGATAAAATAATTTCAATTCACAAATTAATAATCAATAAAATCTTCAAAAACACTTCACGTAATTTATGGACGCCCCTTTAAGTATGATTTAAAGGACTTTGTTTTGACTAGTTTTATATGTTTTCTTTTTTCACAGATCGTGATATACATCTACCGTATCTGCTTACAATAGCTATTCTAATAACAATAATCATAGTTCAATCTACCGCCTTATTATATTTTATTTGCAAAGGTAAGAATATCTCTTTATTTAATCTTATTATTATTATTTCCGTATGGTGACGGAGTAAAAATACAATTCACCACCCCCTATCTTACCCGTGGGTGATCGTACGAGACGACTAAGGGATATAAAACGCATATAACATCTATGCGAGAGAAGGAAAACTCGAAACAAAACCCTATACCAACACGTCTGGCCAGCGTGGTGTAGTAGGTCAATTACCCTCCCATTATGGAGGAGGCTCAAGCCCAACAGTGGGACATATATGAACTGAGATGATGATGATTATTATTATTATTTTATTATTTATGGTGGCAAACGAGCAAGCAGTACACGATGGTAAGTGTTACTGCTGCCTATGAAACCAAACCCACATAGAAAATTAGGCTGGCAGTTCTCTCGTTCACCTAACGAAGTGCAACACATTGTCAGTGCTTAGATGTCCATTTTCTGCGAGAGTGTGGTACTACCAAACGGATCGGGCCATGGCTGTAGACAGAAAACTGTCAACAGTGTAGCCTTACCAATATTAAGACCCTAGAGTTTAATCCTAAAGCTACAAACTGGGGTAGATATCTATCCCAAGTAAATTTTCATCTGAGTATCCACCCTTCCATGACCCTGAACGTATTGTATGATGATCGGTCCAGGCAAAAAAATGCATAACGAATTCAAGTATTTACAATATAGGAAATTGAAATTGGGGTATCAGGCATTAAAAACCGGTATAATGATTAAAATGATCGATTCAAGAGGGTCGAGGTCGGTTTGATTCTCATGCAGAATAATACTCTGTGTGACCCAAAAATTATTGTTCTAAGTCTAGATTTAATTTGTGTTTGTTAATTATATGTTTGTAAAGTCCCCCGAAAGACAAGGATTATTTTCTCAATGCAGATCTTTAAAATATAAAACTAAAAAAACTGAAAAATCTAAAACTATCAAGTGAGCTGCTTGTCCGTCCATAAAAGAAAATGCCACACCCTGCAATAAGGAATAAATCCATCCACAGCCGTTAAAAATTAAAAAAACATAAACAAATCCTTGTATTGCAGGGGACTTTACAAACACGCAATCTATAGACACAAATTACACCCAGACTCAATAATTTATATAGAGTAAAAAGGACTTTCATCTATAAAGTTCCTATTTAGAACCGTCACTATAAGAGACCTCCAAACCAAAAAGTGCATAATCACTGCAGTCAACTAAAATTTCGAGTATGCCCTCACTCTCAATAATACCTATAATCCATTTATTTTCCTTATATATATAAAAACAATAAGAAATGTAGATTCTCCTCCTCATGCTTGTTAATTTTTTTAAAATTTACAGTTAGAAAGACTCAGCGACCCAAAGGACTAACAACTAAGGAAATACCGCCACAAAATGATAGTACGTATTGCATCAATATAATTATTCTCTTGCTAATTTTCTATAGGGTCGTCCATTAATTACGTAAGAGCATAAGCCAGTCGAGCTGAATCTCACCAAATCTTACGTGGAGAAAAGAAGTTTCGACAAAAACCTGCCTAATTTTTTTTTGTGAAAAAATAATGTGAAAATGTTAGAAAATCATATTAATTTAAACAATCTCAAATGCTGTTTTTCTAGTCTTAATTATCACCTTGATTATATCTCAATTACTTGAAATGATAACAGGCCACCTGCCTGACGTTCCTTAGGATTATATTTGTTGACCAGACGGCTTCAGACGGAATGGACCCAAGTCTATGTAAAGCTTTTAATCATCTTTTATAATACTCAAGAGCAAGGTTTGCTAGTACTCGTAGCCATCCCCCCACAGCAGAATTGCGTTTACTAATTAATAAAATGTATTAAATATAACACATTTATATTTTGATATTAATATAAAAAATTTGAAAGGTCTCGCGTGAGATTAGGGATGAAGAAATAGGATTGAGACAAAGATTATGACATCTCATCAGGAGGGAAAATACAGAAAATCCTGTAAAACGTTAAATGTATAAAATAATATCTGATATTTACCCGAGTATTACACGTTTGAAATTAATTTCCGAATATCGAATAGCCGTTCTCCTTTTAAAAATCAAATATGAACCCGGTAGAATTTATTTAAATACCTATATCCTTTACGTAATTAACGGACGGCCTCTTTGTATTAAAGGAAACAGTTATAACTCGAGGAGATATCTTGCTTTGATCACTTCGACCTCTTTGTAATATTGAAGCGACCAACAAAATGGTTACATTTCTTAGAAATATAATTGTTTTATTTTATTTCCAAATGATAATAGTAGGCCATGCTACTGATAGTTTTCTGCCTGCAACCTGATCTACCGGCTTTTTAGAGGTAGTTACTCTTATAGAAAATCAATGTTGGTATAAAAACAATTGGCATATATGCATTTTGTTCGTTGAACAGGAGGGCTTTAACCCCTCTCCTACCATCCAGTCCTTTCATTCCATTCCCTAGAATCAAATTATCCATTTTAGTTTTAAGCAATAATTTGACGATATCCGTGGAATTGCTAAAATCTATAACCACTTATGATCAAATAGAATGGCCTACTAGTTTACCACTAAAGGCAAAAGAATTATTAAAAAAATAGGAATCCATATTCTAAGGTAACTAAATTCGGCAGAATATATTTTTTTTTTATGAAGAAACTAATAAAATCTGACTTCAATAAATCATTTTTTTATTAAAATTAGATTAAAATACGTAACGATTAATAAAAATATATAAAAAAAAAACATTCCTGTTTATTCGTCATAATAAAATTACTGAATAAGACTCTAGAACGAGTCAAATGACATTATTTCAATTTATGGATTATAAAACTAATTTTAAAACTAAAAATGAATGAAATAGAGATTTTTAAACTTTCCAGTACGCTATATTGCCGGGCCCGGTATAAAAAGCAAGAAGATTGTACCTATAGTCAGTACTGATAGCCAGAGTGAGATTTACGAGGTCCCTGATATCACTTTAAGTGGTAAGTGCAACAAAAATATTGATATGAACTAACAGAATATTAATTTTTATGAATTTACATTTATTTTTTTTTATTTATATGTCCCTTAAATTGGATAGTCTATAAAGTCTTGAGACAATACTGCCTCGTATGACATTATATTCTAAAAAACAAAATTCATCTGATGATAGTTTTTTTTTTAATCATTCATATTTATGACCCATACAAAGTCCTTTAGTCGAATATATAACTTAAAAATCTGAATATATCCAAGTCCTTTATACTTTGCCACAACTCATAGAATAATATTTTAACTTATATTTACTAGCTTATTCGTAATCGTTGTCCTTCAACAAGTTAAATCGTTACCATTAATTGGCCGCCGATAACCATATTATGATTCTTCTATGAATTTTGGAATTCTAGTTAAAATAATTCGTCCAATCAAATTCAAATATTTACAAAAGCATTCATGTATATTGTAAAACAGTTAATAAATATATTAAATAATCTATTATAAATGCTCATTTAAAGTGTTTAAGTAGCTTTTCCTTATGTAAATCGCATATTTCCCTAATCTATTTATATAGCACTCAGTCTACGCGTCACCGCCTAAAATGGTAATTATGATTCATGTATATGAACTACTAAAGAAATTAATAATTATTAAATGAGTTTCGAAAATCCTACAATATATATATATATCTATATATATATATATATATATATATATATATATATATATATATATATATATATATATATATATATACACCTATCATATGTCCCATTCCAGTCCATTGTCAGGGTTAAAGGCATCCTTTAACCCTCCTTTATAATAGGAAGAAAACTGACCTATTCTATTACGGTACTCAGACGGGCTGGTATATTACAGCTAAATCAAATCAAATCATTTACTATGCATAAGTCTCATAGAGGCACTTACATATTGTTAATTTTACATTATTTTTTTAAAATTAATATTAATTAATCTACCACCGAATCAGAAAGCAGCCACAAACTGAGAAGATCTGACAAGAAACTCAGTGGGCTCGTCATTTTTTTTTAAATTATATATTTTCACGAAAGTGACTGTGATAAAATCAGAATGAGGGTATTTTACATGTTATTAATTTATTATCTAATCGATTACCTTAAAATTTCGTATATATATTTACAGTAATCCAGAAAAGTCCTTAGTTAGCTTTTACGTGATCAAAAACATTTTATTGCGATCGACGTTCTAATTTAACTAAATTTCGAATCTAAATGTCTAATCTAAATTTCAGCCGAAAATAGTTTTTTACGTAGCTGTCCTACAAAACTATAAAAAATAGAAAACATTTGATATAATTTATGAAAAATATATATATATATATATATATATATATAATTATTTACTTAAATAAATTATAATAATTTCACTTTATATGTTTATAATTGTAAAAATTGAAACAAATAATGATTGCTTAATTATAGTAAATTTAGACTAATTTGAAATAGAAATAAAAATTTAATAAAAGTAAGCCCCAGCTTACTTTTAAAGAGAAGCTTACTTTTTAAGAAAAGTAACATCAAGCAATAATTGTCATAAATATTGCTTTAGGCCACATCCTTACCTAAAATTTAGGGTCTCCATGAGCCATCCGGATAATAAAATCTGTAAATAAAAGATTACCACGCAAAGGTCTAAGTTTGAAAACTATGGCGAGTATTGTTAAATTTTTAATTGTCGCTAGCTTCGATGGTAAACATTAAGAGTAGACCATTGTGTCTAAAGGTTATTTCTTATATAAAAAACAAATATAATGTATGTGGATTAGCCTAGTGATTTTAGTTGTTATTAATAACTGACATAGGTAGGGTAGCCAACATTTTTTCAGCGAAATACAGTATTTTCAAACATATGATATATTTTTAATATATAATTATTTACTAAATAAACATACTTAATAATATTAATAGTTAAATAAAAATTAAACTTTGAGCTTGAATAACTTTTAAGCCAATATATTTAGCGAGAAATTATAAGAGACCTTTTTTGTAGAACGTTAAATTTACAATAAGCTTGTCACTTTTCATAACTTTTGATCCATTTGTCGATGAGTTACAAAATTCTAAAGAACAAATGAAATTTTTCCCATGTTATTTCCATAGAAAACTTAGGTTGGAATGCGGACAATCTCAACGTTAATATTAAGAGCTCAAATTTTGAGGGAATTCTTTTTTATCAATTTGTAAGCATTTGAACCCCTGGGAGCAAAGAAATTCGTAGTCACCCCCTTTTAAGGACCACCCTAATAATGATATATACATATACATAAAATAGACGATATTTTTTACTTATTTATTTTTATAAAAACTATATTTATTTTCATTTCTTGATTTTTTAACAATGTTCTGTCTGAAATAAAAGTGTCATATGCATGCCATTCAATTTTTAGATTAACGTAAATCAAAAGGTGATTTTTTTTTATAGAGACATATTTTTTTAGATAGACTTCTGTTTCTCTCTTTACACCATTTCCAATTCATAACTGAAAAAAAAATATTAGATTTTGTTCGGTGTTGAAATATACAGGGTGAAAGGGGACCGCTCCCGAAAACAAAGACAGGTAACCCTACTTGTAATGATAGGCTAGAAAAAAAAATAGATTCGGATGAAAAAAAATTTTTTTTTTCACCACGCGAGGTCGTTGAACTCTTGAACATATGATCGTGAGTTTTGAATAGATTGCGTCTTTTCTCATCTGAGTATAGTTACGTATTTTTATCGAGTTATCGTTACATGGCACTGTCCTAATACGATGGAATGTGAAAAAAAACATAAAAAAAATTGTGAAAAAAAAAAAATTTTTTTTTCATCCTGATCAATTTTTTTTCTAGCCTATCATTACAAGTAGGACTAGTAGGGTCACCTGTCTTTGTTTTCGGGAGCGGTCCACTTCCACCTGTATAGTAGTTATATATTTTTTCAACAGTATATAATACGCAGACCCGAAATATAGTACAATACTATATATTATAGTACGGCTGGCAACCCTAGTCATAGGCGATAATCCTAGCTAGTTAGCTGCATGTTATATATATATATATATATATATATATATATATATATATATATATATATATATATATATATATATATATATATATGTATGTATATATATATATATATATATATATATATATATATATATGTATGTATATATATATATATATATATATATATATATATATATATGTATGTATATATATATATATATATATATATATATATATATATATATATATATATATATATATATATATATATATATATATATATATATATATATATATATATATATATATATAAATCTAGAGGTCTTTTGAAATACATAGGTCAGATTGTAATTATTCCGTGGAAAAATTATATTCTGCTGAATTTGGTTAGACTAAAAATTTAGGACTATCTTTCTTTCTGGTTTAATTAACACAGTTAAAATTAATAAAAGATACAGGTACCACACACAAGATGAGCAATTGGTAGTGGGATACCTCACCGAAATCAAACTGGGATAGTTTATTTACATTTACATAAATATTTTGTTTTTATTTTGGTTTAATAATTTTATCCGATTAATCCCACTATTATTTTTGTAATATATATGCATATATAACTAATTTCTTTTTTCTACACAGATCAAGACACACTGAAGTCTAATAATAGCATACGACCTAAATTGCCTTTACCCGATGAAGAATGCATATATTCAGGTATGTAAGATAGTCACTTCTGTATGGTGAAAAATTTCCGTGTAATATTTGGAATACAATTCACCATTTTATTAGTAGGTAACTTAAAAGACGGCTATAGTTCATTACTGCAGCGGCCAGCAAAAGAGGCATCATAATCAATTTCTAGTTGTGGCCAAGGCTTGTATAGTGCTTTTCTCAAATAATGCGCAGAAATTAAAACTAAGTAGTACTAAGTAGAACTTGTGTACATGACGAACAACGAACAACTTTTTTCACGTGCTAAAGGGTTCATTTGTTTTTTTTTTCATCATCAAACAGGTTTCTTTTTCAAGCCAGTTCGAAATTTAAATAAAACTCCGATAAGTTGCCTATTTGTTTACCATAATAATATTTTGAAGTAACAAATCGTTCCATTTTTAAAATACATGATACATAGATATGAATTTACATATATATATTTATGTAGGCCTCATAACCAGGCTCAAAGTCGTCGTTGGATACAGGCGGCACAGGACCGCACTCTGTGGCGTAAAATGAGGGAGGCCTACGTTCAACAGTGAACGACAATAAGCTGAAATGATGATGATGATGATGATGATATTTATTTGGCCGCTAAAACACGACAGATATGAATTTTCATACATTTTTTGCCGGCCGCTGCTCGCATGTATTTGGTCAGTACAGCAATTTTGATTTATCTCGAAATAGGTTGTCAAAATAATGCTCAAATTTCCAAGCATGTTTGAGAAAATGGATATAATCATACATTTATGTAAAAAGAGAATGACCAGTGCGGTATGGTACATCAATTTCACTCCTGTTTAGAGGAAGCTCGAATAATGTGATGTATTTGAACTGAGATGATAATGATATCCGATATCCCTCTATCTTACCTGTGAGTGATCGTACGAGACGACTAAGGGATATAAAACGCATATAACATCTATGCAAAAGAAGGAAAACTGGAAACAAAACCCTATACCAACACGTCTGACCAGCGCGGTATAGTAGGTTAACTTCCCTGCCATTACAGAGGAGGCTCGAGCCCAACAGTGGGACATATATGAGCTGAGATGATGATGATATCAGTTCTGGGAAACTTATAACACCAACTTTACTCATCAACTCTAGTGCTAAGCATCATAATTATGGTAATATTCTTCCTTCGTCGCATATATCCAAATGTAAATAGGCTGATGAACGGTGATGATGAAAGCACTTGTTTCTTTATCAGACTGGAGTTCTGTTACAAATAAAATAAATATAAAATATTATTTTACAGAGCTTCCGGAAATAACTAACCCACCAGCTCCTGCCTTCCAGCCACCGGGTATGATTTTATTAAATGATTCTAATTTTTTTTTTATCAAGCCACTAATATCAGGGAATCAATTTAAAAAAATTACGGCAGGATATAGAGCAACGCACAACCTTTCTGACGCTCCGAAATAAAAAAAATCTGGACAGACGCCGCCCATTCTATCCGGGGTGACGGGAAGACGGTGTACGGCCCCAAAACCCACCATTTTTCCTTTCCATCTCCATTGGACTGAGAACTGGTACCGCTTGATTGACATCTGTGGCCAGTTACCCTTTCGGGTTTTTTTTTATTGCTTATGGTGGCAAACGAGCTAGCAGCACACCTGATAGTAAGTGTCATTGTCTCCAATGGACCTTTGCAATACCAGGGGTATAACTAGGCCGCTGCCTATCAATACATACCCCAAAACCCATCCCAGTTGAGCTGCCGGCTCTCTCGCTCACCGAACGAAGCGCAATAGCACATTGCCATTACTCAGACGTCGATTTTCTGCGAGAGTTTGGTACTACCCCGGACGGATCGGCCCGCGGCTGTAGACAGAGAACTGTCCACAGCGTTGTCCTACCACTATTCTAGGTATCTACTACATCGATGCCCTGGCATCAAACAACAATGTTGTTGGGAAATCGCCTCACGTGGTTGGACTCTACAGGTGGCTGTTCAATCTTTGGTCCATTGCATTCACTCGTAATCTCTGCTTGCCATAATAAACGTTTCTATTCGATTCTATCTCTGTTCTTTGAAAAGTTTTTACTAACCGGATGATACGAGTAAGTTAAATGAAAAATTCATAGAATATACACATTTTTATATAATAACTAGCTTCTGCCCGCGACTTCGTCCGCGTGGAATAGTTGTAAGTTAGCGTTAATCCAAAGTAACTATTCCTTCTACAATATTTTATCCCCCTTTTCAACCCTTTACAACACTTTTTCCAATTAAAAAGTATTCCTATATCCTTTCTCAGGCTTTAGACTATCTGTGTACCAAAATTCATTTAAATCGGTTCAGTAGTTTTGCCGTGAAAGCGAAACAAACATAGTTACTTTCGCATTTATAATATTAGTAAGGATTTTAATTGTTATTTTATTAGTATCACCAGCAGTACGTCCAAGACCAGTGAGATCAGGCAAAATACAAGAGAAACAAGAGATGTTATTCTCTGAAGCCCAACTGGAACCGCCGAAGCCCAAAATCACACCAGCCATGTTGAATAGAGCCATCAAACCCCCTGCTGCCCGTAAGTACAGAATTTTCTTTTTGAAAATTTCTTTCATCGAGTTGGATGATATTTAGATGACTAAAAATTCCTTCAACGAAATGGTAAAATATATAGGTTCCATGTTCTAATGGAGTAAGAATACAATTCACCAGCTCCTTTCTTGGATGCGTTTCGTAAAATGCGAGTAAAGGGTATCATATCTAAATAACATCTATGCAAAAAAAGGAAAAATCGATATAAAACCCTATAGCAAAACATCTTATCAGCGTGATATAATAGGTCAATTTTCCTCTTATAGTGGAGGAGGTTCCAGACCAACAGTGGGACATATATGAGCTAAGAAAATGATAATAATGATTCGCTAATCATTATTACATGACTTCACCAGCTTCTAATCATTTTTATGAATAAATAGATTTGATTCTATCGTTAGGACATTTTTTTTTGTTGTATCTGTAGTGTGTGTATTATATTATACGCTTAGACTCTAGAGTTGTTACACGACTGTTCACTACGACCCATAATACACGTGTCCTACGACAAGTCTCTAGCGAGCTCTTGTATTGACATATTATTAGATGTACTCCTTACTCATCATATTAAATGTCCATACAGATTCTAAATAATAATAATTTCATTCATTTTCAGAATTAAATCCTGTGCCACCACATAAAAATGGTAAGTCATATTTAAAAATAAAATATGTTTTTTATTTAAATATTAAATACCTCCATGTGGTGACGGAGTAGAATACTATTCACTGCCCCATATCTTACACGTGGGTATCGTACGAGACGACTAAGGGATATAAAACGCTTATAACATATATCTATGCGAGAGAAGGAAAACTCGAAACAAAACCCTATACCAACATGTCTGACCAGCGTGGTATTAACTTCCCTCCCACTGCGGAGGCCCGAGCCCAACAGTGGGACATTGATGGGCGTGATGATGATTAAATACCTATCTTCCATTTCAAATTCGGCACGACACGACACTTTGTCGAAATTGCGCAGGGAGGCGGAAAGGACGGCATACAACCTTATAGCATCTCCCTATAATTATTTGGGCAGAACACCAGTATCAAGTCTTTGTCTTTGGTGACTCCCTACTATATATATATATTTGTTAAAACAGGCCTTATTATTATTTATACATGTTTGTCTTTTTTTATTTGTTTATGTTCATACAATCGTGTATAATGGCAATAAAATGTAGTTTATTTTTTAACTGTTTCGATATTATTAACATTTCATTTCATCTTTCTCATGCCCTTATCCCAATTACTTGGGATCGACGTAATATTGTACTTGTACATATTGCAAAATATATATTGGCAATAGTTTTATAACCGGCCGCCTGCCAGATGTCAAGCCTCCTTGAGAATGTAATTGTTGACCAAAAGGCATCAGACGGAGGTGGCTCACGTCGTTATAAGGCCTTTAGTTGTCTTTTACAACATCCACAAGCAAGGTAAGGTTTGGTAGTATTCGTAGCCGCTACCAAACCGCACGCAATATTATTAAACACATTTAATTTAAAAAAAAAACAACTTTATATTTTTTTTTTTCGTTTTCAGATAATCCACCTACAGTAGGGCGTAAAAAAGGTAGGTTTTATTCAATTCCATGCAGCAGTTGACCCGATATAAAGTTCTTAATCGTATTTTCGACGTCCACGAGTAAACAGTTGGTAGTATTCGAAACCACTACCATACTGCACACAATGTTCATCATCATCTCAGCTCATATATGTCCCACTGTTGGGCTCGAGCCTCCTGCATCATGGGAGGGAAATTGACCTACTATACCACGCTGGTCAGACGTGTTGGTATAGAGTTTTGTGTCGAGTTTTCCTTCTCTTACATAATGTTATATGCGCTTTAATTTATGCGCTTTAATTTATTATATCGGACAATGTTTACACATTGTATAGACTTAATACTTCAAACTTTACAGTTAGAATTGTATTAAACGATGACACAACCTTGTTATTCAAATTACTGAAATTTGAAGACGTAAGATATAATATGATTCGAAATTTGCATGTCCTAAAATAGTTCACAATGGTGTAAGTGGCAGCACGGTTGGGCCGGATTCCCAATAGGTGCGGGTTCGAACCCCGTTTGTGACATCATTTTTCGTTTCGTATCGGGTATTTATAACTAATATTTTTTATCGTATAAGCCACTGAGCAGAACCCACTTAAGTTATCGTTTTTAATATGATGGTCCTTTTCGAATCTAGCATCTATAATGATACCTAATGTGTGGTGACGGTGGAAGAATACAATTCACCACCCCCTATCTTACCCGTGGGTGATCGTAAGAGACGACTAAGGGATATAAAACACATATAACATCTATGCGAGAGAAGGAAAACTCGAAACAAAACTCTATACCAACACGTCTGACCAGCGTGGTATAGTAGGTCAATTACCCTCCCACACCCTACCCCATTTGATAAATCACATTAGATCTTTACGTTTACAATTACCCTTACATTGCTCCTAGGTGTCGAACCGGATGAACTGACAGTCTAAGCGTAAGACTCTTCAGAGGGCGATATGGTAACCACCACATTAATCCCTTAAAGGGAAATCCCTTTTAAAATGCCCTAAAAAATCTAATATCCGTTAACGAAACTATCCCAAGCTATCGAATAAACTGAAATAATTTCATACTGTATTCGAAACCGATATAATGATATGTCCATATCCGTATCCAGATCCGAAAATTCTTATCCACAACGTCACTAACAATGATGATATTAATTTAACCCTCTTGAATTAAACAATTAAAATATTCATAATGCTCCATTTTTTTTAAATTTTCAGATCCTTTACCGAATCCAGTGAGACATAATGGTAAGTTTAAAATCATCACCACCACTATTCAACCTGCCGCTGTCCACTCCTGGACTTACTTCCTGAACCACCCGCGAATGACAGAATAGTGCTGTAAAAAACATGCTCAATATACCGATAGGTGATCTCAGTGCTTTACGTTTTCCATTAGAGAGCTGCTTCTCACTCTTCTGTAAGATGGATGCATTAGATATCGCAAGCAGTTTTATTTTTCCATTGATTTCAAGGTTAGATTGGGCAATAATAATATGACACGTTATATTATCACGGGAGTTACACGTCGCTCATTAAATGCCACGGATGGTTCGCACTGGGTTCATCCAAACTATAGCCAGTCAAAAAAGGTTGTCCTAAATAATACTGCTATTTTACCACCCACGGGTTAAAAAGGGAGTTGTAAATTATGCGTTTATTCTGTCACCATAAGAGAAAAGAGCAAAAAAATGCCTTTTGCATTAAGTTAAGGCAATTGAACCCTGTTGTGCGATGGCGGCTACGAATACAACCAGCCCTTACATTGCTCGCGGATGTAGTAAAGATGACTGAAAGCTACCTGGACTATATCCGATGGCGTCTGGTCAACAATTACATTCCCAAATAACGTTGACGTTAGGCAAATGGCTGGATTTTGCAACATATATGATGGCAGAAGAATATATATTGTTTCGACCTCATGTGTTTGAAATAAAAGCAGGAGGTAGATGCTAGTCATTTAACTCCGTTGAATTAAAAGTTAAAATATCCATAATTATTGATTTCATGCAATTTTCAGATACTTTACCGAATCCAATGAGGCATAATGGTGAGTTATTATTTTAAATCATTATCAATCTTTTGCCGTCCACTCTTGGAAGTAGTCCTCCCCGCGATTGAGGGGATAGTGCCATAGTGCCGTAAACGCCACGCTTGGTCGGTGGTTTGGCATTCACAATGAGATATTATACGTTTCTCAAGAACTGCTGTCCATTTTTCTTGAGAGACCACTTGTGACAATCATTTTTCGCTCGTAATCGGGGTTTTATAAATAATCAAGCATATTAAAAGCTAAATTTCAGTAATTCGAATAACAGGGTTGTGCCATCGTTTAATACAATTCTAACTCCAAAATTTGAGTATTAAAGCTGTATAATGTTGTAAACAATGTCGAGATGGCACACGTCTCCTTAAAGACGAAAATATAATACGATGCGAGAATTGAATGTCCTAGAATAGTTCACGGTGGTGTAAGTGGTAGCACGATTGGAAAGGATTTCCAATAAAAGTGTTCGAATCCCACTTGTGACAATCATTTTTCGCTCGTAATCGGGTTTTTTTTTTAAATTATATTCTTATCTCGATAATTTATTGGTAGGAGTGAGGATTGGCAATCATAAAGTACAAATTCGACCCACTGTTGGAAAAGCAATTACACATTTGGTTACTCTTCAAAGAGTGCGAAATTGGTAAATAGTTATACTATTTCAACTACTACTATTACAACTAGAACAAGCAAAATTAAAAATAGAATCAAAATAAAATACAAGAGCAAAAGTAGATACAGCTGTCCACTCTGTGTTCATTACCACATTGAATGGCAATGCTTAACCTCTGTGGCCACTAAAGGCCATTCTGGTCACATGTCACTTTATAAAGGCGCTTATTTAAATCTTTAAAGATATTATTGATGCCAGGTCCCCACGGGCTTAGTGTTTCTACCCAAAAAACTATGCACTGTCTACAATCTTCACGTTTTTTGAGGTTCTCTGCTGATTCTGCTGCCACTCCAACCTTATTTTCAGTCCCGAAAGTCCCACTGCTGAGCACAATCATTTCTAATATTTACGCGAGTATTACACATTTGAAAGAAAATATATTTTACGGATTCTATCGCGTTTGTATTTAATTTTTAATTGCCCGACATTTCGAACACTTTACATCGTTCATGATCACGGGCGTATTGAAATTAAAAATCAATTACAACCACGATAGAATCCGTAAAATTTGTTTTATTTCAAATATTAAAACAAATTACAAATTTTTTCAATTTTCATATGTGTTTCAAACGATAGACACTTGAATTTAAATACATACTTCGAATTAATAAAAACTTTTTGACTGTCATGTATCGGCAGTCTTTCTTTTTAACCTCCATTAAGGAACACAAATTGCAACCAGATTCAGAACAATCGTTTGTTGATAGCACAAACTCTTAAATACTTATTTGACACGTTCGATTCCCGTTCATTTTGACAATGTTACACGTTCGATTCCCACGCTGTATAATATTTTGTGCGATTCACTATCATCATCATCACAGCCCATAAATGTCCCACTGCTGGGCTCGGGCCTCCTCCGTAATGGGAGGGAAATTAATTCACCTCATTGAAACTAACTACTAATCTAACTAATTATAACGTTAAACAATGCGTTGTACACATCGTTATAATTAAACATTTGTCTTTTAATTTTAAATTCATCATCATCATCATCACAGCCCATAAATGTCCCACTTTTGGGCTCGAGCCTCCTCCGTAATGGGAGCGAAATTAACCTACTATACCACGCGGGTCAGACGTGTTGGTATAGGATTTCGTTTCGAGTCTTCCTTCTCTCGCATAGATGTTATATGCGTTTTATATCCCTTAGTCGCCTCTTAGTAAGATATGGGGTTGTGAATAGTATTCTTACTCCGTCACCACACGGAAAATCGATCCACTAATTGTTGTTTTAAATTTGAGTGTAATTTATGTCCGTTGATTATATGATTATAAAAGCCCACACAATATAAAGATTATTGCTTTGTGAAGGGCAAAATGTTTATTCTAACTCTTAAATTAATATTTCCTGATTTTACAGAACCTAAGCCACCACCGCAAAGAAGTAACGGTAAGTTGATCTTTTACTTCTATATATCCATCCTACGTTTTCTTTTTTGGCAGGATATTCTTTGCTCTGACCGTCGTGGATGAGGGAAGGGCGGCATGTGGCCTTATAAAACACCGTATTCTCTCCATACCGTTATAGACCACTGCTAATAAGTCCTTGACACTCGTGGCTTTCCAGGATCCATCCTATTTATGCCTACTGTTGAGTAGCGTTCCTAAGTTGGATAATATCGTAATTACCATGGTTGACAGGTCGGCAATCACAATTGGTATAGCAGTAGAAGAATACTGCTATCCACGCAGCCGCAAGATTGTGTGAAAATAGAGTAAATATGGCGTTGACTCCAAGTAATTTTGATAAAATCAGGATACTAATGATGTTGTCCTAACCATCATTCTCCTACTCTTATCCTAATAACTTGGGATCGATACAATATATACTCTTCTTTCATAGTACATATTATAAAAGTTATTGGCAATAGTTTTATGACCGGCCGCCTGCCAGACGTCAACCCTCCTTGAGAATGTAATTTTTGACCAAACGGCATCAGATGGAGTTGGCCCAGGTCATTATAAGACTCTTACTCGTCTTTTACGACATCCACGAGCAAAGTAAGGGTTGGTAGTATTCGTAGCCGCTACCACACAGCTTCCTAGTTGTCCTAACCATAATATTTAATTTCATTTAATTTACAGATACTTTACCAAATCCGATGAGACCTAATAATGGTGAGTAATTATTACAAGCATTTTTTACTGTCTGTATATAATTAAATCATTCACGTTAAATTTGACATTCTCCCTGGTGTTTGATTTAGCTTGCAATTTTGTAAACATCATTAGTTCTCATGTCAATGCAATGCTCAATATATTAAAATATATGGCAATAGTTTTATAAATGGCCTAATAATTTACGACATCCACGAGCAAAGTATGGGTTAGTAGTATTCGTAGCCGCTCCCAAACACGTCTTTTCCGACTACCACTATAAATTAGAGGATACTAATTATATTATTGACTAAGCTCGACTTTTCTCTACGTAATAAAATCCGCATTATGAAAATGCGTATGAGTATGGATGTAACCGACGTACTTCAAAGAACAATCAAGGCTTAGCACGTTGAAATGGCAATAAGCCGATCATGACGCTTGTCGAATTGACAACCATTGGAATAGAAAGGCTCTCGCGCAGCGAAAACAAATCAGACGAAGCCTTGTAGAATATTCCCTCACCAACTAGATTGACAACGGTTTAAAGTACAAGGAACTGTTGGATGCAAGTGGTCCAAAACTATTTTGAGTGGCAATCTCCACTATGTACTAATTAATGAATTAATGGATAGAATTATAATTTTAAACTTCCAAACGAGGAATACTGGATAAAATTAGCATGTCCTAAAATAGTTCACGATGGTGTAAGTGGCAGCACGGTTGGGCCGGATTCCCAATAGGTGCGGGTTCGAACCCCGCTTGTGACATCATTTTTCGTTTCGTAATCGGCTATTTATAAATAATTAAGCATATTAAATGCTAAAAATTTCAGTAATTTGAATAACAAGGTTGTGTCATCGTTTAATACAATTCTAACTGTAAAGTTTGAAGTATTAAGTCTATACAATGTGTAAACATTGTCCGATAGATGGCATACGTCACCTTGAAGACGTAAGATATAATATGAATCGAAATTTGCATGTCCTAAAATAGTTCACGATGGTGTAAGTGGCAGCACGGTTGGGCCGGATTCCCAATAGGTGCGGGTTCGAACCCCGCTTGTGACATCATTTTTCGTTTCGTAATCGGCTATTTATAAATAATTAAGCATATTAAATGCTAAAAATTTCAGTAATTTGAGAAATTAACAGTTTTAATAATTATATTAATTGGTTTTTAGCTTTCCAACTGCCACCTATCGCACGCCCTGTCCCTGGACCCAGTACATTGAAGAAAACTTTAAACCCTGGTACGTAAATTATTATAAAACTTAGTGCTAAAGGGGCTCATTTACTAAGGCTCCGTACAAATAAATTTCTGTTGATATAGTCACGCTGTTTATAATTTTATGCCAGCAGCCATAAATTAGTTAACTCGTCCGGTGTACTGCCACACTCCCGGCAAGAATCAACATTTTATTGGTAGCAATTAGCTACTGCGTTTCGCTCATTGTATAAGAGATCCGCAGGCCCTGCTGCAAAATAATTGCTGGGAAATACAATAGTACTTTACAAATGTTTTCGTTTTTCAAAAAAAAAAACTTAGAACTATTGACATTGTAGCTATGGCATTATTGAAGGTGAGGATTTGACTTACTGACGGACAATAACTAACATTAAGAAACTAGAGATATGAATAATATGATAATTTGTGAAGAAAATTGTAACACACTTTTAATAGTGTGTTACAATTTTCTATCTACAGCCGCGGGCCAGTCCGTTCGGGGTAGTAGCACACTCTCGCAGAAGATGTTGATCATCTCTGAGTAATGGCAGTATGCTATTGTGCTTCGTTCGGTGAGCGAGAAAGCCGGCAATCCAACTGGGCGGGTTTGGGGATTTCATTGGTATTGCCAAGATCCATGGGCGGCAGTGACACTTACCATCAGGTGTGCTGTTTGCTCGTTTGCCACCATAAGCAATAAAAAAAAAAGAAACTTGCAACAATTGGCTCGTATTAGTAGCTTGCATACAAAAGGAAAATAAGAAGACCACCAAATTAAAGATCTACATTTATTTAAAAATAAATTAAATACTATGTTGTCGCAAAAGCGTTTTATTAGTGTAAGAGAATATATGGAAGAAAATAATTTTGAATTTTAATATGTAATCATTTTATGCCTTAATATTGAATTTTATTCTTATTACTAAATACATGTTTTATGCCTTGATATAATATTAATTTAAGTATTTTATGAATTGTTAATAATGTAATTTTTTTTTCTTTCGCTTTCCTTGTTCATTTTAAATAAATTGTTCTTGTTTTAACTACGAAACCTAAAGTTTGCATGCTTTATGGTAAAATATGGAAGAACTGTAATTTTTTTTTATTGTAAGATCATATTTGTACCCATATTTGCAAAATAAATGATTGATTGATTGACTGTATTCCTATATACTTAAGGCAAATGAAGTCATTCTCTTATTCTTCAGATCATCATAATTCCCATTGCTGTGTCATAACTTCCACTACAATAAATAAATAAACTGTTATTATTATTTTTTTACAGTTATCCCAGTTACTCCACCAAATCCAGGGCCGAGTACTTTAAAGAAACCTCCAAAGCCTTGTAAGGAATTTAATTGATAGATTTTTATTTATATTGCGCATAATAATCACCATCTTAGCTCATAGACGTCCCACTGCTCGGCTCAAGCGAGTAACTAGTGGGAGCGAAATTAGCTAACTATAATACGTTGGTCAAAAGGGTTAGTGTAGTTATTTTGAGTTTTGCTCCTCTTGCTTAGATGTTATCTCCATATTTGTATTCTTAGTCAGTTTTTATGGCACTCGGACGTATTAGTGTAGAGTTTTATTTTGAGTTTTCCTTATGTTGCATAGATGTTATGTGCATATTGTATCTCTCAGTCAACTTTTATGCTCACAGGCAAGAGAAGATGTGGTAAATTGTATTCTTACTCCTCTCACTACAGGGATAGTCAAATAGTTAAATTTTTAAGTGCTAACCTTTTTTATCTTGCAAGTGTATGTAATACTAAGCCTTTTTAGCCAGTTGTATCTGGTCACACCATTCACATCAATTTAAGATGAATTGTGTTTTTCATTTTGTTATTTTTATCTATTTTTTTTTTAATAATACTTTTTATGGGAAGGCTTTGTAATTCTGATCCTGAGGTAAACACTGTTGGTTAGTACGCGAGCCGTGTCTCGCTTAACTTCAGGTATAGATAAAGAGTGAGACATAGGTACGCTCCTCTTACTTTTATAATTTTACGTAAATAAATATCATCATCATTCTCCTACTCTTATCCCAATTACTTGGGGTCGATACAATATGTACTCCTCTTTCATAGTACATATTGTAAAAGTTATTGGTAATAGTTTTATGACCGGCCACCTGTCAGACGTCAATTCTCCTTGGGAATGTAATTGTTGACCAAACGGTATCAGATGGAGTTGGCCCAGATCATTATAAGGCTCTTAGTCGTCTTTTACGATATCCACGAGCAAAGTAAGGGTTGGTAGTATTCGGAGCCGCTACCACACAGCAAACAAAAGTGATTTATATAATAATTACAAATTTATTGTAATAGACAAATTTCATTCATATCGTGTGTCTTTACAGCGTAAGCTCTTATGTTTTCTGTCTCAATATTCATCAATATCATCATCATCTCAGCTCATATATGTACCACTGTTGGGCTCGGGCCTCCTCCATAATGAGAGGGAAATTGACCTACTATACCACGCTGGTCAGACGTGTTGGTATAGGGTTTTCGTTTCGAGTTTCATTTCTCTTATATTATCAATGCAATTGATCAACATGAGCTAAGCATACAGTTATAATAAATACCAAATTAATATTCTTTTTGCAGTACCACCCCCAACTCCAACAGAGGCACCACCATTAGAGCAACAAGGTAATTGAAAATCAATATTTTTATTATATATTATTATTTAAAAAAAAACTGGAGATTGTTTTTTATTTATTACTAGCTTCTGCCCGCGACTTCGCCCGCGTGGAATAGTCGTAAGTTAGCGTTAATCCAAAGTAACCATTCCTCCTACAATATTTCATCCCCCTTTTCAACCCTTTACAACGCTTTTTCCAATTAAAAAGTATGCATATGTCCTTTCTCAGGCTTTAGACTATCTTACCGGTAGCCCGCTCGCACGGCGAAGAAGAGGTGCTTGCTGGGTGGGTTGATGGGGTTGCGCGCCGCCTCTTCCGTCACCCCGGACCGATTTGGCGAGGTGCAACGTCCATAGCCCACCGCAAAAAAAAAAGGCTTTAGACTATCTGTGTACCAAATTTCATTTAAATCAGTTCAGTAGTTTTACCGTGAAAGCGAGACAGACAGACAGAGTTACTTTCGCATTTATAATATTAGTAAGGATTTTAAAAACTAGAGATTGTGTTTTACTACTTAGAAGACTGGACTAAAAAACTGTTGAAGACTTCCTACGAATGTGGGATTAGCGTCTTAATTGTCATGCTTAGTACGTAAGCTGGTGATCGTGGTAGTGTTTTCGTTTCCTAGGAGATAGAAGTCGAAAATTTAATGTTATACGACAGCTCACGCTGGTGTGATAGCACGATTGGTACGGATTTCCGAATAGGTGTGGGGTTCGAATCCCATATGTGACAATTATTTTTCGTTCGTAATCAAGTTTTTATAAATAGTCTAACATGTTAAATGCTAAATTTCAGTAATTTGAATAATAGGTTCGTGTCATCGTTTAATACAATTCTAACTGCAAAGTTAGAGTATTAGATCTGTGTAATTATATTCTTATTTTATTTACTAACTTCTGCCTGCGTAAAAAGTGACTTTTTTATTATTTATGATGGCAAAATTAGCGAGCTGTGTGGTAGCGGCTATGAATACTACCATTTACTTTGCTCGTGGATGTCATAATAGACGACTAAGAGCCTTATAACGACCTGGGGCAACTCCATCTGATGCCATTTGGTCAACAATTACATTCGCAAGGAGGGTTGATGTCTGGCAGGCAGCCGGTCATAAAACTAGTGCCAATAACTTTTACAATATGTACTATGAAAGAGGAGTACATATTGTATCGACCCCAGGCAATTGAGATAAGAGTAGGAGAATGATGATGTTGGCAAACGAGCAACCAGTAGGTACAAGCAAACTAGAGAGCGCTTATCATTCTTAGTCGCCATCGCATAAGGTACTTTTAATTTTGTTTTTCTTTCATTTCAGTTCAAATCTTCAATGAGCAGCGTCACCAGCTACAACGCGAATCATTTGACGAAAGGGAATGGGATTATGAACCATTACAGCAGTATAATATTTATAATATATAAAACTGTCTATCTGTTTGTTTGTGTTATGAATGACAAAATATTGTCTATATATAGAATGCACATAAGGTATAATGGTCAGATTACCGAACTGTCACGCCGAGTGTCTTGGATTCCGTACCATTGAGGACTTTGTGCGACCAACATGTAATTGTAATGAATCTGAATATTTTTTCTTCGTATTTTTTTTTTATTTGTAAAGTCAAGCAATGGATTTATTTAGTAGTTCAGGGGTGTTGCTTTTTTGAATAAGAAAAATACAATAAGTCACCCCATCTCTTGGCCGTAGATATCTTAAGATACAACTGAAGAATTTATGCGAAAATTTACGCAGCAAGAGAGAAAAATAAACAGGATATAAAAGCTTTATCACATAGTCTGGTTATCGTGGCATCTTCTTCTTTTTTCTCTGTCGATATACGTGCCTTTACTAAGCACGGGTGTCCTTCGGGGAAAACAAAAGCTTATTAGAGCGAGTCGGCCAGAAAATTGGAACGGATTTCCAGTAGATATAGTGTCAAATCCCACGTGAGGCAATCTTTTTTGCTTGTAAAATATTGTTTTTATAAATCTAGCATATTGAATGCTAAATATCAATATATATATATATATATAATTTTCATCAATAAAAGGTGAAAATCATGTTCAAAATGGCGGATCAAAAATTAATATTGATGAAGAATTTTGGTAGGTTCATGTCATTTTGTGATACGAAAATTTTGCGAGGAAAAGAGTTTTAGGGTCGGTTCATATCTGACGAAAATTCGTCGAGCGTATCATCGGTCGTGTTTATTCAGTCAAATTGGACCTGGCACATTACGCGTCTAGTCAGTTTCAATGTCTTTATGCATCTTTAAGAGAGTATCATACAAAATTTATTCAGTTTTACCTTATGTCTATAAAATCTTTTGATGAACTCTTTACGATTGTAAAATGTTTCATAACTCAAAAATTATACGAATTTTCGATGTGCCATTACTCAAGAAGAAAGGCTGACCATTAGATTTCGGTAAGAAATTATAGGTAAACTCTTATGTCGACCGACAACGCGTTGACGGAAACGGAACAGACGCTGTACGTTCGACACACTAACGCATCATCGGTTGAATGTGAAATGTTGGATGTTTTATTAAATATTATACTACCTTCTGCCCGCGGCTTCGCCCGCGTATAAGGTTACTTTCCTAAAGATTTTCATACCCTATTTTTATTTTACCCCTTAAGGGTAATTTGTTACGAAATTTTAATGTCATATTTATTTATATCTAATCAATAGCCTAAAAATAAGTTACATGCTTCTGGCTTTAAAATGACAATAATTCCTTGCAATTTTTCATCCTCCTTTAGAACCCTTTTTTGCATTAAAAAGTAGCCTATGTCTTTTATCAGGCTCTAGACTATCTGTGTACCAAATTTCATTTAGATCGGTTCAGTAGTTTTGGCGTGAAAGAGCGACAGACAGACAAACAAGCAGAGTTACTTTCGCATTTATAATATTAGTAAGGACTTGTCTGTTCTGGCGTTACGCGGCCGATAATACGCGACGTATTATCCGTCAGATATGTACCGACCCTAAGCGACAACTGTATTGAGTACTTCGCGTTTTAATAACACATTAACTAATTTAAATATTTCCTTGTAACATGAAAGTTTCATTTGTATCACGTAGTAAAGACCTACTGCTGTTGCGTTTAATTTTTTTACTGGTATTGCCAGTTTTCTTTATTGTAAATATAATACAAAACTAAATTTTATTTAATAAATATTCTAGCATTGTATATTGCTTATTTAATTACATTACATTGTATATAATTTAAAAAAAGGTTAAAAAATTATAATTACTTAACATTTATACGTAAATAAAGCTATTTATAAGTTTAAATGTATTTGATTATTTTTAAATAAAACTATTTTTACGATTTATTTCTCGATTGGATGTCGAGAAATTAAAAATCAAATACAAAACGAAATAAAATCCATAAAAATAGTTTTAATTTCAAATGTGTAATACTCGCGGGAATATTGTAAATCATTGTTTTTGAATCTTTGATACTTTATCTTAAGACCATACTAATAAAGTCTTTTATATTTTAAACGTAAATAAATAAAGATTTCTGTTGTTTACGTAAGTATTACATATAAGAAACTAAACCATTTGTATGAATTTCATCGCGTTTGTATTTGATTTTTAATATCCCAACGCTCCAAAACACTTTTCGCCGTTCATAGTTCAAGGTACAATTAAAGGTTTCACGTCCAACAAATTTTATCAGCTATAGTATTAGTTATTAAATTTCTATTCATATTATTGATACAAACTTACTGCTCTTTCTATTTCTACTTGAAATGAATCCGTAAAAATAGGTTTATTAATATAAAGAAATAATATGACAAATATTATAAATTAAAAAAGTCTTTTTTTTTCATATTATTGTTTTATTTAAATACATATGATTTTACAGTTTTATTTTTAGTGGTAGGACCACGCTGTGGATAGTTCTCTCTCTACAGCCACGGGCCGGTCCGTCCGGGGTACTACCCCGGTGTGTGGTACTAACCACACTCTCGCAGAAGATCGACGTCTGAGTAATGGCAGTGTGCTATTGCGCTTCGTTCGGTGAGCGAGAGAGCCGAAAACTCAACTGGGTAGGTTTGGGGTACGTATTGGTAGGCAGTGGCCTAGCTATTTCCTTGGTATTGTAAGGTCCATGGGCGGCAGTGGCACTTACCATCAGGTGTTCTGATAAGCAATAAAACGATATACGTGATTATTTCGGCTTATTTATGACCCAGTGCTAGATTCGAGTTTTCACCACAAGAAGTATGAAATTGACCTCCTATACCACGCTGGTCAGACAATTTCCCTTCTTTTTCATAGTTGGTATATAGAAACATCTCAGCGATCTCTGACGAAACGAGCGTAACCTTATGTTAAACAGTTTGCAAGTCAGCTGTGGAGTAGTATACTATACAGACCTTGTGGCAACTCGAGCAAAATTTCCGTGCGTTCATGCGTTTCTGCCATACCTACTGTAGCAATCAATCTTAACGCTCACATATAGGGCCCCGTTAAGCTCTTCCGTATCCGTGGTGCCGTACTGCTGCGCTTATCGTAGCCGTACACCTCCTTAATTATTGGCTGACTAGTCATTTTGTTTTCCTGTCTCCAGCTTTGCCTAAGAGGGAAGTGGAATCACTCTTTCCAACTCCTCCTCTTTAACCTTTTCTAACTAAATTTATTGCGGTTCCCAAGACAATTAAAATCATATACCGGGACTGCCTGAGGGTCAAACCTCGGTGTCATTTATGGAGACCATTGTGAATCCTGGCTTCCTGTAAGCCACACCTAACTCCTGAGTTACAATGGTGGAAATGTGTGGTGGGAAAGGTCCAAAAAAAAAATATATATATATACATATTATATTCTTTTGTCGTCTTTTACTTACACCCATAGACAAGATGTGGTGTATTGTATTTTTATTCCATAACCACACGGATAATACATATATCCATTTATTTAAAAATTTTACTGCACAGATGCCGTAGTGGTTAAGACACCGCCCTACATTACCAGTATCATGGGTTCAATTCACATGCAGGATTTTACTTTGTGCGCGTGTCTGAACCGGGGAACAATCCGTCTCCAGCAAAGAGGGTGACCGCGTCCACAGGCTACGTTAATCCGAAGGGCCTTGTCACGGATGCCAAGGATTCGTTACCAGTGTCCGGCCCTGGCGATGGCGAGAGAATACTGTGGGTGATGGGACCACGCGTGGCCCTATCGTCGCTCTGGACAGAATGGACGGCGTGTGTCCAGAACATAGACTGCCAAAAAAAAAATATTTTAAGTGATTTACAAATTATTGTTATGTATTAAAGTGTAATTTGTGTCCGCTACTTAATTATATCGCCTCTTTGCTTCAATAATGTGACAATCTTGAAAAATGACAATTTAGAGTAGTCTTTTTCAAGTTTCATAAAATAATTGTTTCGGAACGAATATTTTTTTATTGTAAATCTGATTTAAATCATAGATGATTTAATCATAGAATAATGAAATAATTAAAATCATAGATTTATATTTCAATTATTTTATGAAACTTGAAAAACACTCATCTAAAAATTATTTTTTCAAGATAACACTTTATTGAAGCAAAGAGGCGATATGTTTGTAAAGTCCCCCCCAATATAAAAATTAAAAATAAACTTATCAGTCTTTTATTGAACTATCGTTTCGGACTTTTGGCGGGAATCTAAAACGTCATGTGGTGCTCTTGTATTATATTCGATATCTTAGTGTTTTAACGTGTTATATTAGATAATTTTGATGGCATTTTATGTAATGTGATGTGACGGAACTGCTGAGATGTAGTGAATATCATATAAAAGTGCTTTACAACGTTTTCATTTTTCATCAAAATTCTCACAAGATATTTTTTTTTTTTTGGTTCTGTTCGTCCATTCGGACAGGCAAAGGGATCAAAGCCCATACAGCCAAGTCTTATTTTTTTTTTCATATATTACTTAATATTTCTTCATATTATTTTAATAGTCATTGTCCGTCGGTAAGTCAAGTCGGTGCGCGCCACACAGTAGAAGTATAAGTAATTATTTTTCATATATGTTCATCATTTCTTCATATTATGTAGCTTTAATAGTCATTGTCTGTCAGTAAGTCAAGTCGTTACCATTAATCGGGTGCTGATAACCTAATCAATGGTTTTCTTTGGGAATTTTGGCAAAATATGAATATACACGTAAACCACTATTATACCATATTCACTACACTTCAGCACTTTAACTGTACCATATTGCTTAAATACCAGCAAAATTATTCAATATAACACTACAAAACACTAAAAAAATGAATATAATACAAGAGCGTGACATGACATTTCCACATTCGCGCCAAAACTCTCTCACAAGATACCATCAACAGTGTGGCCATAGCACTGTTGATGGCGACAATTTGACTTACTGACGGACAATGACTAATCTGAAGACACTAAAAACTTGAAGATAATTATAACTAGGGATGTTAAAAAATAATCGATTTTTATTTTAATCGATTATTTTTTTCTAATAATCGATTTTTTATAATCGATTTTTATGAGAAGCGCCATCTATGGAACGGATGAATAAAACTCGAAGTAAATCCGTTATTATTTACAAGTTAAGAGTGCCATAATATATGTAGTTGTTGGTAAACAATAAAAATGTCTTCCAATAGTAAAACACCTAAAAGTGGTTGGCGAAAATATTTTACGATTAAGAAACATACAGCAATATGCAAGTACTGTTCCAAAGAGCTAAAAACTTGCAGTAACACTACAAATTTAAAACAGCATACATACATACCATCACGCCATGTCCCTTGCAGGGTAGGCAGAGAGAACAGAGTGCCAGAGAACTCTATCCTTGCATACTTCACTTGCTTCCTCAACATTCATAATTCTCTTCATACACGCTCGCCGGTTTCGGAGACTCTTGACTCCACCTTCCTTCAGTACATGACCAATCTGGTCTAGGTAGGTTAGTCTCGGTTTGCCCCGGTACCTACATCCTTCCACTTTCACATTGTATATCTTCTTAACCAGACGTTCGTTCGCCATTCTTTGCACATGCCCAAACCATCGGAGTATTCCCTTTCGCATCTTTACACCAATACTCTCTTTCATACCTATTCGCTCTCTTACGTCGTCGTTACGAATGCGATCGATCAGCCTAACTCCATAGATTTTCCGTAGAGATCGCATTTCGACCGCATTAATTTTACTTTCATACTTTTTTCTGCATACCCAACTCTCGCTTCCATATAGTAATGTTGGGACAAGCATGTTATGTATTGCTACACGTGCCTTCTGGCTGAAGTAATGGCTACCGAGAAGTTGTTTGTCCCAACGCTCCGTTCACTCTATTTCACGCATTTACTCTTCGCTCTATATCAGTGGTGTACCTTCCATCTCGGCTAAATTCCCATCCAAGATATGCAAATTCATCCACTTGTTCTAGTACATCACTGCCTATTTGTACTCTTACATCTATTCTGGCTTCATCTCTTTCAAAGACCATTATTTTGGTTTTACTCACATTCATGCGTAGACCCCTTTTCTTACAATCTTCTGTCATTGTGTCGACTAGGGTCTGCAGGTCAGTTGCTGACTGCGCCAGCAGGACTGCATCATCTGCATAGAGCAGAGCATTGACCACTGAGTCGCCCATCTGGACTCCCACATTCATATCGTTCAACCTTAGGAGACATTTATCCAGATATATGATAAACAGCCTGGCTGATAGAACGCACCCCTGCTTAACGCCGATATTGACGTCAAACCAAGGTGACATTCCATCATCCATCCGCACACAAGCTCTATGCCCATATAACTGGACTGCACAGCCTGCAGCAGTTTACCGTTAATACCATACTCCGGTAAAATGTCCCAAAGTTTCTTTCGTGCAACCGTGTCAAATGTTCTGTCCAGATCCACAAAACTGCAGAAAACCCTCTGACCTAGAGCCAGATGCTTCTCCACAATGTTGCGCAGAGAGAACACTTGATCCATGCATCCCCTTCCACTCCTGAAACCTCCTTGTGCCTCACACAGTAAACCATCGGACTCCATCCTCATTCTCCTTTTAATAATTTTACCATACACTATTGCTGCCAAACTGGTCAAGCGTATGGCTCTGTAATTTGCGCAGTCATAACGTGAACCCTTGTTTCTAAACAAAGGCACGATGACTGTGCTATTCCAGTTCCTGGGAACCATTTTCGAGCTCCAACATAAATTGAGGAACAACAGGAACGCCTCCCAGACACAGGAGCCGCCAAACTTGATCATCTCGGCAGACACCATATTAATGCCCGCTGCCTTACCATTTTTCAAACTTCTTATCGCCCATTCAACTTCATCCATACTGATGCCATCGGAGGACGCCGGTGCCGAATGTTGATCTACTAGACCACATGCAACACCGGCGCCAACCCGAGTATCCGCATACATATCGCCAAAATATTCACTCCATCGGCTTAACACGTCTTGTATTTGTGTAAGAATGTCTCCACCTTTAGACCTTATTTTATTCATTCTGAAGGCTGACCAACCACACCGAGACTTCTTCACCTCCCTCCAAAAGAGTTTGGTGTTACCCTCGAAGTTTTTAGTCAGCCTATCTTCTGCACTCATATTTGCTCTATCACGTGTCTCTTTCACTAAGGCCTTGGTGTCATTCTTACATTGCCGATATATTTCTTTCTTCTGTTCAGTTATACTGTCATTCAGATTCAAAGAACAGACATAGTCCAGCTACGCTTTTTTCTTTTGCTCTACGGAAATTGCCACTTCCGCATCCCACCAAGCATCGCCATTTGTTTTTCTATGCTTCTTTGAGCTTCCACATACTTCTGTATCTACCATACTCTCTTTCAATATTCTCCAGCATTCTTCTATGTCCGATTGCGGCTGGCTTGCCATCGTCAGCCGTTCTCGGACACCCTCTGCATACTTTTCTTTATACACATTCTTCTTGCAAACTTTCAATCTTTATTCTTTCAAGTCCTCCGAAGTGGACACGCTCTCGTCAGTGCCCCCACTTTCTGAACAGACCACTAAATCTCGCAATAACGAGATAGTGGTCCGTATCGACTGTGAGGCCCCTGTAGGCTCTTGCGTCCAATATTTTGCTTCGGAGGCGACTGTCTACCAAAATTAAATCTATTATACTTTTCTGTTCATTCCTTCTCCATGTATACCTATGAATGTCCTTATGTTGGAAAAATGTTTTTGACACAATAAGGTTTCTCTCCTTGCATACATCCGCTATGAGCCTACCTGCGTCGTTCACTCTCTTATCACCAAATGGACCAAGTACGTCCTCATAGTCGGGACGTTTGGTCCCCACCCATCCGTTCAAATGTCCGCATACAATCACGCGTTCACTGGTTTCTGCCATATCCAGAACTTTCCTAACATTATCCCAAAACTTCTCGGTCGCACCGAGGATCCTACGGGAGCATATGCTACAATCGTGAAAGGTGACACCTAGTTTTATACGGACCCAAAGAAGTCTGGGATCATAAATACCGTAATCCTTCACACCTGAGGCCAAGCGAGAGGACAACAGCACTCCTACCCCCATGCTGGCTCGATCGCTCTGTGGTGCACCAGACCACAGGGCCATCCCGCCACCAGGAAGATCGGAGGCGTCGCTGCCCCTTCGCTTGGTCTCTGTTACACAGAGCACGTCTAGCTGTTTGTCCGCCATGACGGTTATCAGCTCGTGCAACTTACCTTCCACACAACCTCTTACATTCCACGTACCCACCCGGCACTCTGCTCTCCTCAACTCGCCTGACTGGGCAAGGCGTGATGGGTTGTAGCCCCCATCGCCGCATTTGCCGATTTTCGTACCGACGGGGGCGGGTCGGTACGCGTCGACTCCGGGGGACACCCTAACCCGCACTGCGGTACGCATATGAGCCGGATTGAAGTCTAACTAGACTGGCAGGGGACGCGACGTGCTCGCGCCGGACTATGCCCCCCTACACGCTCTGTACTATGCCCCCCTACACGCTCTGGACTATGCCCCCCTACATGCGCCGAACATGCCTCCCTAAAAAAAATCATCAAATCAGGCTATTACCATCCACTGCTAGACGTAGGGCTAAATGTAAAATAGTACTGGACATTTAGGGCATTTTTTTGTTGTGATTTATATTTTAGTTTTTGAGACAATAAGGTTGTTATTTTGTTAGGATGCTCATCATTTCCTTTTTATGATAATAAAAATGTGTCAATAATTACATTTGGTTTACTTATTCCTTACTTTGAAAATTTAAAGGAATATTCGCTTTGATGAATTTTTAGATTTGAATTGGTTGATTTTTTATTTATATAATTTTATTTGATTTTAATCTGATAAATTGTTAATATGAATCTCTTAGGTTTGTTATTGGAATATGAAAAGTATACATATTTTTAAATAATAGAAAAAAAACGATTTTTTCCTAAAAATCGATTATTTTTTTTGATTATAATCGATTTTTGGTAAATCGATTAATATTAAATAAAAAAAAAAACGATTTTTATTTAATCGATTTTTTTCCAGGAACCTCACATCACTAATTATAACTCGACACTGGCAACAATGGCTCATTTAAGTAGCTGATTGCCAATACATAAAAATAAGAACTATCGTTTTTGCTGTTAGAAGGCTACTAGGAGAATACTCTGTTCATTCTCTTGATGGTCAGACAATTTGTAATGACTTATCGTACTCCCATTACCACACAGGAAGAAATTATAGTAGTTTACACAAACCACACGGAGTCATCTCAGCTCATATATGTCCCACTGTTGGGCTCGAGCCTCCGTAATGGGAGAGAAAATGACTTACTACACAACGCTGGTCAGACGTGTTGGTATAGGGTTATGTTTCGAGGTTTCCTTATCTTGTATAGATATTATATGCATTTTATATCCGTATTTAGTCGTATTTACCTCACCCACGGGTAAGATAGATGGTGAATTATATACTTACTCCGTCACCACACGAAATAAATTCATTTAGTTATTTACTAATTAGTAATAGTGAAACAAATCTAATAATAAACAAACAAATAATGAATTTTCTAAATAAAAGCTTACACTAAAAAGTAAATCCATCCATCCATCAGCTCGTAGACATCCACTGTGGGACATAAAGCCTCAGCAAAAGAATGTCGCTCAAATTGGTCCTGTGCCACCCACATCCAACGGTTTCTTACCTCATAATGTTGTCAGTCCACCTAATGGGGGATCGTCCTACGCTGCGTCGTCCGATCGTGGTCGCCACTCGAAAACCTTTCTTTACCAACGGTTGTCAGTTCGTCGAGCGATGTGGGTTGCCGATTACAACTTCAACGTGCTAATTCTTCGGGCTACATCGGTTACACTGGTTCTTCTACGGATTTCCGTATGCCGGTTTTTATCACGTAGAGAAATACCGAGCAGGGGCGGCTCTAGCACATGTAGCGCCCGGATGCAATCAATCACCTGGCGCCCTCTTATATCAAAATGCGTGAACAAAATGGAATAGGTTGATAGTTACAGCACGTTCGACCAGACTCCGAACCTCGCTGGAATGCGTGGTTGCATGCTTAGTCTCGTTGTTTTAATACGAAACCAGGTAAACGCATCGGGTTATGAAGTTATATTGTGCATGGCGACAAAGCAACCTACCCAAACCTGTCAAATAACCTACCCACTACCTACGTTTATAAATGGTTAGGAACTCGTTGCGTGCGGTGCGCCCGCTCCGTGCGGAGCGTTATACTGAAGGCTCTATGTGTCCCGAGCGGATCTGGGCGCCCCCTAACATCCGGCGCCCGGGTGCACCGCACCCGCTGCACTATAGGTAAAGCCGCCCCTGATACCGAGCATAGCCCTCTCCATAGCACGCTAAACGACTTTAAGCTCTTTTATGGAGGCCTACATTTTGAGTGCAACGAAAAAGAAGAAAATAGATTCGATAAGAAGTAAAATAAAAACCGGTCAAATGCGAGTCAGACTCGCGCACGTAGGGTTCCGTACCATTATCTACAAAACAGTAAAAGAACATCGTGTCTATTGTATGGGAACCCCACTTAAAAAAATATATTTTGTTTTTTAGTATTCGTTGTTATAACGGCAACAGAAATACATCATCTGTGAAAATTTCAACTGTCTATCTCGGTTTATTCTCATAAGCCTAGTGAGAGACAGACGGAGGGACAGCGAAGTCTTAATACTAGGAACCTATTACTAGATAGGGTTTGCCCTTTGGGTACGAAACCCTAAAAAATCGGAACACTATCAATGTAGTCGAAATCAAGCAAATAAGAACGCAGGTGATGGTCCGCGGATTAGTCCGCCACATCCAGAGAGGCCGACCGCGTGAGGTTGGTGCCCCTGTACAGTTATTTGTTGCCAGGGCGTCAATAGAGATGATATCCGAAAAGGTAACCCACCGGGTCGGATGTCAAGGAATCGATAACCGGTACCAGGTTGACCTAATGGCGATGGGGAGGGAACTAAGTAAATTATTGGGGTTAACATCTGAATGGGCGAAGTATGTTCAGACCATCACTTACCCATAAAAGAATACTTTAAATATTCAACATAAAATAATAACCAAAAGAAGAATAAAAAAAACAACAAATAAAACACATTAAAAATTGTAAAAATAGTTCTATTTCATATACATTACTTCTTTTTCATTAATTAATTGTATCGCAAATAAACTTTTAACAAATAAAATTAACAGACACAAATCACACCCACACTTGGAGCAATTAATTGGAAAATAAGTTTATGAGAAGAAAAAAAACAGTTGACTAATTTTTGTGACGAAATATCACACGAAGGGCCTGGGGAGGAAAGCTGCAATGCGATATTACGTGTATTTTTATCGTTGAATGCGTAATTTCTAAATTATCAGAAAGCGGCATGTGAGTTAGTCATTGCCAAGCCCGTCACAGTCACCCAGCTCAGCTCGGAAGTCGCCAGTTATAATTAAGCACAATGCCAACAGCTGACAACACCTGTTGGCCTAAAAGTCTTGCTAATTCGTGGTGCATTATGTACATTAATTACGTTTTTGTGTCAGTAGGTACAATTCATATTTTTCACATGATTTACACACACACACCTTTTCTTTATTATTTTTATGCCACTCAAAAACAACCTGCAACCTCAATATTTATATGGATTTATTTATTAAAGTTCCTAATTTTTCATAATTAAATAGCATTATAGTTAAATAACTGTGTTTGAAAATAAATATTGTGAAACTTTAAAGACAATTTGTATTAAAAAAAATAAATTTGTTTTTGGGTAGGGGGATAGTATTAGTGCTAAAAGTCATTCACGTATCTTAAGAGTTAAAAATACTAAAATACATTACGTGATTAGTGGCCGACCCTTAACCCGAGCCACACCACGAGAATAAATATTAAAAATAAAATTAACAACTTATTAACTTTGATATAACTCCACTAATATCCTGCTCGGTAATCGAATCCGAAACCTCCAGCACAGGCAAACAACACTTTAAACACTACGCCATTATAGAAATAACACAGTTTCATTTCATATCTTCTTCAGTAATGGGAACTTTAATAGTGTCTTTTGCGATTTCATCAATCCTATGTATATCTTTTAATGAGACCTGGCCACTGCCTCTCTCTATTGGCTTGGGTTGTGATGGATCCGGCTTCCAACCCAGGAAATTGATGATCTGATACGTAGCAGGTACACCACGGACACCTCTATCCGGCATTTCCTGGAAAATAATTCAAATTAGATATCACATATCAGTTTGAAACTCCTCCGTCTTAGCTCATAAACATCCCACTGCTGGGCTAAAATCGCCTTCAGAATGGGAGGAAAATTGACTTACTATAATACTCTAGTCAGACGAGTTGGTATAGACTTCACTCTCGATATTTGATTGCGTCCTTAGTCGTCTCTTACCATCACCTATGGGAAAGAAAAGGGCGGTAAATTGTATTCTTACTCCATCACCACACATATATTAGGAGCCTTCTCCAGATTAGAGAAATTAACCACATTGGTCAAACATTTTGGCATTTTTAATTTTCCTTCTCGTGTAGCCTTATCCTGTTAACTGCTGGATAAAAGCCATCATTATAGAACGCCGCAATGCACGGTCTTATGCCGCCCGCATTCAACGACTCGGTGGAACTTTCACCAAGACGTCGGTCCATCTATTAGTCGTAAATTTTGAGACCACGTTTCAGTACCATAAATCACTACTGATAACACGCTGGTAGACCTGTACTTTCATATACTGAAGTATGTTGCTGTAAAAAGCACTTCAGTTCGGCAAAATCTTTTTCTTTTTTAGAAATAAGCTATGGTTCGGTCACATACAGCCTAAACCATCCCAGATGGCGATAGAGACGGCTTGCAACCTCATAAGGGTGCGTTCGAGTATTACGTAACGCAATTTTTAAAGATTTTTGATCCTCCCTCCCCCATATGTAACGTGCCATAACGTATGTCTGTACCCTCCCTTCCCCCTCTCTGAATGTTACGTAACACCCAAGTGACCCTTATTAAACGTGTTTGGAAATTTATATTCCCTAGTTTTTTATTTAATAAAAAAACAATGCTACGTAACGCGTTGTTTGAACCTCCCTCCTGGCTATGTAACGCATCGTAATATTTAACAAGACCCCCCTCCCCCCAAAATTGCGTTACGTAATACTTGAACGGCCCCTAACTTACCCCCACACAACCTCTTTGGCAACAATTGTGCAGGTCACCGTCAGCGACACCTAGGCTTTAGAAGAAAATCATTACCTTGCCATACATCTCCTCGTAAATCGCGGCAGCAGCAAATTGTATATCCCTGGATAATCTTAAAGGTCTATTGAGGGCTGCATTCGATTCTCCTAATGCCCGGACATCCCTCATCACCTCCCACATGGAGGGATACCACACGGTAATGGAGTCCACGTCAACAGTTTGTAAAGTAAAACCACTCCTAAAATAAAACCATACATCATATTTCATATGACATTTAAATATAAAAGCATGGATACGTACCCACACATTGCCATGGGTTCGATTCCCATGCAGGACAATACTTTGTGTGATACTTTGTGTTATTCTAAGTCTGGGTGTAATTTGTCTGCGTTAATTACATGTTTGTAAAGTCCCCCACCATACAAGAATTATTTATGTAGTGCAGGGTGGAACAACATTAGCCACCGAAGACAAAGATCGGGTACCGATGGCCCGCTCGCACGGCAAAGAGAGTTGCTTTGCAGGTTGGATCTATGGGGTCGCGCGCCGCCTCTTCCGTCGCCCCGGACCAATTGGGCGGGGCGTGACCAACTCCATAGTCCACCGCAAAAAAAAAGGGTGGAACAATATTAAGGATATTCAATTTCAGATTTTCCTATATCATATCTCTTTCCCTTGGTCATCTCTTACGACACAGTAAGCAAGAATGGGGGGTGGTTAATTGTATTCTTACTCCATCACCACACGGACCGTTTAAAATCCCTTAAATAAATAACAAAATAAGAGACATTTAAGATTGGTTAGAGCCACAGTTTTTTTTACATCTGCCACCATAAATTGCCATTTCGTCCGTGGTATTACCATACTCTCGCAGAAATAAGGGGCCGTCCATTAATCACGTGAGGTTTGAAGGGAGGGAGGGGTTTGACAAAAATCACGAAGTCCTAAACCTTCATAGCCTTAAACCTCACCACGTATCACCAATGGTTAAAAAATGCTAAAAAAAAAAAGATCACGTGATTAATGGACGTTCCCTAAGACGTCTGAGTAGCAATTTATTACTGCGTTTCTTTGGAGAGTGAGAGATCCGAATAATCAAACCCAATAAGTAGTCAGCAACCTGGCTATGCAATCGGTACCACTCATATACCATCAGGTTGGGCTGCTTGCTGGTCCATAAAAAAATCTCTAAAAGGACGTCCCCAATATATGTAATTAGAAATAATAAAATCTAAGATAATGAAAGAAAAGAAATGCCACTGCTGGGCTCGAACCTCCTTCGCATTCGGTAAATTGACCTACTACACCACGCTGGTCAGGCGTATTCGTTTAGGGTTTTGTTTCGAGTTTTCCTTCTCTTGCATAGATATTACATACATATTATATTCCTTAATTGTCTTTTGCGACAGCCATTGGCAAGATATGGGGTGGTGAATTGTGTTCTTACTCCGTCACCACTTCACTAAAACAATTATATTAAGATAATGATAAAGAAATAAAATTAAATATGGTGGTATTTCTCCCAGAAGAAAACTTACGCGTTAAGCAGTCCGCCAACATCTCTGACGTGGGTAAATGGAGATACATGAGGCGACATCCCCCCTTCACGCTCACCTTCAGCCAACTGCAGCGCCTGTCGTAATTCCATAAGGGTATCTCCCCCAAATACACATGCCATAAAAACCTGAAAAAAAATACATATATATCCAATTCTTCTGTAAAAGAATACTAATTTTTTTTCAGATTTGTACGAAATAACGTGTTTTGAGTAATGAGTTAGAGAAGTCAGCTAGTTATAGTTGGCACAAAATAAAAGGCCCGTTTTGACATTTGTCTTAGCGATGGATATAGTGATATAACCATACGACTCGGTACTCGATACTCACGATAAATCGATTCAAGTTTGCATGAGTATTTGATTGATTTGAATATGTATTGTAAAGTGCATTCTGATTTTATAATTTAAGTTAAAACTTTGATATTGTAGGTATTTTGAAATGATACAATTTTATGAAAGGTCAATTTTCTATCATTTAATATTTGTGTTACAATAACATTCACTTAATCACAAAATAAAAAATCGAGAAAAAGTGAATCTTAAATTTCTTCATTTTCTTCAAATGATGAACCAAAATTGTCAGTTGTCTATCGTCACCCGTATCTATAATTATTTCATTTTCAATTATATTGTCAATAATGACGTCTCTGTCAGTCTTCCTTAATTATTTTTCGAGTTTTCTACCACTTTTGCCCAGTCTTCTTTAGTAATTTTGGCACAAGCTTCATTCAACAATGTCATTATTTTCTTAGTGGAGAATGGCGGCTTTGTATTGATTGTGGCATGCTGCGTATCCTTTCATTTGAGCCCAGATCAAAGCATTGTAGTGACAATGGTATGGTGGCGTTCTTATCACTTTGTGTCCATGCTGAACCACTCTGTGAATTTATTTGCGACCATTTCTTCGTGATATTTATTTGTACTTTTAAACAGAATTGCGAGCAAGCAAAGCATCATTAAAAAAAACTTCCCCCAGCTGATTCAGCGTGGCAGATTATTAAGCGTCCACCTTTTCCCATTGGCACTTTTGAGCAAGATGCCTTGGTATCGTCCGTCCACGACTGCGGCACAATATGATTCGAGTTCAGCCAAATCTCTTCGACAAATATTACATTGTCCGAATTTGTGACTTTATTAGCTCCAAACTCATAATTTTCAGTAAAGATCAATACACAGCTGATAAAATTCAGTAATTCTAAACACTAGTATTAAAATTAATAAAACCGGACAAGTGCGAGTCCACCTTAAAAGAAAATATTTTGATCGATTTATTTTTTCTTTAACCGATTATTAATAGTCTGTGGACAATATGAAAAAAAAACGTTATGCACGGCACTTAGCCGAGTGGGCGGTACCCATCAATGAAAAATGTAATTTCCTTCATAACATTGCGATCGGTAATAAATAGAGAACTTCTTGGGCGTGAACTGTCAAAACGTGCCTTTTATTTTGTGATTACTATAGCTTACAAAAACCCCACGACCCCATTTCCGATATAGCAAAAGAGGTACCACACACAATGCGCTATTTCTTTTTTATTTTATTTTTTATTAGTAAATATTATAGAGGTACAGCAAGGCCACTGCCTACCAAGCCAAAACTGGGTTGCCGGCTCTCTCCCTCATCGAACGAAGTGCAACAACATATTGCCGCAGCTCACATGTCGATTTTTGGCGAGAGTGTCCCATACCATCCCGGACGCACAAGCCCATGGCTGTAGGCAAAAACTTATCAACAATGTAGTTCTACCACTACTAAATGTGTCTCTAGTAAGGATCATACACATAGTATGTGACCCATTTTTTGTTATTTTTTTTAACAAAGCAAATAATAAAATTGCAAGAAAAGGAAATCCGAAAACAAAATTCTATACATTAAATAGAACCAAAGATACAACTGTTACATGTAAGAATAAGGAAAGAATGAAAGAAAAATGCAGGAAAAAATGCAGGAAAAAATCTCCTTTAATTAATTCCTACAACCAAAGTAGTAAAGGAAAGAATTGATCTAACATTTCATTCTTTCTCCATCATAGCATGGAGAACCTACAAAAAATGTAAATATCTTACACCATCAGGCTTAAGACATTTCATGATGCTGTCGAAACATCCAGGAAGATCATTCACCCAATGCAATGCCAGCGACGAAACAAATAAATCCACACTGTTCTCTGGAAACTGAAAAGCATAAAAAAATATTAGCTATATAATATAGCCTGCATCTTCTGTATGGTTACAGAATAAGAATACAATTCACCACCCCCAGGTATAATGTTTGACAAAAATCACGAAGTCCTAAACCTTCATAGTCTTAAACCTCACCACGTATCACCAAGGGGGAGGTGGGGTTAAAAAATGCTAAAAAAATATCACGTGGTTAATGGACGTCCCCTTAGCGCTAATAATACTGCATATGTAATTTTCAACATTTACTGGATCCTAATGTTAATATAAAGTTAGGAGATGTCCTAATCCTTACTATTATTATAAATGCGAAAGTAACTCTGTCTGTCTGTCGCTCTTTCACGCCAAAACTACTGAACCGATCTAAATGAAATTTGGTACACAGATAGTCTAGAGCTTGATAAAGGACATAGGCCACTTTTTAATGTAAAAAAGGGTTGTAAAGGGGGATGAAAAGTTGTAAGGAAGTATTGTCATTTTTAAAGCCAGAAGCTTGAAACTTATTTTTAGGCTATTAATTAGATATAAATAAATATGACATTATTATTTTTTTTAAATTACCCTTAAGGGGTAAAATAAAAATTGGAGATAAAAGACTTTAGGAAAGTAACCTTTTACGAGGGCGAAGCCGCGGGCAGAAGCTAGTGTTAATATAAAGTTAGGTATGGAGTTTTGGTTCTGGATATTAGAATAAAATTATAACAGTCGGATAGTTAAGAATATGGAAATTATTTTTGATTATCAGATAATTTCAGATAGATTTTTTGTTTGTTAAAAAGTAGTAGTTGGTACAATGGTTATCATATCGCTCTTTGTTTAGTGGTAGGACCACGCTGTTGACAGTTTTCTGTCTGCAGCCTCGGGCCAGTCCGTCCGGGGTAGTACCACACTCTCGCAGAAGATCGACGTTTGAGTAACGGCAATGTGCTATTGCGCTTCGTTCGGTGAGCGACTAAGCCGGAAGTCCAACTGGGTGGGTTTCGGGTTTGTATTGGTAGGCAGCGGCCTAGCTATATCCTTGGTATTGCAAATGTCTATGAGCAGCAGTAACACTTACCATCAGGTGTGCTGCATACTCGTTTGCCACTAAGAGTAATAAAAAAAATAAGCAATAGAAAAAAGGCTTACATTTAGTGTGTCAGTTCGAAAGAAAACCGTAACATGTCTAATACAGGCACTGACCCTGTCCAAAATTATTTGTAACTTCTATATTGGTTTATATTTTAATTTCGAAAATACAATCATGTTGGTTACGGTAAAGGAACTCCTTTTCTGTGTGGTGACAGAGTAAAAATACATTTCACCACCTTACCACCACATTTAACATCATATTACCCATGGGTGATCGTAAGCGACGACTAAGGGATAAAATATGCATATAACATCTATGCAAGACATACACACAACACGTTTGACCAGCGTGGTATAGTAGGTCAATTTCCCTCCCATTACGAAAGAGGCTCGGGCCTAAGAAGTTTTACAAACAGTAAATAAAATAAGGTTTATATCAAATATTTGACAGTAACGTCTTACCTCTAAAATGCAAGAAAATTTCACTCACATCAATTTCTTCTTCATCCATGATTCTCTTTTCAAATTTCACACCATCACCAACTATAGCCTTGTCAAGATGGGTCTGAGAAGTATCACATAATATGACTTTCTCTACACTATCTGGTAAGAAATTACGGGATACATAACCACGGCATGCTCCTGAAAGTAATAAGTAGTGTAACAGATATGGAATATTAGATTCTATGTTGTGACACAATAAGAATAGAAGTCATAACCCCTCTTTTACTCAGAGGTGTCATAAAAGATAATTAAGGGGCCGTCCATTAATCACGTGAAGTTTGAAAGAGGGGTGAGGGGTTTGACACAAATCACGAAATATCACAAGGTGTAGTAAGATAACACGTGTATTTATTTTTTCGTCAAACGCTGCGATTTCTAAACTGAAAAGCAGCGTGTACTGTGACTTTAACTTGCCGTTGCCAAGCAATGAACGAAGTTTAAAGTAGGTGATCTGTACAAAGATCTTTTCGCGAAGTATAAAAAAAGCAAAAAACCGAGAATATAATGAGCTGTAGGCTACTTCTTTGTAGGTACTAAAACTTCATGTGATGCTGGTGGGGGAGAGGGCTGGCTGTAGTCTTAAACCTCACCACGTATCACCAAGGGGGAGGGGGGTTAAAAATGCTAAAAAAGATCATGTGATTAATGGACGGCCCCTAATGGGGGCGTGATGATTGCTATTCCATCATAATCAGAATTTCAGCTCATATATCCCATTATTGGAATCAAATCTCCTCCACAATGGGAGAGAAATTAAGTTACTCTGCTTGTCTGAGAAATTGGTAAAGGATTTATTTCAAGTTTTCCATCTTTTCCATCAGCAACCATAGGCATGAAATGGGGTAGTGAATTGTATTCTCATCCATCACCACTTAGAATTATTTTTATCCATGAGCATACAGAACTATTCTTATATGTATTAAGACAGTTAATATATATTCTGAAATTTCCTGCGGGTCTAAACTTAATGGAATATGGAATTATATGGCAACAATTGAGGATTTTGGTTTATTGGCTTTATAATTTAAAAAAACCCTTTCATTTCCGCACAGAAATTCTAATAGACAATAGACCCAAAACATTAGTGCATGAAAATAAACTCATTACTAATCTATTCTTTTTTTTTTATTGTTTATGGTGGCACACGAGCAATGGTAAGTGTCACTGCTGCCCATGGACCTTTGCTATACCAAGGGTATAGCTAGGCCACTGCCTGCCATTACAATCTCCAAACCCACACAGTTGGGGTTCCGGCTCTCTCACTCATCGAACTAAGTGCAATAGCACATTGCCATTGCTCAGACATCGATCTTCTGCGAGAATGTGGTACTACCCCGGATGGACCGGCCCGCGGCTGTAGACAGAGAACTGTCAACAGCGCAATCCTACCACTATTCATTACTTAAATGCTTTGTAGAGAAGAATTGGTGAATAAGCAAGACAAATGAAAGATTTTTTTAATCTTACATCTGCAAAACAGCATGCAAACACAACATAGTCACATTTTTTATGTAAACTTTAAAATCGAACATATACACATACATACATATCATCACGCCATATCCCTTGCAGGCTAGGCAGAGAGAACAGAGTGCCAGAGAACTCTATCCTTGCATACTTCACTTGCTTCCTCAACATTCATAATTCTCATAATTCACGCTCACCGGTATCGGAGACTCTTGACTCCACCTTCCTTCAGTATGTGACCAATCTGGTCTAGGTAGGTTAGTCTCGGTCTCCCCCGGTACCTACATCCTAAACATAATAAAGCATTTACAATAAGCTATGGCCCAGTAATTATACCAAGCAATACTATGGCATATACACTCTCATAGTTATATCTGTAAATTTATGAGATAAGGATTTTTTATATGATTTGATATTTTGGTAATGATTCCCAAGATGTTACTCGCGAAAACTACAGACTAGATACATAAATGTAGGTAAATTATACTTCATGGAGCTCGTGAATAAACAGACCTAGTTCAACAGCGTTTTTAAATGTTCGTTTTATATCAAAAACTCGATCAGCAGTTCGCCAGCCAACTTCCTCTTTTATATATTCCGCTAAATGGTAATCCTCTCTTTGAGCACTTCTCTCCCTTTGTAAGGCTTTCGTTTTCCTATCAAATATATTCATTGTTCTATAAACGGAGCTAGCGGTCTTTTGTTTACTATTTGATGAACTGTTTCTAATCACATTATTACGTAAATATTTTGATTGAATTTGCATCAAATTTAGTCTCTGCAAACATTGTAATAACTGAATTTTGAACATTTTAAGAGTATTCATAAATAAATAGTAACAACTTTAATTTAAAAGCACATCATTCACAATAAAACAAATTACAGGTTATGTTTTCAATTCTTTTATAGCTGTCGCAAGTAGCTATTTAAACGGAAAACCCACAGAGTAAAAATTCATTATACTCAAAATAAAGCCGAAATATATGCAGAGATCCAGGCAGAAGTCTACCGTAGTCATGCTAGCGCGAGTCAGGGATGAGTTCTGAACAGAATATGAACAGAGTCCAGGAACGGCTCTAAAAGCCCTTGCAGTAGGTTGGAGAACGGTGGAAGCGTTAGCCTGCACATTATTACTAAATTGGAAGACATGACACAATTTTTTTTTTTTTTACGGTGTGCTATGGACCTCGCACCCCGCCAAATCGGTCCGGGGCAACGGAAGAGGCAGCGCGCAACCCCATTAACCCACCCTGCAAGCACCTCTTTTTCGCCGTGCGAGCGGGCCACCGGTACCCGATCTTTGTCTTCGGTGGCCCGCCCGGCGATATACCCTCTTGGGTTCCTCTCTCGTCGATGCCCCGACAGCTTTCGCCGTCGAGGCGTCGCCCTCACGCGGTGGCCTCACGTCGGGTGACCGGACAATTCCCCGGTCCGATCACACGAAGCCTCGGTTAGGGCGGCATCAGGCGCAGGTATTCGCGCCTGCGCCGTCCCGGCCGCGGGCGGCGGCCCGGGTCACGGGAATCCTCCCGGGCCCGTTCCGCCGCCTCCTTCTGCGAGATGACAGCCTCGCAGAAGGCGGCGACTGCGTCCCAATTCCTGACGCTGTCGACCATCGCTCGCGCACAGCCGGCAGCGTCAAGACATGACACCCTGACGTTACAGATAATGCAGGTGCTTTAGTTTCCGAACATGGATGTTTTTGTAAGTAACTGAGTCAAATGATAGGAGAAGAGACCCCTAATTGTCACGAGTGTGGCTTGCTTGACGATACGGCTCAGATGGAAGTAAGAAGGTACCGATAACCTTAAAAAATTAAAAGACATTTCTTTATTGCTACAGATTCTCTACTTATATTAGTACTATATTTTATTTCGTTAAATATTTTTTATAACTTAATACGACAAGACACCACTTCTAGATAATTAGTTTTACAGGTGTATGACAATATGTAAGTGCCCTCGCAGAGTTTATGCATAATTAATGAGTTTGAATTGAATACAAAGAAACATTCTAAAATTCGTATCAAGACCCAGGATGCCTGACCATCCAAGCTCCTGTACATCTTTTTATAGTCATTGAACTATTAAAAAAATAATGAATGTATTTTTTCTAGATTCATAGCATTGGCACTTTCTACATTGACGGATACAAATTCGTTTATAACTGTTCTGTTATTCTAAATGTTTCATAGCTCTCTAATCTTCAATCCATCATTTTAAATATTTTTTTTACTAATCCGTACAAAATAGGTTACAATGATGATGGTTGAAAATAGCTATTAAAGTTTAAAAACATTTCTGAACTAACTGGAAATTGTCATTTGTTTAAGCAGTTGTCATTCTGTGTCCTTTGTTATCAGCTGTTTTGGGTTTGATAATCCGTATATATAAAAAATCAATTTCACTATAATATATTTAGATTAAAATAATTTGGTGAAGCAAAATCCATAAAAGTGAGTTATTCACAACATTTCCTTTATTTCAACGTTTTAGTATTATTGACTACCGCTTACATAACCTATATGTTTGTAATTGAAAAATAATTGTATTTATTATTTATCCTATCAAAAAATAAATGTAAAATGGGAGCCTAGTTTAATATTATAATAATTATTATGTGGTTGTCGACTTCACTGACAAAAAATCTAAATGGTTGCCAAATTAGTATAGACAATCCTGAAATTTATTAGAACCTATCATTATTTACCTACCCTCATTCCACGCTAAGTGGGGCCGGCACAACACGTTCTTGCCTTCCACAATCTTCTATCAGCCGTCATATCTGCACTCCTAACTTTCATACACATATCCTCATGTACACAATCCATCCATCTCTTTTTGGGTCTCCCACGTTTCTTACGCCCATCCACAAGCATATTGGTAAACCCTCCTTGTCACATGTCTTTCATCCCTCCTCATCACATGTACATAATAAGACAATCTCGTGCACTTCTCTATCACTGGTACTACTTTCAAAGTTCCCCTAATATACCCTAATATTTATTAGAACCTATAACATTTTTAAATAATTTTAAAACATAGTTACTGTGTTATATTGTCGCAGGGCACTTTAAAAAGATACAAATTACATTAAGACTTAGTAGCAAGTGTTTGTAGATCGCCCAAAGAATTGTTGTGCCCAAGGACTGTATCCCATGACATTGGGCATGAGAGGTTGGCGTTAATCTACTGCACCAGCTGTGCCGTCAGAACGCTTCTCTTTTAGACATCATCAGATTACATCCTTTAATCACATCTTTTGCATTGAGAACAATAGGGGATATAATAGAACAGTCACCATCTCAGCCCATATAAGTCCCACTATAGAAGTCAGGCTTCCTCCACACAAGGAGACAAATTGATCTACTATATCAGACCCACCAGATGTATAGGCTTCAGCTTAAGTTTCTCTTACCTTATAATTGTGGTAGGACCATGCTGTTGACAGTTTTGTTTACAGCCATGGGCTGGTCCGTCCGGGGTAGTACCACACTCTCGCAGAAAATGACGTTGATCGAGCAATGTGCTGCTGTGCTTCGTTCGGTGAGCGAGAGAGCCGGAAGCCCAACCTTCTGGGTGGGTTTGGGGTTTTATTTTGTAGGCAGCGGCCTAGCTATACCCTGATATGGCAAAGGTCCATGGATGTGGTAGTTACACTTACCATCAGGTGTGCTGCTTGTATATAATCCTTCTTTAACGACATCCACAGGCAAGATGGGTGTGATAAATTACATTCTTACTCCATTATCACATCGAAAGTAATTTTTTAATTATCCTGTTACAGATGTGGCCAATAATATTTCAATTTTTACGAACAAATGCTCCTTATATAACATTACCGGTGGCTGCCATTGTTGGAGTCATCGGCTATAACATAGAAGGACTTCTATCAGATAGATATACACCTTATAACCGTAAGTATACCGAGTATTTTCGCCTTCATCTATACATAGTATAAAACAAAGTCACAGCTGTTGCCTGTATGCTCGAAAAGATCTCTTTTAAACTATGCAATTTTAATGCAGTCGGCAATAGACAGAGTGATTCAAGAGGAAGATTTATATGTATAATACATGCATATTATCCGTGTGGTGACGGAGTAAGAATACAATTCATCACCCCCTATCTTACCCGTGGGTGATCGTACGAGTCGACTAAGGCATATAAAACGCATATAAGAGCAATGCAAGAGAAGGAAAACTCGAAACCAAACACTATACCAACATGTCAGACCAATGTGGTATAGTAGGTCAATTTCCCTCTCTTTGTGGAGGAGGGTCGAGCACAACAGTGGGACATATATGAGCTGAGATGATGACGACGACATTGAAAACATTGGCGAAACCTTTTAAGATAGATCAATGTTATATATCTTAAAAATATCTAGAAAAAAAGACCAGAATAGTATGTATCCCCTAATTGCTGATCGCAGTTGCTGTTTTAAGTTTAGAGTGCTGTGCTTATTTTCTTAGTGAACCCTCAGCAGTTTCTTACGTCTGCCATAAGAAAGTTCATAACTACATGAGCTTCAAAGCTATATTTCCAAATATTTCCAGAACCTATCCAAGACATAAGACTGGAACGGCTCACAGACGAAGAAAATCTAAAAGACCCAACCAATGTTAAGAAACTCAAATATCAAGAGAATGTTTTGGGCAAGAATGTTTCGCCATCACTCCAGAAGAATTAGCCTGTGATAAGTTGTAGATAGATATAATTAATTTAAGAATTGTCCTAATATAACACGAATTTCTGATCGTTTATGAATACGTCACAACCATCGCGTGGTCGTCCAATACCAAAATTGGATGTCCAAATAGAATGCTAATACGCAATCCTCACGCCAGTGTTACCAACCCTTCAAAATATTTAGGGGGCGTCCATTAATTACGCGAGGCTCAAAAATAAGGATTTTTTTGATCCCTCGTGATGAGATGTCGTAAGATCTTTCTCGATCCCCCTTCCACCTTCTTCAATCTTACGTGAGATTTTTCAAGACGTATTTGTGCATAAAAGTTTATACTTTCATTTAACTTTAATTTAACTTAACTTTCACCCAGTTTTACACCATTTTCTGCTAAAAAAAATTACGTTATATTTACCAAGACCCCTATGGGAGAGGGCTCCCACAGGAGAGATTTAGTAAGATTCGGCTCGACGGACCGAATCCCCCGAATACCTCACTTAATTAATGGAGGCCCTTATCCCCAAACTAAAATCAGAAACCTCTAATCGCCCTATAATTAGGGCGAAATTAATTAATATTAGAAAACCAAAAAATGTTCTGTATTATTTTTTGATATACTTAATTTATAAATAATTTAAAAATTTAAATGCAATCTCGTTCTCATCTGGTTCTTTGATCAAAAATCAGATCAGATTTTTTCATCAGAATATATTAAAAAAAAAACAATCTATAATCAAAATGGACATCTTTATTTCATTTTTGCTCACTTAATCTGCATGGAAACAAAAAGTTCCTAGAAATACCATTAATATGATAATCGGTTCGCCGCGTTCTATAAGGAAGACGCCTTAAAGTGGTTTTTGTAATTCTATAGGATGTTATGTATACGATCTATTAGGGACTGATATAGATTCAGAATGATTAACTTCATTGCCCGTAATCCAATATTTTTTTCTAGATTTTACTGTGTTTTAAGACTACCGATAGGATACAGTTAAACGCTGCTATAGCGTAAAAAGAAAAGCTTTCCGTGTGATGAAGGATTAAGAATACAAATCACCTCCTATCTTACCCGTGGGTGATCGTAGGAGACGGCTAAGGGATAGACAATTTATATAATATCTATGCAAGAGAAGGAAAATTCGAAATGAAGTCACAATGACTTCATTTAGGGCAAGGATTGCAAAGCGTAACTAAACTGTGATCTCCCATGCTGAGTATCTAGTTTCGATTTCACGTCGTCCACAGAACAAATAGCAGAATTCAGTCTGTATTTAATATTGATATTGTGATTTGTCAATTAATGTTAAGCTTGGGTTTTAATTTAAGCACGTGTAAACATTATTAATCAATGTCGAGATGTTGAACTGAACGATAGACAATCTTACTCATTCACTCATTCTTCCGCGACAACAATAAATCATTATTTTTTTTTAACTAAATAAATAGAACCTATGATGCTTTATTTCAGTGTCAATATTTATTTAGTTACAAAAAGTATGATTTTTTAAATAATACTCTTTGCCATTTTTTTTATATTGCATTAATAAAAATATACTAGTGAATAACGGATAGCTACTTAATTTACAGGTGATTAAGCGCTATTTTTCGTTATTTTCGCGGGTAAACTTGAACTAGTCTGTAGAAATTAAATGTATTTCGAAATCTAAAGAAAAATGTTTTTATTGTTGTTAATAAATAATCTTACTAAGGAAAATCGCTTACTTATTTCGATCTCCGTCAACTTTGGGCTATAGTTACATGTTAATGGATGATTTAAATGTTAATGGACTTCGTAATGATGATGATGATTAATTTCGAATGTCAAACGAAAATCATTAATCTAACAAATAGTACCATTATTTTAATAAAATGTGTCTGTATATGTCTAATATTTTCATTGTATTTATATTTTTGACACAGAATTTAACTGATTGGAGTAGATTTCACGAGTAGGTTTGATAGTTCATTCTGAAGTTCATTTCTTAAATGGAAATCTATGATTATCAGTCATAGATAGACTAGAAACTGCTAGAAGTTCGACCGATTTATACAATTAAACATTTCTGGGTCTGTATTTTGTAGTTTATCAGTGTTCGGAGGAACTGATTCACATACTGTAATCATTATATTTCCGTGTGGTGACGGAGTAAGAATACTATTCACCACCCCATTTCTTACCCGTGGGTGATCGTACGAGACGACTAAGGGATATAAAAAGCATATAACATCTATGCATGAGAAGGAAAACTCTAAACAAAACCCTATACCAACACGTCTGACCAGCGCGGTATAGTAGGTTAATTTCCCTCCCATTACGGAGGAGGCACGGACCCAACAGTGGGACATTTATAGGCTGTGATGATGTTGATGATGAATCATTATAAGCCGCTATATAAATTTATCGTTATAATTGGTAAGTTAAAATCCAAGTGAAAAATATTGACAAAACAGCTAGCTCTTTTAGATAGTGATTAGTGGTCCGATTTCTATGCAGGATGCCATGACTATACTTTGTGTATATATCCACATATTGTTCCAAGTCTAGGTGTAATTTGTGTCCGTTATTTGTATATTTGTAAAATGTCAAAACAAGCATTATTTCCTTAGGGGCCGTTCATAAATTACGTAAGGGATTTTGAAGAATGATTTGGCCCCCTCCACCCCTACCGTAAGACATCATAAAATAATAACATTAATCTTAAATTAATTAAAACATTAATCTAAAACTGTGATAGTTAATCTATCACAGTTTTGACTAAAATTAGTAATTCTCAATTTAATATCTTACTTAATGTCAGGTTCACTATAAATAAAATCCCGGCTCTAGTAAGAAGTTATAATATTCAGTCAACCCAACGACTCAAAAGGTCTGACATAATTTATGAACGGCCCCTTAGTGCAAGATGTTAAAAAATATATATAGCTACCATAAATTGTTAATGTTATAAAAAAAAACACTTAATCACCCGTGAAATTGATTTAATTTATAACAATAATTAAATCTAGATCAAATATCGCAAGAATTATATAAATTTAATGACTATCATGTTTTCCTTAAGCAACATTATTAAAAATTGGAATTACATTAAAAAAAAATACAATTCATACTTGATTAATTCTAGGTCACCAAACAGATGCTATTCTGTACAAATTAACATACAAATAGAATTCCTTATAATCGAACAGCGCTAGCTACGGGGTCCTAAAACATTGTTTTGTCTAAAACTATTTTTGCCTGAAATGTCTTGAATGAAATCAGTTTAGGGCACATTGGTTGAATGGTTTCAATGGCAATAGATTTTTTTAACATTTTATTTAATCCTTACTAATATTATAAATGCGAAAGTAACTCTGTCTGTCGCTCTTTCACGCCAAAACTACTGAACCGATCTAAATGAAATTTGGTACACAGATAGTCTAGAGCCTGATAAAGGTCATAGGCTACTTTTTAATGCAAAAAAGTGTTGTAAAGGGGGATGAAAAGTTTTAAGGAGGTATCGTCATTTTTGAAGTCAAAGCTTGAAACTTATTTTTAGGCTATTGATTAGATGTAAAGAAATATGACATTAAAATTTTGTAATACATTTTCCCTTAAGGGCTAAAACAAAAATAGGGGATGAAAAAAAATTAGGCAAGTAACCTTTTACGCGGTCGAAGCCGCGGGCAAAAGCTAGTATACATATATATGGGCTCGAGCCTCTTCCACTATAAGAGATAATGTCCTACTAACCGACGCTAAGTATATACTCCCCCAAAAAGGATGCCTTCCTTTGTTGTTTTAAAATAATAATAATAATATCAGATACACATAAAATAAATAAGTAGGGCATATAATAAGTTTTATATTATATTATAAATGTTATATAAAACTTTACAACTTAAATTTTCTTAGATCATTTCATCAAAATTAATTTCATCAAGTTACACATAATTTTCCGTGTGGTGACAGAGTAAGAACACAATTTACCACCCCCTTTATTTTACAATTTATCTTACCAATACCAATTTATTTATCTTATCTTTACAATTTATCTTACCTGTGGGTGATCGCAAAAGACGACTAAGGGATATAAAACGTATATAACATCTATGCGAGAGAAGGAAAACTCGAAACAAAACCCTATACCAATACGTCTGACCGGCGCCGGTATAGTAGGTTAATTTCCCTCCCATTACGAAGGAGGCCTGGGCCTCCATTTATGGTATGTGATGATGATGATACATAATGGCTCCCAATGTTTCAATTAATATCTTTTTTGTTGGGACTAATGCTACCACACATTCCCACCATTATAACTCCTATTACCCAGGATTCACAATGGTCCCCATAAATGGCATCAAGATTAGATACTCAAGACAGTCCCCACAGGAGATGCTTTTAATTTTCTTGGGACCCGCAAATTTAATTAGAAAAGTAGAAGAGGAGTTGGAAAAGAATGATCCCATTTCTCTTCTAGGTAATGCGGGAGACATAAAGCAAAATTGACTGGTCAACCAATGAGTAAAATATGTGTACAGCTACGATAAGCGCAGCAGTACGAGTACACGGTACAGCTTAATGGCGCCTATATGCGAGCTTAAAATTGATTGCAGTTGTAGATATTTTCTATTAAAATCTATGATGATCACCCAAAAACATTTATTATTATTATAATCATAAAATGTGGGATGTGTGTCTTGGATGTGGATTTAGCCGAGATGGAAGGTACACCACTGATATAGAGCGAAGAGTGAATGCGGGAAATAGAGTGAACGGAGCGTTGGGGCAACTTCTCGGTAGCCACCACCTCAGCCAGAAGGCACGTGTAGCAATACACAATGCAGTGCTTATCCCAACATTACTGTATGGAAGTGAGAGTTGGGTATGCAGAAAAGAGTATGTAAGTAAAATTAATGCGGTCGAAATGCGATCTCTACGGAAAATCTGTGGAGTTAGGCTGATCGATCGCATTCGTAACGACGACGTAAGAGAGCGAGTAGGTATGAAAGAGAGTATTGGTGTAAAGATGCGAAAGGGAATGCTCCGATGGTTCGGACATGTGGAAAGAATGCCGAAAGGCGCGGGTTCAAATCCCGCTTATGACATCATTTTTCGCTTCGTAATCGGGTTTTATAAATAATTAAGCATACTAAATGCTAAATTTCAGTAATTTAGATTGTTATCTAAAAAAAACGATGACACAACCTTGTTAAGTTGTGTCATCGTTTAATACAATTCTAACTGCAAAGTTTGAAGTATTAAGCCTATAACAATGTGTGAACATTGTCGGGTAGATGGCATACCGTCACCTTAAGACGTAAATATGATACGAAGCGAAATTTGCATGTCCTACAATAAGTCACGGTGGTGTAGTGGCAGCACGATTGGGCCGGAATCCCAATAGGCGCGGGTTCGAATCCCGCTTGTGACATCATTTTTCGCTTCGTAATCGGGTTTTATAAATAATTAAGCATATTAAATGCTAAATTTCAGTAATTTAAACAGAGTAAAATTTATAAATATTAGGAAATCACGAGACGACGTTGTCATATCGACTGTTAAGATAACAACCATTGTGGTTGATGTTTTATGGATATTTTATTGAGAGCCTTGCCAAGCAGTAAAACAAGAAGAAAAATATAATTTAATTTAATAATTTTGAATGTACCCTTTTTGATTTTAATAATATTACCACTACTAACCTACATTATCCCTGATGATTCCCATTTATTCTTGGAGAATATGTCATTCCCGCGGCAACGCAAAAACTGTCACCACAGAGGATAGCCAGTTTAATGCAATAATAATGTCCTTCAAACTACATTTTTGGGGTTCAGGTTTCTGGGGTCACTATCAGAGGACATAAACCAAGTCACAGTCCCATTTTGATTTCTGCGGTCACTATCAGAGGACATAAACCCAGTCACAGGCCCTATTATGCATAAAACATATATGGAAACAAATTTTCTGTTGCTTCATGCTTATAACCCAATAGGAGAGAATGGTATCACGGTCCAAAAGATTCTGGGAGCATGAAAAATTGCTTTAAATACCCTACGGACATGGACTGAAAGCGGTATTTGATTTCGTAAAATGTAGACCTTGAAACGGAGGCTTCAAACTAAAATTCTTATTTGATACCTCTTCACAAGCAGTGTGCAGCCTTTCTACTAGAATTATCCAATTTTATTTACATACACATTTGGAAAATATCTAAACTAACTTATAACTGTTTGCATAATAAATTTTTCAATTTCCATAAAACAACAAAAAGTATCGTAAGAAGTAGAATTTGATTGCAAATATTTTTTTACTATATCCAAATCTTGCAATGCTCTAGACTTTCTAACTAAAACCTCCTTCTCTTCGGAATCCGGTTTCTCTGTGCCTAAAGGTAGTATATCCTGCTTTTCTTTCTCAAGATCTTTTAACGGATCAGCTTTATGATTACCACCGAACACTGATACATTAGTGCCTTGCCCGGTGACTAATTCCTCATCGACTCTCAAATATTGATCTAAACTTGATACATCAGTAAAATAATTTTCAACATCATAATCTTTCAACATATTACACAAAATTTCTTCATCATTCTCATATATTTTCGGTTTCTCAACTTGTATTACTTCTTCAGGAACGGTGACATCATAACCGGTATCAACAAAACTTTTAGTTATTGCTTCCGGAGGTACCCGTTCCCATGATTTCTCCAACATATATAAAGCTTCTAAACATGTAACATTTCTATCCACACCTCTTAAAACATTCATTGCTTTCTCTTCAATCATTAAACGGCGGAATTCATCTCTAAATTTGTTAGATACTCCATTTTTCATTGGAATCAATCCATTTGAAGCTTTCCAAGGAACAAATACTAATTTCAAATGCGATAATTGCAATTTAGAATGTATTGTGGCTCTATCAAGAACTAATACTGCAGTTCTATTTTGCAATTGAAGTTCCCTATTCCAATATTTAACATATTCTTCAAACATTTGTGTGGTAAAATGTGCTTGAGAATGTCTAATATATGTCACAGGTAACGAATCAGCATTTTTATAGGAATGTTTCAACGGATCTTCTGTACCGCACACAAGCAATCTTTTTTTATCCGTCCCAGGCATGTTAGCGCAAAGGAAAACAGCTAAACGATCTTTAACATAACCTTGTATATACTTTTTACCAGTAAACTTTTTAATACGACCTTTTGAAGGATTATAATAAAAACCAAATTCATCTGCGGTATAAATATCCTCATCAGGTATACCCAATCTGACATCACCCCATTGCTCTCTAAAGAAATGATTCTTCCATTTTGATTCCATATGATTCCGACGTTCCCTTTTAGGTAACCCTCTAAAAGATATATTGTATCTTTTCTTAAATCTATCCAACCATTTCTTGCTGCCGTTAAACGTTAAAAATCCACATTCCTTGGCAAATGCTTCGGCAGCATTCTGAAGCATTTGCCCAGTAACCTGAACACCATTAGTTTTCTGTGCTTGAAACCAATCTAGAATTTTCGTATCTAGAATATTATTCATAAATCTTGTGCTTGGTTTTGCTACTTTCTTGGGTAACGCATATTTTTCCCTGTCTTCCCAAATGCTTGTAACTATTTCCGGTGTCAAATTATATAATTTACATATGTCTGAAACTGACCTGCCTTTATGCATCTTATTCACTATTGCACAATGTGTTGCGTGATTTAGATCTTCTCTTTTCAGTGATCCTTTGTATTCGGAGAATAAAAATGGTTTAACTGGAGCGCTTTCATCTTGATCCGATTGTGTATTCTCACTGTTTTCCATCTCAGTGGCATCATGATTCGATTTTCTGTGAAAGAATTACATAAATTGGCAATTTTTTTATGATTATGAAGTAAATACACAATTCAATACTGATTTATTGCGTGTAAGTGATAAAAACGTGAAAGTTTTAAGTATGAATATTAAAAGGCTTTAGGGGTACCAAAGAAAAGTTGGATGGATTGTGAGAAACATGACATATATATAGACAGAGAGTGACTACAAAGATGACGTCTGATAGAACTATATGGAAGAAGAGGACATATTGCATCCAACGTCAACCCTAAGTAATTGGGATAAGAGCAAGAAGATAATGCTGATTATTCAAATTACTGAAATTTTTAGCATTTAATATGCTTAATTATTTATAAATACCCGATACGAAACGAAAAATGATGTCACAAGCGGGGTTCGAACCCGCACCTATTGGGAATCCGGCCCAACCGTGCTGCCACTTACACCATCGTGAACTATTTTAGGACATGCAAATTTCGAATCATATTATATCTTACGTCTTCAAGGTGACGTATGCCATCTATCGGACAATGTTTACACATTGTATAGACTTAATACTTCAAACTTTACAGTTAGAATTGTATTAAACGATGACACAACCCTGTTATTCAAATTACTGAAATTTTTAGCATTTAATATGCTTAATTATTTATAAATACCCGATACGAAACGAAAAATGATGTCACAAGCGGGGTTCGAACCCGCACCTATTGGGAATCCGGCCCAACCGTGCTGCCACTTACACCATCGTGAACTATTTTAGGACATGCAAATTTCGAATCATATTATATCTTACGTCTCTGAATAACAGGGTTGTGTCATCGTTTAATACAATTCTAACTGTAAAGTTTGAAGTATTAAGTCTATACAATGTGTAAACATTGTCCGATAGATGGCATACGTCACCTTGAAGACGTAAGATATAATATGATTCGAAATTTGCATGTCCTAAAATAGTTCACGATGGTGTAAGTGGCAGCACGGTTGGGCCGGATTCCCAATAGGTGCGGGTTCGAACCCCGCTTGTGACATCATTTTTCGTTTCGTATCGGGTATTTATAAATAATTAAGCATATTAAATGCTAAAAATTTCAGTAATTTGAATAACAGGGTTGTGTCATCGTTTAATACAATTCTAACTGTAAAGTTTGAAGTATTAAGTCTATTAATGCTGATTATGTTGATGATTAGTGTTTCGAAAGACGACTGAAGGATTTAAGTAAATAACTACGAGACCAAGGCAAGCAAAACTCGAAATAAAATCCTATATAAGCCCAGCTGGGCTTATATAGGATTTATGGTATATATGGTATATGTGGTGGCCAATATAGTATAATAATTGAATTCCCCACCCATTGCAGAGGAGTATTCTGTCCAATAATGCAACATATATCTTGAGAAAATGATGACATCTTTTTTCACCTTGTATTTATGGTTTACATAGAGGGTAACCAGACTAGAACCTAAAGGTCCCAGGAAAAGCTTTAATTTTCTGAATAACCACAACAAATTGGAATAAGCAGTAGCAATTGAAAAGATTTCACTTCTCTTCTATGCAATGTAGGAAATAAAATTGATTGATGAGCAATAAATGAGACAGTTATGATAATTGCAGTAGTACAGCAACCATCTTGAGCCATCTCTATATCAGCTTATCTACATCCACTATTAGAACACTAAGGGTCGTAGCTCACTTATACAACACTGCTCCCGCCCGGCAAAATACTGTTCAATAAATGTGAAAGTTTTAGCGTATAGTCACACTACATTGATTATACAATTAACAGACCGCTCACTTACAGCTCGCTGCGAACTTGTGTTATCGGGTGGGTGGGAGCTGTGTTGTATAAGTGAGCTACGACCCTAACTGTTAATCTCGAACCTTGACCAGAGAATTGACGAAAGCAGTTAGTAATATATCTGCCTTTTTTGCGGCAGGTCTGGTCACACCTCTCCAAATCCGTTCGGGGCACCAAAAGAAGGGGCGTGCGACCCCATAGACCCGCTCTGTAATGTATCTCTCTTTACCGAGCGAACGGGTCACCGGAACCCAGTCTTTGTCTTTGGTGGCTAGTAATATATCTGCCTAGGGATTGCTACCGCCCATCTTCCTGGTCGTCTCTAAGGTTTTTACAACAGCCATGAGAAGGTACATAACAAGAGAATGATTAATACAATTATTACTTACGTAGAATTCTTATTTTTATTCCTTATATGCATGTGTCTGACATGGTATGTTAATTGTGCCGGAGTATGAAACTTGGCCTTACAAAATTGACAGTGTATTGTTCTTTCATGAGTGTCCATGTGACGACTCTGTAAACATACTTATTATTAGACATGTTATGGTGCTTCCTAACCAAAACTGAAGTTATGGGATATCTGAAGTAAAAATATATCCGTATATATGTTACGTATACGACTGCACAGATGGCGTAGTAGTTAAAATACCGACCTTCCGTCCCAGTGCTATGAGTTCGATCACACGCAGGACAATACATTGTGCAATCCATAAAGTGTTGTTCTGAGTCTGGGTGTAATTTGTTTGCGTTAATTGCATGTTTGTAAAGTCCCCCGCAATATTGATATTTATATTGATTACTTATTAGAGCGAGGTGGAGCCTTTGAAAAAAAAAAAACTACAGATAGGGTTAGTGTCTGTATGAGATATAAGATTATTGTGCTTTTAATTGTGCTTGACGCTTGAAAAGGATTTTCAATAGGCATGAGTTCGAATCGCATGTGTGACAATAAATTTTTGCTCGTAATCAAGTTTTAATAAATAATCAAGCATGTTAAATGGTAAATTTCAGTAATTTGAATGTAACACTATTTTAATATTCAGATCCAAAGCTTCTTATTCGCAACATCTCTACTTATTATGACATGATAACAATAGACCAGGTCAGGATAGTAATTTCCATAAAGCGTTTTTGAAGTGAAAATTACTTTGAAAAGAAATATTTTAAAATTACTTCATAATTATAAATATAAGTTGGACTCCAAAGATGGCAATGGTCAAAGTACCAACCTTCTTTGCCGAATATTGTAGTTTCAATATCCAAGTAGGACGGTTTACGCATATGTATTTGGCACCAAAACAACAGCATATTTGGCGACTGCCGTGCCTGTGCGTGAGGACTTCGTTCGTTGCCTGGCAACGGCAAGTCAAAGTCACACTACACGCAACTTTTCGATTTAGAAGTCGCGCGTTTGACGAAAAATTATATACACGTGATATCTTACTAGACCCCCCTCCACTTTGTCATATTTCGTGATTTTTGTCAAACCCCTGTCAATCCTCACGTGATTAATGGATAGCCCCTAAGTCATACGACTTTCTAAAACTATCTTAATCTGTAGTAAATATTGTACTAACCAAATAACTCTTCTGACTAAATTTGAGACCACATAAAGGGCATTCGGGGTCCGTTTTCTCCATGTGAACTTTTGAATGCATACGTAAACTGAAGGCTTTCTTGAAATACCGATTACAGATCTCACATTTGTGTCTGAAAAATACCAATTTATTTAATTACAAAATAAGTTTTAACTACACAGTGGCATCATGATTTAAAGAACAAACAGGCAGTAACTGTAATGTGCCTTTAGTATTGGTAAGGTCCATGAGCAGCAGTTGTCACTTTCCAGCAGGTGGGCTGCATCCTCATCTACTACCAAAATGTAATAAAAACCTCTCTTGCCAAATGTCATGGGACACAGAACCGTTCTTTATCCTATCTAAATCCTGTCTTATTGTTTTCATCCGTGTGTAGTCTCTGTTCCCCGTGTGGCGACGGGATAGAATACATGTGTCGCCACCCCTTGCTTGCCCGTGGGAGTTGTAAAAATCGGCTGAGGGTTCACCAGAAGAGTGGGCAGCAGCTCTCTCCTGGGATACGTATAACACCACACTGCGATCACCAACCCGCCTGCCAAGCGTGGCGATTATGGCTCTAAACCCCTTAATGAGTGACACAACTAAAAAACCGGCCCCCAGTTACGGCAGCTCCAATATCCTACGGGCTCACTGTGGTAGCGGGCCTGGTAGCGCTGGAGTAGGGGGTGCTAAGAATCCCCGGCAGCGATCCGTCTACCAATCAAAACGACCCTTGGCCCTGGTAACACACAACATTCGGACACTTAGGACCGACGAGAAGGTCATCGAGCTGGAAGAGGAATTGAGCAAAATCCGCTGGGACATTGTAGGATTATCAGAAGTGCGAAGAGAGGGCGAAGGCACGATAATCCTCCGGTCTGGAAACTTGCTCTTCTACCGGGAGGGAGATCACCCGTCCCAAGGCGGTATAGGGTTTATCGTTCGCAGGTCTCTCGTAGGCAACGTGGAGAGGATCGAGAGTGTGTCGACAAGGGTAGCATACCTTATACTCAGAATTACCAAACGGTATTCGTTGAAGATCATACAGGTATACGCACCGACCTCAGCATACTCCGACGACGAGGTGGAGGCCTTTTACGAGGATATCTCGAAAGCCAAACACGTGTCCAAAACCCACTTCACGGTGGTTATGGGAGACTTTAACGCGAAACTAGGCAAAGGAAGTGATGATGAGTTGAGAGTGGGGAAACATGGATATGGACAGAGAAACCAGAGGGGCCTGAAACTGGCTGAATTTCTGGAAAAAGAAAGCCTCTTTATGATGAATTCCTTCTTCAGAAAGCAGCCACAAAGGAAATTGACCTGGATTAGCCCCGATGGTTCAACAAAAAACGAGATAGACTTCATCTTGTCGGACAAACGACATATATTTAATGATGTCTCAGTGATCAGCAGGATTAAAACTGGGAGCGATCACCGAATAGTACGAGGCACATTAAATATCCACACAAAAGTCGAACGGTCACGCTTGATGAAGTCTACCCTCCGACCTACACCTGTCCAATACAAGCAAGGGGTGGCGACACATGTATTCTATCCCGTCGCCACACGGGGAACACCCCGTGTGGCGACGGGATAGAATACATGTGTCGCCACCCCTTGCTTGCCCGTGGGAGTTGTAAAAATCGGCTGAGGGTTCACCAGAAGAGTGGGCAGCAGCTCTCTCCTGGGATACGTATAACACCACACTGCGATCACCAACCCGCCTGCCAAGCGTGGCGATTATGGCTCTAAACCCCTTAATGAGTGACACAACTAAAAAACCGGCCCCCAGTTACGGCAGCTCCAATATCCTACGGGCTCACTGTGGTAGCGGGCCTGGTAGCGCTGGAGTAGGGGGTGCTAAGAATCCCCGGCAGCGATCCGTCTACCAATCAAAACGACCCTTGGCCCTGGTAACACACAACATTCGGACACTTAGGACCGACGAGAAGGTCATCGAGCTGGAAGAGGAATTGAGCAAAATCCGCTGGGACATTGTAGGATTATCAGAAGTGCGAAGAGAGGGCGAAGGCACGATAATCCTCCGGTCTGGAAACTTGCTCTTCTACCGGGAGGGAGATCACCCGTCCCAAGGCGGTATAGGGTTTATCGTTCGCAGGTCTCTCGTAGGCAACGTGGAGAGGATCGAGAGTGTGTCGACAAGGGTAGCATACCTTATACTCAGAATTACCAAACGGTATTCGTTGAAGATCATACAGGTATACGCACCGACCTCAGCATACTCCGACGACGAGGTGGAGGCCTTTTACGAGGATATCTCGAAAGCCAAACACGTGTCCAAAACCCACTTCACGGTGGTTATGGGAGACTTTAACGCGAAACTAGGCAAAGGAAGTGATGATGAGTTGAGAGTGGGGAAACATGGATATGGACAGAGAAACCAGAGGGGCCTGAAACTGGCTGAATTTCTGGAAAAAGAAAGCCTCTTTATGATGAATTCCTTCTTCAGAAAGCAGCCACAAAGGAAATTGACCTGGATTAGCCCCGATGGTTCAACAAAAAACGAGATAGACTTCATCTTGTCGGACAAACGACATACACTACCGTCCAAAAGTTTGGAAGCACACCTGTTTTCAAACAAAACAAATAAATGCCGACTAATAGCGGTAAAAATTAGCAATAATCTTAAGTTTTACAACCATTTACGACTGTCTACACAAACACAAAAGGATTATTATCCTACATTCATCAAGTTTTATGGAATTCCTTAATATTGACGAAACACGTGTTTTATGACTTAATCCGTCGGCTACTTTATCCTATGCAATGGTGTAGTTTTATTGATAATGTTTGCTGGTTTTAACTTTTTTAGACCTTATTCAGTCGCACTTGAGCATTGGCACGTGAAAGTTGTGATATTAACATTGTCTGTATTCGAAAGATATCGGCTACTACTTTGACCGTATTTTTTCTTCTGAAAATGGCAAAACGCAAGCAAATCACGCTTGAACAGCGAAGCGCTATTTGCACTCTACGCGAGGAAGGATACAGTGAACGTCAAATCGCAGAAAGGCTCGGAATTTCTTGTAAAGGTGTCCACTATACCCTTGCTAGAAAACAAGAAACGGGGAAAAATGAAGATAGAAAGAGATCTGGTAGGCCCAAATCCACAACAAATCAAGAGGACAACTTCATTAGAGTTCTTTCTAAACGGAATCGACGCTTAACTGCACCACAGATCACTGCAGCTCTGAATGATACGCGAGAAACACCCATTTCAACAACTACTGTTAAAAGACGCTTACTGTCTGCGGGATTAAGAGGATGTGTTGCTGCTAAAAAACCCAAACTAACAAATCGACATAAGAAAAATAGACTAGAATGGGCAAAAGCGCATAAAAACTGGACTATAGAACAATGGGAAAATGTCCTTTGGAGTGACGAATCAAAATTTCAGATTTTCGGATCCAATAGACGTGTCTTTGTACGCCGGTCAAAAGAAGAGAGGGCTTCAGAGGCATGTACAGTGCCTACCATCAAACATGGTGGTGGTAATGTCATGGTTTGGGGGTGTTTTGGCAACAGTAAACCCGGCAATCTTGTGAGGATAACCGGAAAATTAAACAAGGAAGGCTATTTAAAAATTCTCCAAGATTCTGCCATACCCAGTGGACTAAGTCTCATTGGTTCTGGATTCATTTTTCAACAGGATAATGATCCTAAGCATTCGTCTAAATTGTGCCAGAACTTTTTAAACAAGAAAAAAGCTGAAAACATTTTAAACATCATGCAATGGCCATCTCAATCCCCTGATCTTTCTCCCATTGAACTTGTTTGGGATGAACTTGACAGGAGGGTGAAAAGTCGTTGTCCTACGAGCTCAGAACATTTGTGGCAGCTATTAGAGAACGAATGGAACAAATTAGATAAAGATTATTTTAAAAAATTGATTAATAGAATGCCCAGAATATGTGAGAAGATTATAAAGGAGAAAGGTGGACACTTTGATGAAGCTAAAATTTAATCTAATTTACCATTGTATATTATTTTTTTATTTTGTTTAAGTTAGTTTCTGTTTGTTCTTTATTTTTTTATCAATACATTTAAATTTAAATGACTTAGTTTGGTTTTATTCGATTTTACCTTGCTGCTTCCAAACTTTTGGACGGTAGTGTATATTTAATGATGTCTCAGTGATCAGCAGGATTAAAACTGGGAGCGATCACCGAATAGTACGAGGCACATTAAATATCCACACAAAAGTCGAACGGTCACGCTTGATGAAGTCTACCCTCCGACCTACACCTGTCCAATACCAGAACCTCGAAAACTTTCAACTCGAACTACACAATCGCTTCCAATGTCTAGACGAGTGCGAATCTCCGAACGATATGAACAACAGGTTCATGGAAACTGTCCACGCAGTTGGGCCGAAGTTTTTCAAGGCTCACCGCGCCAATAGACCTAAAAAGCTTTCTAACCAGACTCTCAGGCTCATGGAGCGGAGAAAAGAAATGACAGTACAGTCTTCAGCCGATTGGTCCGAATATAGGCAGCTAAATAGGCAGATCTCCAGGTCTGTGCGTCACGATATTCGCCAATTTAATACGCTCCGTGTTAAAGAAGCGATAGAGCGGAACTGAGGCTCAAAAATGTTCACACAAGATCTGTCTATTGGGCAAAGCCAAATGACTAAGCTGAAGACCGATGACGGTACTGTCATTTCATCCCAAAGTGAGATCTTGGGAGAGGTCGAAAGGTTCTATGGACAGTTATATAAATCATCCCGAAATCCTGTTGTCGGCTTGGCCCAAGTACCCAGATCCAAGCTAACTCGGCACTATACCGAAGAAATCCCGGACATTAGCTTGTGCGAGATCAGAATGGCTCTCGAACAACTTAGAAACGGTAAGGCACCGGGAGATGACGGAATTACGGCAGAGCTCCTGAAGGCAGGCGGCAAGCCGGTCTTAAAAGCCCTTCAGAAGCTATTTAATTCCGTTATCCTCGGGGGCGACGTTCCAGAGTCGTGGACCAGGAGTGTGGTGGTGCTGTTCTTCAAGAAGGGCGACAAAGCTCTTTTAAAGAACTATACATCTCACTCTTGAGCCACGTCTACAAGTTGTTTTCGAGGGTCATTACCAATCGACTCACGTGCAAGCTCGATGACTTCCAGCCGCCCGAACAGGGGGCTTCCGTAAAGGCTATAGCACCATAGACCATATCCTCACGCTTCGGCAGATTATCCAGAAGACCGAGGAGTACAATCGGCCTCTGTGTATAGCGTTTGTGGACTATGAGAAAGCCTTTGATTCAGTCGAAACTTGGGCGGTGCTGCAGTCCCTTCAGCGGTGCCAAATCGACCATCGTTATATCGAAGTGCTGAAGTGTTTGTACAGGAACGCCACAATGCCAGTCCGTATCCGGGATAAGAGTACGAAACCGATCCAGTTGCAGAAAGGCGTGAGAAAGGGAGATGTCATCTCTCCGAAACTGTTCACCACTGCACTGGAAGATGTCTTCAAGCTCTTAGACTGGACCGGACTCGGTATTAACATTAACGACGAATACATCACTCACCTTCGATTTGCAGACGATATCGTCAGTATGGCAGAATCCATGGAGGACCTTGGCACTATGCTCAACGATCTCAGCAGGGTATCCTAGCTGGTGGGGTTACGAATGAACATGGACAAGACGAAAGTCATGTCAAATGCCCATGTCATTCCTGTACCGGTCCTAGTTGGCAATGTGATTCTCGAAATTGTCGATCATTATGTTTACCTTGGACAAACAGTTCAGTTAGGTAGATCCAATTTCGAGAAAGAGGTCAGCCGACGAATCCATCTCGGCTGGGCAGCGTTCGGGAAACTTACGAGGATCTTCTCGTCCAACATACCTCAGTGTCTGAAAACACAGGTCTATGACCAGTGTGTGTTACCAGTGATGACTTACGGCACGGAAACGTGGTCGCTAAATGTAGGCCTCATAACCAAGCTCAAAGTCGCTCAGCGTGCTATGGAGCGAGCTATGCTCGGGATTTCTCTACGTGATAGAATCCATAATACGGTAATCCGCAGAAGAACGGCTGTAACCGACATAGTACGAAGAATTAGCACGCTGAAGTGGCAATGGGCAGGCCACATCGCTCGAAGAAACGACAACCGCTGGGTAAAAAAGGTTCTAGGGTGGCGACCACGTACCGGACGACGCAGTGTAGGACGCCCCCCACTAGGTGGACAGACGACCTGGTGAAAGTTGCTGGGCATCGATGAATGCAGACGGCACAGGACCGCACTCTATGGCGTACCATTAGGGAGACCTACATCCAGCAGTGGACGGCGGTGGGCTGAAATGATGATGATGATGATGTAGTCTCTGAGACATAAGGATTCCTTGCTTTAGGATGTTGTCATTAAAAACCTAATTATTTAGAATAAAATTGGGCTTCTTTTACATTGTAATTAACTGTAGTTAATTTTGCTTATGGTATTATAATGGTCTGTCCGTGTGGTGACGGAGTAAGAATACTATTCACCACCCCATATCTTAACCGTGGGTGATCATACCAGACAACTAAGGGATATAAAACGCATATCACATCTATGAGAGAGAAGGAAAATTTGAAACAAAACCCTATACCAACAGGTCTGACCAGCGCGGTATAGTAGGTTAATTGCCCTCCCATTACGGAGGAGGCTCGAGCCCAACAGTGGGACGTTTGTGGGCTGTGATGATGATGATTATAATGGTTTAGTGAGTACACACCATATCTTTCTCTTTCCATACTCAACCCAGTAAAAACTAATGCCAGTCTATCTTACCGGTAAGTCAACCTCCTATTGTGGAAGGTGCTTGCATCCAATAATAAACCTGAATGGGCTGAAAAGAATATATATGCAAGTTTTTATTCAATAAAAACTAACCTTGTTTTAACCTGATGTTCCAATGAGTGCTTTTTAAGATCTGGAAAGTTATCAAACTTTTCATCGCATCCATTGCAAGGAAATATTCTTCCTTTCTTTATTTTTGTTTGATGCTCTTTCTTTTTATTTTTTTTCTTAGACTTGACACTCTGAAGATATAGACAATAGATTTTAAGACACTAAATTCTTAGCAGCATATTTCTATAATGGTTAATCTAAAAAAACCCAGTGCATGGAGATTAGATTTTTCATATACAGTAAAAACTCTTTATTCGCGGGGTATGTGTTCCATAAATATGCCGCGAATACAGAAACCGTGAATATGGAACGGTAATTTATATGGGATTATAGGGGATATGTTCCTAGGCGACAAAATAAAAAAAACAAAAATATATGAAAAATCAATTTAATTGAAGTTTCTAAACGTTTCGATTATAGTTATCTTAAGGCTTCCTAAAAGCCTTAAGATAATTAATTAAAATGTTTAAAAACCATTGCCTAAATGGTTTGAAGAATTTTGTAATTTTTTCTTGTTGAGATTTTAAAAGCTCCTTCAATTCAGACTGATACGCAGCAGTCGCATTAGCAATTTATCTATTAAAAATAAGACTTTGTGGACAAAATTATAATAAGATCTATTTTACTTTTTTATTAGTCCATTTGACGGCATTTACAAAGAATATTGGGTTGGATACCTATCTGTATCCTTTACTTTTATGTATGTACTTATTAGATCCGCGAATAAAGAAATTTTTAGCCGCGAATATAGGAATTCAGTCGCATTTATTTAATCCGCGAATAGTGAAAACGCGAATGAAGGAAGCGCGAATAAGGAGCTTTTACTGTATATACATATTTTCATATTTCACCAAAATATCTACAATTTGAATTAATGATAGACTTAAGAATGTATAATCAGCAATCTTACTGCTAAGAGCTTATATCTATCAGACAAACTTTCAATAAAATTCATGTCCCAATACTTGTAAATCATTCATCATTCTCCTGTTCAACTACTTGGGGTCAACGGAATATGTACTCGTACATATTTCAAAGTTATTGGCAAAAGTTTTACCGGACCGGCCAATATGCCTAATGTCAACCCACCTTGGGAGTGTAATTGTTGACCAAACGGCATCAGGTGGAATTCAGCCCAGATTAATACAAAACTCTTAGTCGTCTTTTACGACATTTTGTCTTCGGTGGCCATAATAGCAAACCTAACTAATTTTATAAATGCGGACGTGTTTCTCGTGCTGCAACAGGATATTAAAGCAATCCAACCCTTTGCTGTAACACCGAGAGGAGTGTTACTGGCCATCCTTATGGGGATCCATTCATCCTTTCTTATGACTCTTGCAAAAAGGACAGGGAACACTTAATACTCTTAAGGATTAACCAAGAATTATCAAAACATAATTTGTATCTGTATGTCAAAGTATCAATTAGATGTTAATACTCAATTACCAACTTGTCTTCACAGATAATAATAATAATAATAGTTTACAATGTTTGTTTACAGATTATTTGCAATCTTAAACTTTACATATTAAAACAATTTAAGTAAAACTAAGCTGCGATTCTCAAACTAGGCCGTGGCCTGTATCTTGAGAATCAGAGTTGCATTTCATTTCAGAAATAATAATCAACATACAAAAAAAGTGGCTTATCTGAACTTGGTGTAAGTTTTAGGTAAGTGTGTGTGTGTGTGTGTGTGTGTGTGTGTGTGTGTGTGTGTGTGTGTGTGTGTGTGTGCGTGTGCGTTAGCGTGTGCGTTAGCGTGTGCGTTAGCGTGTGCGTTAGCGTGTGCGTTAGCGTGCGCGTGATGATGGCATAATAGTTAAGATACTGAACTTCCGTGCAATGGATTCGATTCATACCCACAATAATACTTTGTCTGACACAGAGTTGTTCTGAGTCTGAATGTAATTTGTCTGCGTTAATTATGTTTGTAAAGTTCCCCGCTATACAAGGATTATTTCCTTAGTGTAGGATGGCATTTAAAAAAACATAAAAATTCAATTGCCAAGTATTCTGACTATGCAGTTATACTTAACCTTAAGGGGTGCCTATGCTTAACAGTGGACATCAATTGGTTGATGTATGGATACATACTATAATTATTGATAGATAATACATGATAAACAGTTTTTTTTTTTTTTTTTATTAACAATAAAAAAAATTAAAAAAAAACAGCTCCACTATCCTACGGGCTCATTGTGGTAGCGGGCCTGGTAGCGATGGAGTAAGGGGTGCTAAGAATCCCCGGCAGCGATCCGGCTACCAATCAAAACGACCCTTGGCCCTGGTAACACACAACATTCGGACACTCAGGACCGACGAAAGGGTCATCGAGCTGGAAGAGGAATTGAGCAAAATCCGCTGGGACATTGTAGGATTATCAGAAGTGCGAAGAGAGGGCGAGGGCACGATAATCCTCCGGTCTGGAAACTTGCTCTTCTACCGGGAGGGAGATAACCCGTCCCAAGGCGGTATAGGGTTTATCGTTCGCAGGTCTCTTGTAGGCAACGTGGAGAGGATCGAGAGTGTGTCGACAAGGGTAGTGTACCTTATACTCAGAATAACCAAACGGTATTCGTTGAAGGTCGAAGGAGTGATGATGAGTTGAGAGTGGGGAAACATAGATATGGACAGAGAAACCAGAGGGGCCAGAAACTGGCTGAATTTCTGGAGAAGGAAAGCCTCTTTATGATGAATTCCTTCTTCAGAAAGCAGCCACAAAGGAAATGGACCTGGATTAGCCCCGATGGTTCAACAAAAAACGAGATAGACTTCATCTTGTCGGACAAACGACATATATTTAATGATGTCTCAGTGATCAGCAGGATTAAAACTGGGAGCGATCACCGAATAGTACGAGGCTCATTAAATATCCATACGAAAGTCGAACGGTCACGCTTGATGAAGTCCACCCTCCGACCTACACCTGTCCAATACCAGAACCTCGAAAGCTTTCAACTCGAACTACACAATCACTTCCAATGTCTAGACGAGTGCGAATCTCCGAACGATATGAACAACAGGTTCGTGGAAACTGTCCACGCGGTTGGAAGTTTTTCAAGGCTCACCGCGCCAATAGACCTAAAAAACTTTCTGACCAGACTCTCAGGCTCATGGAGCGGAGAAAAGAAATGACAGTACAGTCTTCAGCCGATTGGTCCGAACACAGGCAGCTTAATAGGCAGATCTCCAGGTCTGTGCGTCGCGATATTCGCCAATTTAATACGCTCCGGGTTAAAGAAGCGATAGAGCGGAATCGTGGCTCAAAAGTGTTCGCACAAGATCTGTCTATTGGGCAAAGCCAATTGACTAAGCTGAAGACCGATGACGGCACTGTCATTTCATCCCAGGGTGAGATGTTGGGAGAGGTCGAAAGGTTCTATGGACAGTTATATAAATCATCCCGAAGTCCTGTTGTCGGCTTGGTCCAAGATCCCAGATCCAAGCTAACTCGGCACTATACCGAAGAAATCCCGGACATTAGCTTGTGCGAGATCAGAATGGCTCTCGAACAACTACGAAACGGTAAGGCACCGGGAGATGACGGAATTACGGCAGAGCTACTGAAGGCAGGCGGTAAGCCGGTCTTAAAAGCCCTTCAAAAGCTATTTAATTCCGTTATCCTCGGGGGCGACGTTCCAGAGTCGTAGACCGGGAGTGTGGTGGTGCTGTTCTTCAAGAAGGGCGACAAAGCTCTTCTAAAGAACTACAGACCCATCTCACTCTTGAGCCACGTCTACAAGTTGTTTTCGAGGGTCATTACCAATCGACTCACGTGCAAGCTTGATGACTTCCAGCCGCCCGAACAAGCTGGCTTCCGAAAAGGCTATAGCACCATAGACCATATTCTCACGCTTCGGCAGATTATCCAGAAGACCGAGGAGTACAATCGGCCTCTGTGTATAGCGTTTGTGGACTATGAGAAAGCCTTTGATTCAGTCGAAACTTGGGCGGTGCTGCAGTCCCTTCAGCGGTGCCAAATCGACCATCGTTATATAGAAGTGCTGAAGTGTTTGTATAGGAACGCCACAATGTCAGTCCGTATCCGGGATAAGAGTACGAAACCGATCCAGTTGCAGAAAGGCGTGAGACAGGGAGATGTCATCTCTCCGAAACTGTTCACCACTGCACTGGAAGATGTCTTCAAGCTCTTGGACTGGACCGGACTAGGTATTAACATTAACGGCGAATACATCACTCACCTTCGATTTGCAGACGATATCGTCGTTATGGCAGAATCCATGGAGGACCTTGGCACCATGCTCAACGATCTCAGCAGGGTGTCCCAACTGGTGGGGTTACGAATGAACATGGACAAGACGAAAGTCATATCAAATGCCCATGTCATTCCTGTACCAGTCCTAGTTGGCAATGCGATTCTCGAAATTGTCGATCATTATGTTTACCTTGGACAAACAGTCCAGTTAGGTAGATCCAATTTCGAGAAAGAGGTCAGCCGACGAATCCAACTCGGTTGGGCAGCGTTCGGGAAACTTAAGAGGATCTTCTCGTCCAACATACCTCAGTGTCTGAAAACACAGGTCTACAACCAGTGTGTGTTACCAGTGATGACTTACGGCACGGAAACGTGGTCCCTAAATGTCCCCCTCATAACCAAGCTCAAAGTCGCTCAGCGTGCTATGGAGCGAGCTATGCTCGGGATTTCTCTGCGTGATAGAATCCGTAATACGGAAATCCGCAGAAGAACGGGTGTAACCGACAACCGCTGGGGAAAAAAGGTTCTAGAGTGGCGACCACGTACCGGACGACGCAGTGTAGGACGCCCCCCCACTAGGTGGACAGACGATCTAGTTAAAATTGCTGGGCGTCGATGGATGCAGACGGCACAGAACCGCACTCTGTGGCATACCATGAGGGAGGCCTATGTCCAGCAGTGGACGGCGATGGGCTGAAATGATGATGATGATTAACAATAACAAAATCTGGAGCTAAGGAAGTAATTTTTGTATTACAGGCGACTTTACAAACATTAAATTTCACAGGGAGTTTTGGCGCGAATGTGGAAATGTCATGTCACGCTCTTGTATTGTATTCATTTCTTTAGTGTTTTGTGGTGTTATATTGAATAATTTTGCTGGTATTTTATGCAATATGGTACAGTTAAAGTGCTGAAGTGTAGTGAATATGGTATAATAGTGGTTTACGTGTATTTTCATATTTGCCCAAAATTCCCAAAGAAAATCATTGATTAGGTTATCAGCGCCTGATTAATGGTAACGACTTGACTTACTGACAGACAATGACTATTAAGGCTACATAATATGAAGAAATGATGAACAATATATGAAAAATAATTAAATAAGACTTGGCTGTATGGGCTTTGATCCCTTTGCCTGTCCGAATGGACGAACAGAACCAAAAAAAAAAAAATAAATTTCACAGACACAAGTTAAGAGAGTCTCCGAAACCGGCGAGCGTGTATGAAGAGAATTATGAATGTTGAGGAAGCGAGTGAAGTATGCAAAGATAGAGTTCTCTGGCACTCTGTTCTCTCTGCCTACCCTGCAAGGGATATGGTGTGATGATATATGTATGTATGTATGTACAAGTTAAGAGTTTTATTTTACTACATAGGAATCGAACACACAACACTAATACAGTATGTTGTTATTTTAACCATTACACCACTTGTGCAATCGAAAGCTTAAGTCATTTGTACAGGTTCTACGAAGTGGTGTAGGTGTATATTGGCAATATAATACTTTGTTTAAATATTAAATAGTTCCAAGGTCTTAAACCAAAATCTTGAACTAATGAATTCAGATTTATAATTGAATTCATTGGGCATATTTTTTTTTATTTATAGTTTCACACTTTTATAAAGAAAGTAAGTTTTATAGATAGTAGAGGTGTATTACGCCTTTTCCAACATAATTTTCGGTCATACGCAATAGGGATGCGCAATTATTATTAACTAGACATTACCAAGTAACAATTTTTTTTAGTAGGTAATTATTTCATTAACAAAATCATTATAAAATATGTGTAGGCTGTCCCTTAGTGCATTTTTGACGTAAAATCAAGTGCTATATGGTATATACAAAACTTGAATAGAAAATAAATTAAAATATTGATAAGCGCAATAATTGTTGACTAACTTTGTTAAACGGCAACGGACAATCGCCGTCAATTTCTTTCACTTCCACTGTGACCAGAACACCAGCCATGATAGAGTCATCATCACTGTCCTGTTCAACTTTAATCCTTCGATCTCCATCTTCTATTTCGACTTTTCTTTTTACATCAGAGAGACATTCATCATCCGAAGAACTTTCGTTGTAAGTTGACTTAGGAGTGACCAAATTAATAGCCATGTCAGCAGTTGTGACAATGTTGCTGCTTTTACACAAACATCACAGTGGTAAGCTGCTGCGATAAAAGACAAGTTTATTTAGGATAATATCTAAATATACATCGCAAAACTAGGTACAACACGGAATGCACAATCCGGCGAATGCCATTTGTCATAGAGTAATAGAGTAATGCCGGCTACACACGCAACGATATATCGTAGCGATTTATCTGTGCAAACCGATTTACGCAGATTTATCGTTCGTGTGTATGAAAAATCCTTGTCGATTATCGTTCATCGATGGCAGTTGCAATTTCTATTAGATAAATCGTTGTCGATTGCGTTTGCACAGTTTTATCGTCGCGTGTGGATGGCGATCGCTCATTTCGGCAGTACTTCACGGAGCTCGCTTGTATGCGCACATACGGATCGCTCTCTTTGCAACATGTCGGAAGAAGAAAGAGGTGGACACCAACTGCAAGAGTTCATAGAAAGCTACAGAAGCGAAACTTGCCTTTGGAAGACCAAAACTAAAGATTACCATGATTGCGACAAAAAAAATGGTGCCTACAATAAATAGGCTGGTCGAAAAATACAAAGCCATCGATCCAAATGCCAATAGGGATATAGTGGTTAAGAAGATTAAAATCTTAGAACTACTAATAAAAAAGAGCTTAATAAAATTAAAAACACGTGTAAATCTGGAGCAGGATCTGACAAGATTTATACTCCTCGTTCATGTATGGTAACTTCGTAGAAATCATCACAGGTTTCAGGAATGATTTTACTAAGAGCTTGCGGCGATATTATTGTAGAAAATTTGATACATTCGTAGGAACGTCCTATAGCTAAAAATCGCAGTGTAGCAGATAATCTTTTAGCTGTGTGGTAGCGGCTATGAATACTACCAACCCTTACTTTGCTCGTGGATGTCGTAAAAGATGACTAAGAGCCTTATAACGACCTTGGTCAACTCCATCTGATGCCGTTTGGTCAACAATTACATTCCCAAGGAGGGTTGATGTCAGGCAGACGGCCGGTTATAAAAATATTGCCAATAACTTTTACAATATGTACTATGAAAGAAGAGTACATATTGTATCGACCCCAAGTGGTTGAGATAAGAGTTTGAGAATAATGTAGCAGATAATCTTTTATGGAGACTTATTGCTTCTCACATTATTTACTATTTTTTATTAGTGGAGTAACTATAGTCCTTAAAATATAGCATGATCTCTGTGACAGTTAGCTACAAAACCGATGAAGTAATTTTGAATATGCGTCATGTTTACAATTTTATTTTGTATGGCCTATATTCTCATTCTTTACGTGCCAGTTATATCTTAACTAAATTATAAATATAAAAATATGAATATTTACACCAAAACTTGTATCTCATATGTTCTACAACACTTAGTAACCATTTTAGAAAATATGATGCTTACGCAAGTACAAGGTCATATTGGACTGAGAATAAGATAGAGATGGGATAATCAATAAACGTAAATCGATAACATTCTTATTGGAACGAAGTTCCTTATCGCGCGTTGTGAAAGGGGGCTAGACGGAAAAAATTCTTACGAAAAGTTGTCACGACACTTTTTGCTATAGTAAGCTATTGTAAGCTGTGCGGCGTCGCATGTTTCTCTGTCTGTCTCTCTCTCTCTCTCTCTTATAGAAAGCAAGCCAGATATTTTCATTTCTATTTCGCATTGAACAGTGTGGTGTCGCGACGATTTTTTTTATAGATAGAGTGATTCAAGAGGAAGGTTTATATGTATAATATATGCATAATGTACTAGAGAAACACTGATAACCACCTCTAAAATAGAGGTTTCTAATGTGATGTCGTAAATAAACACATTATTTTGCGCTTACATTGCAAACGCTGGCTGAACCCTACGAAATAGATCAAAATAAAGTACTACAGTATTATACAGCTTAAAAAGGCCTACAAAAAAGTCCGCGATGGTATATATCTATCTCTTAAGGATAACATACTATATCCATTTTAATACTTTTAAAAATGTTCTATTATAAAACGGTAATTGAAAAGCTATTTACACAAATACTGTATTAATCCTTATCATTTTAAATACATTAGTTGGCTTGAGCATTTCATGAAGATATTTTTTTTCCTTCAGACCATGCAAATTAAATCAATACCTTAAGAGATATAGCAAAATCAAAATAATGCGCAACGAAATTATTTTCGCCCGTGACCGGGCCGCGTGGCCGGCTCGCGTTCGAGCTCGGGGCCGAAAAGTTTTGGTAGTCTAGTGGAATTGTATATCCTATTATTAATATTATAAACGTGAAAGTTTGTAATAATGTATGGATGTGAACATGTTTGTTGCTCTTTCACGTAAAAACTACTGAATGGATTTTGATGAAATTTATAGTAATATAGCTTGCACATCAGAATAACACATAGGCTATAATTTATAAAGATATTTTGCAAATTGGCTAAAATATAACGATAAAAATCGCTTAAGGCAGAAAAAAATTATATAATTAAAATAGAACTTCGTTCCATCCGGGTGTCCCTTGACACCTCCGGTTTTTTAATTATTTATAAAACGAGTAAAACCAATACATTACCTATATAAACCACATGGTTACTCTATAAAGTAAGTAAATCGTGTTAATAATACTAAATTCAGACTTCAGTTACAATCGTGATAGAGCAAGTATGAGTGCAGAAGATAGGCTGACTAAAAACTTCGAGGGTAACACCAAACTCTTCAGAATGAATAAAATAAGGTCTAAAGGTGGAGACATTCTTACACAAACACAAGACGTGTTAAGCCGATGGAGTGAATATTTTGGCGATATGTATGCGGATGCTACGGTTGGCGCCGATGTCGCATGTGGTTTAGTATATCAACATTCGACGACGGCGTCCTCCGATGGCATCAGTATGGATGAAGTTGAATAGGCGATAAGAAGTTTGAAAAATGGTAAGGCAGCGGGCATTGATATAGTGTCTGCCGAGATGATCAAGCTTGGTGGCTCCTGTGTCTGGGAGGCGTTCCTGTTGCTACTCAATTTATGTTGGAGCTCGGGAATGGTTCCCGGGGACTGGAATAGCGCAGTCATCGTGCCTTTGTTTAAAAACAAGGGTTCACGTTATGACTGCGCAAATTACAGAGCCGTAAGCTTGACCAGTTTGGCAGCAAAAGTGTATGGTAAAATTATTGAAAGGAGAATGAGGATGGTGTCCGATGGTTTACTGTGTGAGACACAAGGAGGTTTCAGGAGTGGAAGGGGATGCATGGATCAAGTGTTCTCTGTGCGTAACATTGTGGAGAAGCATCTGGCTCTAGGTCAGAGGGTTTTCTGCAGTTTTGTGGATCTGGAGAGAGCATTTGACACAGTTGTACGAAAGGAACTTTGGGACATTTTACCGGAGTATGGTATTAACGGTAAACTGCTACAGGCTGTGCAGTCCAGTTACATGGGCTGTAGAGCCTGTTTGCGGCTGGATGATGGAATGTCGCCTTGGTTTGACGTCAATATCGGCGTTAAGCAGGGGTGCGTTCTGTCAGCCAGGCTGTTTATCATATATCTGGATAAATGTCTCCAAAGGTTAAACGATATGAATGTGGGAGTCCAGATGGGCGACTCAGTGGTCACTGCTCTGCTATATGCAGATGATGCAGTCCTGCTGGCACAGTCAGCGACTGACCTGCAGACCCTAGTCGACACAATGACAGAAGATTGTAAGAAAAGGGGTCTACGCGTGAATGTAAACAAAACCAAAATAATGGTCTTTGAAAGAGACGAAGCCAGAACAGATGTAAGAGTAACAATAGGTAATGATGTACTAGAGCAAGTGGATGAATTTGTATATCTTGGATGTGGATTTAGCCGAGATGGAAGGTACACCACTGATATAGAGCGAAGAGTGAATGCGGGAAATAGATTGAACGGAGCGTTGGGGCAACTTCTCGGCAGCCACCACCTTAGCCAGAAGGCACGTGTAGCAATACATAACGCAGTGCTTGTCCCAACATTACTGTATGGAAGCGAGAGTTGGGTATGCAGAAAAGAGTATGAAAGTAAAATTAATGCGGTCGAAATGCGATCTCTGCGGAAAATCTGTGGAGTTAGGCTGACCGACCGCATTCGTAACGACGACGTAAGAGAGCGAGTAGGTATGAAAGAGAGTATTGGTGTAAATATGCGAAAGGGAATGCTCCGATGGTTCGGACATGTGGAAAGAATGCCGAACGAACGTCTGGTTAAGAAGATATACAATGCGAAAGTGGAAGGATGTAGGTACCGAGGGAGACCGAGACTAACCTACCTAGACCAGATCGGTCATGTACTGAAGGAAGGTGGAGTCAAGGGTCTCCGAAACCGGCGAGCGTGTATGAAGAGAATTATGAATGTTGAGGAAGCGAGTGAAGTATGCACAGATAGAGTTCTCTGGCACTCTGTTCTCTCTGCCTAACCTGCAAGGGATATGGCGTGATGATATGTATGTATGTATAATATTAATAAGATCATTTCTTTTATATTAAAAAGATAATTTCCTTTATAAAATAAACATGATTATTCATGAAATAATCTGTGACCAAGAACTCATCATCAACCTATAGGAATGCTCCAGCGATGATGATAATAGTGACGATGAACTTGGATGTAGTCAAAGAGTAAAGTTATTAAACTGAAAAAGAGTGGCAACTCGATGATAAAATATACATGTATGGAAAGTGCTGCCACCCAGAGTTTAAGCGGTGAACTAAAGTTGAAGTGATATATATACATATCTACATGTGTATGTGTAATTATACAGAATATTCTTTTACTATGAGATCTACCCTGAAATATAAAAAAAAACATATCAGCTGATATCGAAACAATAATAATATAAGTTTAACAATGAAAATTGATATAATTTTCAGAAAGTACATCAATAATCGAAAATAGATCGATGACAATAACTACCTACACTATGAACAAAAAATAACAATTCTCAGTTGTCAAACGTTTGACAGACAAGACAAAATGGCAGCAGCTAAGTTTGTACAACCAGTCTGTAGGCGGCGCGACGGTCAGTAAAAAAAGTAATGTTTTAAGTGTGCCCCCCCCAGGATGTAGTCCTTTCGAATAATAAAAAGAATTAATTAATATCTTTAGATTAAATTAAAGAAAATCCATTGATTTAAATTCAATAGGATTTTCATAGATTGTTTTATATTTATAATCGATTCACCCATCCATTTGATTGAAATTCAATAAGATTTTCGTGCATTGTTTTTCAATTGCAGTAGCAAATAACATTGAAAAATAAGAAATTATATCGATAAAAATACGGACTATGTCGTAAGCGTGCGGCACTAGTGACAACTGTCACAGAGATCAAGCTATATTTTATAGACCATAAAGCCAGTAGATTTAAGTATGCCTCCTCATTCATCCTCAAATAGTTATGCCAACCTTTCGGAGCGAATTTCAAATTATTTAATAAGCTGGTATGAGAAAATAGCTTCCTTTTCATGAGCCAGTCTTTACACCACACACTCCACGCCTGTTTCTTTCTTTAAACACATAACCAAGCAAAATATCGCAAGTGCGTCATCATTTTTTTACATATATTGTAACCGTAACCTATTTATTCCTCATGTTGTTATATTGCCAATAAATCTTATTCTATTCTATTCTATTTGCCATCCTGGATGACATGTTTCTTGCGTAAGCTTCTGCGTAGAACTGACGATTGACGCCGATATCGGAGGCGTGTGGAGACACTAGGAACGATCGATTTATCTGCACAGTCTGAGATCGCTACGATCTATCGTTACGTGTGTAGCCGGCTTAAGAGTAAGTCGGGTAAGTCCCACAGATTAATATTTTGGTAAGTCCCTTAAAATATACTTTTCTCTATGGTGCACTGCTTACACAGAGCAAGTTATTCGCGATTGCGTGCATGCTTGCAAAATTATTCACAATTTCGAATATTTTATTATAAAAAAGTTTCTCAAAATGGTATGGGCTTTTGTAAAAATTAACACTTTTGTTTTCTTATACATTCCGTAACGTAAATTTACCCTGAACTTGTAAATGACTTGTGATATAAAAGATAAAGTGTGAGAAATCGCTAATTTGTAAGTTGACTTCAGTTCAGTTGAGTTTTTTATGTTAGGCTCCATTAGTGACTGATGATACTACCAATGGAATCTTAGGTGGGCGAAAAAGGCGTCACAAATTATTATTATATATCGACGGCGGAAAGCGAAAACGTCGTAGTCCACAAAAACGAAAATGTTCACCAGAGCCAAAAAACTGTTTCACTTTTTTTCAAAAAATCATAACTAGCGTATTTTTTAACGTAGACCCATGATTTTTAGAAATTAGATTTATTATTTTTTTCTAAATATAAGTTTTACTCTCAAATCTCATTCTAACAATTATTTATCAAAATTTTGTTGACTACGACATATTGAACTATTTTTACAGAATGTTAAAACGCTGTAATTGCACTATTGAGTTGTATGGAGCGGGGTCAAATGCATTTTTTTAAGGAAAGCTAAAACGTCGTAAGCAACATTATTTGAACTAAACTGTATGTTGTAAACGTAGTTATTCCATGAAACTAATATCTTAGAATAGGTGTAAACTAAAATAATTGCTTATTTGGGGTAAGACAAAATGTATTACACGTAAAGCGATTTAAATTTGACAGAATATTAGGCAGTTTGGTAGTCATTTGGAGGACAAAGCCAAATTGGCAAGCAAAAAGTTAGACGTGCTGCCCGCTAAAACGTCGTTAATGAGCAAAAATCTTTTTTTACGGAAAGCGAATTGCTGTAGTCGACATAGTATAAGTTATTACTACTTTTTTCTGTAACGTACAGCGTTTTTGAATGCAGGCATTTAAGTTTCAACCCGTTTTTTTTAATGTTAATTTCATAACTATTCATCATAGAATTATGTAACCCGGACCATTTGAATCAGTTTTTTTTTCTGATTCGAACAGTGCAATAAAAATTTTTTTCGTACTTTGTGGACTACGACGTTTTCGCTTTCCGCCGTCGATATATGTATACTTGTAATGTTATGTTTCTATTACGGGTCAATTGACATATGTATAAATCAAGATTAAAAAGAATATATGAGAAAATTATCTTTTCTATAAAAATGTAATCTATAATTTGAGATATACCTAATTTGAGAGATAATTTTATAAAGTACTCTATTAACTGGCGTGTATGCTAATGTCATCATGTAAGCCAAGTTAACAAGTCTAGAGATAGACGTAGGAAGATTATACTGAGGAATCATTATATTTAATAAGAGATAGACAAGAAGACAGAAAAAGAAGATATGTGTCAAAGTAGTTTCATCCAGGTCGCTTTCACAGAGAGAATGATCCTTAATATGGACTTTCGCAAGAAAATATGGCCAGTTTGTTTACTTCTTTCTGAGTATAGAACCAGGATTTTTATATAGGATAGAAGGTTGGATAGAGGCATAAAACATTCCTTTATTTAATTTTGGACCTGCTATAGGTCATTCCAAGGTTTTATTAAAGATGGTTTAGCTATAGAGCGTAGGTCACGCGAATAATATTAGTTTCTAGACCCAAGTAGTCCACCTGGGTCTAGAAACGACTGTTTTCAATGTGTGAAAACTAAATGAATATATTTTTGAATTACTTCCTAATATTCTTTTCTAGACGATGTAAATGGCGAATACTAGTGTAGTTAATGTGTGCTGACCGAACACAAGATACTTTTCGCTAGATACTTTTGAGAGCTGATGACTTCAGTGTATGGATAGAATTTAGATTAGGTTAGGTTAGATGAAAATGAATGAACGTTATAGCTGTTTTTATTGATGCAGAAATCAAAAAGAATTTTTGTCTGGAAGATCAGAAAGTAGGTAGTAATCAAACTGAAAAAGAGGTTTTAAACTAGTTTGGAAGATATGTACAGAATATTTAAAAGAACAGAACATTTACAATAATGAATGCATAATTATTATTTATCACCTTCAGCTCTTATACGTTGCACTCCTCCCAATCTTCTTCGTAAATCAAAGTTTAATTCAAACTTCGAGGGACATCTTAGTAGTGCTTGTAAACTATAAATATTAATTTACCAATTTATTGTGTATACAAGTTTATATATAAAGAAGAAATTAAGCAACAAAGAAGCTCGTTGAGTCTTCTCAAAGGAGATCACTTTAGCTCGGGTTGCTGATTGACGCTTTTACAATGCGTTCTCATCAATACCCCGAAAACTCTGAATTTTATATTTATAATTTTTACGTTGGCAAGAGGCAATTTCTTAAGAAAAAAAGTTACCGCTGTCAATGAACCTCTCGAAAAAAAGCAACGCGCATCGCTTCTCTTTTGGAATTTATGGTACAGTAACAAGGCTCGCTTTTGTGTTACCGCAACAATTTTGCGTGAAATCCACTAAACTAACGCGTAAACAATGCGTGATTAACATTGCACATACATTTAATGTGCATTTACATGTAATTGCAGCGAACTGTTGATATATATGGATCAATATCGTATTGTAGATATTATGCGCTAAATAGCGTTGGCGTCGGCCGTCGGTACGCCAAATGGAGAACAAGTCCGACATCGGCGTTCAAGATCATTGGATGAAGACTATGATGGAACCAGCGTCTAGTGACAAACAAGATCGTTCATCAGTAAAACGCGAGAAAATGGCTGAAGCTTTCAACGGTGGTGAAAATGTAACATATGAATTGAAACAGCAACAAAATGACACAAGATATAGATGCGATGTATGCGATTTGACATTTGAAGGTATGGAATACTTGATTCTTCATAAGAAATTTCATGGTAATGATAAAGATTCTCCTACAATTGAACCTGATCCGCCACCAGTGAAAGGGGGTCCAAAAAAGAGGCGTAAGTTTAAGTGTGACCAGTGCGATGTCAAAGTTAATTCACAATATCACCTTGACATTCATAGGAGCAAGCATGAAGGTGTCACATCCAAGAAGTATATATGTGATGTATGCGACCGCAGTTTTATAGCTGCCCAATTTCTCAAAAGCCATATGCAAAGTCATTCGTTGACGAGTACAATAAATTGTGAGATTTGTAACAAAAGTTTCACAGGACAAGCGTATTTGAAACTACATATGCAGTTGCATAATGATATAAAAAAATTTAAATGCTCCAAATGTGATGAAATGTTTCCTACGAAAAATTGTTTAAAAATTCATATGAAAAAACATTCTAAAGTGAAAAATTTCAAATGCGATTGCTGTAATAAGCTGTTTGTATCGAAAATTACAATGGAGAAGCATAGGCAGACTCACGAAGGGCAGCCAATTGATTGTCATGTTAAATGCACCCAATGTGATCGGACTATGCATGCTTCATTACTAAGAACTCATCTAACAAGAGCCCACCCGTCTAATATAGACGATGATGTTAAAAGGCCACATAAATGTACGACATGTGGCAAAAGCTTCATTGTCAAAATTAATCTTAATCTCCACATTAGAGTTTGCCATCCTGACCTTGCAGACCCTGAAGACGAGGAAGAGGAAATCATGACGGATCATTCTTAGCTGTATCCTATGTTATTGCTATGTATTACTATGATATAATTATACTTTTTTTATGCTACTTATGTTCTTTTTATTGTCTATCATTAATTCCTTCATACAAACAAGATTGAACTATTTTTTTTATCATTTTAATGTAATTTTTATATCGAATCTTATATTTGATCATACTTCATTTTTTATGACATTATTACTTTTCTTAGTTGCTTTATGAACTATCAACTGTGAGGTCTGGAATAGGTACCATTGTCAAATCAGTAGCTGTCTACATACTTGTTCTTCATTGATGTAGGTAACATCTATGTGAAATGGAAATCCACACTAAAAATGATTGATGCTATTTAAAAATTTTGGCATGGCTCTGACATTAAAAAGCCTCTACTATCCCATTTAGCTAGTGTACAGGTCAATTGCTCTTGTTACAAAAAAAACTCTTCTTCTTCTTCTTCTTATGTATTGGCAATCAGCTACATATACGAGCTATTGGTGCCAGTGTCAAGTTATAAATATTTTCACGTTTTTAGTCTTTCAAGTCAGTCGTTGTCTAAGTCAAATTGTCACCATTAACAGTGCAATGGCTACACTGTTAATGGTATCTTGTGGGAATTTTGATGGAAAACGAAAACGTTGTAAAGCACTTTTATATGATATTCACTACATCCAAGTATTTCCGCACATCACATTACATAAAATGCCATCAAAATTATCTAATATAACACGTTAAAACACTAAGATATCGAATATAATACAAGAGCACCACATGACGTTTTCAAATTCCCGTCAAAAGTCCAAAAAAAAAAAAAAAACTCGCGTCAAATATGTTGAGAAGAATTTTGTTAGCACATTTTTTTTTTTTTGGTTCTGTTCGTCCATTCGGACAGGCAAAGGGGTCAAAGCCCATACAGCCAAGTCTTATTTAATTATTTTTCATATATTGTTCATCATTTCTTCATATTATGTAGCCTTAATAGTCATTGTCTGTCAGTAAGTCAAGTCGTTACCATTAATCGGGCATTGATAACCTAATCAATGATTTTCTTTGGGAATTTTGGGCAAATATGAAAATACACGTAAACCACTATTATACCATATTCACTACACTTCAGCACTTTAACTGTACCATATTGCATAAAATACCAGTAAAATTATTCAATATAACACCACAAAACACTAAAGAAATGAATATAATACAAGAGCGTGACATGACATTTCTAAATTCGCGCCAGAAAAAAAAACCTTTGTTAGCACATTTACATACTTATTGCCACATACAAGAAATAAAACTCCCATATTATATAAATAATTTAAAAAAATATATTTATTAATATCTTTGCCTAATAGATTTAAAAAGTCATAGTTTAAATATACTGGGTCCAACGTTGTTGTGAGAAATAAAATTAAGGTTTCGTATAGTCTTTAAAGTTTCGTTTATATTTTTATTATTACTCTTGCAACACTGATGAGAATCAAATCATTCCTCTTTTTTCGTCTCATCTTCAGTTGTATCTTCCTTCTTTTCTTCTTCAACCTTCTCGACTTCCTTGGCTGCTTGCTGTAAATATGTAATAATTATTTAAAGAAATCATCCGTAGTGATGTAAAAATACAATATTTCTTAATCTATTGTTTTACCGTAAGAGCCGTAAAACTCGCTGAAGGATCCACAGGAAAACCATCATCAGAATTCTCTCAGGCAACTTATAATAGGTACTGTGATTACTAAACTACCTACGAAATTCGTGACCAAGCTACATAAAGCCTAAATGGGGTGCTCAACTTGAAAATTCCTGCCACTTATAAGATTTGGTCCTTTATGAAACGTCAAGAAAAAATATGTGTATTTGGAACCGGCTCTAGCAGATTCAAATATTTTTTTTCTAAACAATCGTTAAATACATTTCGTATTATGATATAGTTTTGCTTTGTTTCCGGCAATTTTTGAGGTTGCATTTGGATGTCAGCATAAGTCAATATTTTTGCTTTGAAGTTTAACTAAATATATACCATATTTACCAAAAAACAATTACAAAAAAAATACAAAATATCTCTGGTGCTCTCTTACCGCCGCTTTCATTAAATCTTCGTCTTTCTTCCTCTGCAATTCCTTGCTCATCTCTCTGAGCATGTTAATTTCTTCAAGACGTTCTTTTTGCAATGGCTTAAAGACACTTATGGGTTTCATGTCAACCTTGTCTAATCTATAAAGAAAATCATGGTAGGCCCCGGCAAGCTCTTCAAAATGTTTATCACTCAAATTTGTATAATTCATTGTTTTGCTGTAAAATAAATATAGTACATTTAGTATTACATAATATTTTCTTTGTAGCAAAACGATATAATTACAACCGCCGCCGACTCCTGCTTGTGGAAGTCAAAAAATCAGTCGAAGGTCATTCACCAGGTGAGTGGGCAGCAGTAAGCATCTGGGAAATATATAAAACCTCACTGCGGTTGCCAACCCGCTTGCCAAGCGCGGCGATTACAACACTATCCTCTCACAAGTATGAGGGGAGTCCAGTCTACGTCCAGTAGTAGACGGCAAGAAGCTAAATGTTGATGATGATGATTTAGTTTTAATATAGCATTTGATTGGTACCGAGGGAGACCGAGACTAACCTACCTAGACCAGATCGGTCATGTACGGAAGGAAGGTGGAGTCAAGAGTCTCCGAAACCGGCGAGCGTGTATGAAGAGAATTATGAATGTTGAGGAAGCGAGTGAAGTATGCAGAGATAGAGGTCTCTGGCACTCTGTCCTCTCTGCCTACCCTGCAAGGGATATGGCGTGATGATATGTATGTATGTATGTATTACATAGCTTGCGGAATTATCTAATTGCCGATCTCCTACGCTAAGTGCTAAGGATTCGACACGCAAAACAATTCTTTTTGCGTTCCCAGTCTGGATGTAATTTGAGTCCGTTAATTATGTTTGTTAAGTTCAAAGCAATGTAAGGAATTATACCTTAGCGCCAGTTATTGTCGTTAAAGGAAAGTAAATATACCAGAGGGTTGGTAACTTGAATGGGTAATTTTAATTTTTTTATTCCATTTAGTTACTTTTTTATATATTTTTAATTGAGATAAGATATTTTTTTTTTTTTTTTTTGTTGTGGCTCTGTTTATACTTAAGCCAATGTCAAAGTTAAGTTGCAGCTTCTTCTTCTTCTTCTTTTTATGTATTGGCAATCAGCTACTTATACGAGCCATTTTTGCCAGTGTCGAGTTATAATTATCTTCACGTTCTTAATCTTTTCAAGTTAGTCATTGTCTGTCAGTCAGTCGAATTGTCGCCATCAACACTGCTATGGTGACACTGTTAATGGTATGTTGTAGGAATTTTGATGGAAAACGAAAACGTTGTAAAGCACTTTTATATGATATTCACTACATCCCAGCTGTTCTGTCACATCATATTACATAAAACACCATAAAAATTATCTAATATAACACGTTAAAACACTAAGATATCGAATATAATACAAGAGCACAACATGACGTTTTAGATTCCCGCCAAAAGTCCGATAAGATATTTTAAGTTAGGTTTTCTTTTCATTATTTTTAATTTAGATTAGATTTTTTTTTAAATTTAGATAACGATACAGTGACTTTTCAAACACTTATCGCTATATTATTTATTTCATAATCACTGTTGCTGTGCAGAGTGTGCACCTACGTATACTACTACCCTGACATTAGCTCGTGAGGAGCCGCAAGCCCTTATGATGACTGGTTAAAATAAAATTTGTCATCAATCCTTTAAATTTCCAGAAGGAGTCGTGAATAGTTCCAACTAATGCCGTCTGGTCAACAATTACATTCCCAAGGAGGGTTGATGTCAGGAGGAGGTCGATCATAAAACTATTGCCAATAATTATGCAATATATACAATGGAAGAGGAGTATATATTGTGCCGACCTCAAGTAATTGAGTCAAGTGCTAGGTGATGCTGATGAGTTATTTCATCTTACTTCATCGTCATTATTCATGTTTACTTCATCCACGTAAGTCTGTCTCACAATGAAGGGATATATCCGTTATCAAATAAAAAAAAATATGTTCACTATTTTATCTATATACTATGTATACCCGAAAGGGCAACCTATCGGGCCGGCCATGGACCTCAGGAATTAAAGCGATGGAGAGGGTATAAGTGAGTCTGGGGCCGCGCGCTGCACTATCGTCACTGCGAACGGAACGGACTTGTGACAGACCATAGCCCGCCAAAATTAAAACGTATAGCTATAGTATTATTATATTTTAAATGCCGCGTATTATTTAAAATACATAATTAGTTTTGCATATATGTATTATTATTCGTCTACTTTTATCGTTTATTTCAAATACATAATGATTTCACCATAGTCCTATAGTTTATTATAATATACATATATATATATATATACCTATCTTTAAGTGATTTATATGTTATGTTGCCAACTGAAAATCAGCGCTGGATGACTTGTGATTTAGCCTATGCTGTAATGGCTACCTTTGCCGGCAAGACATCTTTTATTATTTATAAAATGATCATGATTTTTTTTAAATAATGAAATTAAAAGAAATTTCATTATTTTACTGTGAATTTTGTTGCAATAAAATGATTTCTTTCTTTCTGATCACCACGCTAGGAAGGCGGGTTAGCGATAGAAGTGAGATGTAATATTTTTTTTAGGAGAGAACTGTCACCCAATTTCCTGATGAGATCTTTAGCACACGGAAATCGTAAAAATCTACTAAGGGATCACTCTGCAAATTAGCAGTAACGCTAATCTAGAAAATGTGTAAAACCTTATTGTGAACGCCAATACGTTTGCTAAGTGTAACAATTATGGCAATAATCGCACTAAAGATTGAATGCGCCATGGCAATCTTTGAGAGAGGCCTACATTCAGCTGCGGATGGCGAAAGGCTAAATAATAATAAGTACCTAAAAGGGCGCCACAGGCGTGACTCAACTGAGGCACATAGATAACTAAAACCAGCCCTGGGTAAATACTCTGTATTTTATAAAAACTTATTTTGCGATCGAAATTGATTGCTTCACGTGGAATTTCAACCCAATAGATGTCTATTGGAAAATTCGTTCCAGTTATCTTACGAAATAGACAACCATGGGCCCTACGTTTAACAATCAAATTCTAGCTTATATTGTCTTTACGAGAGATGATCCATACGCCATCTAGTGGAAAGTGGTAATACAATTATTTCGATTTAATACTCTTACTTCGCTTGCAAAACAAGTTTTTATAAACCTAGCATGTTAAATTCTAAATATCAGTAATTTAGACTGTATTTTTAGTACTATGTAGTATGTATGTAGCAATAACTGTTTACTTACACAGCCACCGATTTTAAGCTTAATAGTAAGCTTTCATATTTATAAATTACTGACAAATATATTTCATTTATAATTAGTTATTATATGCCTTTTTTTACATGTGGAAAGAATGCCGAACGAACGCCTGGTTAAGAAGATATACAATGCGAAAGTGGAAGGATGTAGGTACCGAGGGAGACCGAGACTAACCTACCTAGACCAGATCGGTCATGTACTGAAGGAAGGTGGAGTCAAGAGTCTCCGAAACCGGCGAGCGTGTATGAAGAGAATTATGAATGTTGAGGAAGCCAGTGAAGTATGCAGAGATAGAGTTCTCTGGCACTCTGTTCTCTCTGCCTACCCTGCAAGGGATATGGCGTGATGATATGTATGTATGTATGTATATGCCTTTTTTTTCGGTTCGGGGTGACCGAAGAGGCGGCGCGTGACCTCATAGTCCCACCATGCAAAATCCTCTCTTCGTCGTGCGAACGGACCACCGGTACCCGATCTTTGTCTTCGGTGGCGGTTTACCCTCGGGGGTTCCTCTCGAGTTGACGCGGGTGTCCGGACTATTCCCCGGTCCGATCACCCATAGTTATTATATTACTAGGAGGGAAGTGGAATCACTCTTTTCCAACAACTCGTTAACTTTACTAATTAAAATTTGTTGTGGGTCCCAAGACAATTAAAATCATCTCCCGGGACTGCCTTAGGGTCAAATCTCGGTGTCATTTATAGAGACCATTGTGGATCCAGGCCTACAAGAGTTACAATTGTGGGAATGTGTGGTGGGATTAGTCCCAAAAGAAAACTTATCACGACAATAGAAGCGCAATACGAACGATGACGTCATCTTCACCACTTAGCTTATTTACGTTTTATTACTGGGCTCGAATCTCTCCCCATAATGGTAGCAAAATTAACCTAATATATTCCTCTGGTTAGATATGTTTTATATACCATACTAGCTACTGCCCGCGGCTTCGCCTGCGTAAAAGGTTACTTTCCTAAAGTTTTTCATCCCCTATTTTTATTTTACCCCATAAGGGTTAAATCTTTACAAAATTTTACTGTCATATTTATTTATATCTAATCAATAGCCTAAAAATAAGTTTCAAGCTTCTGGCTTTAAAAATGACAGACAACTTTTCATCCCCCTTTACAACCCTTTTTGCATTAAAAAGTAGCCAAAAGTATGTCCTTTGTTAGGCTCTAGACCATCTGTGTACCATATTTCATTTAGATCGGTTCAGTAGTTTTGGCGTGAAAGAGCGACAGACAGACAGAGTTACTTTCGCATTTATAATATTAGTAAGGATCATTTCGAGTTTACCTTCTTTTGCATAGATGTTATATGCATATTATATCTCTTAAATGTCTTTTACAACACTCACGGGCAAGAAAAGGGTTGAAATGATGGTAGAATGTGTTTTTATTCCATCACTACAGGATGACTTACAAAAATGTTGACCTAAATATTTATATGCGATATATTTTAGGAGTCATCATCATCATCAGCCTTTGAACGTCAATGTTTGAACATGGTCTTACCTACAAGAGAGATGATGAAGTATTCCAAAGAAAATGCTGCTACGTAATTCTCTTGATGATGCTTTAGATGATTTTTACAATTCCTACGGTAAAATAAGGAGTGATGACAGCTTGTATTTATATTTCAATCCTTTTTTAATCCCTCCTTCCCTTTTTTCTTCTTCTTCTTCTTCGTCTTTATAATCACTAATTGAATAATTTAGAAATAAATATAATAATTATAAAAATAACTCACGTGTTGTGTTACAAAAGACCTGTGAACTCTTAGAATAATAAATAGCGAATGACCGAAGGTGGAATAATTGTTGTCTTAATAATTATACTTTTTCAATGAAGTTTAATATCACCAGGGATGCTAAACAATTTCGAGGCAACATTTAGTTAGTCCAAGAGAATCACTATTCGTAGACCGTTTATGTTAATGGATGAAGTTACCCGAAATGAAAATCCGCTAATCGAGCCAGCGATATATACCTATTAATTAGCCGAAGAAAAATAATTAAAGAAAGAAGAAACTAGAAAGTAATAGTTTTATGTTTAAAAAGGACTAAGACTTTTTTCTTAAAGTGTTTGGCAAGTTATGTAGCCGTGCGCCGCCTTTCCTTTGCCTTTAAACAATTTTGGCGGGGTATAACTAAAACTTAAAGAAATGATTAAGTAGCCCAAGAAGGTACTAGGTATGTTTATTTTGTATTAATTTGTATAGTAATGAAACAAGAGAAATATTCTCTTCAGGCGAGTGTCGTAAATAAAAAGAAAGAAAACTCAAAATGACACCCTATACAAACACATCTGATCAAGGTGATCTATCACCTTTAATAAAAACCATCCACAATTAAGGAAGTAAATTTTTCTCTTGTGGAGGAGGCGAGCCCAAAGAGACAAACGCCCAGTGAGACGTTAAATGAGTTTAGATAATGATGATGAATCTAGATTTACATATCATCATCATCTTAGCTCATATACCTACGTTCCACTGCTGATCTCGATCTTCCATAATATAAGAGGACAATTGACTCACTGTACGTTGGTTAGACGGGTTGCTGTAGAGTTTAATTTCGAGTCTCACTCTCGCATAGACGTTATCTGAATATTGTACAGCTTAGTACTCTTTTACGACACCCACAAGTAAGATAGGTATAGGTGGGGAATTATATTCTTACTTCTGTAAGGTGATTTAAATATGTATCAATGTAATGCTTAATTTCTATGTTGCTTTTAATTATATTTTTTCTTTGAATGCACTTTCTGGTAAATAATAAAAACAAAAGTAGTAAAGGAATAAAAAAGAATAGAAAAACATTGTAAAATAGGTTTTCCAGAAATTTACTTGATTATTAATTTAATATTTATTTATATTTTTGATAATTGTATTGTATGCCTATTATTGAATATAAATAGATAATTGTAGAATTATTTGTTTTATTTTTGGAGTTTACACATACATATCATCACGCCATATCCCTTGCAGGGTAGGCAGAGAGAACAGAGTGCCAGAGAACTCTATCTCTGCATACTTCACTCGCTTCCTCAACATTCATAATTCTCTTCATACACGCTCGCCGGTTTCGGAGACTCTTGACTCCACCTTCCTTCAGTACATGACCGATCTGGTCTAGGTAGGTTAGTCTCGGTCTCCCTCGGTACCTACATCCTTCCACTTTCGCATTGTATATCTTCTTAACCAGACGTTCGTTCGGCATTCTTTCCACATGTCCGAACCATCGGAGCATTCCCTTTCGCATCTTTACACCAATACTCTCTTTCATACCTACTCGCTCTCTTACGTCGTCGTTACGAATGAGGTCGGTCAGCCTAACTCCACAGATTTTCCGCAGAGATCGCATTTCGACCGCATTATTTTTACTTTCATACTCTTTTCTGCATACCCAACTCTCGCTTCCATATAGTAATGTTGGGACAAGCACTGCGTTATGTATTGCTACACGTGCCTTCTGGCTGAGATGGTGGCTGCCGAGAAGTTGCCCCAACGCTCCGTTCACTCTATTTCCCGCATTCACTCTTCGCTCTATATCAGTGGTGTACCTTCCATCTCGGCTAAATCCACATCCAAGATATACAAATTCATCCACTTGCTCTAGTACATCATTACCTATTGTTACTCTTACATCTGTTCTGGTTTCATCTCTTTCAAAGACCATTATTTTGGTTTTGCTCACATTCACGCGTAGACCCCTTTTCTTACAATCTTCTGTCATTGTGTCGACTAGGGTCTGCAGGTCAGTCGCTGACTGTGCCAGCAGGACTGCATCATCTGCATAAAGCAGAGCAGTGACCACTGAGTTGCCCATCTGGACTCCCACATTCATATCGTTCAACCTTTGGAGACATTTATCCAGATATATGATAAACAGCCTTTTTTTTTTTTTTTTTTTTTTTTTTTTTGCCGTGGGCCATGGACGTCGCACCCCGCCAAGTCGGTCCGGGGTGACGGAAGAGGCGGCGCGCAACCCCATTGACCCACCCTGCAAGCACCTCTTCTTCGCCGTGCAAGCGGGCCACCGGTACCCGATTTTTGTCTTCGGTGGCCCGCTCAGCGGTATGCCCTCTCGGGCTCCTCTCCTGTCGACGCCCCGACAGCTTTCGCCGTCGAGGCGTCGTCCTCACGCGGTGGCCTCACGTCGGGTGACCGGACAATTCCCCGGTCCGATCACCCGAAGCCTCGGTTAGGGCGGCATCAGGCGCAGGTATTCGCGCCTGCGCCGCCCCGGCCGCTGACGGCGGCCCGGGTCACGGGAATCCTCCCGGACTCGTTCCGCCGTCTCCTTCTGCGAGATAACAGCCTCGCAGAAGGCGGCGACCGCGTCCCAGTTCCTGACGCTGTCGACCATCGCCCTCGCGACAGCCGGCAGCGTCAGGTCGGCACCGATTACAGCGACGAGGTCACGGCGCTGCCCGTCCCAACTCGGACACACCTCCAGTGTGTGTCTCGCCGTGTCCTCGTCACTGCTGCAATGGTGGCAGGCCGGAGTCCACTCCCTATACGCGACCGTGTGCAGGTACAGACCGAAACACCCGTGCCCTGACAATACCTGCACCAGCCGAAAGGAGAGGACTCCGTGCCGCCGCTCCATCCATTCCATCAGTACGGGCCGGAGGGCCTCGACGGTAACGACACCGTGTCTTGGCCTCTCCAGCCGCGTAACCCAACGGGCGATGACGTCTCGGCGGGCGTCCTCGCGCCAGGTGGCTATCTCGCTCAACGATGGGGAGCCACCTTCGTTGCGCACTGAGGTAACCCGCCGGTAGAGGTCGGAGAGCATCTCCGCCTCTAGGTTCCACGGGGGTGTCCCGGCCAATAGGCATGCCGCCTCGGTAGACACCGTGCGGTACCCGCGAATGGCTCTGACCGCCATGGCTCGCTGTGGCCTCCACAGCACCGCCCTGAGCTGGGCGTTCAGAGCCCTCGCCCACACGGGTGCGCCGTACATGGCCATTGAGCGGATCACCCCCGCATACAGCCGTCGGCCCTCGAAACTGGGTCCGCCCACATTCGGCATGAGTCGAGAAAGGGCGGACGCCGCGCCGACCAGCCGGGGACCAATTTGGCGAAAATGCTCCCGGAACCACCATCGCCCGTCGAGCACCAGGCCCAAGTACCTCATATGGGCCTGGATACTGATGTGGATGGAGTTGACGACTAACGAGGCGCCGATGGGCAGCCTCACACGGGGCCCATGGAATAGTAGGGCCTCCGTCTTGTTTAGGGCCACCCTGAGCCCCAGCGCCTCGATTCGCCTGACCATCTCCTCGGTGCCGAGAGTGGCCAGGCTCGCCGCCTCTTCGAATGTCCTGCCCCGGGCTGTGACGAGCGTGTCGTCAGCATAGCAAATAACGCTCAGCCCGGGGGGGAGACTCCCTCTCAACGCCCAGTCGTACCCGATGTCCCACAGAGTCGGCCCCAGAACCGACCCCTGCGGAACACCGCACGACATGGGCGTCCGCACAATGTCCCCTGCGGGGCTCGCGTAGAGAACACTGCGCCCCTCCAAATAGTCTGCCACCAGCCGCCTGAGGTACAGGGGCACTCCATGGAACCGGAGCGCCTCCCTAATGCAGCTGAATGGCAGACTATTGAAGGCGTTGGCGATGTCCAACGACACCGCCAACAACACTCCTTTGCCGGCGACAGCCTCCGCGGCCGTCTGCCTCAGGCGTAGCAGGGCCCCGATGGTCGAACGCCCCCTCCGAAACCCAAATTGAGCGTCCGACAGATCGGGCCCCACCTCCTCCAGGTGCTGGACGATGCGGGCAGCGAGGACACGCTCCAGCAGCTTACCCACATCGTCCAGAAGCACAATGGGCCTGTAGGCCGACGGCGAATCCGGGGGCCGTCCCGGCTTTGGCAGGAGAACCAACCTCCCTTCCTTCCAGCACTCAGGAAACTGTCCAGACGTCAGACAGGCGTTGAACAGTCGCCTGAGGCGAGGTTCGAGATGCTCGAGGAGCAACGTCAACACCCGGACTGGGATTCCGTCCGGGCCGGGGGCCGTGGTGGCGGAACGAATCTTCGCCACGGCTGCCCCCACTTCCGACTCCGTCACGGGCGGAACACTCTCGACGGCCTCCCGCTCGTGATCTGGCGAAGCCATGACCGGGGGCGTGTGCTCCGGCTGCCGCGGGAATAGCTCCTCGACCACTCTACGAAGGAGGTCGGGCTGGAGGGTCTCGGTGAGGGGGGGGCCCTGCGCGCGAAGCTTATTCAGCGACGCGCGATACGGGCGACCCCAGGGGTCACGGTCGAGACCGTCCAGCATCTCCTGCCAACTTGCGTCCTTGGCGGACCGGATGGCCAGCCGAAAGGCAGTACGCGCACTGCGGTACGCCTCGTACAGCTGGCCCTCCCGCTCAACATCGCGGCGACGCCGCCGACTGCGGGTGTAGGACCTTCGGGCACTAATGCACGCCGCACGAAGGTCCGCCAGTCTTGGGGACCACCAGTAGACCCCCTGCCTCGGAGGTAGACGCCGCACCCTGGGCATGGCCGCATCGCAGACCTGCGTTAACGCACTGCGGATGCGGACAGCCTCAGCGTCCACTCCGACCGCTGGGGGTGGTGAGGACAGCCACGTGTTCACGATGGCCGCCTCCGCCAGTAGGTCCCTATCTAGACGCCCCACAGCCCACCGCGGAAATGCGGGAGCCCGGTCCGCCCTGTGACCCCTGCAGAGGTCCCGGAGAGGGGAGACCTCCATTCGGATGTATCGGTGATCCGACAGGGTCTCCGCCTCCTCCAGGACACGCCAGTTCCTCACTCGTGGTGCGACAGCGGGGCTAGCGAACGACAAGTCCACTATCGACCCACCCTGCTGTCGCACACACGTGTTCACTGAGCCTCTGTTTAGGACACAGAAGCCCAGTGACGCCGCCCACTCCACGATCGCCCGCCCGCGATCGTCCGTCATCGGGGACCCCCACGCCGTGGATTTGGCGTTGAAGTCCCCCAGGACCAGGACGAGGCCCGGTGCCAGTCGCCGTATCGAAGCCTCCAAGGTGGTGAGGGAGGCCCCGAAATCGTCCATCCTCCTATTAGGGGAGAGGTATACACTGTAAAGCGTGACCCCTCCCCAATCCGCCGCGACAAATTCCTCGCCCCTATCCAAGAGGGATAAGGACGGGAAGTGCCGCTGCGTGGAGGTGACGATTGCCGCGGTTCCGTTCCGGCTGACCACCCAATTGGGGCGATCAGGCACGACGTACGGTTCCGCGACTACGGCTGCACCGATCGACCACTCCGCCATGGATTGCAGGAGGAGATCCTGCGCACCGGCGGAGTGGTTGGTGTTGGCCTGCAGGAGGTGAGTGGACTGGGCAGCCATTAATGGGCCGTGTCCATCATCACCTCCTTTCTTGCGGCGGGCGATCGGGCCGCGCTAGGAGCGGGAGCGGCCGGGGTCGAAGGGCCGCTCCGCCCCTTTGGAGCCGAAGCCGGAGGTCTGCACGCCCCAGAGCCCATGCGGTGCTTGGCGGACTTATTGCCCGCCGCACACGCGGGGCAGTGGGATATGATAAACAGCCTGGCTGACAGAACGTACCCCTGCTTAACGCCGATATTGATGTCAAACCAAGGCGACATTCAATCATCCAGCCGCACACAGGCTCTACAGCCCATGTAACTGGACTGCACAGCCTGTAGCAGTTTACCGTTAATACCATACTCCGGTAAAATATCCCAAAGTTCCTTTCGTACAACCGTGTCAAATGCTCTCTCCAGATCCACAAAACTGCAGAAAACCCTCTGACCTAAAGCCAGATGCTTCTCCACAATGTTGCGCAGAGAGAACACTTGATCCATGCATCCCCTTCCACTCCAGAAACCTCCTTGTGTCTCACACAGTAAACCATCGGACACCATCCTCATTCTCCTTTCAATAATTTTATTTTATTTTTGGAGTTTATGGCTTGGTTAATAAGACCTTTAAGTCAAATCTTTGTTTATACTACATTAATTTTTTTTAAAATCATCATCGACCTGAAAGTCAAATCATCGCCATCAACAGTACTATCAACAAGACACACTATTAAAGTTATCTTCTAGAAATTTTGGTGGAAAAACAAAAACATTGTAAAGCACTTTTATGGTATGTTGACAACATCCCAACAGGTCCTTCGCATCATATTACATAAAATGCCAACAAAATTATTTAAATGAACTCATTAAAACACCAAGATTTTGAATGAAATACAAGATCACTACATGACACTTTCATATTCCCGCCAAAATTCTTTGTCACAACACAAAAACCTTTCACATAACAAGTTAAAATGTTGAACACATCTGAAATCAACATTGTCATTGATAATTAAAACAAAATTACTGAAAACGAATAAATTAATTAACATCGAAACAATACAATCGTAATTATAATTCCGGACGTTTAATGTCAAACAATAAATTGATTTAAATATTTAACAAATAGAAACAGTTAAATGGTAACCATATTAGATTTTTAGCGTTCTGGAAATTGAATTAAGATTTTTTTTTAATTATAGGAAAAAATTCGGGCTAAAGAATAAATCATTAAGCCTCGACGACTTTACTAACGTTAAGGGACATTGATCACAGATTAAATAATGACTTTATTTAATCTGTGATCAATGTCCCTTAACTTTATTGATTGCACAAAAATGATTTTGTTTGAAAAAGATTTGTTCCGTGTGGGGATCAAATTCGTGATACGGCACGGGATGATGATCACATGATCATCTGTGCAGTCAGTTCAGAGTGCAGGGTTCACGATGCTGCAACTATTCGTGTCATGTAGATGTCACCCTCATATGCTCCACCGTGTTCTAGTTGTATTCACAAGGATGGCAGAATTCAGTACCGATTATGCTTATACTCGTGTATTTACTACGTACTTCTATACTTGTACAACCTTTTTTAATCCATTCTAATTTACTGGATTTTTAGCGCATTTCGGCTTAAAACAGTGCAATTTTTAAGGAATCTGATTTAGTTCCATGATATATTAAACGCAATAGTTACAAACCAGAAGTAATGTCAAGCCATTTGTTTTATATGCCAATATTCTAATTATAATAATAATTTATTTATTACCATGTAAACATTACAAAAATAAAAATGGTAAAAATAAAATTTAAGTTAAACGGTTTTATTGTAAACAGTCATAGTAATTTTGCAGATAAATGCTACTACTAGTACTAAAAGCTAAAAATAATTAAATAGATACAGTTATGGGTACCAATTAATATAAAATAAAATCGTGGGACACTACAAAACGAACATTTTAATCGACGATTGTAGATATTTGACAAATAAGTTATCTAGCATTTTGTAGCGGCGGCTATTTTGCATTCACAATAAATTTTAGTATACGTAATTGTATTGTCACCAGAAGCAAAGGCGTACACCAAATTTCTGATCAATCGGTTGTCAGGAAGAGGGTGAAAATTTAATTACTAAATTCGACCCAACAAAAAAGAAAAAAAGACAAACGGAGTAAGCTAAATAAAACCGTTTAAAAATATGAAAATCTCTGGCTTCTACGCTAGTTACAAACTGTGTTGCAGGAGCCAGCGTCCTATAACTGGTTCTCTTTCTCTTCAATACCCAATATCAACGTAAAGAAAGCTAGGAAATAGTTCACAAATTCTTGCACCAAATTCAACAATGCAAGCTGCCTGGTCAATGTGGTATAGTAAGTGAAGTTTCCTTCGTCTAGAATAGTCCAGACGACAACAATGAGTCCTATATAAACCGGAAAGAACAAGAGATTATTTTATTTACTAACTCATCATTCATCATCATTCTCCTATTCTTATCCCAATTACTTGGGGTCGATACAATATGTACTCTTCTTTCATAGTACATATTGTAAAAGTTATTGGCAATGGTTTTATGACCAACCGCCTGCCAATGTCAACACTCCTTGGGAATGTAAGTGTTGACCAAACGGCATCAAATGGAGTTGGCCCAGGTCGTTATAAGGCTCTTAGTCAATCTTTTACGACATCTACGAGCAAAGTAATGGTAGTATTCTTAGCCGCTACGACAGAGCTTTTATTTCCTAACTATTACCTATTATTATGTTCAAATTACTGATATTTAGCATTTAACATGCTAGGTTACTTATAAAAACTTGATAACGAGCGAAAAATGAATGTCACACGCTTCACATGTATTTTTCGCTCGTAATTAAGTTTTTATTATTATATTATTAGTTATAGTTATTTTAACGGAGGCATTTCAACGTCCATAATAAATTTTAAATAAGAAAATTATTTTCAACGAATATATTATATTCCATCAAATAAAAAATAGTAATTAGTTCCGGTGAACTACAATAGATGGGTCTATTAACAAAGTTAAATTTTATTAACACGAACAAGTATAGTTCACAAGTATCACTATAGTTCATATATAATAATTTAATTTACTGAATATTTTATAGTATTGCTATATAAAAGTACTTAAAAATATATTTATAAGTTGGATTGTCAAATGAATACTTGATACGTGCGTGTAACGAAACGCTAAACCACCCTTCGAAGGCTAATGACTCACTCGATTCACCCCCAAGCGACACCGTCCGAAGTCCCACGAAGGTGTCCGAGCGAGGCGTACAGAGCCCGCACGGAAAACATAAAAAATTTCAACCCACATTATTATGTAATATTTTACATTTTTATTATTAAAATATTAAATTTAAAAAAATAATAATAATAAAGTCAATATGCAAAGGAATATATCAAGTGTTCGTCGTTTCGGATACGCTTCTAGTGTTGTGTAAATCTAAAGTCATGTTAAGACTGCTTATATTGATTTTTTAGTGACGTGAAGAAACTGTGTATGCGGAATCCAGTGTTATTATTAGATTGTGTGTGCTTTTCATAATTCAGTAAGTTAATGCGGTAATATGTGATTAATTTGCAATCTCGTAATATTATACCTATATTTGGCTGAATGCGATTCTTGTGCCTCGATCAGGTAATTTGGTAAATTGCATAGTATTTTCTATTTATAGCCGTGGATATTTTTTTAGTCTTTAACATCAAAATAAATTTTATTAATAAATATAAATAGATATTTAAATTATTATTTGAAAATTAGCGTAGTATAAAGATTTAATTTTAAAGCGTAATAAGGAAATAAAATGAGATTTTTTTAATAATCGTTATCGTCGTAGGTCACATACATTTTTGTTTCATAAATTATTAATTTTATTATATAATATAGAGATATAAATAGTTATTTATTCTTACATGATTTAGAAGAAGAACAGGGGAAGTTTATAAAAATCACAGATCGCCCGGTAAGCGCAGTACTGCTACGAATTTCGTAGTCTGACTACGCCAAAAATTACTTTAAATTTCGGTTTTATAAAATGTGGTATTTAATAATAAACGAATGAAACATTTCTATGCATAATTACATAACTTATTATACAATATTGAAATACAAAATGTGTATTTTAATTAATTAAACTAAAACGCCGATCTGAATGTATAGTAATTTGTGTTGGAAATTGTAGACGATTTAAATTACCTACAGACTGATAATTTTAGTTGATTAATTTAGTATAGATATACTCGGATTTCATTTTGCTGTGTGCAAGGAGGATCTGGAGGCAGGCGGCCAGTCATAAAACTATTGCCTATAACTTTTACAATATGTAGTATGAAATAAGATTACATACTGTATCGACCCAAAGTAATTGGGATAAGAGTAGGAGAATGATGAATGATGACTCGGATTTCATTTTCGTATAATTCAGAGAAAATATGGAAATAAGGAGAATGAGACCAAAAAAAAAAATATAGAAAGAAAGAAAAGTTTTATAGTAACGAGCTATTTGACAAAAGTAGGTACCTATCAATAACAATTACGAATAAGAATAAATAAATGCTCGTCACAAAACGACCCCAGCTCAGTATATTGCTGCAAGAAGACTGCACTGATCTTCCGTGGATGAATGATGACGTCACGAAAAACAAGCGAAATTACACAAATTTACAGAATCAAAAAGACAAAACTATAAATAATTATAATTAAACTCAAAACAAAATAAAACAACAACTTGTGACACTTTTGGAAATAGAGTAACTTATAAAATAAACTTATAACTACCAAGCGTATTTTTACCAAACGGACATTGGCAGAATCATTGATGTCCTAAGCTACTGTAGCCATTAAAAAATATATATATACGCAGCAGTTTATTTAGGAGTATATATTAATTATAACGGGTCTACGCGTGAATGTGAGCAAAACCAAAATAATGGTCTTTGAAAGAGATGAAGCCAGAACAGATGTAAGAGTAACAATAGGTAATGATGTACTAGAGCAAGTGGATGAATTTGTATATCTTGGATGTGGATTTAGCCGAGATGGACGGTACACCACTGATATAGCGCGAAGAGTGAATGCGGGAAATAGAGTGAACGGAGCGTTGGGGCAACTTCTCGGCAGCCACCACCTCAGCCAGAAGGCACGTGTAGCAATACATAACGCAGTGCTTGTCCCAACATTACTGTATGGAAGCGAGAGTTGGGTATGCAGAAAAGAGTATGAAAGTAAAATTAATGCGGTCGAAATGCGATCTCTTCGGAAAATCTGTGGAGTTAGGCTGACCGACCGCATTCGTAACGACGACGTAAGAGAGCGAGTAGGTATGAAAGAGAATATTGGTGTAAAGATGCGAAAGGGAATGCTCCGATGGTTCAGACATGTGGAAAGAATGCCGAACGAACGTCTGGTTAAGAAGATATACAATGCGAAAGTGGAAGGATGTAGGTACCGAGGGAGACCGAGACTAACCTACCTAGACCAGATCGGTCAGGTACTGAAGGAAGGTGGAGTCAAGAGTCTCCGAAACCGGCGAGCGTGTATGAAGAGAATTATGAATGTTGAGGAAGCGAGTGAAGTATGCAGAGATAGAGTTCTCTGGCACTCTGTTCTCTCTGCCTACCCTGCAAGGGATATGGCGTGATGATATGTATGTATGTATGTATGTATTAATTATAATCTCAGGTCATATACGTCCCACAGCCGGCCTGAGCCTCCTCTATAATAAAAAAAAAATAACTATACCTTTAATTAAACGGGTTTCATATTGAGTTATCCTTTTCCTGCATGTACGTTATATCCGTACTATATTCCTAATTATCTTTTACGTTATCTATGGGAAAGAAAGTAATTAATTCTCAGCTTACTTCATCTTCTTCTTCTTCTCTTTGTGTATTGGCAATCAGCTACTTATACGAGCTATTGGTGCCAGTGTCAAGTTATAATTATTTTTACGTTTATAGTCTTTATAAATACCCGAATACGAAACGAAAAATTATGTCACAAGCGGGGTTCGAACCCGCACCTATTGGGAATCCGGCCCAACCGTGCTGCCACTTACACCCAGTTACACAGTTTATAGTCTTTTCAGGTTAGTCATTGTCTAAGTCAAATCGTCACCTTCAACAGTGCTATGGCCACACTGTTAATGGTATCTTGTGGGAATTTTGATGGAAAACGAAAACGTTGTAAAGCACTTTTATATGATATTCACTACATCCCAGCACTTCTGTCGCATCACATTACATAAAATGCCATCAAAATTATCTAATATAACACGTTAAAACACTAAGATATCGAATACTTATAATACAAGAGCACCACATGGCGTTTTCAGATTCCCGTGAAAGGTCCCAGCTTACTTCATTACCAAACGTACATAAATATTGTATGGTTTGAAAAATCTACGGATTTATCTGCATAAGCAGCGTAATATTAGTCTAAATTCTGCTATTAAAAAGGATTACGTCTAAAAGTTAAATACATAGGAGCTGAATTAGAAAAAAATAATAATTTAGACTGATTGTTATACAATTTCTTAAAACGACAACACCACGTCGAATATATCGGAAAATTAATTAACTATATTTTGGCGAATTAAACAAGATCGCAATTAATGAAAATACTTATCTCTAGTCTACCTATCCCTCTCGGGAAATAGGCATGAATGCGAAGTGCCCTTTTTAATAAAAAAAAATCCATATTTTAAATTACATACTAGTTTAAATCTTGAATATTAATAATTTAAATACTAGTTTAAATCTTATATAGGTTGAAGTTTTTAAAATATAGCACTTCTAAAATTTGCACGCATTTCGCCTTTTCAATGATGGTGTCTAATTTTCTTTTTGCCTAATTGTACTGTCATTTTTTCCTTGGTTTATGATTTAGCAAAAAAATATATTTAATTTCCTTAACTTGAAGATTGAGTTGAAAATTAAATCTATTCTGACTCGACAAGTTTGTTATACGTTAGTTTTAAATTAGGTTACATAGACTGATCTAATACTTACTAAACATACTAAACAGTGTAATATAAATGAAGCCAGTAAAAAAATATAGTGATAGGGCCACACTGTTGACACTGTTGACAGTTTTCTGTCTACAGTCGTAGGCCAATCCGTCCAGTGTAGTACCTACCACACAGTCGCAAAAAAATAACGTTTGAATAGTGGCAATGTGCTGTTGAGCTTCGTACGGTGAGCGAGAGAGCCAGAAGCTGATCTTGGGTAGACTTTGGATGGTAGGCACCGGCCTAGCTATACCCCTGGTATAGCAAGGTCCATGGGAGGGCAGTGACATTTACCATTAGGTGTACTGCTTGCTCCTTTACCACCATAAGCAATAAAAAAAAATAATAGAGCAAACCCGCTTAGTTTCTCATTGGATCTCTTAAATGGCGCTCGCGTTCCAATACTATGGTAGTTTATTGTATTAAAGTAGTATTTTAAAATTGATAATATGTAAGTGTCCTCGAGGAGTATATAATAAAATGACTCGTTTTTTTTAAGTTATTGAATAAGCTGTATGTTAATTCAAAATATAAAATACTAGCTTCTGCCCGCGGCTTCGCCCGCGCAAAAGGTTACTTCATTACCTGGATAAAAGTATCCTATATGTTAATCTAGAAAATGACGATACTTCCTTACAACTTTTCATCCCCCTTTACAAACCTTTTTTTGCATTAAAAAGTAACCTATGTCCTTAGTCGAGTTCTAGACTATCAGTGTACCAAATTTCATTTAGATCGGTTCAGTAGTTTTGGCGTGAATGAGCGACAGACAGACAGTCAGACAGAGTTTCCAGAACTAATTAGTGTCGTTTCTATATTGCCATGCAATGGTAAGAACGTAGGTTACCAATGAACAATTAACAAGGACTGATAACTATGGTGGTGGTGGTGATTGTAGGTACCCGGAAATGGAAACTACCCGTACCCGGAAATGGAAAAACAAAACGGGGTGGAGGACTAATAACGCCACCATATTATATGCGTCATCTCAGCTCATATATGTACCACTGTTGGGCTTGAGTCTCCTCCTTAATGGGAGGGAAATAGACCTACTATACCACGCTGGTCAGACGTGTTGGTATAGGGTTTTGTTACGAGGTTTCCTTCTCTCACATAGATGTTATATGCGTTTTATATCCTTCAGTCGTCTCTTACGATCACCCAAGAGTTAAGATAGGGGGTGGCGAATTGTATTCTTACTCCGTCACCACACGGAAATAATTATTATTAATTATATGCGTAGTCAAGGATTTTCACTAGGAGAGCAGTGGCTAAAACTGTCTCTGTACATTTCTGGACTCCTTTTTTAAACTTTTACTGATTTTACCAACCATTTTGTTTACATAGAAATTATGTGCGACGTCCTTATTAAATACGCTTTTAATTATATGCTCTGTAGAAAAAAAGGAGTGAAAGATATCAAATTTAACCCCTTTTTTTACCCTTACGGAGTATATATATCATCTGAGGGATTGATTTGCTGAATATTTCTTTATAGTGAGTCCACAATACAAGGATAAGAAGCTTTCTAATATTTATTTGTGGTACTTTTTATTTCTATAAAAAATCTATTAAAGCTATTGCTACAGAATTTAATCCACTTTTTTTGCAACCTTAAAATGTAAATTGACAAATGTTGAAACACGACTTTATTTATTTTTACTGAAGAGTACTTATGCTTCATTTGAAGACATTGGATGTTTTCTTTCATCCCATACAACCTTTGTTCCTGCGTTTCAACTCCTTTGGATTTGAATTTCAGAAAAAAACCTTTATTAGTGAGTCTTCACATCACAAAAATAAACTACAGTAGTTTCTCAGCTCAATGTTAATGACTCGGTGAACCACTTTCTTTATCCTTACTAATATTATAAATGCGAAAGTAACGGTTTTTCTGTCTGTCTGTCGCTCTTTCATGCCAAAACTACTGAACTGATCTAAATGAAATTTGGTACACAGATAGTCTAGAGCCTGATAAAGGACATAGGCTACTTTTTAATGCAAAAAAAGCGTTGTAAAGGTGTAAAGGAGCATAAAAAGTTGTAAGGAAGCACTGTATGCGAAAGTATTGATTGAAAGAGTAGTGAAAGTAACTGACAAGAAAATATGGGATGCACAAGCGGGTTTTCGAAAAGGTATAAGTTGTACGGATCAAGTCTTCTCCTTAACATGCATGACGCAGAAATTTTTGGCTAAAGGTCAGAAAATTTTTTGCGCATTTATTGATTTGGAGAAGGCTTATGACAAAGTGAGGAGGAATGAACTGTGGTCGGTACTGTCTATGTATGGGGTGGACAGCCATCTTATTCACGCTCTGAAATCCATTTATAAGGACTCCAGGGCGTGCGTAAGAATAAACGGATCCCACACGGAATGGTTTAATATTGATAAAGGTGTTAGACAGGGATGTGTAGCATCACCGTGGCTGTTTAACCTATTCATGGATAGTTGTCTGAAAGATCTAAAAGATAATGATTGTGGTTTAAGAATGAATGAGTTACTTATCAAATGTCTTCTTTATGCCGATGATCAGGTATTACTTGCATCGTCGGCTGAGGATTTACAGGCGATGTTAACTACTATGCATGAAGCTTTTGAAAGAAAAGGCATGAAAGTAAATGTACGTAAGACGAAAATAATGGTTTTTGAAAAGGATAAATGTATGACGGAATGTAAAATTAGTATAAATGGTGAGGCATTGGAACAGGTGCAAGAATTTTTATATTTGGGTGTATTATTTACTCGAGATGGTACAAATGATAATGATGTTGAAAGAAGAGTAAATGCTGGTAATAGGGTGAATGGGGCACTGTACACCTTTATGAGAAGCAGAAATGTGTCCAAAAAGGCACGTCTAGCTGTGCATAAGGGAGTATTAGTACCTACCCTCATGTATGGTAGTGAAAGTTGGATTTGGCAGAGAAGACATGAAAGTAGAATAAATGCTGTAGAGATGAGAGCTCTTCGTAGTATGTGTGATGTGAGCCTGAAAGATAAAATTAGGAATAGTGTTATAAGAGAGCGTTGTGGTGTGAATGAAGAAGTAGTGACAAAGATCAAAAAGAGTATGCTGAGGTGGTTTGGACACTTAGAAAGAATGAGTGAGGAGAGGTTGACGAAGAAAATATATAAAGCAAGCGTGAGTGGGACGAATACAAGGGGAAGACCTCGTCATAATTTTCTGGATCAAATTAGCGATGTATTGACGAGAGGTCATATTAAGAGTATGCGTAATCGTAGAGTATGCATGAAGACTGTTATGAGTGTGAATGAAGCGATGGAAGTATGCCAGGATCGTGGTTTGTGGCAATCCGTAGTCTCTGCCTACCCCTCTGGGAAACAGACGTGAAGCTATGTATGTATGTAGGAAGCATCGTTATTTTTAAAACCAGAAGCTTAAAACTTATTTTTAGCCTATTGATTAGATATAAATAAATATAACATTAACATATTGTAAAAATTTACCCTTAAGGGGTAAAATAAATATAGGGGATGAAAAACTTTAGGAAAGTAACCTTATACGCGGGCGAAGCCGCGGGCAGAAGCTAGTATGTTATATTCTTTGTATATATTGAAAATAAAAGAAAATCGTTATTATACCAATCGCTAAAAACTAAAACCTCACCATCAAAAGGAACTTATTTCTACAACCAGACCTACAAGGCATTAAGTAACTATCTTTTTGGATTAAATAAATATGTCTTCATATTTTTTTTTCTTTTGAAGCAAAACGGTTCGCAAAGGAAAATCTCACTAAGCCCTAATGGTCGCGGTAAACCTTGAACTTTCGTGTTTCAACGGCGCTAACCCAGTTATTTAATGGTAAAATCTGATGCCGTTTACACGCATAGAAAAGGCAGTTTAGTTTTAAATTTAGTTTATGAACAAATTAAAAAAAAAAACAGTTTTAAATTATTGCCAAGACCAATAGACGATCAAAGCGAAGTCTTGGCTTTGAGTTCTTTATTTTTCAAGTAAACTATGATCTGACCATGCCACTTAGGCAATCACACCATAGTAATCATATCAAGTCGGTCTGCTCCATCAGACATAGGAACTTGTAAATAATTGGCCCATTTCTTGCTGGCCATGGAGCAAGTAGCACACCTGATGGTAAGTGTTATTGCCGCCTATGGACCTTTGCCATACCAGGGGTATAGCTAGGCCATGGCTGACCAATAAAAATCCCAAACTCATCCAAAAAGTTGGGCTGCTGGCTCTCTGAAAAATAGGGGATGAAAACCTTTAGGAAAATAATCTTTTACGCGGCCGAAACCGCGGGCAGAAGCTAGTACTAAATAAATTAAATACGTCACTTTAACGCTACATTGCGCGGACAGAAACGGGTAAAATCACACCGGTTGAAATGAGAAGCAAATATATTTTCTTCTCATTCTAATAAAATATCCTCATTTTTCAATTCATCAAGTGGTAGAATATTCGTTTTAAAGTCGCTGTATATACTTTTCATCATAATTATCATCATTCAGCTCATAGACATCTGTTGGGCATAGGCCTTCCCACGAGACATCTTGCGACTTTCGAAATATAGTCAGCCAACCTAGTGCGGGTGTCGTCTTACGCCGCGTCGTTCGTTTCGTGGTCGCCACTCGAGAACCTTTCTTCCCCAACGGTTGTACATCTGTCGAGCGATATGACCTTGTTCATTGCCACTTCAACGTACTCATTCTTCGGCCTACGTCGGTTACACCTTTCCATCATCATGTCATGTCATGATTTATGACAATTCATATATACTATCAGTATTTTTATATTACACATACTCTATTTTTCTTTGTGGTGACGGAATATGAATACCATTCATCAACCCCCCTCATTCGCCCTCTATCTTGCCCTTGGATATTGTAGAAGACGTCTAATGCATGTAATATGAATATAACATCTATGCAAGAGAAGGAAATAAGCTAATCGACGTCTGAGCAATAGCAATGTGCTGATGTGCTTCGTTCGGTGAGCGAGAGAGCCGGGAGCCCAACTTTCTGGGTGGGTTTGGGATTTTCTTTGGTAGGCAGCGGCCTAGCTGAACATCTGGTATTGCAAAGGTATATGAGCGGTAATAATACTTACCATCAGCTGTGCTGCTTGCTCGTTTGCTATCAATAGCAATAGAAATAAAAATTAAACCCTAAAAGTAATAGTTACGTCTGACTAGCGTGGTATAGTAGGTCAATTTCCCCTCTATTATGGTGGGCTCGAGCTCAGCAATGAGACGTATATGACCTGAGAATATATATTTTTTTTAAAGACAAAATAATTGTAAAATATGATTAACTCCTGCATAGCAGAGGAATTTCCGTGTGGTGACGGAGTAAGAATACAATTCACCACTCCCTATCTTACCCGTGGGTGATCGTACGAGACGACTAAGAGATATAAAACACATACATATAACATCTATGCGAGAGAAGGAAAACTCGAAACAAAACACTATAACAACACGTCTGACCAGCGTGGTATAGTAGGTCAATTACCCTTCCAACATGGAGGAGTCCCGAGCCCAACAGGACATATATGGGCTGAGATGATGATGAGATGATGAGCAGAGGAATTCACAAACATAATTTACGGGCACGAATAACACATATACTTAGAACATTATTTGTAGATCGCCCAAAATGACAGGCTAACTAATAGAATTATTTTTTAACGAAACATTTAATTACCAGTCATTCCTTTTTAGTCATCATTATTCACCCACTCTTATCCCAATTACTTGGTGTAGATACAATATGTACTTTTCTTTCAAAGTACATATTGTAAAAGTTTTTGGGAATAGTTTTATGACCCGCCAACTGCCAGACGTCCACCCTCCTTGGGTTTGTAATTGTTGACCAAACGGTATCAGATGGAGTTGGTTCAGGTCGTTATAAAGCTCTTAGTCGTTTTTTATGACATCCACGAACAAAGTAAGGGTTGATAGTATTCGTAGCCGCTACCACACAGCTTTCCTCGTTCCCTTTTAGTAAAATCTAAAATTAAAAAGTAATTCTATTTGATTACTTGTTTAACGAGAAAGTAAAGGCTATAAAAACGTATAAAGTCGAATAGTGATCAAACATGTTAGCAAATAAGCAATAAATTCTTATCATAACAACTGTTTTATAACAAGTTGATATTAATTTGTCATTGATTATTATTTTAAATAGAATAATATAAAAATGATGTCCCTGTTTTCCTTAATCACATCATAACTTAAGAACACGCTTCAGCGATCTTATTCATCTCTTAAGTGTTCCAATACTTAGTAAGAAGGTTCTTAAGGAAATAAATGTTAAATTGAAAAAAATAACGACCTAATTTCACGCGTTTTGACAATATTGTTATTTCATTACTTATGGTGGCAAATAAGCAAGCAGCTCACCTGATGGTAAGTTTTACTGTTGCCCATGGTTCTTTGCAATGCCAGGGGCACAGCTAAGCCGTTGCCTACCAAGGAAATCGCCAAACCCACCCAGAAAGATAGGCTGTCGGCTCTTTCGTTTTGATTATTCATAGCTCGTCTGTAGGCTACAGATAAAATAGCAAAGCCTAATCCAGACATTACGTAAGACGGTCTACATGAAATTACATACAAGAGAGCATAAACTAAGTAATCCACAAAATAAAACAGAAACGTTATTCAAGATATGTCGTATTTGGATAATATCCAAGAACGACTCACATATAGATACCAAAAAGGCATAATTCGTAATTGAAAAAATAAAATACATTTTTACTCTATGGTCAATTTTTTTATCTGTGGGTTATTATTACAATATTTATGCGTGAGAGTTTTGGCGCGAATGTGGAAATGTCATATCACGCTCTTGTATTATATTCATTTAAGTGTTTTGTAGTGTTATATTGAATAATTTTGCTGGTATTTTATAGAATATGGTACAGTTAAAATGCTGAAGTGTAATGAATATGGTATAATAGTGGTTTACGTGTATTTTCATATTTTTCCAAAATTCCCAAGAAAACCATTGATTAGGTTATCAGCGCCCGATTAATGGTAACGACTTGACTTACTGACGGACAATGACTATTAAGGCTAGACAATATGATGAAGTATTGACGAAGTGTTTAAACTATGAAGACTTGGCTTAAAGGTCTAAGTAACCAAGCTATAAACTCCAAAAATAAAAATATAAAATATATTTATGCGTTTTAGTTTTAGCGGGCAAAATATTATGTGGTGCTCTTGTAGTATATTCAATATCTTATTGTTTTAACGTATTAAGTAATTTTGTTGGCATTTTATGTAATTTGATGCGCACGAAGTAGTAGAAGTAGTTGAAGTGTTGTGAATGCGATATTACAGTGCCTTACATACGTTTTCGTTTTCCACCAAAATTCCCAAGAGATACCTTTAACAGTGTGGCCATGATATTGTTGAAGGAGACGAGTTGACTTACTGACGGTCGATGACTATAAATGAAGTTCATTTATGAACCAATATTTGACTTAAAGTTCTTAGTAACTAAGCCATAATTCCAAAAAAGAAAACTTTTATGCTGTTTAGCGTTGACTATAACTATTGCCCGTGTGGTGAATGATTACATTAAGGCACCAACCCTTCTTTCTCGCGGGAATGATATAAAGCGAGACCAACACTTTCCTGGGACAAATAACAATAATAAATAAATAAATATAGAAAGAAAGAAAATAGTTATGTAGCGCCAGAAGCCAGGAAACACAAATGGTACAAATAAATTATATAAATTGAATAAATATTCATACATATTGCAAAAGTTTTGACAATTGATTTATGACCATCCGCCTTCTTAATGTCAATCTGCCTTTGGAATGTAATTGTTGGTCGGCATCACATGGAGTCGGTCCAGGATATAAAGCTATTAAGGATATAAATCTGCGCCTGATGCCGCCCTAACCGAGGCTTCGTCACCCGTCGTGAGGCCACGACGACAACCCGACGACGAAAGGTGTTGGGGCATCGACACGAGAGGAACCCGCGAGGGTAAACCGCCGGGCGGGCCACCGAAGACAAAGATCGGGTACCGGTGGCCCGCTCGCACGGTGAAGAGAGGTGCTTGCAGGGTAGGCCTATGGGGTTGCGCGCCGCCTCTTCTGTTGCCCCGAACCGATTTGGCGGGGCGCAACCACGTCCATAGCCCAACGCAAAAAAAAAGGATTTAAGCTCTTAGTTGTCGTATACGATATCCATACGCAATGTAAGGCTTGGTAGTATTCATAGCCGCTACCACATAGCATTTAGATGGCGATTGGAAATGATTTGCAATAGATATGGTCTCATACATACATACATACATATCATCACGCCATATCCCTTGCAGGGTAGGCAGAGAGGACAGAGTGCCAGAGAACTCTATCTCTGCATACTTCACTCGCTTCCTCAACATTCATAATACTCTTCATACACGCTCGCCGGTTTCGGAGACTCTTGACTCCACCTTCCTTCAGTACATGACCAATCTGGTCGAGGTAGGTTAGTCTCGGTCTCTCCCGGTACCTACATTCTTCCACTTTCGCATTGTATATCTTCTTAACCAGACGTTCGTTCGGCATTCTTTCCACATGTTCGAACCATCGCAACATCCCCTTTCGCATCTTTACACCAATACTCTCTTTCATACCTACTCGCTCTCTTACGTCGTCGTTACGAATGCGTCGTCGTTACGAATGCGGTCAAAAGAAATTGAGACCATATCTATCTAAATCTGTGGAGTTAGATATGGTCTCAATTTTTTTTTATTTTTTTTTATTTTTATGGTGGCAAACGAGCAAGCAGCCTACCTGATGGTAAGTGTCACTGCCGCCCATGGACCTTTGCAATGCCAAGAGTATAGCTTAGGTCGCTGCCTACCAATAAAATCCCCAAACCCACCCAGTTGGGCTTCCGGCTCTCTCGCTCACCGAACGAAGCGCAATAACACATTGCCATTACTCAGACGTCGATCTGCTGCTCAGTGTGGTACTACCCCGGACGGCCCAGCCCGCGTCTGTTAACAGAAAACTGTCTACAGCGTGGTCCTACCATCAAATTCAACGAAATAATAATTTTTCGCTCACAAATATATTTTTTATAAATCGCCTAAAATGTCAAACGCTGAATCTCACAAAATTAGACCATCTGCCTTTTTTTTATATAGATTTAATTAGGTACTCGCGAAAATCGGCTTACAAAGGGGTACTTTTAAAATAACATTTCAGTAATACTAATACTTTACTCGAAATGGCCGCTTTAGTTCCTACCAATTAAACTAAGCCAAGAGTGCCCTCGTTATTTTTATTTTATGCTACAATTGAGACTGTTCACAACGAGGGAAATATTATCATTCAACCGTATTGTTTTTTTTTATTAAGAAAATCTTGTTACAATATTTAATCTTAAGGTTCTTTCGTGTGGTGACGGAGTAAGAATACAATTCACCGCTCCCTATCTTGCCCGTGGGTGATCGTAAGAGACGACTAAGGGATATAAAATGCATATAACATCTATGCAAGAGAAGGAAAATTCCAAACTAAACCTTATACCAACATAAAAACCCGATTAAGAGCGAAAAATGACATCACAAGTGGGATTCGAACCCACACCAATTGGAAATCCCTCCCAATCGTGCTGCCACTTACACCACCGTGAACTATTGTAGGACATTCAAATCTCGCGTCGTATTATATTTTTTTTTTTATAAATAATTATAAATTTCAGTAATTCCTATACCAACATGTCTGTTCAGCGTGGTATAGTAGGTCAATATCGCTCCCATTATGGAGGAGGCTCGAGCCCAACAGTGGGACATATTATGAGCTGAGATAATGAAGGTTCTTCCATTAAATGTATCTACCATATATTTTAATGATACAACTGTAATATAAATGGCGATAGGCGCTTAAATTAAAATTACGCGGAAACATAATGAGAAATGACTGTTGAAGGAGAAACTCTATATAATTGTAAGGCCACTGTTGACAGTTCTCTGTCTACAGCCTTGGACTGGTCCGTACGGGGTAGTACCACACTCTCGCAGAAAATTAACGTCTGAGTAGTGGCAATATGCGGTTCGTTCAGTGAGCGTAAGAGCCGGCACCCCAACTTCTGGATGGGATTGAGGCTTTCATTATTAGGCAGCGGCCTATCTGTACCCCTGTTATTTCTAAAGTCTTTAGATGGCAGTAACACTTACCAGGTGTGCTGCTGGCTCGTCTCTTATCATAAGCAATAATAAAAAGAAAATGGCGCAAACTAAAGGATAAGGGACATATCATCATCATCATTATTCTTTCAATTCATCATCGTCCACGAAACGAAAGCCCTACTGTTGGTCTCAAACCTCCTTCACAATGGGAGTGAAAATTGACCTACTAGACCGCGTTGGTCTAGATCTTTTCTTTCGAGTTTTCCTGTTCTGGCAACAATGTTGTTTACATACTATATCTCTTAAACGTCTTTTATTGTACCCAGCAACAAGATGGGGAGTAGTGAATTGTATTCTTACTCCGTCATCACACGGAAAAAAAGTGGATTTTAATTCATAATTCGTTACCAGACAAAGAATGTGAATCTAGGCAAAGTTTAAGAATAGAACCCTGCCTATCTTTTGAGGTTATGATATGACAAGAGCGAATCAGATAATTCTGGTGTATTAACTATATTTTAGTGACTTTATATAAATCAGTTTTAACGGAGACGAGGGTTGAACAACAATAGACATGAATGACTATTTAAAATGATATGGGTATGACGAAATTTAGGCATGAATTATTTCTAAAAAGGTTTACATATATTTTTTTTTGAAAAACGTAAAGATTACGTTTCAAATTTTGTTTCAAACCAAAAAGAAATGGATAAGTATTTATCTTACAAAAATTTTCAATAACTTATATATTTTGTTTATATGCGAAAGTGGAAGGATGTAGGTACCGGGGGAGACCGAGACTCACCTACCTAGAAGACCAGATTGTTACGTACTGAAGGAAGGTGGAGTCAAGAGTCTCCGAAACCGGCGAGCGTGTATGAAGAGAATTATGAATCTTGAGGAAGCGAGTGAAGTATGCAAAGATAGCGTTATCTGGCACCCTGTCGTCTCTGCCTACCCTGCAAGGGATATGGCGTGATGATATGTATGTATTTTTTTTTAAATAGATAGATAAAAAATACTCGCCCCTTTTATCGATTAAAAGTTATGTATCGAAATGTAGGGAGCGCTATTTATCTCTGGGGAAATTTATAAAGCCAAATGCTATCATAATTTCGACGGTCAAATACATTAATAGATGAAATAGATGAAATTTGATGTATTCGCAATACCGATAAGTTATACCCAACGTGACCATTCATTTTTTTGATGTGAAACATCTATAGGCTCACTTGTAAACCGAATTGTTGGCGTGGCGACGCTTGCCGTGGCGAAGGGTCGCTACGCTATACTAAGGTATACATATATATATTTTATGTGTAGTAGAGTGTACGGTGTGGCGACGGGTCGCCACGCTATACTGAGGTATACATATATATATATATTTTATATGTAGTAGAGTGTACGGTGTGGCTTCTCACTCAGTTCGACGATATTTAATTAATTATATTCATATTAATCATATTAGTAATTATATAAATTATATTAAGATTAATAATTATATAAATTATATTAATATTATCTTCAATTAGTTATTTTTTTTATTATTCATGAAGGAATTAATATGGAAAAATTTATTAATAAAATTTATATTTGCAAATCTTTAGTCATATATTACAATAATTAACTAAGATTTGAGTTCATGAGTATATTGAAGCCACACTCAATTTTTTTTTCTTTTTCTTGTGTATTTTAATATCATATTTTTTTAAATATTTCAGTTCCCAACAATCATCACAGGGATCAATATTTAAATATTTAAATTGTGGCCACTTGATATTAATATCGAATTTTTATATCACATGTAAATAAATGTTTATTAAATAAAGTTACCATTTTCTGTAAGAAATTCGTAATACTTCATTTTTTCATTAGGCTATATTTAATTCCTGTAATAATATTATCTTTTATGCATATTACTTGTACACACACGATGTTTCACATCTGCCAGGCGTCCCATGACGGCTCACATTTTTGTTTATGTCAGAACTTCCAACTTATAGAAATAGCTATAAATAAGAACTTACTTATCTTAATCTATATCTATAAAAGAGGATGTTTGTTTATATGACATCGCTAAACTCAGAAAATATTTGACCGATCATTAGGAAAATTGATATATATCTATTTTTTTTCACGGAGAAGGTTTATATGCTATCCTTATTGATGTAACTCGCCACCAGGGGGCGCTACGATATATCGACTTCTACAAATAAAACCAATGAGCTGGGTTTGTTAGTATTTATAAAAAGAAAACAAGAACAATTTAAAATAAATTAATAATAATTATATAATTTCATTTAATTAACTGAGGTTTTTGTTTTGTTTGTCATTGTCGGTGGAACATATCAATTTTAAACATACATACATATCATCACGCCATATCCCTTGCAGGGTAGGCAGAGAGAACAGAGTGCCAGAGAACTCTATCTCTGCATACTTCACTCGCTTCCTCAACATTCATAATTCTCTTCATACACGCTCGCCGGTTTCGGAGACTCTTGACTCCACCTTCCTTCAGTACGTGACCAATCTGGTCTAGGTAGGTTAGTCTCGGTCTCCCCCGGTACCTACATCCTTCCACTTTCGCATTGTATATCTTCTTAACCAGACGTTCGTTCGGTATTTATATTTATATATTTCTGCATACCCAACTCTCGCTTCCATACAGTAATGTTGGGACAAGCACTGCGTTATGTATTGGTAGACGTGCATTCTGGCTGAGGTGGTGGCTACCGAGAAGTTGCCCCAACGCTCCATTCACTCTATTGCCCGCATTCACTCTTCGCGCTATATCAGTGATGTACTTTCCATCTCGGCTAAAATCAATTTTAAAATATAACGAATAGTTTTCAAATGGGAATGGTATTTCAATTAAGAAATATTTTTGAAGTGATATCTTCTTCCGTGTAGTGACGGAGTAAGAATACAATTCACCACCCCATATCTTACCTGTGGGTGATCGTACGAGACGACTAAGGGATATAAAACGTAGGTATATAACATCTATGCAAGATAAGGAAAACTCAAAAAAAAACTCTATACCAACACGTTTGACCAGCGTGGTGTAGTAGGTCGGTTGCCCTCCCATTGTGGAGGAGGCTCGAGCCCAACAGTGGGACATATATGAGCTGAAATGATGATCTTCTTATGGGAGCGTAAACCGCTTCGTTACGTAACGTGTTACGGCGCCAATCGGTCTGGCCACTTTATAGGCAAATAAATAATAATACTAATAATGTACATACACAATATTCTAATGTACATATTCAAGAATTGTAACTAAGAATAAAATATATTTTATAATCAATAAATATGATACAAAGCGAGATTTGCATGTCCTACAATAGTTCACGGTGGTGTAAGTGGCAGCACGATTGGGCCGGACTCCCAATAGGTGCGGGTTCGAATCCCGCTTATAACATCATTTTTCGCTTCGTAATCGTGTTTTTATAAATAATTAAGCATATTAAATGCTAAATTTCAGTAATTTGATCAATAAAAGATGTTATTAATAACCTTTCATTCGATTACCATATTAACCATATTTGACTGCACAGATGGCGTAGTGGTTAAGATACCGACATTCCGCGCCAGTGCCGTGGGTTCGATTCCTACGCAGGACAATACTTTGTGCGATCCACAAAGTGTTGTTCTGAGTCTGGGTGTAATTTGTCTGCGTTAATTGTATGTTTATAAAGTCCCCCGCAACACAAGGTTTATTTCCTTAGTGCAGGGTGGTGTTTAAAAAAAAAAAAAAAAAAAAAAAAAAAATAATAATATATATATATACTTACATTAAATAACCTAAACTTTTCTCAAGTTAAACAATTTTAATATTAAATAGTTCAACTTAGATTACTTAAAATTATCACTTCTGTCGGGCGTTTTCGAAGTATTCGTCATAACGAGACAATTTTGTTTTGGTTGGGGATAGTGTTACAGACAGCTTGAAAGCGAGACTGTCCCATCAAGAACAACACGTATAGTCACGTTAATCATACCCCGAATTAAATAACACATGTAGAATAGGTACAAAATAACAAATGATTTACAAAACGAAAATAAATACGTGAAATAAAACTATTTTTACGGATTATATCACGGGAGGTTTCTTCGTTCTACCCAGTGCCGAATTAACCCAGTGCGGGGCCTGTAGCAAAGTTTGTTAAGGGGCCCCCGATTTGCTTTAGGTAAGGTAATTAAAGGTTAGTAGGTACCTAAATAAAACAAACTGTTACAAATGAACTTTTCTAAATTTAATATGGGCAAATTTAGAGAATTTACTTTCAATATTGACTTTTTTAAGCGAATCATGCTCTATATTCATCAAAGTGAGATAAAAATATTTTTTCACTGCTATTTAAATTGAATATTTTTTACGGTTAAACTCCCGCGGTTGGAGTGCGAGGCCCCCCAATTCGTGGGGCCCGTAGCATTTGCTACTCTTGCTACGTAGCTAATCCGGCGCTGGTTCTACCGTGAATGATTGAAAATTCTTCGAAACGTCGGACAATTAAAATTCAAACTCTAAGAGGTAAAATTCGATAAAAACCGTAAAAATAGTTTTATTTCTGATGTGTAATACTCGCGTAAACATCAGAAATAATTATATAATAAACAAATAGAACAAAAATTAACATCGCACTGGTTCATTTCCAAGCCTGAAATTTTTTGTATATTATGTTTTGCAAACAAGGGTCAGCTAGATACAGATAGGTTAAATAAATGTTTTGTATGTTAAAAATTCTTGTTAAGGATATTACTAAACAAACATTAAAAATAGCAGTATAATAACTTCGAACATTCTAGTATAGACTTTTTTTTTTTTTTTTTTTTGTTGTGGCTCTGTTTATACTTAAGCCAATGTCAAAGTTAAGTTGCAGCTTCTTCTTCTTCTTCTTTTTATGTATTGGCAATCAGCTACTTATACGAGCCATTTTTGCCAGTGTCGACTTATAATTATCTTCACGTTCTTAATCTCTTCAAGTTAGTCATTGTCTGTCAGTCAGTCGAATTGTCGCCATCAACACTGCTATGGTGACACTGTTAATGGTATGTTGTAGGAATTTTGATGGAAAACGAAAACGTTGTAAAGCACTTTTATATGATATTCACTACATCCCAGCTGTTCTGTCACATCATATTACATAAAACACCATAAAAATTATCTAATATAACACGTTAAAACACTAAGATATCGAATATAATACAAGAGCACAACATGACGTTTTAGATTCCCGCCAAAAGTCTAGTATAGACTTTTTTTTTTGGTTCTGTTCGTCCATTCGGACAGGCAAAGGGATCGAAGCCCATACAGCCAAGTCTTATTTAATTATTTTTCATATATGTTCATCATTTCTTCATATTATGTAGCTTTAATAGTCATTGTCTGTCAGTAAGTCAAGTCGTTACCATTAATCGGGTGCTGATAACCTAATCAATGGTTTTCTTTGGGAATTTTGGCAAAATATGAAAATACACGTAAACCACTATTATACCATATTCACTACACTTCAGCACTTTAACTGTACCATATTGCATAAAATACCAGCAAAATTATTCAATATAACACTACAAAACACTAAAAAAATGAATATAATACAAGAGCGTGACATGACATTTCCACATTCGCGGCAAAACTCCTCTAGTATAGACTTTAGTTTAAAAAATATCATAAACATTGTTTTTTTTTGGTTCTGTTTGTCCATTCAGGCAGGCAAAGGGATCAAAGCCCATACAGCCAAGTCTTATTTAATTATTTTTCATATATTGTTCATCATTTCTTCATATTGTGTAGGCTTAATAGTCATTGTCTATCAGTAAGTCAAGTCGTTACCATTAATCGGGCGCTGATAACCTAATCAATGTTTTTCTTTGGGAATTATGGCAAAATATGAAAATACACGTAAATCACTACACTTCAGCACTTTAACTGTACCATATTGCATAAAATACCAGCAAAATTATTCAATATAACACTACAAAACTCTAAAGAAATGAATATAATACAAGAACGTGACATGAAATTTCCACATTCGCGCCAAAACTCCTATCATAAACAAATTCCTTCCGGAAAGTTTTTTTTGTTCGTCCGTTCGGACAGGCAAAAGGATCATAGCTCATACAGCCAAGTCTTATTTTTTTTTTCATATATTACTTAATATTTCTTCATATTATTTTAATAGTCATTGTCCGTCGGTAAGTCAAGTCGGTGCGCGCCACACAGTAGAAGTATGCCCCACCTGGGGGCCCCAGCGCCACGACCTGTCGTCGGAACTGGGAATGGATCTGTCGCTGCCGACCATCATCTCCAAGATGCTTGGTAGCGACAGGTGCTGGTCATCGATGGCCTCTTTTTGTGAGGCTGTCATGAAGAGGAAGGAAGCCGCGGAGCGGGAGCGTGAGGCGCTTGCGTCCGCTGACTCGCTTCGACGACGGCGACCAGGAAGAGAGAGGCGCAGATACGCGCTTCTTCTGCCAGCGCCTTGAATGACGACGGGACGTGGCCAGACGGCCATGCGTTGGGGTGTCGGGGATTGAATGTCATCCGACGATCTCCCCGGCACCCTGTAAAAGCGCGGATGGGGCCGCTATGGTTTTAGTGGGTATTTCGGTCGCACGGTGGCCGGTGAGTCCCACACAAGTCCTCCCGCTGTCAGCGGTGGGGGGATAGTGCGCAAAAGCATTTCCACTGCGTGAAAAAAAAAAAAAAGTCAAGACGTTGCCATTAATCGGGCACTGGTAACCAAATCAATGGATTTTTTTATTTTTTGCAGAATATGAAAATATACGTAAATCACTATTATACCATATTCATTACACTTCAACACTTTAACTGTACTATATTCTATAAAATACCAGCAAAATTATTCAATATAACACTACAAAACACTAAAGAAATGAATATAATACAAGAGCGTGACATGACATTTCCATATTCGCGCCAAAACTCTATCATGAATAAATTTCTTTCGGAAAGATTGTTTTTTGTTCTGTTTGGCCATTCGGACAGGCAAAGGGAACAAAGCCCAGACAGCCATTCCTTTCGGAAAGAAAATAAAAATCTTTAGTTTTCTACAGTCAAAATATCGGGGCATAAGAATCGAATCACATAGAGCCAAAGTATACATTAAAAAATATGTTTCGCTATTGTATTTTGCACTAAAAATCTTAAGAAAAGCTCTAGTTATATTTTAAAAACAGGTTATCGGTATGACCGTCCAATTGCATCGTGACTATAAAATTAAATTTATTACAACGCCATCCATTGGCGGAAGGATGAAACTAGTGAGTTATGAACAGTGCTTATGTTTCTGATTACCCGTGGTGCGAAGACTGAAGATGGAAGGTGGATCTACAACTACATCGGAGGTCTACCAATATGTGGGACCTTTCCGGTTGGAGAAAACCTTGGGAAAGGGACAAACTGGTGAGTTAATTACACTAATTATTATATAAACATTCGTTAAAAAAAAATTGATAATATATTTTTCTAATGCGCTATTTTTGTTTTGAATATTATTTTTAGTATATTTATAAATTATAGGAGATAATTTTGTATTAAGAATAAACTTAATTCATACCTAAGTTACTTGATTTCACTTACTTTGTGATAAAAAAAAAATGGGTACGTCAAGAGCTGGGCACTCGCCTTGATGATGAGAATCGGATATACTCGAAACTCAGGTCGACGTAATCCCACATGAGTTTAGGGAATATATCCATACTAGAAAAATAGTTCAAAAATACTACTCTTAAACAAAATTTAACCCTTTTCTTTACTATAAGTGATCGCGCCAAGCAAAAAATTTTTTTTTCAAAAACATTACCTGCACTAAAGAAACAATCCTTGAGTGGGACTTTACAAACATATAATTAACGTAAACAAATTACACCCAGACTCGGAACAACACTTTGTAGATCACACAATTATTGTTCTGCATATGAATCGAACCCATGGCACTGGCACGAAAGGTCGATATCTTAACCACTACCTGTGCAGTTGACAGTTACATTACACTTAGAATAACAATTTGTGAATTACAACAAAGGATTATCCTGTGCGCGAATAGAACCCGCGCCATTTGCCACGGTGGATTAGTATCCTTATTTTAAAGACAAACTTTAAATTTGCCAAGTGACGTGAAGTTGAAGTGTCTGTTTGAAATTCCAAATTAACAACTTTTCATTAAATGCATATAATAATAGTATATATAATACTACCACAAAAAAATGTAATATATATATGATACTACCACAAAAAAATCTCTGTCTATCTGTTTGTTCCGGCTAATCTCTGAAACGGCTGGACCGATTTTGACAGAACTTTCACTGGCAGGTAACTGATGTTATAAGGAGTAACTTAGGCAACTTTTATTTTAGAAATAAAAAAAGAAACAAAGTTCCACAAAAATAAAACTAAAATACTTGAAAGACGCGAGTGCGCGTGAAGCCTGGGGAAGGTCATAGGCTAGGTAGCTTATGACCTTCCCCGATAAAAAGGTTTTTATCAACAAACCATGCGGGCTTAAGCTAGTATATATACTAAAACAATAGGATGCTCTACGTTATTCCGCAACGCCACTCCAATAAAAAATAACAAGCCATTTTCGTTTCCATAATTTTATGTAAAGAAATGAATGATTTCATTATCCGTATGGTGACGGAGTAAGAATACAATTCACCACCCCCTATCTTAGGTATGAGTGATCGTAGGAGACGACTAAGGGATATAAAACGCATATAACATCTATGCAAGAGAAGAAAAACTCGAAACAAAACCCTATACCAACACGTCTGACCAGCGTGGTATAGTAGGTCAATTTCCCTTCCGTTATGGAGGAGACTCGAGCCCAACAGTAGTACATATATGAGTTAAGATGATGATGATGAAATGAATGATAACTACAGCTCTATATTATAAAAAAGTGTTTAATGTAATAATTAAATACATAATGACTTCTAATGTTTACGCGAATATTACACATTTGAAATAAAACTATTTTTACGGATTCTATCGCGTTTGTATTTGATTTATAATTTCCCGACGTTTCGAACACTTTACAGTGATCATGGTCACGGGAGGACTAAGGTGTCTTACGTCCAATATGTCATTGTTATTACAGAAATTTATTTATATCTACCCTATAGGATATTAAATTTTGACCCACATTTTTATACAAAATTAATACAATTCATTGCCAGTACAAAAAGAGAATGATTCTATATATAAAATTTATGTTGTTTATGATTTGTTATTATTAAGGTATTTAATTTATGATAATTATTATTGTGGCAATTTTACAATTTTTACAAAACTAACAAAAACTATTCAGCTACTACCGGATCAGAACGCGGCAACTCTGAGAAATGTAGCGATTGTAGGTATTATATTAATATTTTGTTATTGTTTTGATGTGGGTATATCTGTATACTTTTTGAAATAAACCAGTCAGCCGTTAACCCTTGCCTTTCATTGACGTTACACTGGCGACGAGAAAGGTTTCAAATATAAATTTCACGTGTGCAGTCTAATAATTATCATGCCGATCGGAAAGTTAGAAGCGTTTAACCTCGAGTCAAACAAATGGCCCGCGTATATACGTCGTGTGAAACAGTACATTTTACTAAATGCGGTGGATAGTAAATTAGTGGTACCGTTGTTAATATCCGTCGTGGGGGAAACTACCTATGCACTTATGTGCGATCTGTGCGCACCAAGTTTTCCTGAAGATAAAAACTTTGACGAGTTAGTGAGTTTAGTTAGCGAACATCTGGAGCCACAACGATCAGAGGTGGCTGAACGACACGTGTTCCGTCTGCGACGTCAACGTACGGGTGAACCGCTCGCCGAATATTTACAGGCCTTAAAACATCTGGCGTCCACCTGTAATTTTGGCAAATGTGGAACCTGTTCGACCCTGGAAGAGAACCTACGCGATCAATTTGTGTCGGGGTTGGCAAACGACGCCATGCGATCGAGAATATTTGCAGAAAAGAAAATTGAATACAAGGCAGCTGTGGAGTTAGCTTTGGCTCTGGAGGCGGCAGAGAAACACGCCGAGGTGAGCGCCTCCACCGCTCTGGGTGTAGCAGCTGACTCGGCGGGCACGATAAGTACAGCCAGCGAGGCACTACATTATGTGCGCGGCCGGCGAACTACGAGCGCGGGCGCAGCTAATACGTCGCTTGCTGGGGGAGCGGCGGCGGCCGGCGGTGGCTATAGGCCGTGCTGGCGTTGCGGTAAACCTCACCCCGCGGATCGGTGCCGATTTAAAAGTTATAATTGTGATATGTGCGGCAAAAGAGGTCATTTAAAGTTGATGTGCAAAAGTGAGCGTGCCGGTAGCGGCCGGCAAAATTACGTAAGTGACAGTGAGGAAGATTTATTTAACTTTTCTAGTTCGCAGGCTAAAGGTAACGAACCCTATTTCATTAAATTGTATATAGACAATGTAACAGTGAAGTGCGAAGTTGACACGGGTAGTCGAATCTCGGCGATAAGTGAGGACATGTATACAAGGATGTTTTCGCATAAATACATTAAACATGATAATATTATTTTACGTAGTTACTCTGGTACTCGTATTAAGTCGCGCGGTTACATTGAGGTGGATGTCACATTTAGAACTAGTAAAGTTAACTCATTACATTTATATATAATCAATGGGGGAGCACGGCCTATATTAGGTCGCGACTGGATGCATGCACTAGACATTAAACAAATAACCCTCAATGTAATTGCAGACGACGGGTTGGTAAACCAATTACGTCGGGAGTTTCCTGAGGTGTTCCAGGATAAGTTAGGTACGTGTAAACAACCCATACGGCTACAATTAACAGATGACGAACCGGTGTACGTCCGCGCACGGTCCGTGCCGATCGCACTACGCGAGCGTGTTGAGCGTGAGCTAGGCAGACTCGAAGCCGACGGGTCTATATATCGAGTCGACTATTCAGATTATGGTACACCGATTGTTCCAGTAGTTAAACGAAATGGTGAAATACGTCTGTGCGGAGACTACAAAATTACAATCAACCCCAAATTAAAAAGGGATTATTATCCTTTGCCGCGTATCGAAGAAATGTTTTCGACGTTAAGCGGAGGGGAAAAGTACTCGAAAATAGACCTTAGACATGCCTATGAACAGTGTATGTTAACAGAGGACTCTCAGAGGTATACTGCCATAACCACACACATAGGGACTTTTGCATATCGTCGCACGCCATACGGTTTGTCATCTATACCCGAAAAGTTCCAAAAAATTATGGAAGAAACATTGCGGGGAATTTCAGGATGTGTAGTATTTTTAGATGATATTTGTGTTACTGGGGTAAACGATAGGGAACACCTGGATAATTTAAGAGCTGTGTTGAAAAGATTGCGTGATGCGGGGCTTACAGTGAAGCTAGATAAATGTAGTTTTTTGCAGGATGTTGTTAAATATGTGGGATTTATTATTAATAAAGAAGGGTTACAACCGGACCCGGAAAAGCTGGAAGCAATTTCTAATGCTCCCGTACCAAAAAATATTACTCAGTTAAAAAGTTTTCTGGGGATGTTAAATTATTATGGACGATTTATAGAAAACCTTAGTGCGATATTATTCCCCTTGCATAATTTATTAAAGAAAAATGTTCATTGGGAATGGAATTCTAAATGTGAGGAAGCGTTCACGCAAGCGAAGCATGCCCTGGTGAGTTCGCGTGTGTTGGCGCACTACGAGGAGGGGCGGCCGCTCGTGCTGTCGGTGGACAGCAGCGCATACGGACTGGGCGCCGTCCTCGCACATCGCTACGCCGACGGCAGCGAGCGGCCCGTTAGTTGTGTGTCGCGCACACTCAACGCGGCCGAGCGTAATTATAGCCAACTAGACAAAGAGGCGCTTGCCATATTGTTTGGCGTTAGTAAGCACCATCAGTATTTGTTTGGTAGGGAGTTTATATTACGCACGGACCACCAGCCACTCACACACATTTTTGGAGTGAAAAACGGTATTCCGCAGACGGCAGCGAGCCGACTACAACGGTGGGCAGCACGTTTAGCCGCTTACGATTTTTCGGTGGAATTTGTGAAATCTTCGCATAACGGGCCGGCTGATGCGTTGTCACGGTTACCTCTAGCTCGGGAAGGTCGTTTGGAAGATGCGGTGGACTATCTCAACTTAGTAGAGGACAAGTTACCGGTCTCATTTAAAGATGTCGCTAGGGAAGTTGAGCGTGATATAGTACTAAGCAAAATTAAGGGTTATGTTATGTTTGGTTGGCCGACGGAACCAAGAGGCGACGCTGAGAAAGCTTATTTCGCTAGAAAATTGGAGCTATCATTAGACCAAGGTTGTTTAATTTATCGCTACAGAATTGTAATTCCACAGTCTTTACAAAGAAATATTCTAGCAGAAATACACGAAAGCCATTTAGGTGTAAATAAAATGAAAAGTCTATCACGTAGCTATGTATATTGGCCGACGCTAGACCAGGATATAGAAGCGACTTGCCGCGACTGTGAAGCGTGCCGTACAGTACGCGACGCGCCGCCGCGCTCTCAATTACACCCTTGGGAGTTCCCGCTACACCCGTGGCAAAGAATACACGCCGACTTTGGGGATTGTGGTGGGACTCGATACTTAATAATGGTAGACGCACATTCGAAATGGTTAGAAGCTTTAGCGATGAAAACTACGGATGCACGAACGACTATTAATGCTTTTAGAAGCGTATTCGCGCGGTTTGGTCTGCCATCGCAGCTCGTGACGGACAACGGTCCACCCTTTACATCTCGAGAATTTAAAGAATTCTGTGTAAAGAATTGTATAAACCATACCACGTCAGCCCCTTATAGGGCCCAAGGGAATGGCGCTGCAGAAAATTCAGTTAAAATAGTTAAAAAGGCAATAAAACGAGCGCAATACGAAGGGGATGACATTATTGCAGCTTTAAACAAATTTTTATTTAAATACCGCAATTGCCCACATGCCACAACAGGCATACCCCCGTCCGTCGCGCTCCAAGGTCGGCGGCTACGCAACCGCCTGGACGCGTTACGTCCGGACGTGGCCAGCACGGTACGTGCTGCCCAAGAGCGACAAGTACGGCACGGGCCTAGCGCCGTGCGCGATTTTGAAATAGGTGAAGCAGTGTTAGCTCGTAATTATACAAACAGGGGGGGGAAGTGGACGCCAGGCACAGTCTGTAAAAAAACTGGTCCGGTGTCGTATAAGGTCGACATAGGAGACGGTACACTATGGCGCCGACACGCTGATCAAATCATCCCTACAACAGTCTCGACCCATAGTAAAAATAGGTTTTCTCTGTCGCGTGCTACTCCACCGTCAGCGGACCGAGAATCGTCTGAAAATGATTACGCGACCGAAAAAATACAAGACCCACCGTGTGTGACTGAGCAGACACCACTGCCAGTACAAGCGGTAAGTCCGCAGCCGTTACCAGAGTCACCTCTGGAGCCGCGCGTGGCCACGCCCCCGCCCGGCGCGTCCGCTCGTGCACTGCGTGCATATAATCGAGCTAAACCTTAAAATATATCTATATGTTCAATTGTTTACATAAGTAGTAGTAAGTATTTTATTCGATGTTTCTTTCATTACATATTGTCTTTTTTTGGTGATGGTTTTAGTTCTAAGTTATTTCATAATTAAAGGGGGAGAAGATGTAGCGATTGTAGGTATTATATTAATATTTTGTTATTGTTTTGATGTGGGTATATCTGTATACTTTTTGAAATAAACCAGTCAGCCGTTAACCCTTGCCTTTCATTGACGTTACAAGAAAGATCCGGCGAGAAAACTCAAGAGGCATGATACTTGCTTGCTACTATGAATTAAATACATTGTAATATAAAAGGCTCATTTCTATATTGTCTCTTTACGATATAACTTATCTAGCTTTTTTTTATATTCTCATCATTCTCCTGCACTTATTCCCATTACTTGTGATCGATGTATACACTCTGGCAGTCTAGCATATATTGCAAATGTAATTGGCAATAGTTTTATGACCGGCCGCCTGCCTAACGTCCTTGAGAATGTAATTATTGACCTAACAGGAATCAGTTAGAGTTGGCCCAGGTCGATATCGCTCGCTCTTAGTCGTCTTTATCGACATTCACGAGCAAAGTAACGACTGGTAATGGTTATAACCGCTACCGTATAACAAGTTTTTTTAATTTTTTCTACGATATCATGATCATCATTCTCTTACTCTTATCCCAATTACTTGGGGTCGATGCAATATGTACTCTTCTATAGTACATATTGTAAAAGTTATTGGCGATAGTTTTATGACCGGCCGCCTGCGAGACGCCAACCCTCCTTGGGAATGTAATTGTTGATGATCAAACGGCAATAAATGGAGTTGGCCCAGGTCGTTGTAAGGCTCTTGGTCGGCTTTTACGACATCCACGAGCAAAGTAAGGGTTGGTAGTATTCGTAACCGCTACCACACAACATTCGGCGATATCATTCATTCATTCTATAAAAATAATATATACATATTATATATATATATATATATATATATATATATATATACATATAGCAATAATTCTTATTCTATTCTGCGGTTGCTAATGTATTAAGAATGAGTACCAAGAATCTCTCCATAACTTTAAATAACACTTGAAGATTCCCAATTCGCATGACAAGCGTCGCCATTATCGTATTGTCCCTACTTGGAAAGGCCCATGTTCTGTAGTAAGCATCGATAGGCTATTGAATGAATAAATAAAACAGTATGGTTTCAAAGTCACCCGCGACAAAAGAATTTATTTTATAACTGGGAATGTTGTTTTTAAAAAAGATAACTACTCTTGTAAAGACACGATATTATATACGAAAATGTTTTTCGGACGGAATTTCAAAGCTCAAAAGCCCCGGGAATAAGAAAATTCACTTAAAAAAACAATCACACTAGACAGAAATATTGCTCTTATTATAACGTAATTTATTTTTTAGATTGCCAACTACACTTGCATAGGGAATTCAATTATTTACGTCATTCGACTTTTTCTATTTATATTTCAAAGCCAATGAAACGCCGATGGCGCCCTATTTCCTCTCCATCGTTGGCTGTCAACATTGAAAGTTCCATTCCAATTTATTCAGGTCACATATTCAATCGAAAACAATTGAAAATTTAAAAAAAAAGTAAAACATTTGTTGCATATGTTTTTCTTGTAATTACAGACTAAGAGTACACAGCGATTGGCGCTCTTCTTTATATTCGAATTTATGGAATTAGGAAGAGTTTGACGAGTTTTATTTTTTTACTTTTAGCAAGACAACAGCACGTGCTAAAAATAAGTACACGGTGCTTAAACCCCTTTTTGTATTCGGGTTTAGGGAATTAAAAAGATAATTAATTTTGTTGAGTTTTTTTTTTTTTACTTTTAGCAAGACGCTAAGGAATAATTCTTATCTTATTTACTTATAGTGGTATTTTTTATTGCTTATGCTGGTAAACGAGCAAGTGGTAACTACACATAGTAGCAAGTGTTACGTCACTCATGAATCTTTGCAATATCAAGGATACAGCTAGATCGCTGCGTACCAACCAAAAGACAACCCACAATGTTAGGCTTCCGGCTTTCTTGCTCACCGAACGAAGCGCAACATCACATTGCCACTGCTCAGACGTCGATTTTTGGACTAGAGATAGCCATCTGATCCATCAGATGGCTATTACATCTTTACGTGGACTAGTGGTGAGCGCAGAAAGCAACTCCAAACATTAAACAACGGGGCTCAAGGACAGCCCATGTGGGTACGAACCTCGGCTTGGAACGTTGCGGAGGGCAAAATGGGAGTTCCCACGTATGGTACGGATTCACACTTCGACGGTGAGGACGGAACCGTGATTTTTTATTTGTTATGGCTTCGCGGGCCGTGTATATCTTGCCGTCGGGCTCGAGAATGAGTCTCAGCCGAGGGGCTTTCGAGATCAGGGACGGGGTTTAGTTGGTCGCGGCGACCAATAAGTGTGTGTCGTGACAGAATCAAATTATCTACGGGCGTACTGTTTCTTATACTACCTGATGGTCGGCAAATACAAGTCGATATGTAGATTGGCATTGCGTAGGAATCACGGATTTACGCATGAATCTATTCTGTAGTGTTTATAGACCATGGATCTTGTATGGTTTAACATGAGTGAATACTATACTGGCATACGCCGTAATGGGGCGTATGCAGGCAGTGTAAAGTTTGACTTTGCATTTTAGTGACAGTTTACTCTTAAGGTTGAGTAAGCTGTATAATGGTGGTCATCATTAGTGGTAGGACCACGCTGTTGACAGTTTTCTGTCTACAGCCGTGGGCCGGTCCGTCCGGGGTAGTACCACACTCTCGCAGAAGATCGACGTCTGAGTAGTGGCAATGCGCTATTGCGTTTCATTCGATGAGCGAGAGAGCCGGAAGCCCAACGGGGTGGGTTTGTATTGGAAGGCAGCGGCCTAACTATACCCTTGGTATTGCAAGGGTCTATTGCTCGTTTGAGACCATAAGCAATAAAAAATAAATCGATCCATACATGATACCATCCGATCGAACCGCTACTATATAGAAAACTGTCCACTGTGTTGCCCTAACACTACTCTAAAATACCTTACCACCACTTTGAACTTTACCAACTAACTTTCAACAATAAACAAAATCCAGCAAGATTCGGAACAAATATTTTTTGGGATCGTTCAAATATATTATCAATAATTAACGTAAAATATAGTGTCACCCCTTATCCTCCTGAGGGATGAAATGGTGACAATGCTTCTTCTTCTTCTTCTTATGTATTGGCAATCAGCTACATATACGAGCTATTGGTGCCAGTGTCAAGTTATAAATATTTTCACGTTTTTAGTCTTTCAAGTCAGTCGTTGTCTAAGTCAAATTGTCACCATTAACAGTGCAATGGCCACACGGTTAATGGTATCTTGTGGGAATTTTGATGGCAAACGAAAACGTTGTAAAGCACTTTTATATGATATTCACTACATCACAGTATTTCCGCACATCACATTACATAAAATGCCATCAAAATTATCTAATATAACACGTTAAAACACTAAGATATCGAATATAATACAAGAGCACCACATGACGTTTTCAAATTCCCGTCAAAAGTCGTGACAATGCTTATGGAACCTTCAATTGGAATCGTTAACAGCTTACTTCAATTATCAAAATGAATCCTCCACGGCATCATCAGCAATTATATTTGGCATATATAGAGCCTTAAAGTCAACAGTGGACGTCGGTAGACTGTTAAAGTAGATTATATTCATCTCAGCTCATATACGACCACTGCTGGGCTCAAATCTCCTCCACAATAGAAGGGAAATTGACCTATTATAGTCACGTTGGTCAGATGTAGGGTTTTATTTCGAAATTTTCCTCTCTTACATCGATATTATATTCCTTAGTCATCTTTTATGATTCTCACGGGTAAGATAGGGTGCTGAATTGTATTCTTAAAGGGTCACCATACGGAAAAGCTCATGCTATTGAATCTAAGTTGACTATCTCAAAATAGTTTTATATATCCATTAAAAGAAGATAGTTAAATAACAAATAGCTCATGAGTTTGATAGATAGAGAATCTATCAAATTTCTCCAACGTTTTCCAACCATTAGGGCTGTACCATATGACTTTCTCCTCATTTTTAGGGAAAAATATTTGCCTGACGAAGTTAATGATAATATGATGTTATTTATTTTCTAGGTCTCGTCAAATTGGGGGTCCACTGCGTCACAGGCAAAAAAGTGGCCATCAAGATCATCAATCGCGAGAAATTAAGCGAGAGTGTCTTGATGAAGGTAATTAATATAAAATTCACTTTATAATGCCATCTAGTGATAAGTATAGAACATCATCTTAGTAGTTACTACTTCTCAATAACAGATGGCAGCATCATTAATTTCTTTATAATAAAACCTTTCATTCTTTTTCCTTCACGTGTCTCAGAAATACTCAGAATCGAGTACCTAACATAAGAAAGAGATTCTTAAAAATAAAATTCTACAGTAAAAAAAAAATCAGCGTGTATACCTAATAGACCGATATGCCGTCTTATTATAAAAAGATCGTCCCCCAAGAGTAGAATGCTTGCTTAAAAGGTAGCTTATATTGATATTACCTTTTTCTCAATGCATTTCTGTCATGTCCACGTTTCACGTCGTTCTTCTATTAAATATATTTTAGGATTGTCACCATAATTATCATATTACTACGAATGTGGTAAAAGACTAGTAAAGCACATAATACATCAAGCAACTTTATTGCAAGGGCAGGCACACTTGAAATAGAATCCAAATGACAACCCACAAGATGAGCCGAGAATCTGTCTCCAAGTTTTTAAAAAGACAACTAACTAAACAATCCTTGTATTATCGATTTTATAAATATATAATTAAATGAATAACAATTAATGAAAAACTGAAAAAAAAAACAAACAAATTGTGGATCGCACAAAGGATTGTCCTGTATGAAAATCGATCCCAAGACACTTGGTACGTTAGATATCTTTACCACTACTCCACCAAGGGGACATATATGAGCTAAATAATAAGATATTAATAAAAGCCTTTATAAATTTTCAGGTGGAGAGAGAAATAGCCATAATGAAGTTAATAGAACACCCTCATGTATTAGGACTATCTGATGTTTATGAAAATAAGAAATATTTGTAAGTATTTATTTAATTATTAATATCTTAAGTAAATTCCGTGTGATGGCGGTTTTTTTTAAAGCGGCGGGCTACAGAAGCACGAAGAAGCACTATAGATACAAGGAGTCCGAACGGTATAGGCTTTTTCATAGTATTTATGGATTGTGGAGGAGTATTCATGGACACAATAATGAACCCAGATCTTAGTACTCTTTTCTGCCACTGGCTGCGCTAGTTCTAGGACGTACCGATGCTATTATTATTATTACACGTAAACACGCGTTGGCTCGCGAATATTGAATTTCTTCTTCTTCTTATGTATTGGCAATCAGCTACTTATACGAGCTATTGGTGCCAGTGTCAAGTTATAAATATTTTCACATTTTTAGTCTTTCAAGTTAGTCTTTGTCTAAGTCAAATTGTCGCCATTAACAGTGCAATGGCCACACTGTTAATGGTATCTTGTGGGAATTTTGATGGAAAATGAAAACGTTGTAAAGCACTTTTATATGATATTCACTACATCCCAGAAGTTCCGCCGCTTCATATTACATAAAATGCCGTCAAAATTATCTAATATATCACGTTAAAACATTAAGATATCGAATATAATACAAGAGCACCACATGACGTTTTCAAATTCCCGTCAAAAGTCCAAGACGATAATCGAATGTTGAATTTAATTAATTTAAATATAAAATTCCAGAGCTATCAATAACATTTTTTTTTGGTTCTGTTCGTCCATTCGGACAAGCAAAGGAATCCCATACAGCCAAGTCTTATTTAATTATTTTTCATATATTGTTCATCATTTCTTGTCATCTAGTCATTGTCTGTCAGTAAGTCAAGGTGTTGCCATTAATCGGACGCTGATAACCTAATCAATTATTTTCTTTGGGAATTTTGGGCAAATATGAAAATACACGTAAACCACTATTATACCATATTCACTACACTTCAGCACTTTAACTGTAACATATTGCATAAAATACCAGCAAAATTATTGAATATAACACCACAAAACACTAAAGAAATGAATATATAATACAAGAGCGTGACATGACATTTCCACATTCGCGCCAAAACTCCGCTGTCAATAACAACAAAATATTCCAGAGCTGTCAATAGCAACAAAACTTCCCGCGTATGGATTTAAACGAGTACTTCTTGAAGGTGGAGCGCTTTACCCATAGATAATAATATATTATAAATTAGAAAGCTCTACCGCCAAAAATTCTGTGCCCTAAATTGAGACCATTCGTTCAACATTACGTTCGGACTCGTTGTATCTATACTTCGTGGACAGAAGGAATTGCGCGAAATCCCATAGTCACGCCCTAGAGAGAGAGGTACATAACCTCTCGCCGTGCGAGTGGGCCGGAACGCGGTCTTTGTCTTCAGTGGCCTGTGTAGTGTAATGGCGGCTAAGAATACTATACTATCAAACCTTACAGTATTCATGAGAGCTATTTTTCTTACTTTTTTATTGCTTTTGGTGGCAAACGAGCAAACAGCACACCTGATGGTGAGTCAACCTAAGTGTTACTGCCGCTCATGGACCTTTGCTATACCAGAAGTATAGCTAGGCCGCTGCCTAACAATATAAACCCCAAACCCACCCAGTTGGGCTTCCGGCTCTCTCGCTCACCGAACGAAGCGCAACAGCACATTGCCATTGCTCAGACATCGATTTAGCCAGAACTTCACATAAACCTGCATCAAATCGACAACTTCTTGATGAATGGTTTTTGTTGGTAATTAACCGCAACTTCGTCAATATCCCGTAAGACTCATTCGTAGGCCGTCAAGGAACAAATCTATCTGATTTCGTCGGGTTAAAAATTACATTCCTAAAAGTGTTGACGTCAGGCAAGTGACGGGTCATAAAACTATTGCCAATAACTTTTGCTTGCAATATGCCCGATGTAAAAAAGAATACATATTGAGTCAAACACAAATAATTGGGAGAAGAACGGGATGATAATACAATAATACCTAGTGTTTTTTTTTTATTTAACCACGAGCGAAAAATAAATGCCACACATGATATAAATTTGTAAACATTGTCGGGTAGATGGCACACGTCTCCTTTAAAAGAAAATATAATACGAGCCGAACATTGAATGTCATATGACAGCTCACACTGGTGTAAGTGGTAGCACGATTGGAACGGATTTGCAATAGGTGTGGGTTCGTGTCCCATGTGTGACATTTATTTTCGCTCGTAATCAAGTTTATATAAATAATCAAGCATGTTAAATTTTAGTAATTTGAATATAGTGTTTTTTTTTTAACAATATTTTTAATTGAAAATTGATGAAAATAAAAAGCGATACGGAAAGAGAGAAATATGTAGATTTATACATTTACGAGCGAGTAGGTATGAAAGAGAGTATTGGTGTAAAGATGCGAAAGGGAATGCTCCGATGGCTCGGACATGTGGAAAGAATGCCGAACGAACGTCTGGTTAAGAAGATATACAATGCGAAAGTGGAAGGATGTAGGTACCGAGGGAGACCGAGACTGACCTACCTAGACCAGATCCGTCATGTACTGAAGGAAGGTGGAGTCAAGAGTCTCCGAAACCGGCGAGCGTGTATGAAGACAATTATGAATGTTGAGGAAGCGAGTGAAGTATGCAAGGATAGAGTTCTCTGGCACTCTGCTCTCTCTGCCTACCCTGCAAGGGATACGGCGTGATGATATGTATGTATGTATAGATTTAACCTTGAGAGAGAATGAGACAGAATACAGATAAATATCATTCTGTCTACCAAGGGTTATATATAATATACAACCTATGCTTGCGACTCTGTTCGTATGTAAATTATATATTCTAGCTACAACCAGCGTTTCGGGGCGATGAAAGCATGACTTAGGGTCTTCACCTGCTCTGTGTTACCTACCCCTTTCCGCTTATTAAAGGGGGCCACCCCAATCGACTTCAAAAAAGGAGGTGGTTCTCAATACGTTTTTTATTTGTTTTTATGCGTGTTTATCTCGGATTTTTTTTCTAGTTGTATCTACCGAATTGTCTTTTTTTATTCGAAAGCTTTCCGTGTTCTATTTAAATTTGATTAAGATCTGACCAAGTAGTTTTTGAGTTATCCTGAATAACACGTTTTAAGTTTATTTAGACGATATTGTTTTAAATTAAGTTTGTTGTTAAAATTTTATTTGAATATTTGAATTAGATTTTTCAAGCAATGAAACCCGTTGATTAAAATTATAAATATGTTTAATTTTCAGATATTTAGTATTAGAGCATGTGAGTGGTGGTGAATTATTCGATTATCTGGTGAAAAAAGGCAGACTGACCCCCAAAGAGGCGCGGAGGTTCTTCAGGCAGATCATATCAGCGTTGGATTTCTGTCACAGTCATTCCATATGGTTAGTAATAACATATTCTTTTTTTTTAATGCTATTGGTGGCAAACGAGCACACCTGAAGGTAAGTGTAACTGCAGCCCATGGCCCTTTGCAATACCAAGGGTATAAATAGGCCGCTGCCTACCAATATAAACCCCAAACCCACCCAGTTAGGCTTCCGGCTCTCTCGCTCACCGAACGAAGCGCACTAGCACAGTGCCATTACTCAGACGCCGATCTTCTGCAAGTGTGGTACTACCCCGGACGGACCGGCCCCCGGCTGTAGACAGAGAACTGTTAACAGCGTAGTCCTACCACTAATTGATGTTCATTGCTTCCTCATTAAGATAATTTATTTTTATACAACAGCATTCTAGTCTAAGTGTTCCGTGTGATGACAAAGTAATTCACATTTTTTTCGGTGTCGTAAAAGAAAATTCATCATCATTCAACCTTTTGCCGTATATTATTAAACGTAATGGCTTACGCTCGATAATATGGATATCATATTTATTAGGGGATAATATCGTAATCGCCACGCTTGGTATGCTAGTTGACGATCGCAGTGGATCCTTATACATTTTCTAGGAGAGCGTTATTGCTTATTCTCTTGATGAATTTTCCCTTATTCAATTTTTACAACTCCCTGGGAGGTGTAAGCATGTTATTCCTTCTCATACTTTTACCACGCGGGGAAAAAGTCGATTAAGAGATATACATACATATCATCACGCCATATCCCTTGCAGAGTTGGCAGAGAGAACAGAGTGCCAGAGAACTCTGTCCTTGCATACTTCACTCGCTTCCTCAACATTCATAATTCTCTTCATTCACGCTCGCCAGTTTCGGAGACTCTTGACTCCACCTTCCTTCAGTACGTGACCAATCTGGTCTAGGTAGGTGAGTCTCGGTCTCCCCCGGTACCTACATCCTTCCACTTTCGCATTGTATATCTTCTTAACCAGACGTTCGTTCGGCATTCTTTCCACATGTCCGAACCATCGGCACATTCCCTGTCGCATCTTTACACCAATACTCTCTTTTATACCTACTCGCTCTCTTACGTCGTCGTTGCGAATGCGGTCGGTCAGCCTAACTCCACAGATTTTCCGTAGAGATCGCATTTCGACCGCATTAATTTTACTTGCATGCTCTTTTCTGCATACCCAACTCTCGCTTCCATATAGTAATGTTCCCAACATTACAAGCAAGCAAAAAATATTTAGTGAAATTATTAAAACCAGTTTTTCCTTTTAGCCATCGTGACCTCAAACCGGAGAACTTACTTTTGGATGAGAGGAATAATATTAAGATAGCAGACTTCGGTATGGCTTCCTTACAACCAGCCGGCTCGCTCCTGGAGACCTCTTGTGGTAGTCCACATTACGCTTGCCCAGAAGTTATTAGGGTAAGTGATCATTACCTAACGTTAATATTAATTCTTTAAATACCAGAATTATCCGTGAATAATACCATATAATAATACCAGAACTATCCGTGTGGTGACGGAGTAAGAATACAATTCACCACCCCTTATGTTACCCGTGGGTGATCGTAAGAGACGACTAAGGGATAAAAAAAACAATTTAACATCTATGCAAAATAAGGAAAACTCGAAACAAACCCTATACCAACACGTCTGACCAGCGTGGTATAGTAGTTTAATTTCCCTCCCATTACGGAGGAGGCCCGAGCCCAACAGTGGGACATTTATGGGCTATGATGATGATGATTTAATACCAGAATGAATGAAACCTTTCTTTTATCATGGGTACCATAAAAATTTATCAATTCCTATTATCACCAAGGGCCCTAGGTAATAAGTCCCTAAGGAAAGAGAAATTACATATAGCATTGATTTTATTTAAAATTTTTGATGGTACTTGAATTTGTAAATAAAATTTGAAATTTTGCTGACACCAAATCCAACTTTATTGCGGAGTAAGAATACAATTCGCCACCCCTTACCTTGTCCATGGGTATTGTAAAATACGATTAAGGGATATAATTTGCATATAGCATCTATGCAAGAGAAGGTAAACACGAAATAAAACACTACCAACAAGTCTGATCAGCAATACACTAGGTAAATGGTTTTCCTCTTTTGGAGTAACCAAAAAGTGGTAATGTGCTATTGTGTTTCGTTCGATGAGCTAGAAAGTCGGCAGCCTAAAATTCTGGGTTGGATTGGATTGATACAGTGCCGAATTAACCCAGCGCGGGGCCTGTAGCAAATTCTGTCAAGTGGCCCTTGATTTGCTTTAGGTAAGGTAATTAAAGGTTAGTACCTAAATAAAACAAACTGTTACTCGAAATGCGTACCGCAATGCGGGTTAGGGCGTCCCCCGGAGGCGACGCGTACCGACCCGCCCCCGTCAGTACGAACTTCGGCAGTTGCGGCGATGGGGGCCGCCACCCATCACGCCTTGCCCAGTCAGGCGAGTCGAGGAGAGCAGAGTGCCGGGTGGGCACGTGGAATGTAAGAGGTTGTGTGGAAGGTAAGTTGCACGAGCTGATATCCGTCATGGCGGACAAACAGCTAGACGTGCTCTGTGTAACAGAGACCAAGCGAAGGGGCAGCGACGCCTGCGATCTTCCTGGTGGCGGGATGGCTCTGTGGTCTGATGTACCACAGAGCGATCGAGCCAGCATGGGGGTAGGAGTACTGCTGTCCTCTCGCTTGGCCTCAGGTGTGAAGGATTACGGAATGTATGATCCCAGACTTCTTTGGGTCCGTATAAAACTTGGTGTCACCAAGGTATTCATGGTTGTAGCATATGCTCCCGTAGGATCCTCGGTGGCATCAGACCTAGAGAAGTTTTGGGATAATGTTAGGGAAGTTCTGGATATGGCAGAAACCAGTGAACGCGTGATTGTATGCGGAGATTTGAACGGATGGGTGGGGACCAAGCGTCCTGACTATGAGGACGTACTTGGTCCATTTGGTGATAAGAGAGTGAACGACGCAGGTAGGCTCATAGCGGATGTATGCATGGAGAGAAACCTTATTGTGTCAAACACATTTTTCCAACATAAGGACATCCATATGTATACATGGAGAAGGAATGAACAGAAAAGTATAATAGATTTAATTTTGGTAGACAGTCGCCTCCGAAGCAAAATATTGGACGCAAGAGCCTACAGGGGCCCCACAGTCGATACGGACCACTATCTCGTTATTGCGAGATTTAGTGGTCTGTTCAGAAAGTGGAGGCACTGGCGAGAGCGTGTCCATTTCGGAGGGCTTGAAAGAATAAAGGTTGAAAGGTTGCAAGAAGAGTGTGTAAGAGAAAAGTATGCAGAGGGTGTTCGAGAACGGCTGACGATGGCAAGCCAGCCGCAATCGGACATTGAAGAATGCTGGAGAGTATTGAAAGAGAATATGGTAGACACAGCGAAAGAAGTATGTGGAAGTTCAAAGAAGCATAGAAACACAAATGGTGATGCATGGTGGGATGCGGAAGTGGCAGCTTCCGTAGAGCAAAAGAAGAAAGCGTGGCTGGACTATGTCTCTTCTTTGAATCTGAATGACAGTATGACTGAACAGAAGAAAGAAATATATCGGCAATGTAAGAATGACACCAAGGCCTTAGTGAAAGAGAAACGTGATAGAGCAAGTATGAGTACAGAAGATAGGCTGACTAAAAACTTCGAGGGTAACACCAAACTCTTTTGGAGAGAGGTGAAGAAGTCTCGGGGTGGTTGGTCAGCCTTCAGAATGAATAAAATAAGGTCTAAAGGTGGAGACATTCTTACACAAACCCAAGACGTGTTAAGCCGATGGAGTGAATATTTTGGCGATATGTATGCGGATGCTACGGTTGGCGCCGGTGTCGCATGTGGTCTAGTAGATCAACATTCGCCGACGGCGTCCTCCGATGGCATCAGTATGGATGAAGTTGAATGGGCGATAAGAAGTTTGAGAAATGGTAAGGCAGCGGGCATTGATATGGTGTCTGCCGAGATGATCAAGCTTGGTGGCTCCTGTGTCCGGGAGGCGTTCCTGTTGCTCCTCAATTTATGTTGGAGCTCGGGAATGGTTCCCGGGGACTGGAATAGCGCAGTCATCGTGCCTTTGTTTAAAAACAAGGGTTCACGTTATGACTGCGCAAATTACAGAGCCGTAAGCTTGACCAGTTTGGCAGCAAAAGTGTATGGTAAAATTATTGAAAGGAGAATGAGGATGGTGTCCGATGGTTTACTGTGTGAGACACAAGGAGGTTTCAGGAGTGGAAGGGGATGCATGGATCAAGTGTTCTCTCTGCGCAACATTGTGGAGAAGCATCTGGCCCTAGGTCAGAGGGTTTTCTGCAGTTTTGTGGATCTGGAGAGAGCATTTGACACGGTTGTACGAAAGGAACTTTGGGACATTTTACCGGAGTATGGTATTAACGGTAAACTGCTGCAGGCTGTGCAATCCAGTTACATGGGCTGTAGAGCCTGTGTGCGGCTGGATGATGGAATGTCGCCTTGGTTTGACGTCAATATCGGCGTTAAGCAGGGCTGCGTTCTATCAGCCAGGCTGTTTATCATATATCTGGATAAATGCCTCCAAAGGTTAAACGATATGAATGTGGGAATCCAGATGGGTGACTCAGTGGTCTCTGCTCTGCTTTATGCAGATGATGCAGTCCTGCTGGCACAGTCAGCGACTGACCTGCAGACCCTAGTTGACACAATGACAGAAGATTGTAAGAAAAGGCGTCTACGCGTGAATGTGAGCAAAACCAAAATAATGATCTTTGAAAGAGATGAAGCCAGAACAGATGTAAGAGTAACAATAGGTAATGATGTACTAGAGCAAGTGGATGAATTTGTATATCTTGGATGTGGATTTAGCCGAGATGGACGATACACCACTGATATAGAGCGAAGAGTGAATGCGGGAAATAGAGTGAACGGAGCGTTGGGGCAACTTCTCGGCAGCCACCACCTCAGCCAGAAGGCACGTGTAGCAATACATAACGCAGTGCTTGTCCCAACATTACTGTATGGAAGCGAGAGTTGGGTATGCAGAAAAAAGTATGAAAGTAAAATTAATGCGGTCGAAATGCGATATCTTCGGAAAATCTGTGGAGTTAGGCTGACCGACCGCATTCGTAACGACGACGTAAGAGAGCGAGTAGGTATGAAAGAGAGTATTGGTGTAAAGATGCGAAAGGGAATACTCCGATGGTTCGGACATGTGGAAAGAATGCCGAACGAACGTCTGGTTAAGAAGATATACAATGCGAAAGTGGAAGGATGTAGGTACCGAGGGAGACCGAGACTAACCTACCTAGACCAGATCGGTCAGGTACTGAAGTAAGGTGGAGTCAAGAGTCTCCGAAATCGGCGAGCGTGTATGAAGAGAATTATGAATGTTGAGGAAGCGAGTGAAGTATGCAGAGATAGAGTTCTCTGGCACTCTGTTCTCTCTGCCTACCCTGCAAGGGATATGGCGTGATGATATGTATGTATGTTACAAATGAACTTTTCTAAATTTAATATGGGCAAATTTAGAGCTAACATCTTCAATATTGACTTTTTTAAGCAAATCACGCTCTATATTCATCAAAGTGAGATAAAAAATATTTTTACACTCCTATTTTTTATTTTTTTTACGGTTATTCAGCCGCGGTTGGAATGCGGGGCCCGTAGCATTTGCTACTCTTGCTACGTGGCTAATCCGGCACTGGGTTGATAGGCAGCGTCCCCCTGATAATGCAAAGTTCCATGAGCGGCAGTATGCTCTTAGGTACCATCACCTTGCTCGTTTGCTGGTGATGTGTTGTGGTGTGCTGCTTGCTCATTTGCCATTATAAACAATTAAAAAAAAACAGAATAATATTTCACGATGCGAACTCTGAAAATTGAACTTAATTAAGTATAATGATGCATTACTTTGATTTTTCTGAACTATTAGCAATAATATCTAACTGTTCGGTACCTACTTCGAATCTTTTGTTTGCACTTTATACGTATACGTGCACTGAATGAATATATTCATTAAACTTTCTAAACAACTAAAAATTGCACCTTTCTGAATCGAAATTCTAAACCCTAGTTAAATCGAAAACTCGTTAACTATTTTGAATTTCCCTTGACTTTCGAGTTATAGAGATTCCATTCTTCTTCTATAAAAAAATAATGTTGTTCCTATTATCTTGCGTGGAAATGTTTTAATACTTCTGGGGTCAAAGAACATTTTAATTATCAATATGGAAGTTGTCAGGAAACATTAATTAGATTATATTCGAGTTCACCATTAACAGTCCGGATTTTAACCTGCTAGACTTTTAACGCATAAGTTAATACATTTTGCTTTTGTTCTGCTCTCCATAAAATAAAATATTTATATCCGTTTGGATCGACGATCTCCAAACTTTAGGTGACAACTAATGTAAAAATTAACATTGATTTTCATTAAAGTTAACTAAAATTTAAGATTTAGCTAACGTTTAAGGCGACTTACTTTTTATGTCGTATTTATAATGCCTTAAGTGTCACCTAAAATGTAGGGGTCGATGAAAATTGTAATTATCGTTTTTGTATTGTCGAAAGTCTTGTAGATAATAGTGTTCTTTATCGAGTACATATTTCAGTTTTAATGGAAATTCTGAAACTATAACAGCGCCACCTATCAGCTTCAAAAATACCTAAGTGCTACGTCATCCCTCAGTTATATTTAATAAAAAATAATCACGCCGTTGAAAGGATTAATTATTATTAGTAATGTTATCAAAAATTTACACTTGACTTTGCTCATGGGTGTCGTAAAAGATAACTATTATCAGGGAAAACGACTAATATGGTGGCGTCTGATCAACAATTACATTCCCAAGCAGGGTTGATGTCAAGGAAGCGGCCGGTATATAAAACTATTGCCAGAATTCTTGGAATATATACAATAGAAAAAAAGCACATAGATATTGCGTCGACCCGAAGAAATTGGGATAACAGGATAATAATTATGGTGATGGTGTTACCGGAATTTGAAATGAAATGAAACATAATTTTCTCAGCAAATAATATCTATCTAAACGCAAAAGTTTTATTGAAATCGATCAAGTAATAATTAACGCATATATACACAAAATATTAAGTATACTTTATATTTCAATAATCTAACTGAAACCAGCCATTTTAAGATATACAATTTACAATGTCTCACTACGACTAGGAATGTCAGATCTAAATAATAATACAGTGGAATCTCTATTACTCCAACCTCGTTAAGTCGTAATTCCTGATAATTCGAAAGAAAAGAAAATGCCATTTCAGTGCGCTGAACCCCAAAATAAATGATATTTCGAATTGTTTAGACTTAATAACTCGAAAATATTGTTTATCTTCGAGCTATTGATAATACATATCTATATTTTATAACTCGAATTTCAAAATACCGTTTTTATAGGTTAATACTTTATTATAACTTATTAAAAACTAATTTATATTTTCTTTTTTCATTTTCCTTGACTTTCGAGATATCGAGATTCCACTGTATACCTTAATAAACAAAATTGTACTTCGATATACATTACTAATTATAACTAAATGATTACCTGCTTATTATATTAAAACAAAAGAGAAATCATCGCCCTTGTACACCTTTTTAAGAATAAAACGGCTCCAATTCTGTTGTTCACAAAACTAAATTAATTTAGATTATATTTTTACCTGCAAATGCACGTTTTACAATATCTAATTATTACATTTTATAAAAATTTATGAAAATCAATAATATTAGATAGTACACAAATCTCAAATTATTACTGATTTTAGAAATAGATAGAATAGCTATATTTACATAAGCATATATATACTTTTTACTAAATACCTAATATCTTCGAATACGTATCAACTTTTGTCACTCATACAAACTTAATCCCACACGTCATTGGTTAATTCGTGGCAAACCTACGCCGCTTAGGTAATAAAAGTTACTGCTACCAAAAGTATAAATTGAATTGGAGTATATTTTTCTGTTTGATGAAACTAGTCAGGGACAGCCAAGGCTGCACGGCGTAATATTAGAATCCTTGTTCTATTCAAACCATATACAGCCAAGAAAAAGACAAAAGGCAGCTACAGCAATCAATCAAATTACATTTTATAAAACAAAAAATATCGCGTTTTAATTTAACATTTCTATATAGAGACCTGGGGGGGCACACTTAAAACATTACTTTTTTTTACTGACCGTCGCGCCGCCTACAGAGTGGTTGTACAAACTTAGCTGCTGCCATTTTGTCCCGTCTGTCAAACGTTTGACAACTGAGAATTGTTATTTTTTGTTCATAGTGTAGGTAGTTATTGTCATCGATCTATTTTCGATTATTGATGTACTTTCTGAAAATTATATCAATTTTCATTGTTAAACTTATATTATTATTGTTTCGATATCAGCCGATATGTTTTTTTTATATTTCAGGGTATATCTCATAGTAAAAGAATATTCTGTATAATTACACATACACATGTAGATATGTATATATATATCACTTCAACTTTAGTTCACCGCTTAAACTCTGGGCAGCAGCACTGTCCATACATGCATATTTTATCATCGAGTTGCCACTCTTTTTCAGTTTAATAACTTTACTCTTTGATAGAGACTATACATTTTTCAGCCCGCAAATGGCAATTTCATCGGACAGCCTATCCATGTATACTGTTGGACATAAATCTTCCTAAGATATAATCGCCACGCTTAGCAGGCGGGTTGGTGATCTCAGTTGATGTATTGTTTTCAGGGAGAATGCTGCTACCCTTCCTCCTGGTATTGTGGGCGGTGCCTCAGTCGGTTTTTACGACTCCCATGAACAAGCAAGGGTGTGATGACATATTGTAATCTTAACTGAACCCTTTATGTTATAATAGCATACATATCAGCAATCATAAAATATATAAAGCATTTTGTTTTATTCCCTAAATATATCAAATAAAATTTTACACATAGCTTTAGTAATATAAATATGGCGCCAATTTTAGTTTTCAAACAACAGAATTGCTACCTTTTCAAAATTACAATAAAATACTATATGATATTGAACAGAATTATTTTAATTTTAAAATTAATGGAAAAATACTTACATATAAAAAAAAAGTTCATTAATTAATGGATTTCATAACATATCAAAAATGGTATCAAAATGAGCAATTTCCATTTGGAATCACAGTCAAACGGAGTCTTTTTTTTTACTATCACATAACAGCATTATTGTAGATAAAAAAAAACAGAGCAAAATTATCACTAAAGTACTATTGCTAATATATTACTTTTCATTAACATTATTTAAAAAAAAAATCAAATCACATTATTTCTAAAGATTTTAACATAATTATGTAATAGAAAAATTAACAAAAATTAATAATACTTAAGAAATTCGTAACCACAGTGAATGATGGGTTATTACAGATATTATATGACAACCCAGGCCCGACAGCCCTCTTCTTCACTTCTCTGTACAACAAGATATAAGTGGCAGTTATCACTGGAAAGAATTCCGGTAGGGCCTTTGCTGGTCTGCCACGAAAAACAATAAATAAAAGGCATAAACTAAATTCCATGTCATTCTAATATTAATTAACTTAGTAACTTAATATTAGATGCAAATTTAGTTCAAATCATACCAATCTTTTTAAATTTAATGTAATTGCAAATTTTTTATATTCCTTGCTTACAAAAAAAAATAGAATGATATGGCAATCTCAAATACCACTTACATTAGTTAAACTTGCTTGTATTATAATAAATTAACAAAAAAAAACTATGGCATATTTATGCAATGATTTAACAAAACTATTTTAGCTACCGATCAATATGTAATTTTCTTTAATTAACGGTTTTATGAAACAACCTCCATAAGAGAACAATCAACAGACACAAATCGGATTGACTCTGAACAATAATATGTAAATCCTACAAAGAATCATCCTGCATCTATGGGCATTGTATTCTTAACACTCAGCACAAGATGTCAAAACTTAAACCATTCTACACCCTCTGTGCAATTTGGTCTATGTCTAAGCAATTATACATTTTCATGTGCTATAAAATATAATAAAGTTGAAACTGCAAGTCCATAGATATAAAAAAAATAAAATAAAAAAAGTAAATATAGGTATTAAAAAAAGAGTAACAGAACACAAAAAAAATGTTTGTCAGTATGTATGTTTACTATAATGGATTATAAAGTTTCATTGAGTTTTAATGTCATTGAAAAAATCATACTCATTTAAAGATTATTATCAAACGGAAGTATTTAATAGAATAGAATTTCACGCAGACAAAGCGGTTGCTTTCCATTTAGTTAACACAGAGGGACTCTGCGGTACATTGTAAAACACTGCCAAACACTGTGTAAAAGTTTAAATGAAACAGCTAGCTGTTTCTTTTACACAGTGTTTGGCAGTGTTTCACAATGTACCGCAGAGTCCCTCTGTGTTGTAAATGGAAAGCAACCAGTATTACAGTATTTATAAAACAATTTTGTTGTCTTTTAATTTTATTATGGCAATGATTTTAATCAATTTTCAAATAGTCTAGTCAGACCAGATATTCAATCATCGTCAACTCTTTGTTTTTTACTGGTATTTGATGGAGTCTGCGGTGGAGAACATCCTGTATCTCTACGTTTACCCGAATGCCTTGCACATATAGAACCTGACAAACGATTAGACGATTCCCTAGTCGGAGAGAATTGTTTAAGCATTTCAACGTCATTAAATATTACTTGAGCACCCCCACCACAAGTGGGAACTACATCACCTTTATACAATTTAGTTTCTAACTCACCATCCGTATCTTGTTCTTGAGCTATTAAGCAGTACTTTGACGCCCTGGAATTGGCTATATCCTTGACACTTGTCAGTTTATTAACCACTTTACTATGAGCTATGTTAGGCTTCATTACTGTGCCCATCGGTACCAGCTTATTTGGTGCATGTTCTATCCATCCTCGACCATCCGCAGATAGTGAACGACGATGCCTTGGATTAGCAATGGCGACACCACGACGAGATGTAGCAGGAGTGCCTTTACTTTCCTTAGTTTCTCGTGTTTGAAGTGCTGAACTAAACGGAGTCAATAAATGAGCTGGTAAAGCTCTTGGCGTAGATCCGGGAGTAAATTCTCTCCCACCACTAGTCTGTGCCCCAGTTTCACCAGTCGTTTTTTGATACATCTCAATGTTATCACCGCGATCAGCATTCAAAACTTCAGCAATAATCTTGAGACGGTTCTCTTTTTCTTCTATGGCATTCCTAAGTCTTTCCTTCTCGCAGTTAATCTCTTTAGCTTTCTCGTGTTCTGCTGCAATTTTATAATTGTACTTCTTTTCTAGAATTTTCTTCTGCTTTTCTTTATCAAATTTATTCTGGTTCAGTAATTGGTCTTTTTCTTGGAGCTCACGTTTTAAATTAGATGTGTATTCCGTCATTTCTGCTAGTTTCCTTTGATGGGTGAGTGATGCATTCTCTGTTGCTGTTAAACGCTCTTCTAAGGCCCTTACTCTCCGTTCTGCAGTAACTAATTGTCCTCTAAGAGACCGGTTTTCACTTTTAATCTCCATAGCACCTTTCTCTAAATCCAATAAAGCAGAACGGAGTCTCTCATCTTTTATTGCTTTACTCCTTTTGAGAGTCTCACGTCTACTCAATCTCATTTCCAAATGTGCCATGAGTTCTTTAATAATATGAGCAGCTTGGGAACTATTCAGCTCAAGGCTAGGGAAGTCTGGACCTAAACTATAAACAAGACCCAAGTCCAATTCTAAATCCTTTGCTTCCGGTTTGGCTAAATTATCACGAGCAGTTGTGAATAGTCTGTTGGCTTTACGGCGGCCTGAAGTAAGGCCAATTGTAGCTGCAACGTCAATGACTTGTGGTTTGGCAACCTCAACCTCTGCTGCCATTTCTGCAAATCTCATAACTTGAATAGTCTCATCGTAGTCTTCAGCTCTTGGATTTGCACATACTATCATACGGACCTGACCTTCTCCTTCGAAGAAATTTTTAAAAAGATGTGTGATTTTGGATTCTCTATATGGTACCATATTATTTGATCCACTAATCTGGTTCTCTCGTAAAGCTTCTAAGCAGGTTCGTAAAGTCATTAAAGATTTATTGATGTTACCCGCTTCACGAAGACGTTGGCCTGTGTTTTTTGTTCTATTTGTTCGTTCACTGCCAGCTAAATCTACTAAACTTAACTGACTAATGTTTAAAAATTTCTTATTTTGTATAACGGCTTCTCCCATCTCATCAACCGGTGCTTGTACCAGCCTTATAGTGAATACTGAATGACTTCTACTGGACTCGGCATTTAAGTTGGTATGAGCCATGCGTTTACGTTTTAAACCTAAATAGAAAGCTTCAAAAGCTTCCTCCGCTGACTTTATTTCGACTTCTGTGACACCATGTACATACATATTATGTGCAGCATCTTCTCTGATGATTTTAACAGGTAAATTACGACTTATTGGTGGTCCATCTTCGAGCAAATCAAATACACTGTTATTATATATTTCTACATAAGTTACAAAGACTGCATATTGATTATCTTCATTGATGCCTTCAATTTTAGTAACATCAGAAGAATTCATGGCCAGATCTGGATTAGAATTGTTTTTTCTACCACTTTTGAATTTATGTAGCTCCTGTTGGCGCTCCAACATGGCCTCCGCCTCGGTTTGAATGTCGAACATATTCATTTTGTCAGGTTTAAATATATATTTGTGTGCTTGGAAGTCGTTAATAGTTTTAAAAATAATATTTAATACGCGCGGCAAAATGCCACAATTTTGCGGTTCACCAGTCATTGTATATGTTTTACCGCTACCAGTAACACCATAGGTGAATAATAAGCCATTTTTACCTTTTATTAGACCTTCAACGATGGGTAAAGAGACTTTATCGAAGACCTCTTGCTGCGATGTTTCGGGCGGGAAAACCTCTTTAAAAGTATACTTCATTGTCTTTGCATTTTCATTTCTGTAACTTAGAGCTGTCGCTGGAGGAGACAGAAGTACTGTGGTAGACGAAATTATCTTCATACACGAAGCATCGGAGTCTCTTTGCATAGGTCTTAACCGGCAATATACTTGAACAGGATCCCTTTCACCGGCTAGATTTTGTTTACTTCTAGCGGGCGTTCGAATATCATTAAGTCTTTGTTTTGATTTAGCCGACTTCATTTTGTACGTATTTATATATCACAAACACTATCACACAAATTAATTTCTAACGGATAACGGACTGATGAAATCAAAGCAACCGTCATTCATGAATTATCAATATGTTACAAACAATTCAATTATTAAATTGCGATGCTTGCTTTCTCTTTCTAACTTATGCAGATACCTTATTGTGGTCTCAAGTTACGTTTAACATAGTATAGCATCGGTATTTTGTGGGATTATACTTAGCCGTTGGTTAGGTGGTTGATGTTTAGATTACAATGTTGCCATAAAATGTTTGTCTTCGCCCTATTACTATACCTTATTTACCAATTGATAGAAGAGTGTACTTTAATAACGGCCGTCTATATTGGCGAGCGAACACATTTTAACGACTGTCGCCCATTGGTTGATGTTAAAATATAAGCTCCACCATACGTCCAATATGTTACTAGTCGTGTCAATTGGCAAATTTATCAGAGAGTAATCTTCCTATAAAAATATATAATTATATATTTTTCAATACTAACTGTAAATATTATTTCTTTTTAATGTACCAATGTCAAAGTGAAAGTTGATCCATAAAAAAATCATTTGTGGTTACGACTGCGTGTACAATGCTTAAACACAGGTATGACACTGGGATATGGTTCCGAGCACGATAACATTTTTTGGTCATTCCTTAATGTAGTAGTCGACGTATAATGGACTAAAGAACGTACAGAAATTACCTGACCTGTTTTGCCTTTAAAAATACTATGCTTGGTAACAAGAGCGGAGAAGAGTATAGGTTTTCATAACGTAGTTGATCTAAATCTTTTTATTATGAAGCTTTTTTAACGTCCTATTAGCAAAAAAAAAAAAACGATTTTGAGCCATATTAATAACTTACTAAATGAACATGAGGAGGGGCAGGAGGCTAGCCATATACTACGGATAGTCACCGAGGGTGATGAGGTAAAATTTGTAAAAAATGGGTTGCCTAGTACATTCCTCTAATCTAGTACAATTTACTGTATTTAACTATTTACATCTAATTATTAATGCAACTAAAATTATAAAACGAACCTCCGAATTCCAAATATAAGAAAAGGTAAATCTAAATGAGAATAAAAGTGTAAAATCATAATCTTTATCAAATACTTTAGTTTAAGTATGACTCAAAAATAATAGCATTCTTCAATCAATAAATTTCCTCAAAAACCAGTGACTAATTTTAGACTGGTATTATTATAAATCGTCGCTTCCTACGTTTCGTTCCATTCTACGCAAAATATTATTATGTGACAAAAATAAAAAATATGTTTTTATAAAAAAAAATCGATTATAAACATGTAATTAAATAATATTAGCTTACACAACGTATCTCTTTATTTTTCAGGGAGAAAAATACGATGGTCGTCGAGCGGATGTATGGTCTTGCGGGGTAATTTTGTATGCGCTGCTGGTCGGTGCTTTGCCCTTTGACGATGATAATTTACGTCAATTACTTGAAAAGGTAAGAATATTAAACATTACAGATTGTTATCATGTACACCCAGTAAATGTGATGGGGGCAATAAACAGTTAGAGCAATCCATTAGCCACTATATTATGATGACCAAAAGACCGATTCGTAGAGCACATTGCGAAAACATCTGCATGTACGATAGTTAAAAAATACATTAAATATAAGAAATTTAGACACACATTTCAAGTAAATTTTAAATGGCTTAAGAAGTTATGGAGCTAAAATACTCTGATATCTGGTAAAAACTTAGAATATGTATATACGTTTAGGTTGCAAAATTTAGATAACAGTCCGTTCAAGATTTATTCTGTATTATTTGATTAAAAGTTTCTATAGAAAGAAATAATAATTCAAATAGTAAAGAATGTTTGGTGGAAATGCGCCATCTAGTTATTAATAACAAAACTTCATCGTCTGAGTCATCATTGTAAATAAATTTTCCGTGCATACCTACGTGGTAATTTATTCTATACCAATAATTTTAAAATAAATCTATCGATGTCAAATTATCTAACATATAGATAGATACAACAATCAATATTAGCCACTATTAAGTACATAATTTATGCTTAATGTTACTTTTACAGGTGAAAAGGGGTGTGTTCCACGTGCCACATTTTGTACCCCCGGACTGCCAACAATTATTACGAGGGATGATTGAGGTCAACCCTGAGAAAAGAATGACGGTATTAAAGTCTTTCATAAGTTTTTGTATGAACAATAATATATAAAAATGTTTCAATTAATCATCTACAGATGGCATTGATTAATAATTTTTATGCCTTATTGATTTAATTACTGATTTGCTTCTGGTGGACTATCATGAAACGAAATAGTTAGTGTATTTAATTTCACTGATTAAATTCCAGCCCGATTTTGGGTAATTCACATAGAACGATGTTCGGCCATTTATTTTTTTGTGTGTCTTAGTTGTTAGCCTCAGATGGCTATGACAACTTTACCCGGACTGTGGGTGAGCGTTGAAGGCTCTCAACCCGTGCCTAGAATTTCACACCAAATGAGGTTCACTGCTGGCGATAACTCTCCTCAATTGCATATAATACCATAATTTATTTAGCAGCTGGTTGTCTCTCGTAGTTGGCGTTACAAACTGCCCAGCAGAATGTTTCTGCAAAATTTCTTAATAACGTGGTGACGGAGAAAGAATACAATTCACAACCCTCTATCTTCCCTGTCTGTCTTCTGTCACTGATAAAACACGCGTTATTCACTTAAATCTAACATTTTTATTACAGTTAGCTGAAATAACCAGACATCCATGGGTGACGGCGGGCGGTCGAGGGGAACTAGAACAAGAATTACCAATGATGGAGGTTGTACAAACTAGGGTGTTACCTTCAGCCGACGCCATAGACCCTGATGTTCTGCAAGCAATCTGCAGCTTAGGTTGTTTTAAACAAAGAGAGAAGTTAATACAGGAGCTTCTTAGTCCACAGTGAGTATGACAAATGAACAACATATTAGATCAGTGCGAATATTCCAGAACGTTGTCTAGTCAGGTCGCTCCCTTCCCTTTAAAGTGGTTGAAGGCAGTCTACTCTAGTAGTTAACTCTTTGTTGTCCAGTCATAATTGGATAGCCAACGCTCAATTATAAGCAATGGCTTGACTTATTTACAGACTAAAAAACTATGTGTCAACTTGAAAAATAAATTTACTCGACAATAGCCGCTGGTATAATGGCTGGTAATAGCTGATTACCAACGTTAAAACAGAAGAAGAATTTAAAATTGTTTACAAAATGTATTCTAAACATAATTGTATGTTTTTTTCAGTCACAATACAGAGAAGGTAATATACTTCTTACTTCTGGAGCGGAAGCGTAGACGTCCAGCTCGTGATGATGAGCCACGACCCTCAGCACCAGCTACCCCACCAGATCCACCACGAAAGAGGTTGGATACTTGTCGGGTAAGTATTAATATACATATAAAGCCGACCGTAACCCAGGTCGGCGCACTCTTCGCACCACTTCGTCCGGGGCGACAGAGGGGCGTAAGCACGCACACCCGTAACCCACACGTGAATCTCGCCTTCGTCGTTGGGCCGACCACCAGAGCAGAGTGACTTGACGCCAGTGGTCGGCCCGACGGAATACCTCCTCAAGAGTACCCTCTCCTTGACCGACGTCCCCCTTCAGGACGCGGTCAGCCTCTCGGCGTGTGACTAATTCCCCGATCCTCTCACCCGCGGCCTCGGCTAGGGCGACATCAGGCGCAGGTAATCGCGTCCGAACCGAGGCTTCTCCAGCCAGACTGCCCAACGGGCAAATCTCACCAACCACTCATGGCCTGTTTGACATCTTGGTCATATAGACCGAAGCATCGAGATACTTGTGCACGCCTTGCTCATTGCGTTGGCGTGCACACGCTTCTTGAATCTCTACAAATTATTTAACTTCTTTCGTCCTTGTCCCTTTGTCCTTCTCCCTGTATCTTTAGGGCGGACAACACACGGTACGCACTTCGTCGTCCGCGGTATTCCTACTAGCTAGCCACTATACTCGCTACTCTGGCTGTCCTCATGACGTATCCTGCCAACCTGGTCCTCAAGCCTCTCTCACACTAACTCCCACAGCACGTGGTGCATATCCTCCTCCCCGCCGCCGCAGCTACAGTCCGTGCAGTCCCCCAGTCTCAGGTCGCCTAACGGGCAATAAGGTCTCGGCTGACGTCGACGCGCCAAGCAGTGAGCTCCCGCGACGAGACCGTACCGCCCTCCACTCGCACCCCCGACATCCGCTGATACAAGTTGACGAGCATTGCCGCCTCCAGGTCCCACGGTGGGACAAATATATTAAGCTACCACTGGATCGGGAGTCATCGAAATTGATACTTTACCTTCTTTGTACTAACCTTATTTATTAGCTTATAAATCAAAATGGCTACCTAGGAGAGAGATTACATATAAAATTTAAAAAAAATCTAACACTATTGACCCTTATCTTAAAGCCTTTCATTGAAACTTCTCTTAAACCTTGGTTTTGATATATTCCATTACCAGGATTGGACAATTGGCTGTAGTATTTTTAAACCTGAGAAACTTGTAACACGAACTTTAATTACCTACCATCCTGTTTGCCCAAGCCTAACGATTATTACAAGTATTCCCGTGATAGATGGAATAACATTTGTTTTTAATTTTTCATCAGGTGAATGGTCAATCAGCACACTTCGGACAGATCAGTGAAGGTTCACCAATAACCCCGCGGAGATCACAATACAGGTACGAAATATAAAAAGGAAAATATATAGACACGAATAGATTCCGATTAGCGTTAAATACGCACGAAGGCCGTAGTGATCTAAGCCAACCTGCCAAATCTTCTCCACGATCGGAGAGAAATGTACCTAATATTCCATGCTCATCAGACGGGTTAGCAAAGGGTTTTGTTTCGAGTTGTCTTTCTCTTACTCAAATGTTTTATGTATATTATAGTCCTCACTCATCTTTTACGACATCCACGGGCAAAAAAGGGGGTGGCAAAGTTGTACTCCATCAGAGGGGAAAAGATTATATTACTGCTGGCCTCCTCCACATTTGTAGGGAATAAATGGAACCCATGACACTATGCTGGTCAGACGGGCTGTTATAGGGTTTTTATTTCGATTTTCCCTTTTCCTATATAGATTTTATTTGGATATTTTACCCTTTAGTGGTGTTTTAAGACATTCACAGGTAAGATGGGGGGTGGTGAATTGTTTTTTTTACTCCGTCATTTTACGAATAAAAAGTTTTACATTTACAAAATTTAAAGGAATATATAGGCGTAGTCAGGATTTCCTTTTAAAGATTTTATTTTAAATACATACATCTATAAACAAATTCGACATAATTTTCTTAATAAATAAATTAATTTGCCTCGCTACGCCTATTGTAGTAGATGTTTTATATAATTTAAGAGGATATGAGAACAGGTTTGGTCGCAGCAGGTCGGCGTCTGGCCGCCGGGGGGAAGGCAGGAGCTCACCACAATTACCAGCGAGCCCTCCAAGTAAGTATCTGTAAATATTAGTTCAACTCACATACAGTAATCCAATAAATATTACACAACGATCTTTGGAAAGAGACAATCGAATAATTTCGGCTTCGTATAGCGTTGTCTTTGTCGCACAAAGCTTGTGCAACGTTTGTCAGTCATTGTACAAGTGCAAAGAAGTGCGTAAGAGTGTAAACACACATACAATCCGGCTGGAAAGGCTTCGGTTCGGTATTCGGTCTTTAATGGCTTTGGGGCCAATACTGTTGTTGAGTTGAGTCTAGCAGCCTTTCTATTCAGCTGATGCAGGTCTTATCGGGTTATGTTTGCTTAGAGAAATACTTGCTCATGGACGCAAGAAAGATTAGAGACAACATTCGGCCACCTTTGTTTAGAGATAACATTCGGTACACTTCGAAATTGAATTGTATTTTTTTATCAAAATAACTCATCATTCTCTTACTTTTATCCCAATTACTTGGGGTCAATGTAATATGTACTCTTCTTTCATAGTACATATTGTAAAAGTTATTGGCAATAGTTTTATGACCGGCCGCCTGCCAGACGTCAACTCCTTGGGAATGTAATTGTTGACCGAACGGCATCAGATGGAGTTGGCCCAGGTCGTTAAAAGCTCTTAATCCTCTTTTACGACATCCACGAGCAAAGTAAGGGTTGGTAGTATTCGCAGGCGCTACCACACAGCACAAAAAAAAGCTTGAATTATTATAAAAAAAAAAACTACTGCATAAATATTTTTTTAGTTTTATGGAACCCTTTGTGCGCGAGTACAACTCGCACTTGTTTTTTAATTATCTAGTAAATTGCAGAAATCCAGCCATTAAATATATACAAACAGCCTTCAAAATACAACCTAAATATGTAACTGTAATATTTTTAATTAGCCGGCCACACTCCTCACCGTGTTTCTTCCTTGGGAGGTACTCCAGCCACACCTGGATCACCTTTGGGTAAGTTATTCTCTATTTAGTTACTATAATCTATTTATGGTCTGCTGTTTGACTGAAGATTTCTATAGATACATCATTTTGGTTTATATACGTCCTGATGACCTTCAAGCCTCCTTCATAAGGGGCCGTCCATTAATCACGTGATCTTTTTTTAGCATATTTTAAAATCATCACTCCCTTTCAAGGTATTATCACTCCCTTTCTGAGGAGGTCTATATTCAAGTGGACTTCTGTGGGCAGATATATTAATGTATAGATAAATTCCCTATAATATTAGTTGAATTTTACAAAGAAATGAGCATAATATTCTTCTCAACAGCTTCACCATCAGTGCGTGAACACCATCACCAAAGAGCTAATTCTACGGGACCAACAATCAGCCTTAATATTAGTGAGTAATATAATAAGAGTAATAAGAATAATTTCCATGTGGTGATAGAGTAAGAATACAATACACCACCCCCTATCTTAACCCATGGGTTAAGAGACGACTAAGGGAAATAAGATGCGTATAACATCTATGCAAGAGATGGAAAACTCGAAACCAAACTCTATACCAACACGCTTGGCGTCGACCCGAGAGGATACCCGTGAGGGTAGACCGGATGGGCCACTGAAGAAAAGAACGCGTACCAGTGGCCCACCCGCAATGCGTAGAGAAGTACATTGTAGGGCGGGTCTACGGGGTCGTGCGCCGCTTCTCCCGTCGCCCCGGATGGATTAGCGGGGCGTGACCGATCCACAGCCCGCCGCCAAAAAAAAAAAATACGAACACGCTTGACCAGGGTGGTATAATAGTTCCATTTTCCTCATTAAGGAGGAAGCTTGAGCCCAACAATGAGACATATATGAGCTAAGATGAAATGAATTATAAAAACAACTCTTGTATTACACAAAAGTGATTGATCTAGCAATGAAAATGTTTTTAGTACATACATACATATCATCACGCCATATCCCTTGCAGGGTAGGCAGAGATAACAGAGTGCCAGAGAACTCTATTTTTGCATACTTCACTCGCTGCCTCAAGAGGTAGAGTTTGTTTTAGTTTTTTGGAAGGTGGAGTCAAGAGTCGCCGAAACCGGCGAGCGTGTATGAAGAGAATTATGAATGTTTTTACTGTAATACAAAAATTTCACTTTTATGATGACAGATCGTTCCTTGTTCTTTTATTATTGCTGTTAGTGGCTGACAAATAAGTAAGCTATTTGATGATAAGTGCTACTTCATCTCAGCTCATATATGTCCCACTGTTGGGCTCGAGCCTCCTCCATAATGAGAGAAAAATTCACCTACTGACCCATGCTGGTCAGACAACACGTCTATAAGGTATAAGGTCGGTAAGGTCATCGGTATAAGGTTTTATTTCGAGTTTTGCTTCTCTCGCATAGACGTTATATGCGTTTTATATCCCTTATTTGTCTCTTGCGATCACCCACGGGCAAGATAGGGGGTGGTGAATTGTATTCTTACTTCTTCACCATACAGAAAAAGTGCTATAAATCACACACACAAACACACAAGTGCTACTTACCATTCGTGAAATCCTGCAATAATAAAGCACAACCATTTCTATGTCAGCATAATATATGTACATTTGTGTCTTCGGATATCTAGCAAGTAAAATTATAACAATAAAATGTGTTATTATTATTATTTATTCAACAGGTGGTGAGCCGGGTGAAGCAGTGATCATTATAAATGAATCACCGGTGTTGGGCTCATCGGTCGCTGTACGACCGCACAGCCCGTCGCAGTCCCATAGAGGTATTTTTCTTTTTGAAATTATACTTCTTTAGGCGCAGAATGAAAAAATTATGAGAGTGAAATTTTAAGATGCGCGCGCATCACTGTAACACAAAAGCAAAACAGGTTGAAATTGGCCCCAAAATCGCTCATTAAGTCTCGAAAAAAAGCTACCAACAAAATAGAAATAAAACCTCTTTTTAGTTTTTACATTGACAACACGTGTTTTAGTTTCATACAAGTGCGAATTATATATGTGCTAATAAATTATCAAGATCATATAATAAATTATTCAGTAGTGATTTAAACTGAATATTTTGATTAATATTATTTACTATTCGTATTATTATATATTATCCGCGTGGTGACGGAGTAAGAATACAATTCACCACTCCCTGTCTTACGCGTGGGTGATCGTAAGAGACGAATAAGGGGTATCAAAAGCATATAACATCTATGCAAGAGAAGGAAAACTCGAAATAAAACCCTATAACAACACGTCTGACTAGCGTGGTATAGTAGGTTAATTGCCCTCCTATTCCGGAAGAGGCCCGAGCCCAACAGTGGGACATATATGGGCTGTGATGATGATGATGATGACGAGTTTTTTTAACGTATTCTGTATTGTTTTATACTTACAGTGAGGGAACGGTCATCACTCCCGGGTCCACCTAGCACTACGCAATCTCCACAACCTTCGCTGTTCCCCAACCTTGGAACCATTACAAGTAAGTCATATTTATTATAGCTATTCAATAGCGAAGGTCTCAAATACTTATTGACTAAAGTCACAACAGGGACAGAAATAAATATACTTGTATATGAAATAACCAACATAATTCCATCCACACACCATCTTAGTCCTCTGTGACTATGAACACTGGCAAATCTTCAGAATCTGAGGCAAGTAAAAATCAAATCATAATTATCATTTTCCTACTCTTATCCCAATTACTTGGGGTCGATACAATGTGTACTCTTCTTTCATAGTACATATTGTAAGTTATTGGCAATAGTTTTATGACCGGCCGCCTGCCAGACGTCAACCCTCCTTGGGAATGTAATTGTTGACCAAACGGCATCAGATGGAGTTGGCCCAGGTCGTAATAAGGCTCTTAGTCGTCTTTTACGACATCCACGAGCAAAGTCAGAATTGGTAGTATTCGTAGCCGCTACCATACAGCGAATAAAAATCACAAGTAAAAAAGCAAGTAAAAATCAAATACAAATCCAATAAAATATGTAAAGATTCCCACAAGAGTACCAGATCAGTCAGGTAAATCGGAAACACTATTTTCTAGTGAATCCTCAGACAATTTTTACGACTTGGACGCGAAAGTAAGTTGTGACATACATACCATCACGCCATATCGGCAGGTAGGCAAAGAGAACAAAGTGCCAGAGAACTCTATCCTTGCATACTTCACTCGCTTCCTCAACATTCATAATTCTCTTCATACATGCTCGCCGGTTTCGGAGACTCTTGACTCCACCTTCCTTCAGTACGTGACGAATTTGGTCTATGTAGGTTAGTCTCGGACTCCTCCGGTACCTACATCCTTCTACTTTCGCACTGTATATCTTAAGTTGTGAAAATGGATTTAATTCATCACCATAGGTTAATGATAGTGGTAGGGCCACAGTGGTGACAGCTTCCTATCTAGAGGCATGGATCGGCCCGTACGGGGTAGTACTACACTCTCGCAGAATATCAACGTGGGAGCAATGGCAATATACTGGTAGCCCAACTTTTTGGATGGGTTTGGGGTTTTTATTGGTAAGCAGTGGCCAAGATACAGCTCAAGCATTGCATAGCTCCATGGGCAGCAATAACACTTACCATCAGGTGTACTGCTTGCTCATTTGCCACCATAAGCAATAACAAAAAGAACTTTAATATCTTCCATCCATCCATCAGCCCGTAAACGTCCACTGTTGGACATAGGCCTCCCCAGGAGAATGCCATCTATAACGGTCCTGTGCCACCTGCATCCAACGGTTTCCTGCGACCTTAATGAGGTCATCAGTCCACGGAGTGGGGGGTCGTCCTACGCTGCGTCGTCCGATTCCTGGTCGCCACTCGAGAACCTTTTTTCCCCAACGGTTGTCGGTTCGTCGAGCGATGTGGCCTGTCCATTGCCACTTCAACGTGCTAATCCTTAGGGCTATGTCGGTTACACCCGTTCTTCTACGGATTTCCGTATTTCGGATTTTATCACGTAGAGAAATACCGAGCATAGCCCTCTCCATAGCACGCTGAGCGACTTTGAGCCTTTTTATGAGGCCGACATTTAGAGACCACTTTAATGTCTATATATATATAAAATAATAAATTTCCAGGTGTAGCACCAGTGACGCCTGGAGGCCCAGCAGCACCATGGCGAGTACGTCTCGCAACCATCAAGAACTCCTTCTTAGGTTCACCAAGATTCCACAGGAGGAAAATGCAGGGTTAGTATCTAAACCAGCTTCCTTTTTTATTACCTTTGGTGCTAGAAGGGTAAGCAGTCCAGTTGCTAAATGGTAAATGTTAACTCATAGATATTAATATACCAGAGACAGAGTACACGGTATCACATAAGCTTGATTTTGGGTTTCTGCCTCTCCTACTCGCTGAATGAAGTTTTAAATTAATCAATTGCCAATTTTCTGCGAGAGTATGGTATTAAGCTGGACAAGATGACCCATTTATTTGTCACAGCCTGCAGATAGAACCGTTTGTGTCATCCGTATAGTGACGGAAAAAGAATACAATTCACCGCCCCCCTTTCTTGCTTGTGGGTTGATCGTAAAAGACAATTAGGAGACGCAATCAAATGACATCATTGCAGAGAATGAAAACGATAATATCAACCCGTATGACTTGCGCGATATAGTAGGTCAATTCCCCTCTCACTGAGGACGAGGCTCGAGCCCATTGGGGCGTTATGACCTGAGACAACAGAACTATCAAGAGCGTGACTCTTCTTCTTTTTTTTATATTGGCAAAACAACTATTAAAAGCGTGACTCTTTTTCTTCTTACTGGCAATCGGCTACTAATAAAAGCCCGCGCTTGTCAATGTTGAGTTATAATTATCATCACAAATTATCAATTACTTCACATATTAATTTCATTCAAATTAATCATTGCCTGTCATTAATCATTGTCTTTAGCAGTTGAGCGTGGCTCTAATACTGGAATCTGGAATGGTATTCTCATTTTGGAGTCGATTTTCTTTGCATATTATCACATCACGTTAGTTGACGACTGGGATGGCTGATGGGAAACAGAGAGATCAGTCATCAAATAATGAGATACAAGAATTATAATTTCAATATATTCTCTCATTCTATCAGCGCAATTGAATAATTCATCTTTACAGCATCTTCAGAAGAAGTACATTTAACGCCTGAATCTTCCCCCGAGTTGACAAAGCGTTCGTGGTTCGGTTCTTTACTCCTTTCTGCTGACAAGGAGGAGACTTTCACAGCACTTGTGAAAGGCAAACCACTCGCTACAGTTAAGGCTGATCTTATCCATGCTTTCTTAAGTGTAAGTATTTTTTTAAACACCGTCTTAATCATCGCTTTCCGTGTAATAATATAATTTATCACTTCTTATTTTGTCTATGGGTGACGAAAAAGACGCTTAAGGGATAATATGCATATAACATCTATGCAAGTGAAGTAAAACTCTAAATAAAACCCTATGCCATTCGCTCTGATTTCCGGGGTGGTAGGTAAATTACCCACCTATTGTGGAGGAAGATGAAGTCCAGCTTTAGAACGTATATGATCTGAGAGAATGATTAATCATTGTTAAGAGGGTTACAAACCATTTTATGAGTTTTACCACCAGCTCATCAGAGTCCAAAGTTCAACTTAGGATTCGCGAAAAGGAGATAATACCATAATTGTCACGCTACCGATGATTTGGCAATCCCAATAACTATTATAAGTTTTCAAATTACTGAAATTTTTAGCATTTAATATGCTTAATTATTTATAAATAACCGATTACGCAATGAAAAATGATGTCACAAGCGGGGTTCGAACCCGCACCTATTGGGAATCCGGCCCAACCGTGCTGCCACTTACACCATCGTGAACTATTTTAGGACATGCAAATTTCGCTCCATATTATATCTTACGTCTTCAAGGTGACGTATGCCATCTATCGGACAACCTAAAATAGTTCACGATGGTGTAAGTGGCAGCACGTTTGGGCCGGATTCCCAATAGGTGCGGGTTCGAACCCCGCTTGTGACATCATTTTTCGTTTTGTAATCGGGTATTTATATTATAAGTTTCCCAGGGTCAAGGAGAATACTTCTCATCATTCTTCTGGATATTTCAGTTATTATTTGACTATAGAGATGGTGTTGTGGTTTAAATATCGACCTACCATGCTAGTAGTAAGAGTTCGATTCTCACGCAATGCAATCCTTTATCCGATCGATAAATTACTGTTCTGAGTCTGGGTGTATTTTTTTTTAGTTAATTATATGTTTGCAAAGTACACAGCAATACACGGATTATTTCTCTTAGTGTCAGGTGTTGGTTGAAAGAAATATTTTTGAAGAAAAAGGGGTGGGATGACGTTAGTTCTTTGCTCATGACCTCACAAGCAATTTTAATATGACTTAATATAATATATCACCCTGATTATACAGATTTTACTTTCAAATGTTATTTATTTTGTAGTGAGGATATTGCCTTACTCTCTGGTTGTTTTCAATTTTTGATAGCACAGCTGGCATAGTGGTTAAGATGCCGACCTATAATGGTACTATCATAGATTCAATTCTTACGTAGGACAATATTTTGTGCGAACAACAAACTGTTGTTCCGAGTCTGGCTGTAATTTATCTGCGTTAATTAAATTATATATTTGTAAAATCCCGCAATACAAGGATTATATCCTTAGCACTACAGCTTTAAAAAAATATATATTAAAAAACATTTCTATGTTGCTACCAAAACTCCGTTTGTTTAATTTCCAAGCTAATTTGACAAATATCAAAAGCTTATTATCCATCTGACCGAACTCTACTGAAGTGTTATATGAAATATTAATAACTAGCTTCTGCCCGCGGCTTCGCCCGCGTAAAAGGTTACTTTCCTAAATTTTTCTTCCCCTATTTTTATTTTACCCCTTAATGGTAATTTTTTTACGAAATTTTAATGTTATATTTATTTATATCTAACCAATAGCCTCCCCATTTACAATGCAAATGCATGCAAAAGTAGCCTATGTCTTTTATCTGGTTCTAGAATATCTGTGTACCAAATTTCATTTAGATTGGTTCAGTAGTTTTGCCGTGAAAAAGCAACAGACAGACAGACAGAGTTACTTTCGCATTTATAATATTAGTAAGGATTAAATCTTCGCACCATATATATGTACGTTATGTGAAGTAAATTTACCTATTAAAATTGTTACCTCATACGACGGCACTTTATATACGTGTTATATGAAATAAGAGGTTATTTTTTTTCATTTACAGATAGCAGAACTATCTCACAGCGTATTATCACCTATGTCGTTTCGTGTTGAATACAAACGAGGTTCAAACGCGCCCGCCATGTTTCAACGACACGTTAGATTTCAGGTAAGAGAAATTTCATTAATTTACCAGGCCTTTTATAAAATGCCTGGGCAGGCTATGGACGTCTAGGATTCAGTATCAGAGACCACCCAGTGGCGATGGGGAGGGAATACGGTGAGTTATGGGGCATACGACGCCCTTCCATCGTCCCGAACGTAATGGACGGCATGCCTGCCAAAAAGAACGCCTTCTATAACTACTATGCTGAGAATAATGATTGTATTTATTAAGTTTCCCATAAGAGTACTGCTGAACTGGTTTAAGGTAATATACCTAAAAGGGTAACCTAACGGGTGGGCTACCGAATCGAATAACGATAAGGAGGACGGATAAGACGAGGTATTTCCAGAGCATAGCCTGCCAAGAACTTGGACATTATGACAAGGGAAATTAGAAGAGTGATAACACATTATCCATCTCAGCTCATATACTCCCACTGTTGGGCTCAAGCCTCCTACATAATGAGAAGGAAATTGACCTACAACACCACTATACCGCGTTGGTCAGACGTGTTGGTATATGGCTTCATTTTGAAATTTCCTTCTCTTGTATATTATGTTATATGGATATTGTATCCCTCATTAGGGGTGTCCACTTTGAAAAAACATCGATGTTTTTTTCGATTCGATAAATCGAAACTGTACATCGATGTCTTTCGATGTATCGAATGAAAACATCGATGTTTTTAAACATCGAGTACTTTTTCTAAAGTCATATCAAAAGTGTTACTTCTAAAAAAAAAAAAGGTCCTTTTTGTGTCATTTATACCTATTCCAGTCCCTTATAAAACAGATTTCTAAAAAAAAAAAGGTCTTTTTTGTGGCATTTACTGGTTATCATCGTTTCGATGTTTTATGAAAAAACATCGATACATCGAGTATTTCGATAGCTCTTCAGAACATCGGATCGATTCGATGTATCGCATTGTAAACATCGATGTTTTCGATGCATCGATGTATATCGAATATCCCTATCCCTCAGTCAACTTTTAAGATACCCACGTGTAAAATATGGGGTGGTAATTTGTATTGTCACCTTTTTTTGCTCTTTATTTAAGAGGAACGGTTCATATTTGAACATGTAGTCCCCATAAGAACAACAAATAAAACATAACTGTTCTAAGATTAATATAGCATTACAATCAGTTTGTCGGGAATGTGCGGTTTCTCATTCACATCTTAGTAATTTTATACAGTAATTTGGCCTCCGAAGAGGTAGGTAAAGCTAGAATGCTATTACACCAGCCTGTGTCCAATAGATTTACATCTAACAATACTCTAAGCCTTTCATTCCGCACACATTCCACCAAGATGTGGTAAACGTCCTCTAAAACACCACATTCACTACAATTAGGAGTGGAGACTTTGCCCATCATGAAAACGAACTTATTTAGTGGAATGTGTCCGGAACGAAGTCTTAAGCTCGTAACAATGTCATACCTTCCCATAGTGCTTCTATCAAACCACGGTATACGGGCTATGGATGGTTGTATGGTTTTGTACCATATACCTTTTGTGAGTGATCTCTTGTCGAAATACTCTGACCATAATGTAACGCAGTACTGCTTAATAACATATAACAGATTAGTATAATAAGGTTCACAATCAAAACGTATTGTCACCTATACTAAAAATTCATGTTTATGCGAGTTTTACACATTTAAAGTAAAAAATATTTTTATCGAATGCTATTATGTTTGTATTTCATTTTTAATTTACGGATGATTTGAACACTTTACAGCGTCCGGTCCTCCCGTGACCAAGAACACTATAAAGTATTCGAAACGTTAGGAAATTAAAAATCTAATATTAATATGATAGAATATGTAAAAATAGTTTTTATTTCAGCTTATATATGTCCCACTTCTGGGTTCGAGCTTTTTCTATAATGGCCGGGAAATTGGCCTACTATGCCATGCTGGTCAGACGTGTTGGTATAGGGTTTTGTTTCGAGTTTTTCTTTTCTTGCGTAGTTGTTATATGCGTTTTATATCTCTTAGTCGTCTCTTACGAATCCACAAGTAAGATAGGAGAGGTGAATTGTATTCTTACTCCTTCACCGCACGGAAAACATACAACGTAAAAATAGTTTTATTTCAAAGGAAATGAGTGGATTAAAGTAATCCATACATACACATCATCACGCCATATGCCTTGCAGGGTAGGCAGAGAGAACAGAGTGCCAGAGAACTCTATCCTTGCATACTTCACTCGCTTCCTCAACATTCATAATTATCTTCATACACGCTCACCGGTTTCGGAGACTCTTGACTCCACCTTCCTAAAATTAAAGTAATCCAAATATACGATTATAGAGATTTCTAATTGATTGATTTCAGGTTGATATTTCAACAATTACAAAAGCACCCGGCGAAAATGGCAAAGAATATTTATACGCAATCACATTTACTTTATTATCAGGTAAATATATATATTTTTTGATAATATGACTGTGCTATACATAGATGACGTAGTGGTTTATGATTCTGACCTTACCTGCCAGTATTATGGGTTCGCTTCCCACGCAGGATAATATTTTGTGTGATCCACAAGCTGTTGTTCCGAGTCTGGGTGTAATTTGTCTGCGTTAATTATATATTTGTGAAGTTCCCCGCAATACTAGAATTATTTCCTTAGTGCAGGTGTCCTTAAAAAAATATATAGGTACTTTGCATTTTGAAATGTTGACACGTTTATAAGAGTTACCAGATTTTTTTTAATTGCTTATGGTGGCAAACGAGCTAGCAGCACAACTGATGGTAAGTGTTACTGCCGCCCATGGAGCTTAGCTATACCAGAAGTATAGCTGGACCGCTGCCCACCAATATAAACCCTAAACCCACCCAGCTGGGCTTCCGGCTCTCTCGCTCACCGAACGTAGCGCAATAGCACATTGCCATTACTCAGACGTTGATCTTCTGCGAGAGTGTGGTACTACCCCGGACGGACCGGCCCGCGGCTGTAGACAGAGTACTATAAACAGCGTGGTCCTACCACGATAGAGGTAAAATATTTCAATAATGTATTCACAGCCAGGTTTTATACTTAAATTGGTGTTACTAAAGCTGAATAAAGAAATACTTATGGGCATTTCTTCAATATTGAGTTATTTTAGTTGATCGCTCTGGACTTTTCAAATATATTTGATGACATTCACATATTTTTTATTCAAAAGACGCCTAAATAAGCTTATTTTCATATTCGCTTTAATTTTCCCTGAGCAAGAAGAATTATTTGAGTCTATAAATTTTCATGAACAGAGCGATCAATGTCGAAGCTCAATAATATTCAAATTAAATAAAAAAATCAAAAATAAAATTATATATTTCTTATTGTTATTATCATTTCTATTAAGCTAAATCTAAAATTTTGATAAAAATCAAAATTATGATCAATAAAAGAAAAATTCGTAGATTTTATCTCAAATAAAAATAATGGCACACTTTCGCTTCTACAGTTTAGAAACATCACTGAAACAAGTACAACTATCGATACAAAGTCTACGAAAATTGTGCACTAAACAAAAAAATATACCATAGTGATCACTTATTTCGTAAAGGAAAGCCAGATTTATCAAATGTTTACCTCGATAATTAAGGAACGGTAAAACGCAGCACACAACGTCCTCAATAAAAAGTCGAAGCATAACGGGCGAAAGGTGGCGTGGAGGGAAATAATCCTCTAGGTATGCGTACCTAACCACCGAAGACAAAGATCGGGTACCGGTGGTCCGCTCGCACGGCGAAGAGAGAGGATTTTACGGTGGGTCTATGGGATCACGCGCCGCCTTCTCCGTCACCCCGGACCGATTTGGCGGGGCGAGACGCACCCATAGCCCACCAATAAAAAATAAAAAAAAAAAAGGTATGCGTACCTAGGGACAGGAGCGTCGTTCATGCTGCGCCAGAGCAATAAACAAAAATGCGCGGACACTTATTAATATGCGATTTGAAGTGAAATTATCTAGAATACATTTTAAATTTATTAAATTCCATTATTATACACCATTGTTAACATTTTAAAAAATAACTCATTATTCCATTGTTAACATTTTAAAAATAACTCATTTATTCCATTGTTAACATTTTAAAAAATAACTCATTGTAACAAAGTATTGCTTAAAAAAAAAGTTTTGGATAATGTTTTTAAACAAATTGGCGGTCCGGTCATACCAGATCGATAAATTTTTTGAGCCTCACATTTTTTTCACATATTTGTAATACAAAAATGCATCTATTATGCATTACGAATATTGTCTTAGGTAGTTTATGAATCAAACCATATGAGAAAAATAATTTCGAATGCAAATGAACGGTTTTAACCCCTCACGCGCCAGACTTCGCGGTGCTCTCGAGTGCCCGCGAGTTTTATAGTTTTACGTAATCTGTTATTGTTGCTTATATTACAAGGAAATGTGAAATACAGTGCTAAAAAAAAATATTGTAGAACGTTTAATTGGGTCAAACCTGTGTCCTAAAAACGCGTTGAGCAAATTTTTTTGGATCAAACGGTGTCCCAAAAGCTCCTGAGGGGTTAAAGATGTTTCTCCGCCCGGATATCGAAAATTTTTCATGCCCTTATTCTCAGGTAATATCCGTCGCTTCCGTCGTGTGTGCGAGGTGGTGCAGACTGCTGTATGTCGCGCCCCAGGTACCGGCCGGGCTCCAGCGTTACATCCACCTTCACCAAGGGCACAGAGGAGGAATATACATCCACATGGTAACATATCAATATTTTCCACCTATTCCGTGTAATTCCATGTAGTAATATTACAATTCACCACCTCCTATCTTACCCGTGGTTGTCGTAGAAGACAGCTAAAGAATCATCATCTCCTGCTCTTATCCCAATTACTTGTGGTCGACGCAATATGTACTCGAATATATTGCAGAAGTTATTGGCAATTAGTATTATGACCGGCCGCCTGCTTGACATCAACCCTCCTTGGGAATGTAATTATTAACCAAATGGCATCAATTGGAGTTTGCATTTAGTCATGTTTTAAGATATCCACGAACAAAGTAATGATTGGCAATATTCGTAGACGCTACCACATAGCAAGTAAATTAAGAGTATAATATGATTTTTTTTTATTGCTTTTGGTGGCAAACAAGGAAGTAGCACACATGATGGTAAGGGCTACTGCCGCCCATAGACAGATAGAGCAAATATGAGTGCAGAAGATAGACTGACTAAAAACTTCGAGGGTAACACTAAACTCTTTTGGAGGGAGGTGAAGAAGTCTCGGGGTGGTTGGTCAGCCTTCAGAATGAATAAAATAAGGTCTAAAGGTGGAGACATTCTTACAAGACAACACAAGACGTGTTAAGCCGATGGAGTGAATATTTTATCGATATGTATGCAGATGCTACGGTTGGCGCCGGTGTCGCATGTGGTTTAGTAGATCAACATCCGACAACGGCGTCCTCCAATGGCATCAGTATGGATGAAGTTGAATGGGCGATAAGAAGTTTGAAAAATGGTAAGGCAGCGGGTATTGATATGGTGTCTGCCGAGATGATCAAGCTTGGTGGCTCCTGTGTCTGGGAGGCGTTCAACAGGAACGCCTCCCAGACAGACAGCTCCTCAATTTATGTTGGAGCTCGGGAATGGTTCCCGGGGACTGGAGTAGTGCAGTCATCGTGCTTTTGTTTAAAAACAAGGATTCACGTTATGACTGCGCAAATTACAGAGCTTGACCAGTTTGGCAGCAAAAGTGTATGGTAAAATTATTGAAAGGAGAATGAGGATGGTGTCCGATGGTTTACTGTGTGAGACACAAGGAGGTTTCAGGAGTGGAAGGCGATGCATGGATCAAGTGTTCTCTCTGCGCAACATTGTGGAGAAGCATCTGGCTCTAGGCCAGAGGGTTTTCTGCAGTTTTGTGGATTTGGAGAGAGCATTTGACACGGTTGTACGAATGGAACTTTGGGACATTTTACCGGAGTATGGTATTAACGGTAAACTGCTACAGGCTGTGCAGTTACATGGGCTGTAGAGCCTGTGTGCGGCTGGATGATGGAATGTCGCCTTGGTTTGACGTCAATATCGGCGTTAAGCAGGGGTGCGTTCTGACAGCCAGGCTGTTTATCATATATCTGGATAAATGTCTCCAAAGGTTGAACGATATGAATGTGGGAGTCCAGATGGGCAACTCAGTGGTCACTGCTTTGCTTTATGTAGATGATGCAGTCCTGCTGGCACAGTCAGCGACTGACCTGCAGACCCTAGTCGACACAATGACAGAAGATTGTAAGAAAAGGGGTCTACGCGTGAATATGAGCAAAACCAAAATAAGGGTCTTTGAAAGAGATGAAGCCAGAACAGATGTAAGAGTAACAATAGGTAATGATGTACTAGAGCAAGTGGATGAATTTGTATATCTTGGATGTGGATTTAGCCGAGATGGAAGGTACACCACTGATATAGAGCGAAGAGTGAATGCGGGAAATAGAGTGAACGGAGCGTTGGAGCAACTTCTCAGCAGCCACCACCTCAGCCAGAAGGCACGTGTAGCAATACATAACGCAGTGCTTGTCCCGACATTACTGTATGGAAGCGAGAGTTGGGTATGCAGAAAAGAGTATGAAAGTAAAATTAATGCGGTCGAAATGCGATCTCTGCGGAAAATCTGTGGAGTTAGGCTGACCGATCGCATTCGTAACGACAACGTAAGAGAGCGAGTAGGTATGAAAGAGAGTATTGGTGTAAAGATGCGAAAGGGAATGCTCCGATAGTTCGGACATGTGGAAAGAATGCCGAACGAACGTCTGGTTAAGAAGATATACAATGCGAAAGTGGCAGGATTATTTTTTTTGGGACTAACCCCACCACACATTCCCACCATTGTAACTCCTGTAAGCCAGGATCCACAATGGTAAATAAATGACACCGAGGTTTGACGCTCAGCCAGTCCCGGGAAATGATTTTAATTGTCTTGGAACCCGCAACAAATTTAATTAGAAAAGTTAAAGAGGAGGAGTTGAAAAAGAGTGATTCCACTTCCCTCCCAGGCAAAGCGGGAGACAGAAAGCAATATTGACTAGTCAACCAATAAGTAAAGGGTTGTACAGCTATGATAAGCGCAGCAATACGGCACCACGGATACGGGATAACTTAACGGGGCCTATATGTGAGCCTTATGATTGGTTGCAGTAGTAGGTATGGCAGAAACGCCTAAACGCACGGAAATTTTCTCGAATTGCTACATAATCCGTATAGTATACTACTCCAGATGTTACTTGCAAACTGTCTAACATAAGGTCGCGCTCGTTACGCCAGAGATCGCACTCCCAGAGAATGTGATGTGCTGATTGTTCATACTCGCGATTATTTGTAGAAGATTGACATAGTGGTGAAGGTACGAGTTTAAAAGAAAATAATTTACTTTTAAAGTTGCCATGGCCAGTTAGAAATTGAGCTACAAAATGGTCAACCTCCAGCCACACTCTCTCTAGGCGCTCGCGGACGCATGGGAAAAATAGATAGAGGTGACGGCCCTTCGATGATGAATCCCATCTTTCTTGCCATTCAATTAAAAGTTTTTCATAGACAACGGACTGCGGTGCAAACAATCGAGCGATTTTATTACGGTCGCGCGGTAGAAAGAAATCTGTGTTCATAGTTTCCCTTGTCGTGTAGTACATTGATGCCCGTCTTTGAATCTCCAAGTCAACCGGAAGTACACCCGCGAGTACTGGCAAGGCCTCGGTACTGACCGTCCTGTAGGCTTTACTCAAGAATATTAAGGCCAATCGTTGGCTTTGTAATAATTTAAGGCGAGCTGCCCCTATGGTAGCCCTATCAGCCCAAACGGGTGCAGCGTAACAAATACACCCCAAACGTGCGAAAGTGGAAGGATGTAGGTACTGGGGAAGACCGAGACTAACCTACCTAGACCAGATCGGTGATGTACTGAAGGAAGGTGGAGTGAAGAGTCTCCGCGACCGGCGAGCGTGTATGAAGAGAATTATGAATGTTGAGGAAGCGAGTGAAGTATGCAAGGATAGAGTTCTCTCTCTCTCTCTCTCTCTCTGTTCTCTCTGCCTACCTTGCAAGGGATATGGCCTGATGGTATATATGTATGTATGATAAAATCCGGCATACGGAAATCCGTAGAAGGACGGGTGTAATCGACATAGCCCGAAGAATTAGCACGTTGAAGTGGCAATGGGCAGGACACATCGCTCGACGAACCGACAGCCGTTGGGAAATAAAGGTTCTCGAGTGGCGACCACAAATCGGACGACGCAGCGTAGGACGACCCCCCACTCGGTGGACTAATGACATTGTTAAGCTCACAGGAAACCGTTGGATACAGGTGGTACAGGACCGTTGCGAATGGCATTCTCGTGGGGCGGCCTAAGTCCAACAGTGGACATTTACGGGCTGATGGATGGATGGATGATCATTCTCCTACTCTTATCCCAATTACTTGGGGACGACGTATATGTATTCCTCTTCTTACATATTGTAAAAGTTATTGGCAATAGTTTTATGACCGGCCGCCTCTCAGACGTAAACCCTCCTTGGGAATGTAATTGTTGACCAAACGGCATCAGGTAGTGTTAGCTCAGGTCGATATATTAATATTACATATTGATATTAATTAATTATTAAAGATATGTATCATAAATTGATTTAGGTGGTGCATTATATTTAGGTGTTGCTTAAAATTTCTGAATGATGAAGTAGGAATATAATTCACGATCGTCTTTCTTGCACGTGGTTGTCATAAAACACGACTAAGGGATATAATATGCATATATCATCGATGCAAGAGCAGCTCATCATCATCTCAGCTCATACACGTCCCACTGTTGGGCTCGAGCCTCCTCCATAATGGGAGGGCAATTGACCTACTATACCTCGCTAGTCAGACGTGTTGGTATAGGGTTTTGTTTCGAGTTTTCCTTCTCGTACGTACATACTAGTCGTCTCGTACGATCACCTACGGGTAAGATAGGTGGTGATAAAATGTATTCTTACTCAGTCACCACACGGAAAATTATTTAGTAAGCTGATTGATTATAATTAAATTGATACTGAATTTTTTTTTTTTTAGCGGCTGGAGAAATCCCTGATAGTCCAGAAACACCTCATCAGCAGTCTGATCATGACAGCGATTCTTCCGTATTCGATACGGTGAAATCACCCACCAGCCACACTTCCATAGACCAACTGGATCAGGTTGGTGTTTTCTGTTTGTCATTTCCGTCCATAGCTTCCCTCATTCTTATTTTGCTCAATGACAGCTTTGAGAATATGTTCTTTTTCTAGAGTCAATAAAGAAGATTGTCTAGAAATAATAACTTTCTGTGACTGAATATAATTTGTGTCCATTAATTGTATTTTTATAAATTTACTGTCAATTAAGGATTACTTCCTTAGTGCAGGGTGTATTTTAATTTAAAAAAAAAAAAAAACAGATGGTTGTCTGTAAAGTTGTTTTACGGATGGTAACGTAATTATTATAAGATACATACATACATACATATCATCACGCCATATCCCTTGCAGGGTAGGCAGAGAGAACAGAGTGCCAGAGAACTCTATCCTTGCATACTTCACTCGCTTCTTCAACATTCATAATTCTCTTCATACACGCTCGCCGGTTTCGGCGACTCTTGACTCCACCTTCTTTCAGCACGTGACCAATCTGATCTAGGTAGGTGAGTCTCGGTCCCCCGGTACCTACATCCTTCCACTTTCGCATTGTATATCTTCTTAACCAGACGTTCGTTCGGCATTCTTTCCACATGTCCGAATCATCGGAGCATTCCCTTTCGCATCTTTACACCAATGCTCTCTTTCATACCTACTCGCTCTCTTACGTCGTCGTTGCGAATGCGGTCGGTCAGCCTAACTCCACAGATTTTACGTAGAGATCGCATTTCGACCGCATTAATTTTGCTTTCATGCTCTTTTCTGCATACCCAACTCTCGCTTCCATATAGTAATGTTGGGACAAGCACTGCGTTATGTATTGCTACACGTGCCTTCTGGCTGAGGTGGTGGCTACCGAGAAGTTGTCCCAACGCTCCGTTCACTCTATTTCCCGCATTCACTCTTCGCTCTATATCAGTGGTGTACCTCCCATCTCGGCCAAAACCACATCCAAGATATACAAATTCATCCACTTGCTCTAGTACATCATTGCCTTTTTTCAGATAATTTGGAAAATCCAAAAGTGCACGCCTCATAACTTTTATATTATTTATCATTTATTATTCAGTGAATGCCATAAATCAAAATGAAAGAGAAATACTTATGAAATTTCGTGCCATTCTCGACGTAGTGCTAAACATAGCTGTATAGGCTGTATGGGATTTCTTTCCTTAGCCTGTCCGAATGGACTAACAAAAAATGTAAACGAACCCAATTTTCATAAGTTTACAAACACTAATGACTAAGCAGTTTTTTATTAATTGCAATTAAACGACAAAGAATTACCAAGCCATTTTCGAAAGGATACAGCGCGTTGCAATTATGAAGCTTTTAGTAAAAGAAAAACGGTAACATCCGGACGTTCTCGAATATTTTTTTTAATCAACTTTTTTCTTACTAAATAATTGCATTTTAAAAATATCAAATACGTTTAGACGAATGTTTTTTCTTGACATATGTATGATAATATTATCCTATAAGTGCAATGTGAGAAAATACAACCATTTTTAGGTTGGAAAAGTGCTTGAATTTCTTATATCGAGAGTAGAGCAAGACCTCAATGCTTCGCTTATGAGGCGTGAAATGTTGATGAAAAATAGCATACTTTTATGAATTGAACAAACATAAATAATGGAAACCATATTAACTTTTCACTTCAATTTATAACCAGTTAATTCACGTCAAATTCTTAAAATGCAGGAATTAATTACCTAGCCGAACCTTTAAGCCGATCGTGCCTCCCAATCGCTTGTTCCGCGCTCTCGCTTGCACGTTCGGCTCATGCGAAACGCGATACTTTTTCTTACGTGCAGCCGGCTTTCATCGATTTATTAGACGTTATCACGTCGAAAAAGGGAAGAAAAATATACTTAATTTTTTCTCTAGAATACCTATCTTCTTCTTCTTTTTGTGTATTGTCAATCAGCTACTTATTCGAGCTATTGGTGGCAGTGTCGAGTTATAATTATCTTCACGATTTTGAGTCACTTCAGGCTAGTCATTGTCTAAGTCAAATCGTCACCATCAACAGCACTATGTCCATACTCTTAATGGCATCTTGTGAGAATTTTGAGGGAAAAGGAAAACGTTGTAAAGCACTTTTATATGATATTCAATACATCCCAGCACTGTCGCCGCATCACATTACATAAAATGTCATCAAAATTATCTAATATAACACGTTAATCAACTAAGATATCGAATACAATACAAGACCACCACATGACGTTTTCAGATTCCCGCCAAAAGTCCACTAGAATATCATTATCGCTTTGGGTTATAGATGTCAGTTGTAACGTAAAATTCTAACAAAGAGTTTAACTAAATAACTGACTCCAATTTTCATTCATTCATTTCAGCTCATATACGTTCCATTGCTGGATTCAATTCTCTTTCATAGTGGGATGTGAATTGACCTACTATACCACGCTAGTCAGGATTGGTATAAGGTTTTATTTAAAGCCTTCCTTCTTGCATGGATGTTTTATTTATTTGCGTCCCTTACTATCGCCTATGTGTAAGAAAAAGGGTGATCAATTGTATTCTTACTCCATCACCAGATAAGCAAAAGACTAAACTAACTCTAATATGACGCTCTTTTTTTTCCTTGCGGTGGACTGTGGATGTGGTCGCGCTCCGCCAAATTGGTCCGGGGCGACGGAAGAAACGATGCGCAACCCCATAGACCCACCGTGTAAGGACTCTTTTCTTCGCCGTGCGAGCGGTCATGACGGTCTAGGGTTGAGGATGAGAGCAATCGTAGTAGAAAACACTCTATCCACCAAACTATCGTATGAAACGCTTTCTCGATTGATTAGTATTACAAATTGCCCAGTAGAGTGTGAATGCGAGTTATTCATTCGAACGACTATTCGAATGCGGAGAACAGCGATGAACTCGAATGTATCCTTTCGAATAAATTTTTGGAATATATAAGTAAAATAAATCTATTAGATATTTGTATTGTCCTATTCTGTGATTTGTATTTTAAAATAAATCTATTAGATATTTGTATTATCCTATTCTGTGATTTGTATTTTAAAATAAATCTATTAGATATTTGTATTATCCTATTCTGTGATTTGTATTTTAAAATAAATCTATTAGATATTTGTATTATCCTATTCTGTGATTTGTATTTTAATTATAATCTAAAGATTAGGTATTAATTGTACTGTGAAATTAATCTATATCTATAAAAGAGGATGTTTGTATATATGACATCGCTAAACTCAGAAACTATTTGACCGATCATTATCAAAATTGGTATGTATGTATATGTATTTTTTCATGGAGAAATTTTATATGTTCTCGTTGATGTAACTAGCAAACAAGTGACCCTGCGTTATATCGACAAACAAACAAACCAACGGGTTGGGTTGGCTAGTTATAAAATAATACTTAATTTCTTACTAAATATTTTTTTGTTAGAATTTAAAGGCACACTAGGTATGGCAGGTAGTGTAGAATTAAAGAAGTAACTTTTAACAGTATTTTAATATATTTGAAAATTACTTACTAGCAATTAGGTACATTATCAAAATTGTTATTTTAAAAACAAATTACAATAGCACTCGTTACTTATTTTCTACTTTTTATCAAATTATACTGTTAATAAAATAATATCGAATAATTAATTATAATTCGAATACTCGGTTGTCACCGAGTAGGGAATCGATAGTAATTTATCAATCATTCGAATAATTCGATTGTTATTTCTATCAATAATCGCCCAACGCTACTATTCTTCTATCCTTTACGATATCTACTACTCTTAATCATAAAAGACGATTAAGAGTTTTACATTGATCTGAGCCAACTCGATTTGATGCCGTCTAGTCAACAATTACAGTCTTAATGAGGACATGAAACTATGGCTATTTTTTTTTGCAATATTTATTTTTTGCAATATTTATATACAAAAAAAAATTTGTAATATTTATTTTTTGCAATATTTATGTACCCAAAAAATTTTGGCAATATCTATTTTTTGCAATATTTATATACAAAAAAAATTGTAATATTTATTTTTTGCAATATTTAGGTACCAACAAAATTTTGGCCATATGTATTTTTTGCAGTATTTATATACCAAAAAAAGTTTTGCTATATCTATTTTTTGCAATATTTATCATCAGGTGTAGTTGGTTTAGATCAATAAAAAGCTCTTAATCGTTTTTTATGATATCTACGAGCAAAGTAAGGGTTGGCAATATTCGTAACTAGAACCACATAGCGTACACGGAGTATATTTTTTTTTTATATATTTCAGAATGGTACTCATCCTCTCGGTTCCAGTTCCTCAGTTACAAGCGGTTCCAGTGGATACAAAGTAAATATCTAAGCTACCTTACATTTTTAAAATTTTCATTTTAATTCTTGGTCATTATTTAGTGCGTAGTTTAGAATCAGTTAGGATGAGGAAAATTTTAAATAAAACAACATCAGTACATTTGAGTAGCGTGATAAATTGACCAACATTTGACTAGCGTGGTATTATGACCAACATTTGACTAGCGTGGTAATTGCTCTATTGCGATTTGAAGTATTATATTGCATCGTATTGTACTGTATTGTATCATATTGTATTCTATGCTCTATCATATTGTGTCGTATTGTATTGTATCGTGTCGTATCACATTGTGTCGTATTGTATCTTAAGGTATCTTACCGTATTGTATTCTTTATTTATAATCACACGATAAAATAGAATTAACGGACATAAATTATACTGAACTCAAAAACTCTCACTAGGCAATCGAAGAAGCTAGAAATTACCATGAATGCTTTCATATTTAAATGTATCATAGCTTCCAATCGCCATTTAAACTGTCAAATACGCTAACAGTCGTTGGACTTGAGCAGGGCGGTCGTGGTCGGCGCGCGGCCGAGCCAGCCTCCGCTTCCCTCGACCACGAGATCATGAGTTGCGGCCGCGACCTACCAGGTAATTTGAACATATAAACATAGAGGACGTCAATTAATCACGTGATATATTTTTTTTGCATTTTTAATCCCTCCCCCCCTTGGTGATACGTGGTGAGGTTTAAGACTATGAACCCCCTCCCTCACCAACGACACGTGAATTTTTAGTACCTACAAAGAAGTAGCCCACAGCTCATTATATTCTCAGTTTTTTGCTTTTTTATACTTGGCAAAAAGGTCTTTGTACAGATCGTCTATTTTAAACAACTTCGATCATTGTTTGGCAACGGCCAAACTGAAAAGTTTAAAAATCTCAGCGTTTGACGAAAAAATAAATACACGTGATATCTTACTACACCCAAAACCTCTTTAGGATATTTCGTGATTTTTATCAAACCCCTTTCAAACCTCACGTGATTAATGGACGGCCACATAACAAAAATGTCGCAGTACTTCACTGAAATCCGTGAAAATTATCCATGTGGTGACGGAGTAAGAATACAATTCACCACCCCCTATCTTACCCGTGGGTGATCGTACGAGACAACTAAGGGATATAAAACGCATATAACATCTATGTGAGAGAAGGAAAACTCGAAACAAAATCCTATACCAACACGTCTGACCAGCGTGGTATAGTAGATTAATTTCCCTCCCATTACGGAAGAGGCCCGAGCCCAGCAGTGGGGCATATATGGACTGTGATGATGATGATGATGACTTCACTGAAATTGAAAACGTTTTAGCTTGTAAATATAATTTATATTTTAATTAATACAGACAATAAAAACAAATTTATCAGGCGTCAATTCCTCCGCATCACTATCTATCGTTAATATGCTTCTACGGCTGGCGGCATTATCACGTTGAATGGCAATGCTAAACTTCTGTGCAAAAAGCCAGCCTTCTGTTTACGTAAAGTATCGATTAGTCTTTTCGCAATCTCTTTGTAAAGACTGTGAGCGTTTCTGTTTTGCTAAGAAATATTATTTTAGAAAATTCTTTTTTTTTACAGAACATTTTAATGTAGTAATAATTTTTCCATTTTTTTGCATTGTTTTACATGAAAAAGAAAAGAGAAAGTGCTTCCAGTATTGCGGCAGTTCTGCAGGTTCTATAACATCCATATCTATTACCGCAATTATTATAACGTAAATATGAACGAAAATTTACGAAGTTTCAGTCAAGAATAAATTAAGATTTACATTAAAAGAAATTAGTTTTTTCATTACATTAACACTTCTACTCTGCTTCTCATCTATCTTTGATTCTATTTCCGGTAAAATATATTTTATAATTCTGTTTCCGTTATGACACTTCCGATGCATCTGAGCGTAACAATCACGCGGGTTCAGCACTCATTCTCCAATCTAAAAGTACCCAACATGCTTAAAGAACTTCCATTTCATAAGTAGAGTATTTGTTTAATATAATGCATATCCACAGGTGCCCATACAAAGCGTTCGTCCTCCGAATGTCGTGACAACACCTCATCCCCTCGCAGAGGTTTGGAGTCCCGCGACTCCTCTCTCAAGGATGAACTCCGCAGAAACAATTCCCTCCGTGATAACCGTCGGGAACTCCTCCGGGAGAGGGATTCTGCCCTCCCTGCGACGACTATCGCGTGAGGCTTACACTAACATGATCATCTTATGCTGTGGTGGGGGATACATGGTAATGGAATAGGTCGAAAAAATGAAGTAACTTTTTAAATTATCTTTAATTTTTTTTTTTTTTTTATATATATATAAAATTATGAGCTTTTTGGCAGGCAATTAGTCGATTAACACTTCCTGGAATGCAGAACGACCCACGATCGAGTACACCGAAATATCTTGCTTATGTACCGTAACATGTAAAGTGCGAGACGTCGAATCTTAAACCAGTTGTTAATGTATCAGTTGGTAATTTAAAATATAGTCGCATGGCATTAAATTTTGCCAATAGCAAGACAAGAAAAAAAGATATATCTCGCAATGTATATTAATTTTAATTTTACATGCTAAGGTTGGTCTTTAATATTGAAACAAATACTGTTAAAGTTTTAATTAGAATAACACTTTTAACAAAATAAAATTTTAACAAAAAAAAACCGACTTCAACTAGTAATCACTGGACTAAATTGACCTGGGACCATACGGCACCAGATTTCAAATAAAAAAGACTCCTCAAAATCGGTTCACCCAGTCGAAAGTTCTGACGTAACAAACACAGTCGAATTAAAAACCTCGTCTTTTTTTGAACTCGGTTAACAAAATACATAAGCTAACTTTAACTCGCCTTTCGCCTACTCTTATCCTCATTGGTTGAGGTCGATACAATATGTACTCTTGTTTCATAGTACATATTGTAAAAGTTATTGGCAATAGTTTTATAACCAGCCGCCTGCCAGACGTCAACCCTCCTTGGGAATGTAATTGTTGACCAAATGGCTTCAGATGGAATTGGCCCAGGTCAACATAATGCTCTTAGTCGTCTTTTACAACATCCACGAGCAAAGTAAGGGTTGGTAGTATTCGTAGCCGCTACCACACAGCTTACTTTAACTAAATAATAAGCTAACTTTAACTAAAGAGGTTAATTTTCGGCTATGTCATTGGATATAAATTGCGTATAATGAAATTTAAAAACTAGAATTTGTAATTCAAAAATCTATAAGGGAACTTATGGCTTGTAAACTATTTCGTTAATAGAGAAAATCTTGTGTTTTATTGTAAAAAATATAGTAATTATCACATATCCCCCATCACAAATTTATCGTTTTAATAAAATAAAACAAATTAAGGTACACAAATAGTGAGTTTATTTTCTTCATAGCGAGTTTCAACGACTGTGTTGACGAAACATTAAATAAATATTCATTCAAATATATTTAGAAACCGATTTGCTTCTGGTCAAGCTTTAAATAGCTTTCTTTTGCATTAAATTTATTTTTTATAAATAATATTATTAATGTTTGCAGTCGTGAAACTCGCTTAGAAGTAATATGTACAGGCAGGGAAAGTGCAAAAAAGAAACGATTAGGTTGTGTCAGGAACAATGTTGGTATAATTCTATCTACACTAAACGGAATTATTTCGGTAAAAAAAATGCTTTATTCTTTACTCGAAATACAGTGGAATCTATATAACTCAAACCTCATTAAGTCGTAGAAAAATCCATTCTATTTTGTCGAAGTAACACAAAAAAATGTATTTATACACGGTATTTCTTATATATAGACTTTGTAACTCGAACAGAATGTTATTTCCCTGTGAAATATTTATACTAGAATTTTTATAAAACTGGTTCCGTATTACAACATCTAGTTGTGTTTCTAATCTATTTTTTATGCTTAGTACACGTATAATAATTGAATACATTCATTAAAGTTGCAAATAAGTTGAAATTTTAGCAATTAAATCCACTGTATAGAAAAGTATAAGATTACATGTTAACTCGAATATTACTACTACTACTACATTTACTTTGAGATTCGAGCTATCGAGAATCCTCTGGATTTTAAAAATAGATATTTGCCTAACATTTCTCCTTATTTAAACTATTTTGTTTACAAATTTAGTTTATCTAATTTTAAAATTGTAATTTATTTCCAAATTGTGTAGATAGAATATTTTATAGGAAAGAGCACAAAATTTGGTTAAGGCAATTGGATTAACTTATTTGTTGTCGGAAATTGACTGCACTCGTTACATTTTGTAAAATAACTAAAATTAATAATTATTGAAAATGTATACACAAAAGCTTCCTTAATAACACCGTTTTTTACAATACAAACAAACAAACAAGGTACTTTTAAAGATATATATTTATAGATATCCGGCAATCTTATTATTAAAATTTCTGTTTTAAAATCGCTAATTTATTCGCATTTTTTTTTTATAAAATTAACTAGGCGATATAATTGGCAACAACTTAAAACATTATGGGCTTATTTTTTTATGTATTTGAAAAATACAATTATTTATTACGAAAAAAAAGTCAAATTCCATTTGCATTTTCGAAAATTATTAATAATACATTTTTAATATTTCTTAGTACTGCGTAATAAATAAATATCAAATTATGCTTTATAAATAATCCCATTAATTATTTTTTTATACAAGAAAAACAAAACCGTTAAAATCGTTTTATTTTAACTATAAGGAGCAAGGGGAATGTAGCAAAATCTGTTTTTTATAATTATACATATAGCTGTATTTAATAAGCTTAAAATATGTGTTAATTTAAATTTAAATAATAATAATAAAAAAATCTTATATTAATAATGAAACCGGCCATGTACTTTTTAAAATATTGAAAAAAAAGCTACCCTGTGTACTGATATGCTAATTATAAATTAATTAAGGGCTGAGATGTATGCTGTATTTTTGCAAAAAAAAAAGTATATATGTCTGTATATTTATGGTCAATGTCCTTACATACTGCCATAGACTGCTTACACTAGCCACTAGCTGTCTATAGAAATGCACTAATTATCTTTCGGATAGTCTATTATTGATATGCATACTATTCCAGTATATAAATTTAATTTTCATTATCATAATCACTCATTGTTTTATTTTTTTGTTATTAACGAAAAGTTTTCAAGGCACTCAGTGCTGGCTGTGTAAAGTGTGTGTTGTAATGATTAAAATAATTACAGTGAGTCAGCAATTGTAAATATTTTATATATTTTACAAAATATGCTGTATTTACTGTAAATAAAATTAGGTATAATAGTTCAAATTGTTACTGTAATTTTCATTTTTAAAGACAATAAGAATTTTTATAAATTTTGTTTTTTTTTTCAATTTTATCAAATTTCTTTTGACAATTTTTTTTTTGAAACTTGTTTATGCTTTTTTTGTCAAAATTTGATAGATCAAGGGCGTTTTAATAAGTTATATCAATAGTACTTGCTACAAAACATTAAAATTATTTCATTGAATAAGGTTTTTTAGGAAGAGACGTACGTAATTTCATCATCTGTTATTATAATGAGTTTTGATATAAGTTTTGGCAAGGCAAATTAAAAAGAAAATAAAATATAACTTTCTATAATATAAAATTTGTTTTTATCGTAAAATCACGATTTATTTCAAACATTAACGGATCGTATGCTATCATACAAAATATAAAAACGGTACAATTTTCAAATAATATCATTTGCTATTGTAATAAAATTACTTTTTAAAACTATTAGTCGCAGGCGACGTTACATGCTGCTAAAGTATGTTATGAATTTATTCAGACCACTTTAATCGAGCAGCTAGCTAAAATAGCGACTGCATTTAGATAAAACAAAAAAACACATATAACATTAAAACGTCTCCCAAAAATTATGAAAGTTTCTTACATACCTTTATCAACTAAAAATGTCAATGATTATTAAACAGCAAATATTTTCTTAAAATTAAACCAACTCACCATACACTGTCTGTTTTTCATTACTTCCAAATAAAAAGACTGAAGCAAAATGATTTCATTCGTATGGAAGCAACGATATCCCTTACACAGACATGCATATACTAAATTTATAACTGTAATTAATAGTAATTATCCTTGTTTGTGTTAACGTTACAATAATTATTTTAATATTATTATTATATTTATTATAAATTATAATTTTATAATTATTGTAACGTCGTTACAATAATTATTTGGTCATTATTTTGTAATTATTGTAACGTTATCAATGCTTTAATTCATAATTATTACTACTGAAATAATTATGTAGTAATATTTTCTAGTCAAGGAGATTTTAGTCCAAATTAGTCTAATTCTTCTTATTTGTTAGTTTTGACCAAGGTGCTTAACTGATTTGTTGAAAGTATTTAAAATATTTTCTTTTTAGACAAACAACGAATTCATTCTTATAATTGTTTATAGATAGAAAATATTTCAAATATATTTTTTTTATGTTTACCCTAGTTATAATGTTTTGGTTCTTTTTTATTGTAATTAGATTAATGAATTTAAGTTTGTAGTGAATTCATTAAATTTGTGTCAAGCATTTCATTATATGTTTTTTCTTTTTAAAATATTCTCAAATATGTTATCTAAAAAATGACAATTACATATTGTTTTAGATCTAACCTGATTTTACATATCACAGACAGATTAAATTACACTAATCCTTAAAATAAAGAAGATCCTTAAAATGTAGAATATAAAAGAACGAATCACATTTATGCTGCTATTTGTAACATAGATAAAAATATTAATAATTTATTTTTAAATTACGTTTTATTTTTTAAATGGAAAAAGAAATAATTTTCTTAAACAAGCCTAAAAATTTCTTGCTATTATCATAATGTAATAAATAATTGTTTATTAAAAATGCCTTCACATCGTCATAATAATTATGTAAGTGTATTGTTAAAAAATATATAATATATATTTTGGACATTGAAATTAAAATTTAATTTTTGTACTCGATAAACTCTATGGAAAGAAATACGTTCCATTATCTTGTATCTATATTAAAAAAAAATACTAATGTCATTTTAATTTTTGTGTGTTCGTGTAATTCTGTATAGTAGTTACTTAATTAATTAATATATTTATTAAAAACTCGTACGAACGACGAACAAAAAATACTGTGAAAAGATCGATGTTGGTCTGTTCAAAGTATTTTCTTTTCACGTTCAACTAAAATCGATGATACTGTAAATTATTAGAAAAAGTATACTATGCTATGCTATATCCATACCTACTGTAACTTGCTTAAGAAACTTATCGGTTAACATTGAAAACAAAATAATAAATTAAAAAATTATAATTTTGTTTTATTTAAAATTAACTAATCTAATCCGTACTAAACTTATGCGTGTGGTGACGGAGTAAGAATACAATTCACCCAATATCTTAGCCATGGGTAAATGCATATAACATCTATGCAAGAGAAGGAAATCTCGAAACAAAACTCTATACCAACACGTCTGACCAGCATGGTATAGTAGATCAACTTCCCTCCTATTATGGAGACTCGATCCCAACCAGAGCCGAATTAACCCAGCGCGGGGCCTGTAGCAAAATCTGTCAAGGGGCCCCAGATTTGCTTTAGGTAAGGTAATTAAATAAAACAAACTGATACAAATAATCTTTTCTAAATTTAATATGGGCAAATTTAGAGCTAACACTTTCAATATTGACTTTTTTAAGCAAATCATACTCTATATTCATCAAAGTGAGATAAAAATATTTTACACTCCTATTTAAATTGAAGTTTTTTACGGTTATACTCCCGCGGTTGGAGTGCGGGGCCCTCCAATTCGCGGGGCCCGTAGCATTTGCTACTCTTGCTACGTGGCTAATCCGGCGCTGATCCCAACAGTGGGATTTTGTGATAGTTGATGATTGAGTGTTGGATTTTTAATTTCCTGCCGTTACGTACACAGCGCTCACTCACAGGAGTCTTCCTGTGATGAATGTCGAGAAATTAAAAATCAAATACAAACGCTAAAGTATCCGTAAGAATAGTTTTATTTTAAATTTGTAATACTCTCGTAAATATCAGAAATCATTATAATATTATAATATCTACATGAATCTCGCGTAAATGTTTTTTTACATCATATTAGCATTTTTGTTTTGATGTTGTGAACGAGTAGGAATATAATTCATCGTCCCATTTTATGTTAGTGGGTGCATTTTTTTATTCATTATGGGGATTAATCATTTAAGTGTCCCATAATAATGATAAAAAGACCTAATATTTTAAATTTAATATATTAATAATATATTTTACGTGTGGTGACGGAGTGAGAATACAATTCACCACCCCACCATCTTACCCGTGGGTGATCGTATAGTAGGTCAATTTCCCTCCCATTACGGAGGAGGCTCAAGCCCAACAGTAGGATATATAAGAGCTGAGATAATATTAATAATAATACATTTAATTTCACAAAAATAACTAATTTTTATTATCTTGTGTTATTAACAATCACACTTTGCCAAAAATAAAAATATGTTATAATCGAAGGGTCTATCTAAGCTCTCTGCTACAGTCCTCATGCTATATTGACTGTCCCTCAGTATCCTAAGCAGCGATGTGGGTTTTTTTTTGCGTGTAAAGGATCCATTAAAACTAGCTTGCGCAAATAATTCCAACAGGCTGTAGTAATGAGACAGTCTCAAGAACACCCTAAAAGCAATATTATATTTTATTTAGCGATCTTTTTGAATAATTGATCCACAGATTACACTTGTACAGACTCTGGAAGTAAGACTTAAACAAAGTAATTTTTATTCAGTCTGTGCACCGTGCAAACTTACGGACCAGCATATCGGTACGGGCCTCTAAAGCTTTACGCCGTCTTACTATTACGGCTTCATTCTTCAGGTTATTGTCAAGAAAATATCATATTTACTTTAAATGAAGACAACTTTTGTATAGGGAACAAGTTTAAAACTAAATCGGAGTCATCTCCCGGACACTTTATACTTAATCTAAACACCATATACTAATAACATATTTCAGCTCAGATGTCCCATTTTTGGGCTCAAACTTCCACCACGATAAGATGAAGGTTGATCTAGCACGATGTTTTTTTTGAACATTTTTTCGCGGTACGGTGACAAAATGATTTGGCATCATTTTGTCACCGTACCACGAGAAAATGTTTTGTTCGTTTTTGAGTAAACAAAAAACCTTTAATAAAAAAAATCTGGATATTCTCTTAAAATTTGTAAAAATTTTGTTTTAAATTCCAGTCGGCCCTCCTTTTTTTGTGTGTAACAGTTGCAGTCGTGATCGTTTTGTGTAACAATTGATTATAAAATAATTACGGTGTTTTTTTTTTAAATACATAATACTGCTTTCCTCATTAAAGTTAAAAATCTTTCATCGTATTGCAGTTATGTGCATATTATATCCCTTAGTCATATTTTATGACACAAACGGGTATGATTGTACGCCGAATTTTATTCTTACTCCATCACCATACGAAAAAATCGGCAGTATTCTAGTTTACATGGGAGTATTTAAATAAATAAAACAATAAATTATTTTTCAAATATATTTCAGTAATCAAAATATAATAATAGGCTTACACATTATTAGTTACAAGTCGTATTTGTGGCTGAATAGAAATAAAAATGAATGCCACAGAACAATAATGAAACATTCAAGACATTACATAAAATAAAAATCAAACAGTTATCACAAAAAAAATATAGCTGGGGAGGGGAAATCAACTGTTATTTACACGCCATAGAATGTTCAATAGAGTATTATATATTTTTTTTAAACAAGATGTGCATATACACAGTGTGACGAATTTTTTCCTTAAATATAATAAATTAAACAAATAAAGCGCTTAAATTCTAGGTGATTTTAATTTTTTTAACATTATAGTGCATATAACACGTTTTTTTTTTTACTTAAACAATGTTTTTTTTTAAAAAACGTTTTTTTTTTCGTTTAAAAATGATCGTAGTATTTAAATGTTTCGATATAGTTTATTAGCTATTTATTATCTTCAGTTATTTCCTTTATAAATTAATACTTTCGTCCAGTACTTTTAAAAAATGCGTTTACAGTTAGGTCGCTAACACGTTGGCGATTAGTCGCAGCGATTAATCGCAGTCACGTTATTTATCTAAATCGTTTTTCGTACATTTTTAAAGGATTGTTTCCTGATAAAAATTTAGGATTTTCACTTCTCATATGTATTTAAAACTGCGTCATAAAATCGTACGACTGCATCCCCAGTGCTAGCATTCGATAAATTATCCAGCTAAATATATTTACAATAGTCTTTTGGGCTAATTATATAATTTATGTCTTTCTTAATAAAAATAAGTTTTAGGCAAGCATTATGACATTCATAGTCAGGATTATCACAAACTAAACACTTGATACGAAACTAAAAGCAAACAGGAACTTGATAATATTTACATTAAAAAGTCTGAATCACACAGGTAAAATTTAACGACAAAAAAATCGCACATTTTTTTTGTGGTAAATAAGTAAAAAAAAAATCACTTAATAAACAAGGTATTTCATTTATTACAAGAATTTATTAATTGCGATTCTATTACATTTAAACTAAAATTCTCGTATTTTAGTTTATGTAATGTTTAAATTACACTATTTAATTGTTTTATTGAATTAAATTACCGTGACGAATGCCATTAAGAGCGCGCACTATAATTTGTCGTTGTAAATCTGTCGTTTGCGATATCGATTGTGACAACAGAACTTATCTTTGAAAAATTTGAAACTATATCAGCTATATTTTTTGTATTAAAGTTTTTTTCTGGGCTTTTAAGTTGAAATAGCTTTGCTGATATTTTGGACTCAAAGTGCCAAATTATCTGCATATATAAATTAATCAAATACCGAAATACTGGATACTTGTTTATCGATTTATTAAAAAAAATAGGTATTAAGGAGTTACGAGAGAAATATTTCTAAAAATCATCGATAACATTTTTAGGTTGAGAAATGCAAAAATAAAAATAAAATACAAAAAATGTCGCAAAATTTACCCGTGCGTACGAAAACTATTACTTAACTTATTTTATTATATAATACAAATAAAAAAATTCAATAACTTTCGTATGAGCAAATGTATGTTTATATAACTACCATTGGTCAATTATTGATTTGATTTAGAATTGAAAGTCGAAAACAAATTAATATAAATAGGGGCCGTCCTATATGGTAATGATAACGAATATATAGAATTATATTCTATAAATGGATAATATTTGTTAAATGGTATCCACAGTATATGTTGATATGTCGATTTTATAAAAAATAAAACCAACTAAGGGTGTTGCTGTACATACATACATACATACATATCATCACGCCATATCCCTTGCAGAGTAGGCAGAGAGAACAGAGTGCCAGAGAACTCTATCTCTGCATACTTCACTCGCTTCCTCAACATTCATAATTCTCTTCATACACGCTCGCCGGTTTCGGAGACTCTTGACTCCACCTTCCTTCAGTACATGACCGATCTGATCTAGGTAGGTTAGTCTCGGTCTCCCTCGGTACCTACATCCTGCCACTTTCGCATTGTATATCATCTTAACCAGACGTTCGTTCGGCATTCTTTCCACATGTCCGAACCATCGGAGCATTCCTTTTCGCATCTTTACACCAATACTCTCTTTCATACCTAGTCACTCTCTTACGTCGTCGTTACGGGTGTTGCTGTACTAAATATTAATCAAATTACAATATTTTCTTACTAAAGATTACTTTGTAAAGATGATATATTATTTAATAAATTAATCTTTAAGATAATTAAGGCGGCACTGTTCTGTATAAATTAAAAAATAAACCTTGAAGTCGATGCCAGCGCCACCTACGGGATCCTTATGTATTGTTTTAGTAGTCTAAAAGCATCCTTGCGTTTATATATCTAAAGGATGTAGAAACAATTTGTGTTATTCTTATATTTTAGGTGATTTTTTAAGCAATGCTGTGGGTACCAGCTACGTCAATTATCCATAGAAAACATGGCATATTAGTTTTTAAAAGTTAAATTAGTAAATACGAAAAAGAGGCAAATTATTTTAGAATTACTTAAGGAGTTTTTTTTTAATTAACTTTAAGACGGCCCGCAACACAACCAAATAAGTGTTTTAATCAAAAGTAATAAAAAAAGAAGAATAAATTAGATAAATTATCACTGGAAAGTACGGAATAAGATATGTATTTTATAGTAAAAATATTGTTAAAATTTGACTGGAGATTAAATACTTAGTGTTCGGTTAATCATCTTATATTAGATATGCTGGTCAAAAATACCAGATTAATCTCATACTAAGCCTTATAAGACTTTTTTTTTTAATTGTAAATTCGACAAAAGTAATGATTAACATCTTTTATACAATCAAAATTATGCATGTACTTTTTAGGCAAATACATCCGCAGAATTAGCAGCGCGGATGCAAACCATAGAGTGACCTGAATAGATCCGAATTACTTAACTTTTTTTTTGAGCGCAAAATCATTGTAATACATTGGAATATAATACCAAGATCCTTATTCCGTACATATAAAAAAATAAAAAAAAAAACTATATAGAAATATGGACGTGTTCAGTGAAAAAAAAAATCAACTGAGCATAGTTTTATCTACATTTATGTCTATCTAGATTTTAGTCTTAGCATACAATGCAATGTATACTTTTGAAAGCGTCTTTTACTATATTCATTAATATTATATAGATACATTGTACACGTTAATCCACATTACATTAGCGGAAAAATAATTAGCGAAATATTAATTAGTGAAATTTTTTGTCGAATTTTTTGAGCAATTTTTTTAAATTTTATTGTATTTAAGAAAACACTAATGCTAATCAATTTAAAATTATGTATATTACATATTTTGAAATATTGACGATGACAGCCATTTCAGATAAATATTTACGTTTTTTTTTTCAAATCGTAATTTATCATGCTGAGTCATTCAATACCATTTACTGTATGCGTAAATTACAATTAGTTAAATGCGTATACGATTTATTTTTCATTAATACAATGTGGATTAAATTATAAACTACCTAAGTATGTTTACAAATAAAAATATCAAATACCATAACGTAATTGAAAATTTGACAGACACGAACACAGTGTTGCCAACACAAAAATATTTCCCATTCGGTGTGAAAATTATTATATAACGTAGCATTTTTATATGATTACGTTTTACGCTTAGTGTTGTCATCACTGTGCTGCAAAAAAGTCATATATCCATTTCTTTTTACGCCAAGAATAATGTACCTTAATAAAAATTACACAAGTAACATTATTTAAAAATCGTCATAATCTCTGTCTCGTATTTGCCAACTTTATACCATTTCTTTTAATATATACAAATATTAATCACGTTGTTTTTCGTTTCAATTCAACATTGTATAGTTTCATCTAACCTAAAGGTAAAATACAAATTATCCCATGAAACGCGAGCTAAAAGTATATTTTTTATATAAAAATTAAAAACAATAAAATTAAAAAACAATCAAAAAAAATCCTATTTAAATATTTCCATATAATAATTTGTATTTTTTTTTTACATGGCAATACTTATAGCACTTTTGACAAATCCTTCGTAACATTACCCATACGGTAATTGTAATTGCCTACTTAAAAGCTGCCGTCGTTTCGGTTATTTTTTTAAACCACTGGTACTTTTTCAACCTTGCACATATCACAAAAAAAGCAACATTTTAACAAGACATTTGCAAACGCGGCCGTAATATTTAAAAAAAATAGCTGTTTTTAACACAGATTGATTTTTAAGCGATAAAACTACTTAAAATAATAAGTTAGCTAGGCGTTTAAATTGTAAGTGGCGATTAGATCTAAACGGTACAAAGCCTTTATAATTTTGCCCTAAAGCCTGATCATAGCTGCAAACAAACTAATGAATTATACCATTATTATGCATAAAAGACAAAATTGAAAATGAAATAAATTTAATTATATAAAAAAAATGTAAAACATAATTAATCTAATCATATATTGAAACTATTAATTTCTACCTAAAAATGCTGGAGATTTTAAAAAATTATGGAATGAAGCAATTTCGGTATGGTAACACCGATTGCTATTTTATAAAGAAGTATAAAATCACAATAGATTTCAGTATTAGATTTGTTTACGCAAGTATAAACAAAAATAGAAATTTTAACAATTTTATCAGATTTTTTAATTGCAAATTTCTGAAATTTGCTTTGCGAATCCGAAACATGTTTGATTATTTATAAAAACTTGATCACGAGCGAAAAATGGTTGTCACACTATCTATCATCTGATATTGATATTGATAGTGGAGTGATTGATAGTGGAGTAGTGGACTGGTATTGATAGTGGATGTCGTAAAAGCCGACTAAACAATCTTTACACAAGTATAATTATAACATATATAATCATTCGATAACATCTGTATGGTTATTAATGATTTCGCCGTTATTAGAATCCATTTGTTTTAGGTTATTGAAGATATTATTTTTAGGATAGGACAATGTCTTTTGAGTCGGAAGATTTATTATCAAAATTCTCGAAAAACAAAATGTATTGTGATTTTATTTTACAAATATAATAGAACGGAGCATACTTGTAGCTAGAAAAATAAAAAATAAAATTAACACGCGGCGTAATTAACTAAGTGGTCCACATCTTGTATGGAGTGTAGTAGGTTCTGTTTTGGACTCGAAACAATTCTTTAAGCCACAAATAATTGTCTCAAGTTTGCATGCAATTTGTGACTTAATTGTTTATTTATTAAGAGTATTAGCATAAGGATGTAAGGATGTATTCCATAATCCCAGATTGTTGATTTTTTTTTAAAAAGTTATATTAAAAAAGCATAATATGGCCGATGTAGCGCGTATAGTTTCAGAAGCGGTATTCGTCGCGTTAGGTCGTGCGTTGCGCGTCGTGGCGACTTATCGAAGGCGGCGGCGGCCGCGCGCGACGCTTCATGCGCGATATCAGCTGCGCACCAACAAGGCCAAGGCCACCAGCCAGGCCGCGCCCAAACCTGGAACGAGGCCGCCCACACCGCCCGAATACTTGCTGCTCTGCTCGCATGTACCTATTTGGGACAAATTATTATTATTTATATATGATTTTAATTAAGAAAGTATTCCTTTATATCAGAACATAGAAGTGTGGTGACGGAGTAAGAATACAATTCACCACCCTCTGTCTTACCCGTGAGTGATCGTAAAATACGACTAAGGGATACAAAACGCCTATAACATTTACTCAAGAGAAGGATAACTCGAAACAAAACCCTATATCACTACGTCTGACCAGCGTGGTAGGCCAATTTTCCTCCCATTGTGGAGCAGGCCCGAGCCCAACAGTAGGACATACATATGTATGTCCTACTGTTGTTGTATATGAGATGATATCATCATCATTCTCCTACTCTTATCCCAATTACTTGGGGTCGATACAATATGTAGGTACTCTTCTTTCATAGTATTGTAAAAGTAATTGGCAATAATTTTATAACCGGTCGCCTGCCAGATGTCAACCCACATTGTGAATGTAATTGTTGACCAAACGGCATCAGATGGAGTTGGCTCAGGTCGATATAAGGCTCTTAATCGTCTTTTACGACACCTACGAGCAAAGTAAAGGTTGGTAGTATTCGTAGCCGCTACCACACAGCAATATATGAGCTGTTATAATGATGATAATATGAAAATAGTTTGTGTGTGTGTGTGTGCGTGTGTGCGTGCGTGCGTATGCATGAGTGTGTGTGTGTGTGTGCGTGTGTGCGTGCGTGCGTATGCATGTGTGTGTGTGTGTGTGTGCGTGTGTGCGTGCGTGCGTATGCATGTGTGTGTGTGTGTGTGTGTGTGTGTGTGCGTGCGTGTGTGCGTGCGTGCGTATGCATGTGTGTGTATGTGTGTGCGTGCGTGCATGCGTGTGTGTGTGTGTGAATGTATGTGTGTGTGTTTGCGCGTGTTTATGTGGGTAGGTATGGATATACGTCTAATGTGGATGGATGGTCTTCATATGTAACTAATAGTCTAGTTATAACATTCATCAGTATGATATGTAAATCATAAAAAATAATTAAAAAGTAAATAGCAAATTAAAATGTTAAGCAAAATGTAAAATAAAATCTTAACGCAAGTAAAATAAAATATTAAGAAAATAACAAAACAAATGTTAAGCAAATAGTAAAATAAATGTTAACGCTATTGCGTTAACATTTTACATATTTGTAATAAAATAAAATATGTAAAATAATAATAATAGTAAAACGTTAAATCAATAATAAACTTGTGAAATATGTTTATTTGTTACGAAACACATTTACCGTTAATGGTGAGGTTGTAGGCTTTGTCACCGGCGACGCCCGGCAGTACGTTACGGTCACAGGAGCGGGCGACAGCTGACATCGATAGATACTGGATCGGATAACCCATAGAGTCTGTAAAAAATGTAAATTATTTATAAAAACCCGATTACGAAACGAAAAATGATGTCACAAGCGCGGTTCAAACCCGCACCTATTCGGAGTACGGCCCAATTGTACCGGACAATGTGTAAACATTGTCCGGTAGATGGCACACGTCACCTTAAACACGCGCTACACGGTTTCAAACAGTGGTTTGAAGCAGAAAAAGCAGAAATACGCTTTGCTGGCTACATGGTTCAAAGCTAGTTTGAAACCAACAGTTTTCAGAGAACGTGGCGCGGATAGGACGTCTTTACGCTCGCGTACCGTATATTTACTACAATGATGTCATGGTGCCTTACCTATCAAAAGAACAAAAAAATGGTTACTCAAAATTTTTGTTCAAAGGCTCAAATGGGAGCCAGTCTGATGGTACGACATTCACGGAGACGTCATTTTATAAAATATTTATAAATATTATTTATAAATTATTTTTATTATTTTATTTTTTTCATTTTTATTTATTATTTATAAATAAAATATAGATGCTATAGTTGTATTGGAAAGTTGGGTTTTACACAATTTATTGAAGAAAAAGGCTTGACAATTTTTACTAAGGAAAAATTTTTTTGCTAAAACATCCCACGCATTTCTTTTTTGTGTAATAGTTTTATAAGCTTTACAATTTAACTCCCAAAGGCAGGGCAAGTCTTTGTATAACTTGAGAAGTTGAGTAATATCATCGCGATTGCATTCTGTCTGTTCACGCGCAGAACGTCGTCACGTGCGTCTACGCTCACCGCTACAGCGTGACTGTCGTACATTTGGTTTGAAGCAAGCGGCTAGATGGTTTCAAACAAGATTTAGACGAACGTTTGACCAGTGGTTTGTAGCGCAAGCCTCGCTACCAAGGGCGTTTAGAGGTCATGCGAAATTTGGCATCAAACATCTGTCTACACTGTTTGAAGCCGTTGCTTCAAACCACTGTTTGAAACCGTGTAGCGCGTGTTTTAAAGACGTAAATATGATACGAAGCGAGATTTGAATGTCCTACAATACTTCACGGTGGTGTAAATGGCAGCACGATTGGGCCGGACTCCCAATAGGTGCGGGTTCGAATCCCGCTTGTGACATCATTTTTCGTTTCGTAATCGAGTTTTTATAAATAATTAAGCATATTAAATGCTAAATTTCAGTAATTTGAAATGTAAATTAGTTATCACAAATTTGATATACCTACCGATAGATGGCATGTGGAATGTCATTAAAACAAAGATACAGGCGAAAAATTTTGTTGTTATACGTGGACCGCAGTCGTCTAACTTGGTAAGACGATTGGACCCAATTTCCAGTAGATGTAGGTTCACTTGGGAACGTGTGCCAATCGTATATCGCTTGTAAAACATACATAAACATACATACATATCATCACGCCATATCCCTTGCAGGGTAGGCAGAGAGAACAGAGTGCCAGAGAACTCTATCTTTGCATACTTCACTCGCTTCCTCAACATTCATAATTCTCTTCATACACGCTCGCCGGTTTCGGAGACTCTTGACTCCACCTTCCTTCAGTACATGACCGATCTGGTCTAGGTAGGTTAGACTCGGTCTCCCCCGGTACCTACATCCTTCCACTTTCGCATTGTATATCTTCTTAACCAGACGTTCGTTCGGCATTCTTTCCACATGTCCGAACCATCGGAGCATTCCCTTTCGCATCTTTACACCAATACTCTCTTTCATACCTACTCGCTCTCTTACGTCGTCGTTACGAATGCGGTCGGTCAGCCTAACTCCACAGATTTTCCGCAGAGATCGCATTTCGACCGCATTAATTTTACTCTCATACTCTTTTCTGCATACCCAACTCTCGCTTCCATACAGTAATGTTGGGACAAGCACTACGTTATGTATTGCTACACGTGCCTTCTGGCTGAGGTGGTGGCTGCCGAGAAGTTTCCCCAATGCTCCGTTCACTCTATTTCCCGCATTCACTCTTCGCTCTATATCAGTGGTGTACCTTCCATCTCAGCTAAATCCACATCCAAGATATACAAATTCATCCACTTGCTCTAGTACATCATTACCTATTGTTACTCTTACATCTGTTCTGGCTTCATCTCTTTCAAAGACCACTATTTTGGTTTTGCTCACATTCACGCGTAGACCTGCTTGTAAAACAAGTTTTTATAAATAATCTAGGATATTAAATGCTAAATGTCGGTAATTTAGATCAGTATGTATGAAATAGCAAATGAGCGGACTATTATAAAGTAGTGAACCTCTCCTCCCATTTGCTTTATTCTTAGGGGGCAGCTTACTCTCGCCGTATCGTTACTCATTCTTTGCAAAGATTACGATTAATGCTTTTATTTTTTTTTATAATTAACATTATCATGTCAGATATATATGTCATCATCTCATATATGTTCCACTGTTGGACTCAAGCCTCCTACACACTAGGAAGGAAATTGATCTAATATAGCACGCTGGTCGCAACGGGTTGGTACAGGGTTGTATTTCGAGTGTTCCTTCTTAGGGGCCGTTCAAGTATTACGTAACGCAATTTGGGGGAGGGGGGGTCTTGTTAAGTGTTACAATGCGTTACATAGCCGGGAGGGGGGTTTAAACGATGCGTTACGTAGCATTGTTTTTTTATTAAATGAAAAACTAGGGAATTATAATTTCCTAAGTTGACACAAATTTTTATTTTTAGATGATGAATAAACAACATACATATGTATTGCGAGTTTGGAATCTCTTTTTTTTATTTATTATTGCCTCAAACACGTTTAAAAACGGTCACTTGGGTGTTACGTAACGTTCATGGGGTACACACATACCTACGTTACGGCGCGTTACATGTGGGGGAGGAAGGATCAAAAATCTTCAAAACTTGCGTTACGTAACACTTGAGCGCCCCCTTATACATGTATGTTGTCTGCGTATTATATTCCTTAGTTGACTCTTCCACCATAGTCATAAGCAAATCTGTACTGTATTCTAACACAGTACACGGAATGGAGTCATCATCATCCTCATCATCTCAGCTCATATATGTCCCACTGTTGAGCTCGAGCCTCCTCCATAGTCGGAGGGAAATTGACCTAATACACCACGCTGGACAGACGTATTGGCATAGAGTTTAATTTCGAGTTTTCCTTGTCTTGCATAGATGTTATATGCGTTTTATATTCCTTAGTCGTCTCTTACGATCACCCATGGGTAAGAAAGGGGATGATGCATTGTATTCTTACTTTGTCATCACACGGAAAACGGAACGGAGTATTTTTTTTTAAAAGACCCCACTCTGCACTTTAATAATCCTTGTATTGCCGGGGACTTTACAAACCTACAATTAACCGAGACAAGTTACCTTCAGAACAACACTTTATTATAGCATGGAAAGTAGTCGGTATATTAACCACTACGCGATCTGTGAAGTTATGCTAGTGGTAAAAATTACTCACCATTCTTCATATAAGTATTGTATATGAAGCATAGCGCCCGCTGTTTACCCTGAGGTTTGACCGGGGCTGCCACCACGAGACCTTTGTTCCCTTCATACCAGCTACCGTAACACGTATACACTGCAACAAAAAATATTTTCTAGTGGTAGGACCACGCTGTTGACAGTTCTCTGTCTACAGCCGCGGGCTAGTCCGTCCGGGTTAGTACCACACTCTCGCGGAACATCGACGTCTGAGTATTAGCAATGTGCTATTGCGCTTCGTTCGGTGAGCGAGAGAGCCGAAAGTCCAACTAGGGGGGTTTGGGGTTTGTATTGGTAGGCAGCGGCGTAGCTGTACCCTTGGTATACCAAAGGTCCATGGGCGGTAGTAACACTTACCATCAGGTATGCTGCTTGCTCGTTTGCCACCATAAGCAATAAAAAACATGTTTGACAGAGGAAGAATTCGAACATATATCTAACTGGTTTACAATTTAAGCTGCTGTGGTAATTAGACAAAGTAAATTCAAATTACTGAAATTTTAAGCATTTAATATGCTTAATTATTTATAAATACCCGATTACGAAACGAAAAACGATGTCACAAGCGGGGTTCGAACCCGCACCTATTGGGAATCCGGCCGAACCGTGCTGCCACTTACACCATCGTGAACTATTTTAGGACATGCAAATTTCGCTTCATATTATATATTACGTCTTCAAGGTGACGTATGCCATCTATCGGACAATGTTTACACCTTGTATAGGCTTAATACTTCAAACTTTACAGTTAGAATTGTATTAAACGATGACACAACCTTGTTATTCAAATTACTGAAATTTTTAGCATTTAATATGCTTAATTATTTATAAATACCCGATTACGAAACGAAAAACGAGTAATCGGGTAACAAAATAAATTATTTTATTTTGCGATCTCATATTTTGCTCAAACTATGAATTTATCATTATCATCATCATCACAGCCCATAAATGTCCCACTGTTGGGCTCGGGCCTACTCCGTAATGGGAGGGAAATTAACCTACTATACCGCGCTGGTCAGATGTGTTGGTATAGGGTTTTGTTTCGAGTTTTCCTTCTCTCGCATAGATGTCATATGCGTTTTATATCCCTTAGTCGTCTCGTACGATCACCTACGGTTAAGATATGAGGTGGTGAATAGTATCCTTACTCCGTCACCACACGAGAATAAATTTATATATGTGCCAAAATATGGTATCTGTCAGTATCTGTTGTTGAGACAACATGGTTACCCTTTTATTGGTCATTTTATGGTCTGGTCGGCCACATAACTCACCGTATTCCCTTCTCATCACCATTGGACCGATAACTGGCTGGTAATGATTTCTAAAAATATTGCGCAACGTGGTTGGCCTAGAGCTGGTAAATTGACAGATTCTTGCGTTGCTAGGCAACGGCCTAGGTACTACTTACCCCTGATATTGAAAAGCTCCTGAGCGGCAGTAACACTTACCATCAAGTGTACCGCTTGCTCGTATAATTTTAAGAGATAAAAAACGAAAATTCATCTCGTACTCAATATATAATATTAAATTTACCTGCATTAGTGCAAGGCGATTGGAATTCGATCGTGTCCTGGGAGGCACCGCAGCCGATGCTGGCGCTGTCGTACTGTCCCATCACACACTCCGGTAGCTTCTCCACCACCTCCTCAAGGCTCGATTCATCTGGTACAAACGAATAAAAAAAATATTAGTATGGATCCGTATAATTACAGCTTTAAATAAATCTGAGCCATCTGATGGCGTTGCCGGTTATAAATCTGTTATTAAAACCCACCCAACAGACAATAAAATAAAAAATCCCTTAAATCTTTCCTTAAGGCCCTCAAGTCAATCACAGCACCACCTACTGGGTTCAATTAATAATTTAAATCATTACACACTAAAAATCATCAAAATCGTTCTAGCAGTTTTGGAGTTCATTCACACACATATAGAAGAATGAACGAATGACCTCTATTTGATCTTTGATGGCATGGCAGATGACACTTTGTTACTTATTCGTAGGTAACTTAAAAATCAATGTTGACCTTGAAACAACATTGAAAAGTTCAAGATCAAATTTAAGGTCACCGAAAGACTTCCAATAGAAAATATCATTTGATGTATTTTTTCATATTTCTGGTAAAAAAAATCTCTATGAAATATTTAGGGTATTCCATATTTAGGTTATTCCATATTTAGGGTATTCCATATAAAGATATACAAAATAAGGGTTACCTATGGTGGTCTGTTGCCGTCTCCGACGGGTGTCAGCCAGCGAATCCAATACAGTGAATCGTCCAAGGATAGGGCAACGAGTCGGCGACAATTTGTTGGCTGTGAATTTATAAAGAAAAAACATATTTTAAAATAGATTGTAGTGGTTAAGATTTACAACTAGAAGAATGACAATGTCAAATGTCATCTAATCAACTGAATTATTTGTAACTTTAATGTGCGCTATTATTAATATATATATATATATATATATATATATATATATATATATATATATATATATATATATATATATATATATATATATATATATATATATATATATATATATATATATATATATATTACGCTGTTTACTTCGCTGCATAACAAGAATACCACGCGCACGTGCTTGAGATCTAACGGCTCACTCTCTTTCTTTCTCCTACTTTCTACCTTAGTGTATATTTCTTTCTCTATACCTCTTGCGTTAGAATATTGGGCGCTACTCGTTGCTAACGCTCGCGCTGGCCTGTATACTACACGCATGCGTTCGAGTACCAATGCGTTAAACGTTTAACGCAACCTTATTGGAAGTCGCATTAGAAATTTCACTTCAATAAAGATTTACTCATTTTATAATAATAATAATACCTAATGTTTAAACGAGTACTAGACATATAAAATAAAAAAGATTTTTGCAGATCGAAGGACTGAAGTCATCCGGCGATTCCTTTCGTGACTAAGAACCGTTGAGCACGTATAAATCAAATACATACATGATAAAATCCGTGAAGTAATTTTATAATGATAAATGTCGTTTGCATTCGATTTTTTTTTTCTTAAGCGTATTATAACGCATAGTTTTTTAATGAAAAAATATTTATTTTTATAATAGAAAAGATTTTTTTATAAAGGAAAAAAAGTTTTTTTTTTAATAAAAAATACAGGGAACTTATATTTTTTTTTATAAAATACTAAGTTCATTAAACTGACTTCGGGCAGGTCAAAAACAAAATCAAGATATTAGATCTACTTACAGATAAGTGTGACATGAGGAGCGAGTTCGGGCAGGTCCCCGGCGCAGGCGGACCTCGGTGCGCTATACAGCCTCAATCCTAGCTGGAGCTCCAGAACACCGGCACCACGCTTCCACACGTGCAAACACACGTGTCCAGACTCACTGTACCGACAAACACACGTATTATTAATATATATAATCTACCTATATATACAGGAGCTCTTATCAATCATCATTCTCCTACTCCTATCCCAATTACTCTGGGTCGATACAATATGTACTCTTCTTTCATAGTACATATTGTAAAAGTTATTGGCAATAGTTTTATGACCGGCCGCCTGCCAGACGTCAACCCTCCTTGGGAATGTAATTGTTGACCAAACGGCATCAGATGGAGTTGGCCCAGATCGTTATAAGGCTCTTAGTCATCTTTTACGACATCCACGAGCAAAGTAAGGGTTGGTAGTATTCGTAGCCGCTACCACACAGCATTTTTTTTTTGTTGAAAAACAAATAAAAATATCACAAATAATATTATCATAAAAAATAGAGTGATTTTAGATTTTAACACGCCATCATCATCCACCAGTTCGTAGACAATCCACTGCTATACATAGGCCTCCCCAAGAGAATGCCACTTAAAACGATCGCGTGCCATTAATTTGCAGCCAACGGCTAGGACTTTTGAAATGTCGTCAGCTCATTAAGTAGGAGATTCTTTCTACGCTGCATCCTTCCATAACAGGATAACTGGTCTAAATTACTGTTAATATGTTAAAATTTTAAGGCAAGAAGTAACTGAAAGATATGTATATTATCATCCTCATTACCCTACTCTTATTTGTAGTCGACGCAATATGTACTTCTCCATCTATCGTACATATTGCAAAAGTTATTAGCAATAGTTTTATGACCGGCCGTCTGCCTGACGTCGAAGCTACTTGTGAATGTAATTATTGATCAGACGGCATCAGATAGAGTTGACTTAAGTACATGTAAAACTCATGGGCGTCTTTTACGGCACCCACAATGTAAGAGTTGGTAGTATTCGTAGCCGCTACCACACAGTAAAATAGTTACCCAGTAGAGATGGACGTTTTCAGATTTTTACACAAACCGATACAAATTCGATTTCTGATATTGAAATCGATTTCAAAAACCGATTTCAGAAATCGATTTCCAGAGCGGTTGGCGGAGCGGATTTACCTTAGTTTCGATCGATATTCGATGGTTTTAGTTATTTTAGCGTAGCATACGAAAAACGCAAACGAACGAACGCATTCAAAATATTTTTCTTTAATTTCTTTGTTGATTGGATTTAGGTGTACGATTTTCCTTCATGCTTTATCTAGGCTTAACTAGAGTACTAGACTAGCAAAAATGTTTTGTTTTGAATATGATACAAAACTTTCTGGCGTATTTAAAAATCGTCATAGGTATTTACAATGATTTCATGATTATATTATATAATGTACATTTTTTTGTATGGTTTTTTTCTTGCCATTTTACATTTAATAGTTATTTCTTATTTATCATCAAATCGTATGTATGATACTAACATACGTTAGTATAGTATTGAATCATAAAATACCTATCTTATTATATAGTTCACGAGAACACAAAAATAACATTACACGCACACCGCACGTGTCACCAAGGTCAAGTGTGCTTAATGCACACTTGACCTTGGTATAACTCTCCAATAATTCAAAAAATCTATTTTACAAACACAAAACTTAAACTATCATTAAGTATTGTGTAATATTATCATGGAAGTAGTTGCATTCTGATATAGATCTTATTCCCTGCCCCTTGTAATTCTGTTTCGTTTCAATCTGCCATTCATAGTTTCTTAGAAACCGTTAAAATCCAAAACTGATGACAATTCGCTTCATCTCTTTCACTGCACTAAACGCTTAGTTAGAATGAAAGGAGGCGAATTTTAATGAAATTCGCTTTCTCTTATTCTAACTAGGGGATCGATTGGCGGAGTGAAAGAGTTAGTAAGTTTTTAATTATTGGTTTGGTTTGCAAAACTAGCAATAGAAAACGATTGCGCGTGTTGATTTAGTTTCTGTCGAGATACGTTTTCTAAAATCAGCTTGTATATTGTTGAATATCGATACGATACGATTTCTGACTGAAAACCGATTTCAGATTCGTTTTGATATATCGAACGCATACCCACCCAGTGCATATGAGTAATTAATGTCCTGTCTATGTGATTATTCAGTCTGTTTTTACGTCTTCCACGGGAGTAAAGAAGTTATGGAAGCAATTTTCAATAATAATCTTACATCACTCGGAGCATTTTCTATATCTATATTGAACTGTGTCAGAAAAAGATTCTTTTTTAAGTAAATAACCATCTAAAAAGATTTTCCGATTGTAAAAAAAAATTTTTTTGTAGAAAAAAAAATAACTTTCTGCCTATGAGTTTGAGCAAATAAACGGACCTTTTTTTGTAGAGAATTTAATTTCCTATAAGATAACGTCTACAAAATTTGAGAAAAGAAAAATTATATTCAAATTAAAAAAATATAAAAATAATGTATAATATTTTAAATAGGGAAGTGGATCCCTCCATGTGCCAGGTAAATTTTTACCCAGCTCAAATTTTAGGTGATTTTGTCTATGAAAAGAAAATTAGATGCCTTAACTCAAAAAAAAATCTGATACAGTCTAATCTGTATGCTTACATCAGAGATGCGATTTATTTGAAATACTTCTATTTAAAATGCAAATACAAAATACCTATTTTGTATTTTGCATTTAAATACCTTTTAGTAAAAAGCATTTTGTATTTTATTTGAAATACCTTTCAAGATGTATTTAGCATTTTTAATATTCATTTCAAAATGCAAAATACTTTGTGATTAAGTTTAGCCAACCTTACCAGTCAAACAAAATGAAATGAACGAATGACGCTTGTATTGACGAAATTGACCGATAGAGGCACCTGCTAGCCATGCGCGCCCTTTTTTATTTGATTTGATTACCTACTTTTATGATATTGAAGTGTTGTTGTTATCCCAACAATACTGAAACGGCTATGTACTGTACTACAACAAGATAAGAGAAACGAAAAGTGAACCGAAATAAATGGCCACACAATTGGAAAAATGGAGCCATGGCTCTCTTTTCGTTAGTCTAGTTTTTTATATTATTTTAAGTGAGTATTATTATTATTAATAACATAACAGAATTTATTGATATGCGTACTGATAAATATGACCAAAATGTCATGCATAAGGTGCCATGTTATTAGACGTTTTTGTTTGGCTCGGCATTGTCTCTATTTCTAATGTTATGGCCGCACCTGCGTGTATCGTCCCGAAGTAATTTGTGGCGAAGCTTCGTACGTTTTCTAGTTTGGTACACTAGAAAATTATCGCGATAAAACTGTGGTCACATTAGCGACTTCGGTATTTTACATGAAGTATCGTGCAATAATTAAAGATGGCCGAAATAATTTTCATGCGTTTAACTATGAATGACGAATTGTTTTACTATTACATATACTACTACTATGCTAATAATTACATAATGATATTTTTGGATCCCTTCATAGATTCCGCTTCATAATGGTGTATAAATTCTAACACCATTTCACCACCCCACTCCATATTTATTGATTAACTGGAGATCCTCGAACGCGTCTAAACACAACGAAAATTTCCTCCGAAATGAAAAACGCTAGTCTGACCACAGAGCGCGATATATTAGCGCGCTAAAACCCTTTGACTTATCGCCACCCAAGCGATATTGCACACGAAGCCCGAATGTTCGCGACGATAGCCAATAATGACCAGTCACATCGGCGTGTATCGTCTCATTGTGCGAAGCTTCGTGGCGATACACGCAGGTGCGGCCCTAGCATAATGATAAATACCTAAAATAAATAAAAATTTCTGAGATATGGTCAAAAGGTATTTTATTTTGAAAAAGTATTTTGAAAATACCTATTTTGCATTTAGCATTTGAAATACAAAACGCAAAACTATTTGGTATTTTGCATTTGAAATAGTAAATCTGAAAAGTATTTTGCATTTTGTATTTAAATGCTTTTTTAAAACCATTTTGTACATCTCTGCTTACCATCCTCTAGTTAGATGAGCAACAAGTTTCACAAACTTCTCCTTCTGCTCAAGAATTGAATGACACACAATCCTTTTTTCATCATGGGAACCGTTGCCATTCTCAATCTGAAATCATCATAAATATAATTATCATCATAAATATAATTATCATCATATCAGCTCACATATTTCCGACTGCTGGATTCGAGATAATTCTACAATAGAAAGGCAATTGACCTACTTATAAAAAGCTAATCAGATAGTTTTGTTATAGGATTTTATTTCGAGATTTCCTTCTCTGTTATAGATGTTATATGCATATTATAGAAGTTCTATTCTATAGTTGAGTTTTAAGATACCCATAGGATAGAAAGGAGGCGTAATTACATATTTACGTATTCTGGAGGTTCCTCACTACATAGGAGTAAAAAAACTTCCTTATATCCTATTCCACCTTAGGCCTATCTCGTATTCCTTCCTATCTTTAAAAGGTGTGGTATATTGATTAACAATTGCAAGTGGTAGCTCTCCTTTCCTTACTTCATTTTTAAAATCGTTCGACCAACGAGCCATTTAGACCCGGTCGTTTTGACTATACAAATAACCCGTTTAAGGATTTAAAAATTACCTTTAAAGTGGCATTCTTTGTTGTGAAGCGGTACTCGTGGAGATGGTCGAGGCTGTTCCATTTGTGATGGTCCACAATCCAGCTGGGGAAGTGACAACGATTGTGTTCGTCGTCCACTGAAAATATTAAAGTATCTTAGTTATTTCTATTACTTTGTTCTTTTTTTTTAAAGACAAACACCATGCTCAAAAAATACTATTATTGTATACACAAACAAATAAAAGTCATTCGTGTGGTGACCGAGTAAGAATACAATTCACCACCCCCTATCTTACCCGTGGGTGATCGTAAGAGACGACTAAGGGATATAAACCACATATAACATCTATGTAAAAGAAGGAAAACTCGAAACGAAAGCCTATACCAACATGTCTAACCAGCGTGGTATAGTAGGTCAATTTCCCTCCCATTACGGAAGGACATATATGAGCTGAGATGATAATGATGATACAAATAAAAACCGGCCAAGTGCGAGTCGGATTCGCGCACAAAAGTTTAATCACGTTTGTTGTATGAGAGAAAATATAACCCATAAAATATTTGTTTTATTCTCTTTTTTAGTTTTTATTGTTATAGCGACAAAAGAAATACATCATCTGTGAAAATTTCAACTGTCTAACTATCATGCTTTATGACATACAGCCTGGTGACGGACAAATAAACGGACGGACGGACAGCGGCCTCTAAGTAAAAAGGCCCCGTTTCACCCTTTAGGTACAAACCCCTAAAAAAGAACACGACAGGTTAAATTTGTATAAAAATGGGTGACACAGTATGGGTTCTTTCCATTATCTTCTTAAGGGACGTTCTTAGTCGTCTCTTACGATCATCCATGCGTAACATTAGAATAGGTGAATTTTATTCTTACTCCGTCACCACACGGTAAATTAATCCCATACTCTGCCATAAGATTTATTAAGCCTTTCCAGCTTTCCATGACGAAGCGAAAATAACCTAATAAAAATGCTTAAATCACCACGCGTTATAGGCGGATTGGCGATCGCATTTGGTATACAAGTTAACCAAGAGAACGTTGCTGGCTCAGTCTTAGCAATAACCAAGCCTTTAGCCAGTTTTTATTAAAACACCCATAGGCAAATAAGGTTTGGCGAATTGGAATAGGTATTTTACTAACTATTAGTCAGCTTCATGGTGCGGCTCCCTTCGGCAGGTGATGTTAAACCATTGCAGGTCGCGTCCCCCGACTGTGCAATGTCATACGTCACAGTCTTCTCAGCATGGTTCCCTTTGTACACGAAACACCTGCAAATTTTAATAAATAAATATTTCTTCAGTCTTTTCTTTTAAGGTTAGTCTATAACACAAGTCCTGGTGATGGATGATAGAGAAAGAAAAAAAGCGTATGGAAAGGAAGGTATCCGTCGTCTTTCATATAGAGAAAACTATTGTATGAAGGCATCCATAATGGACTCTTCTGGATTAGTTATCTTGAAGGCAACTTGTCTAAGCCAAGCTGTTCTGAATGGGCCATTATTTGAATGTACCTGATGCCTCATCATCATCATCATCATCTCAGCACATACATATCCCACTGTTGGGATCGGGCCTCCTCCACAATGAAAGGGCAACTGACCTACTATACCACGCTGGTCAGACGTGTTGGTATAAGATTTTCTTTCGAGTTTTCCCTCTCTCGCACAAATGTTATATGCGTTTTATATCCCTTAGTCGTCTCGTACGATCACCCACGGGTAAGATATGGGGTGGTGAATAGTATTCTTACTCAGTCACCACACGGAAATGGCCTGATGCCTAAACGAAGTAAAATAAGCTTTGTAATGTAATGGATTGCATTCCTTCCTCTTTAGTCCATACCTATCCAAACGATGGATCCGATGGAACGTCAATGCAGGTCCCAAAATCCCCTATCCTATTTCTCCTCTCTTACTACTGACATCAGTGTATGGATTTTAATGATGTCTAATGTATACGTGTGTATTATACAATTAAAAAAAAATAACTGATACTGTAGCGGGTAGATAACTTTGTAACAACGATGACTTGTTGGACGTGAGACACCTCAGTCCTCCCGCGACCACAAACACTATAAAGTGTTTGAAACGTCGGGCAATTCAAAATTGAATACAAACGCGATAAAATCCATAAAAATAGTTTTATTTCAAATGTATGGATTTTATTCAAAAACGTATCAAAAATATTTTACCTGTACATATCCTCGTCAGTGGATATGGTGTTCCTTCTCTGCACCTGTGAGATTAGGCCAACCAAGTATCTGGTTGAACCCTCCTTCCACGTTGCCAAACATATCAACTCTTCCACTGGAAATAGAATCGAATATATGATATGAATGATTTGTAACATCTTTCGTTCTTGTCTGTAGTGGAAGTTGTCAAAATCGGCCGAGGTATCACCGCGGGAAAGGGCCTCAATCTTCATGGAAAATCATAACACAAAACTGTGTACTATATTATCCCATATTTTTAAACCAGTGATTTTTGTATATTTTCTATATTTTCGCAACGACACCAATAATGTCCATTAAGTTTAGCATGCTTTTTTTGCGGTGGGCTATGGAGTGGCCCCGCTCCGCCAAATCGGTCCAGGGCGACGGAAGAGACGGAGCACAAACCCATAGACCCACCCTGCAAGCACCTCTCTTCGCCGTGCGAGCGGGCCATTGGTACCCGATCTTTGTCTTCGGTGGCCCAAATTTAGCATGCTGGAGGTTTCAGGAGTGATAAATCAACCTGGCTTAGGTTTAATTTATAGTAAATTGAGTTTTATCACTGTTCTCAGCCAACGAAAAGGTATATTTTTTCGTTTGGAGGAAGCTTAAGCCCAGATGTGAGACGTATATTAGCTGAGATGTGATGAAGAGATTACAGTGATATGAACAAATAGCGCAGTGTAATAAATAGCGATCTCTCATGCCATATAGCGGATACGGTTAAGTAAGCAATACAGCAGTTGCATCAACTCTATTTCCTCGCAACTCTTCATCAAAATAAATCAGAATTTCAGAACCATTTCATAAGCAAATTAACTTCAATAAAACTACGTTTTTCTTTTCTTGGCCTATAGTAACAGACGAGCAAGTAGCTCACCAAATAGTAAGTGGTATCAGTCATTCATAAACAGCTGGGGCACCACCTAACATAAGGTTTGTGCCTGACGACTCTATGTTTACTCACTTTATTGGTAGGACCACGCTGTTGACAGTTCCCTGTCTACAACCGCGGACCGGTCCATCCGGAGTAGTATCACACTCTCGCAGAAGATCGACGTCTGAGTAATGGCAATGTGTTATTGCGCGTTCGGTGAGCGAGAGAGCCGGAAGCCCAACTGGTTGGGTTTGCGGTTTGTATTGTTAGGCAGCATACATACATACATACATACCATCACGCCATTTCCCTTGCAGGGTAGGCAGAGGAAACAGAGTGCCAGAGAACTCTATCCTTGCATACTTCACTCGCTTCCTCAGTATTCATAATTCTCTTCATACACGCTCGCCGGTTAGGCAGCAGCCTAGTCATATCCTTGATATTGCATAGGTCCATGGGCGGCAGTGACACTTACCATCAGGTACGCTGCTTGTTCGTTTGCCACCATTAGCAATAAAAAAAAACTCACCATTGCTCTCCGTGCCCGGCACATCGGGGCATGCCATATAGCGCAGCAGAAGCCGGGACTCGTCTGTACACGATTCAGCACGGGACGGTGGATTTGCACAATCACCGGTACCCCTGAAGACAAAAGTAATTAATATCCTTTAACATATCGACGATATATTCAGAGCCTTTCCCTGCAATGTTGTTGAGGGGAGTGATGGCTGCTCTAGTAGTTAACTCGTGATGGGATGCTACTTATGGGATCTGATCCAATTTTTTGCATTATATTATATTGGGGTTTTAACTGGATCACACTGGAGCTAAAACTTACTAAACACGTTGGTTTCTGATAACGCAGTACGAATACAAACATCAGCCCCTATTTTACCCGTGTATGTCGTAAAAGACAACTTAGGGATATAACTAACTGCATAGATGGCATAGTAGTTAGGATACCGACCTTCCGTGCTAGTGCTATGGGTGCGATTCCCAGGACAATACTTTATGCGATCCACAAAGTGTTGTTGTGAGTCTGGGTGTCATTTGTCTGCGTTAATTGCATGTTTGTATAGTCCCTCGCAATACAAGGATTATTTCTTTAGCACAAGGTGGTGTCTTTAAAAAAAATAACATCTATGCAAGAGAATGAAAACTCCAACACGTCTGACCAGCGTGGTATAGTAGGTCAGTTTCCCACTATGATGATGATGATTTGAATTTAATTTCTCCGTTTAACAGTAAATATAATCCAATCTTACCGATTGTAGGTGAATGTGAACGGCGCCGGGCGGAAGGGGCATGCCTCCGGCTGCGGAAGTGGATCCTTACGGAACATGGAGAAGAGAGCCGCATCACCCGTAATGGATTCACACATGGTCGACAGGTAATCCCGTTGACCGCAGTACGCTGAAACAGAATCAAGAATTAACTTTTTAGTATTCATCTTCATAGAATTAATTAACTCTCTTTCGATGAGAAAATGAAAGTTGAACGATTTAGAGATTTAATAATATTGTACAGTTTTCAGCCGTGGGCCAGTCAGTCCAAAGCAGTACCACAATCTGGCAGAAAAACAATATCTGAGCAGTGGTGATGAACTGTTGCGTTTCGTTCGGTGAACGAAAGAGTCGGAAGCCCAAATTTTTGGATAGGTTTTGGTTGATAGTCAGCCGTCTAGCTCAATCTCTGATATTCCAAAGGTGGCATGAGTGGCAGTAACAGTTTTGTTTGCCACCATAAGCAATAAAAAACACATCGGAAAGGCTTATATTGGATTACACGTATGAATCTTTCACTACTCAAGTATTATTGTGAACCATCATAGCAGCGACGGTACATACTTCTAGGAATATTAATTATAATAATGCCAACATAGTATTTATCGTTATAGCTATACATCATTCATCGTCTTAGCTGCCACATTCTATGTATTTCTTTATCGTAATAGGCAACTTTTACCCATTTTTAGTAACGGGTGATCTTGCGTATGATGACAGAGTAAGAATACATTTCACCACCTTCTTTCTTTCCCTATTGTGGGTATTGTAAAGGACGACTAAGGGATATGTCATGAAAGTTTGTATGGGGAGAAAAAAATTTTATCCATTATAAAAATTTAGTTCAAAATCTTCAGTAAAAATAAAGCATTTATTAATTTCAAAATAGGTGTTTAAATTTAGGGTTGAAACTTATTATTTATTTTGTTATTTAAATACAAAGCGCCATTCAATATAGTAATGCTTTTTTTTGCGGCGGGCTTTGGTCTGCTCACACCCCGCTAAATCCGTCCGGGGCGACAAATTTAACGGCGCACCATCGAGCGGACCACCGGAATCCGGTTTTTGTCTTCGGTGGCAATATGGTAATGCTGACCAACATTCTGGGCACATTACCAGTGACGCCGAGGTAATTTTTGATGCCTGATAGCCTATTATTATTCTCAATTTTAAAAATATTTTAATTTTAAACTTACCAAGTTAAATGGAAGTGCTTAATTTTTAAATTACAAACTCATAGACTCTTTACGTTTTTAAAATAAAAGATTAGATAATGCGAAAAAGGACGCTCATACGAAAGGTAGAAAATAAACGGGATATAAAAGGAAGTATAGTTTGTAGACTGAATATATATTTTTCTTTTTTTGCCAGACTGGCTCTTGGGTTCCCCCAGAGCCGAGCCAGTTACATATAGAGACCATACAAACGACAGTAAAGATAGTTGAATGAAATGTAAAAGAGAGATTAGTAACAGATAAACGACAGATTATTCAATGACTTACTTTCTTTGTATTGTAATACATATTTATGCTTCTCGTGTATCACTAGACATCGGTAGCAATCCTCGAATCTGGAAAAGTATTAAAACAATCATGTAGCTGCGTATGTAGGTTGAAATTGTGTAACCACCCCTTTCATTCTCATGGATGTTGCAAAAACAGACTCGGGGATTACCAGGCGTATGGGCAACAGAACTTTGATGTGACCGAAGTCGCAGACAAAGGCCTAGCGCGAAACTTAAGAAAAAACACAGCACACACATAAAATTAAAAAACCACATATTATTTATATTCGAACTCAAAACAACAATTCATGTATCGCAAATGGAACATCGAATCCCAAGCGGGCATCGAACCCGCGACGTTCAGCACTTAGGGCCTTTATTTAAATCGCCCCATTTTCTGTACAAAACACGAATTCAGTTCAGAAAATGAAAATGTTATTGGCACTCACTTGTCGTACACCAAGAATTTGTCGTTGGAATCTGTTTCGGCGCAGTCCCCTTTGCCTTGCATGGTTGTGGAGTTGATGTAGATGAGACCCGCCGTACCAGATTGGAACCAGCCTCCGGTCCAGCTTGCTGGGAAATTGCAGCCGCCACCTGAAAGTAAATATACATACATACATACATACATATCATCACGCCATATCCCTTGCAGGGTAGGCAGAGAGAACAGAGTGCCAGAGAACTCTATCTTTGCATACTTCACTCGCTTCCTCAACATTCATAATTCTCTTCATACACGCTCGCCGGTTTCGGAGACTCTTGACTCCACCTTCCTTCAGTACATGACCGATCTGGTCTAGGTAGGTTAGTCTCGGTCTCCCCCGGTACCTACATCCTTCCACTTTCGCATTGTATATCTTCTTAACCAGACGTTCGTTCGGCATTCTTTCCACATGTCCGAACCATCGGAGCATGCCCTTTCGCATCTTTACACCAATACTCTCTTTCATACCTACTCGCTCTCTTACGTCGTCGTTACGAATGCGGTCGGTCAGCCTAACTCCACAGATTTTCCGCAGAGATCGCATTTCGACCGCATTAATTTTACTTTCATACTCTTTTCTGCATACCCAACTCTCGCTTCCATACAGTAATGTGCACGTGCCTTCTGGCTGAGGTGGTAGCTGCCGAGAAGTTGCCCCAACGCTCCGTTCACTCTATTTCCCGCATTCACTCTTCGCTCTATATCAGTGGTGTACCTTCCATCTCGAATCGATCTCGATTTATTAATATTAAGTGTTATGATAATTTTTATACCTAATATAATGCTGTCACAACTTACCTCGGTAGTAGGAGAGTTGTGACAGGGGGAGTGGTCTTTAATTTTGTTGATTTTCTCAGAAACCATAATACTTAAATTGGTTTTGGTGATTGGTTTGAAAACAGAAGGAATGCCGCTAAATTAATCACATAGGTCCATAACTGTGGAATGTTTCTTGAGCGAAATATGGCCCCAAAAGTAAAAACTGTCACAACCCTCCTTGGCCTCCCCTACAACCGTGTCAATTGCTCTCTCCAGATCCACAAAACTGCAGAAAACCCTCTGACCTAGAGCCAAATGCTTCTCCACAATGTTGCGCAGAAAGAACACTTGATCCATGCATCCTCTTCCACTCCTGAAACCTCCTTGTGTCTCACACAGTAAACCATCGGACACCATCTTCATTCTCCTTTCAATAATTTTACCATACACTTTTGCTGCCAAACTGATCAAGCTTATGGCTCTGTAATTTGCGCAGTCATAACGTGAACCCTTGTTTTTAAACAAAGGCACGATGACTGCGCTATTCCAGTCCCCGGGAACCATTCCCGAGCTCCAACATAAATTGAGGAGCAACAGGAACGCCTCCCGGACACAGGAGCCACCAAGCTTGATCATCTCGGCAGACACCATATCAATGCCCGCTGCCTTACCATTTTCAAACTTCTTATCGCCCATTCAACTTCATCCATACTGATGCCATCGGAGGAAGCCGTTGTCGAATGTTGATCTAATAAACCACATGCCACACCGGCACCAACCGTAGCATCCGCATACATATCGCCAAAATATTCACTCCATCGGCTTAACACGTCTTGTGTTTGTGTAAGAATGTCTCCACCTTTAGATCTTATTTTATTCATTCTGAAGGCTGACCAACCACCCCGAGACTTCTTCACCTCCCTCCAAAAGAGTTTGGTGTTACCCTCGAAGTTTTTAGTCAGCCTATCTTCTGCACTCATACTTGCTCTATCACGTTTCTCTTTCACTAAGGCCTTGGTGTCATTCTTACATTGCCGATATATTTCTTTCTTCTGTTCAGTTATACTGTCATTCAGATTCAAAGAAGAGACATAGTCCAGCCACGCTTTCTTCTTTTGCTCTACGGAAGCTGCCACTTCCGCATCCCACCATGCATCACCATTTGTTTTTCTATGCTTCTTTGAACTTCCACATACTTCTTTTGCTGTTTCTACCATACTCTCTTTCAATACTCTCCAGCATTCTTCAATGTCCGATTGCGGCTGGTTTGCCATCGTCAGCCGTTCTCAGACACCCTCTGCATACTTTTCTCTTACACACTCTTCTTGCAACCTTTCAACCTTTATTCTTTCAAGCCCTCCGAAGTGTGGACACGCTCTCGCCAGTGCCTCCACTTTCTGAACAGACCACTAAATCTCGCAATAACAAGATAGTGGTCCGTATCGACTGTGGGGCCCCTGTAGGCTCTTGCGCCCAATATTTTGCTTCGGAGGCGAAAGTAAATATAATATGTAAATATATTTTTGAAGGATGGTTAGCTGTGTGGTAACGGTTACGAATACTACCAACCCTTACTTTGCTCGTGGACGTAGTAAAAAACGACTATGAGCCTTATAACGACCTGGACCAGCTCCATCTGATGCCGTTTGGTCAACAATTAAATTCCCAAGGAGGGTTGACGTCTGGCAGGCGGCCGGTCATAAAACTATTGCCTTTTTATAACTTTAACAATATGTACTAAGAAAGAAGAGTAGATACATATTGTATCGACCTCAAGTAATTGGGATAAGAGTAGGAGGAATGATGATTTCTGATGGATGGTGTTGCAGTAACTCGTGAGTGGGGTTTTAGGTATAGATCGGCTATATTTTTTTATATTATGAATAAAAATATTACGATTCGAAGGGGAATAAATGCGATGGTTTGGTTGTTCAGTATTTAGGTAGGTACGACAACGGTTTAACTGCCAAACTGATTTTGATTAAGTTTTATTTGAATGTAGTTTGGCTGTCCGTGTGGTGACGGAGTAAGAATACAATCCTCCACCACCCCGTACCTTGACACGACCTATTTCCATGACATCTGTAGTGCTCAAGTGACTATGTTGTGTCATTTTAGCTGCGAGACTTGTAAGATTTGCGAGACTTTTGCTGCAAGAACTTTACTAATACTTGAGTGTGCACTAGACCAGGTAGCAAGACCAAGATCAAGACAATACCAAGTCTCGTCATGGTCTTGCATTTGGACAGCATTAATTGTTATTTAAGAGAAATAATTTAAAAATATATTATTTGCTAGTGTATATAATATACTTTAATCAAATGACGCGAGCAAAGGCGCGGGTTAAGCATTGTAATTAACATACTAAAAATAAAAATTAAAAATAAATAGTTCACTTCCTAAAATAACCACCCCATTGAAATCCAATCAAAATCACACAAAACCGCAATTGAAAAACTACCCTCGCATTTTGATTACAATCAAATGTATTGGGGTCGATTTAAATGGGGTCTAGACATAAAAGAATCTAAGTCTAGTTTGAAAACCTAGCCTAAGTCCTGGTGGGCTATTGTTCTTACATTTTACGCGCTAATTCGCGGTTATAAAGAATTAAATGTGTGTCGTATGGTACAAGAGAATATCTTTAGCGATATGCCCCCTATTTTTTTACAAAAACTATATGAGAACGCACCCAAATTTATAATTTCTTGTTTTGTTTCTTTTAAACAATCTCGAATAAACCTCTCTCTGTGGACCACTTGAAACATATTTTTTTTATTGCTAATAGTGACAATTGAGCAAGAAGCGCACCTGATGGAAAGTTTTACTGCCGCCCTTTGGAGTAACAATGGGTGGACCTTTGGAGTACCAATAGTAGAGATAAGCCGCTGCCTACCATTGAAAATCTAGGGCTGTCAGCGCTCTCGCTCATCGATTGAAGCGCATAAAAAATTGTTATATATACCAGTATATGTAATATATTATATATAATGTAAGGGTTGGTATTATTTGTAGTCGTCCTCGCCAAAAACAACTATAATATAAAAAATATCCGTGTGGTGACGGAGTAAGAATACAATTCATCACCCCTTATCTTACCCGTCTGTGATCGTAAGAGACGACTAAGGGATATAAGACACATATAACATCTTGGCATGAGAAGGAAAACGCGAAAATAAATCCTATCACGACCCAACACGTCTGACCAGCGTGGTATAGTAGATCAATTTCCCAATTATGAAGGAGGCTCGAGCCCAACAGTGGGACATATATGAGTTGAGATGATGATAAAAAATATATCGCCGTCAGTTTATACCACGGGCGGCTCAACATGCGAGTAATATATAAAACATTTGTCACCATTGTACTGTGCCTTTTGTTTCAGCGGGGATTCAACTCCAGGTGTTAGCTGACTGCCGACTTTAGGGTACCGCGTACAATAACTATTGTATAATTTTATTAATTAAAGCTATTTGATATAATTTTACATTGAAATAATCCTAACTAATAGAGTTTGTTTGTTACGATTTCACGTGTAAACCACTAGAACAATTTTAAAAATACTTTCACCAATGAAGAATTACATTATCAGTGAGTAACATAACATATTTTATCTCCGTATTTTCACGGTAACGAAACCTATGTGGGTGAAACAGGATTTTTTTTAGAAAAACAGTAGTATATAATCGAAATAAAAGTGCGATGCAGAAAATAGGTATAGCGACATCTATCGAGCTACACCGACATCTCAGCCATGGATATAAAAAAATTGCTAATCCTGTAAGTATAATGAATGGTACAAACTATTTTAATTATTACTTTGTCATTGGTCCTTGATAAGTATATAAAGTTTAGGATAGGACGAAAATCACGTATAAAAATTCCATTACATACAAACCTAATTAATATAAATGTAAATATTTCCAACGTTTACGCGAGTATTACACATTTGAAATAAAAACTATTTTTACGGATTCTATCGCGTTTGTGTTTGATTTTTGATTACCCGACGTTTCGAACATTTTACAGCGTACGTGATCACGGGAGGACTATGATATCTCACGTAGAACAAGTCATCGTTATTACCCATTACTATTAAATTTGACCCACATTTATTGATATAATAACTAATAATGTAGCGGTCACTGTGTGGTAGCCGCTACGAATACTACCAACCCCTACTTTGCTTGTGGATGTCGTAAAAGACGACTAAGAGCTTTACATCGACCTGGACCAAATCCATCTGTTGTCATGTGGTCAACAATTATATTCCCAATCAGTTGACGTCAGGCAGGCGGCCGGTCATAAGACTATTGCCAGTAACTTTTGCAATATGTATAAGTACATATAGTATCGACCCCAAGAGGCTGGGATCAGAGCAGGAGAATGATGAACTGATACTGTAGCGGGTAGATATAAATCTCTATAATAACGATGACTTGTTGATCGAACTAACTAAGTAATAAAACTAACTAACCTACCTAGACCAGATTGGTCAGGTACTGAAGGAAGGTGGAGTCAGGAGTCTCCGAAACCGGCGAGCGTGTATGAAGAGAATTATGAATGTTGAGGAAGCGAGTGAAATATGCAACGATGGAGTTTTCTGGCACTCTGTTCTCTCTGCCTACCCTGCAAGGGATATGGCGTGATGACATGTATGTATGTACTTGTTGGTCGTGAGACAACTTATATATATTTTTTTAAATAATATAAACGTGTTTTAAAAATAAATAAAACTAAAAAATATACAGAACCATAAAATAATTATTCGTTCACAAAATCCTTTTAGTTAGTCCATTAAATATGAATGTATTCTTCAGTGGACATCCGCCTATTGTTAGTTTTACAATATCTATATTATATTTATACAGCAGGGCTGTCAATCTGTCATCACCAATTATTATGACGTCGGGGGTCGTACAAGACGAATAAGAGATATACATATTATAATATCTTTAATTGAGTAATTCTTGAATATGTATTTATATATTCCTAAATTTTCAGAATCTCTGTAACGGTTCCAGCGATTTAACTAAGTTTAATCTATAGAAAATATTTTATCAGTGTTTTTAGCTAACGAAAAAACATAATATGTCAATCAAATCATCTCAATCAATCAAAGTCACTATAATAATTAGAATTTGAAGGACCAAATTTGGTCACTGTCAACAAGAATAGAAATAACTTGGAAAATCGAATGGTCTCACTCAGGTAGCTCCAGTTCCAGCCTTGGTTTTCTTTTTTCAATATATATTTTTTTTTCTTATTATTTTGTTAATTATTTTTTTAATATCAAAATACTATTTCCAAAGAAAGAATAAAAAGAAAATACTTTATTATCATCATCATTCAGCTTTCATTCAGTCTTTTGTCATTGCCGTCGTTGACCTTTTGCCGTCCACAACTGGTCATAAGTGTAAGGGAGGCATTACACTTCTTATATAAAGGAATAGTGCCGTAAAAAATGCTAAAATAAAAAAGATCACGTGATTAATGGACGTTCTCTATCTGCAAACGATTCTAACAAATACAGATAATTGTAACTGTCAAATAATAGACAAATAATTTGCAATAAAATAATATTGTGACTATAAATGGAGATGGAAGCTATCCTATCTTTTAAGTTGGATCAAACTACACATGCTGTGCAAATTTGATTAAAAGCTGTTAAGTACTTTAGGAGTCTATCGCGGACAAACAACGTGACGCGTAATTTATATATACATATATTAAAATAACCCAATGTTACCCAATCCAATACTCAAATACGAGACCACAATTGACAAAATTAATATATCGAAGCCGTCAAATATTAAATGAAACAAAATAAGGAAACATTAATATTGGATATAATTAATACAATTCCATCATCACGTTGATATGAAACAAAAATTTAATTTATTCGCAAGCGGGTAGGTAAGCTATTCGGGCGATTTGTTATCGAATTAATTGTAGAAACCCCCACCCCACCATCGCACCCTATAATTTCACGAGATGTCATCACAAAAAGCACTCGACAGGTGAATAAATATAATATAACAATTAATAAATATGGCCAACAATTAGTTTCAGAAATTGCAGCGTCAAAAACATATTTTATTGGATGACAGACTGTTAGACAATTGCTTTATGAGTTTTCCGTGAATCTATACGTATAGACAAACGAGTCATTTGTTTGTTTTTGGGTTACAGTTTTAAATGGCGCTGTCACCCGACAGTTATAATTTGAAAATTTTGTAGGACTTGACAGGAATCTGAAAACGTCATGTGGTGCTCTTGTATTATATTCGATATCTTAGTGTTTTAACGTGTTATATTAGATAATTTTGATGGCATTTTATTTAATGTGATGCGACAGAAGTGCTGGGATGTAGTGAATATAAAAGTGCTTTACAATTCCTACAAGATACCATTAATAGTGTGGTCACTGTTGAAAGTGACAATTTGACTTAGACAATGACTAACCTGAAAAGACTATAAACGTAAAAATAATTATAACTTGACACTGGCACTAATAGCTCGTATAAGTAGCTGATTGCCAATACACAAAGAGAAGAAGAAGATATTGTACACGAAAATAATATAAAGAAATGAAAAACGAATATATATTATACTTTTTTTTTTTTTTTTTTGGGGCGGGTTACGGTCGGCACACTCCTCGCACCACTCCGTCCGGGGTGACAGAGGGGCGTAAGCATGCACACCCATAACCCACCCGTGACGTCGCCTTCGTCGTTGGGCCAACCACCGGAGCAGAGTGACTTGACGTCAGTGGTTGGCCCGACGGAATACCCCTGAGTACCCTCTCCTCGACCGACGTCCCCCCCTCGGGTAGGATGTCGGTCTTTCCTCACGCGGTCGGCCTCTCGGCGGGTGACGGACTAAATCCCCGATCCAGTCACCCGCAATATATATTATACTAACTAAAGGTTGACATGAAGCAGGCTATAGTCATAGAGCTATTGGCAATAATAACTTTTACAATATGTACGATGAAAGTGGTACATATTGCGTCAACCCCAAGTAATTGGGCGAAGAGCAGGATAATGATGAATAGGGAGCAAAACCTATCCTTACATTACACTTACGCCCAAAAGATTGTATATAATTATTCTTATTGGGGATAGGCTTATAGAGTATACGCTGGTCACGCCCCGTCCAAGCCGCCCGGGGCGGCGGAAGGTAGGATGCAACCTATATCCTGATGCATTACACCTTACCGTATTTACCACCGGACCGAGTGTATACAGTTATAATTACTTTTTAATTCTTACGTATTATGGGATTATCCATGTGGTGACGGAGTATTATTAACCAACCCCTGTCTTGCCTGTGGGTGTCGCAAAGGACGACTAAGGAATATAAAATACAGTTAAAAAAACCCTATACCAAGACATTTCATCAGCGAGATGTCAATTTCGCTCTTGTTGTAGGGGAGGCTCAAAAGTGAGACGTATTTAAGCTGAGATGATGATGATGAGGTGATGATTAAGAGAGGGAGAAACTATTCGTTCGTACCGATTACTGCTTTAACAGTGTACACTTAGTGCTATGATTTTCTTTTTTACCGGCTTTTTAAATTCCACGATCCTGGTATAACTCATATCGAATTCCTCGCTTCATTCTCACACATCAGTCTTTATGCCCTACGGTTGGGGGTACTTTTAGTCTGACCATTCACTAAGACATCATTAATTCGATTAAGTAACTTTTTTTGTAGTAGGCTATAGTCTAGACATTTCTCGCCAGTTATATTCGGGGCAACGAAAGCGCGACGTGCGACCACATAACCCACCGTATTCCATTGCTATCGCTATTCGACTGGCCACTGGTACCGACTCCTTGACTTCGGTGACGAGCCTGGCGGGTTACCCTTTCGGGTACCGTCTCCGAATTTCAGTTCAATAACCTACGACGTAGTTTTTCCTCTTGTAACGATCCTATTCCCACTTGTTCTGATACATTTGTTTCCACAATCTCTCTTTACAAATTCTTTTAAAAATACAAATAAGTTTAAATATAAGCCTGACTAATGCAACCACCTTATCATAACTACACTAATCGCATTTGATACACTAGATGGAAATATATAGTTTCTCTAGAACCGAACGGAATTCAATTAGCTTTCAGAACCGAGCGCCTTGGGGGGAGTCATTATGATACGACTTGTGTGTGGAATATATATGCATATGTATCTAATCCAAACTTAATATATGGTAACTCCAGATGTGATAAAAGAAAGAAAGCAATCATTTCTTTTAAGTGTCAATTAGTTTCTTTCAAAGTGCTTCCACATCCATCAGCCCGTAAACGTCCACTATTGGACATAGACCTCCCCACGAGACTGCCATTCAAAACGGTCCTGTGCTACCTACATCCAAAAGTTTCCTGCGATCTTCATGCTATCGTCAGTCCACCCAGTAGTGGATTAAAGTGCTTGCATACATAGCAAACATTAATATAAAATAAATAAATAATCTAAGCTAAAAAAAAACAACGAGCATTACAAGAATTTTCAATAAAAATTCTAAGTAAACCCGACATAGCAGAATTAATTAAGATAAATCCAATGAGCCCTTTTTTGCGGTGGACTATGGTGTGGGCACGCTCCGCCAAATCAGTCCGGGGCGACGGAAGAAACTTCGCGCTACATCATAACCCACTCTGTAATGGGCCTCTCATCGCCGTGCGAGCGGGTCACCGGAACCCGATCTTTGTCTTCGTTGGCAAATGATCCCTAGCCCTACCACAGTACGTAAATATCGACTAAGGGTTCACCGGGAGGGATGACAGCAGCTCTCTCCTAGGAAACGTATAACACTTCAATGCAATCGCCAAACCGCCTACTAAGCACGATGATTACAACAGGCTGGACGTTAGCCTCCCACTTATGAGTGTATGAAGGAAGCCTACGACCAGCAGTGGAGACAACATTGCGCTAAGGAAATAATCCTTACATTGCGAGAGAATTTATAAACATAAATTATACCCAGACTCAGGACCACAATTTATGGATTACACAATGCAAAGTCCTGCGTGAGCAAAGATTCCGCGATACTTGGCATAGCATATCAGTATTTTAGACATTATGCCGTCAACGTTTGACAATCCCTTTTTTTTCGGCGGCGGGCTATGGAATGGTCATATCTTGCTCGATCCGTCCGGGGCGACAGAAAGAACGGCGCGCGACCCCATAGACCCGACCTACAGTGTAACTCTCAAGGCCGTGCGAGCGAGCCACTGGTACCCGGTCCTTGTCATTGGTGACCCTCGCCCGGCGGGTTACCCTTGCGGGTATCCTCTCCAACATTTGTCAAATTTAAGATGATCTTCTTATCTAACATACCTCAGTGTCCGACACTACAGGTCTTCATCAGTATGTGCTGCTAGTGATGACATATGACACGAAAACGTGGTCCCTAAATGTAAGCCTTATAACCAAGCTCAAAGTGGCTCAGCAGGCTATGATTGGGCTTCCTCTATAAGAGAGAATCCTGAATACAAAAATCTGCAGAACTCGTGTAACCGATATAGTATGAAGAATTAGCACGCTGAAGTGGCAATGGGCAGGGCACATCGCTCAGCGAACCGACAACGATTGGGGAAGACAACAAAGGTTCTCGAGAGGCGAACACGTGTAGGACGCCCCCTATCAGGTGGTGCAACACCATTGTGAAAGTTACTGGATGTTGTTGGACGCGGGTGGCAGGAGACAGAGTTTTGTGGCGTTCTATGAGAGAGTTTTCCATAAAATATTACTTCCATAGTGTAGAGGTGTCTTGAAAACAAAGTCGTTGAGTAGATATCAACGGAAAAAAAGGCTCATACATGACCTAAGGCTCATGCCAGGTTCCGCCGTAGTAGAGTAAAAATAACATGCATTACTGAAAATAACTTGAATAATTCACTATAAAATCAACCTGTCCCGTTTGAAAGCGCCCCGTCTGGTTATAATATGATTGAGTTTAATTTTCTGAATGTCTAATGTCGAGTACATTGCTGGCTTTGTTCAACTTTACTTTCCGTCTCACTCGCACGTAAGAGCCACGTATGCGTCAAAAAGAGACGTATATATATTTCACAGTAACGATTGCACCTCATTTATAAAACGTCCTCCTAATATTACATCAGGTTTTAATTAATTTCGTATAGATTTAAGCAGTATGTGAATATGGCTGCCTTTTGAATTTAAAATAGAATTCTAATAAAAAAGGTTGGAATAATTAATTGGACTAAATTCGGCTTCCCTTCTTTTTTCCTTTAGGCGGTATACACCCTACTATTAGACGCAGATCTCTTCCGTAATATAAGAGAAATTATTCTAATGCCTGATTAAATAAATTGGTATCTGGTTTTAATTCAAATTTAATTACTCTTCTAGTTATGTTATACTGGTGACCTACCCTCAATTTGCTTCAAATTTAGTAAGATTATAAAATCGAAAATATGCAAATTAAAATACAACTTAGCAAAATGATTACAACCAGCACGAGGTGTAAATTTCAACGTGACCTCTCAACGTGATCCTGAAAAAAACGTCTCAACAGAGTTAGGTTGGGGGTAACGCAATATGAACCACCACAATAAAGGATCAAATAACCCATTATAATTCGCACATCTGTAACTCTGTTCAAAGTATAATACAAAATTTTAACAAAAGTAAAACCGTCTGTAAAACAAATATTTTCGTGGATATTGCAAAATCCTTGTTGTCCTTGTAGCGGAAACGCCAAAACAATGAGCATCAGCTGTTGCTGGGTACCTTATAACACCTAATACACTTGCAAACGTGGGTATCAAGCTTGCGATTAAAGCGTTCTCCCTTTGGAAACGCCAAAGTCCAGTAATTTTTACCTGCAGTGACGAAGTAAGAATACAATTCATCAAACCCTATTTTGCCCGTGGGTGTGGTAAAAGAGAACTAAGAGATATAATACGCTGATAACATTTATACAAGAGATAGAAAACCCAATAGCAACCCATTTAAATAGTATTGTAGGTCAATTTGGCCGTTCATTGTGGAGGAGGCTGGAACCCAGCAGAGAGACGTATATGGGCCGAGATGATGATGTCCAGCACTGGACGAGCATAAGCTGGCGAGTAGAGAAATGGTAATATTCAATATAGCCTCGTTTATTAAACGCAGACTGTTCTACCAAAAAAAAACTAACAACGAAGTGAAAAACAAAATCAATTATTCTCATTCGATAATTTATTCACAAACAAATAACAACGGCCAATTAAATCACGAAAAACAAAGGGCTTCAGTAAACAAGATATTTTCGCGCGCAAAAATAGTCCGCCATTTTGCATCGCGCGAATCTACAAACCCGTTCCATATGTACTTGATCAAATTAAAAACACTAAAAGGCACTTGAAAAAATATTAAAATACTGTATTTTTTTTCATTTCCGTGTAGTGACAAGGTAAGAATGTAATTCAGCATTCACTTTCTTGCCTTGGGTGTCGTAAAAAACGACTACAGGATGTGATATGCAGAAAACATCAATGTAAAAGAATAACAACTCCAAATAAAACCTTATGTCAATTCGTCTGACTAGCGTGGTATAGTCGAGCAATTTCTCTCCTATTATGGAAGAAGCTCGAGCCAAATAATTGGACTTATATGAGCCCAGATGTATCTTTATATTTGCCTGTTATCTGATTCGACGTGTAATGACAGACTAAAAGTACACCGTGACACCGCCATTTATTGTTCCATGGTAATTATAAAAGGTAGCTTAGGACAGCAGAACGGTCTTTGCAAGTGTGGCAATCAGGGCATTATACCTTATATGTCCAAAAGTTGATGTCAGCACCTTACGGGCTGTGGGACATCAAATACCACTATTAGGTTCGCGATGGAAAAAAAAATCCTCTAATATGATCTGGATATTGTAGGATGGTGGTCAACTGATCAAACAGGTTGGCATAGGGTTTAATTTTCAGTTTCTGTGGTTGAATTATGTTATTATAATTGTATGATGCTATGAATTTTGCTGTGTGGTAGCGGCTACGAATACTACCAACCCTTACTTTGCTCGTGCTCGTGCTCGTCGTAAAAGAAGCCTTATAACGCGGCCAACTCCACCTGATGCCGTTTGGTCAACAATTACATTCCCAAGGAGGGTTGACGTCTGGCAGGCGGCCGGTCAAAAACTATTGCCAATAACTTATACAGTATGTACTATGAAGGAAGAGTACATATTGTATCGATCCCAAGTATTTGTGATAAGAGTAAGAGAATGAAGAATTGTATGATGCTATGACGAATCTTATGTTTCGATAAGACTTGGGTTATTGAAATACTACCGTGCGTAGAGACAAAGAATGCCATGGATTGCCATACATTACTATCAGTTCAGTCATAAAAACCAGTTAAAAGAGCACCAATAAAGTGCAGGCAGTAGTGTTCTCTTGGGAAATTCGTAAAATCTTTTGATAGAAATACAATGAACCGTATTGGTCCTATGGCATTTAAAAAAAAAGAGATGGACCTATGCACATAATTAAACTATGACTCAAGTGAAGCTGCCGGCAATGCGCTAAATAAAATCTTTAAATATAAATTAAAAAAAAAAGCAAATAAAAATCTATATTAACTTTTAGTTCAACTACTTACGGAACAGAACACCTATAAACAAAACCGCCATGATGGATGCTAAAGGAATAGCGCGGAAATATTTCGATGCTAATTAATTAGCGTTTTTTTTTTGTTATATTTTTACCTGTTTCCGTTAATCCCTCGTGATGGCTCTTCGTACAAAAATTAATTTAAAAATTATGCTAAATACTCTAATATCTATTCGGGCGTATTCCATTAATTCATAATGATTAATTTCATATTTCGTAAAGGCTTATTAATGCTAAGTGTAAATTTTTTGTTACGTAATATTTTTATACAGTTTTTTTAATGACAATGACCTTGTGCTAAGGAGCTTTGTATTGTGGGGGACATCATAAACCTAATGGTCCAAGAGCCAGGTGAAAATTTGGTTAATTATTTTTTCTCGAGAGATAATTGGTGATACGCATCAGATAATAGTATCATGAAGCCTTATGACCGTCAGCTGCGGCACGGTGGGGGGGATGAGCAGTTGTAACGTCCCACGCTCGAAGAAAAAAAAAATACATTCACTCATTTCCTCTCGGCTAAAAATTTATCAAATTATAGCTAACCCAATATCTCAACAAAAAAATAAAATCAGCTGGCTATAACATAGTGTATTGTACGTCAGCTGATGTCTCGATCATGGGAAAAAAAACTTCACTTTCAGTGATATCCTCTCAAATAAAAATTTACCTGATGATAGCTTATATGTAACTATTGATAAATATATATGTCAGCTGGCTGTATCTCGGTGGAAAAATCGTCAGCTGATAATTTGAAGGTCGTTATGTAGAAGTTAGCCAGAAGCATTTACTGACTATTTAAATGCATCAGCTGACTAAGTTTCCCTCGACTTACTGCTAGCTGATTTTTTTTATTTATCACAGAAATATATTTAAAATCAGCTCACAAATTTTCATGTGAGAGGAAATGACGTCTTTTTAATTATTCTTGTTATATATATATATATATATGTTATATTATTATATTATATATATATATATATATATATTATATATTATATATATATATATATATATATATATATATATAATATAATAATCAAAACATTTATTATATAATCGATATAATATGATAACGATAGATAATTCGATAAATCGATACCACGGTAATCGAATATAATCAGTTAATATCAATTTAATCCATACCCATTAAATGTAATCTGGAAGGCAATTCAGTAAACAATTGATACAAGTTTTAACTAAACGGAGCATGCAGGGAATGTGATGTAACTTGTAATTTTTCAAAATCGAGTAATTTACTTTTGTTACAGACAAAAATGCAAAACTGGGCGCAAAAGATAAAATCTACATTTATGTCGGTATGGAAAAAAATTAGAAAATTCACAAGTTTCTTTTTACTTGACAAATGTGTGAAACCGGGCCGGGCAGTGGCACATGGAATAGTGTAGTGAAAAGGTAAGGTTTTTAGATGGAAATATGCAAATTAATAGTGATAGGGTGTTGCCCTATTGACAGTTTTCTGTTTACGGCCACGGACCGGACCATCCGGTGTAGTACCACACTTTCGCCGAAAATCGACGTTTCCTCAGTGGAAATATGCAGTTGTGTTTCGTTTGGTGAGCGAAAGAGCCGGCAATCCAACTTTCTGGTATGGGTTTTTGATTTTTATTGGAAGTGAGCGACCTAGCTATACCCCTGGTATTGCAAAGACACATGAACACCAGTAATACTTACTATCCTGCTTGCTCGTTAGTCCACCATCAGCAATAAAAAAAATGTTCATAATTCACCAAACTTTTAATAATCACAATCAAATTGGGGTAAATTTTTAGTCGAATCAGTTTATAGTAGAATATAATATTGACTGGCAATAATTTGATTGCGAAAAGACCTCTGCAACCAAATGAATAACCTTGTCTCAGACAAAAACACTTTTAACCGTACTGTCGACTGCTTAGTAAGTAGTATAGAATGTTTACTAACTAATAATTCTCATCTTAAATATATTTTTATAAAAGTTTCAAGTTATCATAAGTTTAGCAATAATAGGTTAAACAATAATTTATAAAACAGTTACATAAAATATCTCAAAAAATGTACTATAGCACTTCGCCATCAAGTAGACCTCTTAACAACGAGTTGAGAACACTTATTATGTTTGAAGGGTAGACAGGCATCATTTAGCAATTGTTAATGTCAAACAGGATCATTGAAGAATGTAGAGTGGGAGATTGTAGTGGGTATTTGGTTACGAGAATTGATATTGAACGAGATATGATCTAAATGATAATATCCAGGAAACACCCTTTTGGTCCTTGTCCTTGAATCTTCAGTATGTCAGTAAGACCTTGAATCTTTAATATGATAACCAGATAACACTATACCTAACTTTTTCCGTGTGGTGACGGAGTAAGAATACAATTCACCACCCCCTATCTTACCCGTGGGTGATCATTTCGAGACGACTAAGAAATATAAAACGCATATAATATCTATGTGAGAGAAGGAAAACTCGAAATAAAAACGTACCCTGCCCTATGCCAACACGTCTGACCAGCGTGGTATAGTAGGTCAATTACCCTCCCATTATGAAGGAGGCTCGAGCCCAACAGTGGGACATATATGAGCTTAGATGATGAGATGATGATACCTAACTTTCACGGGGCAATCATAAAAGCAGATTGATTTTTTTTTATTAAAGACATCTCCAGGAGAGCTCCAGTCCCTCACTTGGGTAACTTTAATCTCAGCTCATAGGTGTATATCCCTCTACTGGGATCGAGCCCCTTCAAAAATAAGAGACAAATTGACTACACTATACTACGCTGGTCAGACGGGTTAGTATAGGGTTTTATTTCGAGTTTTCCTTCTCTTGCATAGTTGTTATATGCATATTATATGCCTTGGTCGTCTTTTATGGTAACCATGGACAAGATAGGGATGGTGAATTATATTTTTACTCCGTCACCTAACGGATGTGGTGTGGTAACTTATAATACCACATGACATGACAATTTCCCCTCAAGGAGAACCCCATGCCCATCAGTCGACTTCTATAAGTCGATAGATGTATGATATGGAAAATTATCACGAGAAAATTGATGAGTGACAAATTAAATGAGATGCCCGCCGCCAAAAAAAAAAGGACGAAAAGGTAGTAAGTCTCTTAAAAATCTTATTACTAAGACACGCGCGGCGATTATGTTGTAAGATTTTAGCAGTATAGTCACTATTGGTATTACAAAGTTATTTAAGAAAAGCGCCATCTATAATTTTGTAAATGCAACTTTGATAATAAAATACTTGTAATTTTTTTTTATTGCTAGTGGTGGCAAACGAGCAAGCAGCATACCTAATGATAAGTGTTGCTACTACCCATGGACCTTTGCAATACCAAAGGTATAACTAGGCCGCTGCCTACCAATACAAACCCCAAACCCACCCTATTGGGCTTCCGGCTCTCTAGCTCGCCGAACGAAGCACAATAGCACATTGCCCTTACTCATACGTCGACCTTCTGCGAGAGTGTGGTACTATCTCGGACGGAACGATCCGCGACTGCAGACGCCATTACTCATACGTCGACCTTCTGCGAGAGTGTGGTACTATCTCGGACGGAACGATCCGCGACTGCAGATAGAGAACTGCCAACAGCGTGGTCCTACCACTATTAGATTGTAAAAATAATATTCGTGTAGTGATTAAGTAATAATATATTTCACCACCTCCCTTTCTTGTCCGTGATTGTCGTAAAATACGAATAAAGGACACAAGAGAAGGAAAACTAGAAATTAATTCCTATATTAAGCTGTCTGACCAGCGTGGTATAGTAGTTGAATTACCCTCGAGCAGACTAGCAAGGCAGACTGGAGCCAAGCAGTAAAAAGTATATAAGAGATGAATTATCATCTCTTATATACTTTTTCATCATTAGATGATGATGAAATTTGGTAAACACGACAGGACATTTGAAATAAAACTATTCGATACTACTGTGTTTATAGTTATACCTATACGATTTTTTTTTTAATTTCGCGACGTTTCGAATATTGTACAGCGTTCATGGACATGGTCACGTATGTAACGTAGTAAAATTACATACATACATACATATCATCACGCCATATCCCTTGCAGGGTAGGCAGAGTGATCAGAGTGCCAGAGAACTCTATCCTTGCATACTTCACTCGCTTCTTCAAGATTCATAATTCTCTTCATACACGTTCGCCGGTTTCGGAGTCTCTTGACTCCACCTTCTTTCAGCACGTGACCAATCTGGTTTAGGTAGGTGAGTCTCGGTCTCCCCCGGTACCTACATCCTGCCACTTTTCCACATGTCCGAACCATCGGAGCATTCCCTTTCTCATTTTTACACCAATACTCTCTTTCATACCTACTCGCTCTCTTACGTCGTCGTTGCGAATGCGGTCGGTCAGCCTAACTCCACAGATTTTCCGTAGAGATCGCATTTCGACCGCATTAATTTTGCTTTCATGCTCTTTTCTGCATACCCAACTCTCGCTTCCATATAGTAATGTTGGGACAAGCACAGCGTTATGTATTGCTACACGTGCCTTCTGGCTGAAGTGGTGGCTACCGAGAAGTTGTCCCAAAGCTCCGTTCACTCTATTTCTCGCATTCACTCTTCGCTCTATATCAGTGGTGTACCTTCCATCTCGGCTAAAACCACATCCAAGATATACAAATTCATCCACTTGCTCTTGTACATCATTACCTATTTTTATTCTTACATCTGTTCTGGCTTCATCTCTTTCAAAGACCATTATTTTGGTTTTGCTCACATTCACACGTAGACCCGTTTTCCTACAACCTTCTGTCATTGTGTCGACTAGGGTCTGAAAGTCAGTCGCTGACTGTGCCAGCAGGACTGCATCCCACATTCATATCGTTCAACCTTTGGAGACATTTATCCAGATATATGATAAACAGCCTGGCTGACAGAACGCACGCTGCCCTAACGCTGCTTAACGCCGATATTGACGTCAAACCAAGGCGACATTCCATCATCCAGCCGCACATAGGCTCTACAGCCCCTGTAACTGGACTGCACAGCCTGTAGCAGTTTACCGTTAATACCATACTCCGGTAAAATGTCCGAAACTTCCTTTCGTACAACCATGTCAAATGTTCTCTCCAGATTCACAAAACTGCAGAAAACCCTCTGACCTAGAGCCAGATACTTCTCCACAATGTTGCGCAGAGAGAACACTTGATCCATGCATCCCCTTCCACTCCTGAAACCTCCTTGTGTCTCACACATCAAACCATCGGACACCATCCTCATTCTCCTTTCAATAATTTTATCGTACACTTTTGCTGCCAAACTGGGCTTATGGCTCTGTAATTTGCGCAGTCATAACGTGAACCCTTGTTTTTAAACAAAGTCACGATGACTGCGCTATTCCAGTCTCTGGGAACCATTCCCGAGCTTCAACATAAATTGAGGCGCAACAGGAACGCCTCCCAGACACAGGATCCACCAAGCTTGATCATCTCGGCAGATACCATATCAATGCCCGCTGCCTTACCATTTTTCAAACTTCTTATCGCCCTTTCAACTTCATCCATACTGATGCCATCGGAGAACGCCGGTGCCGAATGTTGATCTACTAAACCACATGCGACACCAGCGCCAACCTCGAGTTGGTCCGCGCTCATCCGCATACATATCGCCAAAATATTCACTCCATCGGCTTAACACATCTTGTGTTTGTTTAAGAATGTCTCCACCTTTAGACCTTATTTTATTCATTCTGAAGGCTGACCAACCACACCGAGACTTCTTCACCGCCCTCCAAAAGATTTTGGTGTTACCCTCGAAGTGTTTAGTCAGCCTATCTTCTGCACTCATATTTGCTCTATCATGTTTCTCTATCACTAAGGCCTTGGTGTCATTCTTACATTGCCGATATATTTCTTTCTTCTGTTCAGTCATACTGTCATTCAGATTCAAAGAAGAGACATAGTCCAGCCACGCTTTCTTCTTTTGCTCTACGGAAGCTGCAACTTCCGCATCCCACCATGCATCACCATTTGTTTTTCTATGCTTCTTTGAACTTCCACATACTTCATTCGCTGTATCTACCATACTCTCTTTCAACATTCTCCAGCATTCTTCAATGTCCGATTGCAGCTGGCTTGCCATCGCCAGCCGTTCTCCGACACCCTCTGTATACTTTTCTCTTACACACTCTTCTTGCAACCTTTCAACCTTTATTCTTTCAAGCCCTCCCAAGTGGACACGCTCTCGCCAGTGCCTCCACTTTCTGAACAGACCACTAAATCTCGGAATAACGAGATAGTGGGCCGTATCGACTGTGGGGCCCCTATAGGCTCTTACGTCCAATATTTTGCTTCGGAGGCGACTGTCTACCAAAATTAAATCTATTATACTTTTCTGTTCATTCCTTTTCCACGTATAGATAGATATGGATGTCCTTATGTTGGAAAAATGTATTTGACACAATAAGGTTTCTCTCCATGCATACATCCGCTATGAGCCTACCTGCGTCGTTCACTCTCTTATCACCAAATGGACCAAGTACGTCCTCATAATCGGGACGCTTGGTCCCCACCCATCCGTTCAAATCGCCGCATACAATCACGCGTTCACTGGTTTCTGCCATATCCAGAACTTCCCTAACATTATCCCAAAACTTCTCTAAGTCTGATGCCACCGAGGATCCCACGGGAGCATATGCTACAACCATGAATTGGTTGGTGGTGGTGGCTTGGTGACACCTAGTTTTATACTGACCCAAAGAAGTCTGGGATCATACATTCCGTAATCCTTCACACCTGAGGCCAAGCGAGAAGACAACAGCACTCCTACCCCCATGCTGGCTCGATCGCTCTGTGGTACACCAGATCACTGAGCTATCTCGCCACCAGGAAGATCACATGCGTCGCTGCCCCTTCGCTTGGTCTCTGTTACACAAAGCACGTCTAGCTGTTTGTCCACCATGACAGTTATCAGCTCGTGCAACTTACCTTCCACACATCCTCTTACATTCCACGTGCCCACCCGGCACTATGCTCTCCTCGACTCGCCTGACTGGGCAAGGCGTGATGGGTGGCAGCCCCCATCGCCGCATCTGCCGATGTTCATACCGACGGAGGCGGGTCGGTACGCGTCGCCTCCGGGGGACGCCCTAACCCGCACTGCGGTATGCATTCGAGCCGGATTAGCAGTCTAACTAGACTGGCAGGGGACGCGACGAGCACGCTCCGGACTATGCCCCCGTAGCAAAATTAAATATCAAATACCTACAAACGCGATAGAATTTGCAAAAATAATTATATTTCAAAAGTGTTATATTTGCATAAATACCAGAAAGCATTATACTAAATAGTAGTTTCTAAACCTAATGAATCATTACAATTTTATTTTCAATATTTTACTTATCGAATCATAAGAAATTTTACATCAAAAACATTTAATTAAGATTTGTACACATTCGTACACAATTCCAATCAAGTCCTATTCATCTGCATACTCCAACATATAATTCATACGAGGGTCCCAGAAATCAATAACATAGGCCACATAGCAACGCCCTACATCACTCGGAGACTCCTTATGAAATAAAACAAATCCCTTCAAGTATACCCATATTATAATAAATATTTTGATATTATGTATACATACCTACATATGTACAAAATTATAATGTCCGTAATTGTATCGCGAGCGGACGGCGCACCTGCTATAGATACGGAACGTGACACTTTGATACTTTATCTTGATACACTTGCGGAATATATTAAACGATAAGAGTGGATTTTATTAAAGGAAGCTTAGTTTGTTTTTCAAATATATGTCTATACATATCGAATACTTTGAAAGTGATTTTTTTTCGAAATCCATCTTAATACATGCATATCATATGATATACTGCTATCAATATACAATATTTATATCTAAAACCCGTTTCTGGAATAACTCTAAAACAATAGATTTTGAAAATACCTAAAGATATTTTAAAGTAGAATCGTTTAATGATGGCGATGGCGGATGGTGGTGCAGTTACTACATCAGCTTTGCAGTCAGCAGTTCTAGAGCACATAGAACATATTAGTTAGGTAGTCTATAGAATGTGTATAAAATATTTCAACATTTTGCTGACTAAAGAATAATAAAATTATCATTAACGAAGCTTACTAACTCAGTTTACTCATACAAAATCCATTCTATTTTTTTATAAATCCACTATTATCATAACCGAATATGAGTTATAACGATAATGACACCTTTCTCTGTACAATCAATGAATTACAAATATTAGATAGCACCTAACTGAATTTAATAAATTATATTACCCATTAAATGACTCATAAAAATCAAACAAATCATCATCTTATACTTTAAATAGTCTTAGTTAATGCTTAAAATTACAATAGGATATTGTCCTTGACGAAGATGGTCACTAAACTTATAAATTCATAAGCAAACTTTACAAACAAGTTTTATTCATTTTTGCACAGGTGCATTACAAGATGTATATACGCCACTAACCACTAAGCCAATAAGCCTGGCGCACAGCCTTACAAAATACAAGAGAAATAAAATTTCACTTACTTGGCAATAAATTAATATTTTTATTGCTAGTACCAAGACAGGTTAGACAGCGTATGGTCCGCAGACTCAGGTGTGTTATAAAGACGTTTTTCTTGTCTCCCGTCCTGCGGTGCCATTGCAAAGTACGGGTGGGAGGTTAAAATATCGATAAAATATTTTTATGTGTCATATCGTGACCACTAAGTTATTGAATATATTATATTACAGTAAGTAGGTACATTATTTGTAGTGTGTACTAATTTAATCGATACTAAATTTATAGAGCGCATCGAACGAAAACATTTGCCGTGTGGTGGCAGTTAGGAATATCAACATTTACGTTGCTCGTAATTGTCGTAAAAGACAGCTAAAAGCTTTACATCGACTCAGGCCAATTCTAGCTGATGCTGTCTGATCAATAATTACGTTCCTAAGGAGGGTTGATGTCAGGTAGGCGGCCAATAATAAAATGATTGCCTAAACTATATTGCCTAAACTATTGCCTAACTCTGCTTACTGTTGTATCTTGTATATATGTAATGTTAATGTATCCTGATTCATACCCTGCTGATGCAATATATATTGCAAGGACCCCAAGTAAGTGGGAGAATAACAGGATAGTGATGACGAAAATATTTTATTTCATTGTCGCTTGTAGTGAATGAAACGTGGCGACTATTACACCTTACTAAAAGATTTCCCTGGGAATTTTAGTATGCTGCCAAAAGAGAAGACACGTAAAGCACTATTCATTTATATTCAACTAACACTCTATTAGTACTTTCTCAGCATCATATTACATAACTGAAATGTATTGGAATAGGAGAGAAATCAACCTACTATACCAAGCTCCTCGTGTGGCACGGGACCATTCTTCGACATTCTCGTGGGAAAGTTTAGTCAAATATGAATGTCAACTATCCAAACTAAATCGCTCAGCGGATTGCGAGGGTGCATGCTGTCACCAAAGACACATTTTATAATACACCACCTCACGTCAATGCAATTTCCTGTATTATATAAGCAATCAAATGGATATACAACATAATATCTCGATTATGCCCGCTTTCAGTAATAAAACGGTAGTAAATTTAAACGCACAAAGCGAAAACAGTTAATCGTTTTAGTGCGTAGATACTTATATACGCAGTCGTCTAAAGTAATATAAGGTAAACTGCAACATTAGCATGTAAATTTACGAGGTTTCAATTGTCTTTTATAGTTTTGCTATATTAAATTAATGTAGTATGAATTGATGTGTGATGATTTAGGGTAGACGTAAAATCTTAGGGTAGATGTAGACTCCAATTATGTAATTGAAAGACATGTTGTGTGGTAGCGATTAGGAATACTATCAACCTTTACTTTGGTCGTGGATGTTTTAAAGCCGACTAAAAGATTTATATCAATCTGGAACTACTCCATCTGATTCCGCCTGGTCGACAATTTCATTTCCAAAGAAGATTGATATCAGGGCCACCGAAGACAAAGATCGAGTACCAGTGGCCCACTCGCACGGCGAAGAGAAGTGCTTGCAGGGTGGGTCTATGGGGTTGCGCGCTGCCTCTTCCGTCGCCCCGGACCGATTTGGCGGGGCGCGACCACATCCATAGACCACGCAAGAAAAAAAAATCATGAAACAAACCAACAGGCAGTCATGGGACTGCCGATAGAAGTAAAAACTATTAACTTAAGAATAATTGAAATAATAATAATTTTCTAATTTTTATATAAAAATAAAAACCTATAAGTTTTTCCCCTCCAAAAACGCTCAACGCGCCTAAAGAAGTTTTCATATAGCTATAGATATACTATTAGCATTAGCATGTCGGTGACGCGAACCTATAAGTTTTTCCCCTCCAAAACCGCTCAACGCGCCTAAAGAAGTTTTCGCTTCAAAAAAATAGAAAGATTGATATCAGACCGATCATAAAATTATTGACAATAAATTTAAATTACTGAAATTTAGCATTTAATATGCTTAATTATTTATAAAACCCGATTACGAAGCGAAAAATGATGTCACTACACCACCGTGACTTATGTGATAAATATTGACAATAACTTTTGCAATATGTAAGATGTAATAAGAATACATATTGTGACAACCCTATGTAATTGGGATACGAGCAGGACGGTGATGTAAGGGGAAGACTTTATTTTTAATAAAGTACTAAAAATACAGCATGCCAAAACTCTTTTCTTTGACAGATGCCTAAGGGCCGTTCTTTCCCACGAGTGTTATGAGAGACTAAGGGCCGTGAGCAGATAACATCATTATCTTCTCCTACTTAGCCCATATACATACCATTGCTGAGTTCGGTCTTCTTCCAAATAAAGTAAATTAGACTACTACAACACGCTGACCAAACAAGTTGGCATAGAATTTCATTTCAAGTTTTCTTTATCTTCCTGTAATGTTATGTGCTGACATTCAGCAGAGATTTTTACTATATCCATAAAGAGGAAGTATCAATAGATAACAGACAGAGGGTAGATGCAAAATAAGTAAAAGTAAATGAAAATTCTGTGGCCATCTGGCGTGAAATTAGCGTATATTACGCTAATTTCACAGTCAGTTATGAAAAAAAGGAGAAGGAAAATCGAACTCAATTATAATAATAAGAAAATTAATATTACACTTGTTTACATATAAAATAAAATTAAGGATTTTATCTCGTATTTCATTTTTACTTGCTCAACGTTTCGAAAATTTGATAGCGTTTATGGTCACAAGGGGATTAAGTTTAACGTCCGACAAATAATCATTACTATAACAAAAATAAGCTAGAATGATAATAATTATGATGCTGATAGAAGATATGGTTAACGATATAAATGCTTTAAGTAGTATTAATTTTTTTAATTACAATAAACTAGTGCTTGTTTGAAATAAAACTATTTTTACGGATTTTATCGTAAGGTGTCTCACATCTAACAAGTCAAATGTGTAATATTCGCGTAAACATCAAAAATCATTATAGTGCTTGTCTTTTAAAACACCTGATGATAAAATTTGATATATGATATATTGAATCACATTTATTCAAAAAATCTCTTCAACTTATTGCCTTGAAAATCTGAATCGAAATAATAGGACAGAAATACCGAGATTCGCCAATTATTCCATTGCCTTATTGTTCGCAATATGAAAGTAGAATGACGCAAAACAGAATAATTAACTGGATTGCACGATATCCAACAGTATAGAATAGCGAAACAAAACTGACGCTATTCCCCCTTCATGTTTAACCCCGATTAGATACTAATTGCGTATAATCCACCCACTTTAATTTTGAAGTACTAATCTATAAGCATTTAGTAACTTTACTCTCGGTAATATTCAAGGCAAGGCTAATTTGCTGATTTTCATATTATACTAGTTTTTACTCAAAACTTTGCTCAGATTTTTTTTTGAGATATCTGATTGTCTTCCAGGATACCATAGGTCATCTGTCCGTTTTATTTACAATTCAAATTGAATATGGTTATAAAGCATTCATATTCATGTGGACTTATTATAAACGACCTAGGCCAGCTCCATCTGATGCCGTTTGGTCAACGATTACATTCCCAAGGAGGGTTGACGTCTGATAGACGGTCGGTTATAAAACTATTGTCAATAACTTTTAAGTATTATGAAAGAAGAGTACATATTGTATCGACCCCAAGTAATTGGGATAAGAGTAGGCAAATGAATGACGATTCATGCAGACTTATCAAGATACCATCGAAGGATAATCTCCTACTAGGTGGACTGACACTATCTCAAAGATTGCAGGGCGCCATTGGATGCAAGTGGCACAGGATAGTTCTGAGTGGATGTCTACGGGCTAACGGATAGATGATATCAAGACGAGCCAATCGCTTAAAATTAAATTTTCTATCGCATGGAAATACTCGTCACAGATTCTTTTAAGTGTATTAAATATATACACTGCGTAAATATATACATAGCGTTTTTGGAACGAAGTTCCTTATCGCGCGTTGTGAAAGGGGGCTAGACGGAAAAAATTCTTACGAAAAGTTGTCACGACACTTTTTGCTATAGTAAGCTATTGTAAGCTGTGCGGCGTCGCTCGTCGGCTCTCTTATAGAAAGCAAGCCAGATATTTTCATTTCTATTTCGCATTGAACAGTGTGGTGTCGCGACGATTTTTTTTATAAATAGAGTGATTCAAGAGGAAGGTTTATATGTATAATATATGCATAATGTACTAGAGAAACACTGATAATTTTAGAGGTTTCTAATGTGATGTCGTAAATAAACACATTATTTTGCGCTTACATTGCAAACGCTGGCTGAACCCTACGAAATAGATCAAAATAAAGTACTACAGTATTATACAGCTTAAAAAGGCCTACAAAAAAGTCCGCGATGGTATATATCTATCTCTTAAGGATAACATACTATATCCATTTTAATACTTTAAAAAATGTTCTATTATAAAACGGTAATTGAAAAGCTATTTACACAAATACTGTATTAATCCTTATCATTTTAAATACATTAGTTGGCTTGAGCATTTCATGAAGATATTTTTTTTCCTTCAGACCATGCAAATTAAATCAATACCTTAAGAGATATAGCAAAATCAAAATAATGCGCAACGAAATTATTTTCGCCCGTGACCGGGCCGCGTGGCCGGCTCGCGTTCGAGCTCGGGGCCGAAAAGTTTTGGTAGTCTAGTGGAATTGTATATCCTATTATTAATATTATAAACGTGAAAGTTTGTAATAATGTATGGATGTGAACATGTTTGTTGCTCTTTCACGTAAAAACTACTGAATGGATTTTGATGAAATTTATAGTAATATAGCTTGCACATCAGAATAACACATAGGCTATAATTTATAAAGATATTTTGCAAATTGGCTAAAATATAACGATAAAAATCGCTTAAGGCAGAAAAAAATTATATAATTAAAATAGAACTTCGATCCATCCGGGTGTCCCTTGACACCTCCGGTTGTGTATCATTTTTATGCAACACTGGTGGATACCCTGCAGATAGATCGCTGTGAACGTGCTGTGAGCATTTGTTTACTAACAGTATAGTTCTTTAATAACTAATAATATAAGAGATTTTTTTTAAAACATTTGTTATTCTTGATATTAACCTGGCTATTTGGGAGAGTATATAGGTCCCATCAGACGCACTTCTATAGGACGTGCTGTATAATATTGAAATGTGCATTAATTTATAGACAAGTGATTTTATGAATCCTATGGTAAAGTAAGTGGTATTGATATCTATATATCGCAATTCGCAAGTTTCTTGTTTTATATTGTCAAAAATTAAACTCTTAAAAATGTGAAACGCTTCACGATTTTGCGTGTCATCCTTGCGCAGGGGCCATGCTAATCTTCTCTGTATCGTTCCAATTTTAGTATATGTACTGCCGAAGCAAGTACAGTAGTTTATTATAAATTTTAATATATATAGTTAAAATTTGCAAAAATTTCTATAGCGCGATTTAGACTCTAATACATGTCCTCTTAGAATCCATTAACTTTGTTACAGCGACATCTAGTAATAGATTATGATCCTATTTAAAAAAAATCTGAGTTACTCCCTAGTCGCGCCTAAAGAAGTTTTAAGTACTTCAAAAATATTATTATAACTTAAAAAAAATAAAATTTTATTACAATTCCTTCACTAATTAATCGAAAGGAACTTCGTTCCATCCGGGTGTCCCTTGACACCTCTCGTTTTTATTTTTTTATATTCTACCAAAGATCCACAAGAAAATCACAAAAGGCAAAGAATTGACTTGGTTTTTTTAAAGTATTTTTTTTATAAAGAATAATATATTTTACCAGATACGGTGGTGAATTGTATTCTTACTCAGTCACCAGACAGAAAAATATCGAGATATATCGATAGTACATTGTTCTCAGCCCTAGCCGCAAAGTATCCATCAAAATATGACAAATATTGTTTTTACAGCGGTCTCGGACAAGCCAGGCATACCAACTATGCAGTGATTTTAAACATGCTCAGAATACTAGACCTTTTGTTGAGACACCGAAATAAAGTGTTTTTTTTTACATACGCAATACGGTTATTTGAAATTATGTTTTCTCAAATAGATTCAGCTAAATATATTGAATTGAAACTGTGTTTTTAATGTGATTTTTTTTAGCCTCTTGTAGGTGATTTTTTGCAGTGCAAAATAAAATTGATATACATACATATATATCATCACGCCATACCCTTGCAGGGTAGGCAGAGAGGGTAGAGTGCCAGAGAAATAAAAATTCTCTTCATACACGCTCGCCGGTTTCGGAAGACTCTTGACTCCACCTTCTTTTAGTACGTGACCAATCTGGTCTAAGTATGTTAGTCTCCGTCTCCCCCGGTACCTAAAACCTTCCACTTTCGTATTGTAATTGATATCATATTTGTAAAAACCTCTCTGTCAATGATAGCGACTTTTTAGGTTAGAGAAAAACGTTACCGTTATTTTTTAAATTCATTTTTACTATCCCGGCGTTTCCGATCCTTCACAGCATCCAGGGCTGCGGGGCAATATTGCTAGCTATAAAGATTCATGGAACGTATTATACGTAAATATTATAAAAAAATAAGATTTAAAATTTTATAGACTTAAAAAAATAACTCCTTAAAAAGTCATCATTTGCCTTCCCTCATCCCACGCTAAGTGGGGTTGGCACAACACGTTCTTTCCCTCTACAATCTTCTATCAGCCGTCATATCTGCACTTACAATTTTCATACACATATCCTCGTTTATACAATCCGTCCATTTCTTTTTAGGTCTCCCACGATTGTTACGCCCATCCATAAGGATATTGATAACCCCTTGTCACATGTCTTTCATCCCTCCGCATAACATGTCTATACCAAGACAATCTTGCGTTCCTAAACTTCTCTATCACTGGTACTACTTTCAAACTTCCCCTAATATACTCTCTAAAAAGTATGAAACAAAAAACATTCAACATAGCAATGTTTAGAGTATAGGCGTGGTCGTGTGCCTTCTTGTTTTTCTAAAGTTCTTTTACCACTGTTTCATTGTATTGTAAAACAATAAATTTATTGTGTACAATTCTTCGCATTTTGGGGTAGATCACGGCTATAAACACTTTTTCATAGCATACCTCTTAGAATTTAAGCTAGCTAGAAGTATATCGTATTTCTAATGGACACGAAACCAATATTGCTTCAAGAAATACATGATAAATACTCAAATAAATCGTTTGAACTTAATAAAAATTTATTCAGTACACTTGCACTTAATAATATTTGCTTTCGATTACATCAAACGGAGTCTCTGTACTGTGTGAATACTTCAAAATCAATTTGCGCGCATCAATCGTACGTCAGCGATACTCACGACATCCAATGACGTTTCGTTCTGAGTTGTCTACGTTTGACAGAGAGTTTGTCGGGCATTGGAAAGCAAAAATTGAAGCTACGATTGATTTTAGCAAATGTCACAGTAGCTGCCTAGTTTATTGATTGATAGTTTTAGTGAGAGGATTTATTTCAAACTTTTGTTGTGTCCATTGATTCGTTTGCTTTGATTTTACATTAATTACTTTGTGACATACTGTTAATCTTTTACGATAGATCATGATATCATTTCTATATATTCAGAATCTTGAAGACTTGCAGAGATTTCTATGAAGTTTATTATGTAGGAGATTTCTGGGGCGATACATCGATGTAGCTTAGTTTGATCTATAGAAAAAATCATTTTGTCACCTGTTTTCAACCAATGAAAAAAATTTAATTAGAATATGAAGGCAAATTTGGCGATTATCATCAAGAACTGAACTAGTTTAGTTGGGTAAGTGAGCAGTCTAGATAGCTTCGGTTCAATTCTTGGTTTATTTTTTATTATTTTCTCCTTTTAATTTTGTTTTTATATTGTTCGTCAATTATTTTTTAATATCTAAATATATTTTCCAAAAAATACAATTTACTAAAAAGCCGTGCTAAGCTTGGTCATTCCGATATTTTCTTTTAAAGAAGGTCATGTGATACTCGTAACAATCGAGAGAACCCCAATTTATTTTTTATACCCACATTTTATAACTTTAAAACAACCCAGACACTGATTCAAAATAAACTGCACTAGATATATTATATTTTTATTTATTTAAAACGGATCGCACAAAATACTGTCCTGAGTGCCAATTAAACCCGAGACACTTCGCCAACCATTCCATCTGTGCAGTCAATTTTAAAAACACAGACCTCGGTACATTTTCATATAGTTCTAAAAATAACCCCAAAGAACATTCTAGTAGTCGAATAAACAAAACGTATTCAAATTGGAACTGTACTACTGTAATAACAAAGTCGAATTTACAACACAATAAACATTCAATTTTAGCGCGAGGCATTTAGGAATTGCGAAAACATTTAACGGGAACAGTATTCCATTGAAGTATCTAGGATTTTCTATACAAAATCTGGCTGGACAAAGCGATATCAGCTAGTTTTAAAACACTTTGCCATTCACAGTGGACAAGGGTCCACAAAGGTATGATAAACAGTCCTTTTTGATATGGTAATGAAACTTTACATAACAGTTTTCTATGTACAGTATTGAAGTCTCTATTTTCTGTATCACAACTTTCCGTATGGTGTCAGAGTAAAAATACAATTCAGCACACCTTATCTTACTCTATAAATTTTATACTTGCAACATATACCTATGCAATATAAAACATACTCAAAGTAAGACCCTACACTAATCCGTCTGACCAGCTTGGTATAGAAAGTTAATTGCCTTCATATTGTGGAGGAGGCTCGAGCCCAACACTTAAATATTTGGAACGTATATGAGCTCAAATGATTATGATGCTGAACAAAATATTTTCACGCATTCAACCCCAAAGGAAAAAAAAGTGTGTGTGTCAGCTCCGACGCACGACTGGAGTTTACTCCTTAAGTACGATTATCAAAACAGGCGCAAAAAAAAAAGCTCATTAGACTAAATATTAAAACTGTTCAGTGAAGTATTATCTCACGTCAGAAAGTGAAAGGTGCGCAGAATAGGTTGCGCACCAAAAACGTAACGAGGTCATTCGATCACTAAATTTTACTCCTCAAATTTTTCTCATACCGGGCGCCTTATATGAAAATCGATTCTTAAGGAGTAAACTCCAAAATAAAGGCAGAAACCATAATTAACTATATAATTTATAATTAAATAAGAAATGAATCCTCTTGACTTTACAATGATACGATTAACGAATACAGGATACACCCAATCTAGGAATAATTACTTGTGGATCGCATACAGAATCACCTGGCTTGGAGATCAAGGTCAAAGCAATCGGCATAGAAGACTACTACGCCATCTTTGCAGTCCAATTACTTCTGAAACTCGTTATAAATCAAGATCATCTGAAGAAATGAGATTTTTACCCTATTCAGGATCCCGATTCTACAGCATCACCAAAGTATAGCAAGGCAATCTTTAAGGCTCGTTTTCATTAGTCGTTAGAACTTGCATTCGGGGTACGGGAGAATTCTGTTCACGCATACCGTAGGGACCGCATGCTGTAATCGTTTTCATTGCCCGTTTGCGGGGTACGGGACATTTCTGTTTAAGCATATTATAGGACCACCAGCATGAATCTCATTGGTTGTAATTGTTTGTTACACCAACCAATGAATGTCATTGGTTGTTAGACCGCGTGCGGGGAATATCTGCATGCCGTATATCGACCAAGATATACACTACCGTCCAAAAGTTTGGAAGCAGCAAGGTAAAATCGAATAAAACCAAACTAAGTCATTTAAATTTAAATGTATTGATAAAAAAATAAAGAACAAACAGAAACTAACTTAAACAAAATAAAAAAATAATATACAATGGTAAATTAGATTAAATTTTAGCTTCATCAAAGTGTCCACCTTTCTCCTTTATAATCTTCTCACATATTCTGGGCATTCTATTAATCAATTTTTTAAAATAATCTTTATCTAATTTGTTCCATTCGTTCTCTAATAGCTGCCACAAATGTTCTGAGCTCGTAGGACAACGACTTTTCACCCTCCTGTCAAGTTCATCCCAAACAAGTTCAATGGGAGAAAGATCAGGGGATTGAGATGGCCATTGCATGATGTTTAAAATGTTTTCAGCTTTTTTCTTGTTTAAAAAGTTCTGGCACAATTTAGACGAATGCTTAGGATCATTATCCTGTTGAAAAATGAATCCAGAACCAATGAGACTTAGTCCACTGGGTATGGCAGAATCTTGGAGAATTTTTAAATAGCCTTCCTTGTTTAATTTTCCGGTTATCCTCACAAGATTGCCGGGTTTACTGTTGCCAAAACACCCCCAAACCATGACATTACCACCACCATGTTTGATGGTAGGCACTGTACATGCCTCTGAAGCCCTCTCTTCTTTTGACCGGCGTACAAAGACACGTCTATTGGATCCGAAAATCTGAAATTTTGATTCGTCACTCCAAAGGACATTTTCCCATTGTTCTATAGTCCAGTTTTTATGCGCTTTTGCCCATTCTAGTCTATTTTTCTTATGTCGATTTGTTAGTTTGGGTTTTTTAGCAGCAACACATCCTCTTAATCCCGCAGACAGTAAGCGTCTTTTAACAGTAGTTGTTGAAATGGGTGTTTCTCGCGTATCATTCAGAGCTGCAGTGATCTGTGGTGCAGTTAAGCGTCGATTCCGTTTAGAAAGAACTCTAATGAAGTTGTCCTCTTGATTTGTTGTGGATTTGGGCCTACCAGATCTCTTTCTATCTTCATTTTTCCCCGTTTCTTGTTTTCTAGCAAGGGTATAGTGGACACCTTTACAAGAAATTCCGAGCCTTTCTGCGATTTGACGTTCACTGTATCCTTCCTCGCGTAGAGTGCAAATAGCGCTTCGCTGTTCAAGCGTGATTTGCTTGCGTTTTGCCATTTTCAGAAGAAAAAATACGGTCAAAGTAGTAGCCGATATCTTTCGAATACAGACAATGTTAATATCACAACTTTCACGTGCCAATGCTCAAGTGCGACTGAATAAGGTCTAAAAAAGTTAAAACCAGCAAACATTATCAATAAAACTACACCATTGCATAGGATAAAGTAGCCGACGGATTAAGTCATAAAACACGTGTTTCGTCAATATTAAGGAATTCCATAAAACTTGATGAATGTAGGATAATAATCCTTTTGTGTTTGTGTAGACAGTCGTAAAAGGTTGTAAAACTTAAGATTATTGCTAATTTTTACCGCTATTAGTCGGCATTTATTTGTTTTGTTTGAAAACAGGTGTGCTTCCAAACTTTTGGACGGTAGTGTAGGTAGATAGCCACTTTCATTAGTCGATAGCCCGTATGCGCGGACTCCCCGCCTGCTGTATAACGACTGAATTAACGACCAATGAAAATGAGCCTTTTATTCTGTTATGACGTCACGTCTCTAACACCAAATGGTATAGCAGTAGATTTCATCCCGTATGGAGGAAGCGACATCGTCTACAATACGTTTCGAGCGTTTCTTTCGGTCACTTAATTGAAGCTTCTCGAATGGAGTGTTTTCTGTGATCTGTGATATGTTATGTCTTTGAGTGATGTTTGAAAGGAACGTTATTCTAATGATACAGGACATTAGCTCTGGTATTCCTGATATTGTTGACGTCCAGATGCAGCAGCTACAACTATTTGCTTGTGTGTTCATCAATAATCAACTTTAAACCTGAGGGATTGTAGAAGTATGGCAACCTACACTTATAATCTAAACCTTTTCGTTCAGAGAAGAGGTGTAGCCTACAGTGATATAAAATTCCATCCACTGACCCATGGATTTTCAATGTCGGTCTTGGATCTCCACATATGAGTTAATGCCACTATCGTCATGGTTGGCAGGCAGCAGATCTTTAATTGCTAATCCATTATCCCTCAGTGCAAGCAAAATAATCAAATTTCCTCCCAAAGTACAAAGGTTACTCAAAAGTTGAATTTTATGGTAATTTTGATGGCAAATTTTACGATTGTCAGATCTATACTGATGCATCGCCTGACAATATGATTCTAGGGGAGGAACACGTTCTATTCAATGCCAATAATTAACCTCTCCCTTCCTTCCTCAAAGTGGCAGTGGAACTGTCAGTAATTGTCAATTGTTTATAACAGCCATTAAATACTTTATCGTGAATGTCTCGGGTGAGACTGGAGCGCCCGTTTAGTGCATCCGAGACGATGTTATAAATACGACATAGCACCAACACCATTTATTTAAATTCGGATTTTCCTATTTGTTTTAATCATTTTATATGATGGTCTACAGGTTATCGGATGTGGCTTACAGGATCTGTTCTAGTTATATTGTTTATGTGTTATATTACTAAAGGTTCCGATTCGGTGGTAGATTATTAGAATAATTTCAACTAAATTGTAAAATTGACAATATGTAAGTGCCCTAGGAGGCTCATCCTATTAATATTATAAATGTGAAATTTAGAAAGATGTTTTAATGTTTGTTACTCAATAACGTGTAACTAGTTGAACAGATTTGGATGAAAATAGGCAAATATAGACCATTGCCTGGATACTACTATACTGCGGCAAGCCTTAAATATTATTTGTTTTTGGGATTAGTCCCACCACGCTTTCCTACCATTGCAAACCATGTAAGCCAGGATCCACAATCGTAACCATAAATGACACCGAGGTCCAATTCTCAGGAAGTGCGGGCAAATGCTTTTAATTATATTCAGACCGGCAACAAAAAAAAACAGGCGGAGTTAAAAATATCTTCTTCTCCCCTACGTAAAGCGAGAAATACAAAGCAACAATGACCAATAAACCAATAGATAAGAGGACGTACATACGTACGTACGACGTACGTTTTGTACCTACAAAAAACGCAAAAAAAGTACAGCACCACAGATATGACCGAGCTTAAGGCTATATGTGAGCCTTAAGATTGACTGCAATAGTAGGTATGGTAGAAACGCCTGAACGCAAGAATTTCTCTCGAGCTGATACAAAAATCCATGTAGTATACTTACCTCAGAAGTCACTAGCAAACAGTCTAAGGTAAGCTAGCGCTCGTTTCACCAAATTACACCCACCCAGAGAATGTGGTGAGTTGTGTTTTTCTTTAAAATCGCAGTTAGACGTGGAACATTGACAAAATGGCGAAGGTAATATCTAAATATATATAACTCAAAGGTGACTGACATACTGATCTATCAAAGCACAGCCCAAACCACTGGACGGATCAGGCTGAAATTTGGCATGCAGGTAGATGATATGACGTAGGCATTCGCTAAGAAAGGATTTTGATTAATTCTATCCCCAAGGGGATAAAATAGGGGATGAAATTTTGTATGAAACTTTGTCAATTTTAAACCAATCGGGCTGAGACTTTGCATGTATAAAGCTACTATGACGTAGGCATCCCCTAAGAAAGGATTTTGAGATGCAGGCTATATAAGATTAGTAACTTTTCAGTTTAAAATATACAAATTTCTGTATGCTAGCGCCATCTACATTGAGTTATTTTGGAGAGAACTTTGAATTAACCATTTTTGTGCATAGTACATAAAGAATATATCTAGCGGATTCTTATTGACGACTAGCTTTTGCCCGCGGCTTCGCTCGCGTTAAAAATTAAAATTATCTAATATATGTTATTGTTTTACAATATAAGAAGAATTCAAGCCTGTCTTGAACCAGTCGTATCAAAATCGTAGTCGTGTCGTACCATATAAAGAACCCCTATCCCTTTCAGCCATCAAGTTAAATTGTAAGGGATACTTTAGAGTTTTAAACTTAAATTAACTTGTTTGTTTACACAATATTACAGCCATTAGGGTCCCCGACAATTGGACAAGTCCAGATGCTTTCAAGAAATGGATATCTTTTAGCTCCGGGGCCGATTATTTACTGTGGAGTATCGGCTTACTCGGCTTAAATGGGACAAATACTTTGCCGTAAAGTTATTTACACTTTTGATGTATGCACAGAAATTTTTACGATTTCATAATTTGAGGCGATTGGACGAGGTTTATCTACAAAAAAAAATATTTCAATGGTGACCGATTTGTTCATATGGTATAATGGCACCAAGCTATTTTCTGTCGATTAAGGGACTGCATCCTTGACTTTCTCTATCTCTCTCAGTTTAAACTCTATAGCTACAGTAAACTCATCTATGGACTTTAGGTGGCAATCTGAAACCGTCATGTGGTGCTGTTGTATTATATTTGATATCTGTGTGTATTATATTAGATAATTTTGATGGCATTTTATGTAATGTGATACGAAGGTAGTGTTGGAATGTAGTGAATATGATATAAAACTGCTTTACAACGTTTTCATTTTCCATCAAAATGCCCAGTTTACCATAAACAGTGTGACCATAGCATATATATGGCGACGGTTTGATTTACTGACGGACAATGACTAACGAACTGAAGAAAGTTGTAAATCGACACTGGCAAAAATGGCTCGTAAAGTAGGTAGCTAATAGTCAATATGAAAAAAAAAAGAAAAGAAGAAAAATCATCTACCTACTCATATACTTATAAAAGAAAACAACCATACATACTACGAAATCCTATAGTCCTTGAATGACGGAGTATTACAAATATATATTTAACTAGTTTCTGCCCGCGGCTTCGCCCGCGTAAAAGGTTACTTTCCTAAAGATTTTCATCCCCTATTTTTATTTTACCCCTTAAGGGTAAATTTTAACTACATGTTAACATGTAGTTAAAATTTATATGTCATATTTATTTATATCTAATCAATAGCCTAAAAATAAGTTTCAAGCTTCTGGCTTTAAAAATGACGATACTCCCTTACAACTTTTCATCCCCTTTCCCCTTTTTTTGCATTAAAAAGTAGTCTATGTCCTTTATTAGGTTCTAGACTGTGTACCAAACTTCATTTAGATTGGTTCAGTAGTTTTGGCGTGAAAGAGCGACAGACAGACAGACATTAATAAGGATTAACGGACCAAAATTATAGCCAGACTCAGAACAACAATTCATCAATCGCACCAAGTAATGTCTTGGTACTCGAGACTTGGTACTGCATATCAGTATCTTAGCCGGTAAGCCATCTGTGCGGTCCAGTGTTAAACATTTCAAGTTTTTTATTTCTTTTAATCGTTTTTTTTTATAATTTATACCAAACAAGGTCAAGTCTGGTCACCATTTCTAATCATCATCATCGTCCTGCTCTAATACCAATTATTTGGTGTCCCCACTATATCTACTTTCATTTCACCACAGATATTGCAAAAGATTTGGTAGTATTATGAACGGCCGTCTGGCTGACTTCAACTGAGAATGTTGACCAGGCGGCAAAGATGGAGTTACATACATATGCATATCATCACGCTATATGCCTTGCAGGGTAGGCAGAGAGAACAGAGTGCCAGAGAACTCTATGCTTGCATACTTCACTCGCTTCCTCAACATTCATAATTCTCTTCATACACGCTCGCCGGTTTCGGAGACTCTTGACTCCACCTTCCTTCAGTACGTGACCAATCTGATCTAAGTAGGTGAGTCTTGGTCTCCCCCCGCTACCTTCATCCTTCCACTTTCGCATTGTATATCTTCTTAACCAGACGTTAGTTCGGCATTCTTTTCACATGTCCGAACCATCGGAGCATTCCCTTTCGCATCTTTACACCAATACTCTCTTTTATACCTACCCGCTCTCTTACGTCGTCGTTACGAATGCGATCGGTCAGCCTAACTCCACAGATTTTCCGTAGAGATCGATTAGAAGATGGAGTTAGCCCAGGTTAATACTCTTAGTCATCTTTTACGACATCCACAAGCAATGTTAGTGTTGGTAGTATTAGTATCCCGGTGACCATACAGCAAAATATCAGTTTCTTTAATACAGTTATAAATATTTCCTTCAAGTATTCACGAAATAGAAACACTACAGATATATATGTAGAACATTTTCTTCCAATCTTTAATATTATCTCCCTAACGCTGTGAAAAGAAATGTCATAAATTATATATACAAGTGCATACTGGGCGTGTCCTAGTACATAAATAAGGGTCCATACTTGCGGATACACTGATAGACATACGTAAACATATATATAGTTCTATACAGGTTGTAAACAAGAAAAATGATTTATAAAACTATTTTTTAACTATGGTATGGTGAATGGCAGGCTTATTTTCCCTTGGTAGTAGTAAAAACTGGCTGACTGATTAGTAGTACTCTCCTGCGAGACTTATAACACCAACTGCGATCACCAACGCATGCCAAACTTGGTGATTGTGCGATTATATTTAGGAAAAACAATGTCCAGCAGGCATTATCCGTGTGGTGACGGAGTGAGAATACAATTTATCACACCCTATCTTACCCGTGGGTGATTGTAAGAGACGACTAAGGGATATAAAACGCATATTACATCTATGCGAGAGAAGGAAAACTCGAAACAAAACCCTATACTAACACGTCTGATCAGCGTGGTATAGTAGGTTAATTTCCCTCCCATTACGGAGGAGGCCCGAGCCCAACAGTGGGACATATATAGACTGTGATGATGATGATGATGTCCAGCAGAAAACTTCGTTACGATTTGATGAATAATATAACAAAAAAAAAAAAACTAAAAAATGGTACAAGCATCATTTTAATCAAAAATGTGCTATGGCAAATATTTTACCATTTAGGCCACTGTGGTGACTATATGTAGTAAATACTTTCTGGGTCAATACCTATATTTTCCTATCGTTGAGCACACAACGAGGACATTGTAAAAATAAAGCATATGCCACCTGTCGGATATGTTTGAAGGAAATTCGAGTGTGACATTGTCGGTACCTCTTACTTACACATGGGGTTGATATAAATCGGCTAAGGGTGCTCCTTTCACCGTCACCATCTTGAGCAGTTCATATACACCATTATTAAGGGATGGATGGTCTTCACGTTATCCATACATTTCACCATTCTTTAGTCTTATTTAACTTTTATATCGATATTCATGTTTAGTACATACTCTCCACTTTATAGTCTGATCATACTCCGCTCGAATCATTCAGAGCGGAAGGGCGGCGTGCAGCCCCATGACCTACTAGTATTTGGGCCCGATTATTTGACTACGATATAAATCTCAGATATCCCATAAACTAATTAAGATCATCATTCTCCTACTCTTATCCCAATTACTTGGGGTCGATACAATATGAACTCCTCTTTCATAGTACATATCATAGAAGTTATTGGCAATAGTTTTATAGATTTATTAGACCGGCCACCTGCCAGACGTCAACCCTTCTTGGGAATGTAATTGTTGACCAAACGGCATCAGATGGATTTGGCCTAGGTCGTTATAAGGCTCTTAGTGGTCTTTTACGACATCCACGAGCAAAGTAAGGGTTGATAGTATTCGAAGCCGCTACCACACAGCACCAAGCGCCAAGAAATAATTAAGATAAATATTATAAAAAGTTTTACCTAGCAATAATAATAAAATATATTATACTAATAGATAGTATATATTTCAGTAAGATTTACAATATCCCGTAGGATCCTCGGTGGCATCAGACCTAGAGAAGTTTTGGGACAATGTTAGGGAAGTTCTGGATATGGCAGAAACCAGTGAACGCGTGATTGTATGCGGAGATTTGAACGGATGGGTGGGGACCAAGCGTCCCGACTATGAGGACGTACTTGGTCCATTTGGTGATAAGAGAGTGAACGACGCAGGTAGGCTCATAGCGGATGTATGCATGGAGAAAAACCTTATTGTGTCAAACACATTTTTCCAACATAAGGACATCCATATGTATACATGGAGAAGGAATGAACAGAAAAGCATAATAGATTTAATTTTGGTAGACAGTCGCCTCCGAAGCAAAATATTGGACGCAAGAGCCTACAGGGGCCCCACAGTCGACACGGACCACTATCTCGTTATTGCGAGATTTAGTGGTCTGTTCAGAAAGTGGAGGCACTGGCGAGAGCGTGTCCACTTCGGAGGGCTTGAAAGAATAAAGGTTGAAAGGTTGCAAGAAGAGTGTGTAAGAGAAAAGTATGCAGAGGGTGTCCGAGAACGGCTGACGATGGCAAGCCAGCCGCAATCGGACATTGAAGAATGCTGGAGAGTATTGAAAGAGAGTATGGTAGATACAGCGAAAGAAGTATGTGGAAGTTCAAAGAAGCATAGAAAAACAAATGGTGATGCATGGTGGGATGCGGAAGTGGCAGCTTCCGTAGAGCAAAAGAAGAAAGCGTGGCTGGACTATGTCTCTTCTTTGAATCTGAATGACAGTATGACTGAACAGAAGAAAGAAATATATCGGCAATGTAAGAATGACACCAAGGCCTTAGTGAAAGAGAAACGTGATAGAGCAAGTATGAGTGCAGAAGATAGGCTGACTAAAAACTTCGAGGGTAACACCAAACTCTTTTGGAGGGAGGTGAAGAAGTCTCGGGGTGGTTGGTCAGCCTTCAGAATGAATAAAATAAGGTCTAAAGGTGGAGACATTCTTACACAAACACAAGACGTGTTAAGCCGATGGAGTGAATATTTTGGCGATATGTATGCGGATGCTACGGTTGGCGCCGGTGTTGGATGTGGTTTAGTAGATCAACATTCGACAACGGCGTCCTCCGATGGCATCAGTATGGATGAAGTTGAATGGGCGATAAGAAGTTTGAAAAATGGTAAGGCAGCGGGCATTGATATGGTGTCTGCCGAGATGATCAAGCTTGGTGGCTCTTGTGTCTGGGAGGCGTTCCTGTTGCTCCTCAATTTATGTTGGAGCTCGGGAATGGTTCCCAGGGACTGGAATAGCGCAGTCATCGTGCCTTTGTTTAAAAACAAGGGTTCACGTTATGACTGCGCAAATTACAGAGCCATAAGCTTGACCAGTTTGGCAGCAAAAGTGTATGGAAAAATTATTGAAAGGAGAATGAGGATGGTGTCCGATGGTTTACTGTGTGAGACACAAGGAGGTTTCAGGAGTGGAAGGGGATGCATGGATCAAGTGTTCTCTCTGCGCAACATTGTGGAGAAGCATCTGGCTCTAGGTCAGAGGGTTTTCTGCAGTTTTGTGGATCTGGAGAGAGCATTTGACACGGTTGTACGAAAGGAACTTTGGGACATTTTACCGGAGTATGGTATTAACGGTAAACTGCTACAGGCTGTGCAGTCCAGTTACATGGGCTGTAGAGCCTGTGTGCGGCTGGATGATGGAATGTCGCCTTGGTTTGACGTCAATATCGGCGTTAAGCAGGGGTGCGTTCTGTCAGCCAGGCTGTTTATCATATATCTGGATAAATGTCTCCAAAGGTTGAACGATATGAATGTGGGAGTCCAGATGGGCGACTCAGTGGTCACTGCTCTGCTTTATGCAGATGATGCAGTCCTGCTGGCACAGTCAGCGATTGACCTGCAGACCCTAGTCGACACAATGACAGAAGATTGTAAGAAAAGGGGTCTACGCGTGAATGTGAGCAAAACCAAAATAATGGTCTTTGAAAGAGATAAAACCAGAACAGATGTAAGAGTAACAATAGGTAATGATGTACTAGAGCAAGTGGATGAATTTGTATATCTTGGATGTGGATTTAGCCGAGATGGAAGGTACACCACTGATATAGAGCGAAGAGTGAATGCGGGAAATAGAGTGAACGGAGCGTTGGGGCAACTTCTCGGCAGCCACCACCTCAGCCAGAAGGCACGTGTAGCAATACATAACGCAGTGCTTGTCCCAACATTACTGTATGGAAGCGAGAGTTGGGTATGCAGAAAAGAGTATGATAGTAAAATTAATGCGGTCGAAATGCGATCTCTGCGGAAAATCTGTGGAGTTAGGCTGACCGACCGCATTCGTAACGACGACGTAAGAGAGCGAGTAGGTATGAAAGAGAGTATTGGTGTAAAGATGCGAAAGGGAATGCTCCGATGGTTCGGACATGTGGAAAGAATGCCGAACGAACGCCTGGTTAAGAAGATATACAATGCGAAAGTGGAAGGATGTAGGTACCGAGGGAGACCGAGACTAACCTACCTAGACCAGATCGGTCATGTACTGAAGGAAGGTGGAGTCAAGAGTCTCCGAAACCGGCGAGCGTGTATGAAGAGAATTATGAATGTTGAGGAAGCGAGTGAAGTATGCAGAGATAGAGTTCTCTGGCACTCTGTTCTCTCTGCCTACCCTGCAAGGGATATGGCGTGATGATATGTATGTATGTATTTACAATATCTTTTTATTTAATTTATTGTGCTCACTCTGTATATAGCGCACATTGTTACGTGCCGATATTTAGTCGTATGTAGGGGAATCTTAGTACGTAATATACTAAACTAGCGAAGTGACCCAGCTTCGTGCGGTGGGGTATAAGGATAATTCTTTTCTTATAACCACATTTTACTGGTGAACCGCAAAACCATATGTGCCAGTCATCGTTTTTGAGTTTTTCATATTAATTTTAACACCAAATTAATAAAAAAAATTTAATACCTATGTTTTGATCAAGTTCTCACTCCATCTGCAGTAATAGCAGATTTGCAAGGAGACCTATGACTCGCCGTAGACCTCTTCGCACTTATCGGAAAAATTAAACTATTGTGGCACATATATATATAAACTCTCCAATAGAACGACCTAATACAGTTTGTTTAACGTCGACTATCAAAGACGATTAAAATAAAGAAACAGAGTATTGGTGTAAAGATGCGAAAGGGAATGCTCCGATGGTTCGGACATGTGGAAAGAATGCCGAACGAACGTCTAGTTAAGAAGATATACAATGCGAAAGTGGAAGGATGTAGGTACCGAGGGAGACCGAGACTAACCTACCTAGACCAGATCGGTCAGGTACTGAAGGAAGGTGGAGTCAAGAGTCTCCGAAACCGGCGAGCGTGTATGAAGAGAATTATGAATGTTGAGGAAGCGAGTGAAGTATGCAGAGATAGAGTTATCTGGCACTCTGTTCTCTCTGCCTACCCTGCAAGGGATATGGCGTGATGATATATATGTATTAAAATAACAGTTTACAATGGATAAAAAAAATATTTAAGAAACTAGGTATACTATATACACATTAATTATATTTTAATTAGTATCAATTATATATAATTAATAAAAAATTGACGGATTGTGGTGACCGAGTAAGAATGCAATTCACCACCCACTATCTTAGCTGTGGTTGATAGTAAGAAACGACTAAGGGATATAAAACACATATAACAGCTATGCAAGAGAGGGAAATTTCGAAACGAAGCCTTATAACAATAGGTCTGACTAGTGTGGTATAGTAGATCAATTTCCCTCCTATTGTGGAGGAGGCTTGAGCCCAACAGTGGGCCACATGTGAGCTGAAATGACGATGAATAAATTGATTTGATATCTTCTATCTCCAACATCGGTAACATAATTATTACAGTGATATTTTTATGAAACATATTAAGAATTATTATTCATCATAATTATCATCACAGCCTGTAACTGCTCCACTGTTGGGCTCGGGCCTCCTCCGTAATTGTGGGGAAATTAATCTTCTATACCACGCTGGTCAGACGTGTTGGTATAGGGTTTTGCTTCGAGTTTTCCTTTTCTCGCATAGATGTTATATGCGTTTTATATCCCTTAATCGTCTCGTACGCTCACCCACGAGTAAGATATGGGGGTGGTGAAGAGTATTCTTACTCCGTCACCACACGGAGAATTATTATTAATTGAATGATATTTTATTAAGAGAAAGAAAACTCACAAATAAAACCTATGTCAATCTGTCTGATCAACTTAGTATAATAAGGCAATTAAAAAAAATTAAACACCATCCTGTGGTGGAAGAGTGGTACATATATGAGCTGTGATAGTAACAATTATGACGAGTGATATTTTATTAAATAAATTATTTATTTCAATATCTACCACACCAATAAACTGTCGATATTGTGTAACATGTAGGGAACCGTTGTATGCGGGCGGCATAGAACTGTTCTATGTGTAACCATCATTGAGAAACCAGTTTCTTGGACATTGATTAGTTGATGATGAGGTAGGTAGAATACTTACATCCATTAGTAAAATGCAATGGAATTATTGCTTACCTGAAAAAATAAAAAAAGGCTTCATGAGTTTACATATTTTACAAATACAAAAATAACTAAATTAATTTCATCATCATCATCATCACAGCCCATATATGTCCCACTGTTGGGCTCGGGCCTCATCCGTAATGGGAGGGAAATTAACCTACTATACCGCGCTGGTCAGACGTGTTGGTATAGGATTTTGTTTCGAATTTTCCTTCTCTAGCATATATGCGTTTTTATATCCCTTAGTCGTCTCGTAAGATCACCCACGGGTATTAATAAGATAGGGGGTGGTCAATTGTATTCTTACTCCGTCACCACACGGATATTATAATGGAAAAATTTGTTTAGTTCGCTGTGAATAATCTTGCCAGATAGTTAGCATCAATTTAGTTCCATCGACTCAAAATTTAATTTTTAAAACTTCAGTTCAGATTGATAACTGCGTTTTGAGTGCTAGTCAAGCTACAATTTGGAAGGGTAACGCCATATACTGGATAAGTCAGTATTGGGGTCGACATCGTACAGTTTGCTACTCTTAAAGATGATACCAGCGCATCATTGCAATCGATTTCAATGTTTTATTTTGTTTCAAAAATTATTGAACGCTTTAAAAATAAATGAGTTTACATAACGTCAGATAAATATTGTTCTCAGAAATATATTTGTTTTTAGTCTCAAACATTATTAACAGCGTTATCCCCGCTCCCAGCTCGAGGTTCAAGCTCAGGCCTCTTTAAGAAATGATCTAGAGATAGTCGTTATAAACGAGCAACATACTGAAAATTCGCTCCACACAATTAAGCTAATCGCACACAAAATTGGCGTACAGTTAGACGAACAAGACGTGGACTATGCCTCTCGAGTCGGTCCTCGACGCCAGCTATCTAACCCCAATGACACCTCCGATAGGCCTCCCAGACATTTAGTAGTTAGATTCGTGCTATAAGCATGACGAGTTCCTAAAGGCGGCGAAAATTAGACACACTCTCACCTCATCGGACATTGAAATACCAGGCACAGCAAGGAAACTATACTTTTGTGAACGGCTTTCTTACGCTAACAGACAGCTTTTTCGTTCCGTCAAGCTACGATCAAAGGAACGAGGCTTTAAGTACTGCTGGATCAAAAATGGCTCCATATTTATTCGGAAACAAGAAGGTAACTCTGCTATCCAGATTCAATCAACTCATGATCTGGACCAATACCTGGGTACCTCAACTGCTACAGATGATTCTACAAAAACAAATAATATTGAATGCTTGCTATAGTTTATCTCGCCTTCTTCTTTTGCTTTTGTCGTTTTTAATTATTAAAATTAAAGAGTGTAACCCTCGGAACACTTTAGTGCATCACTTAGCTATATTAACTTTCAACTGCCTAACACTGTCACATCATTCAGTCAATCACACTGACACATACACGCGCAATAACACTTACAAATCACCTACCATCACGAACAACCCTCACACGCTACTGCTGTCGTCTGTAACTAATGCTGTGACTACATATATCTCATTTATCTCTTCTTTTGCTTTTATCCAAATTCATGGCTTGCCGCAGTATTATGCAAGACATAGATGACAGTATTACCATAGATTGTCGCAGCTGTAATAGCATTGATGAATGTAGAAATCAGCTTAGGAACTCCGTTTGCAATTTCAAAGTACTTACCCTTAATATCAGAAGTTATCAACGCAATTTCGACAAACTGTGCCCGGTGCTAACAGGCCTTAACACCGATTTCGACGCCATCGTCCTGACAGAGTGCTGGTTAAGGGGGGGCGTACGTCTGGATACCATTCCAGGGTACTCTGTGACTACTACGGATTATCAACACAACAAAAATGGCGGTGTAGTTATCTACTCTAAAACACAATGGTCTATCAATCAACCACACCATAAAAGATGCTGACAGTCTATTAATTACTTTTAATAATAGTATTGTTCTTTTAGGTATTTATCGCTCACCTTCTTTTTCTTGTCTTGAGAACTTCTTGTCTTCAATCGATTCCACTCTTAAAAGCCTTGCTAATTACTCTACTATAATTGTCCCTGGAGACATGAATATAGACATCTGTAATAACTTAAACCCCAGCCGTGGCGACTACTTGTCCATAATGGCATCACATGGGTTGATTCCGGCTATCACCCAACCAACCAGGTTCAATGTCTGTTTGGATCACACATTTGTCAAAGCGAAACACAAATCCTACGGACTAATATATAAAAGCTCGATCACAGACCACGATGTTGTTATTGCTACTATATCAACACGGTCTAATGTAAGAAAGAGCCGTTGGTGGCATCGCGAAAAAAACTTAATACTGCTGCACGAGCTAATCCTGAAGATGCGATACGTCAATTGGCTTACACAAGATATCGAAACTATTTTAACAAACTGTTGCATAGATTAAAAACCGAATACAATAAACAACAAATACAAGATAACCAAAATAATTCTAGAAAACTGTGGACAACTCTTAAAGCAATATATGATCCCAACTCTCAGACTTCGAACTCCTCTCAGCTCCTTAGTAACACCTCATCACAGTCAGATTCAATTAATAATTGCAACGCTTACTTTACTTCAGTCGGCAAGGAAATGTCTGAACTTATTTTAAAGAAACTTTCCGAAACTCTAAATTCCTTAGTACTCAAATATAGACCTTACATGACGTTAACTCATTCGATTTTCCTCCGACCATGTGACGTGACTGAAATTGACACCATCATAACTAACCTAGAGACTAACAGCTCTCCTGGGCCCGACGACATTTCTGCTAGACTATTAAAAAAGTGTAAAGCTCTAATCATTAAACCGCTAGTATACTAGCGGTTTAATACTTGACATTATAAACTTAAGCCTAGAAACTGGTACATTCCCGGAGTGTTGGAAAACTGCAGCTGTAAGCCCAATATACAAAAGTGGCCCAAGAGATGAGCCTGCAAATTACAGACCTATCGCTTTACTAAATATTACGTCGCAAATTTTAAAGAAGGTTGTTAACGCCCGCTTAATGAGATTTCTAGAAGACCGCAAAATAATTTCAAGATAAGCAATTTGGCTTTCGTAGGGGTAGATTGACGGAAGATGCGGCTGCATTTATAGCTAATAATGTGTCGACACTAATAGAAAATGGTGAGCACTGCGTAGGTGTATTTTTAGACCTGGCCAAAGCTTTTGATACTATATCCGTCGATTTTCTCTTGCGTAAGTTGGAGGCATCGGGCATACGAGGAATAGCACTAAACTGTTTTCGGAGCTATCTCTCTAATAGGCAGCAATATATTAAAGTGGGTGACCAGAAAAGTGAACTACTTCCCACCAGTTTTGGTGTCCCGCAGGGTAGTATACTTGGACCTAGTTTATTTACACTTCACATAAACGATTTACTACATCTTCCACTTGCCAATGGTGAAATAATCTCTTATGCAGACGATACAGTAATAATATTTCACGCCAAGTCCTGGGAAAACGTCTATCACTATACAGAGATGGGACTTATAACTGTAGCAGATACACTAGACAAAAATCTCCTTACTCTAAATCTCAAAAAACTAAAATCATGAATTTTTATAAAACCGCAAAATCAAAACCGTCGCAACAACTTACCCTTAAATACCACACTTGCGCGCAGAATAATAGCTTATTAAGCAACCGTTGCAACTGTGCCTCTGTGGACCACACAGATTCCATCAAATATTTAGACATCACTACTGACAGTAATTTATCTTTTAAAACTCATATACACCTACTCTCCAGCCGTATTCGGCAACTTATGGTAAGTGCTACTGCCGCTCATTGCAATACCAACGATACAGCTAGGCCATTTTCTTCCAACCCAAACCCACCCATACATTTGGGCTTACGGCTCTTTCCCTTACCGAACAACACATTCCCTGTTCGCAATAATAACAGTGCTAGTGAAAGAAAAATATAGTGTTCAAAACATAATGTATTAGTGCCGTGTAAGTTAAATAACACAGTTTGCGACACCAGCTGTGAACATACCGTGAGTGTCGACCAATCAGAGTGCGCCTACATTTCGCGAACATTAAGTGAGTAAATAGTGAAAAAAACAAAGACAATAATTAAAAAACATTAAAATAGGTTAATTAGAGATTAGAGATATAAAAATATTCAATTAATGTTAAAATAGGCTGCAACTATTATTGTTTACATAACTTGTATAAAAATTTATTGTTCTTGATAATGCCCCAATTTTGTTATTTATCTTGTAGAACTTGTAATAAATATATATATGTTTTATGGTGTTTTATTGAAGTATACGAAAGGCCCCATCAAGCACAGTAAAAACCACCATCCTAGGTATTATAGTTTTTGAAATATAGTATTTTAAAGTAGATTAACAGTACTAAACAGTGTTAAAATTGTGGTATTTAGTGCTTCAATGAAGCCCAAATCGATACCTAGGGCTAAGGTAATAGTTGTAATAGATAGATAATTCAATTACACGAAAAATAAGCTATATATCGTAACTGTAACTAGTATAGTCTTAAAGTTATAACCAAAAATGTTAATAAAGATAAGTACAAAACAAGGATGAATATTAACGCCATTCGCACCGCTCGGCTCGGCTGTCGTTACGGTAAAGTTTCGTTGTACCTAAGCGACACAATAAATTGACATTGTGTGGCCGCAAAAATATTAGTATGGAGATATAGTGAAATAGTGAACTTCAAGCAATAGTACGTGGGGGCTAGGTAGCAATGGTCTAATATTCGTCCGATGTGCATATGTTACTTCATTCAAGAGTTTTATTTCTTCAATAATTTCCCGGTCCCGGCGAGATACAGAATACAGTCCACTTCACCACCGAACCAGCGACCAAACGGGACGTCAGCTAACTACAACACATTTGTCGGGAGGCCCGTCCCGTACATTCCCAATGCTCAGATGTGGATTTTCTGCGAGAGTGTGATACTACCCCAGACGGACCGGCCCGCGGCTGTAGACAGAAAACTATCAACAGTGTGAGCCTATAATGGTATTATTTCAATATACCTCCTATTGTAAAAGACGCCAAAACTCAGAAGTGGGATGTGTATGAGCTGAGATGATATTAACGACACGGATGCTAGCCATATAGCTGTATCTATAATATACATACACATACATACATACATATCATCACGCCATATCCCTTGCAGGGTAGGCAGAGAGAACAGAGTGCCAGAGAACTCTATCTCTGCATACTCGCTTCCTCAACATTCATAATTCTCTTCATACACGCTCGCCGGTTTCGGAGACCCTTGCCTCCACCTTCCTTCAGTACGTGACCAGTTTGGTCTAGGTAGGTTAGTCTCGGTCTCCCCCGGTACCTACATCCTTCCACTTTTAACAACACGGATGCTAGCCACATAGCTGTATCTATAATATATTTGATAAATTTTATAAATATTACCAACCCCCCCTCATCAAAAGTATCTGACACATTGAATATTTCACCAATAACATTACATCACGGCCATCGACGTCTGATATAGTATTCTAAACCTTATTTCAATGTTAAATAGAATCACTTTAGTCGAGCGCTGTGTACTTATATAACTCAAGTGAGACGGTCGATATGACGAGTTTTATATGGCGATAAAATTCGAAATTACCATAATAGATGTTAAGGCAAACTTTCAGTATGTTTGATGCAAAGAAATTTAACATTTGAAGGTCATTTGACGCCTATATATTGGTTACTGAGTATTTTAAATCATCCTCTTTTTTCCCTTGCGGTGGGCCCCGCCAAATCGGTCCGGGGCGTCGGAAGAGGCGGCGCGCAACCTCACAGACCCACACTGCGAGAACTCCTCTCTTCACCGTGCGAGCGGGCCACAGGTACCCAATCTTTGTCTTCGGTGGCCATTTCAAGCCATCCTAGGACATAATAGTATCCTTATTGACATGCTCTTATCCCAATTACTTCATCATCGTCATCATCATCTCAACCCACCCGTGCGAGCGGGCCACAGGTACCCGATCTTTGTCTTCGGTGGCCATTTCAAGCCATCCTAGGACATAATAGTATCCTTATTGACATGCTCTTATCCCAATTACTTCATCATCATCATCATCATCTCAACCCATATGTCACACTATTGGACTCGAAGACTCCTCTGTAAATGAGAGGGAAATTGACCTACTATACCGCGCTGATCAGATGTGTTCATGGTTCGGCCACACTTTGAGTCTGAAGCGCCAAAAATTAAAATTGATAAGAGTTTAAAGTTTTTAAAGAGCCACAATTTTTTTGGGGTTTGCTTTTGTTGGTTATGCAATATGGCAGCTATGCATGGGGTCGCACGCCGTCCCTCTACTGCCAAGAGCGATTAAGACGAGTTCTGTCATGACCTATGTGTTAAAAATAAAAAGTTATTAATAGTATATCAATTGCCCAACACAATAATGCTAAGAAATTATTGAGCGTGACTTTTGTAAAAGAAGCACCTGATCATCGTTAGCTCAAATACGTGCCACTGCTGGATTCGAACCTACTCCGTAATACGAAGGAATTGAATCCACTATACTACACTTCCTTCTCTTGCTCAAATGTTATATGCATATTATATATTTTAGTCTTCTTTTACAATACCCGCGGACAAAATATGGGGTGGAGAATTGTATTTTTCATCACACGGAAAAAGAAATCGGACGATATTTCATTAATAAAAGCAAAAAAAAGGCAAGAAAAGGCACCAACGAAAGCTCATTTTTTACCTCAATATAAAAAAGACTAGCAAAGAAAATATATCATTGCTAAAATGTAAAGTTTCGCAAGCGTCGCCATATCTTCGAATAGTCCGCGCGTCTCGCTCGCGTGACGAGGTGCTGTTATTCCAAACGTAACTGGGAGACATTATTTATTTATTCAAAACATCAGCGATCCTTCGTACCACTTTTGGCAAAACAATGTTATTTAACTGTACGCATGGAAAAATATCATAAACGAAAGAAATTCGAAATGGCACACGACAATAATATGGAGGATATAACTAATAAAAATTCGAATTATTTCCGTGTGGTGTTTACTGTATAAGTATACAATTCAACATTCCCCCCTTTCTTGCCCTTGGGTATTGTAAAATAAAACTAAGATATACGATAAGTATTGCGAATATAAAAAGTTACATACATACATATCATCACGTCATATCCCTTGCAGGGTAGGCAGAGAGAACAGAGTGCCAGAGAACTCTATCCTTGCATACTTCACTCGCTTCCTCAATATTCATAATTCTCTTCATAAACGCTCGCCGGTTTCGGAGACTTTTGACTCCACCTTCCTTCAGTACATGACCGATCTGGTCTAGGTAGGTTAGTCTCGGTCTCCCCCGGTACCTACATCCTTCCACTTTTGCATTGTATATCTTCTTAACCAGACGTTCGTTCGGCATTCTTTCCACATGTCCGAACCATGAGAGCATTCTTTTTCGCATCTTTACACCAATATAAAAAGTTAAATAACAAAAAAGACTAGACAGAATCTATTGTAAAGATAATACAAGTAAACCTTATGTATTACAGGGAAAAAAATACTACTTATGGTGGCAAACGAAAAAGCAGCATATCTGATGGTAAGTGTTACTTCCGCTCATGAACTTTTGCAATACCAGAGGTACAGCTAAGCCACTGGCTACCAACTAAATCCTACAAAGTTGACCTTTCGGCTCTCACGCCCATCATAAGAAGCGCAATTTCCATTACTCAAATGATTAATCATTTTAGTATTGTATACTTTTTTATATCAATCGGTTTTCTAAAAAATTTACTTTTCAGAAAACTATTGGTCTGCGCGCTTCATCTCTGTGTTGTCATCATCATCATCACAGCTCATATACCCCATAGCTGGGCTAAGAGTCTCCTCCACTATAGGAGAGAAATTGACCTACTACAATATCACGCTGGTCAAACGTGTTAGTATAAGTTTTCATTTCGAGTTTTCCTTCTCTTGCATAGATGTTATATGCATATTATATCCCTTAGTCGTCTTTAACGACACCCACAAGCAAAGTGGTAAATTGTATTCTTACCTAATAACCATACGGAAACATTCAACTGTCGCATCATTATTCCTCTACAAGTCTACACCGAACTTGTTTTATAAAACAAAAATAAAATAAAAAAACAAATGTCAAACAGCCTTCTCTCTCCATAAATCACTTCACAAACTCAAACTAAGTAATTACCGCCCATAAAAGCGGCCAATTGTCTTTAAAATTTCTCCTTTTTCGACTCTTTGTTGGTACGAAATAATAATTTTATGCGAGTTATAAATCTTGCAGTTATATTTGCGGTTAACGTTTATTTTTGAACGTTTAAATTAATGAGGTAGCAATTTCTTGAATGACAATCAAGGTGTTAATGGTATGATAATTTTTTTGCCTTCTTTAAACTGAATATAGTTCCAGTTTGGACATGAACCTCCATCACAAATGAAGAAATGCCTCGCCAACAAGTAATGTGGTTGAAACGTCGCCTGGGAACCTGAAAAGGTAATCCAACAGGCCACCGAAGTCAAGGATTCTTCTCTTAACCTCAGTGACAAGTCCAGTGGAACCTTTAATACTGCTATGCCTTAACTTTGACCAGCTGTTTTATATCACTACATTACTTGGCGTACGAAGGTGAATGAGTGTATGTTTAAAAACAGTAGAGGTTGGGCCACACTTTTAACGGTTTTCTATTTACAGCATCTACAGCTAGGAGCCGGTCCAGGTACTAACGCGGGAGACTGTGGCACTAGCCACAGTATCGCACAAATCAACATCTGAACAGGGGCCATTTTGCTGTTGTATTTCTTTCGGTGTGCAAGAAAGTCGAAAGCTCAAATTTCTGGGTGGGTTTTAGGTGGTAGTCAGCGGCTTAGCTGTACCTCTGGTATTGCAAAGATCCATGAGCGGCAGTAATACTTACACAATAAGTGTGCTCGTTTGCCACCATAAGCAATAAAAAAAATACTAAAAGAAAAACTGAATTACCTTCACACAATAATCCACCTAACTTTCATAACATTAATACATATTTTGGTAATTTATGAACATTTTTTTTATTTATTAACTTCATGCATACTGTAGTGGAGGCTCCCTAAGGAGTCGTAAGTGTGTGGGCCTAATGGATTAACCTTGAAAAATACGACCCCGGCGTAGCTTGTTTTTTTTAACATGCCACCAATAACAAGGAATCGGTCCCAGTGGCTCGCTCCATTGATGGAGAGGGGTAATATAGCAGGTTATAGAGCCACACACCGCACTAGCATCACCTCAGATGTTTTAGGTAAAGTGGAACCCTGTCAAATGTAAAGAGTTCCCTACCTAAGCGAACAAAAAGAACTGATGCTCTCGAAACTCCTGAAGATAATTACAAATTGTAACTAAGAACAATCTTGATCATGTCAGCTTTCAAAAAACTCGCACCACAATCGGTGTTTCGCTTAAGAGCTACGATGCCTCAGACAAACACACAGATACGATAAACTACAACACCTATCTTTTGGTTTTGGTGGTTAAAAATAACCTCGATGTTAGAATGAAACCATTTAATTAAAGAAAGAAAGAACAAAAATTTGTTTTGCTCCCGTGACACATAAATAAAAATAACTAAATTAAAATAAGCAAATCGGTTTTACATACATACATACATATCATCACGCCATTTCCCTTGCAGGGTAGGCAGAGAGAACAGAGTGCCAGAGAACTCTATACTTGCATACTTCACTTGCTTCCTCAACATTCATAATTCTCTTCATACACGCTCGCCGGTTTCGAAGACTCTTGACTCTTCCTTCAGTACGTGACCAGTCTGGTCTTGGTAGATTAGTCTCGATCTCCCCCGGTTTTAACGAAAAAAAAAAAAAAAAATGCAATTGGCTCAGTTATATGGTAATATTTTGTTCATAAAAATCATACTTCCCTTACTGTTATACCAATTACTTGGGGTCGATACAATATGTACTCTTCTTTCACATTAGCAATAGTTTTATGATCGGTCGCCTGCCAGACGTCAACCCTCCTTGGGAATGCAATTGTTGATTTGGTCAACAATTCGTCGACGTCAGGTGGAGTTAGCCCAGGTTATAAGGCTCTTAGTCGTCTTTTACAACATCCACGAGCAAAGTAAGGATTGGTAGTATTCGTAGCCGCTACCACACAGCATTTTCTTCATAAAATAGAGCTGATGATTTACCAACACCTGGTATTTATATTTATAACAAAATCATAAAAAAATATTACTATCAAAATGTGTGCGCAACGATTTAAATAATTTCTATATAAGTATAATGCATACATAATTATACATATTAAATTAAATATTTAATATATAAATCATATTTAAAAAATATATGCTACTAGCAGACCCGGCCACGTTGCTGTGGCTAAAGTGGCCTCAGCAACACGTGGTGGTTATGCTAATAAATTGTAGCTTATATGAAACGTTTGTACGTTTAACATAGCGCCATCTATTAAATACTTAATCCAGTCAACAGATACCGCCATCTGTTAGAATCGTTTGGAGATAACAGATAATTGTGACTATCAAATAATAGACAAATAATTTGCAATAAAATGATATTGCGACTATAAATTGAGATGGAAGCTATCCTATCTTTTAAGTTGGATCAAACTACACATGCTGTGCAAATTTGATTAAAATCGGTTAAGTAGTTTAGGAGTCCATCGCGGACAAACAACGTGACGCGTAATCTATATATATTAAGAAGATTATATTTTTAATTATTTTAATAGTAAAGAAATACCGCGCTAGTTATGACTGAAATTGCATATTTACTAAATGTTTTAAAGTTTTGCTAAAAATATACAACACGTTAAAAATATAGGGCGTGGTGATTCATTGAATTCTTAACACGCCAATATAAAGGGCACTTAAAGTCATCACCCAATAGTAAGAAATATGTAACCTTGGCATACGAGAACAATGTCGTACGTTCAAGCATATCTGCCATACCTACTATTGCAATCAATCTTAAGGCTCACATATAGCCTCCTAAATCTCTGCCATATCCGTGATGCTGTACTGCCTACGTAACTTTTTAATTTTTTTTATTTATTAATAACGCAGTGGTCCGAAATGCGTTACGCACTTACTCCCCGGATGGGAAGTGTGGGACTCCTAGCCTAGGGCTAGTATACCCACTAAAACGTATCCACTGCGATTGCTGTTAGCCTAGGGGCTGTTACAGCGTAACCGGGCTGTGGGTGAGCGCTGAGGGCTCTCAACCCGAAAGCTACGTATCTTTTAACTGACTCTTATTTATTGGCTTATTAATCAATTTTGTTTCCTATTGCCCGCTTTAAATAGGAGAGAAGTGGAATATCTTTAACTCTGTTCGTTTTCTTTTCAATTTTTATTTGTTGCGAATTCCAAGACACAAGGCGTTGCTAGGAATTCCCTGAGAGTAAAACCGATATCGTTTATGAAGACCATTGTGGATCTTCGCTTACAGAAATTATGGTGATGTGAATATGTGGTAACATTAGCTCCAATAAAAAAAATGACTCTTCGTCCGGTTTCTAAAAATTATACAATTAACAGACACAAATTATACTATTACATTATATGCAAATTTCCGTGTGGTGACGAAGTAAGAATACTATTCACCACCCCATATCTTACCCGTGGGTGATCGTACGGGACGACTAAGGGATATAAAATCTATGCGAGAGAAGGAAAACTCGAAACAAACCCCTATACCAACATGTCTGATCAGCACGATATAGTAGGTTAATTACCCTCCCATTACGGAGGAGGCCCGATCCCAACAGTGGGACATTTATGGGCTGTGATGATGATATTTTACCCGTGGGTGATCGTACGGGACAACTAATGGATATAAAACCCATATGACATCTATGCGAGAGAAGGAAAACTCGAAACAAAACCCTATACCAACACGTCTGATCAACAAGATATAGTAGGTTAATTTCCCTCCCATTAAGGAGGCCCGAGCCCAACAGTGGGACATTTATGGGCCATAATGATAATGATTATATGCAAATGGAATAAAGGATTTTCTTACTTGATGATCGAAACCAAGACATTTGTTACGTGAGTTCGAATAGAGCTCTAAGCATTCATTTGCTTACGAATGCATAAAGCGTTCGATTGTAACTTTATGGTTCGATATTACCCAAGTTATGTAAGTAATTTAAAAGCGTATCTATGCCGAATCACTTATTCTATAGGCGATGACATGTCTCTAACTTCATATATGGCATACGGTACTATCCGTACCATCCCATGGCGTTCACCAAGGTTGAAAATATGCATTAAGTACCAACCAATAAATATGAATACGAATTTTATTTATGTGTTTCTTATGGTTTAAGGATTTGGCAAAGTTTGACATATATTTTTATTTAAACAACCCTTCGCATTTAGTAATAAATGCTTTAACTGTGAATGATTTTAAAAAATTATAAGTACATGTATACATACATATCATCACGCCATATCCCTTGCAGGGTAGACAGAGAGAACAGAGTGCCAGAGAACGCTATCTCTGCATACTTCACTCGCTTCCTCAACATTCATAATTCTCTTCATACACGCTCGCCGGTTTCGGAGACTCTTGACTCCACCTTCCTTCAGTACATGACCGATCTGGTCTAGGTAGGTTAGTCTCGGTCTCCCTCGGTACCTACATCCTTCCACTTTCGCATTGTATATCTTCTTAACCAGACGTTCGTTCGGTATTCTTTCCACATGTCCGAACCATCGGAGCATTCCCTTTCGCATCTTTACACCAATACTCTCTTTCATACCTTCTCGCTCTCTTACGTCGTCGTTACGAATGCGGTCGGTCAGCCTAACTCCACAGATTTTCCGCAGAGATCCCATTTCGACCGCTTTAATTTTACTTTCATACTCCCAACTCTCGCTTCCATATAGTAATGTTGGGACAAGCACTGCGTTATGTATTGCTACACGTGCCTTCTGGCTGAGGTGGTGGCTGCCGAGAAGTTACCCCAACGCTCCGTTCACTCTATTTCCCGCATTCACTCTTCGCTCTATATCAGTGGTGTCCTTCCATCTCGGCTAAATCCACATCCAAGATATACAAATTCATCCACTTGCTCTAGTACATCATTACCTATTGTTACTCTTACATCTGTTCTGGTTTCATCTCTTTCAAAGACCATTATTTTGGTTTTGCTCACATTCACGCGTAGACCCCTTTCAACCTTTGGAGACATTTGTCCAGATATATGATAAACAGCCTGGCTGACAGAACGCACCCCTGCTTAACGCCGATATTGACGTCAAACCAAGGCGACATTCCACCATCCAGCCGCACACAGGCTCTACAGCCCATGTAACTGGACTGCACAGCCTGTAGCAGTTTACCGTTAATACCATAGTTAGTTAATAAAAATTATAAGTAACGGATATAAATAATACCCAGAATTAGAATAATATGCAGATCGCAAAAGAATATGTTCTACGTAGGTCTAGAATCTAAGATATTCAGCACGAGGGGTAGCTACTTACGCCATCCGTGAATTAAAACTTTCATAAATTTAACAGGAGTAATAAAAAGGGGGCAAATTCGACCAGAGAAAGGTACCTGAACGTGTAAGACACCGGGTTGTTCATCAACATTATGGAATCCCTTTCGTTGGCTCAATTGGCGGAGAGGATTAATACTTCAAGTCATTAGATTCTATGTCGCACTTCTCCACTACCACGCGCAGTACGATTTTGAAGAGGTTAAACCAGACCATAGACAGTAAAAAAACCCTTACCACATTATCATCATCATCTATATAGGCTATATTGTATATAGGCTAACTATTTACAACTCATTGCTGGGTACGAGCTTACTTCGTTGTGAAAAGGTAATTGACCAACGGTTACACGGGTTATTATTGGGTATTATTTCAAGGTTTCATTCACTTTCATTGATGTTATCTGCATATCGTATCCCATATTAGTCTTTTACGACACTCCATCCATCCATTCATCCATTAGTCCGTAGACGTCCACTGTTGGACTTAGGGCTCCTTACGAGAATGACATTCAGAACGTTCCTGTGTCACGAACTTCTCCCTGCGACTTTTAACATGTCATCGCTTTTTACATCCACCTAATGGTGGGGCTTTACAAGGGGTACGATGTCAGAAACCTCCACGCGGTGTACCCTGGGTGCGGACGGCGGTCCCCAGTTCTTCTGTTGTACTGTCCTCCGTAGCGAATATCTGGCGCTTCGCTCCTAGCCTTCTATCCGTAGAAGGTGACCGGACGCGAATCCGCGACGGGCTCAGTCACTCATTCATTTGAGGGCTGGGCAGGCATGTGCCACCGCCACCGTCGTCAAATCGTAAACCTGATTCTTTGCTTGTCTTAGTTTCAGGAACGAGGGTCTTGGCTTAACCGCCCGGACCGCGAGGAAGACAACCTCTATAAAGAATTTCGAATGTACATTCGAATTCGGAAATCACCCATAATCTTAAGTTTTGGCGTGCGGCGAGAAGATGCATGGCAGATGGGTTGTTCTGTTCTTAGCACGCTCCAGCCAGGGTACCGGCTGCCCCCCTGGTTGGTAAATGTAGGCTTGCCCGGGTACAGGGATCTCTGCCCGGGTCGACGTCATAGTTTCTCCCACACTCGTGGGTTTTATCATGGAACTTTTTAAAAACAACAATATTTACGATGGGGATCATGATGATTCCCACCTCAAGGCCCGGTCATGCCAACGCAAAACTGACCAAAACGACGCCTCGTCCTCGGGACTCGAGGCGTCCGCCGAGGGTCCGGCACAGCACATGGAGGCCCAAACAACACCGAAGCGGAGGTCGCCCAGGAGGAGCCGGGGGAAGACCTCCAGCTTCAAACGGCGATTGGAGGAGCGGCGAGCGCGCAGAAAGGCTGCCGCCGCAGAAGCGAGGAAGGACGGCGGTAGAGCCGAAACGGAGCCGTCGACGGACGAGGGCGACAGTGATGTCGCAGAGCCGTCCGGGGAAGATGGGGGTGGCGGTTCTACCGCCAAAATGGACGAGGGCGGTGACATTCCCGCAGGGCCGTCCGAGAAGGATAGCGGGCCGGCTGTTGAAGCCCCCGCCAGGTCGTCAGCGCGTCTTGTGGCAAAGAGCCCGGCGGCGACAGCGACAACGCTGACGACCAAGGAGAAGGCCCTCCCCTCGCAGGTGAGGAAGCGCCGCCTAAGTAAGGGTGGCAGCTCGGGTGCCGACTCGGAGGGGAGCGTGGCCAGCATGCCCCCACCTAAGGTGCCGGCTTCCCGAAGAGGGCGAGGGGCCTCGGAAGAAGAAAGGGCGGCGGCGGTCGCTGCCCGCGCCAATGGCGACCCCCCCGACCTGCGGGCCGAAAATGCCCGCCTTAATGGCGAGATGTCGGCCATACGGACCCGGAACCGGCAGTTGGGGGACATGCTGGCGGGGATGCGGCGGGCAAACCGACAGTTATTGAAGGACGTGGCCGACCTAAAGGCGCAAATGGCGCTGCTCGCGCCGCCTGCGCCAGTTGCGCCACCGGCCAAGGCCGGCCACTCAGCGGCCGCTGCAGCGCCAAAGCCGCCTCGCGGTGCGGTGCCGACGACGCTGGGCACTGGCGTCACCGTGACACCCGTCCCCGCAGCGAGAAAGACGCCTGCCGCTGTGAAGCGCGCGTCGCCGGCTGACGCTGGCGCGGTCGCCGCGGCGAAACGGGTCCCCGTGGTGAGGATGACGCCTCTCGCTGCGGACCGCATGCCGCCGGCTGGCGTCCCTGCGGCGCCAAAGCCGCCAGGCGCCGCGGAACGGGCCCCCGAAGACGCCCAGCCGACCCCGATACTTGCGGTGGGAGGCTTACCGGACGAAGCCCTGCGCCAAATCATCGACGCAGTCGGGAAACTCGTCGATGCGCGCGTGGCCGTTCTGGAGGCAAGGTTGCCTCCTGTGCGGCGGGCAATAAGCCCGCCAAGCACCGCATGGGCTCTGGGGCGTGCAAACCTCCAGCTTCGGCCCCAAAGGGGCGGGGCGGCCCTCCGACCACGGCCGCTCCCGCTCCTAGCGCGGTCCGATCGCCCGCCGGCGAGGGGGAGGTCATGGATACAGCCCGTTAATGGCTACACCATCCATGCACCACCCCTTGCAAGCCAACACCAACCACTCCGCCGGTGCGCAGGATTTACTCCTGCAATCCATGGCGGAGTGGTCGATTGGTGCAGCCGTAGTCGCGGAACCGTACTGCGTGCCTGATCGCCCCAATTGGGTGGTCAGCCGAAACGGAACTGCGGCAATCGTCGTCTCAACGCAGCGGCACCCTTGTCTCTTTCGGTCCCGTCCTTGTCTCTTTTGGATAGGGGCGAGGAATTTGTCGCGGCGGAGTGGGGAGGGGTCACGCTCTACAGCGTATACCTCTCCCCTACCAGGAGAATGGACGATTTCGGGGCCTCCCTCACCAACCTGGAGGCCTCGATACGGCGACTGACACCGGGCCTCGTCCTGGTTCTGGGGGACTTCAACGCCAAATCCACGGCGTGGGGGTCCCCTATGACGGACGACCGCGGGCGGGCGGTCATCGAGTGGGCGGCTTCACTGGGCCTCTGTGTTCTTAACAGGGGCTCAGTGAACACGTGTGTGCGGCAGCAGGGCGGGACGATAGTGGACTTGTCGTTCGCTAGCCCCGCTGTCGCACCACGGGTGAGGAACTGGAGTGTCCTGGAGGAGGCGGAGACCCTATCGGACCACCGGTACATCCGGATGGAGGTCTCCCCTCTCCGGGACCCCGGTAGGGGTCACAGGGCGGACGGAGCTCCCGCGTTTCCACGGTGGGCTGTGGGTCGTCTTGACAGGGACCTACTGGCGGAGGCGGCCATCGTTCACACGTGGCTGTCCTCACCGCCCCCAGCGGACGGGGTGGACGCCGAGGCTGTCCGCATTCGCAGTGCGTTAACGCAGATCTGCGATGCGGCCATGCCCAGAGTGCGGCGGCGTCTACCTCCGAGGCAGGGGGTCTACTGGTGGTCCCCAAGATTGGCGGACCTTCGTGCGGCATGTATCAGAGCCCGAAGGTCCTACACCCGCAGCCGGCGGCGTCACCGCGACGTTGAGCGGGAGGGCCAGCTGTACGAGGCGTACCGCGATGCGCGGACGGCCTTTCGGCTGGCCATCCGAGCCGCCAAGGGTGCGAGTTGGCAGGAGATGCTGGACGGTCTCGACCGTGACCTCTGGGGTCGCCCGTATCGCGCGTCGTTGAACAAGCTTCGCGCGCAGGGCCCCCCCCTCACCGAGACCCTCCAGCCCGACTTCCTCTGTAGGGTGGTCGAGGAGCTGTTTCCACGGCAGTCGGAGCACACGCCCCCGGTCATGGCCTCGCCAGAACAAGACCGGGAGGCTGACGACGAGAGTGTTCCACCCGTGACGGAGACGGAAGTGGGAGCAGCTGTGGCGCGGATTCGTTCCGCGACCACGGCCCCCGGCCCGGACGGAATACCAGTCCGGGTGCTGACGTCGCTCCTCGAGCACCTAGAGCCTCGCCTCAGGCAGCTGTACAACGCCTGTTTGGCGTCTGGACGGTTCCCTGAGTGCTGGAAGGAGGGGAGGTTGGTTCTCCTGCCAAAGCCGGGACGGCCCCCGGATTCGCCGTCGGCCTACAGGCCCGTCGTGCTCCTCGACGATGTGGGTAAGCTGCTGGAGCGCATCCTCGCTGCCCGCATCGTCCAGCACCTGGAGGAGGTGGGACCCGATCTGTCGGACGCTCAATTCGGTTTTAGAAGGGGGCGTTCGACCATCGGGGCCCTGCTACGACTGAGGCAGACGGCCGCGGAGGTTGTCACCGGCGGGGGAGTGCTGTTGGCGGTGTCGCTGGACATCGCCAACGCATTCAATAGTCTGCCATTCAGCTGCATCAGGGAGGCGCTCCGATTTCATGGGGTGCCCTTGTACCTGAGGCGGCTGGTGGCGGACTATTTGGAGGGGCGCAGTGTCCTCTGCGCGAGTCCCGCAGGGGACATTGTGCGGACGTCCATGTCGTGCGGCGTTCCACAGGGGTCGGTTCTGGGGCCGACTCTGTGGGACATCGGGTACGACTGGGCGTTGAGAGGGAGTCTCCCCCCCGGGCTGAGCGTGATATGCTACGCTGACGATACGCTCGTCACAGCCCGGGGCAGGACACTCGAAGAGGCGGCGAGCCTGGCCACTCTCGGCACCGAGGAGATGGTCGGGCGAATCGAGGCGCTGGGGCTCAGGGTGGCCCTAAATAAGACGGAGGCCCTATTGTTCCATGGGCCACGCGTAAGGCCGCCAATCGGCGTCTCGCTAGTCGTCAACTCCGTCCACATCAGCATCCAGGCCCATATGAAGTACTTGGGTCTGGTGCTCGACGGGCGATGGTGGTTCCGGGAGCATTTTCGCCGAATTGCTCCCCGGCTGGTCGGCGCGGCGTCCGCCCTTTCGCAGCTCATGCCGAACGTGGGCGGACCCAGCTTCGAGGGCCGACGGCTGTATGCGGGGGTGATCCGTTCTATGGCCATGTACGGCGCACCCGTGTGGGCGAGGGCTCTAAACGCCCAGCTCAGGGCTGTTCTGTGGAGACCCCAGAGAGTCATGGCGGTCAGAGCCATTCGCGGGTACCGCACGGTATCGACCGAAGCGGCATGCCTGCTGGCCGGGACACCCCCGTGGGACCTAGAGGCGGAGATGCTCTCCGACCTCTACCGGCGGGTGACCTCACTGCGCGACGAAGGTGGCTCCCCATCGCTGAGCGAGATAGCCACCTGGCGCGAGGACGCCCGCCGAGACGTCATCGCCCGTTGGGCTACGCGGCTGGAGAGGCCAAGACACGGTGTCGTCACCGTCGAGGCTCTCCGGCCCGTATTGATGGAGTGGATGGAGCGGCGGCACGGAGTCCTCTCCTTTCGACTGGTGCAGGTGTTGTCGGGGCACGGATGCTTCGGCTTTTACCTGCACACGGTCGCGCAAAGGGAGTGGACTTCGTTCTGCCACCATTGCAGCAGTGACGAGGACACGGCGCAACACACGCTGGAGGCGTGTCCGGGCTTTGACCGGCAGCGCCGTGACCTCGTCGCTGTTATCGGTGCCGACCTGGCGCTGCCGGCTGTCGCGAGAGCGATGGTCGACAGCGTCAGGAACTGGGACGCGGTCGCCGCCTTCTGCGAGGCTGTCATCTCGCAGAAGGAGGTGGCGGAACGAGTCCGGGAGGAGTCCCGCGACCCGGGCCGCCGTCAGCGGCCGGGGCGGCGCAGGCGCGAATACCTGCGCCTGATGCCGCCCTAACCGAGGCCTCGGGTGATCGGACCGGGGAATTGTCCGGTCACCCGACGTGAGGCCACCGCGTGAGGGCGACGCCCCGACGGCGATATCTGTCGGGGCGTCGACGAGAGGAACCCGCGAGGGTAAACCGCCTGGCGGGCCACCGAAGTTAAAATCGAGTACCGGTGGTCCGCTCGCACGGCGAAGAGAGAAGGTTTTACGGTGGGTCTATGGGGTCACGCGCCGCCTTTCCGTCACCCCGGACCGATTCAGCGGGGCGAGACGCACCCATAGCCCACCAATAAAAAAAAAAAAAATGGTGGGGTTTTACAACACTCATAGGCGAGGAAATACGTGATGAATTGTATTCTTACTCCATCACCACACTTATGAATATACCAAACGAATTATAATTACATGTCATGAAGAAACATATCAAATTCTAATATAAAAAAAAATAATTCTATTTCAGTACATTCAGCGTCGCCATTTTCCGCGCTAATGCATCTGAAAAAGTATATAATCTTGCTTTTATATACAAACATATATACAATATACATTTTATACACATATAAATGTATACAAAAATCATTGTGAATATCGATGTAGCGTAAGAGGCAATCACTTAACGACGCGTGGTACGGCCCATCAAAAACTTGCCGGCCAATGGTGCTTTACCACGACTTAATCACTTTGATACTTTTGTATTTTTTGTTCGATTAATAATGAAATTTATTTTTAATTATACATACATACCATCACGCCATATCCCTTGCAGGGTAGGCAGAGAGAACAGAATGCCAGAGAACTCTATCCTTGCATACTTCACTCGCTTCCTCAACATTCATAATTCTCTTCATACACGCTCGCCAGTTTCGGAGACTCTTGAATACTTTTTAATTATATACAAAGTAAAAACAATTTACAACTCTATACCTTGACATTTTTTTTTTTGGTGGACTATGGATGCGTCTCGCCCCGCCGAATCGGTCCGGGGTGACGGAAAGGCGGCGCGTGACCCCATAGACCCACCGTAAAACTCCTCTCTCTTCGCCGTGCGAGCAGACCACCGGTACTCGATTTTTGACTTCGGTGGCCCGCCCTGAACTCTATATCTTGCCTGTGGGTGTCGTAAAAGACGACTAAGTGATATAAAAAAAAATTGGTTGCCTGTAAAGTCGGTATACGGGCGAAAGTTTTACGTGACAACGACTTTGAGTGGTAAAATAATTTTAATGAGAATATTCATTCGTATAGTAGGAAGAAGGATGAAATAATAGTAACAATTTAAAACATTTATTTATACAAAGAATTATATTTAAAACATTAATTTATACAAAGAATCTCGCACTGAATTTCATATTAACAAAATTTTATTTTTACCTTTACACATACATACATACGTATTTATATACAAATATACATACAATAACTTGCAATACATTAACAACATAACTTTTTATGTCTGTCTCTCTCGCTCTTAGGCGGGCTAACCATGCCCGAGTGGAAGGGACGCGTGCCTCTCACTCGCTCTCATTGTGAGCGCATAACGTGAGCGGAGCGTAACGCAGTTTCTTGAAGTGTCACCCGGCAAACCAATTTATAAGACGTTGTCACGTCAATATGCATATAATCTCTATGCAAGAGAAGGAAAACTGCTAATACTACATACCAATCTGTTTGACCAGCATGGTTACAGGTTAATTTCCCTTCTATTATGGAGGGAACTCGAGCTCAGCAATGTGCCATATCTGAGCTGAGATATTGAGATGATGATAGATTAAGAATGGATGAAAATATTAATAACTAATCCTTATGTGAAGGGATGTTACGAAAATATATAATAAATCGCTGAGATCGTTGGCTCGCAATTCGTGAAAAAAATTATCCTATGCTTTCCCAGCCCTTTTATTATTTTATTGTAAATAATTATTTACATGCAAATAAAAACTATTTTTTAATGATGACAAAGAAGTATAGCTTCTCATGCGCGTACATAAGTACACGCACGCATTTCTTTCTTTTTTTTATATAATTGTATACATATTTGCTGTTTTAAATACCTTTATAAACCAAACATCCCTCTCCTACACCTCTGTAAGCTAAAACCTCGGGTTTGTGAAAAATATCTATAAGAGAAAAAGATATCTTTAGCTGTGTATGAATAGCAAGTATCAAAACTAGCATCGCCTATGATACTCAATCGTAGCTATTGACAAATCGCTTTACCGTCCGCTGCGGCTCCACCATTCTCGCGATTTCGGTCACATCCGGCTCCTATCCGTACAAACCGGCAAATAATATTAAGCCAATACTATGATATTTTCGGACAATTCATCTCTTAAATGTAAATACGATTTACGTGAATAATGCTACATTAATATCTAAATATGACAGTTCTATAGTAACTTTACAGATGGCGTAGCGGTTAAGATACCATGCCAGAGTTCGATTCCCACGCAGGACAATACTTGGCGCGATCTACAAATTGTTGTTCCGAGTTTGGATTTAATTTTTGTTAGGTAATTACGTTTGTAATGTTTGTAATTTTATTTTGGGGGAGCACCCAAAATAAAATTATTATTTCCATATTGCCTTTAAAATAAAATCAAAAACTATAAGAGCTTCGAGATTAATGACCATTTTGAGTCTAACTCTGATATCTAAATCTTAGGCAACACCTAAAGCAATTTGTCTAGATTTATTTCTATAAATATTACATGTTGTCATTCAATCGACCAATTATATTTTTTTTAAAAGGCAACCCGGCACTATGTCAACAGATCTTGTATTGCGGAGAACTTAACAAACCAATTTAACGAACAACATTGATATAACAATATATGTACAAGGACTACAACAATTGTTGTCCCACTTAGGAATCGAACCCACGACACCGGCACAGTAGATAACCACTGCACTATATGTATAGTCGAAATAATCAAATTAATTATAAATAAAAGGTATTCCACCACCTAAGCCGTCATAACGGGTCAACTGAACAAATCCGTCCCACTACTGTGCTCGAGCTTCCTCCACGTTGGAAGAAAAATTTATCTACTATACCTACCACTCTACCAGTAGCCGGACTGTAGCCTTTTTTTTTGTTTTTTTTTTTGCGGTTGGCTCTGGACGTTGCAACCCGCCAAATCGGTCCGGGGTGACGGAAGAGGCGGCGACGCGCAACCCCATTGACCCACCCTGCAAGCACCTCTTCTTCGCCGTGCGAGCGGGCCACCGGTACACGATCTTTGTCTTCGGTGGCCCGCTCGGCTGTATGCCCTCTCGCGCTCCTCTCCTGTCGACGCCCCGACAGCTTTCGCCTGCGGACTGTAGCCTGCCAAAAATAATCTATACCAGGCTGATTTCTGGAGATTACGCGCGTATAACACATTTAAATAAAACTATTCTTAAGGATTCTATCACGTTTGTATTTGATTTTTAATTTCACGACGTTTCGAACACTTTATAGTGTTTATTGTCACGGGAAGACTGGTCCTGCCATGACATGGTTTTAGTGAATATTTCGACTGCACTTAAAAGGTCAGCGAGTCCCACATAATCCCCCGTCTGTCATGTCACATTCACGTCATCCACGAGCAAAGTAAAGGTTTATAGTATATATATAGCCGCTACCACACAGCACGGGCAGAAAGATACAAAGCGAATATTATTAAATTGATCAATAGTTAAACATATCTCTGGCGTCTTCACAAACGTATAAACTATTATACGCTAACAAAATCCTTGAAAATACATGTAAAGATAATTTCCCTTAGGGCTACAGCTAAAATATATAAATATTATTATAATATAAATACAAGGCACCTAATTAAGATCAATCAAAGCTTAAATAACGTTAAATATTAGCCAATAATCAAACCACACATTCCCTTAGCAACCTAACTCTACAAGGGTTAGGATCTACGATGAGTGCCATAAATCACACCGAGAAAATCAAATACAAACGCGATAAAAATCTATAAAAATAGTTTTATTGCATACATACATACATATCATCACGCCATATCCCTTGCAGGGTAGGCAGAGAGAACAGAGTGCCAGAGAACTCTATCCTTGCATACTTCACTCGCTTCGTTTTATTGCACATCTGTAATACTCGTGTAAACATACAAGAATATTTTAATTCCATTATAATTCGCTTACAAATATTCAGAACAGAAATAAACACTATTATCCACATTCTAATTTCGCTAGAGCCGTTGGAAGCTGTGTCCATTTTTTAGCCTCGTTCGTTTTGGCCCCCAGTGGCCCAAGTACAAGGCCTTTCCATTTGCGTAGGAGTGGTCTGGCCTCGAGGGACAACCCGTTTGGCCGTCACTATGTTTTCCGCCGGCAAAAGTGTTCAAAACATTCATATTATATGAAAAGGCTTTTTTAAATGGTCGTGTTTATTTTCCTTGTGACCCTTTTGATTAGTGGTCAACTGATCGTTAGGGATTAACAGAACTGACAAAATAACTGTGTCAATTGAAGCTTATACGTTTTTTAAAGCACTTCCTACTTAGAAACATTTTTTTAGTATAAACTTTTTTCTTCTTCTCTCCTTTTCAGCCTAAAGATGTTTCATTATTGAGCTCGGGCGTCTGCCGTAATCGAATGGAAGGTGACCTGAGTCAATCATGGCTGACAAAACACTAAAAAGAAATACCGAACTAAACTCATCATCATCACCAGTCATCCAGATGTTACATAATAATAGATACACAATATATGGTATCAAATTGTCTGCTCAAAATAGCGTAGTGGTTAGATACCGACTTGCCACTGTCGTGGATCCGATTCCCACGCAGGATAGGATACGATAGAACACTTTGTGCAATGTACAAATTTTTGTTATGAGTCTGGATGTAATTTTTGTTCGTAAATTATGTTTGTAAAGTCCCACCAATATACATCTTAATAAAATATATATTGCTGACTGCCTATATGGGGTAGCGGTTAAGATACTGACAGTCCCAGTATCACAAATTAAATTCCCAAGTAGGAAAATACATTGTGGCATTCAGAAATTGTTCCGAGGTTATAATTTGTGTCCTTTAACAGCTCAATTGTTAATTTATTTGTGTGTTTATCTTTAAAAAAACAAAATTTAACACAAATTACTTCTACGTTGAGTGTTAATTTAAAAAAAAAAAAAAAAATAACTCCTAAACTAGGAGGTGCCATATGCATAGATTGCGATATGTTCTGCGTACTATTTAAACCCCACTTCACTCAGCAGAGAAGATAACTAGTAAAGATCCATCTGTGCCACGCATTGCGTGCGCACAAAGTTCAAAACCTAACTAGCTGAAATATTATTATTAAGGTACTATTATATCGTCATTAGGATAGCCATTACGTTATTTGACACGCAACAGAATTAATTTCATATATTCACATATAAATAAATACATATTATTCTGTATTGACTCGAGCCTCCTTCAAGATCAATAGTCCCATCGACCTTCTACTCTATTCCCTGTATTTTTGAAGTGAAAACTTCTTCAGGCGCGTTGAGCGTTTTTGGAGGGGAAAAACTTATAGGTTCGCGTCACCGACATGCTAATGCTAATAGTATATCTATAGCTATGTGAAAACTTCTTTAGGCGCGTTGAGCGTTTTTGGAGGGGAAAGACTTATAGGTTCGCGTCACCGAAATGCTAATAGTATATCTATAGCTATATGAAAACTTCTTTAGGCGCGTTGAGCGTTTTTGGAGGGGAAAAACTTATAGGTTTTTATTTTTATATAAAAATTAGAAAATTATTATTATTTCAATTAGTCTTAAGTTAATAGTTTTCACTTCTATAGACAGTCCCCATGACTGCCTGTTTTTTTTATTTTTGGGTATAATCGCACGACACTTCCATAATACTCTAACTTCTATAAGCCAGGTTACAGAATGGTAACCACAAATCACTCCAAGTTTTTATTCTTAGGCAGTGCCGGGAAATGCTTTTGATTCTCTTAAGACACACGACAAATTTAATTAAAATACAGCAGTTAGAAAATTCCACTTCCCTCCTATGCAAAGCGGGAGTCATTAAGCAAAATTGACTAAGGCAATAAATAAGAAGATGTGCAGCTACGTGAAGCGCAGCAGTACAGCACTGCGGATTGTGGACATGTTAAGAATACAATGTTTTACACAACAGCTTTCTTGTAGACATGTGTAAGTAATGCGAGTGATAGAACAAATGTGGTATTACCCGACCGGGTACTGCTTCATTATACATTAGGCGACTAAATTAAACATCACACTAAACATGACGCGAACGCCCGTGTTAGTCATGTTTAGTGTGATGTTTAATTTAGTCGCCTAATGTATAATGAAGCAGTACGCGGTCGGGTAGTATCACATTTGTTATATCACTCGCATTACTTACACATATCTACTTTATTGATACTAAATAAAATACTAATTATTTAAGGGATGGCAAACAAGCAAGCAGCATATCAGCTGATAAGTATTACTGCTACTGATAGACCTATGCAATGCCAAAAGCACAGTCAGGCTGATGCAACACAAATTCACCTAGAAAGAAAGGCTTCCGTCTCTTTCGTTCGTTGAACACAACAGCGCATTATCATTACTCAGACGTCGACCTTCTGCGAGAGTGTAGTACTAGCCCAGACGGACCAGGCAACTATCGACAGTGGACCACTACTTAAATGTTTGAGAAATTTGTCAATATACGAGATAAATTTTGAGGACAGTGATTGTGAAATAGTCTAGCATTATCATCTCAGCTCATATACGTGCCACTACCGAGCTTGAGCCACCACGAAAGGAAATTGACCTACTATAACGGTTGTCAGACGGGTTACTCAGAGTTTTATATCAAGTTTTCCTTCTCTTACATATATGTTATCCACATACTACACTTATAATCATCATCATTCAATCTGGCATCACTCACTGCTGATACCTCTCCCACAAATAAGGTGATAGTGACATAATTAGCACGCTTGTATACGTTTTTGATACGTTTTCTACTCGTCTGGCGAGTCACTTAGCCGATTTTTTCGACACCAAGGGATAATTTCATGTTGGCGACAATTATACTGTTATTCCATCGCCGCACGGGCAAAAAAACTGATGGTGAATTAAATTATCACTATATCACCAAATAGAAATTATTTAATCAAAAGAATAATACAGCCCGTTCTCTTGATAATTCACTCCCATCGAAATGTAAGGAATGTTCACCTAATATTTTTTTTAATTTATAACCACTCCACTCTGCATTAAGGCAATAATTCTTGTATTGCGTGTAACTTTACAAACATGGAATTAACACAGAAAAATTACACCCAGACTCAGAACCACACTTTTTGGATTGCACAAATTATTTTCCTACGTAGGAATCGAACTCGCGGCACTGGCACGGAAGATGGGTATCTTAACCACCACGCCATTTGTGCAGTCAATGTATTCGCTTTAACTACCATCACGCAAGTGAAATAGAAAAAAAAAAGCTATATACGATTTATTATCACCAATTCACCGTACCTACGACATTTGACCTAGATATGAGTGAATGACAAACGATCTATCTGTATGTAGCACCGTGAACACCACTCAATACTAATTCACAGTTGCGACTTGAACCATTTGTTCTGCATAACGACTATTATTTCGTAAGAGCCCAGTCCGTATAAGATGGTAACAATTTTACGTTGTTAGTTATTTCTTTTATTGTTTTGATTGCACAGATGGCGTTCTGGTTAAGATAACGACCTTCCGTGCCAGTGTCGTTAGTTTGATTTCTACGCAGGACAATACTTTGTGCGATCCACAAAGTTTTGTTCTAAATTTGTCTACGTTAATTATATAGAGTGGAAGTGGACCGCTCCCAAAAACAAATGTAATGATAGGCTAGAAAAAAATTGATACGGATGAAAAAAAAAAATTTTTCAACGATTTTTAAGTTTTTTTCAGATTCCATCGTATTAGGACAGTGCCATGTAACGATAATTCCATAAAAAAATAAGTATCTTTACTCAGATGAGAAAAGACGCAATTTATTCAAAACTCACGATCATATGTTGAAGAGTTCAACGACCTCGCGTGGTGAAATAATATTTCTTTTTCTTCCGAATCGATTTTTTTTCTAGCTTATCATTACAAGTAGGACTAATAGGGTTACCTGTCTTTGTTTTCGGGAGCGGGCCCCTCCACCCTGTATGTTTGTAAAGTCCCCCGTAACACAAGAATTATTTCCTTAGTGCAGAGTAAACCATTCGCAATGTCTTGTATTACTCTTCCTTTCATTATTTCAACTCTTTTTCATTCAATTGGGCTTAAGCCTGCTTCACTATAGGGCTAAATAGTATTGCTATACCATGCTGGTCAGCCGGTTTGGTGACGGGATTCCCTTCTCTTGCATAGATGTCATACGCATATTATATCCCTTGGTCATCTTTTGTAACAACCACTGGCAGGGTATAAGATGGTGAATAAGATTCTTTATCCATCACAACATAGAATCGTCTTAACATTTTTATCAAATTATAATAACTACAATTCGTTAGATTTTTCATAAAGATTCTGCTCTTATACCAATTACTGGAGTCCACACAATATGTACTTCACTTTCATCGTACATATTGCTTAAAAGTTATTAGCTTTAGTTTCATGACCAGTTGGCTGACTGGTTTCAATCCTCTTTGAGAATGTAATGTGCATCAGATGGAGTTGTTCCACGCCGATGTAAAGCTATTAGTCGCCTTTTACGATATCCATGAACAAAGTAAAGGTTGGTAGTATTCGTAGCGATTACCATACAGCGGTTATTGAAGCACATTTGAAACTATTTTTCTCAAATATCTTCTCAGACTTTATATTAAAAGCTAATTTGAAAAAAATAAAATAATAATTAAAACAATTTCATTTCTACACAAACATATTTTTTTTAAATTATTCTTTTCACAAAAACTTCTGTCGGCATGAGTTGGTAAAGGATTGTAAGTCCAGAGTCCCTTTTAGGCAGCATTTTATCTGCTTACACATCGTTATAAGTAATAAATACGACACCCAAGGGAAGGGAAGGGGCGGTGACACATTATTCTGTTGTTTGCATCACCACACGGGCAACTGGACTTTAATTAACCCCATGGTTAATACGCCTCATTAGCGCCGCCAAAAACAGTCTGCATTTAATGTCCGCCTGTACTGAACATTCAATGGTTTTGGGGTACAACCAATGGTTCATTAATTTCAGTCCTCGTGTAACAGGTTCGATGCTCGATATGTTTATCAACATACGTTGAAATGTGCAGTGTGCTTTGTGACATTTAATTTTATAAATAAGATAAGATAAGATAACTTTTATTTGTGAAAACATGTGTAGGTAAGTTCTTAAACAATCTATAATTAATTGGATTCAACATGTTCTGCCACTATAGGCGTACAAATTGTCATAACATTAATTGACATTAATGATTTACATTTATTATTACATTAGTATTATTATTTATTTTCGGTCATGTACTGAAGGAAGGTGGAGTCAAGAGTCTCCGAAACCGGCGAGCGTGTATGAAGAGAATTATGAATGTTGAGGAAGCGAGTGAAGTATGCAAAGATAGAGTTCTCTGCCACTCTGTTCTATCTGCCTACCCTGCAAGGGATATGGCATGATGATATGTATGTATGTATGTAGTATTATTTAATATTACAATATCATTCAAATATATACCTGTGTATCATTCAAATATATACAGTGGTGCGAGGAGTGCGCCGACCGTAGCCCACACCAAATAATAAAAAAATGTTCAAATATACTCATTGAAAGAGAAAATGGGGTCTATAACTTTTGTCGATGATGACAAGACAGGGTACTGATGACGCGCCCATCTGCAATAGACATGTGTATGGCAAGTTATGACCTTGCAAGCAAGCAAATAAAAAAGGTACGAATAACTTTTAAATTAGATTTCAAGTAACTTAACGAATAACTTTTAAATAAGAACCGGGTTTGATCATACCAAAGCTCGACGCCAAAAAAAAAGGCTCTCAGTTCGGTTGAAAGAGGGAAAACTGTAATAACGTGTCCCCACACTTAGACCTTATCCGAAATTATTCAATATTTTATACCATGAAAACCCGATTACGAGCGAAAAATGATTGTCACAAGTGGGATACGAACCCACACCTATTGGAAATCCGTCCCAATCGTGCTGGCACTTACACCACCGTGGACTATTGTAGGACATTCAATTCTCGCATCGTATTATATTTTCGTCTTTAAGGGGACGTGTGCCATCTACCCGACAATGTTTACACATTTTACGGTACATTGTTTACACATTCTAACTCCAAAGTTTGAAGTATGTGTAAACATTGTCAGGTAGATGGCACACGTCTCCTTAAAGACGAAAATATGATACGATGCAAGAATTGAATGTCCTACAATAGGCCACGGTGTTGTAAGTGGCAGCACGATTGGAAAGGAGTTCCAATAGGCGGGGGTTCGAATCCCACTTGTGACAATCATTTTTCGCTCGTAATCGGGTTTTTATAGATAATCAAGCATATTAAATGCTAAATTTCAGTAATTTGTATTTTATATCAGTTTCGGTTTCTGATATATTTTTCGATAACGCAGCACCATAAAATTCCTAGTAAGAACATTTCTAATGAGAAATTTGTCAGGTCACCCAGCGACTAGAATCATCTTAACTTAAAATAAGTATAAAATAAAAACGCAATGATTATTATACCTATACGAACACACCCTTATTTGCAATAAGGCGTCAATATAAAAGCCACTAAATATAGACCGCACACATCGGCCACGTCTGAAAGGGCTGTAACTACATTTGCGGTTAGTCGTAGTAGATGAGAGACAGCTTTTTGTTCCGTATATTAGATGAAAGCGTTGGCCTAAGTGAATAAAATTGGGTATACCTTTTATATGAATGTCCAAATGTTAGTTTTAGTGGGGTTCTGTACTGAGTGCAGGAAACTGGAAACTACCAAATATATTTTTACTGTATGTTCTATATTCGTCATCATCATCTCAGCTCATATATGTCCCACTGTTGGGCTCGAGCCTCCTCCATAAAAGGAGAGAAATTGATCTACTATACCACGCTGGTCAAGCGGTTTGATATAGGGTTTAGTTTCGATTTAAACATCTCTTGCATAGATATTTTTGCGTTTTATATATCTCTTACGATTATCCATCATATCTTAATAGGGTGGTGAAATGTATTCTTATTCGTCACCACACGAAAATTGTGTTGTATATTATATAAATCTAATATCTTTAAACAAAAAATTCTTGTATATTTCTATATATTCAGAATCTCAGCAACGGCACCAGCGATTTCCATGAAATTTTGTATGAGGACGTTTCGTGTGCGATAAACCAATCTACTAAGTGGCATCTATAGAAAATATCATTTTGTCGGTGTTTTTAGCCAATGAAACGATATAATTAGAATATGAAGGCAAATTTAGCCACTGCGAAAAAAATAGACCTGTTGGGAAATCGTGCTGTTTCTTAATCCAGATTGTCTCGGTTCGATACTTTGTGTCCTTTCTTTAATTACTTATTTTATTTTCTAATATTTTATCTATTTTTTTTTTTTTAATATCTAAATATATTTTCCAAAAAGCACAGTTACTAAAAAACTACAAATATTTATTTTTAAGTAAACATCCAAGTAAATCCTTGTATTGTGGGGAAATTTACAAACATGCAATAATTAACGCACATTAATTAAAAACTAATAAAACATATTTATCCGTCTGAACATACATAAAAAAAGGTCAGAATTGCAAATCACCTCCATTTTTTTTCCAAAAGCATAATCTGACTCTCATCTCGCGCTTGAAGAAACTTCACTTTAATATCAATAATTGTATAGTCAATACAATTTTACTTTTAAGACGCTTAGTTTTAAGTAAAAGTATAATCTTAGATTCAAATTTTTTTTTAATGTAATCACTTTTCACATTATCATGAAGTGTAAATTAACAAGTCAGATGGAAAAGCGACCACCCAAATACTATATAGCATTAATAATTAAAAAACCGGACGGGAGTAACATCAAGTCCCCCCCTAAATCGCAATGCTACTCATCCGATAAAGAACTAGGCACTTCCGTTCAGTGCCATACGGAACACCGGTCCTTGGAGACAGTTTCCTTTTATCCCTCCAACCCCACTCGACTTCTTATTACTGTCCAACGGATACAAAACATAAGAGATAGCGGGCGAATACTAAAAGAAATAATAAGTTCCAATTTAAGGAAATCTCCGTATGGTTATGGAGTAACTATAGAATTCACCACAACCTAACTTGCATGAGGGTGTCGTAAAAGACGACTAAGCGATAATATCTTTGCAAGGGAAGCAGATAATATCTAACAGCAAGGTAAAAAAAACTCAAAATAAAATTCCATACCAACCCGTTTTACCAACGTGGTTTAGTAGGTCGATTTCTCTACATTTATGGAGGAAACTCAAGCCTAATATGACGAGTTCAAGATAGAAAGATCACTGTTGAAGAACCACTACCACTTTCATGAGCAACAAAATATTCTAGGACCTTGTAGCGAAGGTTTAAGAATACAATTTTCATCAAGCCGCACTTGCCCATGAGGGTCGTATAAATCGACTAAAGGTTTCACCAAAAGATTGAGCAGCAACCCTTCCCTGGAAAATGTACATTTAAATTACCTTACTACACCAAATATTGCCTGTCAAGCATGGCATTTACGGCAATATCACCTCAGATATGAGAAAGAGGGCATTATAAATAACAACGTATGTTTGTATTGTTTGTTTGTTACCCCTAAAAATTGCAACCATGAAATAGAAAGGTTGTTAAGAATACAAAAAAGGCTGCCTAGAGGATAGTTGATGATAATGATCATTCATAATGATTCACTCAATTTCACCAGGCCAATGGGCCTGGTGAAATTGAGAAACTCGGCCAATCTTTATGACTCCCACTAAAAATTAAGTGACCCATTGTGATCTTAACCTACTACCACACTTATTGGAGTAACTATATGATGACACGGCTGTCAAAACCCCACAGGCTCCCAATCCAAGAGGGCATGAGTTTAGAAGTAATGTGATAGCTATAAGTAATATATTAGTTACAGGGTTTTATTTCGAGTTTTTCTTTTTCAGCATCGATATTATTTGCATATTACATCCCTTATTCGCCTTTTATGACACCCACGGCCAAGATGGGGCTGGTGAATTGTATTCTCCACCACCACACAGAAAGTTATTGTCTCAGCTATTCACAATAAATAAAAACGTTAATAAATTAATATTCTCCGCTAGTCTCTTGTAAATAACAACATAAACTCTTAAACATATTAGTGAAGCCGACATCAATATTCGTGTCACATTCGTGAACATTAGTATACCATCAGTCCGGGCGGCCATACATCCCCACTGACAAATGATGGGCGGGTGTCTCCTACCCGTGTTTTATCTAAGGTGAAACTTGAAAGCCAATATTGTTCGACAACTATTTCACCCGTTTTATTATAGACTTCAAAACAGGTGGTGTTTCTCAATTGGATCGTATATATATATATTTCTATGCATGTTCAAGCATTACTTTTCTCTTTATAAAATGCTTTATAAACCTACTTTTTTTCTACTGAAAACTAAATAATTAGAAACAGTTTTAAAAAGGTAGGGTGCTTTATATTGGTTTATTTGTAAAACTGATAATTTCTTTGCAAAAGAAAAATGTTTACTATACGCGGCACTTGAAGCGACATCTTTTTTTTATTGCCGTTTTGTAGCAGACGATCAAGTAGCGCACAAGTACAGCTTAGTCTCTGCCTACCGTGTGAGAAGAGCCTTCCTTAAACCTCGTTTAAATATGGCCATATCATAGCGCTCGGGAAGCACTGCAGCAGATAGTTCATTGCTTGCACGTGCGTGGGAGATATGAACGCTGAAAATCTACAGTCAAAATGGTATCGTTTTGAGATCATTCCACCGCTCCAATAAGTCCTATCCATCCATAAGACTGAGATCAGCAGCAATACGAACAGCACGTTATCATCATCTAATGGAAAAAAACCATTCAGAACACCTTCTATTTGGGCTGGAGTCGGAAGGTACATATGTACAGTATTTAATAAATATTGCCCATCGATCCTTGGAAAGAGACTATCAACTAATTTCGGTCTCGTAAAGCGCTGTCCCTATCGCACATTAATTGTGCGACATTGCATGAAGCAACAACAGTTCAGATCTATTAGAAGTTGTTAAATAATTTTTTTACCTTTTTGTTACGATATAAAATATATATTTTATAAATTATTGCAGTTTTAACAACTCTATATTCACAAAAATATGACTGGACACAACTGCAGTCTCTCACATATGTACAACGACTGACAAATGTCACACCGGTAGTGTGCGATAGAGACAACGCTATACAAAGCCGAAATTAACCGATTGCTCTTTCCAAAGTTCGACGTGCAATATTTATTGGTGAGTACTGGTATTATAAACATATTTTGACTGTCGTTATCGTATTTACGGAAGACATTTTTGTAAGCTATATTGAATTAATAGTATCGCTAACTCGTAGTGTATTCTACACCGCCAACTACAAAGTGAGTTAGCAATAAACTTGACAACAGTAGCCCGAGATGATAACTTACAGTGGAAACCTCTCAGACGAGTCAAGTTTATAGAAACTGAGGGAGCGACCATAATTCTTTGTGCGAATGTTGACTGAAATAACTTTTGTATAAATTTTCAAGTATACTCTTTAGAAAAACTTAGTATTTCTTGTAAGTTTCATTGTGGAATTATTTCTTTTTATAACACTTTTTTTTTCCTGGAAAGCAATGGTTTGATTACACAGCGGCATGCGTCCTCATATCCCACCGTATTCCATCGCCATTGAACTGATCACTGGTATCGATTCGATTGATTCCTTGACCTCGGTGCCCAGCCCGGAAATAATTTTCTATGGGTAGAGTTACACTGCTCAAAGTTTTCATGCATCTTTCAGTAAGCAAGAAAGCCAGAACCTTTATGATAGTCGGCAATCAGGATGTGCCCTTGGTATTATAGAAGTTCATTATCAATTTCACAATTATCATTGTTGACAGCGTAAGGAATCGTTTCACCTAAGAATTGTTCTTTCCATGTGATGACTGAGTAAGAACATAATGTATCGAAACTCCTGACTACGTCATGGGTGATCGTAAAAAACAAAAAACGTCCAGACGACTTAAATGAACTGACATCATTATTACATATCCATACCAAGACAAAACGACAAATAATTGCGTACGCTAAAATTTATCTAATTCGTTTATTAAGGCCTTTTCTTGGGCCGACTATGGTTTGGGTCGACCACTAGCATCGATTCCTGACACATCCGTGACTGGCCCGGAGGATTCATTTATTAAGCCTAATGATGTCCACTGTCGGACGTAGGCTTCCTTCTTAACTCATCACAACATAGGTAAGTTATTTAACCAATCATCATTTAGCTTTTTGCCGTAATCCGATACAGTTACCCCAGCATTTTCGTCAAATTGCTCCCCGGCTGGTCGGCGCGGCGTCCGCCCTTTCTCGACTCATGCCGAATGTGGGCGGACCCAGTTTCGAGGGCCGACGGCTGTATGCGGGGGTGATCCGCTCAATGGCCATGTACGGCGCACCCGTGTGGGCGAGGGCTCTGAACGCCCAGCTCAGGGCGGTGCTGTGGAGGCCACAGCGAGCCATGGCGGTCAGAGCCATTCGCGGGTACCGCACGGTGTCGACAGAGGCGGCGTGCCTATTGGCCGGGACACCCCCGTGGGACCTAGAGGCGGAGATGCTCTCCGACCTCTACCGGCGGGTTACCTCAGTGCGCGACGAAGGTGGCTCCCCATCGTTGAGCGAGATAGCCACCTGGCGCGAGGACGCCCGCCGAGACGTCATCGCCCGTTGGGTTACGCGGCTGGAGAGGCCAAGACACGGTGTCGTTACTGTCGAGGCCCTCCGGCCCGTACTGATGGAATGGATGGAGCGGCGGCACGGAGTCCTCTCCTTTCGGCTGGTGCAGGTATTGTCAGGGCACGGGTGTTTCGGTCTGTACCTGCACACGGTCGCGTATAGGGAGTGGACTCCGGCCTGCCACCATTGCAGCAGTGACGAGGACACGGCGAGACATACACTGGAGGTGTGTCCGAGTTGGGACGGGCAGCGCCGTGACCTCGTCGCTGTAATCGGTGCCGACCTGACGCTGCCGGCTGTCGCGAGGGCGATGGTCGACAGCGTCAGGAACTGGGACGCGGTCGCCGCCTTCTGCGAGTCTGTTATCTCGCAGAAGGAGACGGCGGAACGAGTCCGGGAGGATTCCCGTGACCCGGGCCGCCGTCAGCGGCCGGGGCGGCGCAGGCGCGAATACCTGCGCCTGATGCCGCCCTAACCGAGGCTTCGGGTGATCGGACCGGGGAATTGTCCGGTCACCCGACGTGAGGCCACCGCGTGAGGACGACGCCTCGACGGCGAAAGCTGTCGGGGCGTCGACAGGAGAGGAGCCCGAGAGGGCATACCGCCGAGCGGGCCACCGAAGACAAAAATCGGGTACCGGTGGCTCGCTTGCACAGCGAAGAAGAGGTGCTTGCAGGGTGGGTCAATGGGGTTGCGCGCCGCCTCTTCCGTCACCCCGTACCGACTTGGCGGGGTGCGACGTCCATGGCCCACGGCAAAAAAAAAAAAAAAAAAAAAATAAGGCCGACCACGGACGTCAAGCATTCAGTACTTGTGGTTATGAGGCTGTGCGCCGTCCTTTTGTTACTTCGGACAAACCATAGCCTGCCGTTCATTGTCGGACGTAGCTCTCCAACACAAAACGGCACGCGTGATCATTTATTAGCGGTATTAGTAGTATAATAGCCACGCATGGCAAGCAGGTTGGCCGAGAAGCATTGCCATCCACTCCCCCGTTGAAAACTCGGCCGAATTTTACGACTGCCATGGTAAAGTAAAAAGGGTGGCGTCAATTGTATTCCCATCCAGATTCCAAATGAGAAAAATTGTTTAATATGTGATCATAAAATATTCATATCACCAAGATACATTGCTAACCTCCAAGAAACCCCATATCATCTTGTAATCTTCGCTCCGCAGGCATGATATTCCAAGCTTATATTTCTAAGACTTTGTATATCCAACAGCTTCGACCATTACGGCCGATCCCCGAGCTAAGGGATTTGAGATGCGGAAAGCAAATATATTTATCGGCTGTGTACTATGATGTAGGTGTGTTTGAGTCGGTAAAGGTCGACATTTTATGCTTTCACCTTGAATATGGGACACCACAGTTGACCTATATACCCTGAAGGGTTTACGCTCATTTTGAATAACGATTCCTAAATGATCGACCAGATCGGTCATGTACTGAAGGAAGGTGGAGTCAAGAGTCACCGAAACCGGCGAGCGTGTATGAAGAGAATTATGAATGTTGAGGAAGCGAGTAAAGTATGCAAGGATAGAGTTCTCTGGCACTCTGTTCTCTCTGCCTACCCTGCAAAAGACATGGCGTGATGATATATATGTATGTATTCCTAAATGATAGGTTACACTTAAGCCAATACAAATGACGTTAATATTGGGGTTAGTTCTGTATAGTGACTGAGTAAGAATACAATTCATCACCAGGGGGTTAATATCGTGGCCACTGACGAGAAAGACCGGGTTTCGGTTACCCACTCGCACGGCGTGGAGAGGTAACTTGCAGGCCGGGTCTATGGGGTCACGCGCCGCTTCATCTGTAGCCCCGGATGGGTTTAGTGGGGTGTGACATGACCATAACCAGGCGCAAAAAAATGGGGGTTGATACTCGTATCTTAGTTAACATCTATGGGTAAAAGCCGACTAAGAGATATAACAAGCATATAATAGCTTTATCCGTCTAACCAGCGTGGTACAGTAGGTCAATTCTCCTATTATAGAGGAGATTCGGGCCCAAACATTGGATATGGACTAACACATTAGGAATAATACAATAATCTCCACATTCGGCAGGGTGATTGGTGATTTTAATGTATTAAGAGTTCAGTAAACCACTGCTACTCACTCTACCTGATACTCCCATATTTTATACGACTCCTGCAAAAAAATAAGCTATTTCATGTGGTGATAGAGTAAGCATGGAATGCACCACCATCTTCTTCTTATCTGTCAGGGACGTGGAAGTCGATTAAAGGATATCATTATCATCATCATCTCAGCTCATAATATGTCCCACTATTGGGCTCGAGCCTCCTCCGTAATGGGAGTGATATTAACTTACTATACCACGCTGGTCAGACGTGTTGGTATAGAGTTTTGTCTCGAGTTTTTCTTCTCTTGCATAGATGATATATGCCTTTTGTATCCCTTAATCGTTTCTTACGATCACCCACGAGTAAGATAGGGGATAGATTTGTATTTGTATTCGGATATAATGTATTCTTACTCAGAATAATAAAACATGAATAGATAATGTGGCAATTTTGTAAATGAACATAACGAAAGCATTTCGCAGGCGTAACGCGAATTAAACTAACTCAATATACAATAACAATTTACAGAGTATTATCACTAATATGTATATAATATTGTTATTCTATTTAACACATCCCCCCCCCCCATTCGTGAACACCCCCACCACCTAAAATAAAGGGTAATACTCATATAGCAAGTTTCGCTTGTTGTATCAATTACGCAAGTAACACGTACGCGATTAAGCTATGTAGTTAATATTCTGTAAACGAGCCCAGTGATTGCGTATAATACTTGTGATTTGAATGTAATGTGAATACAAAGTTGGATTAAGGTATTGGCGCTATGAGCAAGTGGTATTTCAATGCGATGGCTCGTGGTTCGATTACTCGACGGTTTCGGCGGCAGGCTACAGAGTAGGTATACCTCGTTAAATTGTCTGGTGCGAGAGAAGAAATGGCGCGCGACCACAAAGACCCGCCTCACTATGTACGCAGTGCGAGTGGGCCAACGGTACCCGGTCCTTACCTTCGGTGGCCCACCCGGCGGGTTACCCGAACGTGTCTGTAAACGCTTATTATTAGATAGATAGAATTACCATCCGTAGTTTATTAGAAAAGAACTAGCTTCTGCAGTGATTTCGAGGGCGTAAAACGTTTTTTTTTTTTAAATTCCATCAGTAAATTATCCCAAGGGAATATAATATCGGGATGAAAAGTATCTTAACGGTTAATCCAGTAAATGGTTTATCTGTAAGCCAATTTTCATCCAAATTTATTCAACGGTTTAAGCATGATTCTAAAGCAAACATCTAAACATCTTCAAAAACTTTCAAATTCATAATATTAAGTAGATTTCCTTGACATCAATGGTCAGCTCGACGGGTTACCCTTTCGGGTATCATCTCCGTCAACACACTGGCAAAAAGCAACTGTGCTGTGCTACCGGGGCGTTAACATTACGCGGTCGGCCTCTCTGCAGGTGGCAGACTAATCCGCATTTCATCTACCCGCGACCTTGGCGGCATCAGGCCCAGGTACTTGCGCCTGCATCACCCGAGGATTGTAGTGACTAATAGTGTAAAGTAGGCCTGAAAAAAATGGTACTTCGTACAGTCATACTCCAGCCAAGGCGACAATAAGGCGATATGGATGGCATAACCCGCGTCCCCTTTCCGCTTTAGTTGTCATTTATGGCATACACTACAAATGCGTGTTGCTCAAATGCAAGACCAAGACTTGCTGCAAGAGTCACGCAGTGCTCCCTTAGGCAGTATTTTATGATTAAATAAATAATTTGATGTTATTTTAAACAGTCTCATGATATATAGATAGCCCCACTCCCGTTAAGTGGTATGTACCTAATTATTGATAATTGTACAGTTGATGATATTGATACATTCCCACTAGATGAATGGAATTTCATTAATTTAGTTAGATTTCAAATTACTGAAAATTAGCATTTAATATGCTTGATTATTTATAAAAAACTTAATTACGAGCGAAAAATGATTGTCACATGGGGGATCCCATGTGAGACAATCGTTTTTTGCTCGTTATCAAGTTTTAGTTGGATTTTTCATTTCTATGTGGACTTTTTATTTCTATCAAAACAGGTGACTCTGTGTTATACTAACAGCGAGAGTTGAAAGATTTGCGAGACTCGCAAGTCTTTCATTTGGGCATGACTACTACAAAATGAGTGAAGTAGTGAATTATAAATAGCATAATATTAAAGAAATTTCCAACAATTCATAATGGCGTAAGATATATTACATGTCAAGACCGAACCGTATTTTTACATAGAACATTATAATATCTTGTTCTAACAACTGAGGAACTCAATAAAATCCCTCGAGGTGGCACCGTATAAGCAAGTATCGAACGAATCCCCACAGCAATCGGTAGCAAGAGCTTTTGCACCGATATATTAGCGTTCATATTTCTACCTAGCGCATCCCATACTATAAGTCGCTATAGTTTCATATACAAACTATACTCGTTACTTTCAATTCAAGCCAAAAGGATTATAATTTCTAAGTTTATTAATTTTTAGATTGGTCACAAATTTTGAAAGAATGCCGAACAAACGTCTGGTTAAGAAGATATACTATGCGAAAGTGGAAGGATGTAGGTACCGAGGGAGACCGAGACTAACCTACCTAGCTATATCTATGCAAGACCCTCATACTAACCAGTATTATCAGCAGGATATGGTAGGTAAATGAAAAGTTAATGTCCCTTCCGAGGAGGCTTGACGCAACCTTAGGATGTTTATGAGCTAGAATGAAGATGATGATAAAACGGTAAATTTTTGCATGTGTACTAAAAAAAGGTCTTACACTGAAAAAAAAAGAATGGTGTAACTATAGACATATAATATTAAACAAAAAAAAAAAAAATTTATTCGTTTTATAAGCGAAAAATAATTACCACACGTCTGTCTCTGTCTGTCTGGTAATCATTTTTCGCTTGTAAAACTTAAAAAGATGTATAACCTTATCCACTCTTACTACACCCAAGAACGAAAGAGGAGTGGTGAATAGTATTCTTAGTTTCTCATCACACAGAACATCATAAGGTTTTAATCAAATTCTCAAATCTTTCGCATTAACTGCAGCTGTAATAGTAAAACCCTTAGTAAGTGCTTTACAACCGATCTAGATTCTAAGCAATATACCAGTAAAATGTCTGACAGACGCAGCCAACAGCCGCACGAACTACTCTCACTAGGCGCTTTTATTTGGCCTACTTTCAGTTGACATACAGATTAAAACGATAAGTACTCGAAAAGATATGAAAGAAAGAAAGAAAATACAGATTAAAAAGAAAGAAATTTCATTTTATAAAAAAATCATTATTATTCATCAGTCTCCTACTCTTATCCCAATTACTTGGGGTCGATATAATATCCATTTTTCTTTCATTGTACACATATTGTAAAAGTTATTGGCAATAGTTTTAAGACGTCAACCCTCCTTGGGAATTATAATTGTTGACCAAAAGGCATCAGATTGAGCTGGCTCAGATCGGCTCTTATTCGTCTTTTACGATATCCACGAGCAAAGCAAAGGTTGGCAGTATTCGTAGCCGCTACCACACAGCTTTTATAAAAGAATATTTTATAAAAAAACTCATTCTTTAATATAAAGATAAACGAAAGAAATAAATATTAGCTAAAGGCACATGAGTAGAATATGCGCGAAGCCAAAATATAGTGCCCGTCTTAGTTTATGGCACAGTAGATACGATACAACCCTGATATTCTGATGGGCCCGCACAAAGAAGTCATGGATATCAAGCAACAATAAGAAAATAAAAAAAATGACTGCACAAATAGGGTAGTGGTTAAGATATCAACCTTTACCAGTGGCCGGCCCAATGGCGATGGGGAGGGAATACGGTGGGTGGACGGTGCGGGCGACGTGTGACCGTGCCATAGCCAACCAAAAAAAAAAAAATATCAACCTTACGTGCCAGTGCTATGGGTTCGATTCCCGGATAGTGCTTTGTGCGATTTGCTCAACAGGGTGGGTCTGGTGGCATGTTTTTTTTTGTATAGCTTATGGTGGCAAACGAGCAAGGACACCTAATGGTAAGTGTCACTGCCGCCCATGGACCCTTTACAATACCAAGGACATAGCTTAGGCCGCTGCCTACAATAAAATCCCCAAACCCACCCAGTTGGGCTTCCGGCTCTCTCGCTCACCGAACGAAGCGCAATAACACATTGCCATTACTCATACGTCGGTCTTCTGCGAGAGTGTGGTACTACACCGGACGGACCGGCCCGCGGCTGTAGACAGAGAACTGTCAACAGCATGGTCCTACCACTATTGAATTATTATTGTATTGGTAGGCAGCGGCCTAATTGTACCCCTGGTATTTCAAAGGGCAATGGGTGGCAGCAACATTTACCATAAGCCGTGCTGCTTGCTCGTTGGCCACCAAAAGCAATTAAAAACAAAAGTTATACATAATAAACCATCACTATTTCATGATGATCATAATCGGCTTAATACCTTAAATTTGCTAGGCTCGAACCTTCTTCACAAAAAGAGGTAAATTGACCTACTATCTCAGTTGATCAGGTTTAAATTGAGAGCCCTTAGCGCTCACCCACAGTACGGGTAAAGTTGTCATAGCCAATTGCGGCTAACAACTAATTCACACAGAAAAAGCTGGTCAGACGATTCTCTTCTCTTGCATATAGATGTTTTTGTTACACCATCCTTTTTTTTTTCCTGCAGGGTGGACCATGTGTTGCGGCAAAAATGCCTGAGTGATAGTATCATGCAAATGTCGAGGTTGTGCTAATCCTCAGGCGCTTTTTACATTTTATAATTTTGTTTGTCCACTACCTACATTGATTTAATATATAATATAATTTTCATATTCATACAAGCAACACGTAGTTTTTTATTTCCACACTAATAATACCTGGATTATCCTATTCATGGTCCATCGAGCACGGATGTGGAGTTTTGTAGTATATTAACTCCGATCAGCAATTTATTTAAAGGATTTCAAGAGAATTGGTGGATATTATAAGGCATAGCCGACCGCCAGTGAAGCCGGTCAAATCTGCTGCGTCATTTCAGAAGAATTGGAATTGGTCGTGGTCTGGATACTTAATAGCTATGAAAAGGTGTATTCTTTATTAAAATAGTCCACCCAACACTCTTTAATCAGGTATAATTAGTGTAAGTCAGCCGCAAACCACCAGGTTAGTATTTATATTATATTGTCATTTATATTGATCTGTGAGTGGTTACAAATTGTAATAATTATTAGCTAATCAGTATTTGTTTTACATTATTATTAAAAGTATTATAAACATTGTAAAAGAGTAGTTATTTAAGTGCACAGTAATTACATTATTTTACTTTGCAGTGTAGGTACTTAGTTAAACAATTACTGTAACGGTTACGTAATCACATAAGTTAGTACAGGTAGACAATATAGATATTTGATATTTGTAATTGTTAAATTAGTACAGTTTATTGTAAATTCTAAACAATTGTTATTTATTAGTTATTTAACTAACTGTTCCTGGATTAGAGTTTATATGTTTTACAGGCTACTACATCATTGTAACAATAGTAATTAAAGGTTGCTTTAAAATTAAATTGTATAAATTTCAGGTTGATAACAACAGCTAACGCAATGCCAGAAGATAAGGAGCTCATTAGGAAACGAGCTAGTATTAAGGGAAAGGTAACCGTGTTCGTGAATTATTTAAATACCTTACAACCTTCCTCCTTGAGTGATATTGAGGTAAGCGAGTTGCAATTTCGTTTCAATAGATTCGAGGCGTTATATGACCAATATGATGAAGTACAATTAGCATTGGAATGTAGTATTGACAATTTGACCAGTCAAATATCGGACCGCAGCGAGTTTGAATCTCTTTATTATAAAACTTTGTCTCAAGCTCAAAAAATGCTTGATGATAATAAGAGAGGTAGTTTTAATGATAAAAGTGAGTTAGATTCGCATTCTAGTAATCACAAGTTTGTTAAATTACCGACTATACAGTTGCCGAAATTTAGTGGACTTTATACAAACTGGCTTGAATTCCACGACACATTTGTTAGTCTTATTCATTCCAACGATGATATGAATGAAATAAATAAATTTCATTATCTGAGATCTTCGTTGGAAGGGTCTGCTGCTGTAGTCATCAACTCGATTCAGTTTTCCGCAGCTAATTACTCGATCGCCTGGAATCTTCTTTGTGAGCGATTCGACAATAAAAATTTACTTATACAACATCACATTTCAGCATTATTTCAAATTGATTCTTTACAAAGGGAGTCTTCGGTAAATTTAAAAGGATTACTTGATGTTATTAATAAAAATTTACGTGCCTTGGAATCCTTATGTGAACCTGTTTCTCACTGGGATACTTTGCTCATTTATATTGTCACGCATAAGTTAGATAATAAAACTTATCGTGAGTGGGAGGAGTACAAAGGCTGCCTAGCTAAGGATACTAAAATTACATTTAATTTGTTTATAACCTTTATTAAAAATCGTGCTGAAATATTAGAAACGTTAGAATTAGTAACTTCTACTTCTACTAAACATTCCATTACTAGTAAAAATTCTAACAAGGTTCGAACAATGATGTCACAGAATTCTACCACAAATACTACTGTTCATAATAGTGGAAACGATAGTTGTTTTTCGAACAAACCTAAAAGTTGTGTTATGTGTAGTAATGATCACAAACTAAGCATCTGTCCACAGTTTTTATCCCTAAGTAATGCAGATCGATTTAAATTATTACCAAAATATAAAATTTGTTACAATTGTTTCAACCCGGGACATTATGCTAACAACTGCAAGAAGCTTGGTTGTAAAATATGCCGACGGAAGCATAATACTTTGGTTCACGTTAACAATTCTTCCAAGTCTTCTATGTCAGGTTCAACTGATACTTTTGCTAAAAATGATAACGGGACTAGTAGTATGAATATATCTACTCAACCCATTGTTGATAGCTTGGCGCTCTCAGCGAGCGTTGACCAGTGTGACGTATTGTTGTCTACTGTTTTACTTAAAGTCACGGGAATAAATGGCCAACAGCACATTGTTCGTGCTGTGCTTGACAGCGGCAGCACTTCATGTCTTATGACTGAAAAGGTTTACTTTAAACTGGGTTTAACTGCGAAGACTGTGAACAATTCCATTTTGGGCATCAATAATGCGTCATCGTTAATTAATAAATTATGTTACGTATCAGTTCAGTCTTTGCAGAACAATTTTAGTACTAATATTAATTGTTATATTATTCCAATAATTACAGATAAAATTCCGAGTACATATATTAATTTGTCTAAAATTAAAATTCCTCCTAATGTTGGTCTTGCTGATCCCAATTTCCACTCACCGTCTCCTGTCGATATGTTGCTCGGTGCTGACATCTTCTGGGATTTATTGGGATCAGAAAAAATAAAATTGGGTGATGGACTACCGATTCTTTGTGAAACTAAATTAGGTTGGATAGTGTCGGGCCCAATTCTAAGTGTCACTTCTTCTAAGGTTTTAAAATGTAACTTTACAAATGTGCTGTCAGACTATGAGGAATTTAATTCTAATATTGATCGCCAGCTCACAAGATTTTGGCAACTTGAAGACGTTTGTACTTCATCGCCATATTCCTCAGAGGAGAAACAATGTGAAAAACATTTCACTGAAAATACTACACGATTGGATAACGGTCGATTTTGTGTCAGAATTCCTTTGAAGAGTTCACCTGATCATTTGGGTGAATCTCTATCAAGAGCCAAGTATTGTTTTTCTTCTTTAGAGCGTAAGTTTAAATGTAAAACCCAATTTTCTAAGATGTACAAGGAGTTCATGCTGGAGTATGAAGCTTTAAACCATATGTCTAAATGTAAAAATATTGAAGATAAAGCATTTTACATTCCGCATCACGGGGTTCTGCGTGAAAGCAGCGCAACTACAAAATTAAGGGTGGTATTTAATGCCAGTAGCTTAACGAGTACGGGCACATCCTTTAATAATATCCAGATGGTTGGACCCGTGGTACAGGACGACCTTTTATCGATCCTGTTGCGTTTTAGACAACATAAATATATACTAGCTGCTGACATAGAGAAAATGTACCGGCAGATAGTTGTTCATCCAAGTGACAGATATCTACAACAAATTATTTGGCGTGACAATCTGTCATCTCCATTACAAGCTTATCAACTTAACACCGTGACTTATGGCACGGCTAGCGCACCCTTTCTAGCAACGCGATGTCTTCGACAGCTGGGTCTAGATTTAAAGGATATTGATAGGCAAGTCTCCGAGGTTATCATTCACGATTTCTATGTTGATGACCTTCTAACGGGAGGAGATGACCTTAATGAGGTTATAGCATTGCGTCATAAAGTTACTTCCACTCTCGCTTCAGCTCAAATGAATTTAAGAAAGTGGAAGTCCAACGAAATTCAATTGGTGATGGGTTCTGACGTGCCCCAATCTTCACTAGATTTGAATATTGGCGGATTTGAGTCAAACAAAACCTTGGGCTTAGGTTGGGATCCGTTGCCTGATTATTTATGCTTTCCGATTGGCGAGTCAATTAAATTTAATAATACCAAACGTGACATGCTTTCTATTATTTCACAGGTTTTTGATCCTCTCGGATTATTAGCACCATATATAATTACTATGAAAATGCTACTTCAAAAACTGTGGTTAGAAAAGCTTTCTTGGGATGAGCAACTGTCACCAGATAATACTAAACTTTGGAATGAAGTTATCATTAATCTGCCTAAATTGAATTTAATACGTATTCCACGTCGAATTTTGGTTGATTCGTATGACTTTTTAGAGTTTCACATTTTTACTGATGCATCTGAACGTGCATACGGTGCTTGTCTTTATGTTCGAAGTGTTGCTAGTCATGATGAGCCTTTGGTGCGTTTATTGTTAGCTAAGAGTAGAGTTGCACCGCTCAAGCCAATGACTATACCCCGTCTCGAACTTTGCGGCGCACTGGTAGGTGTTCGCATTTATGAAAAAGTCATTGCTGCATTACGAGTCACTGCGCGGCGTATATTTTTTTGGACTGACTCCACTGTCGTTTTGGGGTGGTTGAATATGTTACCACATAAATTGCAGCCTTTCGTTCGCAACAGAGTGGCAGAAGTCTTAGATAAGAGTGGCGGCTGTGAGTGGAGACATGTCCCCACTGATCAAAATCCTGCTGATTATATATCTCGCGGAGTAGATATTAATTTATTATCCACGTTGGATGATTGGTGGTCAGGTCCAAGTTTTTTAAAGAAAGAACCATCACATTGGCCTTCAAAATTAATATCATTTAATCATGACATGTTACCTGAAATAAAATCTGATGTCACTTGCCATGTTTTACTTAGTGAAGAAGTGTTTAATGAGATTATCACATTTACACGTTTTTCGAACCTTTCTAGACTTCAGCGAACAACTGCCTATATTTTTCGATTTATTGATAATTGTCGTGGTAAGCATCTCCATGGCCCTTTTAATACTACTGAATTAAATAGGGCTCTGAATACCGTAATACGACTTTCTCAAATACAATGTTTCAAAGATTATAAATTTCTACTTAATAATAAATCTTTACCAAAAAAAAGTGAATTAAATAAATTTAATGTTTTTCTAGATGACAATAAGATAATACGTATTCGGGGCAGATTACGACAATCAAATTTTGTTTATAATAAAAAACACCCTATTCTTATTCATTCTACTCATCATTTTACTAAATTACTTTTTAATTATGAGCATAAAAGATTGTTTCATGCCGGGCCACAACTACTGTTAGCATCCATACGAGAAAGGTATTGGCCCATAAGAGGTCGTAATTTGGCCAGAATGTGTTACCGACAATGTATACGTTGTTGTCGTTTTAAAGGTGAAACTGTTAGTCCAATTATGGGAGATTTACCGTCGGAGCGACTTCAGATAGGTTTTCCATTTGAAAACATAGCTTTGGACTATGCAGGTCCTATTCAATCAGCTGTTCGTCAAGGTCGCGGTTGTAAACTGGTTAAAGTTTACATAGCTATCTTTGTTTGTTTTTCCACAAAGTCAATTCACCTTGAACTAGTCGGTGATTTAACAAGCAATACTTTTATTTTAGCATTAAAGAGATTCATATCGCGTAGAGGAAAGCCAAGAAATATCTATTCGGATAATGGTACCTCGTTTGTTGGTGCATATAATGACCTCTCTAAATTTTTAAAATCGAATTGCGATTCGGTGGTTGAGAACATGGCTAAGGAGGGAATAGAGTTTCACTTTATACCGGCATATTCTCCTCATTTCGCTGGCCTTGCGGAAGCTGGTGTCAAATCAACTAAACATCATTTAGTCAGAGTGTTGGGTCTTTGTAATCTTATATATGAAGAGCTTTACACATTATTGGTTCAAATTGAAGCGATTTTGAACTCCAGACCACTGACACCGTTATCATCAAACCCCGAGGATTTGTCACCGCTAACTCCCGGACATTTCTTAATTGGACGTCCAATGACATCGCTGCCATCGCCTGATTTTCGAGATCATTCTATCAATGCCTTAAATCGCTTTAATCGCATTGAACTTCTGCGTCAGCATTTTTGGAATAGATGGAGTAAAGAATACGTATCGGAGCTTCAACTGCGAATGAAGTGGAGAGCAAGCAAAGGCTCCTTAAAGCTAAATACTTTGGTCCTTTTAAAGGAAGACAATCTTCCACCACTTAAATGGAAGCTGGGTCGGATCGTTGCCACGTACCCTGGAACAGACGGCGTAGTACGTGTTGCCGATGTCAAGACATCTAATGGCCTGTTACGCAGGTCATTCTCTAAAATTTGTCCGTTACCAATATATCCGGAAACAGAAGATCGTGGTTGAAAGACAGGCTTTCAACGCCCGGGGGTATGTTGCGGCAAAAATGCCTGAGTGATAGTATCATGCAAATGTCGAGGTTGTGCTAATCCTCAGGCGCTTTTTACATTTTATAATTTTGTTTGTCCACTACCTACATTGATTTAATATATAATATAATTTTCATATTCATACAAGCAACACGTAGTTTTTTATTTCCACACTAATAATACCTGGATTATCCTATTCACCATGGATGTGGTCGCGCCCCGACAAATCGATCCGGGGCGACAAAAGAGGCGGCGCGCAACCCCATGGACCCACCCTACGAACACCTCTCTTCGCCGTGCGAGCGAGCCACCGGTACCCGATCGTTGTCTTCGGTGGCTTGTTACACCATCCTGCACTAAGAAAACAACCCTTGTACTGCGGGGTAGTTTACAAACATGCAACTAACGCAGACAAATTACAACCAGACTCAGAACAATCCATAAAGTGTTGTTCGCAGAAAATATTGTCCTGCGTGGGAATTGAACCCATAGCACTGGTATGGAAGGTCAGTATCTTTACCACTACGCCAGCTGTGCAGTCAATAAGATGATATACCTTAATGGGTGGTGACTTGTATTCCAACTTCTACACCACGCAAAATTAACGTATTTAAATAAGATCATACATACATATCATCACGCCATATCCCTTGCAGGGTAGGCAGAGAGAACAGAGTGCCAGAGAACTCTATCTCTGCATACTTCACTCACTTCCTCAACATCCAAATTAAATAAGATCATATCCTGTAAATGTAGTTATATGTAATATTCAGCAGGCCATACGATGTAAACGGCTCGCCATTTGTTGGCAAGGCAAAACGATGACGTCACAAGGCGGCAGGCACTCCCAGAGCTGTGCTAAAACTCAACTATGTATTTCTCGTAATGATATTGGAGCACAGAGCAGTGTTTTATATTTTTTTTCATTGACTCTCGCATTCTCTTTAATACTAAATCGTAAGTGATATCTAATTACTAGGATTTTGGATTAGGCATTCGATATGAAACTATCTATGTGATAACGGAACAAGAATACAATTCATCTCCTTCTATTCTGCCCATTGCTATCGTTTAAAATAACCAAGGGATATGATATGCAGCTAATATTTATGCAAGAAAAGGATAACTCGAAATAAAACCCTATAGGTACTAACACGTCTGACCCCCGAAGACAAAGGGTTTAGGTGGCCCGCTCGCTCGGCGAAGAAAGGTACATGTAGGGCGGGTTTATGGGGTCGCGGGCCACTTCTGCTGTCGCCCCGGAAGGATTCAGCGGGGTGAAAAAAAAAAACAATAATACGTCTGACCAGCGTGGTATCGTAGATCAATTGCCCTATGTAGACTTACTATTTAGGCTCAAACCCAGCAGTGAATATCAGCTGAGATGATAATGATGTATTTCATCTGTCGTCAAGCATTCAATTCCTGTAGGAGTCCAAAAAGTCAGTTAATGGACCAACCAAGGGAGTGAAAAGCATTCTCCTGTAATAATGGATTACACCAAGTAATAACATCAACCCATCTGCTAAGCATCGTTATTGTGAATTCAACTGCATAGATTTCGCAGTGATTTAGCAACCCACCGTGAAAGTTTTTTTTTGTGGTAGAGCCAACCGGTTGGCAGTTTTCTGTCTACAGCCGCGGGCCGGTCCGTCTGGGGTAGTACCACACTCTCGCAGAAAATCGAACAATGGTATTGTGCTGTTGTGTTTGGTTCGGTGATATAAAGTGCCGGTAGACCAATTTTCTGGCTGGGTTGGTTTGGGGTTTTCATTGGTAGGAAGCGGTTGTTTATACCAGTAACGTGTTTTCCAAACTCAATTTCGAGCACGTTACTTGATAAGCTTCGCCGGAATCTGATGAGTATATAATTCATCATCGTCTGCTTTCTGCTTTCTTGCATCATCAGAGGGAAGATAAATTCGAAACAAACTTAATTGTTGGGCTAGAGACTCCGATAAAATGGGTGAGAAATTGACATACTATGCCACGTTGATCAGACGTGTTGGTATAGAGTTTTGTTACGAGTTTACCATCTATTGCATAGATGTTGTATGCGTTTTATATCCTTTAGTTGTCTTTTACGATCACCCACTTGGAACGAAACAAACTTATTACACAACAAGTCTGACCAGGGCTGCAAAATATATCAATTTCTTGCAACTGTAGACAAAGCGCGAAACCAACAACGAGAATATAACTGAGATGAATAAAAAAAAAGTCGACAATTCACAATCACGTTCGTTATACATTGTAACTGAAAACTCGCTGTGAATAAACCGGTACACACAAAGTGAAAATAAATATGAAAGAAAAAAAAAATTACTACAAGATGGCGCCAGTTAAGTGTTTTATACTGGTAGCTAGGTTGTTGGTTTGTCATGGCAAGTATCACAATAATAGCAAGGATAACGATGTAACGTAGAAAGATATAATTCGGAATGGAGTCCCGTTGCTTCCCGTTTGCAGAAACAAAAGACTACGCTCAAAATACTACTCCATCACAACTAAAGTGTCCACGCGGCCGCGTACTCATACGGGACAATCTAAAAAATAATAACTGCGAATTTGATTACGTATTCCTAATATTTTATGGCATGGTAATGTTGAGTACGATACTTAAGTAAATCTATATATATATATAAACTCATTTGCAAAAAAAACGGGCGGTTTTGATTTTCATTCATATTTAAAAAGATACAATACCAAAAAGGTTTCAATCGTTTGTACACGTTACTGGCCGGTTTTAAAAATGCTGTGGTATTTAAAAAAGTACGTTCTAAATTCAATTTTTCATTTGATGTTCATTTTTACAGAAAACCCCTTTTTATCCTACATTTTTGGCGCGAAGTTCCAGAAGTTAACATCGACTTTCATAACTTTTATTCAATTTTTATCGATTAATTTCATATCCTTGACTGTCAAAGCTTTATTTAATGCTGTTTGGCTGTATCAAAAATGGTAGATAAAGTGGTAAAAGCTACCAAAATTATCGCGCTGCTTGAAGAGGGTTGCAGCCAATGTTTCGTGGCTAGGAGGCTAAATGTTAGTCGCTCGACAGTCCAAAGGACCTGGCAGCGATATCAGGAGACTGGTTCCGTCGAGAGAAGGCCTGGTTCTGGAAGAAAACCATGTACCCAACCACGGGATGATCGTTTTCTTGTGAGTCGCGCATTGAGAAATCGCAAATCTTCGTATGTGGATCTTAAGAACAACCTCCAAGAAGTAAGAAATGTGCATATTAGTCTATGGACGGTCAGGAGGAGGCTTCTCGCTGCCAATATACGCAGTCACCGCCCGGCCCGCGGCCCCAAATTACTCCGTGAGCACAGAGTTCACAGGCTTAGGTTCGCTAGAAATTGTGAATCATGGACTCAAGACGATTGGAATAGGGTTTTGTTCTCTGATGAAGCCAGGATATCTCTGTTCGGTGAAGATCGACGTCGGCGAGTGCTAAGAAGACAAGGAGAACGCTTTGCAGAGGCATGTTTCGAAGAAATCACACCTTATGGTGGGGGCTCTGTTATGTTTTGGTCAGGAATAAATTCAATGGATCGTACAGAGTTAGTCTTCATTGAAAACGGCTCACTGACTGGGCATCGATACATAACGGAAGTTCTAATTTCTCATGCACAACCCGCATTGGCCGCTCTAGGTGAAGACTCGATTTTTATGGACGACAATGCTCGCGCCCACCGATCCCGCGATGTTAATGCGTATGTGCAAGAGGTCGGCATTCGTCGTTTGGATTGGCCAGCTCGAAGTCCCGACCTCAATCCCATAGAGCATGTCTGGGACGTTCTGAAACGGCGTGTGAGATCAGTACACCCGGCTCCGCAGACCATCAGAGAGCTGAAGAATGTGATTACTGCGGAGTGGGAACGTATTCCGCAAGCAAGTATCCGGGATATACTCGCTAGCATGCCCAGACGAATTCAAGCTGTGATTTTAGCTAGAGGGGGTCACACTCGATACTAAACATTTATCTGCTTTTACTTTATTAAAGAAAAACAAACAAAAAAACTTTTTTATTTTTACTTCATGAGCATATGCACTACTAGCGAATATACACTACTAGCGAGGTTTAGCATTATTTCCCATAAATTGTATCTAAATTTTATGAAATACTGATGAAAACGATTATTTTCTTATTAATTTACCAAATTGTGTGGATAAAACTACCTATAATTATCAAACAAAGAAATATTAACATTTGAAATGGTTCATTGCTTAGGTGCCCGTTTTTTTTGCAAATGAGTGTATAAGAGATTTCCACCTATGTATTGACTCATCACGATATCTCTGGAATCATAAACCCTACAGACTTTAAAATCACACTTTTTAAATATAGCTCCTACAGACTTGGAATTTGGTGCGGACTTTCTTTCTGCCCTGTAAAAGTCAGGTGGAATAGGATTTTAAGGAAGTCCTTCTCCGAAAGGAATTCTATGTCGCGAAAGTAAACTACACAACTGAACTGACGTAATCGAAGCGAAGCGAGTGCTGGTCACTAGTAGTGGTATAAGCACGCTCCTGACAGTTTTATGTCTACAGCTATAAATAGCTGGCTCGTTCGGAAGGATCGGAGGAATACAACACAGAAAATCGACTTTTGTGTACTTTGCTCGGTGAGAAATGCAGCTTTAAACACTTAAAGTTGCGAAATGACCTGCCCCTGGTATTGTAAAAGTTCAGTTACCACTTAACTCTATTGAGCTCGGTTACCGGCGACACTTGGCATGGTGGGTCATCTGTGCAGTCATAAATTGATCTGCCCACCATATATAACATCTAATGTTGAATATAGACCTTTACAAAAGGGAATAATGGCAAAATTACCACCAATAGATCATCATTCTCCTACGTTATCCCACTTACTTGGGCCGATACAATATGCACTCTTCTTTCATAGTACATATTGTAAAAGTTATTGGCAACAGTTTTATGACCGGCCGCCTGCCAAACGTCACATCTCTTTGGAAATGTAATTTTTGACCAAACGGCATCAGATGGAGTTGGCCCAGGTCGTTATAAGGCTTTTAGTCATCTTTTACGACACCCACGAGCAAAGTAAGGGGTGGTTGTATTCGTAGCCGCTACCACATAGGTATTTTTATTATTATATATTTTTTTTTATCTTAGCATAGCCATAAAATTCAAAGAAAAGTCTCAATAAAATGTAGTAACAGCATAGTCACCCCAACAACATCCCCTCGCAGTACGATCTCGATTTTTCACGGCACACGCTCAACAGCCCACGGACTTACTGAGACGGACTGAATCGATGTCGGAATATCCTGCTGTTTTTACACACACCCTAATAGTGGCTGGATAAGGGTTCCGCATTGAGTGAAATTGAAGACAGCCGATTGCGTAATATTAACAAGAACTAAGTACATTAGTGTACATTTGGTGTATAACCTTTGGTTTCTCCTTACTGACGGAGTAAGAATACAATTCACCACCTAGCTTGTTTTAAGACGTCGTAAAATACGATTAAGGGATATAATATGCATATAAAATTGACTGCACAGATTGCGTAGTGGTTAAGATACCGATCTTCCGTGCTAGTGCCGTAGGTTCGATTCCTATGCAAGATAATACTTTGTGCGATCTACAAAATGCTGTTCTGAGTCTGGATGTAATTTCGTTAATTATATGTTTGTAAAGTCTTCCGCAATACAAGGAGTATTCCTTTAATGCAGGGTTGGTGTCTTAGGCCACCGAAGACAAAGATCGGGTACCGGTGGCCCGCTCGCACGGCGAAGAGAAGTGTTTGAAAGGTGGGTCCATGGGGTTGCGCGGCGCCTCTTCTGTTGCCCCGGACCGATTTGCCGGGGCGCGACCACATCAATGGTCAAACTTGCAAAAAAATAAGGGTTGGTGTCTTATAACGAAAAAAAATGCATATAAAATCTATGCATGATAAGGGAATCTCGAAATTAAACTCTATAGCAATCTATCTGACCAGCGTCGTATAGCAGGTCAATATGCCTCTTATTGTAGAGGAAGAGTATATAAGGTGAGATGACGATAATGATATCATTATCATTAGCAGGCACATTTTTTTTTTGCTTTTTCTGACAAACGAGCAAGTACCACACCCAATGATAAGTATTAATGCCGCCCATGGACCTTTGCAATATCAAGGGTATAGCTAGGCCGCTGCCTACCAATACATATTCCAAACCCACACAGTTGGGCTTCCGGATCTCTCGCGCACCGAACGAAGTGCAATAGCACATTGCCATTACTCAGCCGTCGATCTTCTGCGAGAGTGTGGTACTCTACCCCGGACGGACCGGCCAGCGGCTGTAGACAGAAAACTACCAACAGCGTGGTCCTACCACTATAAAACATATACCACTACAGAATATACAACAATGTTATAACAGATTTAAAAAAAAATCTTTTGTTTCTATATGACAAAGATTTTGTTTGACACGTTATGGTCTGGTAAGACCTTGCTTAGACTGTCCGGGCGATGTAAAGACAGCATACGGCTTTATTACCCAATGTAATACCCATTACCATCGATTAAGTGGGGCACGGCCATGAATGGTGACGTCATAACCGACTGCAAGATCAGTTGGGTTGGGGGACTACAGCATTATTCCTCCTAGGTATGCATATATCCGGCCACCGAAGTCAAAAATCGGGTACCGGTGGTCCGCTCGCACGGCGAAAAGAGACGAGTTTTAGCCCACCAAAAAAAAGAAAAAAAAAAAAAAAAAAAAAAAAGCTTTATAGGTGCATATATCCAAATATATAAATGAATGAGCTGATGCAAGGACGGGTTGATTCTTATTGCTTCTCTAAAGATAATAGTTAAATTAGCAACGAGTTTTACAAATGGGGCTTATTTTTAAGGCAATAAGAAATGCGCTTATCAAAAATATTAAACAGTTATGTTTATTTCGATAACTATGCCCGATGACTGCTACCACAAATACTTACCACCATTGAAATTGTTCATGAATGTCGTATATGCAGACTATAAGCTTTACACTACGTTATCCTCCACTATCATCCTCCATATCGCTGTATGGTCAAGTATTGCATTCCCAAGGATTGACGTCCTAAAATTTTATCCAAAACTTCCCATCTATTACCCTAGAAAGTCCACTGCTGGAAATGCACCATCACACACATCACAAGAGCAGATTATGCCATAATTGTCACGTTGGATAACGCGCTTGGTAATCGCGGTTGGTGATGAAAAAATACCCAAGAATACTCAAAAACCACTCCCTTTGATAAACCATCAGAAAATTACGAGCTGTGAATCATTGTGTTCTTAACCTGTTAAGACAAAGGATAGGAAGGAGGAGAAGGAAAGCCTTAAGTCATAAGCCAGCTGGGTTAGAAGAAAACACTACTAATATTAATTTGATATCTAATATATTAAAAAAAAAAGAATATAAAAACACAAAAATAAGGTTAGGAGGTTGATCAATTATTTTATTAAGTTTTATTAAAAATATTTGTCTCTATAAGTATACAATTCACTATCTTCAACCTTGCCTTTTTTTTATTTTTTTATTTTATTGGTGGGCTATGGATGCGTCTCGCTCCGCCGAATCGGTCCGGGGTGACGGAAAGGCGGCGCGTGACTCCATAGACCCACCGTAAAATCCTCTCTCTTCGCCGTGCGAGCGGACCACCGGTACTCGATTTTTTACTTCGGTGGCCCGCCCGGCGGTTTACCCTTGCGGGATCTTCAACCTTGCCCTTTTTTTTTTTTTTTTTTTATTGGTGGGCTATGGGTGCGTCTCGCCCCGCTGAATCGGTCCGGGGTGACGGAAAGGCGGCGCGTGACCCCACAGACCCACCGTAAAACCTTCTCTCTTCGCCGTGCGAGCGGACCACCGGTACTCGATTTTAACTTCGGTGGCCCGCCCGGCGGTTTACCCTCGCGGGTTCCTCTCGTCGACGCCCCGACAGATTTCGCCGTTGGGGCGTCGCCCTCACGCGGTGGCCTCACGTCGGGTGACCGGACAATTCCCCGGTCCGATCACCCGAGGCCTCGGTTAGGGCGGCATCAGGCGCGGGTATTCGCGCCTGCGCCGCCCCGGCCGCTGACGGTGGCCCGGGTCGCGGGACTCCTCCCGGACTCGTTCCGCCGCCTCCTTCTGCGAGATGACAGCCTCGGAGAAGGCGGCGACCGCGTCCCAGTTCCTGACGCTGTCGACCATCGCTCTCGCGACAGCCGGCAGCGTCAGGTCGGCACCGATAACAGCGACGAGGTCACGGCGCTGCCGGTCAAAGCCCGGACACGCCTCTAGCGTGTGTTGCGCCGTGTCCTCGCCACTGCTGCAATGGTGGCAGAACGAAGTCCACTCCCTATGTGCGACCGTGTGCAGGTACGAGCCGAAGCATCCGTGCCCCGACAACACCTGCACCAGTCGAAAGGAGAGGACTCCGTGCCGCCACTCCATCCACTCCGTCAGTACGGGCCGGAGAGCCTCGACGGTGACGACACCGTGTCTAGGCTCTCCAGCCGCGTAGCCCAACGGGCGATGACGTCTCGGCGGGCGTCCTCGCGCCAGGTGGCTATCTCGCTCAGCGATGGCGACCTTCGTCGCGCAGTGAGGTCACCCGCCGGTAGAGGTCGGAGAGCATCTCCGCCTCTAGGTCCCACGGGGGTGTCCCGGCCATTAGGCATGCCGCCTCGGTCGATACCGTGCGGTACCCGCGAATGGCTCTGACCGCCATGACTCTCTGGGGTCTCCACAGAACAGCCCTGAGCGGGGCGTTCAGAGCCCTCGCCCACACGGGTGCGCCGTACATGGCCATAGAACGGATCACCCCCGCATACAGCCGTCGGCCCTCGAAGCTGGGTCCGCCCACGTTCGGCATGAGCTGCGAAAGGGCGGACGCCGCGCCGACCAGCCGGGGAGCAATTTGGCGAAAATGCTCCCGGAACCACCATCGCCCGTCGAGCACCAGACCCAAGTAGTTCTTCATATGGGCCTGGATGCTGATGTGGACGCAGTTGACGACTAGCGAGACGACGATTGGCGGCCTTACGCGTGGCCCATGAAACAATAGGGCCTCCGTCTTATTTAGGGCCACCCTGAGCCCCAGCGCCTCGATTCGCCCGACCGTCTCCTCGGTGCCGAGAGTGGCCAGGCTCGCCGCCTCTTATCTTCAACCTTGGCTGCGGGTGTCGTAAAATACGAGTAAGGTATACAATATGCCGGATGGTTCACTGAAGAAAAGAATGCGTCCCAGTGACCCACCCGTACGGCGTCGAGAGGTATGTTGTATGGCGGGTCTACGGGGGTCTTGCACCGATTTTCTTGTCGCCCCAGACGGATTAGTGGGGTTTGACGCATTGGAGCCTGTCGCCAAAAAAAGGTATATAGTATGCATATAACAGCTATGCAAGAGAAGGAAAGCTCGATTAAAACCTTATATCAATAAATTTCATTATTGTGGTATGGTAGGTCAATTTCTCTCCTATTATGGTAGAGTCTCGGGGCCAGGAGTCGAATATTATTTTCCCTTCAATAACAACAATATTTTCATTATAAAACTTGCATTTTAACGTCATCTGGTGGTAATTCGTGTGGTGACAGAGTAAGAATACAAATCACTGCTCCCTATGTTACCCCGTGGGTGATCGTAAGAGACGACTAAGGGATACAAAACGCATATAACATCTATGCAAGAGAAGGAAAACTCGATATAAAACCCTATACCAACACGTCTGACCAGCGTGGTATAGTAAGTTAATATCCCCCCCATTACGGAAGAGCCTCGAGCCCAACAATGGGACATTATGAACTGAGATGGATGGATGGTGGTAATTGATTCTCTCGTGTGAATGAACTGTTGCCGGTTACAGTTATATACGTAATAATACCTCTACTAATCGTATCAAATATTTGCACGGTTCCAGCAATATATATATATATATATATATATATATATATATATATATATATATATATATTCTACTTTAATAACATCAACTTGCTTTAACTATCTATTATCACATATTCGTTTGGTAAACTGGCTCGTTAACTTCATGATATTTTTTTAACTCTCTACAAAAATAGAAGATTCACTACCCCGTAGTGGGAACCCTGGCCGGGTATTGTCCCACAGACGAGAGAGTGTAACACAATTGTGCGCCGTTGTGAATTACAAGCGTTAGGGTTAAGCGCACGTAGGCACGTCAGCGGAGCGGTTGCGTTATAGCACGGTACGGGAATCACGGAACAAGACATGTCATTAACTTTTAATATAAAATTTAAAAATCTACATCGCATATAAAAAAATATCAAGTTGAAATTAAGATGGAATTAAATGAAAACTATTTTACAGCCAACCTAGTCCACCACAGACAAAGGCGTAACAAAAACAAGTTTCCCATGTGACTTTATAATTCTAAGCTTTTCTTGCTTGTTAAGCATTCAAGCGAAATTTCACCTTTAATTTTTTTTAACGATAAGACTGAACCATCTTTTTTGCTCACATAGTTGTCATAAAACAGGTTAATTTACTTTTTAAATAATGAAACCGTTACACAACGAAATAGTTTAAATTTAAGAACAAGACTTTCTATATTTTTAGGAGGAAATTTAGTCTGTTCTGACGGTCATCCTACACTGCATCATCTGATTCATGGTCTCCACACGAGAACAATATTCCGTGTGGTGACGGAGTAAGAACACTATTCACCACCCCCATATCTTACCCGTGGGTGATCGTACGAGACTAATAATGGATATAAAACGCATATAACATCTACGAGTATGCGAGAGAAGGAAAACTCGAAACAAAACCCTACACCAACACGTCTGACCAGCGCGGTATTAGTAGGTTAATTTCCCTCCCATTACGGAAGAGGCCCGAGCCCAAAAGTGGGACGTTTATGGGCTATGATGATGATGATGACACGAGAACACATCTCTAACGGTCATAGGTTCGATAATCGACGAAGTCTGGAGGAATACTGTATATTTTATAGACATAAAGAAAAGATATTAGAAAGACGAGATTCGAACTTCAAAATCGTTGCCGTATCGTACAGCACAGTGATAACGGTGATCACGCGCGCTCGGCTATCGATCGCATCTCGGCAGAAAACAAATTAACTAGCCGGGCCCGTGCTGAATAGATAATAACTAATGCCGAATGTAACAGTCCTACTACAGACTCAAGGATCCAATATTGTAGTACACAGATATTTCTAATATAACAGTTAAAGTATAATTTATTTGTAGCCCCATTTATAAGGCGTATAAAAAGAACTCAGATCCATCTCACACCCAATATATTCTCACAACATTACATACAATGAAATATTTTTTTTTCCTTTCACCACCCCCTTTCCTAGCCATGGGAGTCGTAAAAGACGACTAAGGCATATATTATTACATACATATCATCACGCCATATCCCTTGCAGGGTAGACAGAGAGAACAGAGTGCCAGAGAACTCTATCTCTGCATACTTCACTCGCTTCCTCAACATTCATAATTCTCTTCATACACGCTCGCCGGTTTCGGAGACTGTTGACTCCACCTTCCTTCAGTACATGACCGATCTGGTCTAGGTAGGTCAGTCTCGGTCTCCCTCGGTACCTACAATCCTTCCACTTTCGCATTGTATATCTTCTTAACTAGACGTTCGTTCGGCATTCTTTCCACATGTCCGAACCATCGGAGCATTCCCTTTCGCATCTTTACACCAATACTCTCTTTCATACATACTCGCTCTCTTACGTCGTCGTTACGAATGCGGTCGGTCAGCCTAACTCCACAGATTTTCCGCAGAAATCGCTTATATTATTCGTATAATATTTGTGCAAAAAAGGATAAAACTCTCTCTCTCACTCTCTAACACTCGAAATAATATCTTTTTACACGCTTTTTTTTTATTGCTTATGGTGGCAGACGAGCAAGCAGCACACCTGGTTGTAAGTGTTACTGCCGGCCATGGACCTTTGCAATACCAAGGGCATAGCTAGGCCGCTGCCTACCAATACAAACCCCAAATCCACTCCAGTTGGGCTTCCGGCTCTCTCGCTCAGCGAACGAAGCGCAATAGCACATTGCTATTACTCAGACGTCGATCTTCTGCGAGAGTGTGATACTACCCCGGAAAATACTATAATACTACCCTGTAAAATTTAAATATATATATATATATATATATATATATATATATATATATATATATATATATCTTTAGTACTTGCTAACCCTGCAGATGAAATATTTCTATAAAATGCCATGCTAAGACAGTCACGGCGATGAATATCGGCCTTTAAGTGTGAAAACTACATCAAGCGGTCAGTTTCTTGGCACAAGACTAGAACATAAATCGATGGACGCGATAAAAATCATGCCACAAACAGATGCCGCTAGAATAGAAGATATATCAAGAGTAACGGCGATTTCTAGCGCTCCGCTCAGCGACCTAGGCTATTTCAATAGCTGTGTCTGTTACCACAAATGTATCCCTTGGCAACTTTTCGATTCAATTTTCTATGCCTTTAAAGTTAGAGTATTCGATAATAAATAATGCACATCGATTGTTGGAAAGAGACATTCGGTTTAATTCGGTTTCGTAGACCGTTGTCTCTGTTCCACATTACCTGTATGACGTTTATCAGTCGTGCGAGTTGAAGCTGATATTAATTTATTGTCTCTTTTCAAGAGTCAGTGTGCGATATTTTTTTGGGCCGTTATTGTCCGCCCTATAGCGGTTCAGTCGTCTTAGTAAAACGACGAGGTTTATTTATATTGCCTTTAGTATATAAGAGCATAAAGTCCATCTGATAGTAGTGGTAGGACCACGCTGTAGACCGTTATAAGTCGCCAACCGCAGGCCAGTCCGGACCCCATCCGAATCGGCCCGGGTGACGTAAGCGGCGGCGGCCTCATAAACTGCCGTATTAGCTCTGCCCCTATCATCAATAATTGAACAGACCAACTTTTCTCGTTACCAGAATGTCACCTTTGCGCGGTCGGTTAGAGATATATCATTAGCAATGGTCATTATTGGCGATCTTAACTAAGAATGAATAATTACCTCAATTAAACCATAACGTAGAGAGCCGGATAAATTGGTGCAAATGCTTACCTGAAATAAAAAAAAAGAAAATTTAATAACTTAATAATAATACATACATCCATATCATCACGCCATATCCCTTGCAGGGTAGGCAGAGAGAACAGAGTGCCAGAGAACTCTATCCTTACATACTTCACTCGCTTCACTCACTCACGCTTCACTCACTTTACTCAACATTCATAACTCTCTTCATACACGCTCGCAGGTTTCGGAGACTCTCGACTCCACCTTCATTCAGTACGTGACCAATCTGGTCTAGGTAGGTTAGCCTTGGTCTCCCCCGGTACCTACATCCTTCCACTTTCGCATTGTATATCTTCTTAACCCACGTTCGTTCGGCATTTTTTCCATATATCCGAACCATCGGAGCATTCCCTTTCGCATCTTTACACCAATACTCTCTTTCATACCTACTCGCTCTCTTACGTCGTCGTTACGAATGCGATCGGACAGCCTAACTCCACAGATTTTCCGTAGAGATCGCATTTCGACCGCATTCATTTTACTTTCATGCTCTTTTCTACATACCCAACTCTCGCTTCCATATAGTAATGTTGGAACAAGCACTGCGTTATATATTGCTACACGTGCCTTTTGGCTGAGGTGGTGGCTACCGGGCAGTTGCCCCAACGCTCCGTTCACTCTATTGCCCGCATTCGCTCTTCGCTCTATATCAGTAGTGTACCTTCCATCTCGGCTAAAACTACATCCAAGATATACAAATTCATCCACTTGCTCTAGTACATCATTACCTATTTTTACTCTTACATCTGTTCTGGCTTCATCTCTTTCAAAGACCATTATTTTTTTACCATACTCCGGTAAAATGTCCCAAAGTTCCTTTCGTACAACCGTGTCAAATCCTCTCTCCAGATCCACAAAACTGCAGAAAACGCTCTGACCTAGAGCCAGATGCTTTTCCACAATGTTGCGCAGAGAGAACACTTGATCCATGCATCCCCTTCCACTCCTGAAACCTCCTTGTGTCTCACACAGTAAACCATCGGGCACCATCCTCATTCTCCTTTCAATAATCTACCGTACACTTGTGCTGCCAAACTGGTCAAGCTTAAGGTTCCTGTAATTTGCGCAGTCATAACTTGAACCCTTGTTTTTAAACAAAGGCACGATGACTGCGATGAAACGATGAAAACTTATTAATAATATTTAGACAATAATGTTAAAAATACTATAATTTCTATTAACGAATCATGAAATATGTATTTTTTTTTCTTTCAAGTTCTAACAGCCATTATATTTTAATTTTTTTTGATGGACATGCTATGGTCCGGTCCCGCTCAAACCGCTCGGGGGTAATGGAAGACATGGCGTGCAAGCCTTATGTACTCTAATTTTCTATCGTCATTTGGATGTGTCACCGCTACTGACACCTTGTCTTCGATGGTAAAGATCTGGTGGGATATACCATGCACTAAATAATCATAATCATTAAGTTCAAGCCTCCTCTATATATAGGAGGGAAATTTACCTATGTTATCATCATCATTCTCCTACTCTTATCCCAACCATTTGGGGTCGATACAATATGTACTCTTCTTTCATAGTACATATTGTAAAAGTTATTGGCAATAGTTTTATGACCGGCCGCCTGCCAGACGTCAACCGTCCTTCGGAATGTAATTGTTGACCAAACGGCATCAGATGGAGTTGGCACAGGTCGTTATAAGGCTCTTAGTCGTCTTTTACGACATCCACGAGCAAAGTAAGGGTTGGTAGTATTCGTAGCCGCTATCACATAGCGGGATTACATAGATGTTATATGCATATTATAATATTATATCCCTTAGTCATCTTTTAGGACACCCTCCAGCAAGCAAGGTTGTGGTGAAATGTATTCTTTTCCGTCGCCACACGGAAAACTACTAAAAATAAAGTACTCAACATGAAACAGACACGGAACAAATTTCTGTGAATTGCACAAAGCATAGTTCTACATGGAAATTAAACCGACATTACTAGAGATCATTACTCAAACCACTACACCATGACTGAAGACAGAATATTACATTTGTACAAATACTCCTCATATGAAAATTCTAATATTTTCAAATCCCACTATTGTGCATCTTGTTGCAAATTCTTTAAAAAAATATTATATTACTATTGCCGCAGTTAGGCTCGGAGTAGGATGCCTGCACCGGAAACGCTGTGACGTCATCGCGACGCCATTTCCGTCCGCCATTATCAAATCGGATCGGGAAATAGTTCAATACAGGTGGTTCCATTGTTAAGATTTCAAATTGCGGTTTCAATTGCTTCAGTGAGTCTAATATTACTAACGTTATAGGGAATTTGATGTATTTACTGAAAAAAGAAGCTCTAGTAGCATGACGAAATTGAAATAGGTCTTGGATCAGTGACATTTTTGATACGTCATCTAGCTCTTAGCCCAATTACTAGGGGTCGACGCAATATAGTCTTCTTATCGTCTTCCGTCGTATGTGTAGCAAAAGATTTGGTAATAGTTTTATGACCGGCCACCTGTCTGACATCACCCATTAGCAATATAATGGTTGGTAGTATTCGTAACTAACATTATACAGAATTATATAGATGGAAGGATATATTAATTAAAAACATATTTTCCTTTAAACATAAATATTTGGATGATGTTCTTAGCTTGACGGTACTTTTTTAAAATATAATTAGATGTTAAAGGATTGTTTTTTTTTGGCAGGTATGGTCTGGACTCATGCCATCCATTCTGTACGGGGCGAAGGATGAGCGGCCTACGGCCCCATAATCCATCATATTCCTTCCCGACCGACCAATGGTACCAAATTCTTGACGTCCGTGAACAGTCCCTAAGGATTAGAGTTGCTACGAAATTTTGGAGTATATTTAAATAAAAATTCCAAATAAATGAATATATTTATATTTTATTGACATAATGAAGACTGATATTTTTTTTTTAACCAAGATTCGAATTGGGCCTGTCTGGATTACAGGACTCTATTGCCCCACAGGATTATTTTTATTCTTGATGTGCAGTGACTAAATTTGGCTTCGTATTATATTTATACTTTTTTAATTGCCTGAAAGTAATAATATCACGAGGTTTTCTATAAATGAGACTTACCTAGATATATTAATCCCTTCAAAAGCGCTTGCATACTGAATTTCATGGAAATCATAAGAAACCTTTACGAGATTCTGAATATAGAAAAATATACAAGAATTGCCTATATAAAGGTATTGCATATACAAAAGAAAAAATAATAACAAAACGAGGTTTTCTTATAAATGGAACCTAGCTAGATCGATTTATCCCCTCAAAAGCTTCCTTCATACTAAATTTCATGGAAATCATTAGAACCGTTTCTGAGATTCAAAAACTTTCTATATAAAAATATACAAGATTTTTTATTATTATTATTATTTATTTATTATAAAAACAATTTCTACATGTTAACAGTACATAGCCCCACAAAACCGTGTTATCGGTTTGACTGTGGGATCGAAGACTATATATACATATATGATTATAATAAGACCTACGTAACAACTAAACAAATTTTAACTCGTTAGCTGCCATGTCAGTCACATGTGCCTGACAGGCGTAGTACTTGTTTAGGCCACGTCAGTCATTAGTGACTGACACCACAGCACCAAGTTCAAATGGCCTCAGCAAGCCGTCCGTCACGATTTGCGAGTGTTTTTCTATACAAAATGACTGACATGGCCCCTAGCTAACTACTTGCAGCTTGGCCCGCAAATTGTATGTGTGCCTAATTATGCCTGACATAATTTTATTTTTAGATATTTTAAAGAAACAAATACGTAAATAATTACGAAATCAATTTTCGAGTGGTTTTTACTGTAAAATCAGATTTGAAAATTTATCGTCATAATTTTTTTTACTTGGCAGTTAAAGTGTTAATTAATTTTAAAGATACATAGGTACATATGCACGCATACCTACTCCACACATAACATATATAACATAAATGTGTCAATCATGAAAATATGATATGTTTAATTGCCTATGGATGGATGGATGGATGTCATGATTGGTTTAATTGCCTATGGCGGTAAACGAGCGAGCAGCACACCTGATGGTAAGTGGTGCTGCTGCATATGAACCTTAGCAACACCAGGGGTACAACGAGACTGTTTCCAATTTAAAGTTGCATGTTTAAAGGTTTTATATTTATAAAAGTAAAACGATTGGCATACATTTATAAAATCTTGATTACGAGCGAAAAATGATTGTCACATATGAGATACGAGTGAACTGTCGTATGACATTCAATCTTCGTCTCGTATTATATTTTTGTCTTTAAAGGAGACGTGTGGCATCAACCCGACAATATTTAAACATTATACATACTTACATACATATCATCACGCCATATACCTTGCAGGGTAGGCAGAGGGAACAGAGTGCCAGATAACTCTATCCTTGCATAATAAACTCGCTTCCTCAACATTCATAATTCTCTTCATACACGCTCGCCGGTTTCAGAGACTCTTGACTCCACCTTCCTTCAGTACATGACCAATCTGGTCTAGGTAGGGTAGTCTCGGTCTCCCCTGGTACACATTATACATTATCATTTTTCGCTCGTAATCAAGTTTTTATAAATAATCAAGCATGTTAGATGCAAAATTTCAATAATTTGAATGACCATAAATGTTTAAATTATTCCATAAAACGTAGAATAATTTATATGGAGAATATCTTATAACAACGAACAATAACATTTAAAAAACAATACAAATTTATTTTCTAACATCCATAGTTCAATATTTTATTAATCTATTTTTATTTGTACGTAGTTACGAATGTAGGGAATCGCAGCGGAACGCGGACCCCGCCAATCTCGCTCAAAAGGCGTAAACATCGCAAAATAACGCAGCTGCCCCGATTAGTTATAAATTAAAATACCCGAACCCCACCTTGAGCTATTTCCTTTAGTCGAGGCGCTCACGTCGAATAAAATACTAAAATATATATATATATATATATATATATATATATATATATATATATATATATATATATATATATATATATATATATATATTATATATTAAAACACTGACAAACACAAATGCTAGTTTTCAGCCATAACCTCCTAAAGTTTAGGTAGCACTTAAGCATATAAATTATATGCATATGCAATGTAAAGAAAGAAGAAAGAAAGAAAGAAATATATTTATTGTAACGGACAAACAAAATGGACATAAAAGTGTATGTGTGTAGTAAATGAGATGCCAGCCGTCACAAAACGCCTCCAACTCAGCATGTTGCAGGTCGAAAGTACCTATACTGATCTTCCGTGGAAACGCTTTGATGTGCTGTGTGGTAGATACGAATAATACCAACTCTTACATAGCTCGTAGATGTCATGTCAGTGTGTGTAAAAGATGACTTATGAACTTTATGTCGACTTGTGCCAACTTCACCTGCTGCCGTTTGGTCAACAATTACATGCCCAAGCAGGGTTGACATCAGGCAGGCGGTCGGTCGGTCATAAAACTATTTATCATAATCATCATCACAGCCCATAAATGTCCCACTGTTGGGCTCGGGCCTCCTCCGTAATGGGAGGTGAAGTAACCTACTATACCGCGCTGGTCAGACGTGTTGGTATAGGGTTTTGTTTCGAGTTTTCCTTCTCTCGCATAGATGTAATATGCGTTTTATATCCCTTAGTCATCTCGTACGATCACCCACGAGTAAGATATGGGTGGTGAATAGTATTCTTACTCTGTCACCACACGGAAAACTATTGCCCATAACTATTTGAAATATGTACGAAATAGTACGTACATATTGCGTCGAAGTAGTAGTTGGGATTAGAGCAAGATGATGATGATAATATAATTAACCACAATGTTAAGTGTCGTTTTTGTTGATTTAGGTGTTACCCAAAATTTGGAAGCCATTGGTACACCTGCATTCGACTTCTTTGATTCAAAGCATAAGCTACGGTTACCATATATGGTTGGACGGATCACCAAAATAAAGGCAGCGGCAAAGTGTGTGTCCTAAATAGAAGATAGAATGGAAACTTTAGACTGCACAGTTGGCGTAGTGGTTACGATACCGAATACTGACGTGCCGTGCTAGTTCCGTGGTTGGGTTCGATTCCTACGCAGGACAATATTCTGTGCGATAAACAAATTGTTGTTCTGAGTATGGGTGTAATTTATCTTATTCTGATTCTGTTCTGATTATTTTCCTTATTGCAGGGTCTTTATACGAGTCAAAAATCGTGTAGTATCTCATTATTGAGTAACATGTGCCTTGTAAACAACATACATACATATCATCACGCCATACTCTACTCGCTTCCTCAACATTCATAATTCTCTTTATAGCTCATACACGCTCGCTGGTTTCGGTAAAAACCTTGTAAACTAAATAACTGATAATTATACGCAAACTAAAGAAAAATAACTTTTCTATTAAGGGTAAACATTAAAACTCGGTACTCGAAATGCGTACCGCAATGCGGGTTAGGGCGTCCCCCGGAGGCGACGCGTACCGACCCGCCCCCGTCGGTACGAACATCGGCAGTTGCGGCGATGGGGGCCGCCACCCATCACGCCTTGCCCAGTTAGGCGAGTCGAGGAGAACGGAGTGCCGGGTGGGCACGTGGAATGTAAGAGGTTGTGTGGAAGGTAAGTTGCACGAGCTGATATCCGTCATGGCGGATAAACAGCTAGACGTGCTCTGTGTAACAGAGACCAAGCGAAGGGGCAGCGACGCCTGCGATCTTCCTGGTGGCGGGATGGCTCTGTGGTCTGGTGTACCACAGAGCGATCGAGCCAGCATGGGGGTAGGAGTGCTGTTGTCCTCTCGCTTGGCCTCAGGTGTGAAGGATTACGGAATGTATGATCCCAGACTTCTCTGGGTCCGTATAAAACTAGGTGTCACCAAGGTATTCATGGTTGTAGCATATGCTCCCGTAGGATCCTCGGTGGCATCAGACCTAGAGAAGTTTTGGGACAATGTTAGGGAAGTTCTGGATATGGCAGAAACCAGTGAACGCGTGATTGTATGCGGAGATTTGAACGGATGGGTGGGGACCAAGCGTCCCGACTATGAGGACGTACTTGGTCCATTTGGTGATAAGAGAGTGAACGACGCAGGTAGGCTCATAGCGGATGTATGCATGGAGAGAAACCTTATTGTGTCAAACACATTTTTCCAACATAAGGACATCCATATGTATACATGGAGAAGGAATGAACAGAAAAGCATAATAGATTTAATTTTGGTAGACAGTCGCCTCCGAAGCAAAATATTGGACGCAAGAGCCTACAGGGGCCCCACAGTCGACACGGACCACTATCTCGTTATTGCGAGATTTAGTGGTCTGTTCAGAAAGTGGAGGCACTGGCGAGAGCGTGTCCACTTCGGAGGGCTTGAAAGAATAAAGGTTGAAAGGTTGCAAGAAGAGTGTGTAAGAGAAAAGTATGCAGAGGGTGTCCGAGAACGGCTGACGATGGCAAGCCAGCCGCGATCGGACATTGAAGAATGCTGGAGAGTATTGAAAGAGAGTATGGTAGATACAGCGAAAGAAGTATGTGGAAGTTCAAAGAAGCATAGAAAAACAAATGGTGATGCATGGTGGGATGCGGAAGTGGCAGCTTCCGTAGAGCAAAAGAAGAAAGCGTGGCTGGACTATGTCTCTTCTTTGAATCTGAATGACAGTATGACTGAACAGAAGAAAGAAATATATCGGCAATGTAAGAATGACACCAAGGCCTTAGTGAAAGAGAAACGTGATAGAGCAAGTATGAGTGCAGAAGATAGGCTGACTAAAAACTTCGAGGGTAACACCAAACTCTTTTGGAGGGAGGTGAAGAAGTCTCGGGGTGGTTGGTCAGCCTTCAGAATGAATAAAATAAGGTCTAAAGGTGGAGACATTCTTACACAAACACAAGACGTGTTAAGCCGATGGAGTGAATATTTTGGCGATATGTATGCGGATGCTACGGTTGGCGCCGGTGTTGGATGTGGTTTAGTAGATCAACATTCGACAACGGCGTCCTCCGATGGCATCAGTATGGATGAAGTTGAATGGGCGATAAGAAGTTTGAAAAATGGTAAGGCAGCGGGCATTGATATGGTGTCTGCTGAGATGATCAAGCTTGGTGGCTCTTGTGTCTGGGAGGCGTTCCTGTTGCTCCTCAATTTATGTTGGAGCTCGGGAATGGTTCCCAGGGACTGGAATAGCGCAGTCATCGTGCCTTTGTTTAAAAACAAGGGTTCACGTTATGACTGCGCAAATTACAGAGCCATAAGCTTGACCAGTTTGGCAGCAAAAGTGTATGGAAAAATTATTGAAAGGAGAATGAGGATGGTGTCCGATGGTTTACTGTGTGAGACACAAGGAGGTTTCAGGAGTGGAAGGGGATGCATGGATCAAGTGTTCTCTCTGCGCAACATTGTGGAGAAGCATCTGGCTCTAGGTCAGAGGGTTTTCTGCAGTTTTGTGGATCTGGAGAGAGCATTTGACACGGTTGTACGAAAGGAACTTTGGGACATTTTACCGGAGTATGGTATTAACGGTAAACTGCTACGGGCTGTGCAGTCCAGTTACATGGGCTGTAGAGCCTGTGTGCGGCTGGATGATGGAATGTCGCCTTGGTTTGACGTCAATATCGGCGTTAAGCAGGGGTGCGTTCTGTCAGCCAGGCTGTTTATCATATATCTGGATAAATGTCTCCAAAGGTTGAACGATATGAATGTGGGAGTCCAGATGGGCGACTCAGTGGTCACTGCTCTGCTTTATGCAGATGATGCAGTCCTGCTGGCACAGTCAGCGATTGACCTGCAGACCCTAGTCGACACAATGACAGAAGATTGTAAGAAAAGGGGTCTACGCGTGAATGTGAGCAAAACCAAAATAATGGTCTTTGAAAGAGATAAAACCAGAACAGATGTAAGAGTAACAATAGGTAATGATGTACTAGAGCAAGTGGATGAATTTGTATATCTTGGATGTGGATTTAGCCGAGATGGAAGGTACACCACTGATATAGAGCGAAGAGTGAATGCGGAAAATAGAGTGAACGGAGCGTTGGGGCAACTTCTCGGCAGCCACCACCTCAGCCAGAAGGCACGTGTAGCAATACATAACGCAGTGCTTGTCCCAACATTACTGTATGGAAGCGAGAGTTGGGTATGCAGAAAAGAGTATGATAGCAAAATTAATGCGGTCGAAATGCGATCTCTGCGGAAAATCTGTGGAGTTAGGCTGACCGACCGCATTCGTAACGACGACGTAAGAGAGCGAGTAGGTATGAAAGAGAGTATTGGTGTAAAGATGCGAAAGGGAATGCTCCGATGGTTCGGACATGTGGAAAGAATGCCGAACGAACGCCTGGTTAAGAAGATATACAATGCGAAAGTGGAAGGATGTAGGTACCGAGGGAGACCGAGACTAACCTACCTAGACCAGATCGGTCATGTACTGAAGGAAGGTGGAGTCAAGAGTCTCCGAAACCGGCGAGCGTGTATGAAGAGAATTATGAATGTTGAGGAAGCGAGTGAAGTATGCAGAGATAGAGTTCTCTGGCACTCTGTTCTCTCTGCCTACCCTGCAAGGGATATGGCGTGATGATATGTATGTATGTATGTATGTAAACATTTTAATTATTCAAGAGGTAATTTGGAACTGAACTTGAAATAGACAGTTTCCAATTATAACATTTTCAATTCTCTCATATACATATACTGCAATTAAAATATAAATAAGAGAAGTCGAGCTCCTGTACTTACGAACCTGTATTCCCTTCGCGGTCGGACGATTCGACCTGGATCGCAAATGAGGTACCCCGACAGAATGAGGAACAACGTTAATTAGAACCTAGATACCGTCGCAAGTATTACTTTACGAGTTCTTTCATTTTAATGCAATGGTGAAATTATATAAAAATATTAAAGAAATAAACAAATGTTGCTAGATGTATGGTAGCGGCTACGAATACTACCAACCCTTACTTTGCTCGTGGATGTCGTAAAAGACGACTAAGAGCTTTATAACGACCTGGGCCAAATCCATTTGATGCCGTTTGGTCAACAATTACATTCCCTTGGAGGGTTGACGTCTGGCAGGCGGCCGGTTATAAAACTATTGCCAATAACTTTTACAATATATACTATGAAAGAAGAGTACATATTGTATCGACCCAAGTAATTGGGATAAGAGTAGGAGAATTATAAAAAAATAAATAAATCATTTTATTCCATCAAAAAAACATTCAAATTATGGATTTAAAAAGAAAAAAAATAATAAAATAATGATACCAAGAACTAAAAAAAATATAAAAACGTCTTTCTGGAACAGGTAGCCAGTTCAGCATAAGCATTCAGCATAAACACCAATGCATAACAATATGCATTAGTGTGCGTTTGAAATAAACGATAACAACAAATTTGGACTGCACAGATGACGTAGCGGTTTGGATACCGATCTACAGTGTCAAAAGTCGCGGGTTCGATTCCCACGCAGGACTATACTTTATGCGATCCACAAATTTATTCAGAGTCTAGGTGTAATTTGTGTTAAAAAAAAATGTGTAATTTGTGTCTGTTTTTAATATACGTATATAAAGTCCCTTAAGTGATATGTATGGGTATATATATATATATATATATATATATATATATACGTAAGTGTGTGTATATGTATGCGTACGTGGGTATATGCGCATGTGTACGTGTATTTGTGTGTGCGGGTGTATGTGTATATGTATGTGAATGTGTGTCTTTATATATATATGTACGTATGTATATGGATGTGTGTGTATGTGTATGCATATATGGTATATATATGAGTGTAAGAAATATGTGTGTATATAAGAAAGTATAGTAAATGATGTTAAGAAAAACTAGTTGTTAGGTTAAGATACTTTTACAGTTAAAATGTCAAAAATATGTTATAATAATTAGGACTAAGTTTGTAAAAATAAATTTATCTTCAAATGCAAGAAATAAAAAGCCTTTTTTATTTTATATAAAGTCCCTTGCAATACAATTGTCAGACGGAAATAAATTTTATACTGTTCAATATTGGTATCGAATAACTATACCTAAACGGTAAGAGCTTTCCCAAGTCCCCACTAACAAGTTAGTTAGTGTACAATTTTTACCTACGCCCTCCTCCATCCACCGGCCCTGTCGTGTTGCCCCCGACGAGCGAGGCGTTATAATCGAATGCTGACGCTGCCAATCGTCGCCAATAGCGATATGTGAGTAATCGAATCCATGAGCGATTAACTTGAGTTTTGAATTTAACTTAGTTTAGTTTGTTTTGTTATTGGCTTGATGTATTTTTTTTTTAACAGATTTCAAATAAGATTAACAATTCGGATGTTTTTATATATTTCTGAACCCCCGAGGCATTCATAGTGATAGTTTTTTTTTCTGTCTACAGCCAGTAGAGCCAGTCCGTCTGCAGTAGTACCACACTCTCCCAGAAAATGAACGTCTGAGTAGTGGCCATGTGCTGTTGTGATTCGTCTAGTAAGCGAGAGTGCCGAAACCCCAACTATCTGGATGGATTTGGGGTTTTCATTGAGTAGCCTAACTGTACCCCTGGCGTTGCAAAGGACAACGAACGGCAGTAACACTTAGCATCAGGTGTTATGCTTGCTCGTTTGCCATCATAAGCAGTAAAAAACCGCAAAAAGAAGGGTGTGTAAATAAGATTGCTGTGTCTGTGGCATCGTAACCCCAAAACGAATAGACAGATCATGATACGGTTTATTTTTGTTTAAAAGCTGACTTGGTCTAGATGATTCTTAGATACAATTTATGCCTTTCAGTTTAGTTTTGTTTAGGCCTTTCAATATCATCAGTTCTTTTTGTTAGCTGCAGTAGGGAACTTAGACTCATATGGCGTACTTACTTTACTTTCAAACTTATGCGTGATCTAAGAGTTAAAAGATCCATGTTTGATGGTGCCACTGAGGCACTCTGATGGAAGGTATGTGACAAAACCCTGGATTGCCTATTAGTAAATCTATCAAGTTTGGAGTCATTGGATTCGTCTAGTTCTGTTCATTAGATTCTTTTTTATTTCATAAATTATTTATAACGTGTAATGTTATTTAATTATTTTTAATATTTTATTCTTATAGATAGATGTGTAGCTTAAAGAGAATGGATAAGATAAAAAAATATCGAATAAGAGAAATACATATGAAACACTTAAAATAATAACTAATTGCGCATTTGCGTAATGAACACGAGCCCCGTAATCATAAAGGGAATAAGTTTCAATGGCTTACGGCATTTCAAGTAATCGTCATTTTGGCTTCGAACCAAAATCGTTAGGGAGACCGACGCCGCGACGGACAGAATGTAATTCACACCATAATTGTAATATCTTTTAAAGTAATACTTTATACAAACGAGTTTGGGACACTTTTAATGGTGAATTTCCCTTTTTAGAAAAGTGAATGAAAACATTTTATTAGCGTAATGAATAAGATTTTATATTAAGCTCAAGGTTTTAAAACTGTGAAATTTATACGACTGAGATTTGAAATCATTTGAAAATTTCATTTGAAAATTTTTGTATTGAAATTTAAATCGCGCCTTTGTGTAATAAATATAGATTACATACATACATACATATCATTACGCCATATCCCTTGCAGGATAGGCAGAGAGAACAGAGTGCCAGAGAACTCTATCTCTGCATACTTCACTCGCTTCCTCAACATTCATAATTCTCTTCATACACGCTCGCCGGTTTCGGGGAATCTTGATACCACCTTATATTATTAGAATATTGAAAGAGAGTATGGTAGATACAGCGAAAGAAGTATGTGGAAGCTCAAAGAAGCATAGAAAAACAAATGGTGATGCATGGTGCGATGCGGAAGTGGCAGCTTCCGTAGAGCAAAAGAAGAAAGCGTGACTGGACTATGTCTCATCTTTGAATCTGAATGACAGTATGACTGAACAAAAGAAAGAAATATATCGGCAATGTAAGAATGACACCAAGGCCTTAGTGAAAGAGAAACATGATAGAGTAAATATGAGTGCAGAAGATAGGCTGACCAAAAACTTCGAGGGTAACACCAAACTCTTTTGGAGGGAGGTGAAGAAGTCTCGGGGTGGTTGGTCAGCCTTCAGAATGAATAAAATAAGGTCTAAAGGTGGAGATATTCTTACACAAGCCGATGGAGTGAATATTTTGGCGATATGTATGTGGATACTAGAGTTGGCGCCGGTGTCGCATGTGGTCTAGTAGATCAACATTCAGCACCGGCTTCCTCCGATGGCATCAGTATGGATGAAGTTGAATAGGCGATAAGAAGTTTGAAAAATTATAAGGCAGCCGGCATTGATATGGTGTCTGCCGAGATGATCAAGCTTGGTGGCTCCTGCATCTGGGAGGCGTTCCTGTTGCTCCTCAATTTATGTTGGAGCTCGGGAATGATTCCCAGGCCGTGAATAGCGCGGTCATCGTGCCTTTGTTTAAAAACAAGGGTTCATGTTATGACTGCGCAAATTACAGAGCCATAAGCTTGACCAGTTTGGCAGCAAAAGTGTACGGTAGATTATTGAAAGGAGAATGAGGATGGTGTCCGATGGTTTACTGTGTGAGACACAAGGAGGTTTCAGGAGTGGAAGGGGATGCATGGATCAAGTGTTCTCTCTGCGCAACATTGTGGAGAAGCATCTGGCTCTAGGTCAGAGGGTTTTCTGCAGTTTTGTGGATCTGGAGAGAGGATTTGACACGGTTGTACGAAAAGAACTTTGGGACATTTTACCAGAGTATGGTATTAACGGTAAACTGCTACAGGCTGTGCAGTCCAGTTACATGGGCTGTAGAGCCTGTGTGCGGCTGGATGATGAAATGTCGCCTTGGTTTGACGTCAATATCGGCGTTAAGCAGGGGTGCGTTCTGTCAGCCAGGCTGTTTATCATATATCTGGATAAATGTCTCCAAAGGTTGAACGATATGAATGTGGGAGTCCAGATGGGCGACTCAGTGGTCACTGCTCTGCTCTATGCAGATGATGCAGTCCTGCTGGCACAGTCAGCGACTGACCTGCAGACCCTAGTCGACACAATGACAGAAGATTTTAAGAAAAGGGGTCTACGCATGAATATGAGCAAAACCAAAATAATGGTCTTTAAAAGAGATGAAGCCAGAACAGATGTAAGAGTAACAATAGGTAATGATGTACTGGAGCAAGTGAATGAATTTGTATATCTTGGATGTGGATTTAGCCGAAATGGAAGGTACACCACTGATATAGAGCGAAGAGTGAATGCGGGAAATAGAGTGAACGGAGCGTTGGGGCAACTTCTCGGTAGCCACCACCTCAGCCAGAAGGCACGTGTAGCAATACATAACGCAGTGCTTGTCCCAACATTACTGTATGGAACCGAGAGTTGGGGGTATGCAGAAAAGAGTATGAAAGTAAAATTAATGCCGTCGAAATGCGATCTCTACGGAAAATCTATGGAGTTAGGCTGACAGACCGCATTCGTAACGACGACGTAAGAGAGCGAGTAGGTATGAAAGAGAGTATTGGTGTAAAGATGCGAAAGGGAATGCTCCGATGGTTCTGACATATGGAAAGAATGCCGAACGAACGTCTGGTTAAGAAGATATACAATGCGAAAGTGGAAGGATGTAGGTACCGGGGGAGACCGAGACTCACCTACCTAGACCAGATCGGCCATGTACTGAAGGAAGGTGGAGTCAAGAGTCTCCGAAACCGGCGAGCGTGTATGAAGAGAATTATGAATGTTGAGGAAGCGAGTGAAGTATGCAAGGATAGAGTTCTCTGGAACTCTGTTCTCTCTGCCTACCCTGCAAGAGATATGGCGTGATGATATGTATGTATGTATGTATGTCCTTCACAATAGTAGGGAAATTGACCTACTGTATCACGTTGGTAAGACGGGTATATGATGTTATCTGCATATTATATCTCTAAGTTGTATTTTAAGACGTTCACGAGGAAGACAGGAGATGAATTGTATTCTTACTCGATCACCACAAAAAATAATATCATCATCACCATCACAGCCCATATATGTCCCACTGTTGAGCTCGGGCCTACGCCGTAACGGGAGGGAAATTAACCTACTATACCCCGTTGGTCAGACATGTTGGTATAGAGTTTTGTTTCGAGTTTTCCTTCTCTTGCATAGATTTTATATGCATTTTATATCCGTTAGTCGTCTCTTACGATCACCCACGGGTAATAAAGAGGGTGATGAATTGTATTCTTACTCCATCATCACAAAGAATTATATCGCATACGGAAAAATAAAAAATCGGTATTATAACTATATTCAAAACCGCACCATCAATGGCAGTAAATAAAATTGATTTTGAACGTGTCGACTTGAATCAAACATGTTACGAGTTACCAGTGACTAACAGGATGAGTTAGGTGAAAATTATTAGTGATTGCAAATCGAATCTCGGTTCGAATCGGTGCGGCTAATGTGTAAACGGATTGGCCTATTTCTAGTACGCGCGTAGTCAAACAGAAATGTACATGAATATATATTATTTTTAATTTAAAAGCTGTTTAGACATACTTTATTTTTGAGTTTTGAATAAGACTTAGCCGCACAACCATGTAACATTCGTTCGAATAAAATCGCCTCTCGTAGACTAAAGGAGTATTTTTAGAGTACGTTATTTAAAAAAAAAAAACACTGCACTTGGGAAATATTCGTTATACTGCGGTAGTTTTTGGAAAAATTAAACTAACAAACACTTGACCTTGTCCAATAAGTCATTGTTATTACAGAATTAATATCTACTCTATAAGATATTATGAAATTTTGACCCACATTTTCAATACAAATTCATTGCCAGTACAAAAAGAAAATCATTCTATATATAAAATTATATATAAATTTGGACGTAATACACCTTAGCCCTCCCGTGACCATGACCACTGTAAAGTGATCGAAACGTCGGGAAATTATAAATCAAATACTAACCGCGATAGAATCCGTAAAAGTAGTTTTATTTCAAATGTGTCACTCGCGTAAACATCACAAATTATTATGGTTCTTGTAGTTAGGCCGATCTGGTTCTAGCAGTCTTATATTTTTGAAGTGAAAACTTCTTTAGGCGCGTTGAGCGTTTTTGGAGGGGAAAAACTTACAAGTTCGCGTCACCGACATGCTAATGCTAATGGTATATCTATAGCTATGAGTAGTCAGACTGGCGCACGCGCAGTGGCCATTCATATCAATATTTGCATTTAAAAGTATGGCATTATTTATTTTTAATTGTATTTTTAATATTTAACCTTTATGTCATGAAATCAGTATCATTGTGGTTTAAAGGTTATCTTACTAGCGTGGTAAAACCGATTCCTAGATGTTCGATAATATTTTTTATTTTTATATAAAAATTAGAAAATTATTATTATTTCAATTAGTCTTAAGTTAATAGTTTTCACTTCTATCGGCAGTCCCCATGACTGCCTGTTGTTTTTTTTTTTATAGTTGTCCAGACATTTGAGATCTGAACTGCGGGACCTCTAACTTAATCAGAGATTTCACATCTTGCGCGCCAATTAAAAAAAAAATTATGCCTATGTTTTCATTTCAAAGTTTGTGGCTTTTTGTTTATTTATTTGCTAGCAGCCTCATATTAGGTTATACAATATACATGCATATGTACACAAATCCAATACTTATTTTCTATATACAGAAAAATACCTATTACTTGGGAGTTCAAAGACATTACACTTAAAAAAAAAATATTTGCTTTATATACATAGAACATATATGAAGATTGTTCTCAGCTTTGCTTTGTATTATATTTATTTTTTGTTCTTATTTAAAGTACAAAGTACATTCGCCTTTAAGATGGTTGCATACATTAAAAATACCTTTACAAATGCGATAGTCAAATGGAATTTTAAATTATATATCAAACAGAACTTCTATTATTACGTTGCGTTTATTTAATATTCCACCCCCTATCTTAGCAGTAGGTGTCTTAAAAGACAACTAAGGGAGATAATATATATATATATATATATATATATATATATATATATATATAACATCTATGCAAGAGAATGAAAACTTAAAACCTTACACTAACGTGATGTGGTAGGATAATTGCTCTACTATTGCGTAGGAGGCTCGAGCCCAGCAATGGGACTGCTGCACTGTACAGATAGCGAAGTGTTCTAAATATAAGCCTTCCGTTTAAGTGTTTTTTATTCGAGCATCACCCTATATATTTCATTGTACATACATACATACATATCATCACGCCATATCCCTTGCAGGGTAGGCAGAGAGAACAGAGTGCCAGAGAACTCTATCCTTGCATACATCATTCGCTTCCTCAACATTCATAATTCTCTTCATACACGCTCGCCGGTTTCGGGGAATCTTGATACCACTTTCCTTCAGTACGTGACCAATCTGGTCTAGGTAGGTGAGTCTCGGTCTCCCCCGGTACCTACATCCTTCCACTTTCGCATTGTATATCTTCTTAACCAGACGTTCGTTCGGCATTGTTTCTACATGTCCGAACCATCGGAGCATTTTTTCATCTTTACACCAATACTAATATTTCATTCAAGTACGATCCACAAATTGATGTATTTCGTCTGGTTGTAATTTGTGTCCGTTAATTATATGTTTGTAAAGTCCCAAGCGATACAAGGATTAGTTCCTTATGCTAGGGCCGCACCTGCGTGTATCGTCCCGAAGTAATATGTGGCGAAGCTTCGTACGTTTTGTGCACTAAAAAGTTATTGCGATAATACTGTGGTCACATTAGCGACTTCGGTATTTTACACGAAGTATCCTGCAATAATTAAAGATGGTCGAAATCGTTTTCATGCGATTAACTATGGATGACGAATTGCTTTACTTTTATAGCTATATTATGCTAACAATTACATAACGACCTTTTTGAATCCCTTCATGGGTTCAGCTTCATAATGGTGTAAAAATTCTAACACCATTTCATCGCTTTACTCCATATTTATTGATTAACTGGAGATCCTCGAACTTGTCTAAACACATCGAAAATTTCCGCCGAAATGAAAAACACTAGTCTGACCACGCTGGCACGCTAAAACCCTTTGACTTATCGCCTACCAAGCGATAACGCACACGAAGCCCGAATATGACCGGTCATATCTGCGTGTATCGTGTCATTGCACGAAGCTTCGTGGCGATACACGCAGGTGCGGCTCTAGCATTAGTATAAGTCGTTTAAAAAAAACAGAAAGTTATAACATAATTAAAAAATTCAAACAACCCTAGAAAATTAAATACTCTAAAATGTAGGTAATTCAAATAATAATTCTGCGTCTAATATCCTTACGGACGTAACTAACAAAGGGATTGAAAAAAACGCCTAAACAGATATTGTACAAACAAAAACCGCATCATAATCGATTCATTCATTTAGGAGATTCGAAACCAACAGACAGACACACAGATACGTTAAACTTGTAACAACCCCCTCTTTTTGTTTCGGAGCTTGAAGAGAACATTCAAATGAAAAAAATAAGAATAACAAAAACTACTAATCTAATCTGTCAAGCACAAGCACCTCGCTCATCTTTCTATTTCGAAAAAAAATCGAATTGACAACAATAGCCGAATCAACTGGTTTTGTCTACCCGCAAATTTTTATTATTCCAGCCTACCCCAACTAAGTGCGTATTGTCCCCGATTTTGAATTATACGTGTCCGCTCAAGCGGGCTCTTATTATACTTTGATTATTGTAAAAATAAGGGGGACATGATTTTTTTTTAGCGATCCACTTTGTAAATTAAAGTGGTATACTGAAGCTCATTTAGTTTATTTTATATATTAAATTCATAATTGAATATCCCCTTGCGTTTCATTTATTCTTATTGGTAAGATGAATGAAATGATGAATTATGACAGGAGTTTCGGCGGGAACGTGAAAATGCCACGTGGCATTAGTTTTAGAGGAGAGCTTTGAAAAAGAGAAGCTTTTAATTCGATTTAAGATTGTATATGTATATTTTTAAAAGGATGCTACAATAATTTCAAAGTAAACAAATTTAGAGGTGTCTGTTTTTGTTCAAAAAGATAAAACTCAACGTAAATTTCCATTCAATCTAATTTCACTGAGGTTGGAATTTGTAGCGAATTTCTAAAATTAAATAGAATATTTACCTAATAAAGTAATTGAGTTAGCTAACTATCAATAAATTTTCAAACGCATGGAAAGTATTATATTTCAAGTGAAATGATTTTTGATGTTTACACGTGAACGCATTTAAAATTAAACTATTTTGAAGGATTCTATCGTGTTTGCATTTGATTTTTTTGAACACTTTACAACATTTATGGTCACAGGAGGACTAAGGTGTCTCATGTCCAATAAGTCATCGTTATTACAGATATTTATATCTACCCGCTACAGTATCAGTTATTAAATTTTGACCCACATTTTAATACAAATTCATTGACAGTACAAAAAGAAAATGATTCTATATATAACATTTTATATGTTTTATGATCATCATCATTCATCATCATTTCAGCCTATTTCCGTCCACTGCTGAACGTAGGCCTCCCTCATTTTACGCCACAGCGTGCGGTCCTGTGCCGCCTGTATCCAACGACGCCCAGCAACCTTCACTAGGTCGTCTGTCCACCTAGTGGGGGGGCGTCCCACACTGCGTCGTCCGGTACGTGGTCGCCACTCTAGAACCTTTCTTCCCCAGCGGTTGTCGGTTCTTCGAGCGATGTGGCCTGCCCATTGCCACTTCAGCGTGATAATTCTTCGTGCTATGTCGGTTACACCCGTTCGTCTGCCGTCTTTTATGATCAGTCATTGTTAAACATTTATTTTATGATAATTATTATATTGTGGTAATTTACTAGTTTCTAACAACTAACAAATCTATTCAACTACTACCGGATCGGAACGCGGCCACACTGAGAAAGGTCCGGCAAGTAAACTCAGTAGGTATATTACTAATTATTTCAAATGAATTTGAAGTAGTCTATTTTTAATTAATATTTGTTCTTTGCGATCTAAAAAAGGATTCATTATAATTGTTTAAATTATTGGTCTTTAATTTTTTAATATATCACCACCATCTTAGCTCATATGAGCTGTTGATGGGAACAGTGGATATATATATGTCCCACTATTGGGCTCGAGCTTTCTCCGCAATGGGAGGGAAATCGATCTACTATACCACGCCGGTCAGACGTGTTGGTATAGGGTTTTGGTTCAAGTTTTCCTTCTCTTGCAATCTGATATTTATGTGATTTTGTCTTTTTTTAATCTACTACAGGAACGTGAAACCAAACTATGTGACCTATTCAGAAGGGGAGAGAAGATCTTTAAAAATATCACGCTTGGTCACAAGGGCTTGGGAGGAAAATAGGAATTCGTCACGTAGTCAAACAAAATTCTTCAACTTTCTTAAAAAATCATAAAACTTTCTTTAATTTCTTATTTGCAATAAAAAAATGTGTATTTCAAAATATACCTATTAATGACTTACTACTTGAAAAATAAAAGTTAGGCTATCTTGGCGTATAATACGGATGGTTAGCAACGGGAGAGCGGATAAAAAAGTGTGTGTGTCAGCTCCGACGCACGACTGGAGTTTACTCCTTCAGTACGATTATCAAAACAGGCGCAAAAGAAGCTCATTTGACTAAAAATAATATATATATATATATATATATATATATATATATATATATATATTTATTTACATTTATTAAAACTGTTCAGTGAAGTATTATCTCACGTCAGAAAGTGAAAGGTGCGCAGAATAGGTTGCGCACCAAAAACGTAACGAGGTCATTCGATCACTAGATTTTATTTACCCTTCAAATTTTTCTCAAAATTTTCGTCTTATATGAAAATCAATTCTTAAGGAGTAAACTCCAAAAATATAAAAAATGGATCAATTCAATACTGACATGCAACGTACCCTACTGAAAATGTTTAGTAACGCAGTGACCCCTCTACTAAAATATGACAACTCCGAAAAATTACATTACTGTCACTGAAAATTGTAATAAGTACATAAAGTTCTTTACACGCAGAACTATAAAATAGCAATTAAAATTAACTACACCTAGTGTACAGCGTACAACGATAAAATACAGAACGTGTATTGTGTGCGAACAAATTGAACTGTCAGCGAACGCCTCCAGCACTCCAACGGTTACGTACGAAATATAGATACCGTGTTGGTAACGTGTAATCATTGTTTTATGTCTGTGGTCATTGATTTTTCAATATGGCCGACGGTTAATTAATTTTAGTGATGCACTGGGAGCGGTTATTTCAATTTACCACTTGAAGCGTACTCAAATGTCGATATATAAATAATTATATATTGAAACCGACTGTTTTGAATGCAAAATTATTTTGGTTGGCACCAAAATTATTTTATCATAAGGATGCACAACGTTTTGTGCTTTTATTTATTTATTTATTTATTATAAATCAATTTTTACATATTAATGGTACATAGCCCCACAAAACCGTGTTATCGGTTTGACTGTGGGATCGAAGACTCTCTATATATATAATTATAATAAGATCTACGTAACAACTAAACAAATTTTAATTAATTTTAACGTACATACATACACACGCACACACACTCCATCACACACACTCACACACACACACACACACACACACATACCCAGCAAGATACATGTATCAATCCTGACGATATGATATTGTCATGATTGGTTCATGTAATATTTTTTAAGTTTATTTTTAAAGATTACCTTATTTTTTTCAAGGGAGTAATAAGAATATACACTTCACCTACACTACCGTCCAAAAGTTTGGAAGCACACCTGTTTTCAAACAAAACAAATAAATGCCGACTAATAGCGGTAAAAATTAGCAATAATCTTAAGTTTTACAACCTTTTACGACTGTCTACACAAACACAAAAGGATTATTATCCTACATTCATCAAGTTTTATGGAATTCCTTAATATTGACGAAACACGTGTTTTATGACTTAATCCGTCGGCTACTTTATCCTATGCAATGGTGTAGTTTTATTGATAATGTTTGCTGGTTTTAACTTTTTTAGACCTTATTCAGTCGCACTTGAGCATTGGCACGTGAAAGTTGTGATATTAACATTGTCTGTATTCGAAAGATATCGGCTACTACTTTGACCGTATTTTTTCTTCTGAAAATGGCAAAACGCAAGCAAATCACGCTTGAACAGCGAAGCGCTATTTGCACTCTACGCGAGGAAGGATACAGTGAACGTCAAATCGCAGAAAGGCTCGGAATTTCTTGTAAAGGTGTCCACTATACCCTTGCTAGAAAACAAGAAACGGGGAAAAATGAAGATAGAAAGAGATCTGGTAGGCCCAAATCCACAACAAATCAAGAGGACAACTTCATTAGAGTTCTTTCTAAACGGAATCGACGCTTAACTGCACCACAGATCACTGCAGCTCTGAATGATACGCGAGAAACACCCATTTCAACAACTACTGTTAAAAGACGCTTACTGTCTGCGGGATTAAGAGGATGTGTTGCTGCTAAAAAACCCAAACTAACAAATCGACATAAGAAAAATAGACTAGAATGGGCAAAAGCGCATAAAAACTGGACTATAGAACAATGGGAAAATGTCCTTTGGAGTGACGAATCAAAATTTCAGATTTTCGGATCCAATAGACGTGTCTTTGTACGCCGGTCAAAAGAAGAGAGGGCTTCAGAGGCATGTACAGTGCCTACCATCAAACATGGTGGTGGTAATGTCATGGTTTGGGGGTGTTTTGGCAACAGTAAACCCGGCAATCTTGTGAGGATAACCGGAAAATTAAACAAGGAAGGCTATTTAAAAATTCTCCAAGATTCTGCCATACCCAGTGGACTAAGTCTCATTGGTTCTGGATTCATTTTTCAACAGGATAATGATCCTAAGCATTCGTCTAAATTGTGCCAGAACTTTTTAAACAAGAAAAAAGCTGAAAACATTTTAAACATCATGCAATGGCCATCTCAATCCCCTGATCTTTCTCCCATTGAACTTGTTTGGGATGAACTTGACAGGAGGGTGAAAAGTCGTTGTCCTACGAGCTCAGAACATTTGTGGCAGCTATTAGAGAACGAATGGAACAAATTAGATAAAGATTATTTTAAAAAATTGATTAATAGAATGCCCAGAATATGTGAGAAGATTATAAAGGAGAAAGGTGGACACTTTGATGAAGCTAAAATTTAATCTAATTTACCATTGTATATTATTTTTTTATTTTGTTTAAGTTAGTTTCTGTTTGTTCTTTATTTTTTTATCAATACATTTAAATTTAAATGACTTAGTTTGGTTTTATTCGATTTTACCTTGCTGCTTCCAAACTTTTGGACGGTAGTGTATATACTACAATAATGATACAATAAGAATATTATATGGAATAATAATATATTCACCACCCTTTGTATTGCTCATGTATGTCGTAAACGGAAATCTATAAGAAGCAAGAGAATGAAAGAAGAAAGAAATAATTTTATTCCAGTAAAATGAAAAAAAAAAAACTTGTGTGTTTCCGAGTGGTGACGGAGTAAGAATACAATTCACCACCCTCGATCTTACCCGTGGATGATCGTAAGAGACGACTAAGGGATATAAAACTCATATAACATCTATTCAAGAGAAGGAAAACTCGACACCAAACCCTATACCAACAGGTCTGACCAGCCTGGTATAGTATATAGGTCAATTTGCCTCCCATTATGGAAGAGGTTCGAGCCCAATAGTGGGACATATATAAGCTGATATGATAATGAAAATAAAAAACTTAAAGGGAAAAAAATAATCATGAGCATATTATAAATAATAAAAAAAGTATCTTGCCGGAAAAGGTAGCCCAGCTCAGCGTATACTAGATGACAAGTCCAGAACAGATTTTCAGTTGACAACGCATATGAGTCATTTAAAGATAGGAAAACTCGTAAATGAATAATAAACAGACCTGTCAGAACAGCATCTCTTATATAAATGACATAAACATATTTATCCCACGACCTGGGCCAACACCATCTGATGCCGTTTGGTCAACGATTGCATTCCCAAGGAGGGTTGACGTCAGGCAGGCGGCCGGTCATAAAAACCATTGCCAAAACTATAGCAATATGTGGAAAAATAGAGTGAATGAGGACAGGGCTAGGGCGTACCCCGCAGGCGACGCGCAGGGGCAGCACCCGGTCTCTGTGAAAAATGGACAAGGGTTGTTGCATCACGGGCGGGTGCGACGTAAGAAGCGAGCCCTTTGTATGAAAGAGATCAGAATGAGGTATGCAAGTTGGAATGTTGGAACAATGACTGGAAGAGGAAGGGAGTTGGCGGATTTGCTAAAAAGAAGAAGAATAAATGTTGCATGTCTGCAAGAAACGAAATGGAAGGGCACTAGAGCTAGAGAAATTGGTGAAGGATACAAGTTTTATTATAGTGGCAGCGATGGTAAAAGGAATGGTGTAGGAATAGTGTTAGATAGATGTTTGAAGGAATGTGTGACGAGCGTAACAAGGGTGAATGATCGGTTAATAGTGGTGAAAGTAGTTTTGGAAAATGTGATACTCAATGTTATTAGCGCGTATGCACCCCAAGCCGGATGTAAGGATGAAGTGAAAGAAAGGTTCTGGCAGGATTTCGATGAAGTTATGATTGGTATTCCAGAAAGTGAGGAGATATGTATAGGAGGCGATTTTAATGGACACGTTGGAGCAGCAAATGATAGTTATGAAAGAGTGCATGGAGGATGGGGGTATGGAAAGCGGAATGTTGGTGGTGAGACGCTGCTTCAAGTAGCCTCGTCGTTTCACCTGGCTATCGTAAACACGTGGTTCCAGAAAAGCGAGGAGCACCTTATTACCTACAAAAGTAGTAACCACTGTACGCAAATTGACTACTTTCTTGTCAAAAGAAGTAAACTCAGTTCTGTAAAGGATTGTAAGGTGCTGCCAGGTGAGGCTCTAGTATCACAACACAGGCTTCTGATACTAGATATCAAAATAAAAACATGCGCTATTAAACGCAAAAACCGACCCCCTCCTAAGGTAAGATGGAGTATGCTGGAAAGAAAAGAGTATGCAAGTCGATTTCAACAAAGTATGATTGGTAAAATGAATGAAATGAAAGATATGAAGGATAAATCTGTGAATGAAAGTTGGAATGATATAGCTAGTTGTATTAGGAGTACGGCTAAAGTAATACTAGGAGAAACGAAAGGGAAGGGTATAATTGATAGAGATACATGGTGGTGGAATGAAGATGTACAAAAGATTCTGAAAGAAAAGAAGGAAAAGTTTAAAGCGTGGCAGAAAGAAGATAATGAAAGGTTGAAGAAAGCGAAAAATATTGAATACAAGGAATGTAAGAAAAAAGCTAAACGGGCAATAGCTACAGCGAGAACCCAGGCCCAAGACAGAATTTATAATTCGTTAGATGGGCCTCGAGGACAAAAGGCGCTGTACCGTATTACGAAAGCCCGAGAGGAACGAGCGAGAGATATTAGGCATGTCAAGTGCATGAAAGATGGAGATGGTAAAGTTTTAATAAAAGACGAGGAAATAAGGCAGCGTTGGAAGGAATATTTTGAAAGATTAATGAATGAAGAGAATTTATGGAGTGGAGAGTTAAAAGATGTACCTGAGAACGTCGGTCTAGTAAAAGAAATTACAATAGATGAGGTAAGAAAGGCAGTGATAAGTATGAAAAACGGAAAGTCTGTAGGGCCGGACGGTATACCAGTGGAAGTATGGAAAGTTTTGGGTGAGGATGGATATATGTGGCTTACTTTGTTCCTCAATAAGTTGCTGCAGGATGAAGTAATTCCCAATGAATGGTGCAGTAGTGCGCTAGTGCCCATTTTTAAAAACAAGGGTGATGTTCAGGACTGCGGCAGTTATCGGGGAATAAAGCTCATGTCACATAGTATGAAAGTGTGGGAAAAAGTGGTTGAGAAGCGATTGCGAGAAGAAAGCAAGATCACCCAAAACCAGTTCGGTTTTATGCCGGGCCGCGGGACAACGGATGCCATATTTGCACTGCGCCAACTGTGCGAAAAATATCGTGGTGCACATAAAAACTTGCATATGGTATACGTTGACCTCGAGAAGGCCTACGACAGAATACCGAGAACAGTTTTGTGGTGGGCACTGAAAGAGAAAAGTGTGCCTGTGAAGTATACTAGGTTAATCTGTGCTATGTACCAACGATCTAGGTCGTACGTAAAATCAGCGGCTGGAGACTCCGACGAGTTCAGTGTGCAGGTGGGTTTGCACCAAGGGTCGGCGTTAAGTCCTTACCTCTTCCTGTTGATAATGGATGTGTTAACATCGGAGATACAGGAAGAGGCACCCTGGTGCATGCTATTCGCTGATGACATTGTTCTCGTTGGAGAAGAAGGACTTGAGGTACAGAGCATGCTGGAGAAGTGGCGCTGTAAATTGGAGAATGTTGGCTTGAAAATCAGCAGACCTAAAACAGAGTACATGTTCTGCGATTTCAGCGGTCTCTCCAATTTTACACCCATATCTCTAGATGGAGTACCTATACCAGTATGCTCGGATTTTCGATACCTCGGTTCTCTTATCCAAAGCGATGGCGACCTGGATCGTGCGGTGAAACACAGAATGGATGCGGGATGGATGAAATGGCGGCAGGTCACGGGTACAACATGCGACCCCAAAGTACCCCCTAAATTAAAGGGTAAAATATATAAAACCCTAATAAGACCTGCTGTACTGTATGGATCAGCATGTTGGGCGATAAAAGCGACGGATGAGAGACGACTGCATGTAGCGGAGATGCGAATGTTGAGATGGATGTGTGGTGTGACGAGATTAGATAAAATAAGAAATGAGCATATAAGAGGAAGTTTGAAAGTTGCGCCAGTGACGGAAAAGTTAAGGAGTGAAAGGTTAACATGGTATGGACATGTGATGAGACGGGATGAAAGAAATGTTGTGAGGAAAGTTTTAAATATGAATGTTGAAGGCTTTAGGGGTAAAGGAAGACCAAAGAAAAGATGGATGGACTGCGTGAGGTATGACATGGATAGACAGGGAGTGACTGCAGAGATGACGTCTGATAGGACTGTATGGAGGAAGATGACATATTACGTCGACCCCAAGTAATTGGGATAAGAGCAAGATGATGATGATGAGTCGTCTTTTACGAAACCCTCGAGATAAATAGGGGGTAGTGCGTTGTATTCTTACACAACCATGACCACCATCATACGAAATAATAAATACAAATCAGAAAAGTTGCGGATATGAAGTTTGGGATATCGATATCGACATTAGAACATCATAGTTTCGGACATGAAATTATTTAAAATTATCCGATCACTTCGGTTGCAGATACTGAATTTTTAAGGAATTGTAAAATAGAAATGCTCAGCATAGTGACTTTCGTAATATTAGCCTTTAGAGACTAACGCTTGGGGTGTTAGTTCGGCTCATTCAAAATTTGTTGTAGCGTATCTCATGCACACACCGAACCTATTCGAAATCATTCGAAATTTTCTTAACGGTTTCGGTTACGCATTCAAATATATTTTTTATTTCGAATATCCAATATTTTCGGTTACGATTACGCAACTCTATAGCATCACTAATCATCAGAGAGAGATCATTATTTTATTCAGAAACACTTTATATGTTATATAAAGACGTGACCAATGGACAATTCATGCATGTTTTAAAGCTCATGGCGTCTAGACGTACCTACGAACATTTTATAGCCGTTGCGAACGTTGTATTTATACAAACTGTCGAACCGATGTTAGGGGACAGCTCTTAAGGGGATATAGTACTACATGTATAATTTCGTGAATTTACATTCAAATCTATGTTTTAGACCAGCGATTCTCAAACTGTGTTGTGTACCCTTGGAGGTACACTGAGGTCATTAGTGCTACCTGAAAATTATATTCGAAATGGTGGCAGTACTGAGAAGTTTCCGTGTGGTGACGGAGTAAAAATTTAATTCACCACCCCTAATCTTACCCGAAGGTGATCATGAGAGACGACTAAGGGATATAAAACGCAAATAAAATCTATGCAAAAGAAGAAAAACTCGAAAGAAAACCTAATACCAACATATCTGTAGTGTAGTAGGTCAATTTCCCTTCCATTACGGAGGAGGCTCGAGCCCAACAGTGGGACATATATGAGCTGAGATGATGATGATGATGACTGAGAAGTTAAAACAGTTAATACATAATATTTACCTAACATTTATAAATAAGCAATTCTTTTATATTTATATATTTCTATAAATTGGAATCTTGGAAACGGATCTAGAAATTAAACAATAGCAAGAAACATGAAATTTAGTACGAAAGGAGTCGGGGGACCAGACATCGTTCTAGCTAGGTTTTATTTATAGAAAATATAGATTTGTCAGTGTTTTTTGCCAATGAAAAAAATATAATTAGAATATGAAGGTAAATTTAGGTACTGTTATCAAGAATGGAAATAGCTCAGTTGGGCAAACGAACAGTTGCTTAATGCAGAAAGTCACGATTCAATCCCTGGTCTTCCTTTTTTTGTTATTTATAACTTCTATGTGTGTGATTTGGCCATACTACTGACAGTCTTCTGTACAGCCACGGGCCGGTCCGTCCGGGGTAGTACCACACTCTCGCAAAAAACCAACGTCTGAGCAGTGGCAGTGCTGTTGCGCTTCATTCGGTGAGCGAGAGAGCCGAAAGTCCAACTTTCTGGGTGGGTTGGGGTTTTGCGTTGGTAGGCAGCAGCCTAGCTGTACCCCCGATATGGCAAAAGTCCATGAGTGACAGTAACATTTACCATCAGATGTGCTGCTCGCTAGTTTGCCACCACCAGCAATAAAAGCAAGCTTTTATTTTTTTATTTAATATCAAAATATGTTGTCTAATAAACATAATATACTAAAAAAAGAACCGATCTGAACTAGATCATCTATACAGAGTGTAAGGGGACCGCTCCCGAAAACAAAGACAGGTAACCCTACTAGTTCTACTTGTAATGATAGGCTAGAAAAAAAATCGATTCGGATGAAAAAGAAATTTTTTTTCACCACGCGAGGTCGTTGAACTCTTGAACATATAATCGTGAGTTTTGAATAGATTGCGTCTTTTCTCATCTGAGTATAGTTACGTATTTTTTATCGAGTTATCGTTACATGGCACTGTCCTAATACGATGGAATGTGAAAAAAATTTCAAAATATATGAAAAAAAAAAAATTTCATCCTGATCGATTTTTTTTCTAGGCTATCATTACAAGTAGGACTAGTAGGGTCACCTGTCTTTGTTTTCGGGAGCGGTCCACTTCCACCCCGTATATTATTATTGTCTCAATATGTAGTTTAAAACGAAAACTGTAACTAATAATTTATTACTGATAGACTATGTGCTTTGAGATTATAAAATATAGTAAATCAGTTTGTACCGTCTGTCCTTATCAAGGGGTACTTATACTCGTAAATAAGAGGCTAGGGGTACAGAAATGAAAAAAAGGTTAAGCAGCACTGTTTTAGGGTTAAAATATAGGGTTATATGACTTCAGTGTGCTGTATCGAATCTTTTTAATGGGGACTGTGCCGAAGAGCTGCTTGACTTGCTTGACATCATATTTGTAGCATCGTACTATTTGATATCGGAATATAATTCAGCAATGCCAATGTGGAAGAGAATAAAAAAACCTATACCAACCCATTTGACCAGCATGGTGTAGTAGATGAAATTACCTTCTATTGTGGACAAGACACGAGCGCAAGAGTTTTTTTTTGCGGCAGGCTACGTTACGTCACGCCCCGCTAATCCATCCGGGGCGACAGGAAAAGCGGTGCACGACCCCGTTGACCCGCCCTACAATGTATATCTCGACGCCGTGCGGGTGGGTCACTGGAACGCGGTTCTTCAGTGGCTCACTCGGCGGTATACCCTCACGGGTATCTTCTCATGTAAGAGCGCAACATCATCATGTTCATCATCATCATCACAGCCCATAAAAGTCCCACTGTTGGGCTCGGGCCTCCTCCGTAATGGGAGAGAAATTAACCTACTATACCGCGCTGGTCAGACGTGTTGGTATAGAGTTTTGTTTCGAGTTTTGCTTCTCTCGCATAGATGTTATATGCGTTTTATATCCCTTAGTCGTCTCGTAGGATCACCCACGGGTAAGATATGGGGTGGTGAATAGTATTATTACTCCGTCACCACACGGATAACGATATTATCCTAGACTATAGGTTTGCAGACACAAACAGGTTATCTGATAGTTTTTTAGCCGAACGCTATAACATGCCCTTCTTTAAACGAGAGTTCAAGAAGAGTTCTTTTCTAACGGTAAGGAACGTCTTGGCTATGCCCCTGATATCGCTGAAGGTGCATGAGCGGCAGTCGCAACTTAGCATCTGTTTATCTTGCTCATTTGCCATCAAACAAAATGTAATTAAAAAAAATTGAAGTGTAATACATTTTCTTTTTTTTTTTTTAAATATTTATCACGTTTTTTTTTAATTAATTACCCTCTTGTTGGATACGAGTTTATAGAGCGGGAGAGAAATTTACCAACTATTTCTCTAGGAAATACTAGTTGAAATAGGTTATTGCCAGTTTTATTTTTTTGGAGTGATAATATTAATCTAGATAACTTATTTATCCCTCATTTATTATATTCCTAACTAGGTGTATTAGCTAGTATGGACTAGGTAACATTAAAATATTATTATTATTTTATTGCCGGTGGTGGCCGCAGCAGGGCGAGCCAGCAGCATACTTGAAGGTAAGTGACACTGCCGCTCATGGACCTTTGCAATACCAGGACATAGCTAGGCCGCTGCCTACCGTGAAGAAATTGCTCTTCTTAAACCTCGTTTAAAAAAGGACATGTCATAGCGCTCGGGAAACACGGCAGCAGGTAGTTCTTTCCAGATCTTGCACGTACGTGGGAGAAATGATCGCTGAAAACGTACAGTAGACGTCCGTATCGTTTCCAGGTGAAATGGATGAACCCTGCTGCGGTGTCGAGTGGTACGGTGATTAAATGGTGATGGTGGTGGTCAAACAGTTCCTTAGAGCACTCCCCGTGAAAGAGCCTGTATTACCTTTAAACAGCCACGTCAACATCGATAATACATTAATAATCATTTTAGTTATGTCAGCGGTTGTCATGACAACGACAGTTGAGCAGAACGCTTCAAGCTCAACGTCCTATTGTTACCAAATTTTATCCTGCCGAGTTCAAGTCCTCTTCACAACAGAAGGGAAATTAACCTACTATACCAAGCTAGTCGGGTTGATATTGGGTTTTATTTTGAGTTTACCTTCTTCTGCACATGTTGTATGCATATTTATATCCTTTAGTCGTCTTTTTATTAACCCAACGGGTAAAAAAGTAAGAATACAATTCACCACGCCCTATCATATTCGTGGGTGATCGTAGTAGACGACGACGACGAGAAGGAAACCTCGTAACAAAACTCTACAGCAACACGTACATCAATTTCCCTTCCATTATCGAGGAGGCTAGAGCCCAACAGTGGGACATATATCAGCTGACATAATGATGTATTAAACTATTCCCCCCTAGTCTCCAATATAATCCTGTGTTAGTATTAAGAGCGTTGCGATATTTTGTAGCAAATTAAATTGTAACGAGGTTAGAAGGTGTCGTTATCAATAAATGTTGAAATATTACTGGGCCCTAAGAGATTATACGGCTCACGTAGTGCAACTGGGGACCAACTCTGTATCGATAGAAAACACTTGAGCTAGATTAATGATTTTAATTACTTTCGTTGTTATGATAACAGCAATTAAGTTTTTAAATGTATAGTTTGAAAATTGTTTGTGCTGTTTGGCTACAATTTTTTTTAATTTTTTTTATTGCTAGTGGTGGCAAACGAGCAGAAGCGAGTGATGGTAAGTGTCACTGCCGCCCATGGACCTTTACAATACCAAGGGTATAACTAGGTCGCTGCCTACCAATACAAACCCCAAACCCACCCAATTGGGCCTCCGGCTCTTTCGAGCGCAATAGCACATTGGCATTACTCACACGTCGATCCTCTGCGAGAGTGTGGTACTACTTCGGACGGACCGGTCCGCGGCTGCAGACAAAGAACTGTCAACAGCGTGGTCCTACCACTATTGGGTGAATGACGAATGCTACCAACCCTTAGGTACTTTGATGAGACGACTAAGTGCTTTATAACTGCACCTGATGCCGTTTGGACAACAATTACATTCCCAAGGAGGGTTGACGTCTGGTCGATCATAAAACTGTTGCCAATAACTTTTGCAATATGTAAGAGTAAGCATATATCACGTCCACTCCAAGTAATTGAAAAAAAAAAAAACAGGACACCGATGAGATAAAAAAAATATTTTTCCATGTTGTGACGGAGTAAGAATAAAATTAGCTATGCAGCCTTTAGCCGTCTATTGTTGAATATAAGCCTATTATATCAATCGCCATACATGGTAGGCGGGTTGGCGTTCATAGTGACATTTTATACCTTTCCAAGGATTTGACTGTGCTTTTGATATTTTTTAAATTTTAACAAGACTATCTAATGGAGTTGGACTAGTTCGATGTATTTTAGTCGTTTTTGAAGATACCCACGAATAATGTTAGGGTTGGCAATATTCATAACCACCACGGTACGAAAAATATAATCCTTACTAATATTATAAATGCGAAAGTAACTCTGTCTGTTTGTCGCTCTTTCACGCCAAAGCTACTGAACCGATCTAAATGAAATTTGCTACACAGATAGTCTAGAGCCCGATAAAGGACATAGGCTACTTTTTAATGCAAAAAAAGGTTGTAAAGGGCGATGAAAAGTTGTAAGGTCATTTTTAAAACCAGAAGCTTGAAACTTATTTTTAGACTATTGATGAGATATAAATAAATATGACATTAACATGTTGTAAAAAATTACCCTTAAGGGTAGAAATAAAAATAAGGGATGAAAAACTTTAGGAAAGTAACCTTTTACGCGGGCAAAGGCTAGTTACTTATAAAACAGCATAGTTCAATAAAAAATCTGAATTGAAAAAGAAATAATAGAAAGTCACTCATATTACCAATGTAGACATCGATTAAAAATAAAGAAACAAACCATTAAAAAACACTATGACATATCGTAAAATATACATCGCAAATTAAAAAACCGTTTGTAATACAATGTTTTTATGACAGGGGGGGAAAAAAATACAAACGTAGAAATTATGAAGTGGTTTCAAGTCTTTTAAATTAACATAACTAGCTTAAAAATACACTTCCATTACTTTGTAATACTGTCTTGATCTTACCTAAAGAATGTTAGGGTTCAACCAGAGACACTGAAGACTATTTTTTTTTAAACAAAAGTCTCAATGAATAAGTCTTTGCATTGTGAGAATCTTGTAAAATATATAAATTATACTACCTTATGCGATAGACGATTTTCTATAAAAAAATAATAAAAATTGAATTCTCTAACATTGTTTACAGCGCTACCTAACGTGTTCAAATGGTAATTTACCAATTCATTTACCATCACCCGTGCTGATTGCTAGTTTCATAATCAATAAGAAAAAAAAGTGTGTGTGTCAGCTCCGACGCACGACTGGAGTTTACTCCTTAAGTACGATTATCAAAACAGGCGCAAAAAAAGCTCATTTGACTAAAAATAATATATATATATATTTATTTACATTTATTAAAACTGTTCAGTGATGTATTATCTCACGTCAGAAAGTGAAAGGTGCGCAGAATAGGTTGCGCACCAAAAACGTAACGAGGTCATTCGATCACTAGATTTTACTCCTCAATTTATTCTCATACCGGGCGCCTTATATGAAAATCGTTTCTTAAGGAGTAAACTCCAAAAACCTTTACAAACACACAATTTAACGGACACAAATTACACATAGATTTAAAACAGTAATATGTACATCGTCCAAAGTATTGTCCTGTATGGGAATCGAACCCAAGATATTAGCACGTTAGGTCGGTATCTTAACCACTACGCCATCATGCATATATAACGCCTTAAAATTTGCTTTGGCGTTTAACCATTCAAATCTGCGCTTTTAATATATCCATCACAATCCAACAAGCCTTTTTCAATATTGGTCACTAACGCTCGAAGCATTTTTATTTTTTTGTTATTTTTATTATAAATTGATAAAATGTGTGTGCTTTTGTTTTACTAACGAATTTATATGTTAAAATTTTGACTGTGTTTTGCTTTGGTCATGTTCACTGAAAGAGCTATATAAAATAAAAATCAAATACAAACGCGATAAAATCTGTAAAAATAGTTTTATTTCAAAAGACTAATACTCGAGTAAATATCAGAGATCGTTATGAATGGCCTCCGTTTGCGGTAGACACGAAGAGAGGGGCTCTCCTTTCCCGGTGAGAGTAATCAAGTTGTTCTAGTCTAGTAGTTACAAAGATAGTCGAGTAATGCTTGTGGAATCTTTTCCAACCATATATTTTTTCAAATAACATAGTGTTGTGGCAAAAAAAAATATAATGAAATGCATAAAGGATCATCCATTAACCACCCGATGATTTTTTTCTTAAATCTCCCTTTCAACATCAATTTAAATACACTTGACATTTTACTACAATCTGTGCTGTGTGGTAGCGGCTACGAATACTGCCAATCCTTACTTTGCTTTATCTAATTTCAAGTTTGTACATAATATAATAATATTTTTATATAATAATGTCAAGCACTCCTTTACACCATCGTAACTTATATAATAACTGTTATTATTACTATTTTCTATACATATCATACATGCTGACTTTATGCCTGTATCTAATGCGCATAGACATACAGACTTGTGTGACATGTACTCATATGCGTATCATGTGCATGCACTTATATGCACATCGGACACGTGCACCCATGTGCATATCATATATGCAGAGTTGCGAACATATACTTATGTGTATGTATGTATATATCTTAATATATATAAATTACGTGTCACGTTGTTTGTCCGCGATGGACTCCTAAAGTACTTAACCGATTTTAACCAAATTTGCACAGCATGTGTAGTTTGATCCAACTTAAAAGATAGGATAGCTTAAATCTCAATTTATAGTAATATTAATTTATTGCAAATTATTTGTCTAATATTTGACAGTCAAAATCATATGTTATATGAAAAGAATTTTAAAAGATGGCGGAATCTGTTGACTTGATTCAGTAAGTATTTAATAGATGGCGCTATGTTAAATGTACAAACGCTTCATATAAGCTAAAATTTGTTAGAATAAACAAAAAGTGTTACTGAGGCTAACCTAAGCCACAGCAACGCGTGGCCCGGTCTGCTAGTATATATATATATATATATATATATATATATATATATATATGTGTGGCTGTGTGTATGTGCGTATGTATATATAACATACATATTTATCACGCACCGTATACTTTAAGCTAACTAATTAACCAAACCACACTATTTAACACTGCTAACTTAAGGTCCCTGATCATATCAGGGGAACCGTGTGGCCAAACAATTGGAGTTTGGAATAATAAAAATAACCTTACTTTGCTCGTGGATGTCGTAAAAGACGACTAAGAGCTTTATATCGCCCTGGGCCAACTCCACCTGATGACATTTGATCAACAATTGCATTCGCAAGGAAGTTTGACGTCAGGCAGACGACCGGTCATTAAACTATTGCCAATAACTTTTACAATATGTAAAAGTAAATATTGCGTCCAACCCAAATAACCGGCATAAGAACAAAATGACGAATAATGATTTGATTTGATGGGCAAGAAAGGGGATGTATTGTATTCCTGCTCTGACAACGCACGGAATAATTATTACTGGGAACATTAAAAGTACATATAACTCTAAGCATACAGGTCATTGAATATTTATCTGCGTAATAAAAGATATAATTTTAAGACAAAAACATATAAAATTATCACTTCATTCAATTAATCATGAAAACTACTAAAAAAATATTTTTAATTGGCAACATATTTTTCACAAAAACTTAAAAAAGAAATCATTTTTTTTTTGCTATGATAACATCTCTTAAATAAAATTATCAGTTACTAATAATAAAATTAGTAACTAAAAAAATTTGCGACGGGTTCTCTTAAAATTAAAGTTTGGTTTCATATGATAAGCTCTTAAATAAAATTATCAGTTACTGATAATAAAATAAAAAATTGAAAAAGAACATTTTAATTAGCAACGAGTTTTCTTAAAAAATATAATTTGTTTTGATTTGATAACAGCTCTTATATAAAGTAGCTATTAAAGTGATGTCATTGTATTTTGACTGCATTATTTTATATAAGCAAGATACGGGTCAATTAGTGACCTATTATCATGTAGCCTTATGGTGGCGCAGACAATTCACCACCCCCTCTCTAGCTCATGAGCGTCGTGAAAGATAATTAAAGAATATAATAGGCAACCAAATTCACTGCAAGAGAAGACTTGAAAGAAAATACTTTACCAACTTGTCTGACCAACGTAAATAATAGACTTATTTCTCTTCTATCGTGGAGAAGTCCAGTCCAGCAGTAGAAGATATGAGCTGGAATGATGTTGATTATAATAATAGGACATTTTTAAGACTCCCACAGACGAGTATGGAGTGGTGGCAAGAGTATTCTTATCCTGTTGCCACACAGTATGGAGGGATGGTTAGATGGAATTCATCATCATCATCATTCTCATACTCTTATCCCAATTACTTGGGGTCGATACAATAAGTACTCTTCTTTCATAGTAAACATTGTAAAAGTTATTTGCAATAGTTTTATGACCGACCGCCTGCCAGACGTCAACCCTCAATGGCAATGTAATTGTTGACTAAACGGCATCAAATGGAGTTGGCCCAGGTCATTATAAGGCTCTTAATCGTCTTTTACGACATCCAGGAGCAAAGTAATGGTTGGTAGTATTCGGAAACGCTACCATACAGCTAATGGAAGTACAATAGTGTTAAAAAAAATCCAATTTATGAATGAATAAATTAAGTAAACAAGTGTGTTCGTATGACCGGGGTCTGATGTGAATTGCACCTTATCTACTAGACAGATAATACTATTTATATGATAACTATCATATATACATCTATTCAGCATTCCCAAAAGCTTTACATCTGCTAAAACTCATTATAATACTTCTTTGAAGTCGTAACGGGAACACAAAAGCCATTTCTATTTAGTTTACCTAATTTTATTAGAATTAATTTCATGTTTATTAATTGGCCAATAGTTTCTCAAACTTTTAGTAGAAGTACCATTTACCTGGATTATAAATTATCTATGACTGGAAAACCTCATTCAAAAAACAATAAATTTTAATAATAAAAGTTTTCTTCTCAGTATTGTTTTTATGTTTTTTTTTTATTATTATTCAACTATTGATCACCAGTAAATACACTTTCAAAAAGGAAAGATATTTAGGTCATATAGATATTAAGCCACCATTGGCACCGAAAAAAGAGGTTAGTGCTGGCGGCCCGTTAAATTGGCGTATAGTTATAATACGATAAGTTATGGGACGGGTGGGAATGTGGTCAAACCACAGCCCCCTAACACAAACATCAAAAATATATCTATGATATGAATTCCTCATGATAAGCAGTCAGTCTCATTCATCCATATCAATCTATTGATGCCCATCGTTGATATCGCGTAATGCAGACAAAAATAAAAAAGAAATAAGAATAATCGAATGAGTTTTCCAAGAGAAAGCTGATTTTAATTATCATGACCCGTCAGCTGATTTTCACGAATCCCAATTAAATAGTAAGAACTGTTCACTTCACGGACATTCAAACTCAAAACAATGTAAACTTGTATTTCCGTATAAACGCAATTAATATCAACATACGACCGACCGACCGCATTCGTAACGACGACGTAAGAGAGCGAGTAGGTATGAAAGAGAGTATTGGTGTAAAGATGCGAAAGGGCATGCTCCGATGGTTCGGACATCTGGAAAGAATGCCGAACGAACGTCTGGTTAAGAAGATATACAATGCGAAAGTGGAAGGATGTAGGTACCGAGGGACACCGAGACTAACCTACCTAGACCAGATCGGTCATGTACTGAAGGAAGGTGGAGTCAAGAGTCTCCGAAACCGGCGAGCGTGTATGAAGAGAATCATGAATGTTGAGGAAGCGAGTGAAGTATGCAGAGATAGAGTTCTATGGCACTCTGTTCTCTCTGCCTACCCTGCAAGGGATATGGCGTGATGATATGTATGTATGTATGTAATATCAACATAAATTATGAAACTAATAATTAGCCATTATTGTAGAATTATCCGTGTGGTGACGGACAGTAAGAATACAATTGAAATATTTTACTTGTGGGTGATCGTAAGAGACGACTACGGTATATAAAACGCACATAACGTCTATGCGAGAGAAGGAAAAATCGAAACAAAACCTATACCAACACGTTTGACCAGCGCGGTATTGTAGGTTAATTTATCTCCCATTACGGAGGAGGCCCGAGCCCAACAGTGGGTCATCTATGGGCTGTGATGATGATGATTGTAGAATTGAATTATTACATAACACTCTTTCGGTGACGGAGCAAGAACACAATTCATCACCATGTCTCTTGCCTATGGACGTCGTAAAAGGCAACTACTGGTAAATTTAGACTGCATAACTATACATGGTACAATCAGTAAACATTAGCCTTGTTTGAATGTATTGTAAGTGATATTATATGCAGATAATGTCTATGTAAAAGAAGGAAAACTTGAAATAAAACTATGCCAACCTAGACATGTTGGTATAGTTTTATTTAAAGTTGTGACATAGTAGGTTGGTCTCCCATTATAGAAGAGGTTTGAGTCCAGGGTATAGGACATAGAGTTGAGAGACGAGAGAAACTTTCATTGCCTTATAAACGCAATTAGCCATTATTGCGTAGTCTTATCATATCGGACTGCACAAAAGGCGCACTGGAATACTTATTCCACTTGGTCACCACTTAGTGACCTTAGGTACTAGTATTTATATAAATATCATAGCGCAGGGAATGGCCTTTAAAAAATACCTATAAAATAGCTAACCTCACTTTGAGAAACGCTTGATCAGGTTAAGTCAATACAGAAACAATTGTTTTAGCTGATATAATTCAATTTATTATTATACCTGTTTCTATGAATATTCGAGTGGTCAACGTATAAGCACCAAGTAATACGGGTTCGACTCTTGCTGTGAGTTTATTATGCTCTTCATCTTACCCCAATATATAGGATCGGGACAGTCAGACTTATTTGTATGTTACTGGAGCGTAAATAAAAAGTAGCTAGCTTGGGATTAGCTTTAGGATTTAGGACCAAATTGCTGCTTAACCAAATATCTAGGATTAGATTTTTAGTTGAAAGGAAATTAGCATCATCTTCTTGCTCTTATTCCAATTACTTAGGGTTGATACAATATGTTCTCTTCATCCATCGTACAAGCTTTGACGACAGTAGTCAACCCTCCTTGGGAATCTAATTGTTGACCAGACGGCAACAGATAGAATGGCTTAGATTTATATTTAGCTCTTTACGAGCTGTGTGGTAGCGGCTACGAATACTACCAACCCTTACTTTGCTCATGGATGTCGTAAAAGACGACTAAGAGCCTTATAACGACCTCGGCCAACTCCATCTGATGCCGTTTGGTCAATTATTACATTCCCAAGGAGGGTTGACGTCTGGCAGGCGGCCGGTCGTAAAACTATTGCCGATAACTTTTACAATATGTACTATGAAAGAAAAATACCTACATATTGTATCGACTCCAAGTAATTGGGATAAGAGTAAGAGAATGATGACGACGCGAGCCACCTAAGAGGTACTTTCCGTAGCCATCACTAAACAGCAGCAAATTGCATAGCAGCAGATTACTCCTCAACCAAACATCTAAAATTATCTTTTATTATTTTCTTTATAGAAAAAAAAGACAAAAAAATATGTTACATTGAATTTGGCTCAAACAATAACGATAAAAATAATCTCACGTCCAAATACAGTAATGTTTAACCATAGTACGTGTGTGACAGATCGTGAAAGGTATTTTGTGGGGATTTGTCCTATTCGCACCCCCCCGACCCCATAGATCGAGATGTCAATCAACAGTCAATAAATATTAGCACGACGAAAAATAATAAGCAACCCGCCATCCAAACTCATCAACGGGTAGTGAAGTGAAATATTTATCTCAATAAATCCGGGATTATATGCGGCGTCACGCAGTGGCACGGGATTAGACGGAGACCCCGGGACCGTTATCTTGGGAGACAAATTATTAGTGTTTGCCCGGGACTTGGGCATTTGTGTTTAATTTGTGAATTAGTATGTCATTTATTTATTTACTGACAAGTTTAGGGACAGTTTCTTGGTTATTATGGCTAATAGTACCAGCATATAGTTGTGTTGTCATTGAATAAGTAATTAATTAAATAACAAATATATGTCATTCGTAATAAGAAATTTGAATTTGAAAGTTTCTTGGTTATTATGGCTAATAGTACCAGCATATAGTTGTGTTGTCATTGAATAAGTAATTAATTAAATAACAAATATATGTCATTCGTAATAAGAAATTTGAATTTGAATTGAAAGAAGACCGTATTGATCATAATCAAGGGACACAGGGCGGCGAGTGAGGAGTCAATTAGTATCACAAAATAAAGCGTAATTTATGCGTGCTGCTAAAATTAGGAAACGAAATCCGATACGATCGAGGGAGTTACATGGTGTAGTAGCCTTCTATCCTCTATCCATGAACAAAGATCCTGTTTTACTCAGAAGGGATGCTTTTAAAGATAAGGTCTTTTTATTTTTTCTTCGCAAGGTGGACCATGGATATGGTCGCGCCCCGACAAATCGGTCCGGGGCGACAGAAGAGGCGGCGCACAACCCCATGGACCCACCCTGCAAACACCTCTCTTCGCCGTGCGAGCGGGCCACCGGTACCCGATCTTTGTCTTCGGTGGCCCGTCCGGCGATTTATCCTTGCGGATTCCTCTCGTGTCGACGCCCCGACGGTTTCCGCCGTCGGGGCGTTGCCCTCACGCGGTGGCCTCACGTCGGATGACCGGACAATTCCCCGGTCCGATCACCCGAAGCCTCGGTTAGGGCGGCATCAGGCGCCGATATTCGCGCCTGCGCCGCCGTGGCCGCTAGCGGCGGCCCGGGTCACGGGAATCCTCCCGAACTCGTTCCGCTGCCTCCTTCTGCGAGATGACAGCCTCGCAGAAGGCGGCGACTGCGTCCCAGTTCCTGACGCTGTCGACCATCGCTTTTGCGACAGCCGGCAGTGTCAGGTCGGTAAACCAACGGGCGATGACGTCTCGGCGGGCCTCCTCGCGCCAGATGGCTATCTCGCTTGACGATGGGGAGCCACCCTCGTCGCGCGCTTAGGTAACCCGCCGGTAGAGGTCGGAGAGCATCTCCGCCTCTAGGTCCCACGGAGGTGTCCCGGCCAATAGGCATGCCGCCTCGGTCGATACCGTGCGATACCCGCGAATGGTTCGGACCGCCATGGCTCTCTGTGGTCTCCACAGAACAGCCCTGAGCTGGGCGTTCAGAGTCCTCGCCCACAATAGGTCTGGTAGTTGCGCAATTTAAAAATCTTAAAATAGTCCAGAACTTTGTAGAGTATTCGAGAGCATTCTAGGACATTCCAAAACATCCTGACATATTCTAGAATATTGTGGACATTCAGATGTAGTCTGGTATGTTCTGGAACACCTCATTAAAAATTTACCTTTGAATTTTAAAGTTAAGCGCGAATGAAGCGATGGAGGTATGTTAGGATCGTGGTTTGTGGCTATCCGTAGTCTCTGCCTACCCCTATGGGAAACAGGCGTGAGGCTATGTATGTATGTTATCATTTTATTTAAACTACTACACAAGTTCATATCAACGCCTAAGATCAATCCAAATCTATACGAGGAATTTTAGATGAAAATGGTAATGGATGATTATCATTTTCATATAAATTTCCTCGTATGATGATATGAGAAGATGGAAACTCAATATAAAAACATACGTGGAGATCCATCCAGCCAGTATAGTAGACTATTCATTCTGTCATTGTGAAGGCTCACGCCCCAGAGAGATAGTCTCATATAAAGGTTAAAAAAAAAGAGTATTGCATTGCTTTAATAATTCTTTGTCAACACAAAGAAAGGTAAAGGTCGCCTCTGGATACCCACTACCACGCATATTTTGATGCGTAAAACACATAGAATATGCGCTTGTAAAGTTATAAAAGTTTCATGCAGAAATCAATTAATATCCTTCATTCATTTGAAGTTATTTGGTAATTAACAAGTCATCACTGAGTCAAGTTCAGACAATGTGTAGTAAGGCTTCGCTTAGGGTGTAGCTACCTTGGCCACCGACGATAACCACCGGGTACTGATGACCCGCCCACATGGCGTTAGATAGATGTATGGCAGGCTATAGGGTTACACATCGTCACGGTTCAGGCGGGGTGCGACCATATCACAACCTGTCCTCAAAAACAAAAAAAAAGATATAGGTACTCAAAATACTGTCACCCACACAGCTGGCTGAAATATGATCAATCTATCAGCAACGAAAAGCTAATGCGTTTGCCTCATTCTGCAATATATAAACATTTCGATACATATCTCAACCGTCATACATAGAAGACGAAGCAAATTCACTTTGAGTCCCACCGAAGTCAAGAAATCGCTACAGTGGTCAGCTTAATGGTGATGGAGGGGTAATACGATAGGTTATGCGGACATACTCCGTCCTTCCGTCACCCTGGATATAACGGACAGTGTGACTAGACCATAACAAGCCACAAAAGTAAAGCATTTTGATTTTTATATACAACTATGGTGTATAGCTGTGTATTATAATACATTTCTGAACTGCAAAAATCAATCACGCTGTGGCAGAAGTAGGTTTTCATCATCAGCAATTATTATATAAGACTATGTTGCCCAGATGAACAGAACCAAATACTGTAAAACAGGCAAGTTCACTGTGCTATAGGATACTTTGAAACGATAAAGGGTAAAGGAAATACCTTCTTGATTCATATTTCCTTAAATCCTTATCTCTTAAGCTTCCCTTAACAATAATAATAAGATTTCCAACAAACCGTCCAAACGTTTCGTCCGCCATTTTATTTATTTAAACGTCCTTTGTGTTTGATCGCACAGAGAGATTGTATCGACGCGGTCCCGCGTTTAAGCCTTTAATCCCGGGGTGCGGGATCGTATCGACCGCACTACAAGACGGTTTTGTTGTGTAAGTGTTACATGTATTGTGGGTAGTTTGCTATTATAAGTGGATTGCTACCATTTTTAATGTTTTACTACACTAAATTGATGCCTTCATATTGTTTAAATGGTTCTTTTCTTCGTTGTTCCCTTCTTTCATCGCTTTTTATTTGTTACAACCTTCAGGATTATGCGATGACGGATTAAGAATACAAAGATTTCTGATGTTTACGTGAGTATTATGAAATAAAAACATTTTTACGAATTTTATCACGGTGATAGGACCATCCCTTTTTTTTTTCTATGCAGGATGGACGATGGATGTGGTCGCGCCCCGACAGATCGATCCGGAGCGACAAAATAGGCGGCGCGGAACCCCATGGACCCACCCTGCTTGCACCTGACTTCGCCGTATGAGCGGGCCACCGGTACACGATCTTTGTCTTTCGGCACGGCGATAGGACCATCCTGGAAGTTGTTTCATGACTATGTACGTTGAAAAATATTTAAAACGTCAGGCAAGTAAAAATCAAATACAAAGATGATAAAATCATTAAGAATCATTTTATTTTATAAGAACACAATGTTTTAAACCAACTTATGCATTCTAGATTTTTTTTTTGGAGTTTATGGCTTGGTTACTTAGACCTTTAAGCCAAGTCTTCATAGTTTAGACCCTTCGTGCCTTGTCTTCCGTATTATTGTTTACCACTTCTTCAAATTGTAATTAGTCCTTGATAGTCACTGTCCGTCAGTAAGTCAAGTCGTTACTATCAATTTGGCGCTGATAACCAAATTCATAGTTTTGTTGGGAATTTTGGGTGAACACGAAAATACATGAAAACCACTATTATACCATATTCACTACACTTCAGCACTTTAACTGTATCATATTTCATAAAACACCAGCAAAATTATTCAATATAACACTACAAAACACTAAAGAAATGAATATAATACAAGAGCGTGACATGACATTTCCATATTCGCGCCAAAACTCATACATTCTAGAGAATAGGCATAGTATTCTAGAGAAAAGGCATAGTATTCTAGAGAATAGGCAAGTATATATATATTATCATCATCATCTCAGTTCATATCTCCCACTGTTGGGCTCGAGCCGTAATGGGAAGGAAATTAACCTACTATTCCACGCTGGTCAGACGTGATGGTATAGGATTTTGTTGCCGTTGCGTTTTACATCCCTTAGTCGTTTCTTATGATCACCCACGGGTAAGATGAATTGTATATTGTATATTGATGGTGGTGAATTATATTCTTACTCCGTGACCACACGGATAGTACCATATATAATATAATCTAAGATTATATATTGTATCCAAATAGAAATAAACCATTTTTCTTTCTTTCTTTTTATTTTAAAGTTGTGACGGGTTAGGACCTGTGCCTAAGGTATTGTTGAGGTCCATGAGCGGCAGTTACACTTACCATCAAGTGTATTGCTTATTCATTAGTCTTATTAGTCTATTAGTCGTATTAGTCTTCCATCAGTAAACAAAAGTCTTGAAATTAATCTATTATTTTTATTTAAATATTTTTAAACAAACCGTAATAGCCACACAACCATCAACCATTATCACAACACAACTATAAGGTTTCCTTTATAAAATATCATTCACAATTACAACTAATTCTCTCCTTATGTTGAATATGAGTCTCGAGATCGGGTGATAAATTGGCGAACAATCGGCTGGCAGAAACTAGTTAGAATAGGTTGCTATATCGAGTGTTATTTCTTCTACAGTGATATTGTTAGTTCAAATATATAACTACTTACCATCCAATGATCTAATTGTATTTTTGTAATTGGCAACAAAAAAAGAAACACCAAGCAGTTATGAGGACTGCCGACAGAAGTGAAAACTTAAACCTATGAAAAAAAACTATTGAATAATTTAGAATAATTAGTAAAAACTATTTTTATTTTATTTTTTTATTTCCGTGTGGTGACGGATCAAGAATACAATTCACCACCCCCTATCTTACCCGTGGGTGATCGTACGAGACGACTAAGGGATATAACACGCATATAACATCTATGCGAGAGAAGGAAACCTCGAAACAAAACCCTATACCAACACGTCTGACCAGCGTGGTATTGTAGGTCAATTTCCCTATCAATATGGAGTAGGCTCGAGCCCAACAGTGGGACATATATGAGCTGAGATGATGATGATTATTAGATATAAGTTGAATATAGTATACAGTGACACGACGATGAAGTGCAGGTGATTGTATCTTTCCTGCTCGTGTACACTCGGCGGTCCCGAGTTCACCCGATCGAGTCTATCATCTCAGAGCGTGACGGATCAGCCTCACTTACAGCCTACGAAAAAATCTGGGTGCAGTGCACCAAAAGAAGTTTTCACTTCAACAAACATTCATAAAAATATATTAATTCAAATTATCATTAACCGTGCATAAGAGCACGGTTAATGATAATTTGAATTAATATATTTTTTCCCAATGAATTGGGGTCCACGCAATATGTACTTTTCTTCCACTCAATCCTATCCGATGTCATCTCTGCGTTCACTTCTTTTCTATCCATATCATGCTTCACACAATCCATCCATATTTTCTTCAGTCTTCCCTTACCCCTAAAGCCATTCAAACCTAAAACTTTTCTTACAACTTTCATTCCGTCTTATCCCATCGTCCATACCTAACGTGACCATTTATACTTTAACTCAAAACGAGACATTTAGTCGAGTAGTCAATGAAAAAACACTATTTTAATTATTTATTCAGAAAAAAAATAGTTAACTTAAAATTTACGAATTGAAATATACCCGAAATGTTCAGTTACCATATTTATATTTATCAAAGGAAAATATTTGCTTTAATATAGCTGGTGAAAATTGTAAGTAAGAACAAAACTCTTGGCACGTTTATTTTTAAATTCACTCGAATCAAATTTTTGCGCGGTTACCGAAAACGGGACAATTTTGCATCCAGGACTTCATTTCGGGGACACCGGGACTTGTTATAATAAAAAGGGACAGTCCCGTTCAAAACGGGACGTCTGGTCACATTATCCATATCACGTCACGCGAATTAATTTATTAAAAAAATATATTAATTCAAGTATAGACTAGCATATACTGTGTAAAATATCATCGAACAATATATATATTTTTAAATGGGTATTTCTTTTCAAAATAATAAATGTTATTTCGTGTGTAATTCGAAATTGTATAAGTTATTACGTGTATATCATAGAAATAAAAGATTTAAAAAGACAATTGGGTTTTTTATACTTGTTGAATATATATTGAAAATTGCCAAACGTTTTAATATTTCATAAAAATACATCCAATTTAAAATTATAAAAACGATATCAGAATTTCGTTTAGCTTTTGTAGTGGTACGGCAACACTGTTGGCAGTTTTCTATCTACAGCAGCGGACCGGTCCAGAAAATCGATATTTCAGCAGTGCCAATGTGATATTGCGCTACGTTCAGTGAGCGAAAGAGCCGGAAGCCGAAGTTCCGAGTGTGTTTTGGTTGTTAGACAGCCGCCTAGATACCCCTAATATTGCAAAGGTCCATGAGGGGCAGTAACACTTACCATCAAGTGTATTGCTTATTCATTTGTCACCGTAAGCAATAAAGTTTTAGTAAATAAAGTAAAGTGTGGCCCTATTTTTTCCAGCTCAGATGCCAGTCATAAAACTTTATTGCTTACGGTGACAAATATATATATGTATGTATTTGTCACCGTAAGCAATAAAGTTTTATGACTGGCATCTGAGCTGGAAAAAAAGGGCCACACTATTGACAATTTTCTGTCTACAGCCGTGGACCAGTCTGCCCGTAGTATATGGTATTATCACACTCTTGCAAAAAAAAAAAATCGATGTTTGAGCAGTGGAAATGTTCTGTTATGCTTTGTTCGGTGAACGAGAAAGTCGACGGTCCGGACGGTTTTGGTAGGACACGACCCAGTTAAACCCCTGGTATTTGAAAGGTAGTCAATCATAAAATACAATCTCAATATTCACAAATTCATTTAATATTATTTTATAACGTTCAGATTTTTTCCAAAAGTCAAGTTTATTCCTAGATAAATGTTATTTTTATAACATACACGGCTAATATATCATCCCTATGTTTTTATTGCGTATTATCTTTATATTTTAATAGTTATGACAGCAGATTTGCTTTCATTGACTCTTATTTAATACTATTATTTTTAATAGAACATCCATTTAGTCGCGTAATAATATCTAATAAAATTGACAATGCAACAATCACTATTTTTGCTATATCAGCAGTTTTCATAACGGCAACTGTGCAGAACGCTTGTAAGCCATTACATTCCATCCATCCATCCATCAGAACGTAAACGTCCACTGTTGGACATAGGCCTCCCCACGAGAATGCCATTCAACACGGTCTCGCGCCACCTGCATCCAGCGGTTTCCTGCGACCTTGATAATGTCGTCAGTCCACCTAGTGGGGGGTCGTCCTGCGCGTCGCCGTCCGACTCGTGGTCTCTACTCGAGAACCTTTCTGCCGCAACGGTTGTCGGTTCGTCGAGCGATGTGACCTACCCATTGCCACTTCAACGTGCTAATTCTTACGTGCCAATTCTTCTAGCCATTACATTAGCAAAAAAAAAAATCTAATCTAAAAAAATATCGTGCAAGATATGTATGCCAAAAGTTTTATTGCATATCTGTTAACTAACAGTGAATACTTGCCGAAAACAAGTAATCAGTCGAGTCGTCATCATCATCCTACTCTTAGGATCGACCCAATATTTAAGTACTCACTCTTCTTACATCGTACACATCGCAAATAGATTTTGACAATAGTTTTATTACTGATCAGATGCTAGATGTCAATCCTCGGCCGGGCGGGCCACCGAAGACAAAGATCGGGAACCGGTGGTCCGCTCGCACGGCGAAGAGAAGTGTTTGCATGGTGGGTCTATGGGGGCGCCGTCTTTTCAGTCACCCCGGACCGACTTTGCGGGGCGAGACGCATCCATAGTCCACCACAAAAAAAAGGACGTCAATCTGACGTGACTGTGCAAATTTAAAAAGGTTTTACAAAGGGTTATAAAGTACTCGTATAAATATAAAAAATATTTATAAAAAAGTATAAAAATTGTCTACTAATTTAATTGATGTTGATTGGTGTGTTTTCGATAAAAGACTTTTTTTATAAAAAAGCAAATGGAAACCATTTCGAATATATAAAATGAAATGGAAGTATTAAAAATAAAAAATATACATTTGTACGAGTATAAAAATGGAAGCACTTTGCTTGTATATATTCTATGATGTAAAAAATGATTTTATCTTTTTCTTTTTTTTGGGGGGTGGGCTACGGTCGGCGCACTCCTCGCACCACTCCATCGGGGTGACATAGGGGCGTAAGCACGCACACCCGTAACCCACCCGTGACGTCGCCTTCGTCGTTGGGCCGACCACCGGAGCAGAGTGACTTGACGTCAGTGGTCGGCCCGACGGAATACCCCCGAGGAGTACCCTCTCCTCGACCGACGTCCCCCTTCGGGTAGGATGTCGGTCTTTCCTCACGCGGTCGGCCTCTCGGCGGGTGACGGACTAATTCCCCGATCCAGTCACCCGCGGCCTCGGCTAGGGTGGCATCAGGCGCAGGTAATCGCGCCTGCGCCGCTTCCCGTCGTCGAGGAGACGCTCCTCGCGCACACGCTACGCCGCCTCCTTCCGCGAGACTACTGCCTCGCAGAAGGTTGCGACCGCGTCCCAGTTCCTGACGCTGTCGAGCATCGCCCTGGCTATGGTCGGCAGCGTCAGGTCAGCACCGATGATTGCGACGAGTTCACGACGCTGCTCTGCCCAAGCGGCAACCTCGAGCGTATGCTGCGCCGTGTCTTCGTCGCAATCGCAGTGGTGGCAGGACGGTGTACTCTCCTTCCTGACGACCGTGTGCAGGTATTTGGCGAAGCATCCATGCCCCGTCAAAACCGGCACCAGTCGGAAGGAGAGCACCCCGTGCCGTCGTTGTCATTCCAACTACTGCATCAGCACCGGCCAGAAGGTCTCCACGGTCCGCACACCAAACCGAGGCCTCTCCAGCCGGACTGCTCAACGGGCAATGACGTCTATGCGGGCGTCGACGCGCCAGGCGGTGAGTTCCCTCAATGAGACCACACCACCCTCCGCGCGCACTCCCGACACACGCCGATACAAATCGGCGAGCATTTCCGCCTCCAGGTCCCACGGGGGACTTCCGGCCAACAGGCACGCTGCCTCCGTCACCACCGTGCGGTACCGGCGTACGGCCCTGACCGCCATGGCCCTGTGTGGTCGCCACAGAAGAGCCCTGAGTCGGACGGTCAGGGACCCCGCCCACACCGGTGCGCCGTACAGGGCCATCGACCGGACGACCCCCGTGTACAGCTGTCGACACGTAGCGCTCGGTCCGCCCACAATCGGCATAAGCCATGAAAGGGCGGACGCCGCGCCGACGAGCCGCGGAGCGAGTTTGCGGAAATGCAAATGATTTTATCTAAAGATTTCTATTGGACATTTTTGGGGATTTTATATTTTACTATGGTGGCAAACGAGTAAGTAGTACACCTGATGGTAAGTGCTATTGCCGCTACATCACATCGCAGGTACATCTAGGTCGCTGTCTACCAACCCAAACCTACCCAGATATTTGACTGATATCTCTTTCTCGCTCACCGAAGGAAGTGCAATAGAACACTGCCACTACTTAGACGTAGATTTTTACGGGAGTGTGGTACTACCCCGGACGGACCGGCCCACGGCTGTAGATAGAAAAATATCAACAGTGTGGGCCCTATCACTACTTAATCGTCTTTGTATACATATATTTAATGATTATTTTGCCGACGATTCTAACAAAAGGATTCATAATCACGGGAGGGACTGAGCATGAATACAAAATACATAAAGCGATGATAACATTACGGAAAAACAAAACTTTTGTTTTTAAACTGTTGAACATGTTTAATAATATTTTGTCTAGTTGTAAAAATAGACCTTGAATCTAGTTATGACATTGGCAGCCCTATGTAAATTAAAGCCATATGAAAATGTAATACCCGCAGTGGTTATGAACAGAAACGGACGTGTAATAACGAAAATACTAATTTTAGTATAGAAATTGCAAAATAAACATGTCGTACTGAATGTAATATCCGTGTGGTGACGGAGTAAGAATACAATTCACCACCCCTATCTTACCCGTGGGTGATCGTAAGAGACGACTAAGGGATATAAAACGCATATAACAGGAATGCAAGAGAAGGGAAACTCGAAACAAAACCCTATACCAACACGTCTGACCAGTGTGATATAGTAGGTTAATTGCCCGCCTATTATGGAGGAGGCCTGAGCCCAACAGTGGGACATATATGGGATGTGATGATAATGATGACTGAATGTAAGTAGATGGGTAGGTACTACTAGATTCTTTTACTGTTTTTTTTGTGCTATAGAAAATACATATACCCATCCCCTTTACGCGTGAATGTGAGCAAAACCAAAATAATGGTCTTTGAAAGAGATGAAGCCAGAACAGATGTAAGAGTAACAATAGGTAATGATGTACTAGAGCAAGTGTATGAATTTGTATATCTTGGATGTGGATTTAGCCGAGATGGAAGGTACACCACTGATATAGAGCGAAGAGTGAATGCGGGAAATAGAGTGAACGGAGCGTTGGGACAACTTCTCGGTAGCCACCACTTCAGCCAGAAGGCACGTGTAGCAATACATAACGCAGTGCTTGTCCCAACATTACTGTATGGAAGCGAGAGTTGGGTATGCAGAAAAGAGTATGAAAGTAAAATTAATGCGGTCGAAATGCGATCTCTACGGAAAATCTGTGGAGTTAGGCTGACCGACCGCATTCGTAACGACGACGTAAGAGAGCGAGTAGGTATGAAAGAGAGTATTGGTGTAAAGATGCGAATGGGAATGCTCCGATGGTTCGGACATGTGGAAAAAATGCCGAACGAACGTCTGGTTAAGAAGATATACAATGCGAAAGTGGAAGGATGTAGGTCCCGGGGGAGACCGAGACTCACCTACCTAGACCAGATCGGTCATGTACTGAAGGAAGGTGAAGTCAAGAGTCTCCCAAACCGGCGAGCGTGTATGAAGAGAATTATGAATGTTGAGGAAGCGAGTGAGGTATGCAAGGATAGAGTTCTCTGGCACTCTGTTCTCTCTGCCTACCCTGCAAGGGATATGGCGTGATGATATGTATGTATGTATGTGTATCCCCTTTACTTATAATGACAAAACGGTATATGGCCCTCGCTGATACTCGATGAATTGTATTCTTACTGCATGAATATTACACAAATTGCTGCACATTTGGCGTAGTGCTATAGGTTCGATTCCCACGCAGGACAATACTGCGTGTGATCTACAAACTGTTCTTAATCTGGGTGTAATTTGTCTGCGTTAATTGCATGTTTGTAAAACCCCCGCAATACAAGATTGTCTCCTGAGTGCAGGGTGTCTAAAAAACATCTAATTTTAATCAATGATAATAACCCATCTTTCCTATTGTGCAATAAGCTGAACTTGGAGACGTTAATATTCTAAGTATCTAAAAACCTCACGTCCTCTGTGCGCGTTATACGGTCATAAACACATCCACATAATATTACATAGGTATCATCATCATCTTATGTTGGGCTGGAGCCTCCTCCATAATGGGACGGCAATTGACCCGCTATGTCATGCTAGTCAGACGTGTTGGTAGACGAGTTTTGTTTCGAGTTTTCCTTTCTTTGCACAGATGTTATATGCGATTTATATCCTTTAGTCGTCTCTTACGATCCCTTCGATCACCCAGAGATAATATAGGTGGCCACCGAAGCCAAAGACCGGGTTCCGGTGGCCCACTCACTCGTCGAAGAGAGGTACATGCAGGGCGGGTCTATAGGGTCGCGCGCCGCTTCTTCTATTGCCCCGGATGGATTTAGCGGGATGTGACTATTCCATGACAAAAAAAGAAAAAGTTATCTCTTACGATCCCTTTGATCAGCCACGGGTAAGATAGGTGTTAGTGAATTATATTCTTACTACGTCACAACACGAACATATAATATTACACACTCGATTCTAAAAAATTCTAAGCCAAGACTCAACATGTTACTAAGCAAATACCGCCGCATCCGAAATAAACCCACCAATTCGCAAATAACATCGCCGTAAGGGTCATAAAAAATATATTATATAATTTATGACAACGTTTCTAGTATCGGACATGTCGCAATATGCCCAGTTTACGAGTTTCACCGTAACACGGCGGTCCGATGCACTTTGACGCAATATATTTTGCTTATGAAAAATTTTATTTTACGATCTTGTATATATATATTTTTATTTTGTATCTAGTTCCGTATGATGTAAATGTATTGGTTTAATAAAAAAAAAAACTAGGGTGTTAATGTAAAGATACAGTAGAACTTTGGGTAATATTTTTTTTGTCTGTCTTTTAGCTGTTAGCCGCAGATGGCTGTCACAGCTTAACCCGGACTATGGGTAAGCGCTGAGGGCTCTCAACCCGGTTGTTGGATTACATGGCAACATTTGTAATTTATATAAACCCGATTACAAGCGAAAAATGATGTCAAAAGTGGGGTTCGAACTCACACCAATAGATGTAGGTTCGAATCCCACTTGTGACATCATTTTTCGCGCGTAATTGGTTATTTGTAAATAATTAAGCATATTAAATGTTAAATTTCAGTAATTTGGATATTTGTAATTATTACATCAAACACTTTTGTATAGCATAGAGCTGGAGTCAAGAGTCTCCGAAACCGGCGAGCGTGTATGAAGAGAATTATGAATGTTGAGGAAGCGAGTGAAGTATGCAAGGACAGAGTTTTCTGCCACTCTGCTTCTTTGCCTACCCTGCAAGGGACATAGCGTGATGGTATGTATGTATGTATAGAGAAGTATTTTTTTTTAATAATAATATTTATATATTTATCACTCCTTATAAATCAGATTTTAATACAAAGAATATGAATGTCTTCCCGTGACCATGGACGCTGTAAAGAAACATCGAGAAATTAAAAATCAAATACAAACGCTATAGAATCCGTAAAAATAGTTCAATTTCAAATGTGTAATACGCGCGTAAACATAAGCAACTATTATAGAACATGAAATTATGGTAAAGAGTTAGTCGATGATATGTAAAGATAAGCTGGTATCAGAAGTGGGATATACCTAAATGATAGATCACCAGATCATTAATTTCATTATCATCATAATCCTGCTCTTATCCAAATAATTCGGTGATCCGCGCAGAACAGGAGCTGTAAAAGTTGTAAGTACAGAAAGTCACATACAACGAAGGTGAAACTAATAATATAATTTGGAATATATAAATAAGCAGAGCCTTGATATCAATCACAAATGTTAACTAGCACTTTTAGCCCTAACCATAACGAATCCTTGATTCCATTTATCCAATTAATGCATGGACTCCCCGCGGTCAAAATCACAATCGCACACTGAAAATAAAACGGCTCTCTGTCATTCAAAAGCGCGAATGTTATAGGAATAAAGTATTAGGAAACTAGTGATAATTGCAAAAGTGACTATTGGCAGTTTCTGATCCTTAGTGATATATGAGAAAGCAACTTATTAAATGGTAAAAAGGCAGTTAAGGTAATTTCGGTGATTTTGATGAACAGTGCAGGTACGTTTCAATTCTTTTTTATCTATATATTTTAATTTATTTATTTTTAAACAAGACACCAAGACTAGTATTACGAGGCACTCTACAAACACAATTAACAGATACAAATTCCTTCCACACACAGAACAGCAATGTTCAAAATGTCTTGCGTGGGAATCGGTCTCACGACTCGCAAGTTAGGTGTATCTACTGTCTTTCCATCAATGCAGTCACCTCATTATGTCATAAAACCCTATACCAACCAAGTTTTTCCTCTTTTGCATAGATTTTGTGTGCATATTATACCCCTAGTCGTCTTTTACGTCAACCCTTCGAATAAAACCGTGGGTGGTGAATTGTATTCTTATTCAGTCACCTAACGGGTAGCCTGCTTTATTGGTTGTTGCCTTCTTTTGTGTTAATACACACACAGTATATAACCAGCAATCAAGATTATAAAAATAATAATATAAGATCAAAAATTAATAAAATCAGAATTTAACATTCGCGTTTTTGAATGCCAAATAATAACACTATGAAAACAATAAATAGGATGACACTGCAAAAGAACATATGTTACAAGGGGTATATTTTTACATACGTATATGTGTGCGTATAATATTGATTCGAAACACGATGTCCGAAGTTCAAAGTCATTGTACAGGATGAAAGGATGTGACTTCAAAGCGATTCGCTTTTTAGTTTTGATGTTTTTTGAAGGGAGCGTGAAGTAGTGTAATGGAGTAGGATATGGTATTCACAATAACAATATACCTATCTGGATATGTATATGATAAAAGGTGGATAACTAGCTTAGTATATCGCGCTAGTCAGACGGGTTGGTAAATGTCCCCAATTTATTGTAGGAATAGATATGAATACTGTGTGCTAGCGGCTACGATAATACCAACTCATACTTCACTCGTGGATGCCGTAAAAGATGACTAAGAGTTTTGTATCGACCTGGGCCAACGTTCCTGATGGCATTTGGTCAACAATTACATTTCCAAGAAGGGTTGTCGTCAGGCAGTCGGCCGATCATAAATCTACTTGCAATAACTCATGAAATATGAAAGACTATGAAAGAGGGTGAACATATTGCGTAAACCCCAAGTAATTGGGATAAGAGCACGATAATGATGTTATCGGCATATAGATGAATTACACGTCCAGATAAGAATAGAGTTGCCCATATTACTTACTCGCGGAAGTTGTAAAAATCGGCTGAACGATCACCAGGTGAATGGGCAGTAATACCTTAGATAATTATAAAGGAACGAACGCAAATTACATGGCCTATTCAAGGAGGAAAAAGGATCTTTAAAACTACCATGCTTGGTCACAAGGGCTGCGAAGCAAGTTAGTTTGCTTAGTTAGAAGCGCTGGGTAACGAGTTAGTTTAGGTAGGACACAAAATGGAGGAGGGGGGCGGATTGTCACGTAGTCAAGCCATATTCATTCATCATCAAGCTTTTTTAATTACCTGTCTGCAAAAAAAAATAAACTTTAAAGTCCACCGCAATACTAGGATCAGTATTTCCTTGGTGCTGGGTGGTAGATTAAAAAAATATGAAACAGAATAATTGTTATGATGATTAATGACGAAACTAGTAATAATTTTTATTAAAAATCAGCACATTTAAAGATAGCACTGAGTTTAAGAACGATAGCATATAATCAAAGGTCAAACTATGCAAATAAAATGGCGCGATAACCTTTTACTCTTTTAAGCGTGTTTTACGATCTCGGGATTTATTTACAATAATACTTTACATGTTCAAATTTATCTGACAAAAAAAAACGAATTCAATTCGTCGCATAACCCATAAAGCTAACGGGTGTAATTAAAACAACCGACTCACACAATAGTCATAACTCACTGTCAGACTATGCAACGCTAAAATGTCAAAAACAGGGCCGCCATTTTGAATTGGGCTTTTCATCTAAAGTCTAAATTACGATTCATGAAGCAGCATCAGTATTTTTGTTTACAAATTTTATTAAATTAAAAATACAATTATTATACTTTCGCACTTATCGCAATTTATATGAAAAGGTTACGATATGTACTATGGTGGTTACATGAAATTAGCCCAGGTTGGTATAGAGCTGCCAACGATGGCCCGCCCACATAGCGTTGACAGATAAGTGTACGGTAAACTACCTCCGTGTGGTGACAGAGCAAGAATACAATTCGCCATCCCCTATCTTACCCGTGGGTGATCGTAAGAGACGACTAAGGGATATAAAACGCATATAACATTTATGCAAGAGAAGGAAAACTCGAAACTAAACCGTATCTGAGCAGCGTGGTATAATAGGGCAATTTCCCTCCCGTTACGGAGGAGGCTCGAGTTCAACAGTGGGACATATATGACCCGAGATGATGAAACTACGGGGTGGTTCGCCGTCCTACCTGTTGCTCTGGACGGAGCGGGCGAAGTATGACCATACCTTATCCTTCCCAATAAATGTTGGTTATATACCTCTTAATTGGTTTTTGCGACGACCACGAGTATTAATATTATTTATTCATAGGCTGATTGATAAAGAAACCCGCCAGAGGACAATGTCAATGACAATGTGAGAGAGGAACCCGTGAGGGTAAACCGCCAGGCGGGCCACCGAAGACTAAGATCGGGTACCAGTGGCTCGCTCGTACGGCGAAGAGAGGTGCTTGCAGGGTTTGTCTATGGGGTTGCACGCCGCCTCTTCCGTCACTCCGGACCGATTTGGCAGGGCGCAACCACAACCATAGTCCACAGCAAGATAAAAAAGGCTGATAAAGAAACAGAATAATAATATTTTTCATCAATTCTTTAACTACCATTCTTGCTCATGATTGTCGTAAAATATCACTACGGTATATGATACGCAGACTACATCTAAAACCCTATATCAACAGGTCTGATCAGCGTTGTTTAGTACGTCAATTTCCCTCCCATTATGACGGAGGCTCTAGCCCAACAGTGGGGCATATATGAGATATGAGCTGAGATGATAACGATGGAAACAATACTGATCTTGATATTTTGATTAATTTAAGTATATAATTCACATTTCTTTAAAACAATATATTTATTTATATTAATCGTTTTTATTAATTGAAATAATTATATTTTATAACTGAAACCAACCACAAGCGTTTCTCATTCCACTGTGGCTATTTAAACATGATTTACGACATTTTTTTTTTCAACAGGAGTAGGTAATAAAGGGCAATAATTAAATCATCAAATGGCACATCAAAGTGCCGTGCAACGGTGAAAGTGATAAATCAGTCCTTCCGCCAAACGTCCGCCCGACCACTAATGTCAATAATAAATCTTCATTTGTGAAGTGCTTTTATTGTACAAAACTGACTATTATTCAGCCTTTCAGCCGTCCACTATTGGACCTAGGCCTCCCGGACAAATTAGGAGCTATTGTAGTAGTAACCATGCTTGGCAGGTAGGTTGACGTTCCCAAAGGGGAGTCATCCAGCGGTGGAGAGAAGAACTGGAGTCCCCCGTAGCATGGACTGTAGAGGCGGTTGCGCCGCATTTCCACCGCTGGATCAACAGAAGGCACGGCATCCTAAGTTTCAGGGTGGCGCAGGTGCTTACCGGACACGGGGTCTTCGTTAAGTACCTGCACAGAATTGGGAGAGAAGAGGCCCCAGGGTGCCATGAAGACTTCGAGCGTATGCTATGTCCAGTCCTCGTTACAATCGCATTGGTTCCGGGACAGCATTCTCTCCCTCTTGGCGTTGGTACATGATTGCTGAAGCAATCGAAGAGGAAAGACCCCATCCCGTCTACTCCATGTGAACTGGCCGGAGGTCCACGCAAAAGTAAGGCATAATCACATTATATTCTTAAACCATCAACATATGGAGAGTGTCGAACACCCATCAATTTTATACCCCGAAATCGATACCGTGGAATTTGCTTACCGCTATCATATATTGATCAGTGAAAGCAAGTGACTGATCGCGCAGCATCCACTGATATGAAATTAATCAATTAGATGACTGGCATAATATACCTTGCGTATTATAAACTGTTGGGGCGGTCATGGCGACATATGTCGCTAACTAGACTGTACGTACTCGGTTAGCGAAACGCCACTTTTAAACGCAGCGGGTAAAAGTTAAAACACATAAGAAAAATTATCCATAATTTATGATCTATTCAGGGGAGAGCTTCCGAAATTTCTCGCCTTTTTTAACAATTTTTTTTTTGGGTTGGTTATGGTGGCGACGGAAAGGCGGCGTGTGGCCCCATAGCTCACCGTATTTCCTCCCCATCGCTATTGGGCCGGCCACTGGTACCGCTTCCTTGACATCCGTGGCACGGTTTTTTTAATTTAAGAAAACACGAAATAAAACCTTATACTACAACTTATCTGACCTAGTTATACTAGGTTAATTTCGCTCCTACTTTGGAGAAGGCTGAAGTTTTGTAGTGGGTCGTATACGAACTGAGATAATGAAATAAAAATCTCTACTAACAAAATAATTATCCAAAAGTACTTTAGTAAAGTATGTGAATTTTTTGAATTTTAAAGGAGTTTCATGTTTAGCACCAAAAATAAAGATGTCATTTTTCATTGGTATGTTTTTACACGAAATTTTGATATGAAAACGCCACGTTAAAAACGCTAGACCAGTGTGTACAATATCAAACAAAGTAACTATTTCTAATAGCAGAAAAGGGGTCAAAAATGCTCAGTCACAATAGTTACGACGGATAATTGATTGAGCTGTTGCCTTTTGTGTGATTTAACGTGAAACGCAGGTTCGATTACCATGCAGCTAGATCCCTATTGTGTTACATCGAAAAGCTTGAAATTTATCTAAGTGCTTTTAAGTTAATTGGCACAAGTACGCTATTGCGTGCTGTGATGGAGTGAGAGTACACAAAGTCAACATCCTCTCTCTTACTCGTGGATATCATAAAGGATTACTAAGGGATAGAATATACAAATAACATCGATGCAAGAGAAAGAAAACTTGACAATAAACCTAGTAATTGGCGCGAGCCCAACAGTGGTTATATATATTGACTGAGAAGAAGCTATTGCGGTGATTTCTTTCTGGATTTCCTACGCCTCTAGGTCCCACGGGGGTGTCCCGGCCAGTAGGCATGCCGCCTCGGTCGATACCGTGCGGTACCCGCGAATGGCTCTGACCGCCATGACTCTCTGGGGTCTCCACAGAACAGCCCTGAGCTGGGCGTTCAGAGCCCTCGCCCACACGGGTGCGCCGTACATGGCCATAGAACGGATCACCCCCGCATACAGCCGTCGGCCCTCGAAGCTGGGTCCGCCCACGTTCGGCATGAGCCGCGAAAGGGCGGACGCCGCGCCGACCAGCCGGGGAGCAATTCGGCGAAAATGCTCCCGGAACCACCATCGCCCGTCGAGCACCAGACCCAAGTACTTCATATGGGCCTGGATGCTGATGTGGACGGAGTTGACGACTAGCGAGACGCCGATTGGCGGCCTTACGCGTGGCCCATGGAACAATAGGGCCTCCGTCTTATTTAGGGCCACCCTGAGCCCCAGCGCCTCGATTCGCCCGACCATCTCCTCGGTGCCGAGAGTGGCCAGGCTCGCCGCCTCTTCGAGTGTCCTGCCCCGGGCTGTGACGAGCGTATCGTCAGCGTAGCATATCACGCTCAGCCCGGGGGGGAGACTCCCTCTCAACGCCCAGTCGTACCCGATGTCCCACAGAGTCGGCCCCAGAACCGACCCCTGTGGAACGCCGCACGACATGGACGTCCGCACAATGTCCCCTGCGGGACTCGCGCAGAGGACACTGCGCCCTTCCAAATAGTCCGCCACCAGCCGCCTCAGGTACAAGGGCACCCCATGGAATCGGAGCGCCTCCCTGATGCAGCTGAATGGCAGACTATTGAATGCGTTGGCGATGTCCAGCGACACCGCCAACAGCACTCCCCCGCCGGTGACAGCCTCCGCGGCCGTCTGCCTCAGTCGTAGCAGGGCCCCGATGGTCGAACGCCCCCTTCTAAAACCGAATTGAGCGTCCGACAGATCGGGCCCCACCTCCTCCAGGTGTTGGACGATGCGGGCAGCGAGGATGCGCTCCAGCAGCTTACCCACATCGTCGAGGAGCACGATGGGCCTGTAGGCCGACGGCGAATCCGGGGGGCGTCCCGGCTTTGGCAGGAGAACCAACCTCCCCTCCTTCCAGCACTCAGGGAACCGCCCAGACGCCAAACAGGCGTTGTACAGCTGCCTGAGGCGAGGCTCGAGGTGCTCGAGGAGCGACGTCAGCACCCGGACTGGTATTCCGTCCGGGCCGGGGGCCGTGGTCGCGGAACGAATCCGCGCCACAGCTGCTCCCACTTCCGTCTCCGTCACGGGCGGAACACTCTCGTCGTCAGCCTCCCGGTCTTGTTCTGGCGAGGCCATGACCGGGGGCGTGTGTTCCGACTGCCGTGGAAACAGCTCCTCGACCACCCTACAGAGGAAGTCAGGCTGGAGGGTCTCGGTGAGGGTGGGGCCTGCGCGCGAAGCTTGTTCAGCGACGCGCGATACGGGCGACCCCAGAGGTCACGGTCGAGACCGTCCAGCATCTCCTGCCAACTCGCGTCCTTGGCGGCTCGGATGGCCAGCCGAAAGGCCGTCCGCGCATCGCGGTACGCCTCGTACAGCTGGCCCTCCCGCTCAGCGTCGCGGTGACGCCGCCGGCTGCGGGTGTAGGACCTTCGGGCTCTGATACATGCCGCACGAAGGTCCGCCAATCTTGGGGACCACCAGTAGACCCCCTGCCTCGGAGGTAGACGCCGCCGCACTCTGGGCATGGCCGCATCGCAGATCTGCGTTAACGCACTGCGGATGCGGACAGCCTCGGCGTCCACCCCGTCCGCTGGGGGCGGTGAGGACAGCCACGTGTGAACGATGGCCGCCTCCGCCAGTAGGTCCCTGTCAAGACGACCCACAGCCCACCGCGGAAACGCGGGAGCTCCGTCCGCCCTGTGACCCCTACCGGGGTCCCAGAGAGGGGAGACCTCGATCCGGATGTACCGGTGGTCCGATAGGGTCTCCGCCTCTTCCAGGACACTCCAGTTCCTCACCCGTGGTGCGACAGCGGGGCTAGCGAACGACAAGTCCACTATCGACCCGCCCTGCTGCCGCACACACGTGTTCACCGAGCCCCTGTTAAGAACACAGAGGCCCAGTGAAGCCGCCCACTCGATGACCGCCCGCCCGCGGTCGTCCGTCATAGGGGACCCCCACGCCGTGGATTTGGCGTTGAAGTCCCCCAGAACCAGGACGAGGCCCGGTGCTAGTCGCCGTATCGAGGCCTCCAGGTTGGTGAGGGAGGCCCCGAAATCGTCCATTCTCCTGGTAGGGGAGAGGTATACGCTGTAGAGCGTGACCCCTCCCCACTCCGCTGCGACAAATTCCTCGCCCCTATCCAAAAGAGACAAGGACGGGAAGTGCCGCTGCGTTGAGACGACGATTGCCGCAGTTCCGTTTCGGCTGACCACCCAATTGGGGCGATCAGGCACGCAGTACGGTTCTGCGACTACGGCTGCACCAATCGACCACTCCGCCATGGATTGCAGGAGTAAATCCTGCGCACCGGCGGAGTGGTTGGTGTTGGCTTGCAAGAGGTGGTGCATGGATGGTGTAGCCATTAACGGGCTGTATCCATGACCTCCCCCTCGCCGGCGGGCGATCGGACCGCGCTAGGAGCGGGAGCGGCCGTGGTCGGAGGGCCGCCCCGCCCCTTTGGGGCCGAAGCTGGAGGTTTGCACGCCCCAGAGCCCATGCGGTGCTTGGCGGGCTTATTGCCCGCCGCACACGCGGGGCAGTGGGGCGGGGCGGCGCAAGATGCCGCCACGTGCCCGGTTTGACCGCAGCGGAAACACAGTCCGCCGCAGTCGAAGCAATTAGTGCACGTCGGTCGAGTATGTCCGACCGCCATGCACTTATAGCACCTCGCAGGCCGGTGCTCAAGCACGGTCACCCGCGCCGAGCTCCAGCCCACGAGGAGCCTGCCTGAGCCGGCCAGTTGCCTGACCGACTCCACCGGGCACTGCGCCCAGGCGGCACCTACGCCGCCCGGACCGGGGCGGATGACACCAACCCGGACGGTGTCTATGGGACACCCGGTTCTCGAGGCAATAGCCTCCCGGATGTCTTCCACCGTCACGGAGTCGTCCAGACCCGCGATGCGCATTTCGGCGCACTTGACGGGCCTGGCGATCCTGATGCCACCCTCCTCGGCAAACAAACCTCGCAGCTTGTCAGCTACGCTGTCGGCCGTCTTGGAGCCCTCGGCCCCGGAGAACTCGAGGATTCGAGCCCCTGTCCGGCCCTTGCGGGTCCTGGCTTCGACGCCTCCAATATCGGAGACGTCTATCTCCCGCCGGGCCTTCCTCAAGACGGCCTCGTAGCTGAGGCCCTTCTCAGCCGCCTCAGGCAGCACAGTGATCACCACTGCGGCTGTCTTCGGCGACTTGAGCCCCTTGCGCGGCCTCTTCTTCTTACCGGCTCCTGCCTGTGGAGCGGGAGCGGGGACCTCAGCGGCGCGCTTGGCCTCCGCTCTCCTCCTCTGACCGCGACTCCTCCGGTCACGCTCGGCCACCTGCCAACCCTCGGGCGCAGCAGGCGCGACAGGCGCGGAAGGCGCAGTCGTTGACGCGCTGGTCGTCGCCGGCGGTGTTGTTGCCGACGTGCGGTACTATCCCAGAAGAATTGACCTACGGTTGTAAAGTGAAAAATATCAACGGTGTGGCCCCACCACTATTACAACCCCCAAGCAATTGGGATTAAAGCAGGATAATGAAAACTGATGTATGATTAAATTTACATCATTAACTTTCTTTTTTACGCACCACAGGATGACACATACAATTACGAACGGTCGTCGTGGTAATATGCGTAAAATATTACAATTGACGATGACGTCATCACAATTTTCCTTCCAACTACCCTCTTGTTTGCGCGAACAATGAACACTTGAAGTGGCGTTAAATTGTCACAATTAAATTGTTACAGGGTTACCGACTCGCGGATACATTGCTCATCTGTTTTGGGAATTTTCAACGAATATAATGTCACCTTCCATTTTTATTTCTATACGCGTCAACTCCATATACGTTACACTACTGGGATCAAGAATCCTCCACAATAAGAGGCAAACTGACGTACTATAACCAAGCTGGTCAGACGTGTTGCTATAGGATTTTATTTCTTATAGTTTTTCGTCTCTTGCATATATTTTATAGGCTTAGGTATTTTTTACGACATCCACGTGTAAGATAGGGAGTTGTGTTATTACGTCACCACATGGATCACATAATTGGATCACGCGGAACATACCCACAGTCGTTATAGAAATTAATTAAAGATGAAAGTAGACACAGTTATTGAATTATTTCGGATGGTTTCAGTTATGAATATAAAATTTTAGGTAATTGTGAAGTCATTTAAAAAACCAACTACTCACGTTTTTTTCCATTGATGTTTTTTTCTGATAGGAACAAGTTGACATATTTATACCAAGCGAGCAAAGTGATTTGGGATAGGGTTGGCATTCTAGTTTGCTCCATCTTAAAATTTCCTAATTTGTTTTCGTATTTTTATTCCTACATCATCATCACATCTCATCATCTCAGCCCACATATGTCCCACTGTTGGGCTCGAGCCGCCTCCATAATGTGAGGGAAATTGACCTACTATACCGCGCTGGTCAGACGTGTTGGTACAGGGTTTTATTTCGAGTTTTCCTTCTCTTGCACAGATGATATATGTATATTATATCCCTTAATCGTCTCTTACGAACACCCACGGGTAAGATAGGGGGGTGGTGAACTGTATTCTTACTCCGTCACTACACGGAATTTTTTTATTAAGATTATTTTATTCCTACATTGAGGAATAATTTCATGTGTCTGCAATGCAGATGCAGACTCTGCATTTTGCTGAATCTTGTGACTGAATGGGGATTGAACCCACAGCATTTGGCATCAAAGACCACTATATCAGCTATGCACTTTTATAATCGTAACAGGAATATATAACAAAATTGGTATTTATTGGACTCCACGGATGGCGTAGTGGTTAAGATACCAACCTTTCATGCCAGTGCCGTGGGGTTGATTCCCACGCAGGACAATACTTTTCTTTTGCGATCCACAAAGTGTTGTTCTGATTCTCGGTGTAATTTTTCTGCGTTAATTGCATGTTTGTAAAGTCCCCCGCAATACAAGGATTATTTCCATAGTGGAGGGAGGTGTCTTTAAAAAAAATATTAAAAAAGATTGGTATAATTTTGCTAGAAATTTTTATGAAGTCTTATGTTTTCTTTTGACATGCCGGCCTGTGCGTATCTGAGATAACAGCAGGATAGTACAAGCCCCAAAAACTACCATGTGGCCTCTTCCCAGGTCTAGAATGGAACACTGAAGTAGATATATACATTAGGCAGCATCAAGTAAATTTTTCTTCAAACAACATCTAATATTAAAAAATGTATATAGCAAATTCATTTACTATGTATAAACATCGCTACGCACTTACAATATTGTCAGTTATAACATTTTAAATAAATACAATAACATCGGATCGGATAATCGCTACTGAGTAGATCCGGCAAGAAACTCAGCGGATTTGTCTATTACTATTATTTTTTTATTGATTTATGTTTTATATAAAATTGTTTACAGCATAATCGAACACGATATAATTTCAAATATAATGACAATAGCCACTATTAGAAGTAAGCAACTTTCTCTCAAACATCTTGGAGGGAAGGGAAGGATCCGCTGCACACAGCTTCTGTAAGCAGACCTTTTATCAAACCGAATTTACAAATAAATAATTCCACCGGAAGCCCAACTGGGTGGGTTTGGAGTTTATATTGGCAGGCAGCGGCCTGGCTCTTGGTATAGCAAAGGTCCATGGGCGGCAGTGACACTTACCATCAGGTGTGCTGCTTGCTCGTTAACCAACATAACAATAAAAAAAATCAGCCTGTAAACGTTCCCTGTTTTGGACATAGGCCTCGAGTATATTATAATAAATAATTAAAAAACACAAATTAATAGGTAACAAAAGCTTATGAATCTCGGAAACTATTATCATGTAGAATCGAACCCGTAAAACTCGTAACGGCAGTATATTATTAAAACCACTATATCATATGAGCAGTCATTGATCTTGTAAACAAATTGAATTACATCCACAGCATCTTCGTCTTCCCTTGTCATTTAAAAAAAAGGCTAGTAATTTTCCCGTTTACCCCACCCGCCAATAGAAGTCCTTGGGGACGTGTCGTAATGATGGTATCTCACGCACTTGTCAGTGGGGGGACAAACCATGTTTATAGATTAGGAAGCTGCGGTCCATACGTTAAATTGTATTAGCGGGTTCGGTATTCTCTTTTAAGTTAATAAATATTTGTATAACCGAGCTTAGTCCTGGGTTTTTATTTTTAGTATTGTCCTTTATTTTTGGAAAATCCCACTGATGAAATATGAATATTTTTATATCCGAAATCACCAATGATTAACAAAATAAAAATGTAAAAAAATATAAAAAAGGAAAAAAATAATAACAAAGGGGAAATCAAACTGGGGCCGTCTGGGTTAAGGGAACGCTTGGTTTGGCCTATTGGCTTTATTGAACTATTTTTATTGTTTGAAATAAAACTACTTTTACGGATTCTATCGCGTTTGTACTTGATTTTTGACGGGAGAACTAATGATCACGATCACTGTAAAGTGTTCAAAACGTCGGGAAACTAAAAATCAAAATACAAACCGCGATAGAATCCGTAAAAGTAGTTTTATTTCAAATGTGTAATACTCGCGTAAACATTAGAAATCATTATATTTTTAATGTTGATAATTTTCCTTCATATTCTAATTATATTGTTTTCACTGCCTGAAAATGCTGATAAACTTTTTCTATAAATGAAACGTAGTTAAGATTGATGAAGAAACCTATTGTATACTAAATTTCATGCAAATCGTTGAAGCCGTTTTCGAAATTAGTACTATATAGAAATATACTAGAATTACAAGAGTAAGTCAGGATCCACAATGGTCTTCATAATGCTTTTACTTGTCCTGAGACCGAACAAAATAAAGGCTTTGGTTAACGTAATTCGTTCCCACCATCCGGAGCGAAGCTCGCCTGGGGCATCATAAACTTCACTTATTAAGCGGGCCAGCGGAACCCAGTCCTTTGGATGGATGGCCCGCAATACAAGGATCAGTTCGTTAGGACGTTATTAAAAAAAAACAAGCAACCTAAAGTAAAGCATTTTTCTAATCCATTAGTTCCTAAAATTCAATCTCCCGAAAGAAAAATTATGCCATTATCGCTACGCTTGGCGAATGAGTTGGCGATCAAAATTGATGTTATTAATTAGTCACTAGCTTGCCGTTAGGCGTTGATCTAGTTATCCTTAGGGTTACGAATCTAGGAACAGCCACGGATGTCAGTAGCCGGCCCAACAGCAACGAGGAATAAGACGGTGAGTTATAGGACAAAGTGCCCTCTTCTGTCGCCACGGATAAAGCAGGAGACATGTCCAGACTAAAGCCTGCCAAAAAAGAAAAGGTAAGAAAGAAATAAACACACATTCTAATAATAATTGAAAACAAAAACATATATACGTCCCACTGCTGGGCTCAAGCCTCCCCCACAATATGATGGAAATAGACCTATATATTCTATAGCACGCTCATCAGACGAATTAATATAAGCTTTTATTTCAAGCGATCCTACTCTTGCATAGTTGTCTTTTAAGATATCCAAGGGGAAGAAAGAGGATGGTGGTAGGACCACGCTTTTGACAGTACTGTCTACAGCCGTGGGCCGTTTCGTCCGCAGTAGTACCACACTACTCACAGAAGATCGAAGTCTGAGTAATGGCAATGTGCTATTGCGCTTCGTTCGGTGAGCGAGAGAGCCGGAAGCCCAACTGGGTGGGTTTGTATTGGTAGGCAGCGGCCTAGCTATTCTCTTGGTATTGCAAAGGTTGCCATGGGCGGCAGTGACACTTAACATCAGATGTGCTGCTTGCTCGTTTGCCACCACAAGAATAAAAAAAAAGTGTGTGTCATCTCCGACGCACGACTGGAGTTTACTCCTTAAGTACGATTATCAAAACAGGCGCAAAAAAGCTCATTTGATTAAAAATAATAGAACATATTTTTTATTTACGTTTATTAAAACTGTTCAGTGAAGTATTATCTCACGTCAGAAAGTGAAAGGTGCTCAGAATAAGTAGCGCACCAAAAACGTAACGAGGTCATTTGATCACTAGATTTTAGGTACTCCTCAAATTTTTCTCATACCGGGCGCCTTATATGAAAATCGATTCTTAAGGAGTAAACTCCAAAAAACGTATATTCTTCTGCCTAACGAACGGTACCCTATAAGCAACAACCGTGTCCGGCGACAATATGTCGTCGCATCGAATTATTCCGAACCCCACGGCACCAAGCGAGTCCACCCCGAACAAGAGATTAATGGTTAAAGATCGACCGTAGGCCGATTAAACATTAATATTATTACTTTTAGTTTGATGAGATCTTACCTCAGTATTTATGTGCAATTCTAAAACTCTTAATGGTTGATTCCAGTCTTAAATAGTGATTTATCTAATACCTTTAAACAAGAAATTCTTGTTTATTTCTATATATTCAGAATTTCGGTAGCAACTCTAACGATTTCTATGAGATTATAGTCTGCAGGAAATTTCTATGGCGATAAATCTAACTAGGTTTCATTTATAGAATACCTTGTTGTATCAGTGTTTCCAGCATTGTTTTTTATTTGGGTTTAATCCCTTCACACATTCCCACTACAGCAACTCTTGTACGTCAGGACTCAAAATTGTCTCCGTAAAAAAACCGAGGTTTGATCATCACTCGGAAGCGCTCTTAATTGTTTTGGGACTCGCAACAATTTAATTAAAAAAGTAAAATAGGAGGCAAATTTCCACTTCCCTCATATGTAAATAGGAAGTAGGCATGAAGCAAAAATTGGCTAATATGCCAATAGATAAGAAGTTGTACTGAGACGTGAAAGACAGCAGTACAGCACCACGGATGTGACGGAGCTTGTGGAGCTTATATGCCTTAAAATTGATTACAATATTAGGTATGGCAAAAGCGTCTGAACGCACGGAAATTTTTTCGAGTTGCTACAAGGTGCGTATACTCTACTAACCCAGACGTGACTTGCAGACTGTCTAACATAAGATTGAGCTCGTTTTGCCAGAAACTGCATTCGCAGAAGTTGTGGTGAGCTATTTGATCAAAATGTTAGTTGTGGAACGGTGTGGTGTTCAGGCAATGAAAAAATGTAATTAAAATATGAAGGTTAATTTAACCAGTGCTATCCAGAACAAAGATAGTTTAGACGAGCATTCCCTTAATTCATACAGCTTCGGTATGACATTTGGTATTCCCTTTTTTTAATTTTTCATTATTCTTTTCTTATTATATCGATAGGATATAAAAATATACATGTTTCATCAGTATGTATTTTGTATCCAAATATACTCCGAAAGTTTAAATACCGAAATCTTTTTTTATAACTAAATAAATATTTTCAAAAAAAAAAAGCTAAATCATCCATCATCATTCTCCTACTGTTATCCCAATTACTTGTGGTCGACCCATATTTACTCCTTCATCGTACCTACATATTACAAAAGTTATTGACAATAGTTTCATGACCGGTTGCCTGCCAGACATCAACGGGGGAATTGGGAATGTCATTTTTGATCAAACGGTATCAGGTGGAATTGGCCTATGTCAATATATAAAGTTCTTAATTGTCTTTTACGACATCCACAAGTAAAATAAAGATTGTTAGTATTACCACACAGCCAGTTATGCAGATAGTCTGCTAACTATGTAGCGTATTTTGTATATTTGTATTGTAATTGGTGACATTATTTTTTTTTTGTTATTATTACTTATTATGGTTATTATTTTTGTGATTATTATTATTAATTACTATGGATATATGTATGCATGGAGAGAAACCTTATTGTGTCAAACACATTTTTCCAACATAAGGACATCCATATGTATACATGGAGAAGGAATGAACAGAAAAGTATAATAGATTTAATTTTGGTAGTCAGTCGCCTCCGAAGCAAAATATTGGACGCAAGAGCCTGTGCCTGTACAATGCGAAAGTGGAAGGATGTAGGTACCGAGGGAGACCGAGACTAACCTACCTAGACCAGATCGGTCATGTACTGAAGGAAGGTGGAGTCAAGAGTCTCCGAAACCGGCGAGCGTGTATGAAGAGAATTATGAATGTTGAGGAAGCGAGTGAAGTATGCAGAGATAGAGTTCTCTGGCACTCTGTTCTCTCTGCTTACCCTGCAAGGGATATGGCGTGATGATATGTATGTATGTATGTATGTATGGATATATGGGCCGAAATAAATTTTATTTTTATATATTTAAATTTTATCATTATTATTATCAAAAAAAGATACGTTCAAAACCATATATATTTTTATGTATTTCTAATATTAAAAAAAGAAAGAAAATATTAACGTTCTTAACTTTTAGATGAGTAGTTTCTAACATTTGAAGCCTCAGCAGCTCTATTCCATTTTTCACCATAAGAGTTATTTGAAGATATTTGTCAGGGAACGATGAGGCTGACGTGCTCTATGAGCCTAAAGCCTCCATAAAAAATAAGATCAAAAAGAAATTTAAAAAAAAAAATTGAAGCCGAATCGTCTTGTTTAGAGGTAAAACAAGTGTCGAATTGGTAGTCGACTAGTTGCAGTTCTGGAGGTTCCTCATCACATAGGAGTAAGAAAACTTCCTTATATCTTTTTCTACCTTAATCCTACCCCGTATTCCTTCCTTATTTGATGTGTGTGATATATTTACTGACTGTAGGAAAACATTCATATTTTAATTAGTGATGGCCGCCAAAACTCCTAAAACAACTAAAACAATAAGCCTCATTTATATTATATTTAACATACTTACCGAATTTTGGGGGCAACGTAAAAGCCTCGTGGTGGTCTTGTGTTATATTCAATATCTTAGTGTTTCAACGTGTTATATTAAATTATTATGATGGCATTTTACGTAATGCGACGCGGAGGAAGTGTTGGAGTTTAGTGAATAAGATATAACAGTGCTTTGGTTATAGTTTTGTACCATTAGCAGTGTGATCATGGCACTATTGAAGGCGACAATTTGACTTACTGACAGATAATGACTTTAAATGACGTGACGATTAAAAAATAAAGACTTATCATATAAAAACTCGACACTGGCAAGATTGAGCTCGTATCAGTTGCTTATTGCCATGACAAAAAAAAAATCTAAATATTTCGACATAAATCAACAATGTTAATTTTTTTATTTAATATTTCGTACTGATGCCAATGTAAATATATACCAAGAACTTTCACTTCTATTAAAGACGAGAACACAAATACTTATAACAAATCGTAAACAACAAGAATTAAACATTTTGGCGTCGCCACTGTGACATAGTACTAATTTCCTTATAATAATACCAGCGATACACTGATATACCGATGGTTTACTGATAAGAAGGAAGGTGGAGTCAAGAGTCTCCGAAACCGGTGAGCGTGTATGAAGAGAATTATGAATGTTGAGGAAGCGAGTGAAGTATGCAGAGATAGAGTTCTCTGGCACTGTTGTCTCTGCCTACCCTGCAAGGGACATGGCGTTGATGGTATGTATAAGATGTTTACGCGAGTATTACACATTTCAAATAAAATTATTTATACGGTTTCTATCGCGTTTGTATATGATTTTTAATTGCATGATTTTTCGAACACTTTACAGCGTTCATGGTCACGGGAGGACTAAGGTATCACACGTCCAACAAGTCATCGTTATTACAGAGATTTATATCTAACCACTACAGTATTAGTTATGGAGTTTTGATTATAAATATGCGTCGCTGTTTTGGCAATAGTTTTATGACAGGCCGCTTGCCTGATATCAATTCTTTTTGAGTATATAATTGTCGACCAGAGGGCATCAGTTGAAGTTAGCACAGATCGATATAAAGTTCATAGTTGTCTTTTACTACATACACGGGCAATGTAAGGTTTTGTAGTAATTGTAGCTGCCACCACACAGCGAAGTGCTCTAAATAGAATACTCAATTATAGGAGAAATATTTCAGACGGAAAACATTATAAAATATTGCATGTAAATATGACTTGCGCCGAGTGTGTCACCGGCGCGTGTCTCAACATTAGTATTTTGATGGTCCCCGTGAATTATTCACTAATTCATAATTTCCACCCAGTACCTCCCCACCTTTACACCCCCAACACGAACATAAAACAGCGGTTCTTAAATTATTTGAACAATTTGTACCCTCTACATATTATTCATGTATACACATTTATTCAGTTCGATTTAACATTTTTATGAAAGAGGATAGATAATTAAACCTAACAGTGTGGTTCAGAACAGAAAAAAAAGTGAATTCACCACTCTCTATTTTGCCCGTGGATATCGTAAAAGACGACTAATATAGCAAATCAAATCAAATCAAATACATTTATTCACCTTAAATAGAGTACAATAATCAGATGTTACAGTCATTTTTACATACATAGATCTATCTATTTAGCCTTGCTTTGGCATGTGAAATACAGTTATTTTTATATAAATAATAAAATTAAAATAAATTAGTTTTAAATAAAATTTGCATTTCATACATTAATATTTTGGCAACATTACAATACCAAACCAAAATATGTTCGTAGTCAAAAAAAAAAAAAATTAAATTGTGCCATATTACAATCATTCATTTAACAAAAAACAAAAAGATATCAAAGCATATACAAGCATTCTAGGATAACCTGTGATAACGTTATATTAATTATAGCAATAAGAAGTCGCTTTAAATTAATAAATGTAGCTACGTGTCTTTATAACATTCAACAGTATTGGGTTTGACTTTCAAATCTAATAACATTTAACAGAATATTGTTTCTGGAACCAAGAAATCAAAACGAAGCGAGACAAAAATATCCACCAACGCAAGCAAGTGCATTCTACCAAAAATTACAACGAATCAAGACACAAACAAATCCATATAGGCAAATAAGTTTATTCTACCAAAACAAAAATCTAAGCGAAACTATAATTACTTTAAACTGCGAACTGAATTTCTTGTGAAAATTCTAAATCATCTAATTTCAATAACAGTAAAGAAAGAAATATTAATGTTAATAAAGACTTGATAACACAATATTATACATTCAGATTTCTAATATTTTTATAAAAATATAAATAAATATTAGGGAGACATTCATGATGTTCTTATGAAAACGTGAATTTTTTTATCGAACCTACTTTAAGTTCGTGCAAAATTTGAGAATCGCTGCCAGAAGTCATTTCTAAGGTAATTTTATTTGGCAAAGACAGTGAGTTCACGTCGCCGAGACTAAGTCTGTTTCGTTACGTTTCTTTACACGCTCGAAGTAGGGAGTCTGACGGGGTGGGGGGCGGTTTCAGCTTAATGCTGATAAACAATTCAAATTGCTGTACAGTTATTTGATTTTGCAGCCTCACAGAGGTTTGAATACGGAGTAGAGATAGAATAAGTGTAAATTCACGCATATTTAATGTTTCTTCTTAAGTTATATTTGATGTTAAAACGTTTTAACATCGCATGGGTATACTTCTTCTCAAAGCATATATGTACGTTCACAAATACCATGCTGCAATAAAATTGGATCATGATCGTATACTACATGGTTGTACACTATAGTGCTCACTGGCAGAGGTGAGAGGGTTAAAAAATTGTATAAATGGGTCACGTAGTACGAAAATGAGTTTCCATGATCATTTTTTATTGCTTATGGTGGCAAAGGAGCAAGCAGCACAATTGAGGGTAAGTGTTACTGAAATTCATGGACCTTTGCAATAGCAAAACAGTTAGGCCGTTGGCTGCCATTCCAAATCTGCCCAGAGAGTTGGGATACCGGCTCTCTTGCTCACCGAACGAAGCACAAAAGCATATTGCCTTTGCTCAGACGTCGATCCTCTGCGAGAGTGTGGTACTACACTAGATACGTCGGCCCGCGACTGTTGACAGAAAACCGTCAAACGTGTAATCCCAATCATTGCTACAGAGGATACATTACATCGTTAAGAAGATATACAATGCGAAAGTGGAAGGATGTAGGTACCGTGGGAGACCGAGACTAACCTACCTAGACCAGATCGGACATATACTGAAGGAAGGTGGAGTCAAGAGTCTCCGAAACCGGCGAGCGTGTATGAAGAGAATTATGAATGTTGAGGAAGCGAGTGAAGTATGCAGAGATAGAGTTCTCTGGCACTCTGTTCTCTCTGCCTACCCTGCAAGGGATATGGCGTGATGATATGTATGTATGTATAGGGTCACGCCGAGCGGATTTAACGGGATATGACTAGATCATAACCCGCTGCTAAAAAGCTAAAAAGGACAATACTTTGTGCGACCCACAAAGTGTTGTTCTGAGTCTGGCTGTAATTTGTCTACGTTAATTATATGTTTGTAAAGTCCCCCGCAATACAAGGACTATTTCCTGAGCGCAGATCGCCGTCATTAAAAAAAAATATAATAAACAGAAAATTTGCCAACTATTTTCATAAAATTATCGTTAAGTGCCCATTATTTCTGAAATAATACGTTTATGTTTAGTGGATGTGTATAACCTTCACAAAAGTATATTTTGTTGTACAAAACGAATATTGTATTTAGTTCACGCCCACCCGCTTAAATTCATTGTTAATATTCAAAAGTATACGCTCAAAATCATTTCCACTGAATGACAATAGTAACTCAAGGCACTCGTGTGGTGACGGAGTAAGAATACAATTCAACATCTTACCCGTGGGTGATCATAAGAGACGACTAAGGGATATAAAACGCATATTACACATGTATACTGCATGTATGTAATGCATACATATGCAAGAGAAGGAAAACTCGAAGCAAAAAGTCTAACCAGCGTGGTTACCGAGATAATTTCCCACCCATTATTGAGGAGGCTCGATTATGATTGATGTTGGAAAAAAAACAGATAGCGTAATGATTGAGATACCGACCTGCCATACCAGTAACGTGGATTCGATTCCCACGCCAGGACAACACTTTGTGTGATCCGCGGATTGTTGCTCCGAGTTTGGTTGTAATTTGTGTCCGATAAATTGTAGGTTTCTGGGGGGTCATTGATACCACGAGAAATTTTGTTTCTTTTTTTTCTTCGAGGACAGTCTATGGTCTGGTCATAATCTCTCCAAGCCACCAGACCGGTGGAAAGGACGACGTGCCACCTTACTAAACCACTATTTAGAATGACCACGAGTAACCAAGACTTCGGTCCTGCTGGTGGAATACCCTTTGGATGCCATATTATGTCGAATTGTTTTTTTTTTATTCATAGCAATATTTTCAAAAACGTTAAATCCCACAAGTCTATACAATCCTGTCGTCTCACACTTCGGGGCAGAATTATACTGCATTACTGTTGCCATACAAAAAAAAAACAGTTTTAATTGACCAGCTACTTTTTTTTTTTTTTTTTTTTTTTTTTTCACGCTGTGGAAACGCATTTACGCGCTTTCCCCGCATGTGACAGACGGGGGGGCGTGTGGGACTCGCCGGCCCAGATGACCGACCGGAATACCCACTAAAACCACAGCGGCCCCTGCCGCGCTTTTACGGGGTGCCGGAGAGATCGTCTACTGACATTCTATCCCCGACACCCCAACGCTTGGCCGTCTGGCCACGTCCTGTCGTCATTCAGGGCGGTGGAAGAAGGTGCGCATATCGGCGCCTCCTCCTCCCTGGCCGCCGCCGGCGGAGCGAGTCTGCGGACGCAATTGCCTCGCGTTCCCGCTCCGCGGCCTCCTTTTTGAAGATAACCTCCTCGCAGAAGGAGGCCATCGACGACCAGCACCTGTCACTGTCGAGCATTTTCGAGATGATAGTCGTCAGTGACAGGTCACGCCCAATGACCGCCGACAGGACGAGGCGCTGGGGCCCCCAGGCGGGGCATACTTCCACTGTGTGGCACACATCGTCTAGCAGCGCGCCACACTCATGGCACCCTGGGGCCTCTTCTCTGCCAATTCTGTGCAGGAACTTACCGAAGACCCCGTGTCCGGTAAGCACCTGCACCAACCTGAAGCTTAGGCTGCCGTGCCTTCTGTTGATCCAGCGGTGGAGATATGGCGCAACCGCCTCCACAGTTCCCCGCCCTGCTACGGGGAACTCCAGTTCTTCCCTCCACCGCCGGATGACTCCGCTTCGGGCCACTTCCAATGCTCTACCCAATCCCCTTATGGAGACTTGCTCGCCATCAGCCCGCGCCGCTACGCGAATCTGGTAGGCCTCCGCCAAAGCTTCTGCCACTAACGGCCAAGGCGGGTCGCCCGCCAACAGCGTCGCCGCAGTCCATGACACCGTACGGTAGCCCCTAATAGCCCTCACCGCCATTACCCTCTGTGGTCTTCGCAAAAGGGCCCTGTTGCGGGCGGTGAGGGACTCCGCCCAAATGGGGGCACCATACAGCGCCATGGAGCGCACCACTCCAGCGTATAATCGTCGGCAGGATGACCCAGGACTGCCAGTATTTGGCAGAAACCAACCTAACGCAGCGGCTGTCTTGATGAGCCTCGGGACGAGCTGGGCAAAGTGTGGCCCGAATTTCCATCCAGAATCAAGGTGCAGACCTAGATATTTCATCTGGGCCCGCACCGGCACGGCAACCCCAGACACACCGATGTGTGCTCCTCGGGGGGGGCCTCGGCCTCGGCCATGAAATAGGAGGGCCTCGGTTTTCTCCACCGAGACCCTCAGGCCCAACATGCCGATCCGGCCCACGACGAGCGCAACCCCCTCTTCTGCCAGTCGGGCAGCCCCCCGGAAGTCGGACCTCCTCACCGTGATGAGGGTATCATCCGCGTAGCAGATGACCCCCATCCCGGGGAGAAGCCGACCCCGTAGGAGCCAGTCGAATCCGACGTTCCACAGGACCGGACCAAGGACCGAACCCTGCGGGACGCCACACTCCACCCGGTAGCGATGTATGCACCCGTCGCCCCCCTCCCAGAGCACATGCCTTCCCTCGAGGTACGCCTCCAACAGCCTCCGGAGATACGGAGGCACTCCATGGTACCGAAGCGCCTCCTTTAATGTCTCGTGTGGGAGACTGTTGAAGGCGTTTTTTATGTCGAGCGAGACCGCCAGGAGAACTTCCTTTTTGGCCACCGCTTCGGTAGCCAGGGACTTCAGGGCGGCCAATGCGTCGATTGTTGACCGGCCGCCCCTGAACCCATATTGACTCTCTGATAGTCCCGGCCCGACTTCCTCGAGGTGCTGAACGAGACGGTCCGCGAGCACCTTCTCGAACAATTTGGCCGTTTCATCCAGCAGCACCAGTGGTCTGTATGCGGAAGGGGAGTCGACTGGGCGACCCTCCTTTCGCAGCAAGCATAGCTTACCAACCTTCCATTCCTCCGGGAACTGCCCGGACCTCAAGCACGCGTTAAGCAGTTCCCGGAGTTCACCCCTGAGGTATTCCGCGGCGATGCCAAGCACAAGCCCCGGGACGCCGTCCGGACCAGGCGATTTCCTCTTGCCCCGAAATCGGGAGAGGGCCACTTCCATTTCTTGGTCGGTGATGAGTGGAACCAAAGTCTCCACCTCCATCTCCGACTGAGGAGCCATTCGGGGGGGAACGTGTCCCACGGAGCGAGGGAACAGTTCCCCCATTAACCTCGACAGGAGAACCGGATCCATCGATTCGATGATAGGGGCGCCACAGGCGCGGAGTTTGTTCCGCGCCCGGTGATATGGACGCCCCCACGGATCCCTGTCAAGGCTCATAAGAAGCTCCTCACGGGCCCTCTCCTTCGCCTGGCTGATGGCCAGTTGCAGCGTTTTCTTGCTGGTCTTATACACCATCCGCAGCTGACCCTCAAGGACGTCGTCCCGGTTAGTCCGCTGTCGGCATCGGACGTAGGCACGCCGCGCCCGGTTGGCGGCCACCCGGAGATCAGCAATCTCAGACGACCACCAATACACCTGACGACGCGGTGGCCTTCGCCGAGCCCTCGGCATCGCCGCATCACAGATCACCTCAAGGGCACTTGCTACATGGCCTGCAAGCCCCACCATATCAGTGGGTAGCCGTCCTGTGCCACCCCAGCGCTGCACTATGGCGGACTCCCGAGCCATTTCGGGGTCAAATTGGCCAAGGGCCCATTTTGGAAGTCCACCTCTTCTTCCGCGCCGGGGCTCTGGTGGTCCTCTCGAGGTGGAGAACTCGAATCGCACGTAGCGGTGATCCGAAAGAGTCTCCACCTCCTCTTCCACTCTCCAGTCGCTCACACCGCGAGCGACACCGGGACTGGCAAACGATAGGTCCACCACGGACCCACCCCGATGTCGCACGCAGGTATGGACCGCCCCCCTGTTCAAGAGGGAGAGACCGGAGAGCAAGGACCACCTCTCGACGGCCGTGCCCCTACCGTTTGTGGTGGGGTTTCCCCACGTACGTGACTTCGCGTTGAAGTCGCCGAGGACAACAATTCTCCTCGGTGACTGACGGCGAACCGTGGCACTGACGGAGTCTAAAAATAACTCAAACTCCGCCAGCCCGCGGTTGGGGGAAAAGTAAACGCCGATAATCGCAAAGTCACGCCACCCCACCACAACGTAACCATTGCCCCTCTCCAGTGTAGAGAGGGGAGGGCCGGCGCATCCTCTGGACAGGACTGCCACGTCTTCCTTATTGTCCCCCACCCAATTGGGTGAATGGGGGACAAAGTAGGGCTCGCAGGCCACAGTCAAATCTATATCCCACTGCGCCATGGACTGCAGTAGCAGGTCCTGAGCCCCAGCGCAGTGGTTCAAATTCGCCTGGAGGAAGCGTACTCTGTCTCCCATTTAGGTTGACATTTCGGCTCCCTCCTGGTCTCTGCGGTTGTACACCGGTGGAATGGCCCGAGGTCCATGGGCCATCTTGCCTCTCGTTGAGGGGGCTTTACACAGCCGTCCCCCCATCGTGTGTTCTGCTGGGCGACCAGCCGCGGCGCACACAGCACAGCGCGGCGCGGCCACACATGCAGCCGATTTGTGCCCACTGCCGCCGCACCTGTAGCACAAGGTAGAACGATCGACAGCGGACGGGCACAGCGGAGCCGTATGTCCAAGCTCCAGGCACCGGAAGCACCTCAATGGGAGGCTCTCCAGCACCTGGACTCCAGCCGAGCTCCAGCCGACCAGGAGTCTTCCCGCGTCTGCGAGCACTTTAGCGGCGGGGACGGGGCACCGCACCTTCGCCATGCCCATGCCACGGGGTCCACGCAGGATTTGTCCAACCTGAACCTCCGCAGCATCACAACCGCATGTGCGGACTACTGCCGCACGGATCTTCTCCTCGGTGGCGGAGTCATCCATCCCGGTCACCCGGATATCAGCCCGTTTGACTGGGCGCACGACATCCGCTATCCCTGCTAGTGCCGTGCGCAAATTGGCCGCCAGCTGGTCAGCAACTTCCATTGACTGGGATTTAGGCAGTTGCAGGACCCTAGTCCCAGTCATGGAACGCCTGACTTTGAGGCCCTCCTTAATCCCCATCTCTTGAAGATTGACTTCCTGCTCGGCGCGAAGCATCGCATCGGCGTATGTGACCCCCTTTTTCTCCGCTTCCGGCTGCAATTTCAAGATTACAGCCGGGGCGCGTGGGGCAGAAAGCGCCAACTTCAATTTCTTCTGCGCCGAAACAGCCGCAATGGGAATCGTGGAGGGCGCAACAGTGTTGATAGGTAGCGGTGGAGAGGACTTTTTCTTTTTCCCCTTCCTCACAACTGTTACCCAGCTGTCGGCAGCCACGGTCTGGGCTGGAGGAGTGACTCCCGGCGTACTAGCGTTTGGTTGGCTTGGCGGGACCGATAAGGCCGTGCAGACGGTGGCTGTGGGCACAGCAGCCGCTGTGCTCTTCTTTTTATCCGCAGCTAAAGGCGGCCGGTTTACCTTAGCGGGGAGAAGGCGATCCTCTAATCCCGCAAGTCGGGCATTCATCATCTCCCCAACTGACCTCACGATAGAGGATTTCATTTCCTCAAATGCGTTCGCTCCTATGGAAGTTGAAGAGGCAGTAGCCCTCATTTCACAAAATTCTCGCCGGTGCGCCTTGATTTCCGCCTTGAGGGCTTCTATTTCTTGACGCTGCCTGCCATTCTCCGCTCTCAATCGACGGGTCTCCTCCGCTTCCGATTTTGAACACAAGGTTTCAATGATGCCTTGCATCTCCGCTGCTGCATCCCTTAGCTTTTTAATAAAAGGGCCCTGAAGGTGCCCAGACTTCTTCGTAACCTCTAAGATTACTGCCGCATTGTGGCCCCCACGAGCGCGCATCTCTTCCGGCCCAATAGTAAAGAGGTTCTCCAATGCGGGACACTCCGAGGCCGAGGTGTCCGCTGAGTCCAGCGCCAGCACTGGAGCTTCTTTGCGGAATGCGCGACTTCTAAGCACCCGCTCAAACTCTTCTTCCTTAGCTTCAGCGTCTTTGTTCCTAAGGTCCATCTTGGCACGTGTGAGCCCTATATTATGGCCTCTTGGCGCTGCCTTACCCCGACGTGAGGTATTCAACTTAGATTTCGGTTCCACTTCTGTGTCCGAACCCGAATCCTTCTGCCCAGAGTGGGCAGTTCTTACGTAATGACGTTTCCTCCCTGTGGACGTGGCGTCCGTTTCGCCTGTGTCACAATCGACAGCCGATAGGGCGTCAGTCTCCCCTTCTGATTCGTCGTCCATCTAAAAAAAGCTAGGTGTTAATAGTACCTCGAATACTAATAGCACGGCTAAATCGCGATATTAATGTTTTACAGCGAAGTTAGCGAGGCTGAATCGCGATATTAAAGTATTTCATCAACTTTATATACACGACCTGGCCACGACCAGCAATCGGTCGCAACTTTTTGAATACCGGCCGACGGCGTCGACAGAACGATCGCTGTCCCGGTACCTTCCTAAGTGACCCCTCCCTTCCCCTCCCTCAACTATGACGAGACAACGACACGACACGACAAGACAACGACAAGACAAGACAACGACAACAACCCGACAATCCAACCTAGCCCAATACTCCATCCAGTGCACACGTCCGACCTGTACGAGTGCCAACTGGCGAATCCAATTGACCAGCTACTTACTGAATTTGGAATTTGATCGAAATGTTCTTACCTGTAACAGAGAAAAACATATGTATAAATATATGATTTAAAAATATTAGAGAATTAAACCGAATCTACAGTTACCGATATTAAATGTTGCACGTCGGTCATTGGATAGAGGCAATCGGGTAATTTCGGCTTCGTAGAGCGTTACCTTTGTGGCACACTGTATCTATGACGTTTGCAGTCGCTATACAATAGCGAGAGGATGTCATCCAATCAAAATATATATATAATTGTAGAATTGGCATATTTAATTTATTAATAGAAATGTTTTAACAGCTACTAATATATGCCAGACTGGCAGTGCATCGTATGACGTCACAGACGTAGTACGCGATAGGGACAATGCTCTACGAAGCAAAAGTCAGCAGATTGTCTCTTTCTAATGGTCGACGTGCAATATTACTGTGTTATGTACTGTAGTAATGTTACTATGTTTTATTAATACACCCAATAGTATTCGCACCTCTGTAACTCTGTTCGAAATAAATTCAGTTCTGTTTCATCCATCACAAAGGACAATAGTCTACTGTTTGCTTTTTTAAACGCCTCTCCGCCGGTTTTCAAGGTTCAACTACTGCAATAAGGATATAACCCATGTGTCGCGTGAGGATTTCACAAACTATATGTTTGTGAAATTCTAATTAACGAACAACATATCCTGTGCGGGACGTACCAAAGACAGTGGACTAGTAAGTAACTTAACCACTATTTATTTGTGTATACACATATGTATAGTACTTTAAAGTACTATTCTAAGGCTGAAGTTTGTTTTTCTGTTTGTACTAGCTAATCTTAGGTACTAACAACATGAATTCTAAAAAACCTCATTACGTAAAATAGCTTATATCGAGAAAAGCTTTTATAGCGCTGTCACTAAAAGGAACGGAGCAGTGTCTTTAAATGTTAACAGAACGGGCATAATTTGGTAACAATTGGACATCATGCAGTACGAGTTCTGAACAGTGACCGTTGCCATAACAACAGTTTAGATAACAAAATGATGACTAGATTTATATGTTGATATTATTATGAATGTCAAGTGAGTGTAGCTAGGTATCTAATCCACACGAAAAGAAAGAAAGAAAAAGAATTTATTTCACCACTCATGAATAGGACATATTACAAGCTTAAATAGTAACTACTGAAAAATATAAAATAAAATAAAATGAATACAGTGGCGTCCCCTCCGCAAATGAGGAAAAGGACACTGCTCAGCATAATGTTGTGGCATATACTACAAAAAGTAATACCGCAACAGCGTCTCGTTATTCTGCAGCGTCCTGCGACACACCTAGCATTATCATTCATCATTCTCCCACTCTTATCCCAATTACTTGCGGTCGATACAATATGTGCTCTTCTTTCATAGTACATATTGTAAGTTATTGGCAATAGTTATATGACCGGCTGCTTGCCAGCCGTCAATTGTTTTTGGGAATGTAATTGTTGACCTAAAGACATCAGATGGAATTGGCTGAGGTCGTTATAAGGCTCTTTAGTCGTCTTTTACGACATCCACGAGCTAAGTAAGGGTTGGTAGTATTCGTAGCCGCTACCACACAGAGACACGTTGGTACACCTAACATGTTGATATACAGGGTGGAAGTGGACCGCTCCCGAAAACAAAGACAGGTGACCCTACTAGTCCTACTTGTAATGATAGGTTAGAAAAAAAATCGATCAGGATGAAAAAAAAAATTTTTTTCTCAAATATTTTTAAGCTTTTTCTCACATTCCATCGTATTAGGTCAGTGCCATGTAACGATAACTCGATAAAAAATACGTAACTAATACTCAGATGAGAAAAGACGCAATCTATTCAAAACTCACGATCATATGTTCAAGAGTTCAACGACTTCGCGTGGCGAAAAAAAAATTTTTTTTTCATCCGAATCGATCTTTTTTCTAGCCTTTCATTACAAGTAGGACTAGTAGGTTTACCTGTCTTTGTTTTCGGGAGCGGTCCCCTTACACCCTGTATAAAATATGTACAAATAAACGGTATGTCCTATATCCGACGCGCAGCGATCGCACTTCCGCTAATATTATGACAAACTTTTGCAATATTTGTATACAAATAAAACCAAGCTTTGATTGTTACCCACATTCGTTATTCACTCTTGCGTGCTGTGGTCATACCGAACACATTGTTGTGTTATCGTATAGGGTGATATAGTGGGGGATGTGGGGATGGTGGAGTTATGAGGTAGAGGGGGACAACTAATTGTTTTTGTATGTTATTCCGACCGAAACATATTACAAAACTTTTTCATTTCATAAAACATATGATTTTTTTTTTTTAATGTTTACAAGATTTCGCCAAAAACTAGTTATAAATATCTTCACGTTTTTAGTCTTTCAGGTTAGTCATTGTCTAAGTCAAATTGTCGCCATCAACAGTGCTATGGCCACACTGTTAATGGTATCTTGTTGACATTTTGATGGAAAACGAAAACGTTGTAAAACACTTTTATATGATATTCACGACATCCCAGTAGTTCCGCGCATCACATTACATAAAATGGCATCAAAATTATCTAATATAACACGTTAAAACACTAATATATCGAATATAATACAAGAGCACCACATGACGTTTTCAAATTCCTGTCAAAAGTATTTTTTTTTTGTTATAGGTCCACACTGTTGACAGTTCACTGTGTCAGCTACTTATGCGAGCCATTGTTGCCAGTGCAAAGTTATAATTATCTTCACGTTCTTAGTCTCTTCAGGTTAGTCATGTCCGTCAGTAAGTGAAATTGTCACCATCAACAGTGCTATGGCCACATTGTTAATGGTATCTTGTGGGAATTTTGATGGAAAACGAAAACGTTGTAAAGCACTTTTATATCATATTCACTACATTCTGTCATATCACATAATATGCCATCAAAATTATATGATACTAGCAGACCCGGCCACCCGTTGCTGTGGCTAAGGTAGCCTCAGTAACACGTGGTGGTTATACTAACAAATTGTAGCTTATATGAAACGTTTTTACGTTTAACATAGCGCGATCTATTAAATACTTACTCAATCCAGTCAACAGATACTGCCATCTGTTAGAATCGTTTGGAGATAACAGATAATTGTGACTATCAATAATAGACAAATAATTTAATATTGCAACTATAAATTGAGATGGAAGCTATCCTATCTTTTAAGTTGGATCAAACTACACATGCTGTGCAAATTTGATTAAAATCGGTTAAGTACTTTAGGAGTCCATCGCGGACAAACAACGTGACGTGCAATTTATATATATTAAGAAGAAGATAAAATAACACGTTAAAACACTAAGATATCGAATATAATACAAGAGTACTACATGACATTTTAGATTCCGGCCAAAAGTCGTAAGTCACGGTTATGCTACTGAACCAAACAAGGCTGTCAGATAAATGCATACATACATACTATCACGCCATGTCCCTTGCAGGTTAGGCAGAGAGAACAGAGTGCCAGAGAACTCTATCCTTGCATACTTCACTTGCTTCCTCAACATTCATAATTCTCTTCATACACGCTCGCCGGTTTCGGAGACTCTTGACTCCACCTTCCTTCAGTACATGACCGATCTGGTCTAGGTAGGTTAGTCTCAGTCTCCCCCGGTACCTACATCCTTTCACTTTCGCATTGTATATCTTCTTAACCAGACGTTCGTTCGGCATTATTTCCACATGTCCGAACCCTCGGAGAATTCCCTTTCGCATCTTTACACCAATACTCTTTTTCATACCTACTCGCTTTATTACGTCGTCGTTACGAATGCGATCGATCAGCCTAACTCCACAGATTTTCCGTAGAGATCGCATTTCGACCGCATTAATTTTACTTTCATACTCTTTTCTGCATACCCAACTCTCGCTTCCATACAGTAATGTTGGGACAAGCAAGCAAGACAACAAACAAGACATTATGTATTGCTACACGTGCCTTCTGGCTGAGGTGGTGGCTACCGAGAAGTTGCCCCAACGCTCCGTTCACTCTATTTCCCGCATTCACTCTTCGCTCTATATCAGTGGTGTACCTTCCATCTCGGCTAAATCCACATCCAAGATATACAAATTCATCCACTTGCTCCAGTACATCATTACCTATTGTTACTCTTACATCTGTTCAGGCTTCATCAGATAAATGAGTCACGAAATATTCATAAAAGTAACCTAACGATGATAAGGTTAAGTTTTTTCTTAAATTAATATCCCCCGGGCGGGCCGGGCGTTAAAAAACCTCTACAAAAATAATGTCCACACAAAGCAACAAACCGCCGTCGCCAAAGTTGGGATTGTTTCAATATGAAAGGGTTTTGTACCGCACGCCAATTTCAAACTCGATTTAACTACAGCACAGAGTAATGGCGGACAGAGGTTGCACGTTCTATATATTGTTCTTATTCTTTTCAGCCTACATAAATCCTGGGCAATTTCGGCGGGCATATGAAAGCATCATGTGGTTTTAAACTATATTTCAATATTTTAGTATTTTAACGTGTTATATTAAATAATTTTGATGGCATTTTATGTAATGTGATGCGGAGGAAGTACTGGGGTGTAAAGAATATGATATAATAGTGCTTTATGTGTACATATGTTTTCATGTTCCAACAACTTTCCAACAAGATATTATTGGCAGTATGGCTATGGTAATGTTGAAGGCGACGATTTGACTTACTAACGGATGATGACTTCAAATGAAGTGATATTTATAAATAAACGTTGGTATAAAGGTCTTATTAATATATTTTCCCTGTGGTGATGAAGTAAGAATAAAATTCACCAGCCCTATCTTATTCGTAGTTGATTGACGACTAAGGGATAAAGTAAGCATATATGCAAGTGTAACATCTATACAAGCGAAGCAAAACTCGAAATATAACCCTATACCAACACGTCTGACCAGCGTGGTGTAGTAGGTCAATTTCCCTCCTAGTGTGGAGGAGGCTCGAACCCAGCTGTGGGACATATATGAGCAGAGATCATAATGATGAATGTTCCTTAAAAATATGTCCTATTGCCAACACAATGTAGCGACAACGAATATTATCAATACTTACATTGCTCGGGGGTGTCGTAAAAGACGACTAAGAGACATGTGTATGACTGTATGACTATAACATAGACGTCGGTCTAATCGTGCGAGGAGGGACCGACGTCCCCTCCTTGGGGGCGTCGCTCAAGGAGAGTGTACCCCTCTGGGGTATGCCGTGGGGCCGGCTACTGACGACAAGTTCACGCTGCTCCGGTGGCCGGTCCAACGACGAAGGCGAGGTTCACGGGTGGGTTACGGGTATGCGTGCTTACGCCCCTCTGTCGCCCCGGACGGAGTGGTGCGAGGAGTGCACCGACCGTAACCCAGTCCAAAAATAAAAAAAAAGACGTGGGACTAATTCATCTGGTCAACAATTACATTCACAAGTAGTGTTGACGTCAGAACTATTGCTTAAACTTTTTGCAATAAGAAGAATATATATTGCGTCGACCCACGACTAATTGGGATAAGGGCATGATAATAATTCTACTGCCAGCAAGTAGTCTCCAGTCGTCCCGTTTTCCATGAGGGCAATCAGCCTAATACTAGACATGTGTAAGTAATGCGAGTGATGTATCACACGTAATATTACCCGACCGTGTACTGACTCATTACACATTACGCGACTAAACATCACATCACACATCACATCAAACATGACGCGAACACCCGTACACTGTTCTGCATTTCTGCAATGTTCGATGTCTGGCAATTCAATTTTTATTTTGAGCTTTATTTTCAGAACCTTAAGGCTTATATTTCTTGCACCGCCCGCAGTATGTATAGAGTGCTATCGCATTACGCATCACACATGACATGAAATGTGATGTGTGATGTTTGAAGTGATGGTTAAATGTAATATTACTCGGCACGAAATGTCATCCCATATCACATCACTTCGCGAAGTACTGTTTCGCGCATGTCTACCTAATACTCAACGTTGTTCCTAAATGGGTTGGTTAGTATAGTATTTCATTTTGAGTTTTCATTCTTACGCAGTAATGTACTATATTATTATAACTCAGATCAATCGATTTTTAGAGTATCCATGAGACAAACTTAAAATCATTTATTATGTATAAACCCTGCGAGGGCATTTACTAATATAACAAATTCAAATTCAAATTCAATTTTTTTATCATAATATAACATTTTAAAACAATCCATTAAACTACCACCATATCGGCACCACTACTGAGAAGTTCCGGCAAGAAATCAGCGGGTTTGTCTATTATTATTATATCTTTACTGTCTTTTTAATAAAAAAAATAGTACTTAGTGAGAATTAAGTCCACTGTCATGCTCGTTGAAATCCGATATGTAATTCAAATACAATGTAAAAGATTATGACTAGACCAGATCCTAAAAGATAGATTAATAATAATTCCATTCTTATTATGCGACCATACAGATATACTCTCTGAGTGCTATGTAGTAGCGGCTACGAATACTATCAACCCTTACTTTGCTCGTGGATGTCGTAATAGACGACTAAGAGCCTTATACCGACCTGGGCCAACTCCATCTGATGCCGTTTGGTCAACAATTACTATGAGGGTTGACGTCTGGAACGCGGCCGGTCATAGAAATAATAAGCCAATAACTTTTACAATATGTACCTACTATGAAAGAAGAGTACATATTGTGTCGACCCCAAGTAATTGGGATAAGAGTAGGAAAATGATGATAACTGATAAAACTCTCTCAATTGTAATTTTTTCTTTTTAACTCGAAATTCCTAACGATGATTCGATAATTGACAATTTTAAACGCAAGTCGATTTCAAGTACAATGCGATATTATTTACTAAAGATGCAGTTTCTTTTTTAAAGATATCCACCCCGCACTAAGGAAATAATCCTTGTATTACGAGGGACTTTACAAACATGTAATTAACGCAGACAAATGAGATTCAGACTCGGAACAACACTTTGTGAATCAGACAAAGTTTTGTCCTGGGTAGGAATCGAACCAATCGCACTGGCACGGAAGGTCGGTATCTTAACCACTACGCCTTCTATGCAGTCGAAATCATTGAAAGTGTGCAGTTAAACTAGATTCTGTATGAAACTGATACAGTTTCCAAGATACGTGCAGTTTACTAGACAATCCTTGTAGCAATTCGAGGGTAGTGTCGCGTTTAATTAAACCTTAAAATTGACATATAGGCCGTTTTAGACGACTCTGTCGTATCTGTGGCGCTGTACATCTATATATATATAATTCTTATGTACGTGTGTATGTCACTGAACTTCTCCTAAACGGCTGAACGGATTTTGTTGAAATTTTGTGTGTGTTCAAGTGGATTCGAGAATGGTTTAGATTTGCAATTGGACCCGGTAGGTAGCGCTGCGATCGAGTTGTGGGCATTTTTACTTTTCCTACATTGACTGTTAGGCGGAACAAAATTTGCGGGGTACGCTAGTAGGTACTTATATATATATATATATTAAAGTTGTGTAGCTCCTGAGTGAGTGATATAAAAGAGCTATATCACTCCCATAGACACAATCTATCACTCACTCACTTTACCGCCGAATATATCACTAGCTCAGTAGCTCAGTTCTAGCTCATCGCTCACTTCGCATCGCAGAATGTTTCACCTCTCACATAATGAGCGAGATAGGTGCGTTGCGTGGCCGGCCGACGAGAATGATATTTCACGCTGTTTTCATATCGATGTAATTAAGTTGTCAAAAGAGAATACACTCTATTTCCTTAGCTATAAAGTTTAATAATTAATATTTATTATTAGAAAATAGATTTTAGAAAATAGATGAATTTGACAAAATCTTCTAAAAAATATAATTATCTGAAAAGTAAATTCGAAACATTATCAAGCTAATGCGAAAAATGAGTTATAGATTTGTTTGAGCGATAGATTTAAAGTGAGCGATAGATTTAAAGTGAGTGATAGATTTAAAGTGAGTGATAGATTTAAAGTGAACGATCTTTGAAAGTGAGCTAGAGGAGTGATTTAATAATGTGGTTGACTGCTGAGCTAAGTGAGCTAAATGAGCTAAATGAGTGATATGTATCTTTACACTCAAAAGATATGTATCACTCTTTTCAGCGCGGTGATCTATATTGCGCATGACTATTAAATATATTTTATCCAGATGTATAAAGCTAACTCCAAATTGACAAAATTTTTGGGCAGTCTCTGATTTCAAACACTAATCTATATCAACGAGCAGTATAAAAGAGACGTTTTAATTTTTTTCCAAATTTTTCTCCTTCATGTCGGGGTACAATGACCCCTGTGCTCCTGGCGTATTATGCCAGACACGAGTACCTATTGTAACAGCAGACTGTAACATTTTGTACTTTAACGTGTACCTACATACGAATATCGAGCAGTTTCAACTTCAATAATATTGAATCAAATGGTAGCTTATGATAGTACAGCTTGATCTCATCTCCAGAATCTATTTATAAATAAGACTATACAATACACTACGTGACTAAATTATTGTGTCATCAACGATCATCTCAGCTCATATATGCCCACTGTTGTGTTCGTGCCTCCTCCATAATGGGAGGGTAATTGACCTACTATATTAGGCTGGTCAGTCGTGTTTGTATAGAGTTTTGTTACGAGTTTTCCCTCTCTCGCATATATGTTATATGTGTTTTATATCCCTTAGTCGTCTTGTACGATCACCCACAGTTAAGATAGGGGGTGGTGAATTGTATTCTTACTCCGTCAACACACGGAAAATTAGCGTATGGTCTTCAAAAATACTATGATTCTCTAAAGTTAAGTTTTCGCCACATACTAAAGATGGTCACCAATAAAAAAGATTTTTTTTTTTTAAATATTAACACAAATAATCCTTTTATTGTGGGGGACTTTACAAACTAATATTTAATGGACATAAACTACACTCGGATTTAGGATAACAACTGGTGGATCGCACAAAGTTTTGTTCAGCCTAAGAATCGAACTCACAATACTGGCACGGTAATACGGTATCTTAACCACTACACTATCTGCGCAGTCTTGTCTTTACTTTTGTGGTGAACAGTTAGGAACGAGTATACTATCACACCTTAAATTCGTGAGGGTCAATAGGAGAATAAGGCAGCGGCATTCGTGTAGGCAACATATAACACCAATTATAATCGCCAAATCGACTGTCAATCGCAGCGATTATGGTATTACCCTTTTTATCATCATCATTCTCTTACTCTTATCCCAATTACTTGGGGTCGATACAATATGTACTCTTCTTGTCATAGTCCATATTGTAAAAGTTATTGACAAGTTTTATGACCGGCCGCCTGTCAGACGTCAACCCTCCTTGGGAATGTAATTGTTGACCAAACAGCATCAGATGGAGCTGGCTCAGGTCGTTATAAGGCTCTTGGTCGTCTATTACGATATCCACGAGCAAAGTGAGGGTTGGTAGTATTCGTAGCCGCTACCACACAGCTATTACCCTTTTTATATGAACCGATATTTGTCAAAATTCTCATCGCATTTGAGTTAACGAGATTTTTAGTCGATATCAGACGTTATTAGTTTTTTTTTTTTTTTATTGCTTATGGCAGCAAACGAGCAGACAGCACACCTGATGGTAAGCGTCACTGCCGCCCATGGACCTTTGCCAATGGTATAGCTAGGCCGCTGCCTACCAATACAACCCTGAACCCACCCCAGTTAGGCTTCCGGCTCTCTCGCTCACCGAACGAAGCGCAATAGCAAATTGCTATTACTCAGACGTCGATCTTCTGCTCAGTGTGGTACTACCCCGGACGGACCGGCCCGCGGCTGTAGACAGAGAACTGTCCACAGCGTGGTCCTGCCGCAATAATATTATATTAGTGCCGCTGTGTGGTGTGGTGGCTACGAATAGTCTTACTTTGCTTGTGAATGTCGTAAAAGGCAAATGAGAGCTTTATATGGAACTCAACCAACTTCAATTGATGCCGTCTGATCAACAATTACAACCCAAGTAGGGTTGACGTCGCAGGCGGCTAGTCATAAAACTGTTGATAATAACTTTTACAATATACAGTGAAGAAAAACTCGAAATAAAACACTATTCTATTCCGTCTGAGCAGTGTCATATAGTAGGTTAATTTCCAACCCATTGTGGAGGAGGCTCGAAACTAGTGAATCGTATATGAGCAATGGTCAAACTACAAGCAGTCTAGTTAGACTGTCTCGCGGTAGTATGATTTTGGCTGCTAACAAGATTGAATTTCATCATCACCGTCATCTCAGCTCATATATATCCCACTGTTGGGCTTGAGCCTCCTCCGCAATGGGAGGGCAATTGACCTAATATACCACGCTGGTCAGACGTGTTGGTATAGGATTTTGTTTCGAGTTTTCCTTCTCTTGCATAGATGATATACGAGTTTTTAGTCTTAGTCGTCTCTTACCATCACCCACGGGTAAGATAGAGGGTGGTGAATTGTATTCTCACTCCGTAACCACACGGAAAGATTGAATTTACATACTAAGAACTGAGTATTATTTTATTCTAAAAATATAAAGATATGCGTGGATAACTTGATAGATGGTATACAGCAGTGCAAAGAAATAACCAAAAATATCACTATTTTACTTATCCCATAAGGAATAAAAGGTTGAGGTAGAGCAGTATATGTCGGGCCATCCTATACCGATAAACGCGAATGCAATATCCACTCAGGATAATTCTTTATATAAACCACAAACAAAAGCATATTTTTTTTTGTTATTTAACAAAATTGTAAATTTAAAAAGTGCCCCGCGAAACAATTACAAAATGTATTCTACTTATCTTTAAATTAAAAATCTCATAACACAAAAACAAGCTTGATAATAAACAAATCAAATACTATCTATAGTCATTCAAATATTGCTACTTCAATTTCATACTCGGTCCATTAAAAAAAAAAAACTCAAACCATTCGCGCGGGAATAGGTGACGGGGACTCAATTTTGCGTTATCGATCTAAAACGGTAAACGCGCACAACACAACACTTGGAATATGAAAAAAAAAAACACCCAACAATAAACACTAACGACATTGTAATAGAGTACATTTCACATTACAACATAGCCACACTTGTTACCGTGTCAAATTGCGCCTCATAAAAGCTTACATCCAATATCTTCAAAGGAATTGAAGCTTTATGTTGTATTTATTATTATTGTGCATTTTACCTGCCAACCGATATAAGACCTTTTCAAATTGCCTTGCGATCCCTAATTTGGTTGGACGTGAAATTGGTGTATTTAAAGTTCAATTTTAAACTGCCCATTACACCACTCGGGCCGTTTTGATTTTAGATAAGTTCGAATTCCCCTTCAGTTGGCATTGTAAACAAAACGCCTATTATAATGGGACACCGTAGTGTTGTGGCGTTATCGATAAATTGAGATTGTGCGATACTGTTGTCCGATTGATATGTGACGTCACTTCCTAATTGTTGTTTTTATATATTAGGGAAATGTAACACTTTTCTATACCTAAACCATTAGATAATTGAATTACACGAAATACAATTAAATAAATCATATAGTCGACCTATTTTTTTTTTTACTGAATATATAACTTTTATTTTTTACTGAATATATTTATAGAATCAAGATAAAACGTTGTCTATCATTAGAAAAGACATATTAAGGTTATTCGATTAGCGTTATTGGGTTATAAATAAATTTGGTTAAAAAATAACAGGTCATTCAGTCTTAAAGTGAACTAGACAAATGAGTCCTTGACAGTGTGCTTGGTTATTTATACAATACTTGGTGGGAATTGTTTCATCTACATAGTAAATTTGTGAAATAGCATCAGACCCAATGTGGTATAATATTTTAGAAAAAACACTAACTTACAGAACAATTGTAACGTGTTTTAACTTTGCTCATACTTTAGGATAATATTATGAGCCTGGAGTTATCATTCGTAATAAGCTGTGTGGTAGCGGCTTCGAATACTACCAACCCTTACTTTGCTTGTGGATGTCGTAAAAGACGACTAAGAGCCTTATAACGACCAGAGTCAACTGTATCTGAAGCCGTTTGGTCAACAATTACATTCCCAAAGAGGGTGGACGTCTGGCAGGCGGGCGGTCATAAAACTATTGACAATAACTTCTACAATATGTACTATGAATGAAGAGTACATATTGTATCGACCCCAAGTAATTGGGATAAGAGTAAGTAAATGATGATATGAGTTATTATTCGTAATATAAAGATTATTTACTTAATGCAAGGTGTTCATCATCATCATCATCATCACAGCCCATAAATGTCTCACTGTTGGGCTCGGGCCTCCTCCGTAATGGGAGGGAAATTAACCCACTATACCGCGCTGGTCAGACGTAATGCAAGGTGTTATCATAAAAAAAAATAAAGAATAAAGTTTTAACTTCTTTTTTTGTTACGTAATTTTTCTTTAGCTAAAAATAATATTTTATAAAATTTTAAAGTATAATTATAGAAAAATCTAATTCAAAATCATCGACTCCATGATACTATTTAAATATAATAGATGTGAATGAAGAAGTAGTGACAAAGATCAAAAAGGGTATGCTGAGGTGGTTTGGACATTTAGAAAGAATGAGCGACGGGAGGTTGACGAAGCAAATATATAAAGCAAGCGTGAATGGGACGAATACAAGGGGAAGACCACGTCATATTTTTCTGCACCAAGTTGGAGATGTGTTGACGAGAGGTCTTATTAAGAGTATGCGTAATCGTAGAGCATGCATGAAGACTATTATGAGTGTGAATGAAGCGATGGAAGTATGCAAGGATCGTGGTTTGTGGCAATTCGTAGTCTCTGCCTACCCCTCGGGGAAACAGGCGTGAAGCTATGTATGTATGCAGTAATAATAACTTTATTTAGTTCCACAACAAGTGCATACAGTAATTTCATCTTAGTTATCATTAATTTCATCTTAGTTATTACATTGTAATAATTTAGGATGTACCTAATTAAGATGGAGTAGACGACTAGTATAAAGTATGTGACATTCGGTTAAATTTGCAAAAGAAATGACTTTCGAGCCATCTACGTACTAAATACACATAACGTAATTTTGATATGAACGTAAATTGAATATTGTTATTCTTTCATATCCAAATCAAACAAAATCTCACTCGTAACTTTGCCAAGTCAAATACACATTACAAGTAATAATTAAAGATAAACTTTTTTATTATTGTAGGCAAGAAGAAAGTGTGTCAAAATACAGAGTTTTCCTTAACTTGGCGAATTATTGTTTTGCTAACTCCGAGCAAATATGGAACAAGAAACACGTAGAGTGTAACAAGATTTGGTATTAGATGTTTTTACGATGGAAATAAACTTTATTTGCAACCAGAATTAATTAAAAATGTTTGTTTTTTTTTTGTTTCATTCAATGAAAGTTTTAAATCATTTTTAATTTCGACTTCAAAATTTCCTAATTTCCTGGAAAACTTTCTCAATAATATTAAGATGCAGTAATGGCAAAACTAGATTAAAATCACTAAATAATAATGCAAGCAAGTAGAACAATATAAATAATAAATTTATAAAAAAATATTATCGAAGCAGGACTTCGTCCAAATCTAGCAGTAATCACAGAATACACTTGTTGTATTTAGAAAAACCTTGAGTTGGGAGAACCGAACACTGAAATATAAAAATCTACTTACAAAAGCAGAGAGAGACGTAACAATAAATATTAACATTATAATTGTGAAAGTTTGTGAAGATGACTCAAACGTATAAACCGTTGAACAGATTTGAATGAAAATTGGCTCATAGATAGACCGTTTTCTGGATTATCACATAGGATAAGACTTTTTATCCTGATAATGTGTTACTTTGAGATAATAATATAACATTGGAAAAGTATATATTACTAACTTCGCCTACGTAGAAGGTAAGTGTAAATTGTCATACATAGCGAGTAAGAACAAAATCTATTTATCACAGTACCTAATTATTATAACCCTGTCGTAAAGCCTTAGTAATACAGTCTGTTGCCATCGTTTCCTTAGCTGTGAAAGTTGTAAATATTATCTGAGGCATTATGAGGAGAAGGGCAAGTGGCACTCTGTTTGGAGACTTAAAACAATACTGTAATCAAGACTTCTTTTGATAGGCTATCGTTTGAACACACCCAGTAGTAGTCCCATAATCTACTGTATTACTTGACCATCGCCATTGGGACTGATCGACAGTAGCGAATTCTTGACTTTAGTAAACACATCATCCTTTTTAGGCAAGTTATGATGTGGACACACCACGTCCGATCGTCTGTGACGTTGGAAGGACGCTGTGCTGCTTTATAACAGACACTACTCCCTCTCCACGCCAATGGGCCGACCACTAATACCGATTCATTATCACACCACCATTCAATAGTAAACGTCTCGTTTGACTAATGGTCAAGATGGAAATTTTGAATTTTCATTGCGGCTAAATATAGACCTATACGAAGAACAAAGTTAAATCTGATTAAGATAACAGATCGTTTTTATTCTATTTATAAAGCTAAACTGATCTATATATTATAAGAGGAATTAATATTAGGAACTGTTTCAAATCTATACAAAATGAACACACATAAAAAAAACATACAATGAAACATAGAACCTCCTCCTTTTTTGAAGTCGGTTAACAATTAAGAAAAAAATATATTGCTGATTCTATGTTGAAAATTTTTTTAAATAGCGCTTCACTAATGATTATGCCGATGTAATTTTATTCTACAGATAGGTCGATACAATTCATAAGAGTGAGCGTCGTTAAATCGATAATAAATTCATCGATTAGTGTCACATCACTGTATCAAAATTGCGTAATCCTAACCGTTAGGTTATTGATGTATGAATATGAATTACATTACTGGTATTTGTCATACAACCATACAACCGTAATATGCAACGTGAACGCAATCGATTTGTGGGTGAACAATTATAAAAATATCCTCGATAGGATTTATAACATACATACATACATATCATCACGCCATATCCCTTACAGGGTAGGCAGAGAGAACAGAGTGCCAGAGAACTCTATCCTTGCATACTTCACTCGCTTCATCAACATTCATAATTCTCTTCATACACGCTCGCCGGTTTCGGAGACTCTTGACTCCATCTTCCTTCAGTACATGACCGATCTGGTCTAGGTAAGTGAGTCTCGGTCTCCCCCGATACCTCCTTCTCCTTCCATCCTTCCACTTTCGCTAAGATCCTTCCACTTTCGCTAAGATTTATTATTTATACTTATTTTTAGGAATGCGATAAATTTATAAAAAACCCATTACGAAGCGAAAAATGATGCCACAAGTGGGATTCGAACCCACACCTATTGGAAATCCGTCCCAATCGTGCTGCCACTTACACCAACGTGAACTATTGTAGGACATTCAAATCTCGCTTCGAATAAATCTCGATAGCGAGATTTGAATGTTCACGTTGGTGTAAGTGGCAGCACGATTGGGACGGATTTCCAATAGGCGTGGGTTCGAATTCCACTTGTGACATAATTTTTTGCTTCGTAATCGGGTTTTTATAAATAATTAAGCATATTATATGCTAAATTTCAGTAAGGTGCTTTTTTATTTTTTAAATAGATGGTTTTTCGTGGTGACAAAGTATATAGGTATGCATTTCATCAACCCCTATCAATAGGAAATAATATAAAAAGTATAAATGAAAACATATACTAAAGCATCTGACAATGGTGGTATATTAGGTCAATTTCCCTCATATAATGATGGAGGTTCGATCTCAGCAGTGGGACATATAATAACTCAGATAAAATGAATAAAAAAGCAATTTTTGATTGGCTATCGTTTGACCATATAATCATGGATTCATAATTTACCGAATTAACTGTTGTTTCTAACCAAATTGTCCCATCGGTTATTGTAAAAGAGGGCTAAGGTGCGCTTGTGGATAACTTTAATGCAAAAGGTGACCTTGAAATAAGCTTTATCACCCTGTCCGACCAGCGTGATACCATTTCCTTTTATTTTCCCACTGCTGAAGAGAATCCAGCCTGATTATGGAACTTATACGAGCTGATATGATGATAACATTTTTTTTTTTTGCGGCGGACTATGGATGTAGTCTCGGCCCGCTAAATAGGCCCGGGGCAACGGAAGAGGCGGCACAGGACCCAGTACACCCACCATGCAAAGCTCCTCTCTTCGCGAGCGGGCCACCGGTACCCAGTCTTTGTCTTCGGTGGCCCACCCGGCGGTATATGATGATAACATAGGCATATTTAGAAAGGAATATCTTGTAACTTAAAGCCATTCATAAGAGTATCTACGAAAATAACCAGAAGATCCTACTGAACTAGCAGTTTCACGCAAACTATTCCATTGCTCTCATCTTATGTCTGCCATTACTATATGATTCTGTATTCAAGATACGAGTAGAAATTAATGGACAATCTACGGCTAGCTACGCTCGGTGCCAAATGCCATTGAAACGATTTCCAGTCGAGTCCAGTCATAATGTTGCCAGTGTAATCACATTGACAAATCTGTCAAACAAACTTAAATTATGCAGCCAACGGCCTAACTATACTCCTGGTACGGTGTAAAAGTCTATGGGCAGCAGTAATGTTCCAAGTGTTAACCATTAGGTGTGCTACCTGCTCGTTTGCCAACATACGGATATTTTTTTTACAGGCTTGGCGCATAGCGAACTCATCGTCCTATAGGAATAACAAATTAAAAATACATACATACATATCATCACGCCATATCCCTTGCAGGGTAGGCAGAGAGAGCAGAGTGTCAGAGAACTCTATCTCTGCATACTTCACTCGCTTCATCAACATTCATAATTCTCTTCATACACGCTCGCCGGTTTCGGAGACTCTTGACTCCACCTTCCTTCAATACATGACCGATCTGGTCTAGGTAGGTTAGTCTCGGTCTCCCTCGGTACTTACATCCTTCCACTTTTGCATTGTATATCTTCTTAACCAGACGTTCGTTCGGCATTCTTTCCACATGTCCGAACCATCGGAGCATGCCCTTTCGCATCTTTACACCAATACTCTCTTTCATACCTACTCGCTCTCTTACGTCGTCGTTACGAATGCGGTCGGTCAGCCTAACTCCACAGATTTGCTGCAGAGATCGCATTTCGACCGCATTAATTTTACTTTCATACTCTTTTCTGCATACCCAACTCTCGCTTCCATACAGTAATGTTGGGACAAGCACTGCGTTATGTATTGCTACACGTGCCTTCTGGCTGAGGTGGTGGCTGCCGAGAAGTTGCCCCAACGCTCCGTTCACTCTATTTCCCGCATTCACTCTTCGCTCTATATCAGTGGTGTACCTTCCATCTCGGCTAAATCCACATTCAAGATATACAAATTCATCCACTTGCTCTAGTATATCATTACCTATTGTTACTCTTACATCTGTTCTGGCTTAGTCTCTTAAAAATACATATATGTACAATATATCAACTTATCATTATTTTAAGCCCAACTCTATTAACCCAACTAATACTTTCATCTTTTCAGATGTAGAATTTGCTAATATATTATCATGGACCTTTGCAATACCAAGGGTATATAGCTAGGCCGTTGCCTACTAATACAAACCCCGAACCCACCCAGTTGGGCTTCCGATGGTTCCCAGTTTTTGGTGAGCCAGAGAGCACAACAGCAAATTGCCATTACTCAGACGTTGATCTTCTGCGAGAGTGTGGTACTATCCCAGACAGACCAGCCCGCAGCTGTAGACAGAGACAGTCAACAGCGTGGTCCTACCACTAATGAATCGTTTCGATACATGACTATAACTTTCATTTCGAACACATTCTAACAGAACATATAAAAAGAATTAAAAGAAGTGCTTGTAAATACTAATTAGATTTTTTACTTTCTTATTTTTTGATATATAATTTTTCTTGAATTGTAAAAAAAACAAATAACGATATTTTCTTTGTTTTTTATTAACCAAACAAAAAATGTATTTAAACGATCGCACTTTTTTTTTAAAATTTATATCAAGCACCCACTTAACATCGTCCCGTTACAAATTAAATAAACAAGGCGGGTGCGGTTTCAATTTCCATTTACACCCATTTTTTTTTTAATCTCGTAACCCTATCCATCAATTGTTGCCAGTTCTACGAACGAGTTGAAAAAAGAAATACTCGCCGAGTGTAAATTTTGATACCTACATTGTTAGAATAATTAGTCTGTGATAGATGACATATTGTTTATATATGTCACCGCGCTTTCTTTTCCTATAGGAGAAGGTTTTTTGGCGGGAATATAAAAATGTTTTTTTTTATTAATTTTATTCAATATTTTAATAGTTTATAATGTAATATTGAATAATTTTGGTGGTATTTTATGTGTAATGTACATACATATCATCACGCCATATCCCTTGCAGGGTAGGCAGAGAGAACAGAGTGCCAGAGAACTTTATCTTTGCATACTTCACTCGCTTCCTCAACATTCATAATTCTCTTCATACACGCTCGCCGGTTTCGGAGACTCTTGACTCCACCTTCCTTCAGTACATGACCGATCTGGTCTAGGTAGGTTAGTCTCGGCCTCCCCCGGTACCTACATCCTTCCACTTTCGCATTGTATATCTTCTTAACCAGACGTTCGTTCGGCATTCTTTCCACATGTCCGAACCATCGGAGCATTCCCTTTCGCATCTTTACACCAATACTCTCTTTCATACCTACTCGCTCTCTTACGTCGTCGTTACGAATGCGGTCGGTCAGCCTAACTCCACAGATTTTCCGCAGAGATCGCATTTCGACCGCATTAATTTTACTTTCATACTCTTTTCTGCATACCCAACTCTCGCTTCCATACAGTAATGTTGAGACAAGTACTGCGTTATGTATTGCTACACGTGTCTTCTGGCTGAGGTGGTGGCTACCGAGAAGTTGCCCCAACGCTCCGTTCACTCTATTTCCCGCATTCACTCTTCGCTCTATATCAGTGGTGTACCTTCCATCTCGGCTAAATCCACATCCAAGATATACAAATTCATCCACTTGCTCCAGTACATCATTACCTATTGTTACTCTTACATCTGTTCTGGTAATGTAACACAGAGAAAGGGCTAAGGTGTAGTGAAATATGATATAATAATTGTTTTAAGTGCATTATCATGTTCAGCCAAAATTCCAAGAGGAACAAATTTGGTAGTGAGCATCCAATTAATGGTAATCCACTTGACTTAACGAGAGACTGTTATTATGAATAACCTACTTGATAAATTAAGTGGAATATTATGCTATAAGTTATAAAGAAAATTGTATAAGACTTGGTCATAAGCAGATTATTAAACTAACAATGTATATGATTGCATGACTTCATAGCCTGTGGTCATAAATAAATATTTTAGGTACAGTAGCCGTCACGTGTATTACGCAGTCGCCGTTGGTATAACAACTGCTAAGATAACATAAATTATAATTGACTATTAGCTCAGCAATTACACTTTTAACGTTTATCTCTTACAGCGTTCTGACGCTGATCCTAACTGTCGTCTGATACTCTTGTATTATTTGTATTGTCTTAATTGTACAGTGTAGCGTGTTTTGCCTAACGATTTTTGTATTAATTTATCCAAGCTATATATTTCAAATTTATAGATTATGGTGTGGTCATGCTCACTGAAAAGGTCTCTGCTTGCGGTAGCTACGTGGAGCGAGTCTCTCCCTTCCCTCCAATATGGTTGAGGGGCGTGATGGTTGCTCTAATAGTTAACTCGTGATCGGGTGCCACTTGTGGGATCTGGTCCAGCCATTTATTTGTGTCTTTTTTGTTTTATAAATATTCTTAGTTTAATTTTGTATTATATACAAAATTTTAAGAAATGATTCATTACTCGAAGGGCATGTCACTGGAGCTAACATAAATTAAACTTGTAGCCAATCACTTTCGTGAAAATATATAATTAAAAAAAAAAATGACGCGCCCACTGAGTTTCTTGCCGGATCTTCTCAGTATGTGGCTGCTTATCGATCCGGTGGTAGATTAATTAAATTAAATTTAAAAAAAAACAATAATGTAAAACTGACAATATGTAAGTGCCCCTTTGGGGCCTATGCATAATAAATGATTTGATTTGAGCTATTATTTAAGGATTATCCGTCTGGTGACAGAGTAAGAATACAATTCATCACCTACTATCTTGCCGATCGTAAGAAACAACTAAGAGATATAAAACGTATATAACATTTATGCAAGAGATGGAAAACTCGAAACAAAACCGTATATGAAAACGTCTGACCAAGCATGGTATAGTAGGTCAATTTCCCTCCCATTATGAAGGAAGCTCGAGTCTAACAATAGGACATATATTCATCATCATCTCAGCTCATATATGTCCCACTATTGGGCTCGAGCCTCCTCCATAATTTGAGGGATATTGACCTACTATACCACGCTGGTCAGACGTGTTGGTATAGGGTTTTGTTTCGAGTTTTCCTTCTCTCGCATAGATGTTATATGCATTTTATATCCCTTAGTCGTCTCGTACGATCACCCACGGGTAAGATATGGGGTGGTGAATAGTATTCGTACTCCGTCACCACACGGAAAGGACATATATTATTAACGTTTATATTTGAGATGAAAGTAGATTTTCAAATAAAATTCAATTCCAGCCCTGCTTGCAATTGATATCATTATCATCATTCTCTTAACTTATCCCAATTACTTGCCCCTGTATTGAGGGGGACTTTACAAATATACTCGTATAATTAACACAGAAAAATTACACCGAAACACGAAAAAATACTTTTTATGGATCGCACACAGTATTGTCCTGCGTGGGAATCGAACCGGCGGCACTGGCATAGAAGGTTGGTACTTTAACCACAACGCCATCCTGTGCAAACAATTACATATTTATAAATACCTCCGCAATTCAAAGTTCAATTCCTTAATAAAATGTATTGATTAAAAAAAAAAAATGCAATATCATCATCATCATCACCATATATATTCCACAGCTGATCTTGCAGCTGAGCCTTCACAGCTGAGCCTCCTTCACAATAAGAGGGAAATGGACCAGTACGTACCTACTTACTACTTTATTTCACCAGCGTGGTATAGTAATACCACGCTGGTGAAATGAAGTGGTTGGTCAGATTCATAGATCTACTATACCACGTTGGTCAGACGAATTGGTATTGGATTCTTATTTCGAGTTATCATATCGTTTAATCATCTTTCACGACACTCAAGACCCAAGTAATGGTGAATTCTTACACCGTCACCGTACAATAAATACACCATTCTCATTATAACCGACATAACCAAATTATCAATTATTCAATTCAACCATCAAACACCAGTACCAAAATTACGAACAAAATGTAATAATGTTTATTGTAAATATAATTGCTTATGATATATTGACGACGAAACCCCCTTTCCACTAGTTTCCAATCCGCATAATGCACGCGTATAGGGTTACCGGGCTTAAAAATAGGGGGACATCAAGTAAGATGAAACCACTTGTTAAGTGTATTGTAAAAGCGAAACCGGTATGTTGTATGCATAGTTAAATATGTATAAAGGGTATCCCCATGGCCGTATTACGTGGAAGGAAAATTCTGCGATTATAAACGGTTAGTTCCTTTTTTGTTTGAAGACGAAATCCAAAGGAATTAATTAAGCCATGTGTTGTGGGGGAATTATCCGTGTGGTGATCGATCTCTATGTTCAATCTTACCCATGAGCGATTGTAAAAAACGACTAAATGATATCATCGTCATCATCATCACAGCCCAGATATATCCCACTGTTGGGCTCAGGCCTCCTACGCAATGGGAGGGAAATTAACCTACTATACCGCGCTGGTCAGACGTGTTGGTATAGGGTTTTGTTTCGAATTTTCCTTCTCTTGCCTATGCAATATCTATATATTATATGCGTCTTATATCCCTTAGTCGTCTCGTACGATCACCCACGGGTAAGATATGGGGTGGTGAATTGTATTCTTACTCCGTTACCACACGGAAAATGATATATAAAATATATATATCATCTATGTACGAGAAGAAAAAATCGAAATAAAACTCTATACCAACACGTCTGACCAGCGTGATATATAGTAGGTCAATTTCCCTTCATTATGGAGGAGACTCGAGCCTAACAGTGCGTCTTATATGAGCTGAGATGATGATCACACTGGGGAATTTATAAAATTTAATTTAACATATTATAATTTACTAAATTGTACTGTGTGGTAGCGGCTACGTATACTATCAACCCTTGCTGGTGGATGTCGCAAAAGACGTTTAAAAGCTTTATATCGACCTGGACCAATTCCAACTGATGACGTTTGGTCAACAATTATATTCCCAAGGTGGTTTGACGTGCCACTGAAAACAAAGATCGGATACCAGTGGCCAGCTCGCACGGCGAAGATAGGAATTGCACGGTGGGTCTATGGGGTCACGCGTCGCCTCTTCCATCACCCCGGACCGATTTGGCGGGGCGAGACGATGACGATAAGAGATCCATAGTCCACCGCAAAAAAAAGGTGATTTGACGTCATGCAGACGGCCGGTTATAAAGCTATTGCCAATAACTTTTGCAATATGCACGACGGAAGAGGAGTATTGCGTAGATCTCAAATAATTGAGCAGTAGAGTGATGAATTATTGATCTGGATGAGATTCGAACGCAGTATTGGGACATTAATGAGTAAAGAAGACGGCGAAAAAGAACTATCATCTTAAATGGATACCAAAAACAGTAAGCCTTCGAAAAAACCATTCTTTCATGGAATCTATTAATTCATTATATTTATAGAATATAATTCTATTTATATCTACTTAGGGAATCGTCTAAATAATAAATTAATATAATTTTAGGGCTGTTGGAGCCGTTTCGCTTAGACTGACATGACGGTATCTCGAATAATGCAGATTTAAAAATGCATACCTAAATGAACCAGATTTATTTGATTTTATGGGGTAAAATGGGGCTTACTTTACCGTGATGTGATGACGTATTAAGAATATCCTTTGTTTTCTTTTCTGTAGGAGTTGTAAAGAAAGACCCAGGTATGTAAGTAGGTTTAACGGACCACCGATGAACTCGGCACCAGTGGTCCATCCAAATGGCAATAGACATTTTTTTGGGTCTAATTCCACCACACTTTCCGATTATTGTAACTCCTGTAAGCCAGACTCTCCAATTCTACAATGATCTCCAAAAATGACACCAAGATATAACCCTCAGACAGTCCCGAGATACAGTTTTTATTGTCGTGCGATCCGCAGCAAAATTTAATTTGCAAAGTTAATCAGGTGGAGTGGGAAAAGATTGATTCTATTTCCCTTTTATGCAATCCGGAAGACAGAAAGAGAGAGTACGTGGATAGATTGGTACATTTTAAAGGGTTGCACGCCGTCCTTTCCGGCGCCCCGGGCGATTGCAGCGCGGAACCCCCATCGTCAAGAGCAAATCAAATAATTTCACTGAAAAAAAAGCAAACTATTTTTTTTATATTAACGCTTGAGCAATGGCAGTGTGCTGCTATGCTTCGTTCGGTGAGTGAGAGAGCTGAAAGCCCAAGTTTATGGGTGGGTTTGGGATTTTTATTAGTAGGCAGCGGCCTAGCTGTATCCCTGGTGTTGCAAAGGTCCATTGGGTGGTAGTAGGTAGGTAGTAGTAGTAGTTTATAGATCTTGGTGTGGGCATGCTCACTAAAAAGGTCTCTGCCTGCGGTAGCTACGTGAGCGGGTCTCTCCCTTCCCTCGAATGTGGTTGAGGGGCGTGATGGCTGCTTTAGTAGTTAACTCGTGATCGAGTGCCGCTTGTGGAACCTGGTCCAACCATTTCTGTTCTTTTTTGTTTTGATCTTTTTTGTTTTTTTTTTGTTAATGTTGTATTTAACTTTTAAAAAATAAATCTATACTCGAAGGGCATCGCACTGGAGCTTAAATGGTCTTTTTTTTTTTTTTTTTTTTTTTTTTTTTTTTTTTTTTTTTGGTAGGCTATGGCCCGGTCACACGTCGCCCGTACCGTCCGGGGCGACGGAAGGGCAGCGCGTAACCCCATAACCCACCGTATTCCCTCCCCATCGCCATTGGGCCGGCCACTGGTACCGCTTCCTTGCCTTCCGTGGCCAGCCCGGCGGGTTACCCTTTCGGGTACCATCCCCCGTCAACGCCCCAGCTAACTGCCGGGGCGTCGCCCTCACGCGGTTAGCCTCTCTGCGGGTGAAGGACTATTCCCCGGTCCAGTCACCCGCGGCCTCGGCTAGGGCGGCATTAGGCGCAGATACTCGCGCCTCCGCCGCCCCAGGCGCCGGCGACGGAGCGTCTCACCGAAGAGGATTTCCTCTCGGAGTCGCCCCGCCGCCTCCTTCCGCGAGACAACTGTCTCGCAGAAGGCGGCGACCGCGTCCCAGTTCCTGACGCTGTCGAGCATCGCCTTAGCGATGGTCGGCAGCGCCAGGTCGGCACCGATGATCGCGACGAGTTCACGGCGCTGCTCTGCCCAGGCCACACAGACCTCGAGCGTGTGCTGCGCCGTGTCCTCGTCGCAATCGCAGTGGTGGCAGGACGGTGTACTCTCCCTCCTCACGACCGTGTGCAGGTACTTGCCGAAGCAACCATGCCCCGTCAAGACCTGCACCAGTCGGAAGGAAAGGACCCCGTGCTGTCGACCCAACCACTCCATCAGCACTGGCCGGAAGGCCTCGATGGTCCGAACACCGAACCGAGGCCTTTCCAGCCGGATTGCCCAACGAGCAATAACGTCACGGCGGGCGTCGCCCCGCCAAGCGGCCATCTCACTAAGCGAGACGGTGCCGCCCCCTGCCCGCGTCGCTGACACCCGCCGGTACAGTCCGGCGAGCATCTCCGCCTCCAAGTCCCACGGAGGTGTTCCGGCCAACAGGCATGCTGCCTCCGTCGCCACCGTGCGGTATCCGCGTATGGCCCTGACCGCCATGGCCCGCTGTGGTCGCCATAGTAGAGCCCTAAGTCGGACGGTCAGGGACCCCGCCCACACGGGTGCGCCGTACAGGGCCATCGACCGGACCACCCCCGCGTACAGCAGTCGGCACGTAGCGCTGGGTCCGCCTACATTCGGCATAAGCCAGGATAGGGCGGACGCCGCGCCGACAAGCCGTGGAGCAAGCCGACGGAAATGCTCCCGGAACCACCATCGCCCGTCGAGCACCAGGCCCAAGTACCTCATATGGGCCCGGATGCTGATGGGAACCGAATTGACGGTGATCGAGGCGTCGGTGGGTGGACTGGTGCGGGGCCCATGGAATAATAAGGCCTCCGTCTTATCCAGGGCCACCCTTAGCCCCAGCGCCTCGATCCGCCTGACAATCTCCTCGGTGCCAAGAGTTGCCAGGCGTGCCGCCTCCTCCAGCGTCCCACCCCGGGCTGTGACGAGTGTATCGTCGGCGTAACAGATTACGCCCAGCCCGGGCGGGAGGCTCCCTCTCAACGCCCAGTCGTAGCCGATGCTCCACAAAGTCGGCCCCAAGACCGACCCCTGCGGAACACCGCACGACATGGGCGTTCGCACAACATCCCCTACTCGGTTCTTATAGAGGACGCTGCGCCCCTCCAAATAGTCTGCCACCAGCCGCCTCAGGTATACAGGCACCCCGTGATACCGGAGTGCCTCCCTGATGCAGCTGAATGGCAGCCTATTGAATGCGTTGGCGATGTCTAGAGACACCGCCAACAGCACCCCACCGCCAGTGACAGCCTCCGCGACTACGGCCCTCAGGCGCAGCAAGGCTGCGATCGTCGAACGCCCCTTTCGGAAACCAAATTGGGCGTCCGACAGATCGGGGCCAACCTCGCTAAGGTGCTGGCCGATACGGGCAGCCAGGATCCTCTCCAACAGCTTACCCGTATCGTCCAGCAGCACGATCGGCCTATAGGCCGAGGCCGAGTCCGGAGACCGTCCCGGCTTCGGCAGGAGTACCAGCCTCCCCTCCTTCCAACACCCAGGGAACTGCCCAGACGATAAACACGCGTTGTACAGTCCCCCGAGGCGTGGACCCAGATGCTCGAGGACCAGGGCCAGCACCCGGTCGGGTACCCCGTCTGGCCCAGGAGCGGTGGTCTTGGCACGCATTCGCACCACCGCCGCCCCCATTTCCGTCTCCGTAACGGGCGGAACACTTTCGTAGTCGGCCTCCCGGTCACTATTCGGCAGTGCCATGACCGGGGGCGTGTGTTCCGTCCGACGTGGGAATAGTTCCTCGACAACTCTGGTGAGGAGGCTGGGCTGGAGAGTCTCGGTGAGGGGGGGGCCCCGCGCGCGGAGCTTACTCAGCGCCGCACGATAGGGGCGACCCCAGGGGTCACGCTCGAGACTGTCCAGCATCTCCTGCCGACTAACGTCCTTGGCTTGACGGATGGCCAGCCTGAAGGCAGACCGCGCACTGCGGTAAGCCTCGTACAGCTGGCCCTCCCGCTCAGCGTCGCGGTGACGCCGCCGACTGCGGGTATAAGATCTCCGAGCACGTATGCACGCAGCTCGGAGCTCTGCCAACTCCCGGGACCACCAGGGAACCGCCCTCTTCGGGGGAAGACACCGCACACGGGGCATAGCCGCATCGCAAATCTGCGTTAACGCACAGCGAATGCGGCCAGCCTCGGCGCCCACCCCGTCCACCGAGGGCGGTGAGGGCAGCCACGAATGCACAATGGCTGCCTCCACCAGTAGGTCCCGATCAAGTCGACCCACAGCCCACCGCGGAAAAGCGGGAGCTCCGTCTGCCGTGTGACCCCTGCTGGGCTGGCGGAGGGTCCGGGAGACCTCTATCCGAATGTATCTATGGTCGGATAGGGTCTCAACCTCCTCCTGGACATACCAGCTCCTCACACGTGGTGCGACATCGGGGCTAGCGAACGACAAGTCCACTATCGACCCACCCCGCTGCCGCACGCACGTATGCACTGAACCCCTGTTCAGCAAACAGAGGCCCAGTGACGCCGCCCACTCTTCAACCGCCCGCCCGCGATCGTTCGTCCTGGGGGACCCCCACGCCATAGACTTGGCGTTGAAGTCTCCCATTACGAAGAGCTGGCGCGGTGCCAGTCGCCGTATCGAGGCCTCCAAGTTGGTGAGGGAGGCCCCGAAATCTGCCACACTCCTGTTAGGGGAGAAGTACACGCCGTAAAGCGTTACCTCTCCCCAGTCCGCCGCGACGTATCCATCACCCCTGTCCTTTAGAGACAGAGGCGGGGAAGGCCACGACGTTGAGGCGACGATTGCCACAGAGCCGTCACTGCTACTCAACCAATTAGATCGGTCGGGCACGCAATACGGCTCCGCGGCTACGGCTACACCTATCAACCACTCCGCCATAGCTTGCAGGAAAAGGTCCTGCGCACCGGCGGAGTGGTTGAGGTTGGCTTGCAAGAGGTGGATGGACTCGGTAGCCATTAGTGGGCCGTGTCCATCACCTCCTCCGCGCCGGCGGGCGATTGGGTCGCGCAAGGAGCGGAAGCGGCCGGGGTCGCCGGGCCGCTCCGCCCCTTTGGAGCCGAAGCCGGGGGTCTGCACTGTCCACCCCCCATGCGATGTTTGGAGGGCTTATTGCCCGCCGCACACGCGGGACAGTGGGGTGCGGCAGCACACGATGCCGCCATGTGCCCGGTTTGACCGCAGCGGAAACATAGTCCGCTGCAGTCAAAGCAGTTGGTACACGTTGGCCGGGTATGCCCGACCGCCATGCACCTAAAACACCTCGCAGGCCGGGACTCCAGCAGGGTTACCCGCGCCGAACTCCAGCCTACGAGGATCCTGCCTGAGTCAGCCAATTTCTTGACCGACTCTACCGGACACTGCACCCAGGCAGCACCGACGCCGCCCGGTCCAGGGCGAATGGCGCCAATCCGGACAGTGTCCGAGGCGCATCCGGTTTTCGAGACAATAGCCTCCCTGATGTCCTCCACCGTCACGGAATCGTCCAGACCCGCAATGCGCATCTCTGCGCACTTGACAGGTCTGGCAATTCGAACGCCATCCTCCTGGCCAAACAGCCCCCGCAGCTTCGTGGCCACACTATCGGCCGCCTTAGCACCCTCGGCCCCAGGAAACTCGAGGATTCGAGCCCCTGTCCGGGCCTTGCGGGTCCTAGCTTCGACGCCTCCGATGTCAGAGACGTCTAGCTCCCGCCGGGCGCGACGTAAGACGGCCTCATAGTTGAGGCCCTTCTCAGCCGCCTCAGGCAGCACAGTGATAACCACTGCTGCTGACTTTGGCGACCGGAGCTTCCTGCGCGACCTCTTCCCCCTCTTTTCGGCTCCTGCTTGGGGAGCGGTGGCCTCAGCGGCGCTTTTGACCGCCGCCCTCCGTCTTTGGCCGGGACTTTTCCTGCTTCGCTCAGCCACCTGCCAGCCCTGTTCGAGCATGGCAGCAGCACTGAGCGCAGCAGGCGCAGTCGTGGGCGCGCTAACCGGTACCAGCGACGCAGGTGTGGGCACCGGTTGCGGCGTGGCCTTAGCAGGAGCCGGCGCCGATCTCGGCTTCTTAGCCGAAGCGAGCCCCTTGGACCCAGCCTTGGGCCCAGTCACAGCTGCGGCGAAGCTCACGCGGCCACCCTGGCAGGGTAGCGGGGTGGGTCTCGACGCTATAGTCGGCCGCGTGGTCTTGCTTCCGTCCGCAGCAAGTGGCGGCCGGAGACGTGGCTCCGGAGGCAATCTTGCCTCAAGAACCTCCATGCGCGCATTGACCATGACGCCAACAGACTCCATGATGGCGCGCATGGTTGCCTCCGGCACAGCGTCCACCACAGGCAGCGCGGGCAGCGGTACTGCCGCTACTGGCTGGGCTATCGGGGCGCGCCTCGCAGCTCGAGCCGGCGCAATTGAGGCGGCGACGGAGTCGGACCTTGTCGACGGCGTTGTCGGCGTCAAAAGCGCGAATTGGCTCCGCAAGTCGGCCATATCTTTGGCCAGCTTGCGGTTTTCTTTCCGCACCGCCGCTAACTCCGCCTCCAGTCGGTGGTTTTGGTCCCGCAGACCTAATACCTCGCCGCTAAGGCGGGCATTTTCGGCCTGCAGGGCCTTCATCTGAGTGCCTGGGGGGTCGTTGCTCACAGCGCCCTCAGCTGCCGCCGCGCCAGTGGGAGGGATGTTGGACAACACCCTCACCATCCTCGCGGCGACTGCTTCATTTTCGGCACGCATGCTAGCCTCGGCCTCCCTCAATTGGCCGACCGGGGACGAAGCCGCCGATCTTGCCGCCACCGCGGCCCCTCGCCCCCTGCGAGAGGTTGCCACCTTGGGAGGAGGCATAATAATTGCACTCCCCTCGTAGTCGGACCCTGAGCTGCCACCCTTATTTAGGGGGCGCTTCCGCACCTTCGAGGGGAGGGCCTCCTCCCTGAGCGTCAAAGCCGCCGCCATGGTTGCCGCAGAACGCGACGATGATGCAGCGGCAGTCTCGGCAGCCGACATGCTGCCCTCCTCCATCTCCGACGGACCTGCGGCATCGCCGCCCTCGTCTTCTGTCTCCACGACAGATCTGCCGCCCTCGTCGTTGGACGGCTCTGCGACAGAACTGTCGCCCTCGTCCTTCGACGGCTCTGCAGCAGAACTGTCGTCTCCTTCATTGGTTGGAGCGGCGGCAGCCTCCCTGAGAGCCCGCCGCTCCTCTCGCTCCTTTTGGCGCCCCTTCGCGACGGAAGCCTTCCCACGAGTCGCCTTGGGTGGTCTTCCACGCCTCTTCGGCTTCGATTGGGCCTCTATGGGTGCCGGGCCCTCGGCGGGTTTGAGCGCCTCTAGTCTAGAGGACGAGGCGTCTTCTGTGCCAGTTTTACGGTAGCATGGCGAGGCTGTAATGTGGGAACCGCTAGGATCCCCGTCTTTGATTGGTAAAGTGTGATCCATCTTGTTCCCACGAGTAAGGGAGAAGTACACCGTCGACCCGGGCAGAGATCCCTGTACCCGGGCAAGCCTACATTTACCAACCAGGGGGTCGGCCGGTACCCTGGCTGGAGCGTGCTAACAACAGAACAACCCATCTGCCATGCATCTTCTCGCCGCACGCCAGAACTTAAGATTCTGGGTGATTTCCGAATTCGAATGTTAATTCGAATTCTTTATAGAGGTTGTCTTCCTCGCGGTCCGGGCGGTTAAGCCAAGACCCTCGCTCCTGAAACTACGCCTCACGACAATATGTCTTGAAGCGAGATATCAGGTTTACGATATGTCGGCGGTGGCATAAGCCTGCCCAGCCCTCAAATTAATGAGTGACCGGGCCCGTCCGAAATTTCGCCTCCTGTACCCTCTACAACTAGAGGGTCAGGAGCGAATTGGGGCTCAACCCATTACTGGGGAACCCCCCCTCGCGCCAGAGATTCGCTACGAGCGACAATTCGACAGAAGGATCTGAGGGACTGTCGCTCGCACCCAGGGTACACCACGTGGAGGTTTCTGGCATCGTACCCCAGCTTAAATGGTCTAAACATGTATCCAATAATATTAAGAAAACATGTAATTTAAAAAGAAATGACGAGCCCGCTGAGTTTCTAGCCGGATCTTCTCAGTTTGTGGCGGCTTTCCGATCCGGTGGTAGATTAATTTAAAAAAAATATGTAATATTGACTATATGTAAGTGCCCTTTTAGGGCTTATGCATAATAAATGATTCGATTTGATTTGAGTAACACTTATCATCAGGTGCTGGTAGCTCGTTTGCCTCCAAGAGCTATAAAAAATTGCTTTCAGGGAGTGGCAGTGTCGTGTGTTCAAATCATGACCTACGATGGGCTGTACACCTATTTATAGCTGAAATCAGATCATCTGAGGGACAGTTTTCTCATTTGTCATCATCTTCGCTTCGTCATTTCTGTAAACATGACAGTTAGACATAAGTCTTTCTTTGATACGTAAAGTCTTACTAAGAGAGAATTTCTGAAAATGAAACCCTAAAGGGTGTGAAACGCAGTATCTAAAATTGTATGTAGAGAAAAAAACCTTTATCATTGTCTTCAAATCAAGTACAAATATTCTTCAATTTTCATTTGAAAAATAGGGGTTTAAATTTTGCGACGATACTTTTATTTGAATTCTCAATGAATTAAATATTAGCAGAAAAATAAGTAAAAACAACGTTTTAAAAAACCAGACATTCAGGGAACTCTGCCCAATGTAAAATTATGGATAAATTTTGCTTTGATATTTCTCACACTATAATATGATTCGGATGACTGAGCGTTGGACGTTCTAGAGATTACCGACGATTACGACGAAAGATTACCAACTAGATGGACTGGTGACCTCTTAAAAATTGTAGGGAGTCGTTGGATGCAAGGTACTCCTGTTCCTGTGCGTTCTGAGTGGTATTCTCATGGAGAGGCCTATATCCAACAGTAGACGTCTACGGGTTGATGGAAGGATGGATATATCATCATCATTTTCCTGCTCTTATCCCAATTACTTTGGGTCGATATAAAGCTCTTAGTCCTCTTATACGACATCCACGAGCAAAGTAAGGGTTGGTAGTATTTGTATCCGCTACCACATAGCGATGATATAGATCGATAGATATAACATAAATAATTAAAAATATATGAAACGGGAACATAAAATATGTGAAAGAAGTCACAGAGAAAAACTAGTATATGTATGTACACGAACACAAGCAAACAATTTTTATTCCTCACGTTTAGTATCCACTGTCCGCCATAAAGCCCGCGTTTCTTTTGTGCGTTCATTTAATATTTTCATAGTCAGTTTTACGCGATGTTCGCGAACACAATGACTTTTATTATATATCTTAACGTCTCAACTCGTAAAGTGCGCATTAAAACGCAATGGATGCACGACGTGCCTTTCTTATTGCGGAATTTTGATATATGGTTTCCTTTTAAAAGATATTGCGATTAATTTTTAGTGTTGAAACATATACTGTGGCGAAACATTGCATGTATTTCAGTATTTCTAGTCGGTGGCATAGCTATACGTACTTGATTTTTGCGAATTTATAGCTCTGACCAAATCTACTACCGAATTTGCGTATTAAAAAGTTTTTTTTTTGTATACATCTTCAAAATTTCTATTTTTTATATATTAATGCGTACAGAGTGATTTTTATTTGTGTGGTGACGGAGTAAAAATACAATTCAGGAAGGAAGCCGCCTTTTCTTAGCTGTGAGTGTTGTAAAAGAATTCATCGTTGGAATATATAATCTTGATGCAAGAGAAGGAAAGTTCGACATAAAATCCTATAACAATAGCAGCTTACCAGGCATAGTAGAACATGTGGTATAGTAAAACAATATCTCTTACTTTGTGGAGAAGACGCGAGCTTAGCAGTCGGACGTACGTGAGCTGAGATGTAGATGATGAATTTGTATACATTTTCGATAGATACAGTTGTAAAACGTCAACCCCGTGGGACCTAGAGGCGGAGATGCTCTCCGACCCCTACCGGCGGGTTACCTCAGTGCGCGACGAAGGTGGCTCCCCATCGTTGAGCGAGATAGCCACCTGGCGCGAGGACGCCCGCCGAGACGTCATCGCCCGTTGGGTTACGCGGCTGGAGAGGCCAAGACACGGTGTCGTTACCGTCGAGGCCCTCCGGTCCGTACTGATGGAATGGATGGAGCGGCGGCACGGAGTCCTCTCCTTTCGGCTGGTGCAGGTATTGTCAGGGCACGGGTGTTTCGGTCTGTACCTGCACACGGTCGCGTATAGGGAGTGGACTCCGGCCTGCCACCATTGCAGCAGTGACGAGGACACGGCGAGAGACACACTGGAGGTGTGTCCGAGTTGGGGCGGGCAGCGCCGTGACCTCGTCGCTGTAATCGGTGCCGACCTGACGCTGCCGGCTGTCGCGAGGGCGATGGTCGACAGCGTCAGGAACTGGGACGCGGTCGCCGCCTTCTGCGAGGCTGTTATCTCGCAGAAGGAGACGGCGGAACGAGTCCGGGAGGATTCCCGTGACCCGGGCCGCCGTCAGCGGCCGGGGCGGCGCAGGCGCGAATACCTGCGCCTGATGCCGCCCTAACCGAGGCTTCGGGTGATCGGACCGGGGAATTGTCCGGTCACCCGACGTGAGGCCACCGCGTGAGGACGACGCCTCGACGGCGAAAGCTGTCGGGGCGTCGACAGGAGAGGAGCCCGAGAGGGCATACCGCCGAGCGGGCCACCGAAGACAAAAATCGGGTACCGGTGGCCCGCTTGCACGGCGAAGAAGAGGTGCTTGCAGGGTGGGTCAATGGGGTTGCGCGCCGCCTCTTCCGTCACCCCGGACCGACTTGGCGGGGTGCGACGTCCATGGCCCACCGCAAAAAAAAAAAAAAAAAAAAAGTTGTAAAACGTCAACCCATCAATAAGTGATTGCTTTTAATTCGCTGATAATGACACAGTTGTCACGTTTGGCAAGAGAGTCGGCAAGAAAACTCTCTTCGCGATCACAGTTGGCATTATAAGCTATCCAATAAAATCATCATTCATCTTCTTATCTTAATTACTTAGGATCGACGCAATATGTACTTGTACATATTACGAAAGTTGTTGCCATTGTTTCATGACCTGTCGCTTGCCTGGCGTCAACCTTTCTTGGGCATTCAGAATGTTGTTAACCAAACGGCATCAGATGGAGGTGGCCTAGGTCAGTATAAAAGTTATACAAAAAGGACTGCCGCTTAATATCATGCTGATACTTCAGCCGATTCGACTCCCGAGTTAATTGGTGCTGACATATACGCTTCATCTCAGTAGAAATATTCCACTGTGAGGCTGGTCTCTTCCATAATAACAGTAACATTGACGTACTATACCACGCTGATCAAGCGGGTTAGAATAGAGTTGGAGTTTCCTTCTTTTGTATAGATGATAATGTATGTACGAGTATATTACATCCCTTAGTCACCTTTTACGACAGCCATGGGCAAAAATGTGTTGAACGTTATTCTTACTCTGTAACCGCACGGACAACGAACTTTTAATTCGTCACAATGAGAAAGCTACACATTTAAAAAAATACATATTTAATATAAAATTAACTAAATTTAACTGTGTGAAAATTAAACCAAACACTATCTATGTTATGGTTCATAAACTTCTCATATTTTATTTACTAGTTTGTGAGGCTTTTATGGTCGAATATAAACAGTTGTGATACAGTTGCCGCATAGGGTTGTATTACTCTATCGCGTACAGTGGGGGTTTTAAAAAGTTATCGCCTTTTAGCACTTCAGTTGTGCCTTGTGTTGGTTTTAAGTGAATATAAAATCTGTTACAAACTAGAGACCCGATAAATAAACGAGCAATGTAATACAATGATATTGTAAGTGCCATAGTAAAAATGTAGTCTTCTTATTGGTCTTACATAAGCGAAACTGTTTCTTTCTACATGAAATCAAACACTTTGTAATATAAGTGTCACAAATAATTTATTACATTATTGTAGAATGCTTATCCATGTGGTAATGGATTAAGATGGAGAAGGCAACACAAGCAGAGAAGAAAAACTTGGTATTATCATACCTAGCCTAGGGTATCCCCTAGGCTAGTCAGACGGGTTGCCGTCTGACTAGACTGGTATAATAGCCCATTTTTCATTCCATTATGAAGGAGGCTCAGGCTTTCCGTGTGGTGGCGAAGTAAGAATACTATTCACCACCCCGTATCTTACCCGTGGGTGATCGACAAAGGGATATAAAACGTATATAACATCTATGCGAGAGACGGAAAACTCGAAACAAAACCCTACACCAACACGTCTGATCAACGCGGTATAGCAGGTAAATTTCCCTCCCATTAAGGAAGAGGCCCGAGCCCAACAGTGGGACATTATGGGCTATGATGATGAAGGAGGCTCAATCCCAGAAATGGGGTATATATTAGCTAGGACAGTAACTATAATGTAGAAAGCTCCATATTATACTATTAAAGATTGAGTAGCAATTTTTAATTCTTAAAAATTGAAAGAATGCCGAACGAACGTCTGGTTAAGAAGATATACAATGCGAAAGTGGAAGGATGTAGGTACCGGGGGAGACCGAGACTAACCTACCTAGACCAGATCGGTCGTGTACTGAAAGAAGGTGGAGTCAAGAGTCTCCGAAACCGGTGAGCGTGTATGAAGAGAATTATGAATGTTGAGGAAGCGAGTGAAGTATGCAAAGATAGAGTTCTCTGGCACTCTGTCCTCTCTGCCTACCCTGCAAGGGATATGGCGTGATGATATGTATGTATGTATATGTACAGCATGGAAATTGTACTAATACCAGTTTATATTTACAGTTGAGCGTAAAACAAGACGGGCCCTTACGTATAAAATTAAAAGCTCTAACAACTAACGGAAACAGCGGATAACATTCATTAGCGCTTACATTTACTTCGTACTTTATATTTGTTTGAACTTTATACAGACCACAGACTAAGTATAATATACAGATACATCCAAATTAAAAAAAAAAACTATTGCAATAATTTTGAACACTAATGAATCGACAGATCAGAATTTTTGGCGGGAATATAAGCGTATTGGTCTTGTATTATATTCAATATCTTAGTGTTTCAAAGTGTCTTTTTTTTTTCTTATTTTTATGTATTGGCAATCAGCTACTTAAATAAGCCATTGTTGTCAGTGTCGAGTTATAATTATCTTCAAGTTTTTAGTGTCTTCAGATTAGTGATTGTCCGTCAGTAAGTCAAATTGTCGCCATCAACAGTGCTGTGGCCACACTGTTAATGGTATATATGAGAATTTTGATAAAAAACGAACACGTTGTAAAGCACTTTTATATGATATTCACTACATCTCAGCAGTTCCGTCACATCACATTACATAAAATGCCATCAAAATTATCTAATATAACACGTTAAAACACTAAGATAACGAATATAATACAAGAGCACCACATGACGTTTTAGATTCCCGCCAAAAACCTCAGTTTCAAAGTGTTATATTAAATAATTTTGATACCATTTTATTGAATGTGATGCTAAGGAACTGGTGGGTTGCAGTGAATCCTTACTAATATTATAAATGCGAAAGTAATTCTGTCTGTTTGTCGCTCTTTCACGCCAAAACTACTAAACCGATCTAAATGAAATTTGGTACACAGCCTGATAAAGGACATAGGCTATTTTTTAATGCAAAAAAGGGATGTAAAGGGGGATGAAAAGTTGTAAGAATTAATTTTTAAGGCCAGAACTTGAAATTTATTTTTAGGCTATTGATTAGATGTAAATAAATATGACATTTTGTAAAAATTTTACCCTTAATGGGGGGGGGGGGGAGGCCGCGAAGCCGAAGCCGCGGTCAGAAGCTAGTATGATATAAAAGTGCTTTACATCGTTTTCCTCCAAAATCCCCAGGAGATCTTTTGATTCAGTTAACAGTTTTGTCTACAGTCCACCCGTCCGGAGCAGTACCACACTCAACACAAATTGACGTGTGAGCAGTGGCAATGTGCTGTTGCGCTTCGTTCTGTGAGCGATCTTTCTGGAAGGGTTTGGGTTCTTTGGCAAAGGCCTAGCTGTACCTCTAGTATTGCAAAAGTCCATGAGCGGAAGTAACACTTACCGTCAGGTATGCTGCTAGCTCGTGTGCTGCCATAAGCAATGAAAAAAAAAATAACAGTGTGCCCATGACAGCCACCGAAGACAAAGATCGGGTACCGGTGGTCCGCTCGCACGGTGAAGAGAGAGGAGTTTTACGGTGGGTCTATGGAGTCACGCGCCGCCGTTCCGTCACCTCGGACCGATATGGCGGGGCGAGACGCATTCATAGTCCACCAATAAAAAAAATAAAAACAAAATAAAAAAAAAAGTGGGTCTATTGGGGTTGCGCGCCGCCTGTGTCATTAGCACTGTTGATGGCGACGACTATTCGACTTTCTGACAGACAATGACTAACATGAAACAAAGACGTGAAGAAAATTGTAACTCACAACAATAGGTCATATAAGTATTTAATTCATCATCATCACAGCCCATAAATGTTCCACTGTTGGGCTCGGGCCTCCTCCGTAATGGGAGGGAAATTAACTTACTATACCGCGCTGGTCAGACGTGTTGATATAGGGTTTTGTTTCGTGTTTTCCTTCTCTCGCATAGATGTTATATGCGTTTTATAGCCCTTAGTCGTCTCGTACGATCACCCACGAGTAAGATATGGGGTGGTGAATAGTATTCTTACTCCGTCACCACACGGAAAGTTAAGAAAGATAGTATTTAATTGCCAATATAAAAAAGTAGAACAAGAATATTGAACGGCGTAACGAAAACTGTACGGCGATGCGCGGGAGATATACATTGCTGATGGTGGGAAACGAGTAAGCAGCACACCCGATAGTAAGTACCTATTACTGCTGCCCATTGTAATCTCAACAGTTGTTATAACATTGGCGACTGTCCAAAACGGTTGACTTACATTTGAGGTTGTTAAAAATAAAATTTATATAATGAAATTTAAAAAAAAATGGCTGTTCAACATCAAAGCCGTTCTGAGAAAGCGAAAGGTAAAGCAGACATATTATTTATTTTTTTATATACTACTTACCCGACTCAGCTTCATACGATCTCTAAGTATAATAAAGATGTTACTTAAACTACATTTCTGGACTAACCAACCATATTGAAGTGAAACTTCTAATGCGACTTCCAACAAGGTTGCGTTAAACGTTTAACGCAACGGCATTCGAACGCATGCGCATAGTATACCTGTTACAGGCTAGCGTTAGAAACTAGTAGCGTCCAATATTCCAACGCAAGAGGGAGAGAGTAAGAAAGATAAACAAAGGTTGAAAGTAGGAGAGAGAAAGAGAGTGAGTCGGTAGATCCCAAGCACAAGCGCGTGGTATTATTGTATGCAGCGAAGAAAACAGTGTGAGCGTCGTGAAATTAGCTGAAATACAAACTTTTTGTTTTATTTTAATTTATAATATTCATTATTTTCATAGTTTTAAGTTTTCACTACTGTCGGCAGTCCTTGTGACTGCTTTGTTTTTTTTAAGAGAATAAGCCTTCACGACCCTTCTGTTTTGAAACAATCCATTCGCAATTTCATTGGTATCGGCTGAGCGGTTTAAGAGACAAACGGTAATAAATAAGATGTAGAATGAATTCATATAGAGCGGTCATCCATACCTTCATTCAAAAGCCTATTTACGTCCACTGTTGGACATAAGTTGCCCTACGAAGGAGGCATATTACTATAGTAATTTCCATGCTTTTTTTTTTGGCGGCAGGCTACAGTGCGTCAAACCCCGCTATTCCGTAGTAATTTCCATGCTGGGCTAGCAAATTGACGATTGTGATTGGTGATACAAGTTGCCAACGAAAATGCTTCCATTCATTCTCCTAGTTTACTACTGAGCTGGCTTTTACGACTCTTGGGGGGAAAGAGATCATCCTAATGCCTTTAAATATATTTTTTTAATCTTTATTATTGTCGATTACTCTGTAGATATTTACACAGAGTACGTTATAAAGAAGCTTAGTCAACGTGTTGGCACATCCTTCTTAGTCATTTCATGATTAACGGTATAAGGTAATAATGTGCTGTAGATATGATGATGGCCTCCTTACCTCTTTACAACCATGGCGGTCAATATCAACGCTATCGAGAAAATAACACAAAAATGTGGGCGGCGACATATGCACTCCACATTCACTTCTTGTTAAAATCCAATGGGATAGTACCCGATACGACCAGAGTGGGATCAGACGCTTGGTATGGCTTTATAGCCACTTTTTTTTTTTTTTTTTTTTGCGGTGTACTATGGACGTGGTCGTGCCCCGCCTAATCGTTCCAAGGCGACGGAAGAGGCAGCGCGCAACCCCATAGACCCACCCTGCAAACACCTCTTTTCGCCGTGCGAGCGGGCCACCGGTACCCGATCTTTGTCTTCGATGGCCTTATAGCCCCTGAAGTATGAAAAGTTAGTGTAGTAAACTATAACTAAGTACGAATAATTAGATGCACATTTTTGCGTCTGTTTTTAGCTGGTTGTTATTGACTAGGAAAACGACTAACCCTTACTTTCCTCGTGGATGTCGTAAAAGACGACTAAGAGCTTTATAACGACCTGGGCCAACTCCACCTGATGTTGTCTGGTTAACAACTACATTCCCAAGGAGGGTTGACGTCAGGCAGATGGCCGATCATAATACTATGTCATGCCAATAACTTTTACAATATGTACGAGTAGGTACATATTATATATAATATATAAAGATGATGAATTAGGCACATCATCATCATCTCAGCGCATATACGTCCCACTGTTGGGCTCGAGCATCCTCCGTAATGGGAGGGAAAATTAGGCACATATTTTCGTGAAATACAGCGGTTAATATAGCCAATATTATTTTAGTTTATAATATTGATTAATTATATTTATATATATATATATATATATACATACATACAAATCATCACGCCATATCCCTTGCAGGGTAGGCAGAGAGAACAGAGTGCCAGAGAACTCTATCTTTGCATACTTCACTCGCTTCCTCAACATTCATAATTCTCTTCATACACGCTCGCTGGTTTCGGAGACTCTTGACTCCACCTTCCTTCAGTACATGACCGATCTGGTCTAGGTAGGTTAGTCTCGGTCTCCCCCGGTACCTACATCCTTCCACTTTCGCATTGTATATCTTCTTAACCAGACGTTCGTTCGGCATTGTTTCCACATGTCCGAACCATCGGAGCATTCACTTTCGCATCTTTACACCAATACTCTCTTTCATACCTACTCTTCTATATATATATATATATATATATATTTGTAACTTAAATATAATTTTACATGATACATAATATATATTCAAGTTGATAATTATGATTATGACGACTAAGAGATTACATACAGACAAACTCTATGGAAGTGATGGAAAACTCGAAATAAAACCCTATAACAATACATCAGTTCCGCGTGATATGGTAGGTCAATTTTCCTTTACTGTGAAGAAAGTACAAGCCCAGCTATGAGACATCATTTTTAACCGACTTCAAAAAGGAGGAGGTTCTATGTTTCATTATTTATTTGACTTTGAATATATTTTCTTAAAGGACACCACTTTGCACCAAGGAAATAATCCTTGTATTGTGATAGACTTTGGAAACGTGCAATTAACAGACAAATTACATCCAGACTCAGAACACTTTATGTATCGCACATTGCCCTGCGTAAGAATCGAGCCCAAAGCACGGGTACGGAAGGTCAGAATCTTAACCACTACGGCCACCTGTGCAGTCGGTAAATATATAGACTGTGATGATTGACCGTTCAGATATTATACGCCCGCTTAAAAAAAAGAGATATGACAGATTTTATTTTTATTTACATACATACATACATATCAGAGAACTCTATCTCTGCATACTTCACTCGCTTCCTCAACAATCATAATTCTCTTCATACACGCTCGCCGGTTTCGGAGACTCTTGACTGCACCTTCCTTCAGTATATAACCGATCCCCGACTAGAAAAAAAGTATGGTTCAACCAGATCATGTATCTGGACCCGATCAGGATAGAATCAGGCATGCCGGATCCGGCAAACCCGATCAGGACCTGGTCTGGTCCTGATCAGGATAGCCTGATGTGAAATAACATCAAGTATGGTAAGGCATACCGGATCAGGACCAGATCAGGTCCAAATAAGGATAGCCTGATGTGAAATATCATTAAGTATGGTAAGGCATACCGGATCAGGACCAGATCAGGACCAAATAAGGATAGCCTGATGTGAAATATCATTAAATATGGTAAGGCATACCGGATCAGGACCAGGTCAGGACCAAATAAGGATAGCCTGATGTAAAATAGCATCAAGTATGGTAAGTCATACCGGATTAGGGCCCGATCAGGACAGAATGAGGCATGCCGGATCCGGCAAACCCTATCAGGACCAGGTCTGGTCCTGATCAGGATAGCCTTATGTGAAATAACATCAAGTATGGTAAGGCATACCGGATCAGGACCAGATCAGGACCAAATAAGGATAGCCTGATGTGAAATATCATTAAGTATGGTAAGGCATACCGGATCAGAACCAGATCAGGACCAAATAAGGATAGCCTGATGTGAAATATCATTAAGTATGGTAAGGCATACCGGATCAGGACCAGATCAGGACCAAATAAAGATAGCCTGATGTGAAATATCATTAAGTATGGTAAGGCATACCGGATCAGGACCAGGTCAGGACCAAATAAGGATAGCCTGATGTGTAATATCATCAAGTATGGTAAGGCATACCGGATCAGGACCCGATCAGGACAGAATGAGGCATGCCGGATCCGGCAAACCCTATCAGGACCAGGTCTGGTCCTGATCAGGATAGCCTGATGTGAAATAACATCAAGTATGGTAAGGCATACCGGATCAGGACCAAATAAGGATAGCCTGATGTGAAATATCATCAAGTATATAGTAAGGCTTGTAGTATATCAGAACCAGAAACAGTTTTCGTAACACGAAAAAAATATCAATCAAAATTCAAAAAAGTGACATGATTGTCATATTTATGCCACGGCGAAATTGTATTTGCATCAGAGGAGATTAATCTGTAATCTTTAATTAATCATATGTATTTAATAATAATAATAATGTTTAATTAATAATATAAAAATAATATATATAAATGTACCTAACATTTGAAAACATAGATAGATAGAAATATTATATTGCAACAACCATTCTAACATTTATTGTTTTGGGTCATAATAAATAGATGGCGTTAGTAAAATGACGTCATTATTTGAATCGCGGTGTTAAGATTCTCCGAAGCGTAATGACATGGCCTAATATTAAATTAGTTGTTATCGAATCAGATTAAAACAGATCGATCAGGTCATGAATGAAAAATTCAGGCGACAGTTGCAGTCGTTAGCATCTGGTGGTTGCGCCATAATCGGAACGGCTCACTGGGACTCTCTATGATAAGAATATAGCACTGCATTCGGTGCCTACGTCATATATTAATTTATATTTTTACCTATTAAACATGTTCTTTAAGATATTCATGTTTTTTTAAAAGGACCGGACTGGGCATACTCGTTTTGGATCAGGCAAGATATATATATAACGCAGATGATTGATTTGGTTCCGATCAGTAAAATTTCATCCGGACCCGATCAGGAACGCCTGATCTGGACCCGATCAGGAATGCCTGATCTGGACCCGATAAGGTTTTCCTGATCGGGTCCAGATATATCTTTTGCGTTACATACCTTATCTGGTCCAGATCGGGCATGCCCGGTCCGGTCCTGCTAAGGAAGACGAAAAAATTTCTAGTCGGGTCTGTTCTAGGTAGGTTAGTCTCGGTCTCCCTCGGTACCGGTTTTTTTATTTCATTATTAAAAGTGACGTTTATAAATTATACAACAATCAGGAAATTGTTTCGTTAATATTTGCGTGCAAGCAATGCCTTGCCCGGTCGCTAATCGTTCGACAAATTACAAATACATAATGTTTCAAGGTTATTAACACGATTTGCGTTTTGTAAACTGCTTATATTTAATTATTCACATAGTTTTTTTTTAATCTATATCACAATGTATAATAAAACTAAAGATTTTATTTGCTTGTTTATTTGAAAGAAAGAGAGGAAGAAGCCATTTTATTCCAATAATAAAGACGTAGTTAAGCTTAAAGAGAGCTAATGAGAGATAAAATAAATCGTTATCATGTTAAGAATAATAAAAGCTGTGTGGTAGCAGCTATAAATACTACCACTTATGCTGTAACCTGTCACCGTCCCTGGACTTAAGTTTCCTCCATAAATAAGGGTGCAGTATCATAATAGTCACACTTGGCTGGCAGGTTGGCGCTTGCGTTGAGACATTCATCATTCCTACTCTTATATCAATTACTTGGGGTCGATACACTAGGCACTCTTCTTTCATAGTATATATTGTAAAAGTTATTGGTAATAGTTTTATGACCGGCCGTCTGCCAGACGTCAAACCTCCTTGGGAATGTATTTTCGACCAAACGGCATCATAATTATTTCTAATGTTTACGCGAGTGTTACACATTTGAAATAAAACTACTTTTACGGATTCTATTGCGCTTGTACGTTGGACTGTCGTCGAGTCCTCCCGTGACCATGATCACTGTAAAGTGTTCGAAACGTGGGGCAATTAAAAATCAAAAACAAAGGCGATAGAATCCGTAAAAGTAGTTTTATTTCAAACGGCATCAGATGGAGTTGGCCCAGGTCGATATAAGGCTCTTCGTAGTCTTTTACGACATCCACCAGCGAAATAATTGTTGGGAGTATTCGTAGCCGCTACCACACAGCTAATATACGACATATAATAAATAATAATACGACAGCATAGAAATTAAATTCCGTTCACAGTACATTGAATTCGAATGGTGTTTACCATCATAGGAAACGAAGACTTGACCTGCAATCATGATGTCATTCACACAAATTACTACGATAGGGTCCATCCAACGAATGGGGCAGGAATACTTGATGTATCTCTCCATCACATTTGATTACATTGTATAGTGGTTAAGAGACCGATCTACCTTAACAATGCCGGGAGTTCGATTCCCGCGCAGGACAATACTTTGTGCGATACACAAATTATTGTTCTGAGTCTGGATTTAAATGTGTCCGTTAATTATACGTTTGTAAAGTCACCCGCAATACAAGGATTATTCCTTTAGTGGAGGTTGGTGACTTTAAAAAAATAAATATAAGAATATCAACTAGGGCTACCACTATATCCTATAGCAGTCTTGTTTCAATCTTACAATACAATCTTACATCAGAAAGTGTCTAAAGTTAGTTTAAATTAATATCAAAATGGCTAAATAATTTTGAAAATGTGATTTGATATCGTTCATTCATAAATGAACGAGACAAAGCAATCAATGTGAAATGATATGTTTGTCCTTTTCTTTCATAGCATTTTATATAGAATTATTATATACCTTAACATAAAAACAATATTAATATGCTTAGCTGTGGTGACGGGATAAGAACACAATTCACCACCTCCTTCCTATCTGGCTCGCGGGAGTCCCAAAAAAAAAAACGAATATACAATATCTTTTTCTATAAAAGGAATACTTGAAACAAAACCCTATGCCAAACAACAAACTAAGGCTAAACAACGAGGTATTAGGTCTTTTTCTATTGTAGAGGAGGCTTGAGCCTATAAGTGGGAGGTGTATAAAGGTGTGACATAAAAATAATACTATTTTTTTTAGAGATAATGTTAGGTACTAAACTCAAATCATTTTTGACATTATTTTTTTGAAGTGAAAGCTTCTTTTGGCGTACCGCACACAGATTTTTTCGTAGGCTGTAAGTAAAGGCTGATCCGTCACGCTCCGAGGTGAAAGGCTCGTTCGGATGAACTCGGGACCGCCGAGTGTATCCGAGCGAGAAAGATACAGTCAGCTGCTCTTCACTGCTGTGTCGCTGTGTTTACTATATTTAATTTATATGTAATAATTGTTATTATTAATTATTCAATAGTTTTTAATAGTTCTTTTTTGACGGTGCGCTATGGTATGGTCACACCTATACACACTCCCCGGGGCACGCTTTTTTATTTTATAGTATTCGTTTTTTTTTCATAGATTTAAGTTTTCACTTCTGTCGGCAGTCTTCGTGACTGCTGTGTTTTTCTTTTATTAATCCATCTTTTTCCTGCCCTTTAATCCATTTTTAAGAACTATATCTTTCACTGCTAGATAATACTACGCGACAATTTTTTTCTACATCTCCAATGTAGGTTTTTCGAGTTCGTTACACTTTTATTATACTTAGAGATTTAAATCCACCTCAAGGGGTCTTGCGAGGCAATTACGTAACAAAGTGCTTTCTGTAATCGCTGCGGCGGGGAGGCCCACTCACTTCATAGCATATCGCTTACTGGCCATCAAAACGTTGTTTGCATACACAAGTTGATACAGGGCTTACAGTTTCTGGTTAAGTTTTTTTGAAAACATACGTATGTCTATTGCATTATACTGTTTAAATAAGCCGTCGCATTAAAATGACAACTTTTAACAAAAAAATTAAGAAGAAACTGAAAAGCAAAAAATAATAAACGTTGCGTTGTTTATGGACCTTAATAACTAAGTTCTTAAATTAATTTAAGCATAAGTACCTAAGTAATTTTGAGTCGGCGAGAATTATCAAAACCGGACTACTCTATAAAAAGTTGTGCGTGGTCATACAAAAAAAAATATATAAGCGTCGACTTGAGAACCTCCTGCTGCGTTTTTTTCGTCAGTTAATAAAAACAAAGAACCTAAATGTGACCTATAAATGTTACTATAATATAAAATTATACTTTATACACACAATAAATGTGACCAATCATATTTTGCTCTTGCAAACACATTTATTTGTGTACTAAGAGTAAATAATATTTTTGTTTCATTTAAAATTATTATACCTAAAAATTCTAGACGTAGTCAGGCAAATGTTCTAAGGAATATTGAAAGCAAATTCTGATCTTCGGAAAGGATTGAAACAACTATCTATGTATAGTTTAATTGTTCTAAATATATCTAACACGCACGTAGTATGAAAATTCTACTCATTGGTCTCCTTATAAATGAGATATCTTTTGGTAAACTAAGCTACAGCTTTGATAATAAGCAATCCATTTTGGATTGAATGGGTACAGTGGTAATGAATTGAAATTATCATCACGTAATAATTATTTCCGTTTATACATACATACATACATATCATCACGCCATATCCCTTGCAGGGTAGGCAGAGAGAACAGAGTGCCAGAGAACTCTATCTCTGCATACTTCACTCGCTTCCTCAACATTCATAATTCTCTTCATACATTTCCGTTTATAATGTGGAAAAAGTTGTAACATTCTATTTGTAGGTAAAATAGGGTAGTCCGAATGTCACAACGATGCAGATGTCCACCTATCAGCCTACCAACGTCCAGTGTTGGATATAAACCTGGATGAGAGATAAGTATACTCGCCACATTTGGCATTGCAGTTGTTATAATTTACCTAAGAGAGTGCTTCTAGACAGTTGGTAGGAGTCTCCTTAGCTGGTTTATATAACTCACACAGAAAATTAACAGACACATTCCATTATCAAATGGATTAACATCTATAGCTACTAAAGACCCAACAGTGGACCTATTTCCTCGTCTATTCGGTACTTCAAAAGTTATTTTTTCTTAACATGCGATTCAATTCATAATCTGTCATCGCTAGCAGCAAATAAAACGCATCGTTGCCGCGCACGATTAAAACCCGTAAGTTTCCAAAGTATTATAAAATTTTAGTGACTTAGGGCTTCCATGCCGAGTTAATTCGATTAGGTTCGGGTCAATGCCTGCGCGGTTGTATAAACCATAGCCACGGAATTACACGCAATGATACCTACTTTGTAAAAGTAAAATTGGAGCTTAGATTTTTACATTGAAAGCTCCTTCAACATCATCATTTTCTCAATTCATATACGTCTCGCTGTTAGTTAGGCTCGATTATATTCCACATTGGAATAGCAATTGATCCACTATACCATGTTGATCAGAAGGGTTAGTGCAGGGTTTCATTTCAAGTTTTTTATTCTCTCTCTCTCTTTTAATAATCCTATATACCAAAAATAAACTAGTTTCCTATTATGAAACAATATCGAATATCGGATATAGTAATTTTTAAGATTGCACATACACATAAGCATGTACCTCGTTGCATCTTTTGCCGTAGATTTACGTATAGAATACAATGAATCATCGCCCTTTACTTTCTTTAACTGCTATCAGTTAAAAATCGTAGCGGAATCCACGGTGACGCTGAAGAGATAATTTGAGCGATCTAAAAATTATTGCTGCTGGCATGTATGCTTTTTATGAAAATACATTATCTGTATCGTTTATCGCTCAGTCATCTTTTACGACATCCACAGTCAAGAAAGAGGTGTAGTGGATTGTATTTTTAGTCCATCATCACACAGAAAGATAATTAATTCATCCTGTATGCTAATAATAGTAATTAAGATAAAAGGCTCAAAAGATTACTATCAAAAAAATCTCTTAAAGTAGAAATTGAAATCAAGTTTAGCAAGTTGAATATCAACAAAATGAATCTCTACAAAATGGGACCGCATAAAATTGAGATAAGTGCGGATGAGAACACTTCACAATCAGATTCTAACTTGTCTGATAAATTGATGGGTTTAAAAAAATATTTGTCCAATACCCACGCTATAAGACAAGAGTGTCAATCCTGTTATCATTAATTTTAATAAATATTAATTTTATATGATTTCAGATTAGAAGAGTATTTCAAGGTACACCCTAAATAATTTGTATATTTCTATATTATTTTTTTTATTTATTATTATTTCACTGCATATATGGCGTAGTGGTTACGGTACCTACCGTGCTAGCGCCACGGGTTCGATTCCTAGTAATAGTTTGTGAGATCCACTAATTGTTGTTCTGAGTTTGGGTGTAATTTGTGTCCGTTTAATTATATGTTTGTAAAATCGACCGCAATACAAGGATTAGGAAGAAGTGCTTAAAAAACAACTTAAAAAGCAGCATGATCTAAACATCTATTACTAGGTAAGCTAATAATTTAGTGGTAGGATCACGCTGTTGACAGTTTTCTGTCTACAGCCGCGGTCCGGTGTAGCACCACACTCTCGCAGAAGATCGACGTCTGAGTAATGGTAATGTGCTATTGAGCTTCGTTCGGTGAGCGAGAGAGCCGGAAGCCCAACTGGATGGGTTTGGGATTTGTATTGGTAGGCAGCCGCCTAGTACCCTTGGTATTGCAAAGGTTCATGGGCGGCAGTAACACTTACTGTCAGATGTGCTGCAGCTCGTTTGCCACCATAAGCAATAAAAAAAAGACAATAATAATATTTCAGTTGGACAACAGAATTGACACATTTCAAACAAGCGAGAACGGATGTGCTCAAATGAAACTGTTTATAATAACAGAAATAAACATTCGTGTTTACATTAGCTGAGTATTACGAGTGTTTGTACCGGGAATCGAAGCTTAGACTTCGTACATTTATAGCTAGCGTATAGGAAGTTATTTTCGAGTGAAATTTACACAATAGATTTAAGTATTTAGACCGCTATTGCATATGTTATTAAAACTATTTCTCTGGACAAATTGCCTGATAGTCTAAATTTAGGACCTACCATCCAGTGCTGTGGGTTTGGCTTTGGTGTGGCTTTGGTTCCAATGTAGGATAGGTATAGTGCGATCAAAAAATGTTTTATCGGAGTTTACTCCTTAAGAATCGATTTTCATATAAGACGCCCGGTATGAGAAAAATTTGAGGAGTAAAATCTAGTGATTGAATGACCTCGTTACGTTTTTGGTGCGCAACCTATTCTGCGCACCTTTCACTTTCTGACGTGACATAATACTTCACTGAACAGTTTTAATAAATGTAAATAAATATAGTATATATTATTTTTAGACAAATGAGCTTTTTTTGCGCCTGCTTTGATAATCGTACTTAAGGAGTAAACTCCAGTCGTGCGTCGGAGCTGACACAAACACTTTTTTAATTTTAGAGGCAAAAAATATCGTATAGAGGTATATAGATATTGTTGATTTAACATTTTATTAGAAATAAAACTATTTTTACATATTCTATCGCGTTTGTATTTGATTTTTAATTTTACGACGTTTCGAACACTTGAAAGGGTTCATGGTCACGGGAAGACTAAATAAAGTGTCTCACATCCAATAAGACATCATTCTTACGACGATTCTGTAGCATCACTCTAACGCATTACAACGGAAGCATTTCATACATTTGATACATAGATATCGTTCTTATCTGTACACAATAATGATAAAAACCTGTGGGAGTATTGGCGGTAATGTGAAAACGTCACGTGGGCGTTCGTAAATTTTATTCTATATGTCAGCGTTTTTCAGTGTTTTATTGAATATAGATAATATAGATATATATTGAAATATAGCGAAAATGCTAAAGTGCATTAAAAATAGAAAAGTGATATTTATAAAATTTTATGTTCTACTAAAATTTCCAGAGGGATCTAAAGGTTAAATTATTTATAACATTAATTGGGCGCTAACACCTAAATTTTGACTTGACTTACTGACTGCAATAGTTATAAATTTGCTATTCAATATAAAGAAGTGTAATATTGCATAAGAATTATAAATTTTATATTTTAATTTTAAACTAATGTCTCCGTTTGATTTTTGGTAGGCTTTGGTCTGAACACCCGCTGTTTACGCCCGGTGCGATAGAAGGGCGTCGCGTGGCCCCATAACCCACCGTAATCCCTCACCATCGCCATGGGACCAGCCACTGGTACCGCTTCCTTGACATTCGTGGCAAGTTTCCGTTGCCAAAATTTCAATAAAAAAAATACGTGTTTATAATGTACTTACTCTATAACTCATAGCTCATAACTTGGTTTGGTACATCACTATCTATTTTAAGCTGCAAGTTCAACACATCTCAGATGTAATGAAATAAGTTGTGTGCTCTGTTGCGAATTGCTACTAAATAGTGACGGCAAGCTATTGAATATCGCTTCTTATCGAATATCGATTATTGTTATAGAAAGTTAGTATATTGATAGAATGTATAAAGAGAATGTTAATCCCTTCGTCTTATTAGAGAAGTGGAAACCAGACTGAGCCGTCATGCTCGACTATGTAATGCTCGCTCGAGTAAAGTCGGCTTTTGTCGTTTAAGGGAGCATTAAAGTACATCATTTTCCGTGTGGTGACGGAGTAAGAATACAATTCACTACCCTCTATCTTACCCATGGGTGGACTAAAGGATATAAAACAAAACGCATGTAACATCTATGCGAGAAAAGGAAAAATCGAAACAAAACCCTATAACCAAAACGTCTGACCAGCGTGGTATAGTAGGTCTATTACCCTCCCAATATGCAGGAAGCTCGAGCCCAACAGTGGGACATATATGAGATGAGATGATGATGATGATGAAAGTACGTCATTTGTATTAACGACTAATTATTTTCTGTTTGTAAGTAATCTCTGTAATAATGACTTATTGGACGGGATACACCTTAGTTTTCCAGTGAACAAAAACGATCTAAACTATACGAAACGTCGGCAAATTAAATCAATTACAAATGCGTTAAAATCCGTAAAAAGTTTCCTCAAATATACTCGCCCATTTTATCAGATGTGTAAGGCTCGCGAAAACATCAGGAAAAATGACTTTAAGCTTTAAGCATTTTCTACGAGACAAGAATTCCCTTCTTAATTAATATAAAGACTGGATACACACATGGTTACATGGCTACTTACCTTCAAATTGCCTAAACAGATAGCGCAAGTCTAAGAGAAGACAAAATAAACAATGGATGGACTGCGTGAAGCATGACATGGATAGACAGGGAGTGATCACAGAGATGACATCGAATAGAGTTGTATGGCAGGAGAGGACATGTCGACCCCAAATAATTATGATAAAGAACAAGATGATGATGATGAGATAGCGCAGTGGCATAAATTGTTGTTCCCAGTCTGTGTGAATTTGACTATTAATTGTATGTTTATAGTGTCCCTTGCAATACAAGGATTAGTCCCTTAGAGTAAAATGTTATCTTAAACAAAAAACAGGTTGACGATTTATGTACTATCAATAATATAGAAATCTTATCGATAAACAATTATATCATCACTATTACAAAGTTCAAAACTGTTGTTACAAGCGAATATGACTTTTCCAACGCGGTTATTTTCCAACAACTTCCACAGACAATACCTACTTACAGACTGGAATATTACTGAACTTATAAATCATACTGTTTCAACGTCTAAAACACATCACCTGCTTTTATCTCTATTTCAAGGGGATTAATGCAATTTGATTCTCTTTTCTATGCACAGATTATCATCATAAAAAAAAAGAAAAAGGGGGTTAGGGACATAAGCGTCGCAGTATTGTTTTCAAGCCTCCTTCACAATAAAAGGAAAATTGAGCTAGTACTTCTACGCTGCTCAGACGGTTTAGTATAGGATATAATTTTGAGTTTTCCTTGCCTTACAAAGATGCTACATAATAAGCTAGGGTATAATGAATTGTATTTTTACTTCCATTTGGAGTCTATGCTAGGAAACTGGGAGCTATGAGGTAAGATGACACGTAACTTTTTTTGTTGGTAGGCTATAATTATTAGCCATTTTGCCGGCCACTGGTACCAAATCCTTGATATCCGTGGCCAGCCCAGCGGTTTACCCTTTCGGGAATCATGTCCCGTCGACGCCAACCTTACACGGTCAGGCTTTCTGCGGGTGAAACTATTCTCCGGTCCAGTCTCACGCACGTAAGAAACCGTTATGAGTAAATGACTTATGATCGTCATATGACCATCATAAGTCAGAGATCATATGATCTCTATTACAATGTTACACATGGATAATTCAGTTATCTCTAGAAAATATGAATCACAATATATACAAAATAAGCAAGGCTATCTACTTTTAACTAAGTCATAATACAAATACACCACACTTATCAGATTCTGTTAGGGTCGACTCAACATTCTGATAAAAGAGCGCGTGAGGTTAGAGCTGAGATTAGGAGGGCGAAGTTCTGCCGTCTTATGCCTTGATGGAGAGTCTTTCCTAGACCCGAAAATGCAAAACGTTTAGGTCACTGGAGTCAAGGAATCGGTTTTGGTGGCTTGTTCAATAGCCGTAAAGAAAAAAACGGTGAGCTTTGTGGTTCACGCCATCTTGCATTTGACAGGTTTAAACCATCGGCGATCCAAAAAAAAATTATAAGGTAATCACCAGATGCTGCTGTTCCGTGGCCATAGATGGTATGGCACGCAATAACTAATCATACACATCCGTCTTTAGAACGAAACATTAATAATGGACGTGTGAGAGACTTAAGAGTATATGTGCTTTCTATTATTCCTCAAAGTCTGAAAGCACAGGTGTTTAAACAGTATCTGACTACTGTATGTGTCAGGAAACCGTTGGATGCAGGTGGCACAGGACCGTTCTGAGTGGCATTCTCGTGGGGAGGCTTATCTCCAACAGTGGACGTGTAAGCTAGTGGATAGATGGACCGTGTCATCAGCGATGCCTTATAACATTGAAACATAGTCGCTAAATGATTCAATTAATTTCAAAGTCGTGTGAATTAAATCAAATTGGGCGCGGCAGTTTGCTATTTAGACCACTAAGCCGAATGCAATCAAAATACTACTTTGTTGCTATTATAAAGTAATTCTAACTTTGTATTATTTGAATTTGCATCGTTAGTATATCATTACAAACACATTATGAGAGAACTCTCCTTTTTTAGGTCTACAGTCTAGACAGCTGTATAGTCATCATCATCATCACAGCCCATAAATGTCCCACTGTTGGGCTTGGGCCTCCTCCATAATGGGAGGGAAATTAACCTACTATACCACGCGGGTCAGACGTGTTGGTATAGAGTATTGTCTCGAGTTTTCCTTCTCTCGCATAGATGTTATATGCGTTTTATATCCCTTAGTCGTCTTGTACGATCACCCACAGGTAAGATATGAGGTGGTGAATAGTATTTTTACTCCATCACCACACGGAAAATCTGCTGCTCTATAGTAGCTGTATAGTATCGGCTACGAATACTACCAACACTTAAATTGTACATGGATGTCGTAAAAGACGACTAAGAGCTCTACATCGACCTGGGTCAACTATATTTGATTTAATCTAAACAACAATTACATTCCCAAGGAAGGTAGACGTCAATAAAAATCCGTTCGTAAAACTATTACCCAATAACTTTAGCAATAAGCACCATGTAGAAAAGTACATATTGCATCGACCCCAAGTAATTCGGATAAGAGTAGTAGGATGATGATGTGATCTAGACATAACCTGGTCGAACCATCCGGAGAAACGACTTTTTTTTTATTATACAAAGACCACTTTTTTTGCGGTGGGCTATGGAATGGCCACGCTTCGCCAAATCGGTCCGGGGCGACGGAAGAGGCGGAGCGCTACCCCATAGACCCCCTGCAAGCACCTCTCTTCGCCGTGCGAGCAGGCCACCGGTACCCGATATTTGCCTTCCCCTGCACTAAGGAAACAATCCTTGTATTGCGGGGGACTATAAAAACATGCAATCAACGCATAAAAACTACACTCAGACTCAGAACAACATTCTGCGGATCGCACAAAGCACTGTCCCGCGGGACCGAACCCATGGCACCTGCAGATAAGGCCGGCACCTAATCATGTACATGTACAGTCTCACTTCACTTACTTCCCAACCACCAATACGATTGAGCACAAATAAATATAACGCAATCATATTTAATCGTGTAACAACCCTAACTATTATACACAAGCTAGAAATTTCTTAGAAGCAGGTGACGTACTGATTATTATTAATGCTGAAATAATTCATCATATTGCGTCATGTACCGTGAAAATAATGAGTAGATCCTTTCAGCATTAAAATATGTATAACTTAGGTATTATATAAAGCTAAGATATCTAAGGATTAATACATTTTAGTTAGCTAACTCGTTTGATGTAGAATTACAATTCTGGGCTAAATATTCTTATAACTCATAATGGATTGATTTCTTTTTCTAGTCTCACTCTTCTTCTTTCAATTTATAGAGAGGGAAAGCATGAAGAATGTTCTAGTAATAGCATCTACTCTGAATTGGTGCGGCAGTTTGATAAGCGCGACTTAAGGGCTTGCTGATTTAGTAGAGATAATAAGTGGTTGGATCGAAAACAGTTCGCCAGGGTAGGTGATACTCCACCGAAGTTAAAATCGAGTACCGGTGGTCCGCTCGCACGGCGAAGAGAGAAGGTTTTACGGTGGGTCTATGGGGTCACGCGCCGCCTTTCCGTCACCCCGGACCGATTCAGCGGGGCGAGACGCACCCATAGCCCACCAATAAAAAAAAAAAAAAAAAAAGGGTAGGTGATACTTTCCCCCCCGGGCTGAGTGTTATTTGCTATGCTGACGACACGCTCGTCACAGCCCGGGGCAGGACATTCGAAGAGGCGGCGAGCCTGGCCACTCTCGGCACCGAGGAGATGGTCAGGCGAATCGAGGCGCTGGGGCTCAGGGTGGCCCTAAACAAGACGGAGGCCCTGCTATTCCATGGGCCCCGTGTGAGGCTGCCCATCGGCGCCTCGTTAGTCGTCAACTCCATCCACATCAGTATCCAGGCCCATATGAGGTACTTGGGTCTGGTGCTCGACGGGCGATGGTGGTTCCGGGAGCATTTTCGCCAAATTGCTCCCCGGCTGGTCGGCGCGGCGTCCGCCCTTTCTCGGCTCATGCCGAATGTGGGCGGACCCAGTTTCGAGGGCCGACGGCTGTATGCGGGGGTGATCCGCTCAATGGCCATGTACGGCGCACCCGTGTGGGCGAGGGCTCTGAACGCCCAGCTCAGGGCGGTGCTGTGGAGGCCACAGCGAGCCATGGCGGTCAGAGCCATTCGCGGGTACCGCACGGTGTCGACAGAGGCGGCGTGCCTATTGGCTGGGACACCCCCGTGGGACCTAGAGGCGGAGATGCTCTCCGACCTCTACCGGCGGGTTGCCTCAATGCGCGAAGAGGGTGGCTCCCCATCGTTTAACGAGATAGCCACCTGGCGCGAGGACGCCCGCCGAGAAGTCATCGCCCGTTGGGCTACGCGGCTGGAGAGGCCTAGACACGGTGTCACTACCGTCGAGGCCCTCCGGCCCGTACTGATGGAATGGATGGAGCGGCGGCACGGGGTCCTCACCTTCCGACCGGTGCAGGTGTTAACGGGGCATGGGTGTTTCGGGAAATACCTGCACACGGTCGTGTATAGGGAATGGACTCCGGGCTGCCATCATTGCAGTAGTGACGAGGACACGGCGCAACATACGCTCGAGGAATGCTCGGGCTGGGACGGGCAGCGCCGCGACCTCGTCGCTATTATCGGTGCCGACCTGACGCTGCCGGCTGTCGCGAGGGCGATGGTCGACAGCGTCAGGAATTAAGACGCGGTCGCCACCTTCTGCGAGGCTGTCATCTCGCAGAAGGAGGCGGCGGAACGGGCCCGGGAGGATTCCCGTGACCCGGGCCGCCGCCCGCGGCCGGGGCGGCGCAGGCGCGAATACCTGCGCCTGATGCCGCCCTAACCGAGGCTTCGGGTGATCGGACCGGGGAATTGTCCGGTCACCCGACGCGAGGCCACCGCGTGAGGACGACGCCTCGATGGCGAAATCTGTCGGGGCGTCGACAGGAGAGGAGCCCGAGAGGGCATACCGCCGAGCGGGCCACCGAAGACAAAGATCGGGTACCGGTGGCCCGCTCGCACGGCGAAGTAGAGGTGCTTGCAGGGTGGGTCAATGGGGTTGCGCGCCGCCTCTTCCGTCACCCCGGACCGATTTGGCGGGGTGCGACGTCCATGGCCCACCACAAAAAAAAAAAAAAAAAAAAAGGGTAGGTGATACTTGCCACCGAAGACAAAGATCGGGTACCGGTGGCCCGCTCGCATGGCGAAGAGAGGAGTCCTTACAGGGTGGGTCTATGCGGTTGCGTACCGTCTCTTCCGTCGCCCCGGACCGATTTGGCGCAGCGCGACTACACCCATAGCCCAGCGGAAGAAAAAAAAAAAAATAGGCAGGTGATACTTACCAAATTAGCCGTCAAGGTCAAAATTCCAATGGCCACGGGGAAAGAATACAGTGGGTTATGGGGTCGCACGCCGTTCTTTCATCGCCCCGGACGGAACGGGCAGGAAGTTCCCAGACCATAGCCTACCACAAGAACGGTATCTATATAGAAAAGGGTACCCTGGTAGGTGTAAAAAAGGTATCAGGTAATAAGGCTATATAAACCTAGACATATATTAATATATTATTGGCTGGGGAAAATCTAACACATACCTATTTAAACACTTTGAAATTAAAACAATATTTTATTTAAATAACCCAACAGATAATGCATTATAAAGTTATATTAATACCTGCAAGTACGCCTACTCATATACACGAGCACTATCTTATACCATACATAGTAACACACAGTAGTATAACACACAGACGCACACACCTACGCGCACACACGTACACACACACGCTCATGCACACACTCACACACACATAAACACATGCATACACGCAGGCACACACACACACACACACACACAATACAATAGATTCACGGGGATGGCTGAAAATCAGCGCTGTTCTTGTCACAGCAGAAGCTGAGCCAATTATTCCTTTTGCCTACTAGATTTAATTTTGTTTATTATAATTGTTAGTTTTTAGTTTAAGTTCTGCAAAGGCAATAAATTATTATTATTATTATATGGTATTCAGTACCGAAACTCACAGTGTTACCGAGAATTTCTTAACAACCTAATATCACTTTTATTCGTCACGGTGATCCAAACCGATACGTCGTATACAATTTCTACCATCACCTATACAATATGGAAATAATGCCGTACGAACGTCTGGTTAAGAAAATATACAATGCGAAAGTGGAAAGAATGTAGGTACTGGGGGAGACCGAGACTAACCTACCTAGACCAGATTAGTCACGTACTAAAGGAAGGTGGAGTCAAGTGTCTCCGAAACCGGCGAGCGTGTATGAAGAGAATTATGAATGTTGAGGAAGCGAGTGAAGTATGCAAGGTTAGAGTTTTCTGGCACTCTGTTCTCTCTGCCTGCCCTGCAAGGGATGGCGTGTGTGTGTGTGTGTGAGTGTGTGTGTGCGCGCGTTTGTGCGTGCGTGTGTGTGTGTACCTACACAATTTTACCATGTCAGTGGGTGGTACGAAAGATGATCAGAATTCGTAATAAAGCATGCTAGTATGACCAGCTGCAGATCTAATAATTACTTTATATTTGAGTAGATATGACGTGAATTTCCTATACGATTGTAGAGGAGGCCGAATAAGAAGGTGAATTCTGTGTTTTTTTTATAGCTTATGGTGGCAAACGAAGAGATAGCACACCTGATGGTAAGTTTCATTGCCGCCCAGGGACCTTTGCATTACCAAGGTTATAGCCAGACCGCTGCCTACCAATACAAACCCCAAATCCACACCAGTTGGGCTTCTGGCTCTCTCGCTCACCGAACGAAGCGCAACAGCACATTGCCATTACTCAGACGTCGATCTTCTGCGAGAGTGTGGTACTACTACGGACGGACCGGCCTGCGGCTGTAGACAGAGAACTGTCTTCAGCGTGGTCCTACCACTAAACCTTATTGTATGCATCTTATAATATACTATACAACAACTTGACCAGCGTGGTAAAATAGACTAATTTCTCTCAAATTGCATAAGCGCGAGCTTAAAAGTGGGTATCCCTAAAGCTGTGGATAATGAAGTTAATATACCTAAAATACAACGTACCCTACGCTTGAAACTACGTACCCACGGTACCAGTATCGATCCTGTCCCAAAGGTATTACATAGAATACAGTTAATCCAAGCCGAACCTCACCGACGGTATCAAACTATAATTGATTTGAAACTTGCACGATGCCCGCGAAATGGTAATTTTTCCAATATGGCCGCCCGCCGAAAACTATTTTGATCCGGTCTTAACTGCAACGCTATCCGGTTTAAAGGGGATATTTTAATTTTTGTTCGTTAGCCGATCCGAGGAAGATGGTTATAATGATGGAAAATGGACGGGCATTTAGTGGCGCATCGATTTTTTATGTAGGTACCTACATATGTTCAAAAGAGAAAATTCATCTTTAGAGAAGACAAAAACTACCAAAGTCAAACGTTCTAAAGTGAACGTTTTGTATCGAAAGAAAACCTAGGCGATCATTGTACAAAAAGCATTAAAACAATTCAGTTACAAAGCCTTTCGTTTCGGATGCATAATTAATCTTTCAAATGAACGCCACAAGCAATAAATGTGTCAAAGCTATAGAAATAAGAAAGAATTTGGTACCAGGAAAACAAATGATTCAATATCGAATGCGTCTTCGTTCGAATTTCATAGTGTCTTTGCCTCTCTCTATTCGAGTGATCTAGACTATAAACCCATGGAAAAAATTAACCTGTGAAATGAACCAACGTGAATAACGCTTAGAAGGCTATTACTATATCATAAAATAACTTCGAGCGCTATGCCGTCATTTCTGAGCGGTACAGGTGAGTAAATGGAATTTCTCAGGTAGGTACAAGTGAGGAAGGCTCTCTTGCTCACCGAATAAAACACATTACCAGAAAATTGTCTACAGTGTGGTTCTAATCATTCACCTTATCCCAATTACTTGGGGTCGATACAATACTTATACTCTTCTATCATAGTACATATTGTAAAAGTTATTGGCAATAGTTTTATGACCGGCCGCCTGCCAGACGTCAATCCTCTTTGGCAATGTAATTATTGACCAAACAGCATCAGATGGAGTTGGCCCAGGTCGTTATAAGGCTCTTAGTCGCCTTTTACGACATTTACGAGCAAAGTAAGTGTACCGCAGTAGCTGCTATCACACAGCTAGTTTCCACTATTAAGTGTTACTACAAATATTAATTATATTCTGTATATTTACAATACGCCATCTAGTTTTACATTTATATAACTGTCAACGTTTCTTTTTAAACTTGACGAAGTGTGTTTTACATTTAATATTCAACTCGGTTGACATCAAGAACTCGTCCGCAATGAAATATCAACATTATTCATAATTTATTATTTGACCTATTTTAATTAATTTGCTTATACAAAGACAGTTTTGTTGGTTGACGGTAAAACGCTATAGAGTATATTTGTTCATGAAATATAATGTATATACAGTTTTATATTAATCAAATGATTGAATGAAACGAAGAAGTGCTCTGTGCCTTGACAAGGAAAGAGTGAACGATGTTCGAAACGTTGGTGAAGTAATATTGTTTTTAAAGATCACCCTTTTTTTTTTTTTTTTTTTTTTTGCTGTGGGTTATGGACGTCGCACCCCGCCAAATCGGTCCGGGGTGACGGAAGAGGCGGCGCACAACCCCATTGACCCACCCTGCAAGCACCTCTTCTTCGCCGTGCGAGCGGGCCACCGGTACCCGATCTTTGTCTTCGGTGGCCCGCTCGGCGGTATGCCCTCTCGGGCTCCTCTCTTGTCGACGCCCCGACAGCTTTCGCCGTCGAGGCGTCGTCCTCACGCGGTGGCCTCACGTCGGGTGACCGGACAATTCCCCGGTCCGATCACCCGAAGCCTCGGTTAGGGCGGCATCAGGCGCAGATTTTAAAGATTACCCTGCACTAAGGAAATAATCCTTCTATTGAGGGGAACTTTCATCATTATCATCACAGCCCATATATGTCCCACTGTTGGGCTCGGGCCTCCTCCGTAATGGGAGCTAAATTAACCTACTATACCACGCTGGTCAGACGTGTTGGTATAGAGTTTTGTTTCGAGTTATCCATCTCTTGCCTAGATATTATATGCGTTTTATATCCCTTAGTCGTCTCGTACGATCGCCCACGGGTAAGATAGGGGGTGGTGAATTATATTCATACTCCGTCACCACACGGATAGTATTATACAATGTGGAGCTGACAATACGACAATAAATGAAAACACCGCCAATAGTAGTGTATAAGGAGTATTTTGAAGCTATCTAAAAAGTCCACACACGCAAATTTAAATTATTGTCGTATGGTCATCTCCATCCTGTATATTCGTAATATAACAAAAAAAAAACAAAAAAAAAAACTTCATTTAGCAACAGGTAACACGATATAATAACATAATAAAATTAAGATTATCATGGCAACATTAATTTTATTTTCTACAAACGCGTGTAGCTCTAATCATATCGTGACGTATTAATTAACTTATAACACAAAAGCGTAATATATATTCATAATATAATGTTATATTATATAAAATTATACGTTAATTAGTGATGTACATTAAACGTTATTAATTATTTTAATATCATATTTGTTATTTCTTAATTATTATTTATATTTGGAGTCAAGATTGGCATAAGGTGGCAGCTGTTAGAATCCTACCAACTTTTATATCAGTCGTGAATGTAGAAGGCGACAAGATATTTTACATAAACTTGATCTAATTTGATCTGCCACCGAAGTTAAAAATCGGGTCCCGGTGACCCGCTCGCACGGCGAAGAGAGAGGAGTTTTACGGTGGGTCTATGGGGTCACGCGCCGCCTTCTCCGTCACCCCGGGCCGATTTGGCGGGGCGAGGCTAATCCATAGTCCACCAAAAAAAAAAAAAAAAAAAAAAAAAAAAAAAAATCTAATTTGATCTGATGGCGTCTGCCTAATAATTACAATGCTACGTGAGCCAGGCGGCTGATAATAAAATTATTGACGATAAATATTAAGTGACTGCTGTGTGGTGGCGGCTACGAATACTACCAACACTTACTTCGCTCGTGGATGTCGTAAAAGACGACTAAGAGGCTTATAACGACCTGGGCCAACACCATCTGATGCCGTTTGGTCAACAATTACATTAACAAGGAGAGTTGACGTCTGGCAGGCCGGTCATAAAACGATTGTCAATAACTTTTACATTAATAATTATGGAGTGGTTTGACAAAAATCACGAAATATCACATTTGTAGTAAGATATCATGTGTATTTATTTTTTCATCAAACGCTGCTATTTCTAAACTGAAAAGCGGCGTGTAGTGTGACTTTGATTTGCGGTTGCAGGGCCAGGCAACGAAGAAGGCGTTTAAAGTAGGTGATCCGTATAAAGACTTTTTTTGCGCAGTATAGCAAAACAAAAAACCGAAAATATAATAAACTGTGGGCTACTTCTTTGTAGATAGGTACTAAAAATTAACTTGATGTTTGTGGGGTCATAGTCTTAAACGTCACCACGTATCACGAAGGGGAGGGGTTAAAAAAAATGCTAAAAAAAGATCACGTGATTAATTGACGTTTTTTTACCGAGAAAGGCTATTATAATAGGCTATAAAACCACGCTACGGCGAGTAAGACCTATAATAAAAAAAAAAAAAAAAACTTAAATAGGCCTAATTCTATTCTTTTGAGAGCTTCCATTGCGCTGCGTATTGTAACTGCCTGCGATGCTCTTTGCAACTCTTTCTCCCTTATGCGGCACAAACAAAGTTACACGGTTTAGCTAGTCTATAAAAGAGGATGGTTGTACATATAACTTCGCTAAACTCAGAAACTATTTGACTGATTATTATGAAAATTGGTATGTACGTGTATTTTTTCACGGAGATGGTTTACATGGTATACACACATTGATGTAACTCGCCACCAGGTGGCGCTGCGATATATCGACTTCTACAAACAAACCTCCGAGTCTCCGAAACCGGCGAGCGTGTATGAAGAGAATTATGAATGTTGAGGAAGCGAGTGAAGTATGCAGAGATAGAGTTCTCTGGCACTCTGTTCTCTCTGCCTACCCTGCAAGGGATATGGCGTGATGATGTGTATGTATGTACAAACAAACCAACGAGTTGGGTTTGCTAGTAAATTATATAGAAAAGTGTTTTCGATTTTCGACTGGATTCATTTAGGTATTTAGGATTTCTTTTGGTCATTATTGACTATATTTTGATTCACAGGTGGCGTAGTGGTGAAGATACCGACCTTCCGTGCCTGTGCCGTGGGTTAGCTACCCACGTAGGACACTACTTTGTGCCATCCACAATACAAGGATTATTTCCTTAGTGCAGGACTTTAAAAAAAAACATATACATTCAAGTTTAAAGATATCCCAGAAGCTTTATACGGTAACGAAATTATTTATAAAAAAAAAAATACAACTAAAATTTCTTAACTTGCTTGGGACTTGTATACATTGATCATTAGCGTGCCATCGCCTTGTACCATTTCCTTATATAATATACAAATAATAAAGTTATATCATCAAAGGAACCGCGGAAACTCCCAGTTAGTATATAATCGTCGACAAATTTATACTCTTGAGTATAAGCCGGTAAGATGTTACAAGTAAATCCCTAGGTACGTTTGAACGGTTACTTACAAATAGGGTTGTCAAACTTTATTTAATAATAATAAACTCGTATCTTAACGGAGCCTCCTATATAATAAGAGGAATATCAACCTACCACACCATGCTGAGTCAGAGAAGACGACTAAGAGCATGAAAATGACCTGAGCTAACTCCATCTGATGCAGTTTGGTCAACAATTACATTCCCAAGGAGTGTTAACATCTAGCAGGCGGCCGGTCATAAACCTATTGCCAATTACTTTTACGATATTGTATCAACCCCAACTAATTGGGATGAGTAGGAGAATGATGACCACGCTGAGTCAGACGGATTCGTATAGGGTGACTTTCTACATACATACATATCATCACGCCATATCCCTTGCAGGGTAGGCAGAGAGAACAGAGTGCCAGAGAACTCTATCTCTGCATACTTCACTCGCTTCCTCAACATTCATAATTCTCTTCATACACGCTCGCCGGTTTCGGAGACTCTTGACTCCACCTTCCTTCAGAACATGACCGATCTGGTCTAGGTAGGTTAGTCTCGGTCTCCCTCGGTACCTACATCCTTCCACTTTCGCATTGTATATCTTCTTAACCAGGCGTTCGTTCGGCATTCTTTCCACATGTCCGAACCATCGGAGCATTCCCTTTCGCATCTTTACACCAATACTCTCTTTCATACCTACTCGCTCTCTTACGTCGTCGTTACGAATGCGGTCGGTCAGCCTAATTCCACAGATTATCCGCAGAGATCGCATTTCGACCGCATTAATTTTACTATCATACTCTTTTCTGCATACCCAACTCTTGCTTCCATACAGTAATGTTGGGACAAGCACTGCGTTATGTATTGCTACACGTGCCTTCTGGCTGAGGTGGTGGCTGCCGAGAAGTTGCCCCAACGCTCCGTTCACTCTATTTCCCGCATTCACTCTTCGCTCTATATCAGTGGTGTACCTTCCATCTCGGCTAAATCCACATCCAAGATATACAAATTCATCCACTTGCTCTAGTACATCATTACCTATTGTTACTCTTACATCTGTTCTGGTTTTATCTCTTTCAAAGACCATCATTTTGGTTTTGCTCACATTCACGCGTAGACCCCTTTTCTTACAATCTTCTGTCATTGTGTCGACTAGGGTCTGCAGGTCAGTCGCTGACTGTGCCAGCAGGACTGCATCATCTGCATAAAGCAGAGCAGTGACCACTGAGTCGCCCATCTGGACTCCCACATTCCTATCGTTCAACCTTTGGAGACATTTATTTGCTTATTTATTTACTTGAGATAATGACAATGAGAAATAATAATTATCATTAAAGTAATGACTTCTAATGTTTACGCGAGTATTACACATTTGAAATAAACGGATTACGGATTCTATCGCGTTTGTATTTGATTTCTAATTGCCCGACGTTTCGAACACTTTACAGTGATCATGGTCACGGGAGGACTGAGGTGTCTTACGTCCAATATGTCATTGTTATCACAGAAATTTATTTATATCTACCCTATAGGATATTAAATTTTGACCCACATTTTTATACAAAATTAATACAATTCATTGCCAGTACAAAAAGAGAATGATTCTATATATAAAATTTATGTTGTTTATGATTTGTTATTATTAAGGTATTTAATTTATGATAATTATTATTGTGGCAATTTTACAATTTTTACAAAACTAACAAAAACTATTCAGCTACTACCGGATCATTCAAGTAAGTAACACAGTTAGTAAAGAAATTTAAATTTTAAGTAACAAAAACTGAGGCAGATTATATGATAATGATAGATTGATGCCATGTGTCTTTCAAAGTTTAAATTGCCTTAGGTCATATCTAAAGATTGCAAAGATCCATGAAAGGCCGCAACGCTTACCATTAGATGTGCTGCTTGTCTGTTAACCACCATTTTTTTTTTATTGGTGGGCTATGGGTGCGTCTCGCCCCACCAAATCGGTCCGGGGTGACGGAGAAGGCGGCGCGTGACCCCATAGACCCACCGTAAAATACTCTCTCTTCGCCGTGCGAGCGGACCACCGGTACCCGATCTTTGTCTTCGGTGGTTGTCTGTTAACCACCATAAGCAATAAGAAATAATTAATTTATTATAATGCCTATTACCTACCATTATGCTTCAATAGTACATATTCTAACCAAGAGCTAGAAGCGCAGGCAGATCTTGATATAGTGGTGGGTAGTTGCACATACATTCATTAGATTATAGAATTGTTTATTATGTATCTACCTGATTATTTATTTTTTCTTATTATTTATAATGTATTGTATCTAAAAAGAAAGTCTGTTCTTTATAAACATTGTACATAACTGTGGATAACTGTAATTGGTCCTATTAATTAGTAATTTTCATTTTATGTTATATGTATGACTGTTGTTATCTCAAATAAAATAAATAAAGAAAAAAATACAATAAAATATTTTCAAAACAAAATAAAAATTGGAGTAAAATATAAACAGTTGACAGCCCTATAGTTAGCAAATCTTAATACAGCCCACCTTAGGATGTTAATTGTTAACAAACATTATTAATGCGAAAACAACATGTTTACCCTTTATAATACAAACGTTCGTATTGCGCTTAAAGATTGCTAAAGCTAATTGGCGTTTAATTTGTTACTTACGATCTGCTGTTTTTTTTTTTAAAGAATTTCGTCTATAGATAAATATGTAATATTTATAATCGAGTAATCTATATCTATAAAATAATAGAGGATGTTTGTTTGTATCGCTAAAATCAGAAACTATTGGATCGATCATTATGATTGATATGTATAGGTAATTTTTCACGGCAAAGTTTTAATATGCTATCTCTTTGTACATCAATGTGTTGCAGCAAAAAATACTATTTTATATTATATTCATAATCTAATATCGATAATCTATTAATTACTAGCTGTCCCTAAATAAATATATATCCGACTGGGGCGATAGTTGGGACAATTGCCAGTCCAAAATGAAAATGATTCTATATAAAATTTTATATTATTTATGGTCAGTTATGATTAAACATTTTTCTGATAATTATTATGATATGACAACTTACTAGTTTTATAATTTGAAAAGATAACTTACAAATTTAGTGTGAGTGAATATGATGTTGGAGTAAAGCTTACCTGTAAAAAAAAGGAAACGATAAATATTAGCATTTATGTTTACAATGTCTGCAATAAGAACCCCAAGGAGGGTTGACGTCGGGCAGGCGGCCGGTCATAAAACTATTGCAAATAAATTTTACAATATGTACTATGAAAAAAGAGTACATATTGTAGCGACCCCAAGTAATTGGGATAAGAGTAGGAGAATGATGATGATGATGAATGTCTGCAATAAGAAAACATATTTACAATTTACAAAAATTGTCTTATTAAAGCATTAAAAATTTTTCCTTCCTTCATACATAACTACTTCTGGTAAAACTGTTTTATCATGTGGCTAATAATTTTCTTATTACTGCCAGCAACCATAGGTTTCGGTTCGTTCAGGGTAGTATACCCATGACAAGGACTGTTACCAGTCCCGACCACATAGCGAGGGAGGTATATGTACGGCAGGTTGTGGAGTCTGTTGGTTATGCTCTTCCATCGCCCCGGCCGGATATGCCAGGCTGTGAAAATACTGTAGCAAAAATCGATAACTGATTTATACTTATTTATTAATACAGTGCCTTTGGTGAATGAGAGAACCAGGGGTCTTATTATCACCTAATAATAAGCAGGGCAGGCTTTTGATAATGTTGACAACCATAAATGACAGTTTCCAATTAACATCGGGTTCACCGGGTTGAGAGCCCTCAGCGCTCACTCATAGTCCGGTTAAGCTGTCAAAGCCCTCTCGGCTAACAGCGATCGCAGTGGAAAGAGTTTAGTGGGTATTCTAGCCACGGGGCGAGTCCCACACTCCTCGTCTGTTTTTCCGACAGGCGGGGGTAAGTGCGGAAAATGCATTCTTGAACCACTGCGTTACCAAAAAAAAAAAAAACATCGGGTAGCAACGCACTTCATCATCTCAGTTTCTATAAGCTTCTGTAAGTCTGCTTGCTGCTTGAGCCTCCTTCATAATAGGAGGGTAATTGACATAAAATATCAACGCCAGGGAGACGAGATGGCATAGGCTTTTATTTCGAGTATTCCATTTCTTGCACAGATATTTGCACACATCAATTGTATGTATATTATAATCCCTTAGTTGACTTTTATGACAATCACGAGCAAGAGATCGGGTGGTGAATTTTTTCAACACAGACAAATTATACCCAGACTCAGAATAATACTTCGTGGATCGCACAAAGTATTGTTCTGCATCGGAATCGAACTCATGTCACTTGCACGAAGGTCGGTATCTTAACCACTATGCCATCTGTGCAGTCAGTATTTATGTTAGAAGTTTAATTTTTTAATAGCCTGAAAGCAAAATATGTGCTTTACTTTCTTTCAAACACCTTAACAATTTTCACATTCGTAATATTAATAGGATAGCAAATTGTTTGCAGCAAATTATACGCGCCATACAAATTAGCTGTTATTATTAAACCCACGTATTCAGTACATAATAATACTGGATTATCCGTTAATAACAGGCGTTGTTGTTGTTGTTAATAAAACAACTGTTACCCCTCTCCTCGTCCACCTTCACTCCGTTATTGACTCCATAACGCGTCTCTCTACTTTATGTTTCACCAAATATTTTAAATCTTTCTGTCCTAGTATTGATGCCTCAAATATGACTGCACAGATGGCGTGTGCAAAGGCAATAAATTATTATTATTAATTATTAGGTATATAAATATTCGCGTAAACATCAGAAAACATTAAAAAAAAAACAGGATTTTCCTACATATTTCTTCCACTTGCTCGAAAAAATCTCAGTCTCATACTCAAAGCTTGAATATTTTGTCCAGTTAATGGTAGTCGCTATTAGACATTAAGGATTATGTTACAAAATATATGTATATTTGTCTCCATTTGACTCTTCAGGAATCATCATTCTCCTGTTCTTATACCAATTACTTGAGGTCATCGCAATATGTATTCCAATTCCATCGTACATATTGCAAAAGTTATTGACAATATGATAAAAATTGGGACACGTGGGACTTGAACTTGTATTTATTGGCAAACCGTTCCAACTAAACCTTAATAATTTAGATATTGGATCATATCATCGTGACAGACGGCGTGTGCGCCTAGACCAGGGGTCGGCAACCTTTTGAGTCGGAAGAACCAAAAATTACAATATACAAAAGTTTAAAGTTTTTAAAGAGCCACAATTGTTTTTCCATTCAGAACCATTTTTAAATGTTTTCTTCATAAAATATTTTTTTGCGTATAGTAGATACTAAATAGCCGCAACTTCACATCCAAAGAGCCGCATATGGCTGACGAGCCGCAGGTCGGCACCCCTGGCCTAGACCATAGCCTGCCAAAAAGGAGGTTCAAGAATATATCATATCGCCACCACATATTTATTATAAAGAGAAGGTTTTTTTCACAGGCGTCGCAAAGACCACTAACGGGCTGTTACCGTCACCCCTATAGTAAGACATCATAAGATTGCAACTACTCCCCCCTTTTTTTTTTTTTTTTTTTTTTTATTGGTGGGCTACGGGTGCGTCTCGCCCCGCTGAATCGGTCCGGGGTGACGGAAAGGCGGCGCGTGACCCCATAGACCCACCGTAAAACCTTCTCTCTTCGCCGTGCGAGCGGACCACCGGTACTCGATTTTAACTTCGGTGGCCCGCCCGGCGGTTTACCCTCGCGGGTTCCTCTCGTCGACGCCCCGACAGATTTCGCCGTCGGGGCGTCGCCCTCACGCGGTGGCCTCACGTCGGGTCGTCGATCGGACAATTCCCCGGTCCGATCACCCGAGGCCTCGGTTAGGGCGGCATCAGGCGCAGGTATTCGCGCCTGCGCCGCCCCGGCCGCTGACGGCGGCCCGGGGCGCGGGAATCCTCCCTTGCCCGTTCCGCCGCTTCCTTCTGCGAGATGACAGCCTCGCAGAAGGCGGCGACCGCGTCCCAGTTCCTGATGCTGTCGACCATCGCCCTCGCGACGGCCGGCAGCGTCAGGTCGGCACCGATAACAGCGACGAGGTCACGGCGATGCCGGTCAAAGCCCGGACACACCTCCAGCGCAACTACTCCCCCCTGCCTCTTAATAAGATTTTTTATAAGAAAAGGCTCTATTGATCAAATACAACTACTCCGTTTATTCTGAAAATATCTTTTATTACAATCTACTTACTACAAGTAGATATCATTAACTCATTGCAATAACATTAATCTTATTAATCTATCACAGTTTTGACTAAAATTAGTTATTGGAATTTAAAATCTTACGTAATGTCAGGTTCATTACCCCCTCCCTGCCTATAGTAAGAAGCTATAATATTCAGTCAACATAAATGCCTTACATACTTTATGAATGGTCCCTAAAAGATTTGATCATTATAAAAAAAAGAACTTCAAATGAATAATTATAAAAGAAAGAATTTCAAACTTAAAACCTAGTCAAACTGTCTAAATCAACGTATCCATAGACGTGACCCACTTTTTACAATTTTATAAATCCCCTCACCATCGGTGACCACCTAAACTAACCTAAAGGATACGACCAAGACTCAACTATACTTCATCGTGGTACTTTTTAAGTCCCAAGGAACACGCCATGTAGTACCAATAAGTTCCCTAACCATGTTGGTTTAGATTCTACAACCTAGTTCTCAGATATTGCGAGTTATACTTGAGAACTTCAAACCTATGATAAATTGTTCCTTCTTTGTAGTGGATGTGGCTACTTATATCTTCGTGGGATTGAACAAAACTGTCTTAATATCTGCTTCAGTAAACACTCGACTTCACAAGTTTGATACGACTTTTTCCTAACATGCTCTTCGACTTTCTGACTTCCGGTCTATCGCGTATCGCACGTACTGAGTTCACAAAAAAACAAGGGTCAAGTTACCAATTAACTCCAATTCGCTGGTATCCACAATAAATACAAGATTTTGCCGTTATCCTTAAGGGTACCGGGTAGCATTGCTTTGATCTCCAACGTGTCAGTGATGTACCGAATTATCCTGTTTACATAGAATGGGCTGAGAGCCTCCAGCGAAGTAGCTTTGAAGTGATTTTTGGCCTTGACTATAATCTGAACAGAGCTCAATTGCGTGTACATACACATATTTTTACTTAAAAGTAAAGGGAAATATTTGTAAAAATATTAATTTAATTCTCGTTTCCAAGGATAATGTACGCGCAAAATAAAAGATTCACGTGCAAAATTTCAAGTCCTTCAAGATATTCTGAAAAATTCTGGGAGACTTGAAGCCCTCTTCAAGGCAAACCCGTACTAAATACCCGGATATATGAGGTATACCGAGCGTTTAGTACAAGTAGGATTCTATTTTCATTTTGGATACGCTATGGAATTGAATCACTATTTTTCAATACAACAGACTTCTGCGTAATCTTTTACAGACTTGTGCATCAATATGCACGAGCTTTACTTGAAATTGTTTTGTTACTTTAAACAGTAAACAATAGTAAGTATCAAATAAGCACCGCGTGACTGCCGAGACGCTGACGAGCTTAAAAGCCCACGGTAACCTAGCGACAAACGGAGGGCACTTGAGCCAACTTGCAGCCCTAATACCCTGAGTAAACAAATAGCTTATATTGAATACTAGTTATACACGTGTTTTTACTTTCATTAAACCTACGAAATTAATTGGTTTTCTCTACGTTAATTTCCTTTTTTTTAATCTATGTAATGTTTTTAAACGAGTGATTATTGTACATTTCTATATTTTCAGAATCTCAGCAACGGCACCAAAGTTTTCCATGAAATTTTGTGGGTATATAGAAGAATTTGGCAGTGATAAATCGAATTCATTAATAAAAAATATTGCTTTGTGAGTGTTTTCAGCCAATGAAAAATATATTTATTCTGTGGCTGAAAACTATTAGAATATAATGGGAAATTTTGAGGGTGTCGCCAAGAATAGGTATAGCTCAGTTGGGAAATCGGGCGGTCTAATCCAGATAGTTGCGGTGCGAACTTTGCTTCCTCCAAGATATTGACACTGTCGCTAAAAATAGGCGTAGCTCAGTTGGGAAATCGAGCGGTCTAATCGAGATAGCTCCGGTTCGATCCTTGCTTCCTCCAATATTTTGACACTGTCGCTAAGAATAGGCATAGCTCAGTTGGGAAATCGGGCGGTCCCATCCAGATAGCTCCGGTTCGATCCTTGCTTTTCCTTTTTTTATTATGTTTCCGTTTTTTAATTTCTTTTTCATTATTTTATCAATTATTTTTTTAATATCTAGATATAGTTAGCAAACAGACGCTATAAAGAATATGCCTGAGTTAGCTCAGATATTTTCTTTATAGTGCTTTTTTGTTCGTTCTGCTCGGTCATCCAGATTAATATACAACATCGAATCATTTTTGTATTGTTTATATATACAAACAATACAGTTAACAGAGATAAATTACATCCAGAATAGAATTGTCTTGCGTGAGGATCGAACCCACATCGTTCGACATAGTGGTACACCACTTAGACTTACTAAAACAATCAAAAACTTACTATTTGATGCCATATACTAACATCGGTCAATTTACTGAATGTTAGCTACTCAGCAACTTTAGAAGAGAAATTCTCTTCTTCCCCAAATAAATCGTCAGTTACCTACTAGGTCAGCCATCACCCCCCCTTCGACCACATTGGAGTATATACAATACGTTTTATTGTTTCTATAAAACACATTAGCCATTAGCTGTTAAACACTGATTTACTATCGTATTTATGATCAGTTTTAACCACAAACTCGCCAACTGAGAACTCACGTTCCACCTCATTTAATACCTACCTATTTTTTACGACCCCGTCACGTATTAAGGGAACAATTCCTGGGGACTTTTTAAAGACATAATTAACGGACGAAAGTTACGCCCAGACTCGGAACAACAGTTTGAATCGCAGAAAGTATTACTCACTAACACGGCTGCGCTGTGAAAAATTAAATATTTGCCCAAAGATGAATTATTATCCCCAAGATCGGGACAAAAAGTATCCTATGAGTTATTCCAGGAACTAGTCTATCTGTGCGTCAATTTTTAATTCAAATCTATTCAACAGTTTACGTGTGGTTAAGTAATAAACATCCATACATCTTAACAAACTTTCCCATCTAAGAATGGCATTATTTTTGGGAAAGGGTAGGCTTTGGCCACATTTTACCCGAAGCAGCGAAAGTGATGGCGTGCAATATTTTAACGTGTAGCATTGGGCCTCTCTATAACCATTTAAGGCGTACCATATGTAATAAATACATGTCTTTGGTGGTAAACTATTAGCCCATATGCCTGTGTCAATCGAACCAGCAATACTTGGCACGATAGGTTCATATCTCAAGCATTATACAAACTGTACAATAGTATCAGGTATGTTACAAATTAAGCCAGATAATGCGATGGATCTTGTCAAGAGAAAAGATACGAACCTGTAAGAGCATATGCTAAAGCTTCATGTTCAGCTGTGATCTAAAGAAGCCTTGAAAGAACTTAGATTCTATTTCATTTATCAGTGAAATCAATTGTGAACTTGGCGACCGAAGACAACCTACGGTTTATAGATCTCCACGTTATCGATCCTCTTTCAACCTGGACGGCTAAGTGAAGAGCAGACGGATATACTTTGCCGATAGAAGAAAAGGGGCAACATCGCTTTGGGACCATGTAAGTCAGTAGCGCAGATTTAAATTTTGTTTTGTGTTGTCTCTAAACAAAATTTTACATACATACATACCATCGCGCCATGTCCCTTGCAGGGTAGGCAGAGAGATCAGAACAAAATTTTAACAAGAAAAAACCGACTTCAACTAGTAACCAGTGGAGTAAATTAAAATGCGACCCAACACCAGCTTTCAAATAAAAAAAAACAACAAAACCGGTAACAACAAACCCAGTTAGAAGTACTGAGGTAACAAACATAATAAAATACAGTAGAATTAAGAACCTCCAGTTTTGAAGTCGGTTAAAACCAAGAGATAAGACGAAAGGTAAGAGACGTATCTAAAAATCAAGTCGCTCTAATATTATTTGCTAAGTTTGATGTACTGACAATTTAACTTTTGAAGGTCAGCCATTAGTTGCTGAACTCCAGCTGCTGACAGCGAAACTCCAGCGCTAAGCAGCAATTTATATTCGCTGTCAAAAGTCCAATGAGAAATGGGTGTTTACGAGTTTCAGCCCAAGATAACTCTACATTTGAAAATTTCCCTTGGGGAAGAAAATATCATTTAGTCTTCTACGTTCTTTTCCATTAAAGCCTATCTACATTTCACTATTGAGCACAAGGCTTCTTCACAATGAGATGATAATCAGCTTACTCATCTCATCATCGTCTCAGCTCATATATGTATATCCCACTGTTGAGCTCGATGCTCTTCAATAATGAGGGTAATTGACTCACTCTACCACGCTGGTCAGGCGTGCTGGTATAGGGTTTTGCTTCGAGTTTTCCTTCTCTTGCATGGACGTTATATGCGTTTTATATCCCTTAGTTGTCTCTTACGATCACCCACGGGTGAGATAGGATGTGGTGAACTGTTATCTTACTCCGTCACCATATAGATATCAATCTAGACAGAATAATACAGGAGATATTTCGAATACGTTTTCAGTGTGGCGATGGCGTAAAAATACAATTCACCGCGCTTTATCTTGCCTTTGACTGTGGTGAAAGACGACTAAGGGATATTATACGCACATAATATCTATGCAAAAGAAGGAAAACTCGAAATAAAACCCCATACCAACCCGTCGGAGCAGCGTGATATAGGTCAATTTCCCTTCTATTGTGGACGAAGCTCGTGCATAGCAGTGGAACATATGTAAGCTTAGGTGATGATGATGATGGAACGATCATCTCGAATATTATAAATGAGTATATAAGAAGTCTGAAAGTGCTAGGAATTTAGTGGTAGGACCACGCAGTTGACAGTTTTCTGTTTACAGCCACAGGCCGGTCCGTCCGGGGTAGTACCACACTCTTGCAGAAATCGACGTCTGAGTAATGGTAATGTCCTATTGCGCTTCGTTCGGTTAGTGAGGGAGCCGGAAGCCCAACAAGGTGGGTTTGGGGTTTGTACTGGTAGGCAGCAGCCTAGCTGGGCCCCTGGTATTGCAGGGGTCCATGGGCGGTAATAACATTTAACATCAGGTGAGCTGCTTGCTCGTTTGTCACCATAAGATATTAAAAAAAAATGTGGCCCTACTAATAGAAGGGATTCGAAGCTCTTCGCCTTCTGCGAGGCTGTCATCTCGCAGAAGGAGGCGGCGGAACGGGCCCGGGAGGATTCCCGTGACCCGGGCCGCCGCCCGCGGCCGGGGCGGCGCAGGCGCGAATACCTGCGCCTGATGCCGCCCTAACAGAGGCTTCGGGTGATCGGACCGGGGAATTGTCCGGTCACCCGACGCGAGGCCACCGCGTGAGGACGACGCCTCGACGGCGAAATCTGTCGAGGCGTCAACAGGAGAGGAGCCCGAGAGGGCATACCGCCGAGCGGGCCACCGAAGACAAAGATCGGGTACCGGTGGCCCGCTCGCACGGCGAAGAAGAGGTGCTTGTAGGGTGGGTCAATGGGGTTGCGCGCCGCCTCTTCCGTCACCCTGGACCGATTTGGCGGGGTGCGACGTCCATGGCCCACCACAAAAAAAAAAAGATTATTTCGTTAGTGCTGGGTGCTTGTCTTTAAAAAGAAAAAATATCTTTAAAGTAGGAATTTATATATATTTTCAGATTATTTATATTTTCAGAATTTCAACAACGGCACTAGTGATTTTCATGAAATTTAGTACGTAAATGTATTCGCGGGTGATAAATTGATCTAACTAGGTTTCATATATAGAAAATATCGTTTTGTCAGTGTTTTCAACCAATGAAAAATATAATTAAGAATATTAATGGCAAATTTGGCCACTGTCAACAATACAAATAGCTCAGTTAGGCAATCGAATAGTCTCTAGTCTCATTCAGATAGCTCCGTTTCGAGTCTTCATTTTCTATTTTTAAGTTTATTTTATTTTTTATTATTTTATCAATTATTTTTTGATATCTAAATATATTTGCCAAAAAAAACACTAAAAACTAAATATCGAGTTAAGCTCTGTCCTCCATAAATTATCAATAAAATTACGGATGGTCATATATTACAATTACTTATAAATTCAATTTAGTTGCGCACATAACTGGAGTTCTCACCCTACGGAAATACCAAGCGACCGCTAACTGCGTTCGGAAACTATAAAAATTCTTACTAATCTTTTAAAAATTGACACTTATACCGACGATTTGAGAAAAACTTTAGAAGTGTATAACGAACCGATTTTCGAAATAGGAACTCGTTTGACAGTTTAAAGAATTATGGCGGGTTATTTAGGAAATGGCGGCGAGACAAAATGGCGCGCCTTTTAGAAATGTATCGTTCGTTGATCACTTTGTTTGATGTTAGAATTTTAATGGATTGCTTTAAAAGAATTATTGGTGTGTTGATTTTTTAAAGAGAGATTGTCTTCAAATGTTTTAAATAATATAGAAACACAATCTGTTTTGTTTTTTATGTAAAAAGCTGTTCTTATCGAAATTAATTCTGATTGACAAAGTTTTAATAATGAATTTTAAGACACCATATGACACACTAGCGACCCGCCCTCGCTTCGCTTTGGTTACGTCTACTTTCGCTACATAGAATTCCTCTCGGAGAAGGAATTTCTTAAAATCCTATTTTATTTGACCTTTAAAGGGCAGAAAGAAAGTCCGCACTAAATTCCAAGTCTGTAGGGTTAGTATTGGAAAATGTAGATTTTTTGGATTAACACCTACGCAATCGGTAGGGGTGGAATTTTTAAAAATCTGTTAACCTGTGTATTGTAACCAAAAATATGCCTACCGAAATTCAAATCGTGTAGATATATTTAAAAATGAGATTTTTACACCCCAGCAAACCCCCTTGCGGGTGAAATTTCGTAAAATCCGTTCTTAGCTGACCTTTACTCAGCAAAAGGAGTAGTCCTACCAAATTTAAAGCCTGTAGACCTTATGGTTCCAGAGATATCGTGATGAGTCAATAGATAAGTGGAAATCTCTTATATATATATATATATATATATATATAGATTGTAACTCATCATTTCTGTCTCGATTTTTGCAAACATGTTGATTAAAAACTGACTAAACAGCGAACGAAAATATAGCAGATGATCTTATACTCCTTTCCTAATCATTATAGGGTAAAATAAAAAGTTGCAGTAGATATCATTTTATAAAGCGGTGTTTATGGTTTTAGTATCGCAATGGCTATATCCTAGTACAATTCAAAGACCTAATAACTGCTGAAATAGAGTATGGACCATCGCCGTAGCATGACGCAAACGGATATTGTCACACAAACTGAAATACATCGTGTGAGCGATGGATTTTAGTTATTCGATGCAAGGTATTACCATGGCTTGGAATTACAATATTTTGCTTAGAAAATTACCTTCCAATCATTTCAAATATCAAAGTCTACGTTCATATGAGGCCGTGTCCTAAAAGTACATGACCTCTCTAAAGCTTAGAAACCTATAAACACCGTACTAATATAGTGTGGTGACATTCGAGACATTTCAATTTTAAAAAGTATTTGCATACCATACGTTTATGTGACATCAACCTTTTTAGAGTTCCATACCCAAAAGATAAAACAGGACCCTTTTACTAAGACTCCGCCGTTACTTCTCGTCCGTCCGTTACTTCGCCTGTCTGTCACCAGGTTGCTCTCATGAACCGTGATGGTTGGACAGTTGAAATTTTCACAGATGATGAATTTCATTTACCACTACAACGACAAATACTAAAAAACAATAAAATAAATATTTAAAGGGGCTCCCGCATAACAAAGGTAATCTTTTTGCTCGTTTTTGCTCGCTGTTGATAACAAAAATAGTTAGACGTTTGAAATATTCTCAGAATATTTATTAATATATTCACTTTAGAAATAAATAATTAAATTAAAATAAAACAAATAGAGAATTTAAGAGGGGCTCCCATACAACAAACATGATTATTTTTCCATTTATAGATAATGGTACGGAACCCTTCGTGCGCGACTCCGAGTCGCTCTTGGTCGGTTTTTTGAATATAATCGAATTGAGTTTTCAAACATGTGTCAAAATAAAATGTCTTTTAAATCAAAATCACTAAGAAGTATTGATATAAACTTTAAAGCAGATCACCCCTAAAAATAACTTTCCACCCCTTTTTAACCCAGTTAGGAGATAAATCTCAATAAAATATGAATCGCGTCTTTCATCAATTCTGTTAAAGAATGTTTATGCAAAATATGAAATAGATTGGACCAAGGAATCACGTTGTCCGATACAAACTTTGCCCTGATTTTTCACTCCCTTAAGGATATAATTTCGTAAAATCCGTTCTTAGCTGACCTCTACTCGGCGAAAGAAATATTACTACCAAATTTGAGGTTTGTAGGCCTTATGCCCAACTAGAAAAAAAAGTATGGTTCAACCAGATCATGTATCTGGACCCGATCAAGATAGAATGAGGCATTCCAGATCCGGCAAACTCTATCAGGACCAGGTCTGGTCCTGATCAGGATAGCCTGATGTGAAATAACATCAAGTATGGTAAGGCATAACGGATCAGGACCAGATCAGGACCAAATAAGGATAGCCTGATGTGAAATATTATTAAGTATGGTAAGGCATACCGGATCAGGACCAAATAAGGATAGCCTGATGTGAAATATCATCAAGTATGGTAAGGAATACCGGATCAAGACCAGGTCAGGACCAAATAAGGATAGCCTGATGTGTAATATCATCAAGTATGGTAAGGCATACCGGATCAGGACCCAATCAGGATAGAATGAGGCATGCCGGATCCGGCAAACCCTATCAGGACCAGGTCTGGTCCTGATCAGGATAGCCTGATGTGAAATAACATCAAGTATGGTAAGGCATACCGGATCAGGACCAGATCAGGACCAAATAAGGATAGCCTGATATTAAATATCATCAAGTATGGTAAGGCATTCCAGATCAGGACCAGGTCTATACCAAATAAGGACAGCCTGATGTAAAATATAATCAAGTATATGGTAAGGCATGTAGTATATCAGGAGCAGAAACAGTTTACGTAACACAAAAAAAATATCAATCAAAATTCAAAAAAGTATCATATCATGATTGTCATATTTATGCCACGGGGTAAATTGTATTTGCATCAGAGGAGATTAATCTGAAATCTTTAATTAATCATATGTATTTAATAATAACAATAATGTGTAATTAATAATATAAAAATAATTTATATTTAAAGTAAATAATAGGTACATTTGAAAACATAGATAGAAATGAATATAATAATATTGTAACAACCATTCTAACATTTAATGTTTTGGGTCATAATAAATTGATGGCGTTAGTAAAATGACGTCATTGTCTGAATCGCGGTGTTAAGATTCTCCGAAGCGTAATGTCATCGCCTAATATTAAATTAGTTGATATCGAATCAGATCAAAACAGATCGATCAGGTTATGAATAAGAAATTCAGGCGACAGTTGAAGTCGTTAGCATCTGGTGGTTGCGCCCTAATTGGAACGGCTCACTGGGACTCTCTATGATAAGAATATAGCACTGCATTCGCTGCCTACGTCATATATTAATTCATATTTTTATCTATTAAACATGTTCTTTAAGATATTCATGTTTATAAAACCCGATTACGCATATTAAATGCTATAAAATTAAGCATATTAAATGCTAAATTTCAGTAATTTAAATATTCATGTTTTTTAAAAGGACCGGACTGGGCATACTCGTTTTGGATCAGGCAAGATATATAACGCAGATGATTGATTTGGTTCCGATCAGTAAAATTTCATCCGGACCCGATCAGCAATGCCTGATCTGGACCCGATCAGGAATGCCTGATGTGGATCCGATAAGGTTTTCCTGATCGGGTCCAGATATATCTTCTGCGTTACATACCTTATCTGGTCCAGATCGGGCATGCCGGTCCGGTCCTGCTAAGGAAGACGAAAAAATTTCTAGTCGGGTGGTGCCAGAGATATCGTGATGAGTCAATACATAGGTGGAAATCTCTTATATATATATATATATATATATATATATATATATATATATAGATTTTGACTGTATCAGCTAATGCAGGTCGTAAAACTTCCATACTAATGATTCAATTAAAGTATCGTTGACTTTAAGAAGGCATAGATAGGGATACAATACCCCTTCTTTTATTTTGATAGGTTACGGTTTTGCTACAACCCATGTAAGTCATGCGAGGATAGGAAAAGGCGTCGTGAAACCTCATCACCTGCCGTATTATAACTCTGTGCCTTTTGAACGAGCCAGCAAAACCAATAACTAGATATCAAAGTACCTGAAAATATTCATGTTTTATACTGGAAGGGTTATTTTATTGCTTACTAGCTGACCCGGCAGACTTCATACTGCTTTTTTTTTTACAAACGTCGTCTTTTTGACAGGTAAGTTTTATTTTCTTAAATTATATTTTTTATTATTTTTCACGCAATTTTTCCATATTTTCTCACCGTATAAACCTTTCCTGGACTTCCACAAATATTTCAAGACCAAAATTAGCCAAATCGGTCCAGCCGTTCTCGAGTTTTAGCGAGACTAACGAACAGCAATAAATTTTTATATATATAGATGATGACGAACGAGCAAGTAGTACACATGATGGTAAGTGTTATTGCCGCACATGGACTTTTGTGATACCAAAGGTAAAAGTAAAGCTAGCCCGCTGTCTACCAATATAAACAAACCCACCCTATTGGGCTGCCGGCTCTCTCGCTCACCGAACGAAGCGCAATAGCACATTGCCATTACTCATACGTCGATCTTCTGCGAGAGTGTAGCACTACCTCGGACGGACCTGCCCGCGACTGTAGACAGAACGACTGTCAACGGCGTGGTCCTACCACTAAAAGGGTGCAGTATTAATGTATGTTAAGTTAGCCTGTGATAAGAATCGATTTAACATAAACTCAATATGATTTGCTGAAGAGGTCCAGTGTGACGATAGAATTGCACAAAGTGTCGGTATTAAAAAAATCTTTACTGTTTTCAATCGATAGCCAATAACTTTATAGCTGTATGAATAAAGAAACATTATGTTCGCTGGTGTTTATTAATTATAAAGCCCTATTTTTTTTTTCGGAAGTGGGCTACGCTTGGTGCTCTCCTCGCACCACTCCGTCCGGGGCGATAAAAGGGCGTAAGCACGCACACTCGTAACCCACCCGTGAACCTCGCCTTCGTCGTTTGGACCGGCCACCGGAGCAGCGTGAACTTGACGTCAGTGGCAATTGTAAAGACCTCGCGTGGGATTGTAACCAACATATATTGGAAATCGATTCCAACCCTCTTACCAATTAGACAGGTATGAGCCAACGTATTGCAATCAAATTCTCGCTTGTATTGTCGTCTTTAAGGGAGACGTTTCATACGCCATATATTGATAAATGTTTACACATTCTTCAGACTTAATACTTTAGCTTTTCAATTAGAATTGTATTAAACAATGACACTATTATCTAACTTAATGAGATTTAGCATTTAAGATACATATTACGTGTGGTGACCGAGTAAGAATACAATTCTTACCCACTATCATACCCGTGGGTGATCGTAAAAGACGACTATTGGATATGAAACGCATATAACATCTATGCGAGAGAAGAATCACTCGATACAAAACTCTATACAAACACGGCTGACCATTTTTTTTTTCTTTTTTTTTTGTGGTGGGCTATGGACGTCGCACCCCGCCAAATCGGTCCGGGGTGACAGAAGAGGCGGCGCGCAACCCCCAAACACGGCTGACCAGCGTGATATAGTAGGTCAATTTCACTCACATTACGAAGGAGGCACGAGCCTAACACTGAGACATGTATGAGCGGAGACGATGATACGAAATATTATAACTTCAATTGCTTTAGCCTGGATGGCTTTCGCCACAAGTCACGCGAAACTCTCACACATGCCTCTCAAACTACTTTCTCAACCCATATAAATAAATATCACCACAGCCACGGACTACTTTCGTACGGGTTGAGAGCCTTCAACGCTCACCCACAGTCCGGGTAAAGTTGTCATAGCCATCTGAGGCTAACAACTATGTCACACAAAAAAAAAAAAAAAAAGGTCTACTTTCGAATGGTAGAAGAAATAGCATACAATTCTACACTGATACTGGTTGTCATAAACTTTTATATCACTCTTGGAGTGATATTATCTGCTTACATTATCTTATTATCATCATGTTTATTCACATGCGTCCCACTGCTAGGATCAAGCTTTCTCCACAATATGAGGGAAATTGATCTACTATACCACGCTGGTCAAACAGATTGGTAGAGTCGTTTTTTTTTTTAAAAAACCCGCTTGGTATAGTCTTATTTAGACAATCCTTCATTTGCAGTCATATTACCTTTTACGATCACCCAAAGGAAAGAAGAGAAGGAAAACTCAAAACGAAACCCTATACCAACACGTCTGACCAGCGTGGTATAGTAGGTCAATTGCCCGCCCATTATGGAGGAGGCTCGAGCCCAACAGTGGGACATATGTGAGCTGAGATGATGAATGAAGGAAAGAAAGGGTCTGGTGATTTGTATTCGTAAACAATTACCTACAAGAGGTAACTAATTTGTATGACAAGCATGAGATAATTTGAAATTGAAGATTTTTTTTTTCCTATACTACGATGGTTTGTATTATTAAATAAACACGCTTTTATAGAACAAAATAAACTTTATTCTATATATAGTACCTTCATGTCAATATTACGTAGAAACATTTGCACAAACCGCCTGCCGGCGTACAGGACGTGGGTCGACGTACATATCCTGCCAATGAACTGTCAATCATTCAAGAAGTAAAAGCGAAAATACAGTAAACATTCTATTTGTACATGTTTCTGGCAAATCTTTCGATGCAGTTCGAGGGACAACATTACTTATCCAAATTACTGAAATTTAGCATTTAATATGCTTAATTATTTATAAAACCCGATTACGAAATGAAGCATACCGTCACCTTAAGACGTAAATATGATACGAAGTGAAATTTGCATGTCCTACAATTAGTAACGGTGGTGTAGTGGCAGCACGATTGGGCCGGAATCCCAATAGGCGCGGGTTCGAATCCCGCTTGTGACATCATTTTTCATTTCGTAATCGGGTTTTATAAATAATTAAGCATATTAAATGCTAAATTTCAGTAATTTAAATAACAAGGTTATGTCATCGTTTAATACAATTCTAACTGTAAAGTTTTAAGTATTAAGCCTATAACAATGTGTAAACATTGTCGGGTAGATAGCATACCGTCACCTTAAGACGTAAATATGATACGAAGTGAAATTTGCATGTCCTACAATTAGTAACGGTGGTGTAGTGGCAGCACGATTGGGCCGAAATCCCAATAGGCGCGGGTTCGAATCCCGCTTGTGATTACTTATCCATCTATGCATGTGTTAAGAATATAAATTGTTATTACGTTTTACTTGCCCGTGGCGTATAACCGAAAGAATGGATGGAGGAGCATTGATTTAATTATAAAAACAATTATTAGGTTCATCATTAGCCTACCCTCATTTCACGCTAAGTGGAGTTGTCACAACACGTCCTTCTTCTTCTTCTTATGTATTTGCAATCAGCTACATATACGAGCTATTGGTGCCAGTGTCAAGTTATAAATATTTTCACGTTTTTAGTCTTTCAAGTCAGTCGTTGTCTAAGTCAAATTGTCACCATTAACAGTGCAATGGCTACACTATTAATGGTATCTTGTGGGAATTTTGATGGAAAACGAAAACGTTGTAAAGCACTTTTATATGATATTCACTACATCCCAGTATTTCCGCACATCACATTACACAAAATGCCATCAAAATTATCTAATATAACACGTTAAAACACTAAGATATCGAATATAATACAAGAGCACCACATGACATTTTCAAATGCCCGTCAAAAGTCCCAACACGTCCTCACTCTTGTTAGACTTCTGTCAAACGTCACATCTTAATTCAATCTTTTTTATCCATATCCTCCTTCATACAATCCAATTATCACTTTTTGGCATTTACTCGATCTCGCGTTCCCAATCTCTTCTATCAATCAAATGATACTTTCAGACTTCCCTAATGTACGTATGCCACCGTTAACCTGCTCTTATCTTACACTAGGTGGAGTCAACAGCGACTAGATTTATGATATCCAAACCACGTGGTGACGGTTTAAGAATAAAATATATTTTCACTTTTTACTTTCCGATGGGAGTCGTATAATTCGGCTGATTGATCACCTGTAAAATGAATTATAACAGTCACTTGAAATACGAAGAGTCTCCGAAACCGGCGAGCGTGTATGAAGAGAATTATGAATGTTGATGAAGCGAGTGAAGTATGCAAAGATAGAGTTCTCTGGCACTCTGTTCCCTCTGCCTACCCTGCAAGTGATATGGCGTGATGATATGTATGTATGTACTTGAAATACTTGTAACACCAATCCACTTTGCCAAGCGCAGCATTCGCATTGCCTCGGTCGTGGGCAGGTGCATGTCCAGCAGCGGATGGTGAAATGTGTGAGTGATGATGTCGCCATCATCGCGGGCCGGTCCGTCCGGGGTAGTCCAGGGAGTAATGGCAACGTGCTATTGCGCTTCGTTCAGTGAGCGAGAGAGCCGGAAGCCCAACTGGGTTGAGTTTGCATTTGTATTGGTAGGCAGCGGCCTAGCTATATCCTTGGTATTGTAAAGGTCCATGGGCGGCAGTGACACCATCAGGTGTGCTGTGCTGTCTGTTCGTTTGCCACCAGAAGCAATAAAAAAAATAGTTATTGGCTATAGTTTTATGATCAGCCGCCTGCCTGACCCAATACCCAAAGTATTAGATGTACTCGTAGTGGACTCAGGTTGATGTTAAGCTCTTAGTCCTCTTTTACGACACCTACGAACACTGAAAGAGTTATTCTGATATTCATAGCATATTACTATATTCCTAGCTGCCACCACATAGTACATCTCGCAAATAAGTTTGTATAATTTAGCAGAATACCAGTGTTGCTTCAACGAAATGAAGTAGCACAAGCTGAGCTAAGATCCTTTTGACGTGAAAACCTCTCATAAATCGATAGACGCTGGCTGCACGCACGAGAAAGTATCACGTTCCGTCTGAGCTGAGCGTGCAAGCGAGAGCACGGAAGAAGTGATAGAGTCACGATCAGACTAAGAGGCCGTTCATATATTACGTAAGGGATTTTGATCGTATTGGATCTTCGTGTGTAGACATATTTAATAGTGGATATGTGAATGGATGGATAGATTTATTTACCACAAATTATTCACGACGAATACCATTGACCAGATTGGTCACGTACTGAAGGAAGGTGAAGTCAAGAGTCTCCGAAACCGGCGAGCGTGTATGAAGAGAATTATGAATGTTGAAGAAGCGAGTGAAGTATGCAAGGATAGAGTTCTCTGGCACTCTGTTCTCTCGGCCTACCCTGCAAGGGATATGGCGTGATGATATGTATGTATGTATTTTATTACGTAAAATTATCATCCGTAACCTGACTTTACAGACGACCATCTGCTGATTTGGCGCTCAGTATGTGTACATCATTGTTTCACATTTTTTTCTTTCCAAATGTTTTATTATATACATTACATATGAGAGATGAGAGCAAAATAAACGGTTTTCCTTCCTCTCCTTCTTCTTATTTCTATAAAAAAAGCATAAGTCAAATGTTAAATCGAAAAAACGGAGCGAATAAATTTAGTATGCAAAATTGTATTCGTCCATCTTTGGTAAATAAGACGCGTTATATAATAAAAGATAAAATGTCCTATAGCAATAGACCTATGTTAATGTACTTGTAAGTTTTCATATACATAACCTATTGGTAACTAGATAGTGCAGTGAAATATTATATAGAAACCTATCAAAATGGCCGCCACACTTTTGTAATGGCGCGTATCTTCACGAGTCGTCGCGCAGCCCACGAGGGGACCTAGTTTTATAGCATCGCAAAACTTTTCTTATATTTTAACCTTTTGCAACGGCAACAAGCGAAAAGAAAATTGAGATAATGGAAAAGCAAAGTTGCAGTTGAAAAATTAATTGCAATAAATTGTTTTGCTGCTGATGGATGATTATTTTGATTGTGCTTCGATTGCACGGATGATGGAGTGGTCTAAATGCGGACCTTTTAATTCCCTTACGGGACGATTCGTCGTACGACCCATTAGTGATTCTTTTCAGTTCGAATGAACCTATGTGAGGTCCCACCAACGCAAGGTAAGCAATTATTATTAACCATGTCAAAAAAAAAAATAGAAATAAAATAAATAAGTGAAGGCAGTGACTATGAAAGTGAACATTCAATCTTCGGCTCGAATTATATTTTGGACTTTAAAGGAGACGTGTGCCATCTATTGGACAATGTGTACACATTATACAGATTTAATATTCTAACTTTGCAGAGAGAATTGTATTAAATGATGACACGACCCTGTTATTCAAATTACTGAAATTTAGCATTTAATGTTTTTTATTTATGTAAAATCCCATGTGTAACAATCATTTTTCGCTCGTAATCAAGTAATGTAAGTTAAGGCAATCTAAGACGAGTCATTTACTGTGATATTTTTAAAGAATATTTAGTAGCATAAGTTATAATTTCTTATATTTTGAAAGACTTTACAAACACAAAACTAATTGACACTAATTAAAACAAATTACACCCAGACTCAGAACAATACTTTGTGGATCGCACAAAGTAATGTCCTGCGTGGGAATCGAACCCACGGCACTGGCACGGAAGGTCGGTATCTTAACCACTACGCCATCTGTGCAGTCAATATGTTTCTATTTCCAAAATATCAGCAACGGTATTAGCGATTATAGTGAAATTTTCTATTCAGGAGGTTACGAGGGTGATAAATCGATCTAATTAGGTTTCATTGCCAGAGAATATCACTTTGACAGTGTTTTCAACCAATGAATTAATATATTAACTAATAGAATATCTATCTTCGTGTGGTGACGGAGTAGAATACTGATCACCACCCCATATCTTACCCGTGGGTGATCGTACGAGACGACTATGGGATATTTAACGCATATAACATCTATGCGAGAGAAGTGAAACTCGAAACAAAACCCTATACCAACACGTCTCACCAGCGCGGTATAGTAGGTTAATTGCCCTCCCACTGCGGAGGAGGCCCGAGCCCAACAGTGGTACATATATGGGCTGTGATGATGATGAATAGAATATGAAGGCTAATTTGGCCGCTGTCATTGAAGATAGAAATTTACTTAATGGAAAAATCAAGAATTCTAATCCAAACAGCTCCAGTTCGATCCTTGGCCTTTCATTTATTATTATTATTTCGTTTTTAATTTTTATATACATAGGTATTTATTTCATTACTTCATCAAAAATATACTATAAAGAAAATACCGAGCTCAGTTGGATCATCTAGATACTAATCTTTAATTTGTGAACAGTTTCAAGAATATTAGTCGGAAGATTAGTCAACAACCCCATTTTGTATACGTCTCGTATATGAAATAGGGTTGTTTACTAATCTTAACATTTTAAACTATCATTTAACCATGGCAATTTTAACATCGTCCCTCCTAATTGGGAGGCCCTCGTTAATATACCGATGGAGGTATAGACGGATTTGGTAAACAGATAGCACAATGATTCAAATAAAGTTACCAGTGAAAACAAAGAAGTGGCAACCCTAACCGAGAACATCTCCAAATCATTACCTACTTAGCCGCGCTCATCCAATCGTCATCTTATCTATTTGGTTTAAGCCGTTCAACACACAATCTAATGAAATCCAGATATAATAGTGACATGTAAGGCAGTCGGTATTTACCGATGCCGAGCCATAGTGCGTTGTTGGGGCGTGTGTACAACGTACGAACAAAGGGCGTAAGGCGGCGTGCACATCGACACGTTATCGCCTTAGGGCCGCTCGCTGGGCGCACGCAATTATCGATAAATTTGTCGATGACACTTTGACTTATTCAACAAATTATGAATTTCGTTAGATAAATTTTGTATTTCCGAATGACTGAGCTTAGGTATTTAATTTTTAATAAATTGTGTATTTTGGACAAAATATTTAGATATAAAAAAATAATAACAATGTGCTATTGCGCTTCGTTCGGTGAGCGAGAGAGCCGGAAGTCCAATTTGGTGGGTTTTGGTTTATATTGGTAGGCAGCAGCCTAGTTATACCCTTAGTATTGCAAAAGTCTATGGGCGGCAGTGACAGTTACCATCAGGTTTGCTGCTTGCTCGTTTGCCACCACTAGCCATAAAAAACACTCATCAACGTTCATAATCACTCATCAACGTTCATAATTACGTGTGGATAGTCCTCGCGTAACCATAACTGTGCGAATCAAATACGAACGTGAACCAGCAAACAAATATTTTTTTATTTTTTGCAAAAAAAATTCACAGGTGTAATCGCCGTAAACATCAAAAATCCTAAACGCAGTTAAGCTAAAAATGTGACCGTTGCTTTTTAATCATCGTCTAAGCGGATATAAGTTCCGTTACTGGACTCGAGCCTCCTCTACAGCTGGAAGGACATTACTCAATATAATTCGCTGGTTATGTAAGTTGGTATAGCGTTACATTGCAAGATTTCCTTTCCTTTCTTTCTTTTCTTAATTGCTCCTTATTAAGAAACTCTTATTCAAAAGGTAAGAGGTTGCTATGTGGTAGCGGTTGCGAATACTACCAACCCTCACCCCGCCTGTGGATGTCGCAAAATACAACTAAGAGCTTTATATCGACCCGGGCCAACTCCACCTGACGCCGCTTGGTCAACAGTTACATGCTCAAGGACCCTCCTCAAGACATCAAGCAGGCGACCGGTAACTAAACTATTGCCAATAACTTTCGCCTTATATAGGTACGATTGAAGCAGAGTACATACTTGTCGACCCCAAGTAATTGGGACATGAGCAGGATAAGAAAATGAATGAATTCTAAATTATCAATATTTCTTAATTTATTTTGGGAATAATTCGATATTAGATATTATTATTATATATAAACGAAGACGTAAGAGAGCGAGTAGGTATGAAAGAGAATATTGGTGTAAATATGCGAAAGGGAATGCTCCGATGGTTCGGACATGTGGAAAGAATGCCGAAAGAACGTCTGGTTAAGAAAATATACAATGCGGAAGTGGAAGGATGTAGGTACCGGGGGAGACCGAGACTAACCTACCTAGACCAGATCGGTCATGTACTGAAGGAAGGTGGAGTCAAGAGTCTCCGAAACCGGCGAGCGTGAATGAAGAGATGAATGTAAGTAGTATGTTAGTATGAATGTTGAGGAAGCGAGTGAAGTATGCAAGGATAGAGTTCTCTGGCACTCTGTACTCTCTGCCTACCCTGCAAAGGACATGGCGTGATTATATGTATGTATGTGTATGTATGTATTATTATATATTAAAAAAGAAAATAAATAAATTGTCGACAATGATAGCACATCCTTAATCTATACAATTGGTTAACGCTCGAATTCGCCAAATAATCCTGGGAAACACACAATGCGGTGTCCACGCGATCGCTCTTATGTAGGACATAATAGGAGTGTGGAGGGGGTGAGGTGACCATGCTTTTTATATTAGGGAAAATGTGGCGAGGAAACGATTTTGTTTGTGTTATAAGAGGATTTGCGCCGTGGTACTTATTTAATTGATACCTTTGAGTAATAAGGAAGTCCTTGGGACAGCTTCTGTCGAGTGTTTCTCGTACATATACAGACACAATTATTTGTTATAATTCCCATATGTTTGGTCACAGATTATAAATGTATAAATATGTTTTATTTTAGGATAATGAATGAGCGTATTCTAGAATGTTTTGAAAGTAGCACCAGTGACGGATAAGTTAAGGAGTGAACGTTTGACTTCGTATGGACTTTTATGAGACGGGATATAAATAATATTGCGAGGAAGGTTTTAAGTATGAATGTTGAAAGCCAAGGAATGTCTTTGATCTTTACACCTAAGGGTAAAGGGATATCAAAGAAAAGATGGATGGACTGAGTAAAGCATAATATGGATAACCAGGGGGTGACTACAGAGATGACGTCTGATAAGTCTGTATGGAAAGAGGAAATATTGCGTCAACCCCAAGTAGTTGGGATAATAGCAAGAGAATGATGATGATGAAATATGTTCTGTTTTACTTTATTTAGTATTATTTATTTAGCATATATTTCTTACTGGCAATAAAGTCTATAGTATATATATTATGATGGCTGCTCTAATAGTTAACTCGTGATCGGGTGCCACTTGTGGGCTCTGGTCCAGCCATTTTTGTTTCTTTTTTGTTTTATAAATATTGTTAGTTTAATTTTGTATTATATACAAAATTTTAAAAAATAATCTTTTCTCGAAGGGCATGTCACTGGAGCTAACATAAATTAAATATGTATGTATCTCTATCGTGAAAATAATAATTAAAAAAAAAATGACGAGCCCACTGAGTTTCTTGCCGGATATTCTCAGTATGTGGTTGCTTTCCGATCCGGTGGTAGATTAATTAAATTTAATTTAAAAAAACAATGATTTAAAATTAACAATATGTAAGTGCCCCTATGGGGCTTATGCATAATAAATGATTTGATTTGATATATAATGTTTAGAGCACATGACAAATGGTGTAGTGGTTAAGATAAATACAAGTAAAATAGCAGTAATGGGATGCACAAATGTTCGTGTCGTTTTTGACTGTAATTTGGGTAATATAATTATATGTTTTTAAGTGTCTAGCCTTGCGTGTGGTGGAGGAGTAAAAATATAATTCACCACCCTTCTATCTTGATCGAGTATGTCGCAAAATATATGAAGATTATTGAATTACCACTCATCGAGGAGGCCAAGTTCAAAGTTAACGATGATAAACTAATGGAGATTGATATCATACATATACACGGGTTGAGAGCCCTCAGCGCTCACCCACAGTCCGGGTAAAGTTGTCATAGCCATCTGAGGCTAACAACTAAGACACACAAAAAAAAAAATCATACATATGTTATTAGTATATATTATTACTAGTTGATAATAGTCATATGGTAACAGAGTAAGAATAAATAAAGAAAGAAAGAAAAAAAAAGAGAAATATTTTTTTCCAGCAAAACGACAGTAAAATAAAAAAAGAACAAAAGTTAATCATGATCATATTTACTTAAAGATGTGTCTTGCCGGAAAATGTAGCCAACTCAGCGTAAGCTAAATGACAAGTCATTCAACTTTGATTTTCAGTTGACAATCCATCATCATTCTCCTACTTTTATTCCCATTACTTGGAGTCGATACAATATGTACTTCTTTCTTCTTTCATAGTACATATGGTAGAAGTTATTGGCGATAGTTTTATGACCAGCCGTCTGCCAGACGTCAACCCTCCTTGGGGATGTAATTATTGACCAAACGGCATCAGATGGAATTGGCCCAGGTCATTATAACGCTCTTAGTCGTCTTTTACGACATCCATAAGCAAAGTAAGGGTTGGTAATATTCGAACCCGCTACCACACAGCTAATATGAATAAAATGGATTTCCGTTGACAATCCATATGAGTCATTTAAATCTTTAAATGACTATATAGATGTATAATAAAATATGGGACTACGATAAAATTTTTATGTATTTGAATTATGAAGTAAAACGACAATGCTACATATATTTCAATAAATAATCATAGAATACAATTATATAACTTGGCTGTGGATGCTGCAAAAGACTACAAAGTGATATGACATGCATATAACATCTATGCAAGTGGAGGAAAGCTCGAAATAAAAGCCTATATATACCAAGACGTCTAACGAGCGTGGGTCACTTTCCTTCATATTTTAGAAGATCAATCTCAGCAGTGGGATATGTATGAGACATATATATGGCGCCAATTTAACGCCTATACCTTTAAATAAATTACGAAAAATCGTTAAAATTAAAAAAAAAACAACGCATTTTGAGTATTTTTTTTTTCACTTTTACTGTTATCCAGTAGAAATAGGAATGCTTGATGATGATGCCTCCAGAACTGTTCAATAGCTCTGATCAAATCGTATAGTAACTAAAATTAAGCGAATATAACCCTTTTTTTGGCAGACTATGGTCTTAACACACCTAGCCGAATTGCGCGAAGGGGGAATGTGGCCTCATAACCCACCGTATTCCTTCCACATTGGACGGGCCACTATACCGCTTCCTTGACATCCGTGGCAGACCCGGCAAATAAAACTAACCTGGGATTCAAATTCAACATTTTTTTTTATTATGCATAATTACATATTTCTGCTTCGATTTACCCAACAATGTTGGGAGTGGGCGCTAAATTGGTAACAAATTCGGATTCATTAGATAATAATACATAGAAATTGATGATTCTGATCACGAAATATGGACACAAGGAGTCGGAACGTAATGTTAAACGAATTGTCTCAATTTAGGGGACAGAACTTTTGGCGGTAGAGCGCGCCACTTTTCAATAATAATAGCATCGGTACTTCTAGCGGAAGCCAGTGGCAGAAAATAGAACTAAGATCTGGGTTTATTATTGTGTCCATGAATACTATGGAAAAGCCTATACCGTTCGGAATCTATACTTCATGGTTCTGATCAAAAATAGTTGCCCATTTTTCAAGTTGTATCACCCAGTGTAATTTTAGTGAGCCACAATGATATATTCCAAACGGTTTTATGTCATCTTGAGGCAAAATCGATAATGTCCGTTATTTTTTTCCTCAATAGCTGGTAACCCTTGGCAACGGCAAACTATACATAATAATAATGATATTGTTTGTGCATCACAGTTGCGTATTAATTACAGACAACGGCAAATACTCGCCCGAAGCGTTTAGGGGATTTGTTATTCTGATGTAGGGGAACTTTACTTCTATATATACGAATATAGAGAGAAATACCACATGTAATGTCAGTAAATACCATATAACCACAAATCAATCTGAAATAAAAGATACAAATAAAGTTCGATTCGTGGCTTCTCCTTTTTAACTGACTTCAAAAAGGAGATTACGCTGTTATTCATAATCCGATTTACGTAATTCTTTTTTAGTTTGCTGCGGAATAGTAGCCATTTGGCCATTAAAGTTTTCAAAGAGTAGATATGGGCCAATAGCCCGTCTATTCATCGTCGTTATCATGAATGTGAGTCGTGGACAAATTTTATTATGATTTTTCTTCTTATTTAAATAATTTATATTTCGTGTGGTGACGTAGTAAGAATACAATTTACCACTCCTTTTTTTCTTGCCTGTAGACGTTGTAAAAGATAACTAAAGACAGATAAAATCTATGCAAGAGAAGGTATATCTTTATATACTTATATAATTCTACAGTATGCGTGTATGTTACTGAACTCCTCCTAAATGGCCGGACGGATTTTGTTGATATTTTTTGTGTGTGTTCAAGTGGATTCGAGAATGGTTTATATCCGCAATTGGACTCGGTAGGTGGCGTTGCGATCAGGTTGTGGGATTTTTGGTTTTCCTACATTGACTGTTAGGTGGTACGAAGTTTGCCGGGTCCGCTACTTGGAAATAAATCCCTATATAAAGTCGTCTGACCAGAGCGGTTAAGTTGATCAATTTCGCTGCCAATGTGGAGAAAGAACCCATCCATGGGACATATATGGGCCGAGATGATGATGACATTAGATAATCGCCTATAAGGAGCTGTCAAGTTAGGGTCCAATAACAATCCAATAAAAATAAGTAACAATTTAATCTATTTATAACAGCCAACACTTCATCTCAAGAGATATGTAACAATACATATAATAAAAGCTTGCCATCGCCAACAGTCGACGTCTATAGGTTGATGTTAAAAAGAAAGTAATGTAAAGGAAAAAAAAGCATACTTTCTCAGAACAAGGTGGACAGAGTAATATTTGTCTATAATTATAACTTACGAAAGTAAAAGTTAGCATTTCATTATAGTCCCGTGTCAACAGGGAGATAAAAATTGAGACAAGACAAAAATTGGTCAAGCACAAGTCGAGCCAATAGAGTTCCGATATTTTTTTTCCGTGTGGTGACGGAGTAAGAATATAATTCACCACCCCTTGTCTTACCCGTGGGTGATCGTAAAAGACGACTAAGGGATAAAATATATACCAACCACCTATACCAACACGTCTGACCAGCGTGGTGTCGCAGGTCAATTTCCCTCCTAGTGTGAAGGAGGCTCGAGCTCAACAGTGGGACATATATATAAGCTGAGATGATAATGATTATTTTTGAACTTATGGACCAATTTCTTACGGCTATATAATGATAATGATTGCTGGGTCATATACAAATATTATATGCATACAATATCTTTTAGTGATATTTTACAACATCTACGCATAAGATGAAGTGGTGAATTGTATTCTTATTCCGTCACCACAAGGAAACAATCAACAAATTGTGTGGTAAATTAATAAAATCTTCGGTTACACAAGGGATCTCAGAAAGTGAATAAATTTAAAATGGCACCCGCCTATTATCATCTTTGTCAATTTAAATGTGAGTGCGTTTGACTGTTTGGGCGCCGCGGGCCAAATACCTGAGTGATCTTGTTAAGTATAAGAAAAAAAAAATACTTGGCATTTTGTTACTTGTAATTTTCTAACGGTGCTTCAATCATGTGGGTAAATTTCACAAATGTAGCAAATTTTATGTGGATTCGGTATTTTTTGTTGAATGGGATATTATGGCCTCAAAGCGAACGCTAACGCGTAAAGTTTATGCATTAGTTACTTTTTTACTGCTTATGGTGGTAAACGAGCAAGCAGCACACCTGATGGTAAGTGTAATGCCCATGGAACTCGACAATACCAGAGTTATAGCTAGGCCGTTGCCTACCAATAAAAACCCCAAACCCACTCAGAACGTTGGGCTGCCGATTTTTTCGCCTACCGAACAAAGCGCAACACCACACTGCCATTATTCAAACGTCGATTTTCTGCGAGAGTGTGGTACTACCCCGGACGGACTGGCCAGTGGCTGTAGACAGAAAACTTTCAACAGTGTCACCCTACCACTATCAAAAAAGTATATGAGCAAAGATTACCCACCATATGCGTTAGTACCGGACGATCGACCCAAACATTTCCCCTTTTTATAGAAGTGAAAACTTCTTTTTTTTTTGTTTGTGTTTTTATGACCTGGTAACAAGGACCTTTAGGTCAAGACTTTTTTGTTTTTCTTTAAATTCACTTACTATCACTTATTTAAATTGAATTAATAGTATTTTTAATATATTTATATAACGCTTTATATGTATTACTGTCTTTTAACAACTGTTCAAGTGGCGGTGGGCGGGATGATGAATCACATAAAACTTTTAGATCACTGAATTCACTGGCCAACATTAGTCTGTCCATCAAAAATTTTTGACAATCAAATATTAGATGATTCATAGTTCCTTCGGAAGATTGACAATGTGGACATAAATTATTTTGTATTATGCCAATTTTTGCAAGGTGTGACGGTGCTGCCACTGGACGTCGATGGCCTCCTTTTGCGAGGAAGTCATCTCTGCAAAGGAGGCCGCGGAGCGAGAACGCGAAGCACTCGCGTCTGCGAACTCGCTCCGCCGGCGGCGACCAGGGAGAGGGAGGCGCCGCTACGCGCACCTCCTCCCACCGCCTTGACGGCTGACTGGTCGTGGCCAGATGGCTAAGCGTAGGGGTGTCGGGGATAGAATGTCAATAGACGATCTCTCCGGCATCCCGTAAAAGCGTGGAAGGGACCGCTGTTAGGTTTTAGTGGGTATTCCGGCCGTCAATCTCATGGCCGGCGAGTCCCACACACCCCCCCGTCTGTCACTGGCGGGGGATGTGCGCCAAAGCATTTCCACAGCGTAAACAAAAAAAAAAAAAAAAAAAGGTGTGACGGTGCTGTGTTATGGCCGAAGCGTAGTCTATTAATTGTTGTTATAAAGTCTCAACTAGCACCAACTACCTTTATTGTATAATACCAGGGTTTTTTAGGTAAGCTTTCTTGTATATTACCATACCACTTTCCTTTAGTGAAAACATCTTTAGCGGCGTTGTGCACTTTTTAGGATGAGTAAAAAAATGTTAAACTCGCGTCAGGACACGTGACCTGATCAAAAATTCGTAAGACAGAGGGAGAGTAGACCGTAGAAGAGGAAGTAACAATATAATATGTGTATAATATAATATATTTAATATGTGTATTTATTGTATGGTCACACACATACATACTACCTTTTTTTTCCTTGCGGTAGGCTATGGATGTGGTCGCACTCCGCCAAATCGATCCGGGGCGACGGAAGAGACGGTATGCAACCCTACAGACCCACCGTCCAAAGACTCCTCTCTTCGCCGTGCGAACGGGCCACCGGTACCCGATCTTTGTCTTCGGTGGGCACATACATACTACCTGGGGCACTTTTAATTTTTGTATTTGTTTTTTTTTTCATAGGTTTGATTAAGATTTCACTTTTGTCAGCAGTCCTAGTGACTGCTTTGAGTTTTTTTTTTATAAATTGTGTATTTTTAGAAACATGAAACAGGAAAAAAATAAAAGGGAAAAATAATTAAGGATAAAACCGGGGCTCCTCGATTTCCCTACTGCGCTATTTTCATCCATGATGATGCTAAATTTACCTTCGTATGTTAATTATATTTTTTTCCTTACTTAAAAACTCTAACAAAAGGAAATTTTCTATAAATGAAACAAAGCTGGAGCAATTGCATCTGTATGGTGACAGAATAAGAATACAATTCATGACTCCCCTTTCTTACCCGTGGGTGATGTCGTAAGAAACGACTAAGAAATATAAGACGCATATAATATCTATGCAAGAGAAGGAAAACTCGAAACCAAATCCTGTACCAACGTGTCCGACTAGCGTTGTATAGTAGGTGAATTTCCCTCCCATTATGGAGGAGGCTCGAGCCCAACAGTTGGACGTATATGAGCTGAGACGATGATGAGAGCGATTTCATCTCAGCTCACAAACGTCCCATTGCTGGACTCGAGCACCCTTTAGAGTGAGAGGGAAATTGACCTACTATTTTCTTGATCAGACGGGTTGATATAAGGTAATATGTTGAGTTTTCCTTCTCTTGCAATAATATTATTTGATTGCCACCTTTAGTCGTCTCTTACAATCATCCACGAGTAAGAAAGGAGGTTGTATTCTTACTCCGTCGCCACACGCATAAAAAAATTATCACCCCAGAAATATCCTGTATATTAAATTTCATAGTAACTAGTTTAATAGTGGTAGGACCCACGCTGTTGATAGTTTTCTGTCTACAGCCGCGGACCGGTCCGTACGAGGTAGTGCCACACTCGCGCAGAAGATCGACGTCTGAGTAATGGCAATCTGCTATTGCGTTTCGTTCTGTGAGCGAGAGAGCCGGAAGTCCAACTGGGTGGGTTTGGGAATTTTATTGGTAAGCAGCGGTCTAAGCTACACCCTTGGTATTGGAAAGGTTAATGGGCGGCAGTTACACTTATCATCAGGTGTGTTGCTTGCTCGCTTGCCACCAAAAGCAATAAAAAAAAAATCATTGGAGACGTCACCCGAAGAGATTTTAAATATATAGAAATATAAAAGATATTAGGTTAACCTCCAATAGCGATTTTCCAAGAGAATCGAACACCTAACCTACCTATAGCATGTTTAACGACTATACCTACTAAGATGAGACTTAACTGAAAGTCCCCGCCTCCCTCCTTCATTATGTCTCACGAGAGTATTACTCGGTACAAGGTAATGAATAATTAAAAACATATTTAACTCGACAGAGTTTCACTTAAGATATGAACTTGTATAGTCATTAAGGCACATATGGGAATACTGGTTAGGGTGACAATAATATTATTAACATTGCTGAGATATTACGTTTTCCTTTTTTATCATTGCATGCGTGGCGATCGAGCAAGCAGCACATAGAAAGAAAGCAAACACAGTCATGAGGACTGCCGACAGAAGTGAAAACTATTAAGTTTGATAGGTTTACCTATAAAAGAATAATACGCTGTTTCTAACTAGATGTCGCTGTTAGAAATTCTGAATCACAGTATGGTTTCGATGCAGTAAATGACATAGGCTACTCGTTGCTAACGCTCGCGCTGGCTTCTAACAGGTATACTGCGCGCATGCGTTCGGGTGTCAATGCATTAAATGTTTAACGCAACCTTGTTGTGAGTTTCACTTCAAAAAGTATTTATTTAATGATTTTAATGTCACGAAGGAGAGACGTCAGGAAAAGAACAAAAAAAACCTTACAATAAATGAAAAACACATAAAATCTATAAACTAAATAAGGAGACATAATAATTAGATCGAGTGAACGTCTCAGCTGCGGCAGAAAAAAGGATAACGGCTCAGCAATTGTTGTGATGTCAATGTAACACCACAACGCTGATTTTCAGCAATGTCCTTTTTCTGATGGTATTTTTTCGGATGCAAAAATCTGATGGTAAGCGATTTTGCAGCTCATGGATCTTTGCAATAGCAGGGGCATAGCCAAAAAGCTTCCTACCGTGAAGAAAGGGCTCTTCTTAAACCTCGTTTAAAGAAGGATATGTATTAAAGCTCGGGATACATAGCAGCAGGTAGTTCATTCCAGATCCCGCACACACGTGAATGAAATGATTGCTGATAACGTACAGTTGATGATGAAACCTTGTTTTGCGGCGGGCTATGATCAGGTCACTGCCTGACACAAACCTGCCCCGCAATGTACCTCTCCACACCGTGCGAGTGGGCCACCGGAACTGGAAGTTTGTCGTCGGTGGCCCACCCGGCGATCTACCCTCGCGGACATCCTCAAGAGTAAAAATGGAAGAACCCTGCTACGATGTCGACTGATTGTTGTATGCAATTAGGATTTCTATTTCAAATTTTAAAGTACATATAATAGTATGGTCACTGTACAAAGTATATCCAAAATTCACTAAGGTACCGACTTTAGGACGCGGTATAATAAATAAGTAATACAAAATACAGTGCCTACATTTACACTTTGCGTGACGATTTGATCATTTTCTTAATACGTACGCACTTGGAATATTAAGATGAATTTGATATTAAAATGGTATACGAACAACTGGGTCATAATTCCATTTCCAATGTAGGTACGCACAATTATCTAAATATAATACTATTTTAAAAATGGAGGAACGTAAAAATGACTGCATAAATGGTGTAGTAGTTAAGATAACACGATACCGTACCAGATGCCGTTGGTTTGATGGCCACAATAATTATGCAATCCAAAAATTGCTGTGCCGAGTCTGGCTGTAAACGGTGTCCATTAATTATGTTTACAAATTTCCCCGCGATACAAAGGATTATTCCTTGCGTCCATTCCGTGTGGTGACGGAGTAAGAATACAATTCACCACCCCCCTCATCTTACCTGTGGGTGATCGTACAAGATGACTAAGGGATTTAAAACGCATATAACATCTATGCGAGAGAAGGAAAACTCGAAACAAAACCCTATACGAACACATCTGACCAGCGTGGTATAGTAGATCAATTACCCTCCCATTATGGAGGAGGCTCGAGCCCATAGTGGGACATACATGAGCTGAGATGATGAGATGATGACAAGGATTATTTCCTTATTGCAGGCAAAAGACAACATGTCTTATAACCCAAAAAATAAAATAATTGGTCTCAAAAATACTTATTTCATAGGCAAAGATTGCAGGCTACTGGATACATAGAGTATAAAAAACATATTTACAAAAAAAAAAGTAAGATGTTATATCTGCTGAGAACCTACCGTGTAGGTGAGTTTACCTCAGAGGGTGAGCTAAACTTCAGCTACCAATTAAACCGTGTCATTTAAATAAACATACATGCCAGCGGTTCAGATCCTTACTGCACTATTGTTAACCCGTATGATGATTTAACATACAAAAAGTCGAGGGGTTTTTAAATTTTTGGAGTTTACTCCTTAAGAATCGATTTTCATATAAGGCGCCCGGTATGAGAAAATTTGAGGAGTAAAATCTAGTGATCAAATCACCTCGTTACGTTTTTGGTGCGTAACCTATTCTGAGCACCTTTCACTTTCTGACGTGAGATAATACTTCACTGAACAGTTTTAATAAATGTAAATAAAAATATATATATATATATATTATTTTTAGTCAAATGAGCTTTTTTGCGCCTGTTTTGATAATCGTACTTAAGGAGTAAACTCCAGTCGTGCGTCGGAGCTGACACAGACACTTTTTTTAAATTTATTTTTTACTTTTTAATGGTACCTACATACTTATTATAATGTAGATTTTGTTAAGTTGTAAATACATAGGTTCTTGTCGAAAATCTTTAAATTTTCATTTAAGTTAAAGATTTCATCATATTATTTTGTAATAGGCACGTGACGCGCTTTCATTTGAGACCCCACTCGAGTATATTTGTAGACATTCGGTTATTCTTCTCCACTTTCACCCCCATAACTTTTGAACGGCTGAGCCGATTTTCATTAAACATGTCTAAGAACACTCGCATATCAGTTACCTTTGATACAAAAAAAACTAAATTGAAATCGCTTCATCCGTCCGGCAGCTATGATGACACTATGATGGCACAGACAGATAGACAGAGCCACACAGCCACAGACAAACTTATATCACCCCTCTTTTTGCGTTGGGTAACCCCCAAGTTGTTAACCACAAAGGTTGATTTTGGTAATATTGTATCAACGCCTAAAAACAAAGATGAACTCAAAATTCTTCTGCAACCATTGTATTTGTGATGCGCACGTAGATTATTTAATAATTTGAAACTTGTATTTCCGGTATAATTTCTTTCTTTAAGGTAGGGCAAAGTGTGGCTTATAAGACCTCACAGACCGTAACGAGCATTTGTTAGTAGCTGGTTCGAATAGAAACGAAAGGCAACGTCTATTCATAAATTCAAGGAGCGAATAAAAAATCCAAGTACCACGCTCCAAAAAAAGGACACAAGCGTCTTACATAGTCGTATTAACCGCCAATTTTAATTAAAAAAAAAACAACGCTCTAATTTCAAAAATCAATTTCCTACCTGACGCCATTATTCAAGATTGCCTCACTAAAATAATTTCGTCTAACGAAAACAGATGGAATCCATTTGAATTAACATTTTCTGGGCAGGCCCGTGAATTATAAGCGAAAACAAAATGTCCGCACTTTGAATTCAAAATGGCGTGCTTGATTGAAAACAGAATTGGCGCATCAAAAATTTGTCTTATTTTGTCGTGTTTAAATTATTGAATGCCTTTCTGGTGAATTAATATATTCGTTCATAGATTTTGGGTTCAAAATGTATATATAAATTATGAAGAATGTTGTGTAATGTACGTCATAGGTGAACGTTAATTGTGAATTGATAGGCACGTGGAATAATGAATGTCATGTGGGCGTTTTCAATTGTATGCAATATTAGTACACCTATCCTGTTGGTTTGTCTGTAGAAGTCCCTATATATATCGTAGCACCACCTGGCGAAGAGAGGTACATGTAGGGCGGGTCTATGGGGTCACGCGCCGCTTCTTTTGTCACCCCGGACGGATTGAGCGGGGTGAGACAATTCCATAGACCGCCGCCAATAAAAAATGGGATAGCATATAAATCTTCTCCCTAAAAAAACTACATTTACATACCAATTTTCATAATAATAGGTCAAATAGTTTCTGAGTTTAGCGATGTCATATATACGAACATTCTCTTTTATAGATTTGTGTTTCAAAGTTTTATATAGTAATTAATTTTACGGAATAGGTATATGGCTGAGAAATTCATGTACGTTTTCATGTACCGCCAAAATCCTATCAGTAAGGTGCCAATGATTTATTAAAGGTGAAGATTTCACTCATTGGCAGATATTAAAATTTAAGCTCGCCTAGCTGCTCAGCAACTTACGTTAGCTCTTGCAGCCGTTTGTCAAAATAAAAACTCTTAGAAGTCTCTGTATCTATATCTAGTAAATGTATGGATTCAAGGCTCTATAACAAGATGTATTTCCAATTTTTACTATCAAAAATTAATTTTGAGTATTATATATTGATCTTGTCAGGATAATCATCCTCACAGCTCATATACGTTCCACACGGGCTTAAGTCTCCACCACAATGGGAGGCAAATTGACCTATAATACCAGGCTGGTCAGACCGTTTGGTATAGCGTATTATATCGAGTTTTCCTTCAAATTGCATAAATGTTATCAGCATGTTATAATTCCTTAGCCGTCTTTTACGACAGCCACGGGCAAGATACTATTGGCCATCCCTTACCTTACTCGTGGGTGACGTTAAAGAGAACTACGGGATTATATATATTACATTCAAGAGAATGCCGAACGAACGTCTGGTTAAGATATACAATGCGAAAGTGGAAGGACGTGGGTACCGGGGGAGACCGAGACTAACCTGCCTAGACCAGATCGGTCATGTCCTGAAGGAAGGTGGAGTCAAGAGTCTCCGAAACCGGTGAGCGTGTATGAAGAGAATTATGAATGCTGAGGAAGCAAGTGAAGTATGCAAGGATAGAGTTCTTTGGCATTCTGTTATTTCTACCTACCCTGCAAAGGACATGGCGTGATGGTATGTATGTATGTACATTCAAGAGAAGAATTCGAAATCAAAACCCTATACCAAGCCATCCGAGCAGTAAGGCATATAATTCTTAGTGAATCGGCGAAATAAATCAATGGCCGCAAAGTTGCCTCCGCAGTCACCGTTGTCATAATAGCTACTGAGATAACAAAAAATGATAATTGATTTATTATGAATATTAATATATATTTTTCTTTTTTATTGCTTATGGTGGCAAACGAGCAAGCAGCTCACCTGATGGTAGCCACTGCCTACCAATTAAATCCCCGAACACACGCAGTTGGGCTTCCGGCTCTCTCGCACACCGAACGAAGCGGAATAGCACATTGCCATTACTCAGACGTCTATCTTCTGCGAGAGTGTGGTACTACCCCGGACGGACCGGCCCGCGGCTGTAGACAGAGAAATGTCCACAGCGTGGTCCTACCACTATTGGTATACACACCAATATCATTCTCCTACTCTTGTCCCAATTACTTGGGGTTGATACAATATGTACTCTTCTTTCATAGTACATATTGTAAAAGTTATTGACAATAGTTTTATGACCGGCCGCCTGCCAGACGTCAACCCCCCTTGTGAATGTATTTGTTGACCATACAGCATCAGATGCCGTTATAAGGTTCTTAGTCGTCTTTTACGACATCCACGAGCAAAGTAAGGGTTGGTAGTGTTCGTAGCCGCTACCACACAGCGTATATATGGTATGCGTGATATACACACCAATAATTATGTTATTTCTAATATTCAATGTTAATAGCAAAAAAAAGTTTTCAATAAAAAATCCACGCGAGCGAAGCTACTGTAATATAGTTTTTTTTTTAAGACACCTCCCTGCACGATGGAAATAATCCTTGTATTGCGGGGGACTTTACAAACATACAATTAACGCAAACAAGTTACACCCAGACTCAGAACAACACTTGTGGATCCCACAAAGTATTGCCCTGCGTGGGAATCGAATCCACGGTATTGGCACGGAAGGTCAGTAACGTAACCACTACGCCATCTGTGCAGTCAGTTATTTAAGTAGCTTCGCTCGCGCAGTAGAAAATAAAACAAAAAAATCTATAGGTATCATTTTATTTAACACCCTTAAAATCCTTTAACCTCCACTTCTAAGACCCACCGATAATCCCAAGCCCCATTATTGGATAGCCGTTTTAAATTCCACCAGTACGTACTCGACGATGGTGACGGAATATTAATAAGGTATACAGGTTCGACGCCTGGCTGTTGGGCGGAAGTTACTTAAGTAGCAAATGGATCGGTTAGATTTTCGTGAAAGATGTTGTTATGCTTGAATTTGCAAAGGCGTAAAATTGAAAAACAATTTTGAAATTTTTGTTATTCTTTTAAACTTGTGACGACTTTCTTTCGTTATTTGATTTCGAATCTGCTTTTTTTTATCTAAGCTGATATACGTCCTGCTGGTGGACTGTCTCCTTCGCAATAAAAGGGAAATTGACCGGCTACTCTGACGAGTTGCTATAGGATTTTGTTTTGAGTTTTTCTTCTCTTGCATAGATGTTAAATGCGTTTCATATCACTTAGTTGTCTCTTAAGATCACCCACGGGTAGGGGAGACCGGGGCTACAATTAACAATAAATTTATTTTTAGTTATACCTTCGAAATTATTCAACATTTAGACCTGATTCTTATGTCACATGATGCTTAAACTATTAAAGTATCATGCTATTAACATAAATTAAGCACACAGCATCTGTTGTCTAACATATATATGTTTTTCTCAAAAAAGTCGTTAGTTAATTCTAACCCCGTGTTTGGGGCTAGAATTAACAGCCATGGGGTAAGTATTAACTGTATATTAAAAAAATAAAGCAAATATACACATGGAATTATTTTTAATTATTAAAAGTGCATTCTATACAAATGTGTATTGAGCACATTTTTTATATCAATTGACATTTTACTTTAAAAATCTATTATAAACTGTTATAAATAATCAACGTCTTATAGTCTAATTTTCTTAAGATTAATCTCCCTCACATACGTTTTAAGTTATGACTTCTATGCTAAAATTTAAATTATTTGGCATACAGCTATATAAATTATCATAGATGAGGTAGAAAATGGCACAATTTTACCTTAACATCTAGTGAATCAGTCTTTGTAACAAGAGCATTTTAGCAAATACTCTGCTTAATTGATTCTTGTTCAGCAGTAAAGCTTAAGCGGTTTTGTTTGTAACCCATTTCTGCTGGTTCACCAGCTTTCTGTTTTTTCACAAAGTTGAAGAGTGAAACGTGGCACAGATCAAATTCTTTGGCCACATCTCAAAAAATAAATCAAAAAAAATCTTTTTTTCTCCATTACTTCTATCGCAGCCAATTCATATACCTCTAAGGATTTGGTTCCTCTAGTAGTTTTCCCTCGATACTCATGCTGTAATAAAATTGATCGAAAAAGAACATAATTAAAATAATTATACGTAGCCGGATAACTTATTAATACTACCCCCCACATCTGGGATTAGTATTAACATGTTAATAGTAACCCCGCCGATTTGTTAATTTTAACCCCAAAGGCACATTTTTAGTTAAAAGTATCATATTAGAATATTTGTAAAAAAAATAATTAATTAAGCAACATAGTATTATTAAGTATGAAATATACTTCTAGAAAAACAAAAAACAAAATCATAATGACCTGTATATAAGGCATAAATCAAAAAAATTGTAAAATGAAAAATGTTCGTTACCTGCGTAATAAAGTAGTCAGTTACAAAACTCAGTCGCATGACGCGCGATTCACAACTGATCAATCCCGAGTCATGTGGCGTCATTTATATGACGTTTTAAAACAAATACTATAAATTTAGTGTGTATAGTTACAAAGAAATTCGCTTGTTAATATTTACTCCCGTTAATTGTAGCCCCGGCCTCCCCTAATGTATGCGATTGTGAATTGTATTCTTACTCTGTCACCGAACGGAAAGTCTCATTCAATACCAAGAAAAAACGCGCGCCTAGAGGCCGTTCATAAATCACGTAAGGGATTTTAAAGAATGATTTGGCCCCCTCCCCCCAGACAACATAAGATTGCAACTACTCCCCCTTTTCCTCCGCCGCTCCGCCAAATCGGTCCGGGGCGACGGAAGAGACGGTGCGCAATCCCATAGACCCACCGTGTAAGGACTCCTCTCTTCGCCGTGCGAGCGGGCCACCGGTACCCGATCTTTGTCTTCGGTGGCCCGCCCGGCGGTTTACCCTCGCGAGTACTTCTCGTCGACGCCGTCGTCCTCCTCACGTGGTGGCCCTATTGATATAACTCCATTTATTTTGAAAATATCTTCTATTATCAATCAATATTCTTACTACAAGTATCATTAATTCACTGCAATAGCATTAATATAATTAATTTATCACAGTTTTGACCAAAATTAGTAATATTCAATTTAATAACTTACGTAATGTCAGGTTCACCCCTCCCAAGAAGTTATAATATTCAGTCAATAATAAACGTCTTACATAATTTATGAATGAACCCTTAAACAAGTGCAATGCAGTAATATCCATTATTTGTAAGGTACTTGCAAAAAAAAAAGGTGTCGTACAGAATGAACGAAACAGTAATACCCATTATTAGTTAACAAACTCACAAGTATATTATCAACTGGCCCGTAATATTATACACAATATAAGCGAAAACTGCAAAGTTGCAACCGGTCTAGTTAAAACTATATCTATTTATTAAAACGTTAACTTTTCAAGCTTGTTATTAGTTAGTATGTCCTTTTGTTTGCATCAGTATTGTTCGAGTTGTCGTTGATCGTTTTTTTTATAACGGACTATAGTTCGACATATATTTTTTTTGGTGTCTGTCTTTTAGCTGTTAGCCGCAGATGGCTGTCACAGCTTAAACCGGACTATGGGTGAGCGCTGAGGGCTCTCAACCCAATAGTTCGACCGTTTGACATTATGATAGCCATTCAGGGATGAATACAACATAGTTGATTCAAGTGGCTATAATTAAGTATGACTGCATAGGAAAGACGAGACAATAAACGAAAGGATAATTCACCAGGCAGATAATTGAATACACGAACTTCTTTTTATTTTTTAAAAATAACACTTTTTTTTTGCGGTGAGCTATGGTGTGGTCACGTCCCGCCAAATCGGTCCGGGGCGACGGAAGAGACGGCGCGCGACCCCATAGACCCTGCAATACGCCTCTCTTCGCCGTACGAGCGGGCCACCGGAACTCGATCTTTGTCTTAAGTGGAAAAAAAAAAACCACCACCTTACACTATGGAAATAATCGATTTTTTCTTTCTTTTTTCTTTGTTTGTTTTTAGCTGTTAGCCGCAGGTGGCTTTGACAGCTTTACGCGGATCATGAAATAATCGAAATAAATAATAGTATTGCGGGGGACTTTATATACATATAATTAACGCAAACAAATTACAGATTTAGAGCAACAGTTTGTGAATCGCACAAAGTATTGTTCTGCATAGGAATCGAATCCACGCCACTGGTCTGGAAGTTCGGTATATTGACCACTACGCCATCTGTGCACTGTTTTTATCAGTTATCAGTAAAAATGGCCTCAGAGATAGGGATGTTCATGCAAAAAATATATCGATTTTTTTTTTCGATATAATATATCGTAGTGATCTATCGATACTTTGCGATACATCGTAGAAATGTATCGATATCTTCGATATATCGTCTAAAATTGTATTTTTCGTATTTAATTAATCTATAATATTAAATATTTTACGAGAGATCACTTTTTGGCTGTTGAGATGAATATACATTGTAAGTTATTATGCTTATATATGTAGTGCAGTAACGAAATGTTCGTTATTGCTAAGGCTAGTAATTTAATGATTCGGGGTATTCCGTTTTATTTTTACTCAAGTTGTCAGTAAAAGTATGTTCTTTAATTTTTAACGATATTTGATACATCGGATGAAATGTATCGATTGTATATATCGATACTAGATTTTTCGATAATATCGGGTGGAAGCAATATATCATATCCATATATCGATATTTTATGAAGTATCGATATATATCGTGCACTCCTACTCAGAGACGATCCAAAAGGCAAGTTATGAGGCTGCACACTATCCTTTCCATCGCTCAGTAAGATTTGTGTGCCCTGTTGTCTGGACCATAGCTAGTCCCAAAAAATGTGTGCTCCTACCCCTTCTTCTGACTATCAATTGATTGGTGTCTTCGACTTTCTAGGGACAAGAGATGTCACACTATCCCATTGGCCTGTCAATTGACTAATTTTTTTAATGTATAAATAGAAAATATTGGGTCTAGGGATTGTAAACACTCTAAGTCGGTCAGGGAACCCAAATCGATACACTAATAAGAACAAATTGCACTGCGCCACGTTCACTTGCACGCCTCTATATACATATAGACATACTACTTAAAGTATAACAGGGTTGTCACTGCACAGAAAAAAAAAAGATTTTTATTGCTTTATATTAGAAAATTTCCATGTGAAATGATTAATATATTAATTTGGTTCGCTTTAAATGTAGCTGGTTATATAGCTGGTTGCTATAATAAATCTAGCTGTGTGGTAGCGGCTACGAATACTACCAACTCTTACTTTGCTCGTGTATGTCGTAAAAGACGACTAATAAGAGCCTTATAACGACCAGGGTCAACTCCATCTGATTACATTTGGTCAACAATTAGGGTTGATGTCTGGCAGGCGGCTGGTCATAAAACTATTGTCAATAACTTTTACAATATGTACTATGAAATAAGAGTATATATATATATATATATATATATATATATATATATATATATATATATATATATATATATATATATATATATATAATATATTGTATTGACCCCATATTTTTACGGTTTTTATCGCATTTGTATTTGATATTTGCTTTTGCGACGTTTCGAACTCTGCTCATCGTTCATGGTCACGAGAGGACAAATTTATATCATGATCATCATCTTCCCAATTCATATACATCACCCTTCTGGACTCGAGCCTCCTTCATAATAATTGGAATATTTACCTACTACTCGTATTAAACTAGTTAAGACAGGTTGGTATATGCGTAAAAAAATAGCTACGGAATGGTATTGTACCGCACCCTCACAGAAAATCGAAGTCTGAGCAATAGCAATGTGCTGTAGCTCTTAGTTCGGTGAGCGAGAGAGACAGGCCAATTTTCCGGGTGGGCTTGAGATTTTCATTGGTAGGCAGTGGCCCAGCTATACCCCAGGTATGGCAAAAGTGCATGGGCAACAGACAACTTATTAATTACTTGTTTACCACCAATAAGCAATAAAAAAAAATATATAAAATTAATCACGGACATAAGTGACAACCCTAAGTTCCGCTGTAAGTACACCCGAACACTATCTACAGCAGAGGACAGACTTTAATCACACACACATAAATCCGACGGAATCCAATTCCTGACACTATCACTTACAGGAAAATGTTAGGGTCCTGTGCGCACTTGCGATTTTTATAACTACCACGTACGTATATATGTTGGGAATGAACTTCGTAATACATAAAAAGATCAGAATCCAGGTGTTAATGGGTTAACGATACATGGCGTTACCACCCCTTATTATGCCGTGGGATTTGTAAAAACAGAATGAAGGATTATGAGGAAAATGGTCAGAAGCACTCCCCTTTGCTTTCGGAGCACGCTATGATATAGCTACACCGCGCCCGATACATCTTAATCCATTTATAAAAATCGCGTTTTAAAGCTGTTTAGTAGTTTTAAAAATCATCATGTACAGATAAGACTAACAAAAATTAAAAATAATATTGTTACTCTTTTCTCATCGCCTACACATTTTTTTGTTGATAAATTTATCTAATGTACAGGCACGCGGTTTTTGTTGCATTATTATACGATTTTTTTGAATATTTACGTTTTAGTATGGCTAATACCAATATTAATATTTTTCCGTATGGTGACGGAATAAGAATACAATTCACCACCCCTATCTCACCCGTGGGTGATCGTAAGAGACGACTAAGGGTATTAAAACGCATATAACATCTATGCAAGAGAAGGAAAACTCGAAACAAAACCCTATACCAACACGTCTGACCAGCGTGGTGTAGTAGATCAATTTCCCTCCCATTATGGAGAAGGCTCGAGTCCAGTAGTAGGACATATATGAACTGAAATGAATATCAATATTATGGAGGAGGCTCGAGATCAACAGTGGGACATAATGAGCTGGGATGGTGGCTAAAAGCAATATTGGTGTACTGTGTTATAATTGAACTGCACCAACTGTTAACATGCCAAGCTTTTTTTGGTGGCAAGCCTTTTCCTTTGGCTGCGGACTACGCTACGGACAGAGAAGCGGCGCACGACCCTGTGGATCCACCCTACAATATACGTATCGACGCCGTGCGGGTGGGTCACTGAAACGCGGTCTTTTTCTTCAGTGGCCCACCCGGCGGTCAACCCTCACGGATATCCTCTCATGTTGGTGGCAGGCTATGATATGGATATACCCCGGCCAATCCGTCCGCAATGACAGTTACGAGCGATCCCGTGACTTACCCTGCAACGCGTCGCCACGTCTACGCCGTGTAGAGATGATAAGCTACGGTGCCGAGTGTCACGGGTTAAATTCCCATGCAGGACAATACTTTATGCGACCCACAAATTGATGTTCTAAGTCTGAGTGTAATTTGTGACCGTTAAATTGAATGTTTTGTAAAGTCCACTCCAATACAAGAATTATTGCCTTAGTGCCGGGTGTTATTTAAAAAAAATATTCCAGATCTCGTATCGAATCATGAAAATACTCTTGACTTAATTACTTCTAATGTTTACGCGAGTATTACATGTCCCGAGACCATGATCACTGTTAAGTGTTCGAAACGACGGGAAATTAAAAATCAAATACAAACGCGATAGAATCCGTAAAAGTAGTTTTATTTCAAATACTCTTGACTTTTTCATGACGAAAATTCACGCACAGCAACCCAGATACCACAAGGAACGCCCTTATTAAAATCTAATTAAAAATACATCAAACCGTACATTGTATACAGTGTACGATATCGATCATTTTGTTGTCAAAATAAGTTTTTAAATATTAATGTAGGAAACTTTAAGGTTTGAAGGATTTTAAAAATTGATTGTGTAATTGTAATTTGACAGTAAATCTTTCTAAGGGAACGCACCCATATTATTTCATATCAATATCGATTATTTTTTTACAATTTTAACCCTCCCGTAGATATCAATTCATTTTCTTGTAAGTAATGTTGTGAGAAAAGTTTTAGGTATGAATGTTGAAGGCTTAAGGGGTAAAGGAAGACCAAAGAAAAGATGGATGGACTGCGTGAGGCATGACATGGATAGTCTTTTTTTTTTTTTTATTGGTGGGCTATGGATGCGTCTCGCCCCGCTGAATCGGTTCGGGGTGACGGAAAGGCGGCGCGTGACCCTATAGACCCACCGTAAAATCCTCTCTCTTCGCCGTGCGAGCGGGCCACCGGTACCCGATTTTTGACTTCGGTGGCCCGCCCGGCGGTTTACCCTCGCGGGTTCCTCTCGTCGACGCCCCGACAGATTTCGCCGTCGGGGCGTCGCCCTCACGCGGTGGCCTCACGTCGGGTGACCGGACAATTCCCCGGTCCGATCACCCGAGGCTAGGCGGTTAGGGCGGCATCAGGCGCAGATATTCGCGCCTGCGCCGCCCCGGCCGCTGACGGCGGCCCGGGTCCCGGGAATCCTCCCGGACTCGTTCCGCCGCCTCCTTCCACGAGATGACAGCCTCGCAGAAGGCGGCGACCGCATCCCAGTTTCTGACGCTGTCGACCACAAATAATTGGGATAAGAGCAAGATGATGATGATGTATCAATTCATTTTCTTTTTTTTAGAGATAACGTCCGACGCTAAGCAAATAATTCTTGTATTGCAGGTGACTTTACAAGTATATAATCGATTTTACAGATGACGTAGTGGTCATGTAATTTACCTACCAGGCCAGTGGCGTGAGTTCGATTCCCACGCAGGACAATACTTTGTGTGCTCCACAAAATTATTGTTCTAAGTATGGGTGTAATTTGTCTGCGTTAATTATATGATGGGGAAGTTCCCCGCAATACAAGAATTATTTCCTTATTGCAGTGTGTTGTTAAAAAAAAAACAACGGCTACAATTTCCACCCAGATTCAGAATAACAATTTGTTGATCGCACAAAGCTTTGTCCTACGTGTCATCGGATTCGAACCCGCGACACTTGGCACAATAGACCGGTATAATAACCACTACACCATCTATACAGGTAACAAATGCATACCTAATTTTGTTTCAGACCACAAGACCAATAGATCACGTAATATGTGATCGTTCCCTAATCTCCAAGAAATAGTCATATAACACTGTTTCACCTTTCAAAAATTAAACAAAATCCCTTATTGCGTGAGAAATAAAAATGAATTCGTGATTCGTGAGTGCGCGCCGACACTAAAACGTTTAATGGGGGGGGGGGTCTACATCCCAACGTTGATTATAGAGGGTACAAACACATTGTTTCATTAGTTAGTGTTTGGTCAGCTAACGTAATCCAAAGCGGGGTCTGCGGCGTGATTGCGAATTTATTTCCGCACTAGTTTCATTTAACGGCATCTCACGCAGATAATGAGGTTAAGGGTCGATGACACGGATATTCAAAGTACATCGTGGTCTTGAAACATTTTGAGGAAATTTGAAACAAAATATTATAACCTTCAGGCCAATTATCTACTAGGCTTTTTTTTTATTGCTTGTGGTGGCAAACGAGCAAGCAGCACACCTAATGTTAAGAGTCACTGCTGCCCATGGACCTTTGCAATACCAAGGGTAGCTAGGCCGCTGCCAACCAATACAAACCCCAAAACCTACCCAGTTGGGCTTCCGGCTCTCCTTGAACGGATACCATATTGAGAGCCGCGCGAAACCGTTGGTTGGAGATGGCACAGGATCGTTCTGCGTGTCATTCTCGTGAGGAAGTCCATGTCGAATACGGCAATTAACGGGCTGATTGGATGACTACAGTTTCATGTAATATAAGTATTACAACTAAATATTGGCTTTCATTATCTATCCATACATTCGTAAGACTATGAATACCCAAAAGAGATAGGATTCTCCAGGAAGACATCTTCCAATGTAATAGCCAGACTTGGAAAGTGGATACATGATAGCGGTCATGGCTATAAATTTGCCCACCTAAATAAAAAACACCATTCTCCTACTCTTATCTTAATTGCTTGTAATGACTTCTGATGTTTACGCGAGTATTACACATTTGAAATAAAACTACTTTTACGGATTCTATCGCGTTGTATTTGATTTATAATTTCCCGACCTTTCGAACACTTTACAGTGATCATGGTCACGGGAGGACTGAGGTGTCTTACGTCCAATATGTCATTGTTATTACAGAAATTTATTTATATCTACCCTATAAGATATTAAATTTTTTGACCCACATTTTTATACAAAATTAATACAATTCATTGCCAGTACAATAAGAGAATGATTCTATATATAAAATTTATGTTGTTTATGATTTGTTATTATTAAGGTATTTAATTTATGATAATTATTATTGTGGCAATTTTACAATTTTTACAAAACTAACAAAAACTATTCAGCTACTACCGGACCGGAACGCGGCCACTCTGAGAAAGATCCGGCGAGAAAACTCAGGAGGCATGATACTAATTTTATTATTGAATTTTTTTTTTTTTTTTTAATTTCTTGTGGTAGCTGCAATATGTACTTATACATATTGCAAAAGTTATTGACAATAGTTTTATGACCGGCCGCCTGCCTGATGTCAACCCTCCTTGGTAATGTAATTGTTGACCAAAAGCCATCAAGTGGAGTTGACCCAGGTCAATATAAAGCTCTTAGTCACTTTTGCGATATCCACGACCAATATAAGGGTTAGTAGTATTCGTAGCCCGTTAACACATAGCAAGTAAATAAAAATTCCCAAATAAAAAAGACATCGCTTTCATATGCAGATCATTCAAATTACTGAAATTTAACATTTAACATGCTTGATTATTTATAAAGACCCGATTACGAGGGAAAAATTATTGATTGATTGATCCCACTTGTGAATCATTTTTCGCTCGTAATCGGGTTTATTATAAATATACAGATATTTTTTTTTAAATCACGTAGACCATTGAAGGTAGGTGAAACTTGATTTTAAAAATATCATTAAATTTAAAGAGAGCTACATACCATAAACACAAGCAATTTTTTTATGTAAAGATAAAAAAAACATACCATTTTTTTTATATTTAGAAAGGGAAAGACTACTTCTCAATTTTCCACGCTTATTAGTAATATATAGGATACGGGAGGCACATATGGAATCGAAACATCCTGGGGATACCTGGTTCAGAAGCGGAATACCTATGTCTCAAATCAATATTCAAAGATTTGTGAAAATTGCATGTTCTAGAGGTTGCCCAACAGAAGTTTTCTTATATCCTTCAACTTTATCCTAAGCCGTATTCCTTGACCAATAGAGGTGTATAGTATAATGATTAGCCGTGTTAAAGTGACTGGTCTCCCTTCCTGTCCTCCACTTAAAAATGATAATGGATTTCGATCGTATATCAACCTTGTTCAATTAATTACTTCCTTCTATTTAAGAAACAAAATAGCAGTGGATGGATACAACTATCAGCCTATTGAGGTCCACTGTTGGACATGGGTCCACCTCACGAAGAGTCTATAACGCCATCATCACTATGCTTGGCAGACAGATTAACAGTCACAGTTATGACTTTGCGAAGGAGAGCGGAGATATCAAATCTATTGGTGCTACCTAACCCAGTTTTTACGAAACCCACGTGGAAATAACAGTTTACATTATATTTTATTATATGAAGAAATAATAGTGTATTATCTTAGTTCATGTATGCCCCACTGCTCGGCTCGAGTCTCCTCACCAATAGAAGAGAAATTGACCAACTATACCAACGCTGTTTAGACGGATCAGTACATGGTTTCATTTCGAGGTTTCCCCTCTCATGTAGGGATGTTATATGCATATTATATCCCTTCATCGTCTTTTAAGACACCAAAACAGGCAAGACAGGGTGATGAATTGTATTCTTACTCCATCACCACACGGCAAATATATTTAGTGTATGTGTTTTAGAATATATATTTTTATACTTACGAATCTTTGCAACGAGATATAAAGTCAAGATGCTTACCTGTAAAAAAAAAAGAATCCATTACATTTTTTTTGTCAAGAAATACCATAAACTAGCAGATACGAATATTATCAATGCCAATATAGTTAGTGGATTTCGTGCATATTGGCTTTTAATACATTGCGATTCACTGGGTGCTTACTTTTTTAAAGAATTTTGAAAATTGCAACCTGATTTGCCGGAGACTGCTCGCCATATATTTTTTATTTCTTTGGCAAACGACGCAAGCAGAACAGCCGATGGTGTAGTGTATAGCTAGGCTAGCGCCCTAGCTATACGAGGGGTATAGCTAGGCCGCGGCCTACCAACCAAAACCCACCCAAGTTAGACTGACAGCTCTCTCACGAAGCGCGAGTACATAACACGTTAACAGTCCCCATACAAAACAGTCAGACCACCTGACAAGTCCAAAGCAATTAACAGATAATTACAGTTCTCTATAATGGACTTATCAGAAACCTGACTTTTCGTCATAATGTTTTTCCATTTTCCATGATTTTCATGTGTGACCCCAATGTGGTGTCACGGACTTATGAACAAAAACTGACGTGACCCACTTCACTTCTTTCTATCAAATCTACTTCATCCACCAGCTTTAAACCCACCAGTTCAATTTCGAGACAATGCCTTATATCGATTTGCCGAAATTGTCAGGGAAAAGAAAAAAACCGTAAAAGATACACCGGCTGTTACAAAAAGTTGATATCGGAATGATGGCGTCAAAATGTCAAGAATATAAAAAAGGTTATTATCATTCTTGTTTCGTGAATAAACATACATACATTTGTCCTTTTTTCAATATATTTACAAATACAAGTGTTCTTGCAATAAGTTTTTTTTCACCCATGATCGCCGACTAATTGTAGACATCCCTTTTCGATAATCTGTATTGCTTTCACGGTTTTTATACGACCCATCCTCTCCTTAAGTTCACAAAATTACAGAAAGCATATTCATAAGTGTGCTTCAAAATCGATGAAGAAATAAACTAAATCCTATGAACCCGTATGGGGGTCATGGACGTGTGGGTATACACCGCTGTGACCCCATATGGGTTCATAGGATTGTTAACGTGATAACAACAGCATATTGCCACTGCTGAGGCGTCAATTTTCTGAGAGAGTGCAGAGTAGTACCCTGGATGGACCGGTCCGCGGCTGTAGACGGAAAACTGTCAAAAATGTATCCCTATAACTCAACCAATCAATTTTCAGGTAGTCTAACTCTCTGGGTGGGTTTGGGGTTTTATTGGTAGGCAGCGGTCAAGCTGTACCCCTGGTATTGCAAAGGTCCATGCGCGGCAGTAATACTTATCACCAGGTGTGCTTTGTGCTCACCTGCTATTATAAGCAATAAAAAAACGGCATTTAATTTTTGCGTGATGCGTATACATATAATAATTGTTTTGTCTGCTAATGGTCTAATAAAAACTATTTCATATTAGTTTTTTTATCAAAATATCTATAAAGCTAAATTAAAGGTGGAACGCCTGACGTGGTACGGATAAATGATGAGATGGGATGAAACTAATTGTTGGGGAAAGTTTTAAGTATGAATGTTGAGGGCTTTTCCTTACCCCTGGGCCACTGAAGAAAAGGACGCGTACCAGTGGCCCACCCGCAAGGCGTCGAGAGGTACATTGTAGGGCGGGTCTACGGGATCGTGCGCCGCTTCTCCCGTCGCCCCGGACGGATTAGCGGGACGTGACCGTAGCCCGCCGACAAAAAAAAAACCCTATGGGTAAGGAAAAACCGAAGAATTTATGGATGGATTGCATGAAACAACATGAATAAAAAGCGAGTGAACGCTGAGAAGACATCATAAGGTTGTATGGAAGAAAACGACATACTGTGTCAATCCCAAGTAATAATGATAAACGCAGGGTGATGATGATGAAGACGAAGATGATATTTAATAATTTGCGCTGTTATAAAATTGGAATTTTTTTTTTTCAATTGTAGAGTCACTTGCTCAATTCCTGGTGGATAATACACAAGAATCATTGTAGTTTTAATTTATCAATATAAGGAAAAATAGGTACCAAAGATCTTTATTTATTCCCCCCATTTTAAAAAGGACAATTCCAATAAAAAGAACTAGTACAAATTAAAAGACAATGTGTTAAGATTAAAATCTGTATCTGCTGCCAACAATTTTCCCTTTATCGCGTTTCGGATGTTGTTCAGGGGACCGATGCCATCGTGACGTTTAAGATAAGCGGCCGCGGGTCCGGAATTGAACCTGTATCCTTTATCTACAGGAAGGGATGTGTCCTCTTGATTGGTGTTCATCAACGTGAGCTTTTTATGTGTGTAAAGAGATTCGTTTTCATTTTTATGGTTTTTGAAGTAACTCTTAAAATAGATTCGAATGTTTTTAAAGGTACAAATACGGTTCCGCGTAAAAATATTTTCTCATGGATAAAATATTGAATAAAATAGTTGATATCAATTTTATTAATAATATGTTTCTAAACTTACTGATGAAAGGAAATCAATCAATCCAATCCCGGATTTATACTACAAGCTTGACTTCTTTTTCGACAGGTTATAACCGCGCAAGATGGCATATTTTTACTTTTTTGCAGAGATTTGTTCAATGTCACTATATGAGCGCAACTATTAGGCGGTAAAACAAATTTTGACTTACTACGAGCGTCTGCTCGTATATGCGGCGCGCTTGCCTCGCCCACAAGGCCGTTCTAAGGTATTAATATTTCTGTGACACATATGGAATCTGTGCAAGAGAAGGAAAAGTTGAAATAAAACCCTATACCAACACGTCTGACCAGCGTAGGTTAATTTCCCTCCCTTTGAGGAGGCCCAAGCCCAACAGTGGGACATGTGTGAGCTGAGATGATGATGATGATGATGAATACGGTATTAAACAATAATGCAAAAACCTAGGCCTAAAATAAAAACATATATTTATCAAAGCCATAAACAGAATTATCGTTAGATAACCGTAATAAATCCTTCATTAACGGTGCGAAATATTCGCATTCAGATGTTCTTTTAAGTATATTAAAAAGTTAATTCGCAAAGAACAATATTCACATAACACTTTAGTTACCAGGGCATCATGGATTGCTTGCGATAAACTAAAGGAATTGTGCCGTCGCCCCAGTGAGTTATGGCCGGGCGGTGCGCCACTCGATCACTTGACCACGCCCAACGCTGGGCGACAAGCCAAACGCGCGGTTACCGATTTACTCACAAAAAAGAAAACCAACCAACTTGTTAAGATGGTACAACAGTCTCGTAGGATAATACTTGTGATATTTTCTTTTTGTGTATTTGGTATATTAATAACTAGGTTTTGCCCGCGAATTTGTCTGCGTAGTACTCACGATATTATTAAATATGATTTTCATTATTTGTATTATAGGGTATATAACATATATTATATGTTTATAAAAACCCGATTACTAAGCGAAAAATTATGTCACAGGTGGGATTCGAACCCACACCTATTGGGAATCCGGCCCAATCGTGCTGCCACTTACACCACCGTGAACAACAAGGTTGTGTCATCGTTTAATACAATTATAACTGCAAAGTTTGAAATATTAAGCCTGTACAATGTGTAAACATTGTCGGGTAGATGGCACACGTCTCCTTAAAGACGTAAATATGATACGAAGCGAGATTTGAATGTCCTACAGTAGTTCACGGTGGTGTAAGTGGCAGCACAACTGGGCCGGATTCCCAATAGGTGTGGGTTCGAATCCTACTTGTGACATCATTTTTCGATTCGTAATCGGGTTTTATAAATAATTAAGCATACTAAATTCGGACCGAATTACACAACAATACAAATTACACAAATAGACCGCATTCGTAACGACGACGTAAGAGAGCGAGTAGGTATGAAAGAGAGTATTGGTGTAAAGATGCGAAAGGGAATGCTCCGATGGTTCGGACATGTGGAAAGAATGCCGAACGAACGTCTGGTTAAGAAGATATACAATGCGAAAGTGGAAGGATGTAGGTACCGAGGGAGACCGAGACTAACCTACCTAGACCAGATCGGTCAGGTACTGAAGGAAGGTGGAGTCAAGAGTCTCCGAAACCGGCGAGCGTGTATGAAGAGGAATTATGAATGTTGAGGAAGCGAGTGAAGTATGCAGAGATAGAGTTCTCTGGCACTCTGTTCTCTCTGCCTACCCTGCAAGGGATATGGCGTGATGACATGTATGTACGTAAGCATACTAAATGCTAAATTTTCAGTAATTTAAATATATTATTATAGGCTGTGTGGTAGCGGCTACGAATACTATCAATCCTTACTTTGCTCGTGGATGTCGCAAAAGACAACTACAAGCTTTATAATGACCTGGACCAACTCCATCTGATGCCGTTTGGTCAACAATTACATTTCCAAGGAGGGTTGACGTATGGCAGGCGGTGGGTCATAAAACTATTACAATATGTACTATGAAAGAAGAGTACACATTGTATCGACCCAAGTAATTGGGATAAGAGTAGGAGAATGTTGATTATCAGTAATTTATTAGTAATTAAATGTCTAATAAATTTAATTTTTGATAATTATTAAATTGTGGCAATTTATTAATTTAAAAAAATATTTTTGGTATAATTAGGCGGTCTTATCGCATATTCCAATTTCTTCTAGACAACCTTAAATGATTATAACGTTATTAAAAATTACTGAAATTTTTAGCATTTAATATGCTTAATTATTTATAAATACCCGAATACGAAAAAAAAAAGCACGGTTGGGCCGGATTCCCAATAGGTGCGGGTTCGTACCCCGCTTGTGACATAATTTTTCGTTTCGTATTCGGGTATTTATAAGTTATTAAAAATTTCATTTATTCGTCCATTAACTAACCGACTACCACTTTCAAGGTACCGCTTCCGTATTATAAATCTCTCAGGCAAGTAGGTACCACTCCTGCTGCCCTTTCTCCCGGTCATCTTTCAGCAGACTCCCACGGGAATATAACGCGGGGGGGACATTAATGATTCTTAAACTTTCACCATACAGATAATTTTAATGTAATTAGGTACTGCTTATTTTTTTTCAAATTATTGAAATTTAGGATTTAACATTACTTGATTATTTTCAAAAACTTGATTACGAGCGAAAAATTATTGTCACACATGGGATCCCATGCGTGAAAATCATTTTCCGCTCGTATTCTTTTTTAGTTTTTTTTTAAGTAAGGAAATTATACTTGTGTTGCGGGAGACTTTACAAACATACAGTTAATGCAGACAAATTACACCAAAGATGTTAACTTCCCTTATATGTTTTTTTTTTTTCAAAAGACACCCTGCGCTAAGGCCAGTCAGCACCAGTCCTTGTATTTCGGGAGGTCTTAACAAACATATAAGTAACTGACAAAAATTACATCCAGACTCAGAACAATTCTCCCGCAGGGCCGTCCAAGAAGGATAGCAGGCCGGCTGTTGAAGCCCCTGCCAGGTCGTCAGCGCGTCTTGTGGCAAAGAGCCCGGCGCCGACAGCGACAACGCTGACGACCAAGGAGAAGGCCCTCCCCTCGCCGAGGAAGCGCCGCCTGAGTAAGGGTGGCAGCTCGGGTGCCGACTCTGAAGGGAGCGCGGCCAACATGCCGCCACCTAAGGTCGCCTCCCGAAGAGGGCGAGGGGCCTCGGGAGAGGAAAGGGCGGCGGCGGTTGCTGCCCGCGCCAACGGCGACCCCCCCGACCTGCGGGCCGAAAATGCCCGCCTTAATGGCGAGATGTCCGCCATTCGGACCCGGAACCGGCAGTTGGGGGATATGCTGGCGGGGATGCGGCGGGCAAACCGCCAGTTATTAAAGGACGTGGCCGACCTAAAGGCGCAAATGGCGCTGCTCGCGCCGCCTGCGCCAGTTGCGCCACCGGCCAAGGCCGGCCACTCAGCGGCCGCTGCAGCGCCAAAGCCGCCTCGCGCCGCGGTGCCGACGACGTTGGGCACTGGTGTGACGGTAACACCCGTGCCCATGGCGAGAAAGACGCCAGCCGCTGCGAAGCGCGCGTCGCTGGCTGGCGCTGGCCCAGCCGCCGCGGCGAAACTGGTCCCCGTGGTGAGGATGACGCCTCTCGCTGCGGACCGCATGCCGCCGGCTAGCGTCCCTGCGGCGCCAAAGCTGCCAGACGCTGCGGAACGGGCCCCCGAAGAGGCCCAGCCGACCCCGATACTTGCGGTGGGAGGCCTACCGGACGAGGCCCTGCGCCAAATCATCGACGCAGTCGGAAAACTCGTCGATGCGCGCATGGCCGTTCTGGAGGCAAGGTTGCCTCCAGAACCACGTGTCCGGCCGCCTCTCGCCGCGGACAAGCGGCCGCATGTGGCATCAGCCCCCGCCCCGCTGCCTTGTCAGGGTGGCCGCGTGGGGGGCAGCTACGCCACGGCCGCGGCGGCGCCCAAGCCCAAGGGGCCCGCGCCAAAGCCAAGGAAGAGGACGGTACCGGCTCCTGCCGGACCGCAGTCATCGTCGGCAACAACACCGCCGGCGACGACCAGCGCGTTAACGACTGCGCCTTCCGCGCCTGTCGCGCCTGCTGCGCCCGAGGGTTGGCAGGTGGCCGAGCGCGACCGGAAGAGTCGCGGTCAGAGGAGGAGAGCGGAGGCCAAGCGCGCCGCTGAGGTCCCCGCTCCCGCTCCACAGGCAGGAGCCGGTAAGAAGAAGAGGCCGCGCAAGGGGCTCAAGTCGCCGAAGACAGCCGCAGTGGTGATCACTGTGCTGCCTGAGGCGGCTGAGAAGGGCCTCAGCTACGAGGCCGTCTTGAGGAAGGCCCGGCGGGAGCTAGACGTCTCCGATATTGGAGGCGTCGAAGCCAGGACCCGCAAGGGCCGGACAGGGGCTCGAATCCTCGAGTTCCCCGGGGCCGAGGGCTCCAAGACGGCCGACAGCGTAGCTGACAAGCTGCGAGGTTTGTTGGCCGAGGAGGGTGGCATCAGGATCGCCAGGCCCGTCAAGTGCGCCGAAATGCGCATCGCGGGTCTGGACGACTCCGTGATGGTGGAAGACATCCGGGAGGCTATTGCCTCGAGAACCGGGTGTCCCATAGACACCGTCCGGGTTGGTGTCATCCGCCCCGGTCCGGGCGGCGTAGGTGCCGCCTGGGCGCAGTGCCCGGTGGAGTCGGTCAGGCAACTGGCCGGCTCAGGCAGGCTCCTCGTGGGCTGGAGCTCGGCGCGGGTGACCGTGCTTGAGCACCGGCCTGCGAGGTGCTATAAGTGCATGGCGGTCGGACATACTCGACCGACGTGCACTAATTGCTTCGACTGCGGCGGACTGTGTTTCCGCTGCGGTCAAACCGGGCACGTGGCGGCATCTTGCGCCGCCCCGCCCCACTGCCCCGCGTGTGCGGCGGGCAATAAGCCCGCCAAGCACCGCATGGGCTCTGGGGCGTGCAAACCTCCAGCTTCGGCCCCAAAGGGGCGGGGCGGCCCTCCGACCACGGCCACTCCCGCTCCTAGCGCGGTCCGATCGCCCGCCGGCGAGGGGGAGGTCATGGATACAGCCCGTTAATGGCTACACCATCCATGCACCACCTCTTGCAAGCCAACACCAACCACTGCGCCGGTGCGCAGGATTTACTCCTGCAATCCATGGCGGAGTGGTCGATTGGTGCAGCCGTAGTCGCGGAACCGTACTGCGTGCCTGATCGCCCCAATTGGGTGGTCAGCCGAAACGGAACTGCGGCAATCGTCGTCTCAACGCAGCGGCATTTCCCGTCCTTGTCTCTTTTGGATAGGGGCGAGGAATTTGTCGCGGCGGAGTGGGGAGGGGTCACGCTCTACAGCGTATACCTCTCCCCTAACAGGAGAATGGACGATTTCGGGGCCTCCCTCACCAACCTGGAGGCCTCGATACGGCGACTAGCACCGGGCCTCGTCCTGGTTCTGGGGGACTTCAACGCCAAATCCACGGCGTGGGGGTCCCCTATGACGGACGACCGCGGGCGGGCGGTCATCGAGTGGGCGGCTTCACTGGGCCTCTGTGTTCTTAACAGGGGCTCAGTGAACACGTGTGTGCGGCAGCAGGGCGGGTCGATAGTGGACTTGTCGTTCGCTAGCCCCGCTGTCGCACCACGGGTGAGGAACTGGAGTGTCCTGGAGGAGGCGGAGACCCTATCGGACCACCGGTACATCCGGATGGAGGTCTCCCCTCTCCGGGACCCCGGTAGGGGTCACAGGGCGGACGGAGCTCCCGCGTTTCCGCGGTGGGCTGTGGGTCGTCTTGACAGGGACCTACTGGCGGAGGCGGCCATCGTTCACACGTGGCTGTCCTCACCGCCCCCAGCGGACGGGGTGGACGCCGAGGCTGTCCGCATCCGCAGTGCGTTAACGCAGATCTGCGATGCGGCCATGCCCAGAGTGCGGCGGCATCTACCTCCGAGGCAGGGGGTCTACTGGTGGTCCCCAAGATTGGCGGACCTTCGTGCGGCATGTATCAGAGCCCGAAGGTCCTACACCCGCAGCCGGCGGCGTCACCGCGACGCTGAGCGGGAGGGCCAGCTGTACGAGGCGTACCGCGATGCGCGGACGGCCTTTCGGCTGGCCATCCGAGCCGCCAAGGGTGCGAGTTGGCAGGAGATGCTGGACGGTCTCGACCGTGACCTCTGGGGTCGCCCGTATCGCGCGTCGCTGAATAAGCTTCGCGCGCAGGGCCCCCCCCTCACCGAGACCCTCCAGCCAGACTTCCTCTGTAGGGTGGTCGAGGAGCTGTTTCCACGGCAGTCGGAACACACGCCCCCGGCCATGGCCTCGCCAGAACAAGACCGGGAGGCTGACGACGAGAGTGTTCCGCCCGTGACGGAGACGGAAGTGGGAGCAGCTGTGGCGCGGATTCGTTCCGCGACCACGGCCCCCGGCCCGGACGGAATACCAGTCCGGGTGCTGACGTCGCTCCTCGAGCACCTCGAGCCTCGCCTCAGGCAGCTGTACAACGCCTGTTTGGCGTCTGGACGGTTCCCTGAGTGCTGGAAGGAGGGGAGGTTGGTTCTCCTGCCAAAGCCGGGACGGCCCCCGGATTCGCCGTCGGCCTACAGGCCCATCGTGCTCCTCGACGATGTGGGTAAGCTGCTGGAGCGCATCCTCGCTGCCCGCATCGTCCAGCACCTGGAGGAGGTGGGACCCGATCTGTCGGACGCTCAATTCGGTTTTAGAAGGGGGCGTTCGACCATCGGGGCCCTGCTACGATTGAGGCAGACGGCCGCGGAGGCTGTCACCGGCGGGGGAGTGCTGTTGGCGGTGTCGCTGGACATCGCCAACGCATTCAATAGTCTGCCATTCAGCTGCATCAGGGAGGCGCTCCGATTTCATGGGGTGCCCTTGTACCTGAGGCGGCTGGTGGCGGACTATTTGGAGGGGCGCAGTGTCCTCTGCGCGAGTCCCGCAGGGGACATTGTGCGGACGTCCATGTCGTGCGGCGTTCCACAGGGGTCGGTTCTGGGGCCGACTCTGTGGGACATCGGGTACGACTGGGCGTTGAGAGGGAGTCTCCCCCCCGGGCTGAGCGTGATATGCTACGCTGACGATACGCTCGTCACAGCCCGGGGCAGGACACTCGAAGAGGCGGCGAGCCTGGCCACTCTCGGCACCGAGGAGATGGTCGGGCGAATCGAGGCGCTGGGGCTCAGGGTGGCCCTAAATAAGACGGAGGCCCTATTGTTCCATGGGCCACGCGTAAGGCCGCCAATCGGCGTCTCGCTAGTCGTCAACTCCGTCCACATCAGCATCCAGGCCCATATGAAGTACTTGGGTCTGGTGCTCGACGGGCGATGGTGGTTCCGGGAGCATTTTCGCCGAATTGCTCCCCGGCTGGTCGGCGCGGCGTCCGCCCTTTCGCGGCTCATGCCGAACGTGGGCGGACCCAGCTTCGAGGGCCGACGGCTGTATGCGGGGGTGATCCGTTCTATGGCCATGTACGGCGCACCCGTGTGGGCGAGGGCTCTGAACGTCCAGCTCAGGGCTGTTCTGTGGAGACCCCAGAGAGTCATGGCGGTCAGAGCCATTCGCGGGTACCGCACGGTATCGACCGAGGCGGCATGCCTACTGGCCGGGACACCCCCGTGGGACCTAGAGGCGGAGATGCTCTCCGACCTCTACCGGCGGGTGACCTCACTGCGCGACGAAGGTGGCTCCCCATCGCTGAGCGAGATAGCCACCTGGCGCGAGGACGCCCGCCGAGACGTCATCGCCCGTTGGGCTACGCGGCTGGAGAGGCCTAGACACGGTGTCGTCACCGTCGAGGCTCTCCGGCCCGTATTGATGGAGTGGATGGAGCGGCGGCACGGAGTCCTCTCCTTTCGACTGGTGCAGGTGTTGTCGGGGCACGGATGCTTCGGCTTTTACCTGCACACGGTCGCGTGTAAAGAGTGGACTTCGTTCTGCCACCATTGCAGCAGTGACGAGGACACGGCGCAACACACGCTGGAGGCGTGTCCGGGCTTTGACCGGCAGCGCCGTGACCTCGTCGCTGTTATCGGTGCCGACCTGACGCTGCCGGCTGTCGCGAGAGCGATGGTCGACAGCGTCAGGAACTGGGACGCGGTCGCCGCCTTCTGCGAGGCTGTCATCTCGCAGAAGGAGGCGGCGGAACGAGTCCGGATGGAATCCCGCGACCCGGGCCGCCGTCAGCGGCCGGGGCGGCGCAGGCGCGAATACCTGCGCCTGATGCCGCCCTAACCGAGGCCTCGGGTGATCGGACCGGGGAATTGTCCGGTCACCCGACGTGAGGCCACCGCGTGAGGGCGACGCCCCGACGGCGAAATCTGTCGGGGCGTCGACGAGAGGATCCCGAGAGGGTAAACCGCCGGGCGGGCCACCGAAGTTAAAATCGAGTACCGGTGGTCCGCTCGCACGGCGAAGAGAGAAGGTTTTACGGTGGGTCTATGGGGTCACGCGCCGCCTTTCCGTCACCCCGGACCGATTCAGCGGGGCGAGACGCACCCATAGCCCACCAATAAAAAAAAAAAAAAAAAAAAAAAAAAAAAGACTCAGAACAATTCGTGGATCGCACAATATTGTTCTGCATGGGAATCGATAATTATCTGTGTGGTGACGGAGTAAGAATACTATTCACCACCCCATATCTTACCTGTGGGTGATCGTACGAGACGACTAAGGGATATAAAACGCATATAACATCTATGCGAGAGACGGAAAACTCGGAACAAAACCCTATACCAACACGTCTGACCAGCGTGGTATAGTAGGTTAATTTCACTCCCATTACGGAGGAGGCCCGAGCCCAACAGTGGGACATTTATAGGCGGTGATGATGATGGGAATCGAACCCATGACACTGGCACGGCAAATCGACATCTCAACCACTACACCATTCGTGTAAACTTCAAAAATATCGAGCAAAAAAAAAAATACACTTATCCTAAACATTTTTACGACATCCTTTAGGCACTATAACTCACTTCTGGTCTTCATGAAACCCACACAATTTAAGGATTTACAAGGCATTAAAAACTTAACTCAATCAGACATCAAACGTGAACCCATCATAACCGGAACCGTCAAATATAACTATACTTGTCACCGATAATACATGTCCTTAATCAAAAGACATTTTGAAACAGCCTTTGAGGCGACGGAGGGGGAAATAAAAAAACACCATATCTGTGGGAAACTTCGCCTTTGATAAACAATCGAGTGATTTTAAACCTTATTGCGATGACGACATGGTATTATTTCATATGTGATTATAATAATTTTGATCTACAAAAAGGAATATTTTTCTTTGTAAGTCAACTATTTTTGATAGAGATACTTGGATTATATAAAATATGGAATAGAAACGCCGGAAGAGTGAAATATTTTTAGCTATGTGTGCAGCTTCGCCCGCATCAAGTTCTGTCCAAAAATTTTTCAGATTTTTATCTGGATGGAAAACAATTTATAATACATACATACATACCATCACGCTATGTCCCTTGCAGGGTAGGCAGAGAGAACAGAGTGCCAGAGAACTCTATCCTTGCATACTTCACTCGCTTCCTCAAAATTCATAATTCTCTTCATACAATTTATAGTCTTTTCCGTATACCTGATATGGTGCTTAAAAATTTTAAAATGATGTAACATTTAAAGTGTGCAGCATTAAAACCCGAGTGCGCTGTCCCACTGAAGTTCACAACTTCAGTGGGACAGCGCACTCGGGTTTTAATCACGAACAACATCACGAAGGACTAGCGTATTTCACGATCAAAAAACCATTGTTATTACGGAGATTTTTATTTACCCGCTGCAGTATTAGTTATTAAATTTTGAACCACATTCCCGATACAAAATCCTTGCTCGGTACAAAATAAAAAAAAAACTCAAAAGAATATTTTTATTTCAATTCTCTGCGTGTGGTGACGGAGTAAGAACAGCATTGGTTACCACTAGCAGATAACATCAGTACATCATCATAATCACAGTCCATAAACGTCCCACTGTTGGGCTCGGGCATCCTCCGTAATGGGAGGGAAATTAACCTACTATACCGCGCTGGTCAGACGTGTTGGTATAGAGCTTTGTTTCGAGTTTTCCTACTCTCGCATAGATGTTATATGCGTTTTATATCCCTTAGTCGTCTCGTACGATCACCCACGGGTAAGATATGGGGTAGTGAATAGTATTCTTATGCCGTCACCACAAGGAAAACGTCAGTACAAGAGAAGGAAAATTCGTAACAATACCTCAATATGAAGCAGACTGGTTAGTGATGTGTAATGAGCAAATTTTCTTTTATCCGAATGAAAAGAAAGAAGAGTAATAAACATATCCATCATTATGCAATCCTTGGTAAATAACCTACACGTATAAGTTATTCGGCTGTTCAAAAAACTCATCGGATCTTGTCATAAAAATGAATTGAGTAGACTATGATTTTTAAATTTGTTTATTTTCTCCTGTACATCAAGTCCTGCATTAAATGCAATTTCCTTGTGGTTACAGAGTATAACAATTCACCACCTCCTGTTTTGCCCGTCGGTGTTGTATAAAACGATTAAAGAGGAATTAACTATCCGTGCAAGGAAAACTCGAATTAAAACCCTATGCCAAACCTCTCTTCAATCCACTATTAACATTCTAGGAGACTCACAAGTACAATTAACTTAAATTAATGCCATCAAAATTAGAAACAAATCTATTCGTGAGGGAATCAGTTAGGTTCTTTTTTTAGGCCGATAAAACGCTCACCATTCGTATGCTCACATTTAATTACTTATTGGCAATGAAAGGGATTTTTTGTTTTCACCGTGATGTAACTAATTAAGAATACAAAGTGTCACCAAACGTTAACTTACTGTGGGAGACGTAAAAATCAGCTAAGTGTACACCGGGCAAAAGTGTTCTTCACTTTGCTGGTAAGCTTATAAATCAAACTGCAATCGCCAAATGGAGAGGCCTATATCCAAGAATTGCCGTTGATTTGCTGCTGATGATAATCATTATTAATATTTCAACTCATATACATAAATGTTCTATTACTGATCTTGAGTTCCCTCTACAAGCAAATGGGAATTGACCTGACACACTAGTCCGACGGTTGCATATTATACTTTAGTCGTCTTATACAATCTCCACGGGCAAGGAAGGGGGTGATTGCTTTAATATTCAAGCTGTGGAACAGTAGTGGTACCATAGGAATATCGATGATGATAATGCATTATACTTAATCCATCACGATATGAGTCGATTTTAAATTTAACAAAAGTTTTAGAAGTATGAACGGCTCCATGCCACTTCGCTATCAACACACATGTTAACCATGCGTCATGGCGGACACGTGTCTTCACAAGATGGCTACGTTTCAGGAAACATGAATGAAAAATTAATAGTTTCCTATTAAAATTACTATTACTAGTTGTGATTCATTCGACTACGCTATGATTTTATCCCATGATTTTTTTTTATTACGTAAGATATAATATAGCTCTTAACCGACTGCGTGACGTTAAAGTGGGTAATGTGTTTATCAACCTATATATGTATTTATTATTACTGGTTTTTTTTATAAGGACGAAATCGTTCACTATGGAATAAATTTTTGTATGGTGATGGACTTTAAACGGATAAAAAAATTAACGGATACGTATTACATACAGACTCGGAACAAAGGTACGACGAAAAATAAAAAAGCAAAAGTAAGTCCTTATGTAGTCTCTATATATTAAAAGGCTTTTTTGTGATAAATTTTAATTCAATACGAAAAATTGCAAAATTTAATCTCCTACTTCACACCCTTAGACGATGAAAATTGACAAATGCTGAAATATGTGTTTATTAATTTTTACTGAAGAAATTCATGCTTAGTTTGAAGACAATTGATTATTTTTTTTCTACCCATACAAACTTTATCACTGCGTTTTACCCCCTTTGAGGTTGAATTTCATATAATCCTTTCTGAGTCTTTACAGTACAAAACTAGTTTCACTACTTTCCACTCGGCGTTGAAGAGCTAGTCACCCAGCTTCTATATCCTTACTAATATTATAAATGCGAAAGTAACTCTGTCTGTCTGTCGCTCTTTCACGGAATAACTACTGAACCGATCAAATGAAATTTGGTACACAGATAGTCTAGAGCCCGTTAAAGGTCATAGGCTACATTTTAATGCAAAAAAAAGGATTGTAAAGGGGGATGAAAGGTTGTAAGGAAGTATTGTCATTTTTAAAGCCCGGAAAAACACTTGAAACATATTTTTAGGCTTTTGATTAGATATAAATAAATATGAAATTAAAATTTTGTAAAAACATTACCAATTTTTTTGGGGTAAAAAAAATTACCCTTAAGAGGTAAAATAAAAATAGGGGAAGAAAAGCTTTAGGAAAGTAACCTTTTAAGCGGGCGAAGCCGCGGGCAGAAGCTCCAATATATATATAAAAGATATAAATTCATACCACATTACATCCTGTATACAAAAAAATATAACCATCCAAATTCACTTTCCCAAACGCATCGGTAAGTATTTTTTCTTATCAATGCTAATGCCGTTACCGTGTCAACGTAATAGCACCTACTTTAACGATAAGATAAGTTTATCACCCCGAATGGAATTAATAATGTATATCAAATTAAAAACTTATACCCTCGACCGGTAGCTTTGATATATACCAATGGGTTATGCGACAAGGATATATAAACTCGTTTCTTTTTTAAAGATATCAAACCTGAACGTTGCAGTAAAAGTCTGAGTGACGAAACTCGCCTTCTTAGGGTGATAGATAGTCTTCTAAAATACCTCATCGTCATCTCATATGTCCCGCTGCTGTGCTCGAGCCTCTTCCACAATAGGAGGGATATAAAGACCTACTATAGCACGCTGGTTAAACATAGGTCTAGTATACGTACATCATCATCATCATCACAGGCCATAAATGTCCCACTGTTGGGCTCGGGCCTCCTCCGTAATGGGAGGGAAATTAACCTATCATACCGCGCTGGTCAGACGTGTTGGTATAGGGTTTTGTTTCGAGTTTTCCTTCTCTCGCATAGACGCGTTTTATATTATATCCCTTAGTCGTCTCGTACGATCACCCACGGGTAAGATATGGTGTGGTGAATTGTATTCTTACTACGGAGTAACGTGGTGACGGCACCACACGGTAATTATACGTACGGCAGTGTTTTATTTCGAGTTTTCCTTCTCTTGCATAGTTATTATATGCATGTTATATCTCTTAGCGCATTATTAACGGCTGCACAGATAGCATAAAAGTTTAAGTACTCCGCCACATGGGTGGAGTTCGATTCCCACGCAGAATAACTCTTTGTGCGATTTACAAATAATCGTTTTAATTTTGGCTTTTATTTGTGTCTGTTAATTGTGTATTTATAAAGCGTGTATGTATTATTTACTGTTTATTTACTATTCACACATTTATTTTCGTTTCATTTAGATTCGTTATACAGGGTAAAAGATATGATAATAAAAAAAAGTGTGTGTGTCAGCTCCGACGCACAACTGGAGTTTACTCCTCAAGTACGATTATCAAAACAGGCGCAAAAAAAGCTCATTTGACTAAAAATAATATTTTTATTTACATTTATTAAAACTGTTCAGTGAAGTATTATCTCACGTCAGCAAGTGAAAGGTGCGCAGAATAGGTTGCGCACCAAAACGTAACGACGTCATTCGATCACTAGATTTTACTCCTCAAATTTTTCTCATACCGAGCGCCTTATATGAAAATCGATTCTTAAGGAGTAAACTCCAAAAAGACACCATTTTTTTATATGTTATGGCTCCAAACACACATCGCCCGTTCCGCCCGGGGCGACGGAAGCGCAGCGTGTGGCCCCATAACCCACCGTATTCCCTCCGCCATTGGGCCGGCCACTGGTACCGCTTCCTTGCCATCCGTGGTCAGCCCGGCGACTATCATCAAGAATTTATGAGGTACTCACAAAATTCGGTTTACAATTATTACAGAATATTTAATTTTACCTTTCACTCTCTTTCTGTAATCAGTCCTTGAACGAAATACATACATAATTTTTATACATACATACACATACATAGCCTCACGCCTGTTTCCCAGAGGGGTAGGCAGAGACTACGGATTGCCACAAACCACGATCCTGACATACCTCCATCGCTTCATTCACACTCATCACAGTCTTCATGCATGCTCTACGGTTACGCGTACTCTTAACCTGACCTTTCGCCAATACATCTTCAATTTGATCCAGAAAGGTACGACGTGGTCTTCCCCTTGTAAACGTCCCACTCACACCCGCTTTGTATACTTGCTTAGTCTACCTTTCTTCTCTCATTCTTTCCACGTGGCCAAACCACCTCAGCATTCCCTTTTTTTATCTTTGCCGCTACTTTTTCATTCACACCACAGCGCTGTCTTATAACACTATTCCTAATTCTATCTTTCAGACTTACACCACACATACTACGAAGAGCTCTCATATAAATATAGAATAATTTTTATATTAACGTCAATAATTATTTAATTTAATCCGCAATATTTGCTATTAATATAATACTCCTTTCCGTGTGGTGACGGAGTAAGAGTACAATTCACCACCCCCTATCTTACCCGTGGGTGATCGTAAGAGACGACTAAGGGATATAAAACGTATATAACATATAGCTATGCAAGAGATGGAAAACTCGAAACGAAACCCTATAGCCCAAGGGTCGGCAACCTGCGGCTCGCGAGCCACATGCGGCTCTCTGGATGTGAAGTTGCGGCTCTTTAGTTCTATACGCAAAAAAATATTTTATAAAGAAAACATTTAAAAATGGTTCTGAGTTGCTTATCAAGCATTAGGCACAATTTATTGTTGCCAAAAAAAAAGTGTGGCTCTTTAAAAACTTTAAACTTTTATTAATTCTAATTTTTGGCTCTTCCGACTCAAAAGGTTGCCGACCCCTGCTATAGCCTATAACACGTCTGACCAGCGTGTTATAATAAGGTCAATTTGCCCTCCCATTACGGAGTAGGCTCGAGCCCAACAGTGGGACGTATATGAGCTGAGACGATGATGATAATAATACTTAGTATATACCTTATTAATTTATAGTATCTACCTATGGATTATTTCTGCCTATCATTGAACAAAAACAAGTCTATAAATAAAAAATTCAAACATTTTAGCAATAGTTTTACAACCGGTCGTCTACCTGACAGCATCCTTCTTGGGTATATAATTATTGACCAGAAGGCACAAGATGTAACTCGGCCAGGTAGATGAAAAGCTTTAGGCGTCTCTTACGTGCCACCGAAGACAAAGATCGGGCACCGGTGGCCCGCTCGTCGCCCTGGACCGATTTGGCGGAGCGCGACCACATCCATAGTCCACCGCAAGGAAAAAAAAAGGCGTCTTTTAAGTAACGTAACACTATTAGAGTACCATAAAGACTGAACGTAACTGTTTAATTTATAAAAATCTTAACATCAATACTTTTCATCCATCTAAAAAAATCAACTAAAAAATCATCACAGAAATAAAGTGTGTGTGTCAGCTCGGACGCACGACTGGAGTTTACTACTTAAGTACGATTATCAAAACAGGCGCAAAAAAAGCTCATTTGACTAAAAATAATATATATATATTTTTATTTACATTTATTAAAACTGTTCAGTGAAGTATTATCTCACGTCAGAAAGTGAAAGGTGCGCAGAGTAGGTTGCGCACCAAAAACGTAACGAGGTCATTCGATCACTAGATTTTACTCCTCAAATTTTTCTCATACCGGGCGCCTTATATGAAAATCGATTCTTAAGGAGTAAACTCCAAAATTAATAACAATCAAATGTGTTATTTTATTTAGGAAGGAAAATATCGCAGTCCATTGAAACCAAAAAAAAATAATGAATTTGAATTTTATACAATTTAATACACCGTAATAATTCCGGGTGTCCGGCCGGATGGGGAGTTGCGGACGCACAGCGTCACGGATTACGCGGATTAACTTTGGAAGGTTCTACCGTCACATCGCATGACTGTGATATGCTAGCTCTTCTACTAGGTGGTATATCATAAGAAGAACAATCTCTGATTACCATAAGGCTTTAGGGAAGTAGCCAAATACGTACATGTCATAGCTAGCCTCTAAGCTACTAAAAACATTAATAGTGGTAGGACCACGCTGTTGACAGTTTTCTGTCTACAGCCGCGGACCGGTCCGTCCGGGATAGTACCAAGCTCTCGCAGAAGATCGACGTCTGAGTAATAGCAATGTGCTATTGCGCTTCGTTCGGTGACCGAGAGAGCCGGCAGCCCAACTGGGTGGGTTTGGGGATTATAATGGTAGGTTTACGGACATCCAAGGGCAAGAAAGTGGAGGTCGAATTTTATTCTTCCATTATCACATTCATCACACAGTAAAATTTTATAACGTAGAACTGAGCGGCAATGTATAAAAATTTCCACGTAAGCAGACGATTTGAATAATATAAATGCAAAAAGACTAATCAGACGTAATGAAAACAGCCGCACTCCGTAAACGCTAGGGGAAATTTGTAAACAGAAAAAAAAACAAAATCATTCGCGTTTAATAAAAAAATTCTAGATTTTTATTTTGATTTCATCAATGGTGTAACGGTTGAAATGATCACTCAAAAGAATACCATTGTCGATTCTCTTATGCTAGGGCCGCACCTGCGTGTATCGTCCCGAAGTAATGTGTGGCGAAGCTTTGTACGTTTTGTACACTAGAAAGTTATCGCGATAATACTGTGGTCACATAGCGACTTCGGTATTTTACACGAAGTATCGTGCAATAATTAAAGATGGCCGAAATCATTTTCATGCGTTTAACTATGGATTTCGAATTGCTTTACTATTACAGCTATATTATGCTAATAATTACGTAATGATTTTTTTTGGATTCCTTCATGGGTTCTGCCTCATAATGGTGTAAAAATTCTAACACCATTTCATCACTCTACTCCATATTTATTGATTAACTAGAGATCCTCGAACGCGTCTAAACACATCGAAAATTTCCGCCGAAATGAAAAACGCTAGTCTGACCACGCTGGCGCGCTAAAATACTGACTTATCGCCACCCAAGCGATAACGCACAAGAAGCCCGAATGTTCGCGACGATAGCCAATAATGACCGCTCACATCTGCCTATATCGTCTCATTGCACGAAGCTTCGTGACGATACACGCAGGTGCGGCCCTAGCATTAGAGAAAGAAATGAAAAGAAAAAATATTTTACTAAAATATCCTCCTTCCCGGAATGGACACATAATTCAATACTTCAAAACAAAATAATTATAAATAAAAAAAAAAAATGCTGTGTGATAGCAGCTACGGATACATATATCATCCCTAACTATGCTCGTGGATGTCTTAAAACGAGACTAAGGGCTTTATATCGACTTGGACCAAATCCACCTGACGCCAACTCTCCCAAGGAGATTTGGCGTCAGGCAGGCGGCCAGTCATAAAACTATTGCCAATTTGCCGTTTGCAACATGTACGAATACATATCGCGTCGACCACAAGTAATTGAGATAAGAGCTGAAGAATGATGAAGAAATACAATTAATGTTTCCAAAGCCCGTTATAAACTCTGAAATCATGCCCCAAATCTATTTTATTAAAAAGTCAGTACGAAGATGATTTTAGTTCACTAGGACAATGCGAGAAATAGAGTGAACGGAGCGTTGGGACAACTTCTCGGCAGCCACCACCTCAGCCAGAAGGCACGTGTAGCAATACATAACGCAGTGCTTGTCCCAACATTACTGTATGGAAGCGAGAGTTGGGTATGCAGAAAAGAGTATGAAAGTAAAATTATTGCGGTCGAAATGCGATCTCTGCGGAGTTAGGCTGACCGACCGCATTCGTAACGACGACGTAAGAGAGCGAGTAAGTATGAAAGAGAGTATTGGTGTAAAGATGTGAAAGAGAATGCTCCGATGGTTCGGACATGTGGAAAGAATGCCGAACGAACGCCTGGTTAAGAAGATATACAATGCGAAAGTGGAAGGATGTAGGTACCGAGGGAGACCGAGACTAACCTATAGACCAGATCGGTCATGTACTGAAGGAAGGTAGAGTCAAGAGTCTCCGAAACCGGCGAGCGTGTATGAAGAGAATTATGAATGTTGAGGAAGCGAGTGAAGTATGCAGAGATAGAGTTCTCTGGCACCCTGTTCTCTCTGCCTACCCTGCAAGGGATATGGCGTGATGATATGTATGTATGTATGTATGTACAAGGCATTAAGACCTAGCAGGTGGCGCTGCAATTGATGTCAATGAATTCTTTTTTTTTTTAATTTGTACAGAACAGCGTCTGTTAAATGAGCTGTACTAGCTGTAAGAAAACAAAAAAAAAAGCACAATAACTAAAAAACAAAATGGTGGTCCTCGGTTAGATTTTACTATTCTCATGAAAAAAGTTCGTGTCGCTAAGTTACATTGCTTGACTGTACAGATGGTGTGATGATACATATAGATATTGATCTACCATGCCAATAATATGATTTCGACTTCCATACAGGCAAATACTTTGCGCGATCCAAATATTATGTCATCTAGAAAGAGCTGTAGATGATAATTGCGAAAAAAAGCGAAGCCATTCTGTACATCTTGTGTGAAGTTTTTTTTTCTCACCGAACGAAGCGCAATAGCATATTGCCATTACTCAGACGTCGATCTTCTGCGAGAGTGTGGTACTACCCCGGACGGACCGGCCCGCGGCTGTAGCCAGAAAACTGTCAACAGCTTGGTCCTACCACTATTAAAAAATGTTTGAAAACATTAAATACACACTCTGCCACGTAAATTTTAAAATGTACTCTTATCACCTATAATTTTCCTAGATCACTTTATTGACCTTATTTTTTTATAAAGACAAAGGAAGAAGTGGAAGGATGTAGGTACCGGGGGAGACCGAGACTAACCTATATATAGACCAGATTGGTCACGTACTGAAGGAAGGTGGAGTCAAGAGTCTTCGAAACCGGCGAGCGTGTATGAAGAGAATTATGAATGTTGAGGAAGCGAGTGAAGTATGCAAGGATAGAGTTCTCTGGCACTCTGTACTCTCTGCCTACCTGGGATATGGCGTGATGATATGTATATATGTATTTTTTTATCATTATCATTTCAGCTCATATACGTTCCACTACTGGATTCGAGCCTATGTTACAATATGAGAAAAAATTATCTACTATGTCACACTGATCAGACGTATTGGTACAAGGTTTTACTTCGAGTTTATCCTTACTCCGTCAACACATGAAAGATTTGTTTTTATATGCCAAATTTATTATTATTAATTTCTGCTATTATATTTATTTTGGGAATGTAGATCTTCTCAATCAATTTTTCTATCTCTTCTAGTTCTTTTTCATAAATATTTTTCTTTTCTTTATCTCTGATAATTTATAAAAAACGATCAGTACATAACGGATTAAGTCGTGAAAGTGTGACAATAAAACGAAATCACATTCTAATTTCTGATGTTTTCGCGATTAGTATACATTTGAAATAAAAGTATTTTAACGAATTCTGTCACAGCGTACCTACATGGTCACGAGAAGACTGTCCACGGAAGGAATCCTACCGTTACCTTAAACGCTGTAAAGTGTTCGAAACGCCGTGAAATTAAAAATCAAATACAAACTTGATAGAATCCGTAAAATATAGTTTTATTTCAAATGAGAAATCACATTCCTATTTATATTAGTTCGAGATAGAAAGATTTGTCTTACAATGCACTATAAATATCCTTAGCAACGAATACAATTAGATCCCACACAAATTATCTTTTGTCCACAGTCTAAATATAAAACTACAAAACGACAATGTCCGACCATAAATAAAAAAAAACAGCCGTAATTACAATAGAACCAATTTAGACGCGCCACTCGAATCATTACAGACGAACAAAAAAAATATATATATAAAGGCAAAGGCGCGCTCGCCGACAGCCAGCATAGTTGACATGGCGGCACTTATTTCAGTGTTGCCATCAATTTTCAACCCGCCCGTTCTGGGTAATTTGCCGAGACGTACACCGGCTGATTATTTATGCCACGCTCATTGGTGTAGACATTCTTGTCTTTGGGGACGTTTAATTTTTATTTCCCGGTCCAAAAGCATTTGTTTTGACGTCAATAAAGTGCGGGAAGGCGAGTGACGATCGTGAGATGTGACACAAATTTGGCGGTAAGTAATAAAAAGTTTAATATGTTTTTTTTCTACGCTAAATGTTTAATGTCTTTTTTTTTCTACTAAAAATGTTTACTAACTAGTTTTGTATCCTTTCTCTAATCGATTGGTGCTAATTTAGCTAACGGTAATTGTAATAAGAGCAGTAATTACTAGTGGTAGGATCTCATAGCTGAGTTTTCCGTCTGTAGCCATAAATACCTCGATTTGTACTATCGGGTGTAATACCAAAATCCTGCAGAAAATCGAAGCTTTAGTATTAATGTGCAGTATCGTACAGTGAATGGAGGCCCAAGCCACACAATACTATAATAGACAGCGGACTTGGCTGTGCTTTTGGTATTACAAAGGTCCATGAGCGGTGTGCACCGTTTAGTTGAATTTTATTCTTACTCCGTCACCACATGGAGAGGCAATAACAAGGAGAATTAGATAGATATCACCTAAAACATAGGTTAACAGAATATGTTTTGTTTTTTTATTGCTTATGGTAGCATATGAGCAAGCAGCACAGCTGATGGTAAGTGTTACTGCCGCCCATGGACCTTTGCAATACCAACGGTATAGCCAAGCCGCTGCCTACCATTACAAACCCCAAACCCACCCAGTCGGGCTGCCGGCTCTCTCGCTCACCGAACGAAGCGCAATAGCGCATTGGCATTACTCAGACGTCGATCTTTTGCGAGAGTGTGGTATTACCCCGGACAGACAGGCCTGCGGCTGTAGATAGAGAATTGTCAACAGTGTCGTCCTACCACTAATTAAACTCCTTCAAGTTAAAATAGTAAAAATTGGCTAAAAGAGAATTGTAAAATCATTACACTAACTATGTTCGCCAAACCACCTGCCAAGAGTGGCGATTATTACAAACTTAAGAGCTTTTTATAATATGTACTTAAGATCTCTAGACTGATATATTAATGAATGAAATGTGGTAATTATTTTACTGAGTTAAACGGTAACCTCATAATGACTTTAGAGATATCAAGAGCAAAAACAAGATATTGCCTACAAAATAATTTTCTCCCGTTTTAAAATGAAGAAATTTCCTGTCTCAACAGAGAAAGTATATGCTGTGTACATGTTTTGCTTATAACCTTTAAAATATAAAATTACGATACAATTAGTTGCAATACAAATTAATCGACGTAACTTCGGTTAAAAAAAATAAAAATTAACTTAAATTATATTGAAAACTTCGACATAAAGGTTGAAGTGAAAACCGTTAAAATTTCGCAACTCGTTATCTCGTTTATATATTGAATGAGGTTATAAATTCGTGTTTAAGTGTTGCTACGATTGAAAAATTTAATTACACTAGTGCAAAAAGATATACTATATGGGTCGCAAAGCAATATAACTAAATTCACATTAGACAATTTAAAAAGAAATATGTAATTATGTGTTTAAGGGAATATATCAAGTCATCACAAGTACGTGTGACGTTAACAAAGGTGGTGTGCGACAGGGACAAGTCAAAATTAGACAACTGTCTCTTTCTAAGGGTCGATGTACAATATTTATGTGCAAGTACAGTGACCCATTTTACTACCAACTTAGTAATAAAAATACACTAATGTAGTTACATTAAATGACTTATATATTTAAAATTTCTTTTACCACTACGATCTACATAGAAAATAAAAACGTTCTATACATACCGTATGTCAACTGCAGAAGTTTGTAAATTGAATGTAATTCACGCAAATAACGTTTGCCCTAGACGACATTTATGGAAATAACTTTAAAATAAATCCGTGGAGTTTAAAATGCAGTTTAAAAATACAGAAGCGAATGGAGTAGTGTTTGGAGTGTATTATGTTTTCCGGTCATAGTAAACAATTTATCTCATAATGGTAATAATTACTGACCGAAAACATTATAATTGAAATTACTGAAATTTAGCATTGAATATGCTTAATTATTTGTAAAAACCCGATTACGAGCGAAAAATGATGTCATAAGTGGGATCATTTTTCGTAATCGGGTTTTTACAATAATTGATTTCGATGTTTACGCGATTATTATACATTTGAAAGAAAACATTTTTTACGGATTCTATCGCGTTTGTATTTGATTTTTAATTTCTCGACGTTTCGAATACGTTACAATGATCATAGTCACGGGAGGACTAAAGTGTCTTACGTCCAACAACTCATCGTTATTACAGAGATTCTCTGAAAATCTCTGTAATAACGTTGGAAAATTAAATATCAACTACAAACTCGATAGAATCCGTAAAAATAGTTTTATTTCAAACAATATAACTTTTATATTTAATCATTTTCTTTTTGTATTGGAAATTATTTGGTATCAAAATATATGTTTGACCTACATTTTGATACAAAATAATTGAGTAACTAACACAGTAGCGGGTAGATAAAAAAATCTGTTTTAATGATGACTTGTTGGACGTTAAATGTGTTAATTCACCCGTGAACTTGAACGCTAATAACGTCGGGCATGTAAAAATCAAATACAAAGGCTATAATCTTTTATTTTATGTGTTTAAATATTCATGTTACATCAGAAATCATTGTAGGTATTATTTTCTTATTTATTTAGTAAAAATTAAAAAAAATCGCAAATTTTCTTTTTATCTCAACATAGTCTATGTTCTCCACAACAACAGAATAAAAGCCTATTATAATTGGCTTGTTTCGGGGACAGGCTATGGTCCCTTTATATCTCGTCCAAACCATCCGGGGCGGTGGAATGTACGGCGTGCCATCTCATAATCTGTCGTACTAGTGTGTCTTATCTATCGTACTTTGGTGTACCGCCGGTGCAGAGTCTTTGTTTTCGGTAATCATATATATGATCGGATATTTAGTAGGTGTTACTGTATGGCGATGGAGTAAAAATATAATTTACCACTCCCTATCTTACCCTTTTTTTTTCCCGCAAGGTGGGACCATGGATGTGGTCGCGCCCCGGCAAATCGGCCCGGGGCGATGGAAGAGGCGGCGCGCAACCCCATGGACCCACCCTGCAAACACCTCTCTTCGCCGTGCGAGCGGGCCACCGGTACCCGATCTTTGTCTTCGGTGGCCCGCCCGGCGGTTTACCCTTACGGGTTCCTCTTGTGCCGACGCCCCGACAGCTTTCGCCGTCGGGGCGTCGCCCTCACGCGGTGGCCTCACGTCGGGTGACCGGACAATTCCCCGGTCCGATCACCCGAAGCCTCGGTTAGGTTAGGCCGCCTCAGCCGCTGACGGCGGCCCGGGTCACGGGAATCCTCCCGGACTCGTTCCGCCGCCTCCTTCTAGGAGATGACAGCCTCGCAGAAGGCGGCCACCGCGTCCCAGTTCCTGACGCTGTCGACCATCGCTTTCGAGACAGCCGGCAGCGTCAGGTCGGCGCCAATAACAGCGACGAGGTCACGGCGCTGCCCGTCCCCGCTCGGACATACCTCGAGCGTATGTTGCGCCGTGTAATCGTCACTGCTGCAATGTTGGCAGGACGGAGTCCACTCCCTATACGCGACCGTGTGCAGGTACAAGCCGAAACATCCGTGCCCCGACAACAACTGCACCAGCCGAAAGGAGAGGACTCCGTGCCACCGCTCCATCCACTCCATCAGTACAGGCCGGAGGGCCTCAACGGTAACAACACCGTGTCTAGGCCTCTCCAGCCGCGTAACCCAACGGGCAAAGACCTCTCGGCGGGCGTCCTCACGCCAGGTGGCCTCCCTATCTTACCCATGGGTGTCGTAAAAGATGACTAAGAGATTCGATATGCCAATACTATCTATGCAAGAGAAGGAAAACTCTACATATAGCCCTATAGCCTATAGCCCTATAGCCCATATAAATCAGAGATGTGATGTGTGTGTGTATTTTACGGGTTGAGAGCCCTCAGCGCTTACCCACAGTCCGGGTAAAGTTGTCATAGCCATCTGAGGCTAACAACTAAGTCACACAAAAAAAAAAAAAGGTGTATTTTTTTAAGAATTGAAAACTTGTAACGAAGTTAGCCGTCCTTCACTCCCTTGGGTGAGTCGCGAAAACTGGATAAAAGATCACCAGGAGTATAGGCAACGTATAGCACCAACAGCGATCGCTTGCAAAGCGAATATTGGCACTATTCTGTCTAGAGGGAGGAGTAAATAGTTATATTAATGGATATCAATAACCTGATAGAACTTCTCTGTCGATGTCAATTGCTTAAATCGCTTGACCGTATTCTACGACGTTAATGACATTACATTTCTAGTATATATGTACACCAAACTTTCGCACTATAAAAAAAAATATCGACTCCATTCCTTTTGTGCAATTGATTCATTATTCGTTCAGGTCTGAATTTATGATCGTCTTCTAACACTCTTTAAGGACAGTCAGACTTATTTACTTTAACTTAATAACTGGCTTACATACCCTTATTTATGTCACAATGACAGGAGGGTGGGTATTCCCGGTGCGAACTCGATCTATCCGGTTTAGGACTGTTTAGGGTCGTCAATGTGAATTACAATTTATGAACGCGGGATTTATGTAAAGCTTAATTTAGGAGGGCTTTTAAAGTTCATAAGCTCTTTTAAATTGCTCGTAGTTATATCATATGCTTTTTTCCGTGTGGTTACAGAGTCGGAATACAATTTATAACCCCCTATCTTGCCCGTGGCTGTTGTAAAAGACGATTAAAAGATATGATATGTGTGGTAGAGCAGGAATCTTAAAATACAACCCTATATTGACCCATTTGAGAAGCGTGATATAATAAGTTAATGTCCCTCTTATTACAGAGGAAGCTTAAGCTTGAGAAGAAACGGTGTAATGAGCACATTCCTGAAATAAGCAAAATATTCAAAGATCGCATGGATCGCACGTCCAACCGACAACCGTTGGGGCAGAAGGGTCGACTCGACTCGTTTTTCTCGACATTATGAAGGTCTCAAGATACCGTTGGATGCTGGTGGCACAGGAGCGTTTTAAATGGCAGCCTCGTGGGGAGCCCTACGTCCAACAGCGGACGTCTACGGGCTGATGGATGGATGGTAATTATATTCGATCAAATTCAACAGTATTTTAAGTTATACATTCACAAATATTACACGAACTCTTACAATAATTCGCCTGACAAGCTCTTTAATTCAAACAACATGAACGTATCCCCCGAGGCGGTACACATGGAAAATTGCTTTTATATAATATGTACAAATAAATAAATAGTTTTTTAAAGATAAATTCGTCAGTCAGACTTCGTATCAAACACTGTGACATTTCAATTAGAATCGATATCAACATTATTTAAGCTACAATTTATTAGTATAACCACCACGTGTTACTGAGGCTACCTTAGCCACAGCAACGCGTGGCCGGGTCTGCTAGTTAATAAATATTTTGTTAGTCATGAATTTATTTATATATTAATTAAATAAATCATCGTCATCACAGCTCTTATACGTCCCACTACTGGATTCGAGCCTCCTATACAGTAGGGAAATGAACTTATTATGAAATAAAACTACTTTTACGGATTCTATCATGGTCACGGGAGGAGTCCAACCATGACAATGATAACTGTAGTGTTCGAAACGTCGGGAAATTAAAAATCAAACACAAACACGATAGAATCCGCAAAAGTAGTTTTATTACAAATGGTCTTATTATACCACGCTGATCAGACGTGTTGGTTTAGGGTTTAGTTTCGAGTTTTCCTTTTCTTGCACAGATGTTATATGCGTTTTATATCCCTTAGTCGTCTCTTACGATCACCTATGAGTAAAATAGGGGGTGGTGAATTGTAATCTTTCTCCGTTACCTACCACACTAATTTGGGGTTGAATTTCGTAAAATCGTTTTAAAAATTTTAAACGAATTATTATGAGATTGAGGTTTAATGAACGATTGATAAAGCGGGTAGACAGACCTGACCGCAAATAACCAGTGGCCAGCTTAAATTTTATCGTGATCATTGTACTTGCAACAGTACCGCAATATAGGCGACTCGTAAATAATAAAATAATCATCATCTCAGCCAATATATCGCTTGCCCAGAAGAATAGTGACACAATTCAAAAAAAGCTAAATTTTTCAAGAGGGTCAAAGTATTTCCTTTTTTTTTCAGCTCGGTTCAGCAGCGATTCCAAATGCACGAACATCAGCGTAATATCCTTAAGAATGACGAGAAGAGTTGATAGGGAGAACGTATAATATTAACACCCCTCCACCATCAAAAATTGAAATATAATGAAAATTTTTATTTTTAGTGTTGTGACACTATTCTTCCGGGCAAGCGATATGTCCCACTACTAGGCTCGAGCCTGATCCACACTAGGAGGGCAATTGACCTACTACATCACGATGATCAGACGTGTTGGTATAGGGTTTTATTTAGTTTTCCTTCTCTTGCACAGATGTTATATGCTTATTTTATCCTAGCCGTCTGACTTCTAATGTTTACTCGAGTATTACACATTTGAAATAAAACTACTTTTACGGATTCTATCGCGTATGTATTTAATTTTTCTTCAGTGATTTTTCAGGTCAGTCCTCCCGTGACCATGATCACTGTAAAGTGTTCGAAACATCTCGGGAAATTAAAAATCCTTAGTCGTCTTTTACGACCAGATAAGATAAAGGGTGGTGAATTATATTCTTACTCCATCACCAAACGGCAAAATACATAGTAAAAACTCACGCTAAATACAATTTCGCGTGTATTAAATGATAATTTAAAACCCTATACAAAGTATCGATCATAGACTTATGTCAAACATTAAAATGTATATCGCGTATGTTATCGTAAATATAATGGACTAAACATATATGGGGTGCTTTTTTTTTAATTCACCAGCAATTAGTTGCCAATACAGACCTATAATTTGATGGTGTCGGACGCTATAACGATGTTGAATCACGCACTAGAGCCATAGACAAGCGTTCGTGATCAATTATAAACATAGATATTGTACTCTACGTCATTTTTTTTCGATAATAATGATTGCTTAATCTATTCTATACATCCATAAATTTAATACACGTTCATTGTTACACATAGCAATAAGGCAATCGCCACGCTTGACAGCCGATTTTTCGATCGCAGATGGTGTTATAAATATCACAAAGAAAGTGTCGCTACCTTAATTACTTGATCATCCTGACCATATTTTTACGACGCCTACGTACTGGAAAGTGTAAATGACTAAACTGATGGATGGATGGATTAATTGCATTTTTCACATTGCCTTTTATTAAAAAAAAATTAAGGGTTTCAACTTCATGATCATTTAACCTTTCATCGTCCACTGCTGGACGTAGAAATAAAATGGTCTATTCTTTGATTGAGTTATTACTATAATTACTGTGGTTGGCAAACGAGTTGGCGATTGCATTAAAGTTTACTTTCCTTGAAAACCACTTAAGAGAAGGACAACTCTAAACATAACCCTATACTAGTTATCCTATTTAGTGGTAGGACCACGCTGTTAACAGTTTTCCAACCGCGGGCTGGTCCGGCCAGGGTAGTACCACACTCTCGCAGAAGATCGACGTCCGAGTAATGGCAATGTGCTATTGCGCTTCGTTCGGTGAGCGAGAGAGCCGGAAGCCCAACTGGGTGGGTTTGGGAATTTATTGGTAGCAGCGGTCTACCTAAGCTATACCCTTAGAATTGCAAAGGTCCATGGGCGGCAGTGACACTTACCATCAGATGTGCTGCTTGCTCGTTGGCCACCATAAGCAATAAAAGAAATACTAACTTATCTTACCAGAGAGGTGTAGTAGATAATTTTCTCTCCTATTATGAAGGAAGCTAAAATGGTGAGAAGAACACTGCTGCTTTTCTCCTGGTAATTTTTCAGGCGATTTTTATGACATCGACGGCAAAGTAATGGCGTAAACTGTATCCTTATGCCGTTCCCCATGCAATTGATGCTTTCTAAAAATAAAATCGAACTCGCTATACAGATAATACAAATACATTTGCAATGTAAACCAGCCTTTATTATTTCGGTATTGCCAGTCGTTATCACAAATCTCCCAAGTGCGAGTACGCCCACTAATCAATACCCAACAAATAAAGAAAAGTATTCATTCAATTCTTCCATTCATTTTGAGACGTTCTATTTTTAAATCGTTTAACTGTGAACTGTCAAACTCGATGACAGATGGCGCGCGGGCGTGGCGTAAGGGCGTGTTCACACCGAACGACGCGGGTAACGCGACACGACTTAATGAGGTAATGAGCGTTAAAAATATGTTTACAGTTTTAGAAGTATACTAATGATAACTGGAGGAAATGGGAGCTGATGTATATAAATTATGGATATTTATTGCTCCGGTGGCAGACGTGAGTGCGGCCCAAATGTTTATAAGCGATAACACTTCTGAGCGTTCAAGAGACAAAGTTCTACACTGAATACCGTATACCTAAAGAATGATACATTATATATATATTAAAGTTTCTAAAAAAAATCTTAAATTTTCAGTATGGGGTACAGGTCTATTGAGTTATTTATCAAATGGTTATTTGCGCCAACACATTAAAGTTAAAAAAAACACACACACACACACCCCTTTCAAACCAAACCCTTGTCTAACGATATTCTGCGAAAACCAAAGAGAACATGTATTTTCAAAGCATAGATATACATATTTTTTTCGCTGATATTTTAATTTCTTTTGTATGTAACGAAATCTTTGAACGGCATTTTCATCGACTTATAAATGTATGACGGGATAAAAGTAATATTGTAAGGAAATTTTTAAGTACGAATGTTGAAGGCTTTAAGGGTAAAGAAAGACCAAAGAAAAGGTGGGATGGACTGCGTGAAGCATGTCATGGATAGACAGGGAGTGAGTACAGATATGACGCCTGATTGGGCTGTATGGAAGAAGATGACATATTGCGTCGACTCTAAGTAGTTGGGATAAGAGCAGCATGATGACGATGATGATGATAAACGTATGATTAATTTGGAACTTTGCGCATTTATCAAAAACCGATAGCAATGCAATAATTTAAATAGGTTTTCCCATTATCCGTACAGTATAAGCGATTTTTTTTTCATTGCCTTTGGTGGCATTTATTACTATATGCTCTTCGTTCATTGAACGAGAGACGAAAGCACAAGCCTCATCTTATTGTAGACAACGACTTGACTTTGCCCCTGGTACCACACCACTCAGGTACTGTTTGCTAGTGTATCACTAAAGACAATTAAAAAACAATACAAAAACGAACAACGCAACGCACTACGCAGTAAGCAATTGCTACTAAAATGTCGCTCATTTGCAAGAATGTGGCCCTATTACGGCTGAACTGGCACATTTATGACTGCAGACAGAAAGCTGTCAGCATCGTAACATTCCCACTAGGAAATAAGATATTTTTATTATACCTTAATTACCCAACTGTTAAGTTTTTCGCGCGTATCTTGTTAATTTATCTTTATTAATTACCTCGGATTTTCTTCAACAGCTGGACGGATTTTGACAGTTAAGGTATCGTTATATTCGTCTTAAAAGTCCAAAAGTCCTTAGATAGGCGTTTGGAAAAAAAAACAATAAAAGGATGATTCTTGTAACAGTAATACTAACTAAGGTAGTTAATGAAATAACTTTTTAACAAAAATAAATCAACCGGCGATAAGGCTTAGACACAACGGAGTATTAAATCAGTTAGTGAACAATCAATCATCCCTATATTTCCACCCTTACAGTTATTTTTATTTTCTAATTTATTAATGTAAGACCAACTATAAGGTATAAGACATATAACTCAGTGAAATCAGTGAGTGAATACGCAATCATTCTCTATCTTTCTACCCTTAGGGTTAGAATTGTAGTTCAAAATTTTTATGTGACCAACTTCGGAGCATACCCTATCCATTAAAAAGAATTATCAAAAATTTTATGCGTGATCCAACATGAAATATATATATATATATATACAGGGTGTCCCAAAATTCAACGATAAGCTGGCACCAGCAGGTGGACCTACATATGACTACTCGAGAACAGAAAAGAAAAAAATTCTACCTTGATTTTTTTTTTCATTACGACAAAAAAACCAAAATCTTTAAAAATGGACATCCTTTATTATATTATTAAGTGCTATTGCTACAGTTTTACAAGTAATTCTGTGATTTTTTTTGTATTGGCAAGGTAAGTAGCACTACTATCGATCACAACCATTAAAAATTCCAGAATATCTATAGTTTTTACACAAAAATCAATCAAAACTATGTTTTTTTCATAAATTATGTAAGATTTTGACTTTCAGCTCACTTTCACTCATCATAGTGAAAAAAAAAAGTATGGACGCTACTGTGGCAAATAGTATTAAAAATTGGCGCATCTAACTACAATTCTAAAATGGTATAACATTCTAGACAAATTAGCCACAAAAATATACTTAGGTGTACTATTTCAAAATAACAACCATATTTCGAAAATTGTTAGTGTTGATAGTAATCACTTTTACTATGTAGCCAAAATGTTTTTGTAGCAAGTTCTCAGAATTTTAATGAGACATGTGCGTAGTCCATAAGTCCATAAAATAAGTTGGACAGAGATAGAGAGATTATACGTTAGAGGGAGATAGATAGATGCTAATTGTTTAGTAACATTAATGCAGGTGGAGAAGTAATTAATGTCCTCAGCAGCACAGCAAGTCAGTATGCTCTACTTCTTTGTTTACTGCACACCGTTCTGTTTTAATTAAAGTGGCTCTGGTACTGACGACTTTTGGATTGAATTAAGTGACCTGGAAATTGACCTGACTTGGCATTATTTTAGACTGTGATTTTGTGTTTTTTTTAAAGAAGTTTTGCCTTATTTTCAAGTGTTTAGCATTCATCATGCCGCTACCATACACAGCGTTAGAATACGCTAATATGCACCTAATTTATGGAGAATGCCGATGCAATGCCAACGCTGCTAGCAGATTATATCGAGCAAGGTACCCTAATCTTCAAAGGTATCCGGATTATCGCGTATTTATTAACGTGTATCAAGCTTTTTCGGAGGGTTGTATACCATCTGACAGGCGAAACGCTGGAAAACCTAGATCGGAACACGATGAAGAAGTTCTCAATGAAATAGAAAACGATTCAACTACCTCTGTACGTGCTGTACAAGCAGCAACGGGAATCCCAAAAAGTACTGCACATAGAATTTTAAAACGTCACGTCGTCGTGATGAAACAACCTGCAAGAAAGATGGATATTTAAATCTTCACAATCTTCATAGCTGGAACAATGAAAATCTGCACCTGGTGAGAGAAGACAATCTCAATACCAATTTAAGGTTAACCTATGGACTGGCATAATAAATGGCAAAGTGATAGGGCCCTTTGAGTTACAAGGAAACATAGATGGCAATAGTTATTTAAACTTCTTACAAAATGAGTTGCCAGGATTATTAGAAGATGTGCCCTTAAGTGATTTGCAAACCATGTGGTTTCAAAACGATGGTTGCCCAGCTCACTATGCCCGTCCTGTGCGAGAGTACTTAGACCAAGAGTACCCAGGGCGTTGGATCGGGCGACTTGGTCCTATCTTGTGGCCACCCCGTTCACCCGATCTAAATCCCCTGGACTTTTTCTATTGGGGTTGTCTAAAGGACAGAGTCTGCACAAAACCGATTGCAACCTTGGACGAGCTTCGCCATAAAATAATTCAGACTGTGGATCTACGGACTACGCATATGTCTCATTCAAATTCTGGGAACTTGCTACAAAAACATTTTGGCTACTTAGTAAAAGTGATTACTATCAACACTAACAATTTTCGAAATATGGTTGTTATTTTGAAATAGTACACCTAAGTATATTTTTGTGGCTAGTTTGCCTTGAATGTTATACCATTTTAGAATTGTAGTTAGTTGCGCCAATTTTTAATACTATTTGCCACAGTAGTGTCCATACTTTTTTTTTTCACTATGATGAGTGAAAGTGAGCTGAAAGTCAAAATCTTACATAATTTATGAAAAAAACATAGTTTTGATTGATTTTTGTGTAAAAACTATAGATATTCTGGAATTTTTAATGGTTGTGATCGATAGTAGGGCTACTTACCTTGCCAATACAAAAAAAATCACAGAATTACTTGTAAAACTGTAGCAATAGCACTTAATAATATAATAAAGGATGTCCATTTTTAAAGATTTTGGTTTTTTTGTCGTAATGAAAAAAAAAATCAAGGTAGAATTTTTTTCTTTTCTGTTCTCGAGTAGTCATATGTAGGTCCACCTGCTGGTGCCAGCTTATCGTTGAATTTTGGGACACCCTGTATATATATATATATATATATATATATATACACACACACGTCGAATTGTAATATCCGTCCTCCGTCTATTTCGTCAGTGAAAAAAATACACGAGAGCTATCAAATAGGGTATCAACATACATACATAGCCTCACGCCTGTTTCCCAGAGGTGTAGGCAGAGACTACGGATTGCCACAAACCACGATCCTGGCATACTTCCATCGCTTCATTCACACTCATAATAGTCTTCATGCATGCTCTACGATTACGCATACTCTTAATAAGACCTCTCGTCAACACATCTCCAACTTGGTGCAGAAAAGTATGACGTGGTCTTCCCCTTGTATTCGTCCCATTCACGCTTGCTTTATATATTTGCTTCGTCAACCTCTCGTCACTCATTCTTTCTAAATGTCCAAACCACCTCAGCATACTCTTTTTGATCTTTGTCACTACTTCTTCATTCACACCACAGCGCTCTCTTATAACATTATTCCTAATTTTATCTTTCATACTTACATCACACATACTACGAAGAGCTCTCATCTCTACAGCATTTATTCTACTTTCATGTCTTCCCTGCCAAATCCAACTTTCACTAGCATACATGAGAGTAGGTACTAATACTCCCTTATGTACAGCTAAACGTGCCTTTCTGGACACGTTTCTGCTTTTCATAAAGGTGTATAGTGCCCCATTCACTCTATTACCAGCATTTACTCTTCTTTCAACATTATCATCATTTTTACCATCTCTAGTAAACAAAACACCCAAATACAAAAATTCTTTCCAGTTCCTCACCATTTATAAAAATGTTACATTCCGTCATACATGTATCCTTTTCAAAAACCATAATTTTCATCTTACTTACATTTACTTTCATACCTTTTCTTTCAAAAGGGTATCAAAATAACGCTAATTAAAAAAAAGATTATTAATATGTATATACATAAGTTACCTATATGTTTAAATTTAACTATTACAGTCGGAGTGTTTTGTTTCTTTTTAATTTATTAATTTATAGCTTTTACTTTGACGCTCGTAAACTGCTTTGAGTCTTAAAAGGATGGCGGCTATTAGGTAGTATAGAATTTCAAACTATCATGGTCATAAATACTCGAGAAATTATAATTGACTGGATTTCAACCACTCATTTTAAGACTCCTCCATGTGGTGATGGAATAAGAATACCATTTACCATCCCCTATCTTGCTCGTGGATGTCATAATAGACGACTAAGGGACACCATATGCATGTAACATACATATATGAGAAGGAAAGCTAAAAATAAAATATTATACCAACACGCCTGAACAGCGTGATATATTATGGCAATTTGCCTATCATTGTGGAGGAGACTCGAGAGCAGCAGTGGGAAATATATGAGCTGAGACTCCACTCTCCTCGGTGACCAACCGTACTCGTAGTATATGCCAAGTAGACATGTGTAAGTAATGCGAGTGATGTATCACACGTAACATTACCCGACCGCGTACTGTCATATTACACATTACGCGACTAAACATCACATCACATTAAACATAACTCGAACACCCGTGTACTGTTCTGCATTTCTGCAATGTTCGGTGTCTGGCAATTCAATATTTATTTAGAGCTTTATTCTCAGAACCTTAAGGCTTATATTTCTTGACACCGCCCGCCGTATATATAGAGCGCTATCGCATTACGCATAACACATGACATTTCATGTCATGTGTGATGTTTGAAGTGATGGTAAAATGTAATATTACTCGGCACGAAATGTAATGACATATCACATCACTTCGCGAAGTACTGTTTCGCGCATGTCTAATGCCAAGACTCCTCTAGTTTTCACGTGCATGTTTTTAATAATTAATTTTTGCCTAATGATAAATGAATATTGCTTTTAAGTGACAACAATCCTCCTCTTGCGCCCTTATGACTAAGCATAATGAGCTATCATTTAAAGACCAACGCCTTCCTCCCTGAACAGGTAACATTATTATCCTTAGATTATTTCGGCCCCCGGAGTCAAGGAAGAACTGAACTAAGTAGTACAGCTATTAGTTATTATCTGTTAATAAATGAGAACACGTATACATTACAAAACCTTATTGCTATTAACTAATACCCCATCCATTAATATATTATAAAGCACAGTATACACATCCTAAATCCTTGGATTTGCGGGTGCGTTCTTAACATCTCAGAATAAACGGTCAGGCACGTACCGACTATTACAAACTGCTTTCATTTTAAACACGGCGCGCACATTTGACGTTCACTTTTTTTTTATTTATCGAGCAATGGGGTTTCACCGCGGCAGACGGTATTTTTGTTTTTAAATTTATGACTGGCTAAATATAAATTAAAAATATGTGAAAGTAATATTGTGAATGTCATTTTATTATTTATTTTAATCGACTTGCAACGGAGCCATCCCTTTAAACTAAATACATTTTGCAAATATATTCAATTTTCTTCAATATTACGTTTCTTCACAGTCACGTACCGTCAGTAAATCAAGTCATTACCGTTAATTGGGCGCTACTAACCAAATTTCGATCCCTCTGTAAATTTTGGTAAAACACTGTTTATATCATATTCAATAAACTTTAACATGTTATCTATACTACATTACATAAAATACCAGCATAATTATTCAATATAATACTGTAAAACACTAAATTATTGAATAAAATTTGAAAGCAGCACGTGATAATTTCACATTTCCACCAAAACTCACGCTTTCCATTTAAATTTAATAGAGATGTGATAAAGTGTTATTTTATTTTTGCTAAAAATATTTTTTAAAGTCTGCAGCAGTAAATTTAATATCTAGTGTCCGACTGAATGTTCAGTTTCGGTCGAGTTTCGGCAAAAAAACGAGTTTCGGTTTCGGCAGCAAACCTGCCGAAACTACGACCGAAACCGAAACTGCATTCGGGAGTTTCCGCGCTGTGCTCGGGTGTGTTCGGCGCGGTAAATGACATCCAAGCGACGATGACATTTGGCCGCGTCCACGTGCGTAATCATGTCGTAACCTGTTTGTTTGCAGTGCATTAGGTAACAACATAAATAAGTATTAAAGCTACCTATGTGATTTAAAGAGAAAAAATGAAAACTGACTGATTTATAATACATTTTCTCTATTTTTCTGTGAAACCTGAAAGACCTTTATAAGAAAGTTTCGGTTTCGGCCGAAACTGAGACCGTTGCCGAAATTCGGTTTCGGTTTCGGTCGTAAAAACCAGTTTCGGTCGGACACTATTAATATCTTGAGACGAATTTTTTTATATGTATATACTCGTATTTCTATATTTTCAGAATCTCAATAAGGGCGTGGGCGGTTTCCATGACATTTAGTGTGCAGGAGATTTCGAATGTGATCTGGCTATATTTCCTTTATAGAAAATATCGTTTTAACACTATAGTATATGAAGGCAAATTTGGCTGTTGACATTGAGAATAGACATAAAAGCTCAGTTGGGATGTCGAGCAAACAGCTCCGGTTCACTCCTTGCTTTCCCTTTTTATTATTATTATCCCCTTTTTAAATATTTTCAATTTTATATATTAAATTAATATATAAAAGGTGATGCATGACTCATGCATGCAAATTAATATTTTTATTATATTATATTTACTTTAATATTTTATTAAATTTCATTTTTTAAATTTTATATATTTTTGATTTTTATTAATATTTTTTTTTTCGTTATTTTATCAATAACTTTTTAATAGCTAAATAAATATTCTGTAAAAGAAAAACTATTAAAAAGATAATACCTAGGCTCGGTCGTACAGAATTCAAACATCAAAGCACTGTCAATAAACATTTATTTCACAATAGCTCAACAGCCGTGTCACTGTCACGGCAATAAACATCCTACACGATTACTCGGACGATACAATAATTCATCTATTCAATTAATAAACATACAAAATAATACAAATACTTAAACGATACCAGAAAGCGAACAGCATAAACAACGTTCGTAGAATAGTATTTTTTTTTTCTATGGAGAAATTCCCAAATTGCTCCCATTAATTCCCACGCGTTAGAACCATTTGAACGATGTAAGAATGTGTTTAAAATACCATAACAACACCATAATACATAGCGGCTACGTTATAAGGCTAATGCCCACATGTTGAATTAATAGAAAAGCGTCTCAAACTTTTATACGAAATGAAACTTGATTGCGCAGATGGTGTAGTGCTTAAGGTGCAGATCTACCGTGCCAAAGCCGTATGTTCGATTACAACGCGGTTACAATATATTGTATGATCTCCAAATTATTGTCACGAGTCTATATGTAAATTTGTGTCTGTGTACTTATATGTTTGTAAAGTCCCCCGCAATACACGAAATAGTTCCTTAGGTGGGTAATGTTTTTTAAGAGATAAAAAACTTTTTTTTTTCAGTTACTATCGCGTTTGTATTGGATTTTAACTTCCTGACGTTTCGAACACTTTACAGTGATCATGGTCACAGGAGAACCGTCCTCCTGTGCTACAAACGCATTAAAATCCTTAAAAATTGTTTTATTTCAAATGTGTAATACTCGCGTAAACTTCAAAAATCAAAGTTTTTGAATTGCAAGTTATGCTCGTGATATCCCGTGTGGTGTCGGAGTAAGAATACAATTCACGAACCCCTTTCTTGGCTATTGATGTCGTTATAGCCTGCCAGAGATATAATACGCAGATAATAGATACAGATCTAAGCAGATATAGATGACTATATCTATAAAAGAGGATGTTTGTATACATCGCTAAACTCAGAAACTAATTGATCGATCATTATGAAAATTGGCATGTATATGTATTTTTCCATGGACAAGGTTTATATGCTATCCACATTGATGTAACTCGCCACCAGGCGGCGCTGCGATATATCGATTTCTACAAACAAACCAACGGACTGTGTTTGTTTGTCTAACATAAGAAAAGGTAAACTTAAAATAAATTCCCATACCAAGTCATTTGACCAACGTATTAAATCAATTTCTTTGCTATTGTAGAAAAGACTTTACAGTGGGCCATACGTGAGCTAAAATAATGATGCTCGTTGCTTTGCTTATTTTGCTAGTGGATATCGTAAAAAACGACTAAGTGCTATATCGATCTGGGTCAACTCCACCTGATGCCGTCTGGTCAACAATTACATTCACAAAGTATATCGACGTCAGTCAAGCGGCCGTTCATAAGACTGCCGGCAATAACTTTTGCAATATGTACAATGGAAGACGAACACATATTGCTTCGCCCACAAGTAATTGGGACAAGAGCAGGATAACGATGAGATGAGAAATATGTTGTACTAATAAATGGAGAGCCGTGTTGAGTTTGTACGGTTACACAGCGAAAATTACTGAACCAATCGGAATAATACTTATACCATAAGAATGCAGCGTATTTAGGGGAAGGTTTTAGCATATAATATGTTGGTGATTACTTATCCGGCACTTACCATATATTTTATTGACTTAGGAATAAAGCATTTTTATTGTAACTAAATTTATTATATTTCATTGTCATTTGTTTAAAATAAATATTTCAATTCTATTGGTTATGTTTATTATATGTATAATATGTCACGCGAATCGGACAAAAACTAGCTAGTAAATCATCATCTCTCATCTCAGCTCATACATGTCCCACTGTTGGGCTCGAGCCTCATTCATAATGGGAGGGCAATTGACCTACTATATCACGCTGGTCAGACGTGTTGATATAGGGTTTTGTTTCAAGTTTTCCTTCTCTCGCATAGATGTTATATGCGTTTTATATCCCTTAGTCGTCTCGTACGATCACCCACGGGCAAGATAGGGGGTGGTGAATTGTATTCTTACTCAGTCACCACACGGAAAGCTAGTAAATAAATAAATTGAATTGTCTAAACAAATATTCTAAAAACACTTGAAGTATAACCGTGCTCATAAATTTGATATACAAGGAATTGCAAAGAAGAAAGCGGCCGGTCATAAACTATAACTACAAACCCTCGTAGTGTGTCGTAGTAGACTAAAAGACAGCAGATAGAAACAGCACGCGCCGTTGACTTAATAAAAATAGGGATAAGCACCGCGCGAATGACGGTGTTCATTGGGCTTACGTATCCAACATAATAGTGAAATCTTTTTGGTGCGAAATTTTCGTTCAGACGTTTTACGTGATACGCGAACAAATTAGTAACAGACAGACCGAGCCTATTTATTTTATATATTACAATATGTTCTATCTCGGAAGTTTTTCTGCGAAACAAAATATATAACGAAATTTGTTGTGCGGTGGTCGCTATGAATATTACCGAGCCTTACATTGTCCGAGGATGTCGTAAAAGACGACAAATAGTTTTACATCGACCTCGGCCAACTCCATTTGATGCCGTTTGGTTAATGATTACATTCCGATGAAGGTTTGACGCCGGACAAGTAGTCCGGCATAAAACGATTACGATCTCTTATCGTACTAGTGGCTGGACCAATGGCGATGGGGAGAGAGTAAGGTGGGTTATGAGCCACGCATCGCCCTTCCATCGTCCAGGACGGAACGGACGGCGTGTGTCCAGAACATTGCCTGCCAAAAAAAAAATATTTGAACGTTATAAATTCCCATTGTCAGTGATAAAATTTACCAAAATATTTTTCTCTCAAACGTTTTGAAGTCACGAAAAGCTAAGCCATCTAAGTCACTGCGCTATCCGTTCAAAAACAAATTATTTTGATCCTTATACCCTACACCACAAAGATTATATGTCCCACTGAACACTGTAAAGACAAATCTGCAATATCCTAAAAGACTTCTATTTAACAACGTTTCAGACCCCTAAAATATCATACCCAACAGCGTTAATTATTTCTAACCCCCCTAGGGAGCTACAAACTTTGAACATCACTGACATCGTATAGCTTCTTATAAATATGTACTCCGGTCTAAACATCCCCGAACGGTTAGAATTTGGCCAAGTGAGAGTTCTCAGGGTTAATTATCTAGATAATTGTGGCCTCGTCAAGGGTTAAAACTAGGGGTGCCACAAAGATGTAACTTTTTTAGCACTATAAAAATCTTTATAATATGCAATTCATTCGAGATAATTGCTCATAGTTCTGAATGCATAGAATTATCTATCATTTCTTCAAAAAATGTCACGCTTGGTCGCAGTTTAATATTGGCGTATAACCTCGAGTAGTCACTAACGAAATATGGGGTTGAAAATTGTAAACAAGGGCTGTATTTATACTCGTTCATTATTTCCTATTAAGTGAACATTTTATTGTTTAAATGTACTTAGAGAACGTATCCAGTCATCATATCGGCTCATATATGACCCACTGCTAGGCTCGGGTCTCCTCCACAACAGGAGGAAAATTGACCTACCATAGCTTGCTGGTCAGGCGGATTGATACAGGGTTTTATTTGAAGTTTTCCTTCTCTTATGTTGATGTTATATGCATATTAAACATCCCTTAGTCGTGTGGTAGCGGCTACGAATACTACCAACCCTTACTTTGCTCGTGGATGTCGTAAAAGACGACTAAGAGCCTAACGACCTGGGCCAACATCATCTGATGCCGTTTGGTCAACAATTACATTCCCAAGGAGGGTTGACGTCTGGCAGCCGGCCGGTCATAAAACTATTGGCAATAACTTTTACAATATGTACTATGGAATGAAGAGTACATATTGTATCGACTACAAGTAATTGGAATAAGAGTAGGAGAATGATGAGTCGTCTTTTACAAATATCTACAGACATGGAGTGGTGAATTGTATTCTTACTGCGTAACCACACAGAAAATACAACACCAAGCGATAAGTGACTGTTTAACCGTTTTAAATTGATTGGTGTCATAATGATGAAATTAAATTGCATGATTCAGAATTCTGTGATACATTTGTTGTTTATTTCTCATGTATTAGTAACGGATCGTGAGGTCTCGGGTTTTTACGGCACAGAATTATGAATGGACTTACTATGGATGATGATGATGATGGAAATATTCCCAACAGTTTTTTTTTGTTATTAACAATAATACTTTGCTATGAGAATATAATCCATGTATTGCGGGCGATTTTATTATATCTAGACTCAGTACAATAGCTTGTGGTTCACATAAACTATTATCCAATTTTTTTTTTGCTGCCCTGTACATACTCCGCCCGTTCCATCGGAAGGACGGTGTATGGTCTCAGTACCTTTGGGCTGACCTTTGGTACCGATTCAGATTCCTTGACAAAGTTCGAACCAACATCACTTATCACCTTAGATTACGTTAATTTAACCACTACGCAATAAGTGCGCCAATAAATAAATAATTGTGTTACACATCTACACGCGTAACGACGGACTAAGAATTTGTATTCTTCAATAAAGATGTTCTGGAAAAATATAATTCTTGCCCGTGGGTGTCGTAAAGAATGACTAACGAATAATATGCATATAACATCTATGTCAGAGAAGGAAAACTCGAAATAAAACTCTATACCAACACGTCTAACCAGCGTGGTATAGTAAGACAATTTCATTACTGTTATGGAGGAAGCTAGAGCCCAACAGTGAAACGTATATGAGCTGCGATCATGATTGATGAGCATCCGAGACCTTCAGTTGGGCGCTAACATTTTCGGTCACTAAAGTGAAGTAGAGTAGCAACCCTACTCACAGATACGCTGTAAATTCCAATTAAAGACGTATTTAAGTCTCTTATTATAATTTGGTGTTTATTAGAGTTATGACCTTAGTTAGGTTTATTATAAAATATTAAGAGAATTATGATTTAATATTTTAAAATATACTAAATTAAATAAAGCTATTTTTACCTGATTCTATCGCGTTTATGTAACACTTTACAGCATCCTCATGATCACGGGAAGTCAGTCCTCCCGTGAGCATGAACGTTATAAACTGTTCAAAACGTCGGGCAATTAAAAATCAAATACAAACGTGATAGAATTCGTAAAAATAGTTTTATTTCAAATGTATAATACGCCTAAATGACTTCAGAAAAGGCAATTTTTAATTCGCATATTACCTTTATGTATTTTCAGGTTTTTTTTTATGTATTTTCAGATATAACTCCATCTATAGGCGGCTTTACAAAGTTCTATTTCTTTTTCTGGTTATAAGAGGTTTATTCTGAAATGATCCCATTTTAATTTCGTAGATTTAATCAAGTAATGCTGTGGTACCGTCTACGAATACCATCAACGCTTACTTTACTCGTGGATATCGTAAAAGTCGACTAAGAGCTTTATAACAACCTGGGCCAACAGCCCATGCCGTTTGGTCAACAATTACATTCCCAAAGGGGATTGCAGTCAGACAGGTGGCCGGTCATAAAACTATTGCCAATAACTTTTGCAATACGTACGAATACAAATTGCGTCAATCCCAAGTAATTAGGATAAGATCAGGAGAATGATGCTGGTGAGATTTAATGATCTTAACATTAAAAAATCATTCTTGTTCATATTAACATCAATTTTGACTGAACAGATGGCGAAGTGGTATAACTACCGAGTTCCAACGCAGACAGTCCCTAGGTTCACATTCCAGACAGTGTGCTTTTTGTGCTATCCACAAACTATTACTTTGAGGCTGGATATTATTTGGGTTCCTTTAATTATATTTGTAAAATCTCTACGACATAAAATTTTGGCTTTAATGATTAGAAAAATAAAAATCCTGCTGGCACAGTCAGCGATTGACCTGCAGACCCTAGTCGACACAATGACAGAAGATTGTAAGAAAAGGGGTCTACGCGTGAATGTGAGCAAAACCAAAATAATGGTCTTTGAAAGAGATGAAGCCAGAATAGATGTAAGAGTAACAATAGGTAATGAGGTACTAGAGCAAGTGGATGAATTTGTATATCTTGGATGTGGATTTAGCCAATATGGAAGGTACACCACTGATATAGAGCGAAGAGTGAATGCGGGAAATAGAGTGAACGGAGCGTTGGGGCAACTTCTCGGCAGCCACCACCTCAGCCAGAAGGCACGTGTAGCAATACATAACGCAGTGCTTGTCCCAACATTACTGTATGGAAGCGAGAGTTGGGTATGCAGAAAAGAGTATGAAAGTAAAATTAATGCGGTCGAAATGCGATCTCTTCGGAAAATCTGTGGAGTTAGGCTGACCGACCGCATTCGTAACGACAACGTAAGAGAGCGAGTAGGTATGAAAGAGAGTATTGGTGTAAAGATGCGAAAGGGAATCCTCCGATGGTTCGGACATGTGTGTGTATGTAAAAATAAAAATAAATAAATACGTAACCACTGCCTTTAGTATGGTCATCCCATCCAATCGTGATGTTTTATCGAACGAAAGGGTGGACAACGGTACGGCGGTCATGATATTCCAATTGATTGAGGAACAGTTGCTTCTGCAAATATCTACATTAATACGAAAGGAGGTAATTCACTCGTGGATATCAAGACATCAATTGCAATAAAGAATCATGCATACACTTGTATTATACGTGCTGTCATATCACAACCGGGCTGCGTATTTTGTTGGAATTTTTGATTTATGTTGAGACATTCAAGTATGTCCTACTTGTTCACTCCGTACACCATAGCCACGTTAGACATGAAGCCTGAAAAAAAAAAAAGTTTCCAAGGTCCTATTATGTCATCACACCTCATCCAAACCCACCGAAATTATGGTTTCCCATGACCTGCCGGTTTACTCCTCTCCGTTAATTGATAAATGAACCGATTGCCTGATGCCGTTTTAGCTATATTCAGCAAATATATGATCCACCGCAGGGCTAAAGCTTCCTCTACAGTAGAAGGGAAATTTACGTAATATCTCACGCTACTTGGTAGCCATGTGGTAGCGGCTACGAATACTACCAATCCTTACTTTGCTCGTGGATGTTATAAAAGACCGCTAAGAGCCTTATAACGACCTGGGCTAACTCAATCTGATGCCGTTTGATCAACAATTACATTCGCAAGGAGGGTTGAAGTCTGGCAGGCGTTCGGTCATAAAACTATTGCCAATAACTTTTACAATATGTACTATAAAAGAAGAGTAGGTACATATTGTATCGACCCCAAGTAATTGGGATAAGTGTAGGAGCATGATGAGTCACATATTTTGGTACATCTCTTTAATCTGCACATTAAATCCGTTAATCGACTTAATGACACTAACGGGCAAGATAGGTGATGGTAGATATTTTTACTCTCGTCATCTCACAGCCAATATATAAGGAGTAATTACAAGGCTATTATTATATACCCACAATGTCTTGTCTTTAAAATAAATAAATAAAATGACACACACATAGTTACTAGCGCTCAACCAACTCTTACCACAACCAAGCTTAATGTTACCAAGCGCTAGTATTTCCAGATTGATAAGAATCTAACTAGCAAAAGAAAAATAACATACCCTACAATCAGTCACTTTACAAGTTTAGACCATGAATAAAAACACTGAAATTACACGAAATAATATGTAATTGTAATATAGCGGTCGGGTCCTTTATATGTTACAGTTATTTACCACTTCAATGGCTTACAAGTTACTAAACAATTTATTTAATAACTCCATTTTATAGCGAACGATAAAAATATTATAAAGTTACGGTCAAACCAGCGCGACCAAAGCGACTGCGAAGCGGGAGCGTCAGCCCCGCGACAAACGCTACCGGACGCTACGCGTGAAATCTTTGATGGCGCAATGCACACCTAAGCGACTACGGCGCGGGACTTATTGTACGCGTTTGTAGACGCTCACGTTTCGCGTCCCGCGTGTTGGACGCGCAGGTTTGGCCGTACCTTAATACTGCTGTGCGGTAGCGGCTACAAATACCTACCGACACTTGCTTTGCTCGTGGATATCGTAAAAGACGACTAAGAGTTTTATAACGACCTGAGCCAACTCCATCTGATGCCGTTTGGTCAACAATTATATTCCCAAGGAAGTTGACGTCTGGCAGGCGGCCGTTCATTGTTATATTGCCAATAAATTCTACAATATGTACTATGAAAGAAGAGTACATAATACGTCGACCCCAAGTAATTGGGATAAGGGAGGGCAAGAGAATGATGATAAAAGTATTACAATATAGGAACAAGAGTTAATTATTATAAATTACACCTGAGAGTCAGAACAATAATCTGTTGATCATACATATGTCCTGCGTGGAAATCGAACCTACGCTTGACACGTTAGGTCGATATCTTAACCACTATGCCGTTTTTTTTATTGCAGATGGTGGTTAATGAGCAATCAGCATACTTGATGATAAGAGATATACTGCCTACCCGACTAGTCAACGTTTCGAACATTTTACAGCGTTTATGACTATGTGTTTAATAGTGGTAGGACCAAGTTGTGGACAGTTCTCTGTCTACGGCCGCAGGCCAGTCCATCTGGGGTAGTATCACACTCTCGCAGAAAATCGACGCCTGAGCAATGGCGATGAGCTGTTGCGCATCGTTCGGTGAGAAAGAGAGAAACAGAATCCCAACTGGGGTGGGTTTACGGGTTTTTGGGTAAGAAGCGACCTGGCTATGGCCTTGATATTAGATAGGTCCATGGGCGGCACTGACACCATCCGGTGTGTTGCATTTGCCACTATAAGCAATAAAAAAAAACTCCGTGACCGCGATAGAATCTTTAAAAATAGTTAAATTTCAAATGGTTAATACTCGCGTAAACAACAGAAATCGTTATTTAAAAAAAGCCTGTAAAATACGAGAATTATATCAGTCGTTGCCGTAGAAAAAGTCGTATCGCACTCGTGTCGTGTAAAATTCCCTTTCAATTTATTACGTGTCCCTTTGTGTGGGCCGATTTTTTTTTTCAACGTTTTTATAATGAGACTAGTTAGAATAAATTGCTTTTTAATATAGGTTAGGATAAGATTTTTTTTTATGAATAATGAACGGGTCAATGTAGATTGTTTTAAGATTGCTATCCTTATAAATTTTATGGGAGCTCATTGCCAATTTTATTGCCATGATTAAAATTAATTCTTTTATTAACATGATTTTACTGGTTTGTATACGATTTTAAAGCTGTGTGGTAGCGGCTTCGAATACTACCAACGTTGTATGGGTGTCGTAAAAGCCGATTAAGAGCTTCAAATCTATCTGAGTGAACTCCATCTGACTCCGTTTGGTCAACAATTATATTCCCAAGCATCGTTGATATCAGACAAAATTTTCATTTTCAATTTTTATTTATAGATAAAATCTCGTTATGGGTAATATCTTACACATTTAATGAATAAAATATAATTAAAATCATTCTCCTACTCTTATCCCAATTATTTGGGGTTTATTCAATATGTACTCTTCTTTCATAGTACATATTGTAAAAGTTAATAGCAATAGTTTTATGACCGGCCGCCTGCCAGACGTCAACCTACCTTGGGAATGTAATTGTTGACCAAACGGCATCAGATGGAGTTGGCCCAGGTCGTTATATGGCTCTTAGTCGTCTTTTACGACATCCACGACCAAAGTAAGGGTTGGTAGTATATACCACCACAGCCACACAGCTATTATACATATGTATAATTCGGGAAATTAACCTACGATACTGCGCTGGTCAGACGTGTTGGTATAGCGTTTTGTTTCGAGTTTTCCTTCTCTTGCATAGATGTTATATGCGTTTTATATTCCTTAGTCGTCTCGTACGATCACCCACGCGTAAGACATGGGGTGGTGAATAATATTCTTACTCAGTCACCACACGGATGATAGGATCCTTATAATATCGATAGGATATAAAAATATTCATATTTCATCGTTATGTAACTGGTATAAGATATTAAGAAGATATACAATGCGAAAGTGGAAGGATGTAGGTACCGAGGGAGACCGAGACTAACCTACCTAGACCAGATCGGTCATGTACTGAAGGAAGGTGGAGTCAAGAGTCTCCGAAACCGGCGAGCGTGTATGAAGCGAATTATGAATGTTGAGGAAGCGAGTGAAGTATGCAGAGATAGAGTTCTCTGGCACTCTGTTCTCTCTGCCTACACTGCAAGGGATATGGCGTGATGATATGTATGTATGTATGTTAAAAAATAAGTACAAAAAAAAGAAATTAACAAAATAGATTCGCAATGGTTTCCAATGTTTATGCGAGTATTACACATTTGAAATAAAACTACTTTTACGGAATCTAACGCGTTCGTCTTGGGTTTTTTTTTTAATTTCCCTCTCGTGACCATAATGTCCTCCCGTGATCATGGTCACTGTAAAGTATTCGAAACGTCGAGAAATTAAAGTAGATTTATTTTTAAAAAAAAAGAATAGATTCGGTCATCCAGCCACCGACGAAATACACCGGGCTCAGGAGGCCCGTCCGCACGGCAGAGAGCTACGTGTACAGCAGGATATAGAGAACGCCGTCCCTTCAACCGCCCCGGATGGATTCGGCGTGGCGTGACTATACCGTAGCCAGCTAACAAGAAAAGGTTCGGTCATCCAGATATTATCTATTACGATTCAATATAACGGAATCTCCCCACGTCCCTTCTGTTGACATTAATACTTTATTTTGTAAATTTCCACACGTAATGTCCGCTCTCAATAACTCCGTCTTAATATCCCGAACAAACAATACATTGAAAAAGAATGCAATGTGTCGCCACCCTTTACTAAATGGAAATCGTAAAAATTTGATAAGGAAAGAAAGAGAATTGGCAAATGCACTCTTCTGGCGAACTTAAGAAAAAATAGAATTACGATCGCCAAAGGTCTGCCAAGCATGTTGATTATAGACTATCTCTCTACAGAAAGGTTTACGTCCAACAGTGAGCTGATTAATATGTGAAAGGTCTTAGGTATAAAAGTGTTTCAAATTTTATGTAGCTCAAATTACTGAAATTTAGCATTTAATATGCTTAATTATTTATAAAACCCGATTACGAAGCGAAAAATGATGTCACAAGCGGAATTCGAACCCGCGCCTATTGGGATTCCGGCCCAATCGTGCTGCCACTACACCACCGTGAACTACTGTAGGACATGCAAAAGGTGCGGGTTCGAATCCCGCTTGTGACAGCACTTTTCGCTTCGTAATTGGGTTTTATAAATAATTAAGCATATTAAATGCTAAATTTCAGTAATTTGAATAACAAGGTTGTGTCATCGTTTAATACAATTCTAACTGCAAAGTTTAAAGTATTAAGCCTACAATGTGTAAACATTGTCGGGTAGATGGCATATGTCACCTTAAAGACGTAAATATGATACGAAGCGAGATTTGCATGTCCTACAATAGTTCACGGTGGTGTAGTGGCAGCACAATTGAGCCGGGATCCCAATAGGCGCGGGTTCGAATCCCGCTTGTGACATCATTTTTCGCTTCGTAATCGGGTTTTATATAGCTATAATTCAACAACCTTCACTTTGCTAAAATTTCGTAAAACGTATTCATATATATCTCACTGTTCCTCCATAATGGGAGGGAAATTGACCTACTATACCAGGCTGGTCAGACGTGTTGGTATAGTATTTAATTTCGAGTTTTTGTTCTCTTGCATAAACGTTATACGCATTTTATATCCCTTCGTCATATCTTACTATCACTCACGGGTAATAAGAAAGAGGATTAGTGAAATGTATTCTTACTCCGTCAAATATATGTAAAATACGTAATGAAACCGTGTTGGACAGTATTAAAAGCAACGTGGTACAACTAAGAAATTCTGTTAACACGTGTTAAATGGTGGCCATCGAATTTATTGTCTTCTGCGTGTGGTCCAAACAATTTACAAGATTTTATAGCAGAGTTGTCCAAACTTTAAACTCACGCACCCAAATGTTCATTCTTATACTTAGTCCAAGGTACAATAATATATATCTTATTCATTTTTTTCTATTGCGTGTATATACACTACCGTCCAAAAGTTTGGAAGCAGCAAGGTAAAATCGAATAAAACCAAACTAAGTCATTTAAATTTAAATGTATTGATAAAAAAATAAAGAACAAACAGAAACTAACTTAAACAAAATAAAAAAATAATATACAATGGTAAATTAGATTAAATTTTAGCTTCATCAAAGTGTCCACCTTTCTCCTTTATAATCTTCTCACATATTCTGGGCATTCTATTAATCAATTTTTTAAAATAATCTTTATCTAATTTGTTCCATTCGTTCTCTAATAGCTGCCACAAATGTTCTGAGCTCGTAGGACAACGACTTTTCACCCTCCTGTCAAGTTCATCCCAAACAAGTTCAATGGGAGAAAGATCAGGGGATTGAGATGGCCATTGCATGATGTTTAAAATGTTTTCAGCTTTTTTCTTGTTTAAAAAGTTCTGGCACAATTTAGACGAATGCTTAGGATCATTATCCTGTTGAAAAATGAATCCAGAACCAATGAGACTTAGTCCACTGGGTATGGCAGAATCTTGGAGAATTTTTAAATAGCCTTCCTTGTTTAATTTTCCGGTTATCCTCACAAGATTGCCGGGTTTACTGTTGCCAAAACACCCCCAAACCATGACATTACCACCACCATGTTTGATGGTAGGCACTGTACATGCCTCTGAAGCCCTCTCTTCTTTTGACCGGCGTACAAAGACACGTCTATTGGATTCGAAAATCTGAAATTTTGATTCGTCACTCCAAAGGACATTTTCCCATTGTTCTATAGTCCAGTTTTTATGCGCTTTTGCCCATTCTAGTCTATTTTTCTTATGTCGATTTGTTAGTTTGGGTTTTTTAGCAGCAACACATCCTCTTAATCCCGCAGACAGTAAGCGTCTTTTAACAGTAGTTGTTGAAATGGGTGTTTCTCGCGTATCATTCAGAGCTGCAGTGATCTGTGGTGCAGTTAAGCGTCGATTCCGTTTAGAAAGAACTCTAATGAAGTTGTCCTCTTGATTTGTTGTGGATTTGGGCCTACCAGATCTCTTTCTATCTTCATTTTTCCCCGTTTCTTGTTTTCTAGCAAGGGTATAGTGGACACCTTTACAAGAAATTCCGAGCCTTTCTGCGATTTGACGTTCACTGTATCCTTCCTCGCGTAGAGTGCAAATAGCGCTTCGCTGTTCAAGCGTGATTTGCTTGCGTTTTGCCATTTTCAGAAGAAAAAATACGGTCAAAGTAGTAGCCGATATCTTTCGAATACAGACAATGTTAATATCACAACTTTCACGTGCCAATGCTCAAGTGCGACTGAATAAGGTCTAAAAAAGTTAAAACCAGCAAACATTATCAATAAAACTACACCATTGCATAGGATAAAGTAGCCGACGGATTAAGTCATAAAACACCTGTTTCGTCAATATTAAGGAATTCCATAAAACTTGATGAATGTAGGATAATAATCCTTTTGTGTTTGTGTAGACAGTCGTAAAAGGTTGTAAAACTTAAGATTATTGCTAATTTTTACCGCTATTAGTCGGCATTTATTTGTTTTGTTTGAAAACAGGTGTGCTTCCAAACTTTTGGACGGTAGTGTATATGGTGGCAAACGAGCAAATAGCACACCTGATGGTAAGTGTCACTGCCGCCCATGGACCTTTGCAATACCAAAGGTACAGCTAGGCCGCTGCCTATCAATACAAAACCCAAACCCACCCCAGTTAAGCTCCCGGCTCTCTCGCTCACCGAACAAAGCGCAATAGCTTGTTGACATTACTCAGACGTCAATCTTCTGCGAGAGTGTGGTTACTACCCCGGACGGACCGGCCCACGGCTGTAGACAGAGAACTGTCCACAGCGTGGTCTTACCACTATTAGTTATATTCGTGGATATGGAGTAAGAGCACAGTTCACCACCTCCTATATTACCCGTGGGGGGTCGTAAGAGACGACTAAGGAATATAAAACGCATATAACATTTATGCAAGAGAAAGAAAACTCGAAACAAAAACCTATACCAACAAGTTTTTTTTTTTTTTTTTTTTTTTTTTGTGTGACTTAGTTGTTAGCCTCTGATGGCTATGACAACTTTACCCGGACTGTGGGCGAGCGCTGAGGGCTCTCAACCCGTAAACCAACAAGTCTAACCAGCATGGTAGGTATATAAAGTAGGTCAATTTCCCTCCCATTATGGTGGAGGCGCGAGACCAACAGCGGGATATATATGAGCTGAGATATTGTACTTCTTCAAGTTTATGCTGTGCAGTATAGACTACGAATACTACCAAGCCATACATTGCTAGTGTATGTCGCAAGACAACTAAGAGTTTCACGTAGACCGATTCGGCGGGGCGAGACGCATCTATAGCCCACCAATAAAAAAAAAAAATAAAAAAAAATAAAAGGCCTATTTCATCTGATGTCATCTGGTCAACAATTACAGTAGGTATTAACATCAGGCCGGCGGTCGGTTACAGAACTATTGTAATATGTACGATAGAAGAATACATATTGCATCAAACCCAAATGATTGGTATAAGAGCAGAGTGATGCTGATAAGTGGTGCTTGCCGTGTGGTGACGGAGTAAGAATACTACCAATGTCTTACCCGTGGGTGATCGTACCAGACGACTAAGGGATATAAAACGCATAAAACATCTATGCGAGAGAAGGAAAACTCGAGACAAACCCTATACCAACACGTCTGACCAGCGTGGTAGTAGTATAGTAGGTTAATTTCCCTCCCATTACGAAGGAGGCCCGAGCTCAACAGTGGGACATTTATGGGCTGTGATAATGATGATGATGACGAGTCACTTTTTCAGGCTTATTCGTGTTATCTGGTATGATGTAACCAAAATAAAATAACTGTTTGCAAGGATAGTGATATATATATATATATATATATATATATATATATATATATATATATATATATATATATATATATATATATATATATATATATATATATATATATATATATATATATATATATATATATATATATATATATATATACATATATATATATATATATATATATATATATATATATATATATATATATATATATATATATATATATTCGTAGTCGTATTGACGTCTCCACTCTGTATATATATATATATATATATATATACAGAGTGGAGACGTCAATACGACAATAAATGAAAACACCGTCAATACTAGTGTATAGGAGTATTTTGAAACTATTAAAAAAGTCCTCGCATGCATATTTAAAAAACAATTTTTTCAAACAAACTTTTTATCATAAATATTGAAACAAAATAGAACACCGTTTGTAAATATTAGTTTACTGACCTGTGGTCGGCACGCGAGTGATCTTGTGGTATCATATGTTACAACTTCGAAACGTAGGTAAATACATACACTTATGGGCGCTATTCATTCTCACTCGATTATTTTATTAAAATAATCACGATAACTTTAATAATTCACTTGGTCGTTAAACTTTTAAATTTTCGATATACGCGCCATGGACCCGAACGCACAAATTATATCGTCTTAAAATATTATTTCGAACTCATTGACGGCGATGTATTTTAACTTGTCGAAAGATCGTACAATTCCTTTTTTTAAGTTCTCCACATTATCAACCTCTGTCAAATTTGCGAGAAAAATAATTTAAAATTTGTTCATCTAGGGCGACTCTTACACGCGAAGGAGCACTATCCATATGAGGCAGTAAGGATTGATTATCCCGTAACCTCTGGACTAGTCTGGACAGCTTGCACAATAGTCCGGCCATTGGTAGTACAAACACGTGCGTTTCCATATCTCTTTCGGTACGTACGTATGGTTAAAGCTGCATTTCCGTGATATTCTCCATAAATTAAAATCATATCTGTATACCCGAAGCTGTGTAATTATAACGAGGCATTGTAAATGAGAAAGAAATACTATTCTAATACAAAGTAAGCGTCTAATTACGCACATTCACGTCACAGGATCACGATGGCACACTGACCTACAGACCTATTATAATAGTTTTGAACATGAGACCGAGGTCTTCTTTCATTAAGCCGCATTAGGTAGTTTTAAATTTCTCATCGAAGTCTGATGACACGGTTTATAAAGACTTAGGAATAAGGTATAATATGCATTGATTTGTATTACCTACGTTTGGGGAAGACTTGAACTGGTAAACATGGCGATATGTAGGTACTAGTTTCATATTAGTTTATACCGATGCGGCGCGGGAGCTCATTGATCTCTTAGTGATAGGCGAATAATTTTAATTTTTATACAGAGTGTGGAAATTGTTAATAATACAAAGTAATATGCTGCGGCTAAACTATACGACATATTGTATTCAAAGTTTGTATACAGGCTGGACAAGTCATCAGATACACTAGATTAAAATTATTGTCGTATGGTCGTCTCCACCTTGTATATATATATATATATATATATATATATATATATATATATATATATATATATATATATATATATATATATATATATATATATATATTTACGGTATTGAATTATTAATAATCACCATTAAAAAGACCCCATGGACCTCTACGAACAACTTTTACAAAACATCCAATGTTGAAATTCAAACTACTTCCACGGATTTTATAGAGTTCGTATTTGATTTTCAAGTTTACAAGGTCTGCCCGTGACCATGGACGTTACAAAAACGATATGTAATAATCGCATAAATATCAGAAATCAAAACAGTAGGTAATGTTTTAAGGACGTTTTGTTTCAATCTTAATATAATATTCAGGACCATGCAAATACCACGTGAACAGTTCTTAGGCTTGCAAAATTACACGCTTGACCTCAATGGCGGGGCTTAGATTTTCGTCATGTCATAGTTCTTTCACACTTAGTGAATAAGTTAAATACTATTTTTGGTGATATGGTCTTACGTTATTTCAATTTATAAATAAACGTCATAAACGTTAAAAACATACATACATACATCACGCCATATCCCTTGCAGGGTAGGCAGAGAGCACAGAGTGCCAGAGAACTCTATCCTTGCATACTTCACTCGCTTCCTCAACATTCATAATTCTCTTCATACACGCTCGCCGGTATCGGAGACTCTTAACTACACCTTCCTTCAGTACGTGGCCAATTTAGTCTAGGTAGGTTAGTCTCGGGCGCCCCGGTACCTACATTCTTCCACCTTCGCATTGTATATCTTCTTAACCAGACTTTCGTTCGGAATTCTTTCCACATGTCCGAACCATCGGAGCATTCCCTTTCGCATATTTACACCAATACTCTCTTTCATACCTACTCGCTCTCTTACGTCGTCGTTACGAATGCGTTCGGTCAGCCTAACTTCACAGATTTTCCGTAGAGATCGCATTTCGACCGCATTAATTCTACTTTCATGCTCTTTTCTGCATACCCAACTCTTGCTTCCATATAGTAATGTTGGGACATGTTAAATCTATATATATATAAAAGAAAGTTGTGTTAGTTACAACACTTATAACTCGAGAACAGCTGCACCAATTTTTAAGATTTTTATGTTTTTGAGTATGTTGTCGTCGGGTATGGCGCGTAACAGAAAAACGTTACAATATCCATCATCAATATAAAATTTCTCCCATACGTCGATAAATAAGTTTCACTTCAAAAAGTTAGAGAAACAAAAAAAATGCAATTTTGTTTTTCTTTTTTTTCTTTTTTAAAAAAAATGCAATATTTTTAAGATACCTACTGAAGTTAACAGACATGTGACTCTTTTTCATTATTTTATTTATCATTTACTATTAGTCAATGCCATAAATGAAAAAGAAAAATAATTTCGTGCCATTCTCGACGCAGTATTAAACATAGCTGTTCGTTTACAATAGGCTGTATGAGATCTATTCCCTTTGCCTGTCCGAATGGACGAACAAAAAAATGTAAACGAACCCAATTTTCATAAGGTATACCTACACTAATGACTAAGCAGTTTAGTTTTTTATTTATTGCAATTAAACGACAAAGAATTACCAAACCATTTTCGAAAGGAAACCGCGCGTTATGATTATGAAGCTTTAAAAAAAAAGAAATATAATATATACATTAATTTTTACGATACATTAATTTTTACGGTCGTATTCCTGCCAGATACGGAATATTTTATCCGACATCTTCGAATATTTTTTTTAATCAACTATTTTCTTACTTTAAAAGAATGTTTTTCTTGACTATCTATCATACATATTATGATAATATTATTCTATAAGTGCAATGTGAGAAAAATACAATCATTTTTAGGTTTTAAAGTGCTTGATTTTCATATATCGAGATAGAGCAAAACCTCAACGCCTCGCTTGAATGAAGCGTGCAAAATTTGACCGGTCAGAGTTCGTTTTGTGCGAGTGTTACGATTTTTTACGAATATTGTTATAATAAAACATATTATGTCCATATTGTCATCAACAATGCCGCGACCAATAAAATCAAATCTTTCCCAACAAAACCATAACGCAGTTAGAATTCGAAACGGCACGGCAGAAGAACAATTTATTGCACGGCAAGACCACCGCGTTAATATGGCCCAACTCCGTGCTTCTTAATCACAAGAGTAAAGCGAGGCAGGCCGTGCTGTTGACAATGCGAAATTTGTAGCCGCTACCACACAGCTAAAAATAACTTAATAATTTTAAATGATTCGAAATCTGCTTATCTCATTCATTAATTGTTCGGCGGAACGAAGTGTGCTGGGTCCGCTAGTAAAATATATAAAAAAAAACGAATAAACAATGTAATAAAAAAACTCACCATATGATGAATATACGGCCAACATAAGCAGCAAACAGATCCTCGCAATCACAGCGCCCATTTTCAATCGGAACATACACAAAATGGCGGCCATGGCGACACAAGATGGCGAACTAGCTATACACTACGCGGCACTCACGCAATCACATGCTACTGATGTTAAAATAAATAATATATTCTGTCGAGTTCTTAACGGATTTAATATGGTATTTTGTTTTGAAAACATCCGCGGTCTCTCAGTGTCGTTTCTGTAACAAAAAAAAACATATATAATGGTCAGTTATTTATTCTCTTACATGAACTAATATAATAATATAAACATATATAACATGAACTAAAATAATATAAATATTTAATAGTGGTAGGACCACGCTGTTGACAGTTCTCCGTCTGCAGCCGCGGGCTGGTCCGTCCGGGGTAGTACCACACTCTCCCAGAGGATCGACGTATGAGTAATAGCAATGTGCTATTGCACTTCGTTCGGTGAGCGAGAGAGCCGGAAGCCCAACTGGGTGGGTTTGGGTTCATATTGGTAGGCAGCGCCCTAGTTATACCCTTGGTATTGTAAAGGTCCATGGGCGGCAGTGACACTTACCATCAGGTGTGCTGCTTGCTCGTTTGCCACCATTAGCAATAAAAAATAAAAAAAAATGAACTGATTCATCGACCAGCCTATCAAAACCAACTGTTGGCCAGCCTATCAAAACCAACATAAGGCATTTTCATTATTATCATCATCTCTGTCCATATGTGCCTCAATATTGGGCTGCAGCTTCCTCCACAGTGGGATAGAAACTTATTATACTATGGTGGTCAGACAGATTGGTAAATATACAGTTTTATTAAGAGTCTTTCTTCTCTTATAACTATGTTCTTACCTATTTGAGCAACTTTGTCGTCTTTAAGGATCATCCAATGTAAAAGAAATGATGGAAGTATATATTGTATACTAGCATCTGCCCGCGGCTTCGCTCGCGTAAAAGGTTACTTTCCTAAAGTTTTTCATCCCCTATTTTTATTTTACCCCTTAAGGGTAAATTTTTACATTATGTTAATGTCATATTTATTTATATCTAATCAATAGCCTAAAAATAAGTTTCAAGCTTCTGGCTTTAAAAATGATGATACTTCCATACAATTTTTCATCAACCTTTACAACCCTTTTTTTTGCATTAAACAGTAGCCTATGTCCATTATCAGGCTCTAGACTATCTGTGTACCAAATTTCATTTAGATCGGTTCAGTAGTTTTGGCGTGAAAGAGCGACAGACAGACAGAGTTACTTTCGCATTTATAATATTAGTAAGGATATTCTTCCATCTTCACCACACGGAAAATAAGCATCATCTAAGTGACAAATTGAATAAAAATTGTAATAATGTTATAAGTACGAGTACGGTCCTTAGATGTTATTTAAAAAATAGATGTACTTATTGAAAAGTCTAGTCATACATTCTGAGGCAAGGAAAATGGATGCTTATAAGTCGTATTTTTACTATGTATTCCACACAGAATATGAAAGAATTTAACAGTTACAAATAAAAATTTGTTCCGAGACAATTCCCTTGGTAATGGATGGTATTGTAATACTTTCGCGTGTAACATGTTGACGTTACATTAGGGAGCGGGGCAGTGTTGGATTACACGCTGAACCGCGTATTGCGCTAATGTCGACTAGTCTAAGAGCTCATTTTCCTAAAATATTATAACATCATTCATCATTATCCTGCTCTTATCCCAATTACTTCGGGTAGACGCAATATATACTCTTCTTTAATGTAGATACTGCAAAGTATTGGCAATAGTTTTATAACCAGCCTCCTGCCTGACGTCAACTCTGTTTGGGAGTTTTTATTGCTTATGGTAGCAAACGAGCAAGCAGTACACATACATACATATCATCACGCCATATCCCTTGCAGGGTAGGCAGAGAGAACAGAGTGCCAGAGAACTCTATCTCTGCATACTTCACTCGCTTCCTCAACATTCATAATTCTCATCATACACGCTTGCCGGTTTCGGAGACTCTCGACTCCACCTTCCTTCAGTACATGACCGATCTGGTCTAGGTAGGTTAGTCTCGGTCTCCCCCGGTACCTACATCCTTTCACTTTCGCATTGTATATCTTCTTAACCAGACGTTCGTTCAGCATTCTTTCCACATATCCGAACCATCGGAGCATTCCCTTTCCCATCTTTACACCAATACTCTCTTTCATACCTACTCGCTCTCGTACGTCGTCGTTACGAACGCGGTCGGTCAGCCTAACTCCACAGATTTTCCGCAGAGATCGCATTTCGACCGCATTAATTTTACTTTCATACTCTTTTCTGCATAGCCAACTCTCGCTTCCATACAGTAATGTTGGGACAAGCACTGCGTTATGTATTGCTACACGTGCCTTCTGACTGAGGTGGTGGCTGCCGAGAAGTTGCCCCAACGCTCCGTTCACTCTATTTCCCGCATTCACTTTTCGCTCTATATCAGTGGTGTACCTTCCATCTCGGCTAAATCCACATCCAAGATATACAAATTCATCCACTTGCTCTAGTATATCATTACTCTTACATCTCCCCACTCGGTGGACTGATGACCTTATCAAGGTCGCGGGAAACCGTTGGATGCAGGTGGCACAGGACCGTTATAAATGGCATTCTCGTGGGGAGGCGTATGTTCAACAGTGGACGTTTACGGGCTGATGGATGGATGGATGGGACTCTTACATCTGTTCTGGCTTCGTCTCTTTCAAAGACCATTATTTTGGTTTTGCTCACATTCACGCGTAGACCTCTTTTCTTATAATCTTCTGTCATTGTGTCGACTAGGGTCTGCAGGTCAGTCGCTGACTGTGCCAGCAGGACTGCATCATCTGCATATAGCAGAGCAGTGACCACTGAGTCGCCCATCTGGACTCCCACATTCATATCGTCCAACCTGAGGGTAAATGTTACTGCCGCCCATGGACCTTTGTAATACCAAAGGTATAGCTAGGCCGCTGCCTACCAAAGCAAACCCCGAACCCACCCAGTTGGGCTTCCGGCTCTCTCACTCACCGAACGAAGCGCAATAGCTAATCACCATTACTCAGACGTCGATCTTCTGTGAGAGTGTCGTACTACCTCGGACGGACCGGCCCGCGGCTGGGTGTAGGTAGGCTCAGACAGAAAATTGTCAACAACGTGGTCCTACCACAAAAAATGTGTAATTATTGGGCAGACGGCATCAGATGAAGTTGGTCCAGGTCGATATAAAGCTATTATTCGTATTTTACGATACCCATGAGCAATGTAAGGGTTGGTAGTATTCGTAGCTGCCACTATATAGTAAGTCGTAAATATTATATTTATCGAAAATAGTAATAGATTAAAAATAAAATATATCACCACTATTTAGTTACCAGTGTGAGTTTTAAAAGTGAGTGGAAGGAATTGAAAGAATGAACAGCAACATTCTTCCGGAAGACTTAGAACGAAAACTATGATCGCGAGCTCATCTACCAAGCATGACAATGATAGTATAATGCCCCATGCTATTTTTTATCTTTCATTTTCTAATAAAGTTTTTGAAATTTGCAGTATTTTAATAAACCGTGGAACAACGGCGGATCTTCCTTCCTTTCCTACTTTTCAAAATTATAATGGGTTTCTGCCATATATCGCCTAATTCGATCGATTACTTGTTTTTTCATTTACTCGCTTGTCGGTATAAAAACATGTAAATTTACATATATATTTTATACCGACGTTTCGAATAATTTTCAGCGATCATAGATTTATTGGAAGGCCTCATCATCATCACAGCCCATAAACGTCCCACTGTTGGGCTCGGGCCTCCTCCGTATTGGGAGGGAAATTAACCTACTATACCGCGCTGGTCAGACGTGTTGGTGTAGGGTTTTGTTTCGAGTTTTCCTTCTCTCGCATAGATGTTATATGCGTTTTATATCCCTTAGTCGTCTCTTACGATCACCCACGGGTAAGATATGGGGTGGTGAATAGTATTCTTACTCCGTCACCACACGGAAAGGAAGACCTACCAAAAATTTATTTTATTTTATTCAAAACTAAAAATATTGAAACTCGTGAATTCCCATAAAAGTAATGCATTTTATTTATGGACAGTGTGAGCTTTTAATGCCGTTATCTCCCCGACTAATACCAAGGATCAGCTAATGCAGTAATTACTGCACTCCATTTGTTCGTATTGTTGCACAACACCGAGGTAGATGGAAGCGCACGTATGTTATTTTTATTCTGTTATTCTTTGTTCTCTCTACGTTAAAAGGGTTATCGAATATCCGCTGTAGGTATTCTATTATATTGAAATTATCCTTTTTCTATGTGATGACAGAAATAGAATACCATTCAGCATCCCCTATCTTGTCCGGGGCTATCGTAATAGAAGAAAGGAGAGCAGCGTCTGTTGAAACAACTAGTAAAAAAAATATATATATATAAAATAAGCATATTATATTCTCCATTTTATAATAACGCAGTGGTTTTTAAAACCACGGAGCAAAAATTTGTTAACAAGATGAAAGAAAGGCACTTTCAATTGAATGGATTTCCCGGGTTCAACCCTCCAACTTTGATTATTCATTTATTAACTTATTTTTTTTTATGATGAAATAACGTTAGGCAGCGATTTAGATAAGCGGTTTGATTAGAGATATTAAATTCATTTAACTTTTAACGTTAAAAATACGATGTGTGATGACCTATTATGACCAATTTATGACACCAAGTGGTAAAGAAAAAGGTTGATGGATCACTAGAACAATGGACAGTAGGATGTTGCATCCAGACAAATATATAACCAACTGCAATTACCAAGCCGTTTGATAATCGTTTGTTTGGGATTTTTCGATCCGGCTCGAAGGACCAAAATGTTTGGGATTTTTCGTAGCTTACGGTAACGCCGGTGTATTTTGAGTTGCACCTTTCGTAACGTTAATACTACACACTCATGCTAACTAGGTCGCAGTACTTATAGCACGCAAATCGCTGTGTGAGCAATTTTGGCTCGTACATCGTTGCTGAATTTTCCCACCTCGAAGAGGCCTATGTTGAACAATGGACAATCAATAGAACATCATCATTCTCCTGCTCTTGTCCCAATTACTTGGGGTCGACGCAATATGTACGAGTAGGTACATATTACAAAAGTTATTGGCAATAGTTTTACGACCGGCCGCCCGCCTGACGTCAACCCTCCTTGGGAATGTAACAATGAATGTAATGGACAATCAATAGAACAATATGCTAATAAAGATATGTTATGCTATAAAATATACTAATAGTTTAGTACTGGTAGGGTCACACTGCTGAGTTTTTTATCTATAGTCACGGGTCGATCCGTCCGTAAAGTAATACAAGGATTATTTACTCAGCCCTGTCGCTTTTACAAAAAAAAAATGACATGATATTCATGTTAAGTGTCATTTACATTATCTTAGGGGTTACTAAAAATTTTGATATTCTTGTTCAAAATGAGCATTAGTTTCCCCCTCGCAAACATATGGTACAGGTATTTGCAGAAGCAGCTGGGCCCCGACAGAACCTGCATCAGTCAGAAGAAATGGTTTTCTACAATCACAATAAGCACAAGGGTTTATCCCCTCTATTACCTTGTATACGATTAAAAATAGTGTATAATCTTTCAAAAATTAAATAATTTACTAGCGTTGTGTAATCGCTAATCGCTCTGCTCATAGAGTGCACGTAACCTTAGCCACAACTTTAAAAAAAGTAATTTCTTTATTTTTTACATAGAAAACGGGCCAACGATCACAGGGCATTTGATTCTACTACAATCCAACCAGAAGTTAATAACGTTAGTTCGGCTTTAGCGAAGCTGCTTTAATTATCTTTTTTTTAGGGTTCAGTTATATTAAAAAATGTTTTAACCATAATTCATTAGCTACTGATCCATCCATAGACTTACAAACTTGAGTAGTGCTTCAGTCTCTTCAGCGCTGCCAAATTGAATATCGATAGATCAAAGTGCTGAAGTATTTGTACAGAAACAGGCCAAGAGTATGAAACTAGTAAGTGTTACTGCCGGTTATGGATCTTTGCAATAACTGGAGTACAGCTAGGCTGTTGCTCACCAACCAAAAACCCATCCAGAAAATTGAGCTCCCGGCTCTCTCGCTTATCGAACGAAATACAGCACATTTACACTGCTCAGATCGACGAATTTCTGAGAAAGTTTACTATCCCGGACGGACCGGCCGCGGCTGTAGATAAACAACTATCAATAGCGTGGTCCTCTTAACCAAAATGCTAATTCACATCATCGAAAACCTATCTATAAACAGTATCCCGACACGATTGCTTCACTTCATAGTCACCTACGAAGAGGACGGCACAAGTACGAACGTGAAATTAATGAGAAAATAATGATCTGAGTATCAAGAACGAAGGTGATTAAATGGAAGATTTCGGTTGATAGCTGTTTTTGATGACAAGACATCACATTTGATCCTTAGAGATTAGTTTAAAAATTCTTTTTTATTTACGCGTGTATTACAATTGAAATTAAACTATTTTTACGAATTTTATCGTATTTGTATATCGGTCGGTAGTCGTCCACTATTGGCATTAGGCTTCCCCATGAAATTGCCACTGAACGTTCCCTTACCACCTGCATCCATTGGCTTTCTGCGACTTTCCAGATGTCATCAATCCACGTAACGAGTATCGTTCTACGCTTCGTCTGATTCGTAGTGACTCGAGAACTTTCATTCCCCAAAAACAAGTACAAACGCAATAAAATCCGTATTGTTTTTGAGGTAGATTATAGGCTGGAAACATTCTGGCCGTAGTATTTGTAACCACACAGCAAACGTGACAGCAGAAATCAAAAACCTATAACAATTCTCCTCCACCACAGCTATATCTACGGATCCCTGAGTGCATAGTCCAAGCTCGGGCTTGACCGTTTTGCTTTGTTTAACATCCACAGCCCTCGGGCTGTTTAATTTCCCTAATTATTTGTTATAATAAACATTAATTTTTATAATTTTTCCAGATATTATTATAAAACTTTAAGAGCCAACGCTTTGAGTAGTTTCTTAGGTAAAAATTATAGATACACCGAAGTCAAAAATCGGGTACCGGTGGCCCGCTCGCATGGCGAAGAGAGAAGGTTTTACGGTGGGTCTATGGGGTCACACGTCGCCTTTTCCGTCACCCCGGACCGATTTGGCGGGGCGAGACGCATTCATAGTCCACCAAAAAAAAAAAGGTAAAAATTATAGATTACAATTGCCTAAAGATACCAAATGTCTGTGGGCCTTCATTAGAAGAACTAGAGAGAAATTTAAGACTCTACTTGTTACAATTACACCGTAACTAAGGTAAGGTAATAAAGATAAGTTTTTTTCTGGCGGCTAGTAATAGCTGAAGTGAGCGACAGTTGGAACTCACCATCAGGTTGGCTGCTTGATCTTGCCACCAAACTACCATAAAAAAAAATTGCTATATTCTTCTAATGACGGAGTAAGAATATAATTCACAACCACCTTCATTGTCCGTGGATATCGTAAGACTACTAACCTATTATGCAGAAAAAAAATCTGTGCAAGAGAGGTGAAAATTCCCTACTACCTATACCCACGGCAAATTAAAAGTTATGTGCAGTAGTGGTGTCGTAAAAGACGGCTAAGAGATATAATATGCATATAACTTCAATGCAAAGAAGGAAAACTCGAAATAAAATACTATTCCAACACATTTGACCAGCGTGGTATATTAGATCAATTTGCTTCGTATTATAACCATTATTATATTATGCCTCCTATTATAATAGTGGTAGGACCACGCTGTTGACAGTTTTCTGTCTACAGCCGCGGACCGGTCCGTCCGGGATAGTACCACACTCTCGCAGAAGATCGACGTCTGAGTAATGGCAATGTACTATTGCGCTTCGTTCGGTGAGCGAGAGAGCCGGAAGCCCAACTGGGTGGGTTTGGACATTGTAATGGTAGGCAGTGGCCTAGCTATAACCTGGTATAGCAAAGATCCATGTGCAGTAGTGACACCATCAGGTGTGCTGCTTGCTCATTTGTCACTATAAGCAATACAAAAAAAAATATATACATAATCGAGCCCAGAATTTGGACGTAAAAGAAATTATAATGAAGTATAAAAAAAAAATATACCTGCGCTAATTATTCGATTGGTACTTCTACTATGTATTATGCAAATGACATTTTGGAAGTTATTGCACTTTCTACTTACAATATTACTTAAATGCCGATCGAATGAAATTTAAATGTCAATTGTGTCGTTACAAATTAATTCTGATTTAATTTTCAATTCGTGTACGAACCGTTTTTTATTAAAGCGAAGTCCTTAGCAAAGCGATTATTTTTCTGGTTTTGTTTTTTGCTTACGGTAGCAATCGAAGCACAGCACACCCGATGATAAGCGTTATTGCCTCCCCTGGAGCTTTGGAATATCAGGTGTACAGGTAGGCCGCTGTCTACCAATGAAAACACCAAACCTACACTGAAAGTTGGCTTTTCGGCTCTCTTTTTCAATATTATAGTCTATAGCACTCATTAGCACATTAGTATTTCAGCTCACATATCTCCCAATGCTAGATTCAAGCCGTATAGACAATAGCAGAGAAATTTGAATGCCATTAGTATACGTTACAATTAATTTGGATTTACTTTTTTTTTTTACTACTTTACGTAAAATTTGTACGACCCTTTTATTAAGGCGAAGTTCTTATTAAAACGATTAGTTTTTTTTTTATATATTACAGTAAATATAACTCATATTCATCATTATTTACCCACTGTTGGGTACTAGCCGTATACACCATAGAAGGCAAATTTACCTACTATACCACTTTGATTAGTCAGTTTATAACAGGGTTATAATTCGTGTCTGCTTCTCTTGCATACATGTTATATACATACAACTCTTAGTCCTCTTTTACGACAACCACGGGCAAGATAGAGGGTGGTAAACTATATTTTTACTTCATCACCACAAGCAAACAATTGGTAAGTAAAAAAAAAATTACTGTCTATAGTAACCTGACCTAGATCACAGTAGTTAATTGCTTCTACACAGACATCCCTTTTCTGCGAGAGTGTGGTAATACCATGGATGAAATGATCTATTTATGGTTTTAAATAGATAACTATCAGACGCACAGCCGGCGTAGTGTTAAAATACCGACCTACCGTACCAATGTTATGGGTTCAATTCCCACGTAATACAATACTTTATGCGATTATATAATTGTAAAGTCGTCCGCAAAAAAAGAACTATTTCCTTAGTACGGAGTGTGGTCTTTTCAGAACCTTTTTAAAATTTTAACATAATAACACATCGTCACTGGTTTTTAAGGCAACCTAATAACATATACAGGGCACAATTTCTTACTTCTTACTATTACAGCTCTATGTCATGTTATCTCCGAAACATCCTTCCAACGTTAACGATATGGCATAGGTTTTCTGTTAAACCATGGCAAGCCAATCTTCAGTCTAGATCAACCATCCGTCCTGTTAGCATATTTTTATTTTTTTAGGGTGGCGACCCAGCACTAAGGCAATAATCCTTGTATTGCGGGGGACTTTACAAACATATAATTAACGCAGACAAATTAAACCCGGACTCAGAAAAAACTTTGTGGATCACATAAAATATTGTCCTGCGTAGGAATCGAACCCACGGCACTGGCACGGAAGGTCGGTATCATAAGCACTACGCCATCTGTGCAGTCAATTCATAATACTTTAGTCTCTCGCAAGACAAAAAACTATTGCTTCAGTGGCGGCTGTTGTTTTGCAAAAAAAAAAACAAGAAAAATAAACCATAAGACCATAATAATTGCGATTATATTTTTACAATAGCCAGACTATTTTAACGTTGTAGCGAAATTGCTTAAGGGCATTTTGTAAACTTTCATAATATAAAACAGCAAAACAAAATGACATTATTATAGTGTATCTGTTCATTACCGAGAATGTTTCATAGCCACAGGGCGTCTACGGACATTCGCTTTAATGTATCAAGAACAAAGGTAGGGGCACAGGGTGGCAGACCATCCGTCTGACTACTGAAAATGACGTGGGTTGTAATTCTTGACAGGTTATTCTTGTGCTAAGAATCCGAATTGCAATATTAAAGTTAAAGAGAAATATAAAATTATTTTACTATTAACTGAGAAAAAATCGTACTTTATTTATATTAACTTTTTATTTGGTAGAGATAATATGGAGCTCCGGAACGGTGACTGAGTCAGAATACAATTCATCCACTCCTAACTTACCCGTGCGTGATCGTAAGAGACGACTAAGGGATATAAAACGCATATAACATCTACGCAAGAGAAGAAAAACTCGAAACAAAATATAGGATTTTGTTTCGAGTTTTTCTCCAACACGTCTTACCAGCGTGGTATAGTAGGTCAATGTCTCTCCCATTATAGAAGAGGCTCGAGCACAAAAGTGGAGCATATATGAGCTGAGATCATGTAATCAAAACTATGATATATCCGTAATGAAAATCTACCCTAAATCGAATCAAAAACAAAAAATCCGAATAGTTTCCGATAGGTTCGAGGGCTGTATGAATAATGTTATGACAGACTTTCTTTCAAATGGTCAATCTGATAAATATAAGGTTCGCTAAATGAGAATAATTTTATTTTCAAATTTTCTAAAATATCCATAACTGAAATGATCAGGAACTGTCGTATAATCCGAAATTATCTCATATCTGTAATTGTATCAGAAACTGGTCGACGCAATATGTACTCCTCTTCCATCGCACATATTGCAAAAGTTATTGGCAATAGTTTTATGATCAGCCACCTGCTCGACATCAACTCTCCTTGGGAATGTAATTGTTGACCAAACGGCATCAGATGGATTTGGTCCAGGTCGATATAAATAAAATATTTGGTGATCGATCTTGTGTGGCATGAAACCAACGTCACTTTTCATGGTAGGTAGGCACTTAGACCACTGCACCATCAATGCTAATACCTAATATCTCATCAGCCGATGTAATTTTAAGACAATTTGAAACACAAGCGGCAGATGAAAGCTCAGACGTTTGTCAGAGAATGATTAATGGCGGCCGCCATGTTGTTTTTTTTCCCGCCCTTTCGAGTTAGCGGCCCCTTTCATCTTGAGTGCAGTCGGTGTTTATACGGTGAAAATTAAATGCAATTTATCATTATATTAGATAATTATTACTGTTAATTAAAATTAAAAAATAAGTGAAACGAGTTAAGCGAATGCATTTAATTGTGGGATGTTTTTGAAGTGAACGCAAAATATAGGAGGGCTTTGGAATCTGATTAACAACCATTTTGTTTCACATAAAGTTGGCGGGGAAAAAGAGCTTAAGCGTTCGCATTTTTAAGCCATAGAATTTTAAATTGACTGCACGTGTAGATGGCGTAGTGGTTAAGATACCGACGTATAGGGCCAGTATCTTGAGTTCAATCCCAATGCAGAGCAATAGTTTGTGCGTTCTAAAAACTGTTATTCTGAGTCTAGGTGTAATTTTTCTGCGTTAATTGTATGTTTGTAATATGCCCCCTGCAATACAAGGATTATTTCCTTAATGCAAGGTACCTTTGAAAAAATCTCGTAAACACGATCTATGCCATTCAAAAGTAATCGGCGTACATACATACATATCATCACGCCATATCCCTTGCAGGGCAGAGAGAACAGAGTGCCAGAGAACACTATCTTTGCATACTTCACTCGCTGCCTCAACATTCATAATTCTCTTCATACACACTCGCCGATTTCGGAGACTCTTGACTCCACCTTCCTTCAGTACATGACCGATCTGGTCTAGGTAGGTTAGTCTCGGTCTCCCCCGGTACCTACATCCTTCCACTTTCACATTGTATATCTTCTTAACCAGACGTTCGTTCGGCATTCTTTCCACATGTCCGAACCATTGGAGCATTCCCTTTCGCATCTTTACACCAATACTCTCTTTCATACCTACTCGCTCTCTTATCGGCGAATAATTTTTACAATTATCCAAAAGTCATCTTAAAAAGTCGCAAGGAACCGTTGTGTGCATGTGGCACACCATTCTGAGTGTCATTGTCGTGGGGAGATCTATCCAACAGTGCTGATGGCAGTAATGATAAGGTCATATTCTTGACAGTTTTCTGTCTAAAGCCGCCGGCCAATCCATCCACATTCGTACAAAATCGACATCTGAGCAATGCCAATGTACTAACACATATACGGTGAGCGAGATAGTCGGAAGCCAAAATCGGGTGGGTTTTGTTGTTACGCTGCGGCCTAGAAATAGTCTTGGTATTGGAAATTACCATAGGTGGCAATAATACTTACCAACAGTTATGCTGCTTGCTCGTTTGCCACTATTAGCAATGAAATGCTCGAGATAAATAACCTTGAAATTTAAGACCTTAACACGGTCAGGAGTTGCATTAGACTAATAATTTATCAATACACCCTCATCCAGCATCTGAAGCGTAACTAATAAAGTACATTGCTATCAATTGTGATATTTTACTATCTAATGGGGACGCTTGATTGAACTACAATCGACTAATTCTGATGCTACCGTATTCGTTTAATGTTAGATATTATTTTGGATCTGAAAGCTATGTGGTAGCGGCTACGAATACTAGTAACCCTTACTTTGCTCTTGGATGTCGTAAAAGACGACGAAGGGCCTTATAACGACCTGGGCCAATTCCATCTGATGCCGTTTAGTCAACAATTACATTCCCAAGGAGGGTTGACGTCTGGCAGGCGGCCGGTCATAAAACGATTGCCAATTGCTTTTACAATATGTACTACTATGAAAGAATAGTATATATTGTATCGACTCCAAGTAATTGGGATAACAGTAGGAGAATGAAGATGATTATTTTGGATCTGTTATTTTCCGCGTGGTGACGGAGTAAAGAATATAATTCACCACCCCCAATCTCGCCCATGGGTGATCTTAAGAGACGGCTAAGGGACATAAAACGCATATGACATCTATGCAAGAGAAGGAAAATTCGAAACAAAATCCTATACCAACACGTCTGATCAGAGTGGTATTAACGAGAGAAATATGCCACCATAAAGAGAAATTAATCTACTGGTTAATTTCTTTTTATGGTGGAGGCTCGAGGCCATTAGTGAAGGACGTACATGAGCTGAGATGGTGAATTATTTTGAAGTGATTTTTTATAAAAAGCATTTAAATTCATCAAATTATCGAGATTTAGCATTTAATATAATATTGATTATTTGCAAAAACTTATTTATAAGGGGACGTCCATTAACTCTACGCGTGAATGTGAGCAAAACCAAAATAATGGTCTTTGAAAGAGATCAAACCAGAACAGATGTAAGAGTAACAATAGGTAATGATGTACTAGAGCAAGTGGATGAATTTGTATATCTTGGATGTGGATTTAGCCGAGATGGAAGGTACACCACTGATATAGAGCGAAGAGTGAATGCGGGAAATAGAGTGAACGGAGTGTCGGGGCAACTTCTCGGCAGCCACCACCTCAGCCAGAAGGCACGTGTAGCAATACATAACGCAGTGCTTGTCCCAACATTACTGTTGGGAAGAGAGAGTTGGGTATGCAGAAAAGAGTATGAAAGTAAAATTAATGCGGTCGAAATGCGATATCTGCGGAAAATCTGTTGGAGTTCGGCTGACCGACTGCATTCGTAACGACGACGTAAGAGAGCGAGTAGGTATGAAAGAGAGTATTGGTGTAAAGATGCGAAAGGGAATGCTCTGATGGTTCGGATATGTGGAAAGAATGCCGAACGAAAGTCTGGTTAAGAAGATATACAATGCGAAAGTAGAAGGATGTAGGTACCGGGGGAGACCGAAACTAACCTTCCTAGACCAGATCGGTCATGTACTGAAGGAAGGTGGATTCAAGAGTCTCCGAAACCGGCGAGCGTGTATGAAGAAAATTATGAATGTTGAGGCAGCGAGTGAAGTATGCCAGGATAGAGTTCTCTGGCACTCTGTTCTCTCTGCCTACCCTGCAAGGGATATAGCGTGATGATATGTATGTATGTATGTACGTCCATTAATCACGTGATCTTTTTGGAACGAAGTTCCTTATCGCGCGTTGTGAAAGGGGGCTAGACGGAAAAAATTCTTACGAAAAGTTGTCACGACACTTTTTGCTATAGTAAGCTATTGTAAGCTGTGCGGCGTCGCTCGTCGGTTCTCTTATAGAAAGCAAGCCAGATATTTTCATTTCTATTTCGCATTGAACAGTGTGGTGTCGCGACGATTTTTTTTATAGATAGAGTGATTCAAGAGGAAGGTTTCTATGTATAATATATGCATAATGTACTAGAGAAACACTGATAATTTTAGAGGTTTCTAATGTGATGTCGTAAATAAACACATTATTTTGCGCTTACATTGCAAACGCTGGCTGAACCCTACGAAATAGATCAAAATAAAGTACTACAGTATTATACAGCTTAAAAAGGCCTACAAAAAAGTCCGCGATGGTATATATCTATCTCTTAAGGATAACATACTATATCCATTTTAATACTTTAAAAAATGTTCTATTATAAAACGATAATTGAAAAGCTATTTACACAAATACTGTATTAATCCTTATCATTTTAAATACATTAGTTGGCTTGAGCATTTCATGAAGATATTTTTTTTCCTTCAGACCATGCAAATTAAATCAATACCTTAAGAGATATAGCAAAATCAAAATAATGCGCAACGAAATTATTTTCGCCCGTGACCGGGCCGCGTGGCCGGCTCGCGTTCGAGCTCGGGGCCGAAAAGTTTTGGTAGTCTAGTGGAATTGTATATCCTATTATTAATATTATAAACGTGAAAGTTTGTAATAATGTATGGATGTGAACATGTTTGTTGCTCTTTCACGTAAAAACTACTGAATGGATTTTGATGAAATTTATAGTAATATAGCTTGCACATCAGAATAACACATAGGCTATAATTTATAAAGATATTTTGCAAATTGGCTAAAATATAACGATAAAAATCGCTTAAGGCAGAAAAAAAATATATAATTAAAATAGAACTTCGTTCCATCCGGGTGTCCCTTGACACCTCCGGTTTTTTTTTTTTAACATTTTTAACCCCCCTCCCCTTTGGCGATACGTGGTGAGGTTTTAAGACTATGAAAACATCACCACAGCTATATTCGGCTTTTTCCTTTTTTATACTTCGTAAAAAGGTCTTTATACAGATCATCTACTTTTTCTTCTCTCTTCTCAGGGACTCGAACCTATACCCATTGGAAATCCGTTTTAATTGTCCATTTCGACAGATGTGAGCTATCGTATGACAATAAAATTATGACTCGTATTATATATTTGCAGACGTGCGCTATCTACCGGACAATGATTAAACATTGTACCGATGTAATACTCTAACTTTACAGTTAGAATTGTACTTGTTTTTCATTGATATTCCATTTCTATGCAAGTTGAACATGAAAATGACTGCACCAATGGCGAAGTGGTTGAGATACCGACCTAACTTGTCAAATGTCGCGGGTTCAATTCCCACTCAGGACAATACTTTACGCGAACCACAAATTGTTGCTATGAATTTTGTTGTATTTTGTATCCGTTAACTATATGCTTGTAAAGTCTTACCTCAATACAACGATTATTTCGTAAATGCAGGGTGTTCTTAATAAAAAAAACATATTAAGCTAAATATGAAATACTTACGCATATTCATAGCATACTTTTCATTTCAACATTGAAAATTTCGCGACACAAAGTGCATAAGTTACTACGACGCGTACTTACGTGTAATTATCATGCATTTTATTATTAAGCCCAGAATAACCAAGATGGTAAAACATATAGTAAAGGATCCCCAGTAAGAGCGAACTTCACCCATCTGTTTACCAAAAGACAATTAATTTTATTAAATGAAATGTATATCTGAGCACACTCCCCACTGGGTTGGGCGCAAAAAATTTCATGCGTCATAATAATTAAAAATTAAAAATAAATATTCAATATAAAATCGGTATATTATGGGAGCTCCAACCATAACCAAGCTATCGAATATCCGAAATGAAAATATAATCGTTATAAAAGTTTCGAATAATTTCGTATAGGTGTTTGAGATGCGAGACGTAACGACAGGTTTTCTTTCCTTTCTGTCGAACTGACAGCCTAAACGCTAGCCCCTCCGAAGAGGAATAACACGACAATCACCACACTTTGAATTGCCCCGATACAATTAACTAAAAAAAAAAATCAATATCCGTAACTGAAACTTGTCGAAACTTTCGGATAATTCGAAATAATTTTATATCTCTCTAACCGTATCCGAAACCGTTATATATTCTAATATATCCGAAATCCATATCCTAAACTTTATATTCGCAACATTCCCAACATAAAAAATAATCCTCGTATAGAATAGAATAGAATAGAAAATTCTTTATTTGCACACCAGTTACAATGAAAAACTTAAGAGCTAGTCTACTATGTAATGTACAAAGGGCGGCCTTATCACTTTAAGTGATCTCTTCCAGGCAATCTCAGGATGAAGCTGACAGAAAAGAGGTAGAGGTAGGTTATAAAATATATATTTTTTTATTTAACTATGGGCAAACCTATTGGGATATAATTATGTTAAGAAACATTATTATATTTGATAAAATATGATTTTCATCCGGTAAGCATATGGGTGAAGGTCGATCCCCGTTCGGATCTTAGACCATTAAGTTGTCCTCAAATAAACAAACAGATTACGACAAGAAGAAATTGACGCTCGACTTTCGAGAGATCTTTTTTCTGTGGCATGTTTTGACACTTCGGTACAAAAAGTATCAAAGTTTCACGCAGCTGTCGGCGGTAACAAAAATAGGACGTTGTTTTTTTTTTGTATTATTATTGTATCTGTATGTCACCAGGCTGTCTTGATATGTTGTGTTTATGAGATTTAAAAAATCAAAAAGATCTTTCGGTGATCTTCCTCTTATCTCATTATTTTTTAAAGTATATTTTCCGTGGGGTGACGGAGTAAGAATATAATTCACCACCCCCTATTTTACCCGTGGGTGATCGTACGAGACGACTAAGGGATATAAAACGCATATAACCTGTATGTGAGAGAAGGAAACCTCGAAACAAAACCGTATACCAACACGTCTGACCAGCGTGGTATAGTAGGTCAATTACCCTCCCATTATGGAGCAAGCTCGAGCCCAAAAGTCCCACTGGCGAGCTCACGTATATTTATGATAGGAAAGAAATTGATGACTTGTCAGACGAGTTTTACAGGGTTTTATTTTCAGTTTTTCTTCTCTTGCATAGAAGATATGCGTAGTTTTATAGGAAGGAGGTAGTGAATTGTACTTCTTCAGATATGACTTGCAGACTATCTGACATATGGTCATGCTCGTTACGACAGACAGACTGCACTCCCAGAGAATGTGATGAACTGTTTATTCAAAATACCAGTTAGACGTGAAACATTGACAAAAATGGTGAGGATACTAGTCTTAAATAACATAATATACTTAAAAATTGGCATGGCTAGCGAGGAATTGGGTTACACAATGGTCAAACTTTAAAAATGTCTGTGTGGTTAGCGGCTAACAATACTGCGAACCCTTACTTTGCCCGTGGATGTCGTAGACTTTATGAACTTTTAGCGACCTGGGCCAACTCCACCTGATACCGTTTGATCAACAATTACATTCCCACGGAGGTTTGACATCTGGCCAGTCATAAAACTGCTGTCAATAACTTTTGCAATATGTGCGAGTAAATACTGCGTCGACGCCAAGTAATTGCAATAAGAGTAGAAGAATGTTGAATAATATACTTAAAAATTTCCATAGCTAGTGAGGAATTGATTTACACAGTGGTTAGACTTAAGAATATGAAATATAAAAATGGTTTTTTTTATAGCTTATGGTGGCAAACGAGCAAGCAGCACCTCTGATGGTAAAGGTTACTGCCGCCTATGGACCTTTGCAATACCAAGTATAGCTCGGCCGCTACCTACCAATACAAACCCCAAACCCACCCAGTTGGGTTACCGGCTCTCTCGCTCACGAAACGAAGCGCAATAGCATATTGCCATTACTCAGACATCGATCTTCTGCGAGAGTGTGGTACTACCCCGGATGGATCGGCCCGCGGCTGTAGATAGAAAACTCTCAACAGCGTTGTCCTGCCACTATAAAATGATGTCCTATAAAAACATTACATAAGAAACTTTCAGCTTACTGTTCGCAGATCCAATGTGACTGTCAAATCCGGGTCAAAAAAGGGGTGGCGAGCAAAAATTATAAATTCCCACCGTTGTGGGGGCGGTTAACGAAACAAGGCTCGACCCCGTGACCTTTTATTTTTTTTTTATAAGCGACGTAGGCAGAAAAATCTTGCTACCGCTCAACTCGGCTCAAGTGGGCTAGAGATGGGAAGGGTTTATTATCGATAGTATTTTTTTTTACGCTGAATATATTTTGCGTAAATATTTTACTTAACCTTTTTAGGGACATAATCATGTTTGGTTTTTTTTTTATTTGAAGAGAAAATAAGTAAATAAGTTTTAATGAATGTTCACTATTTATTGTAATTTTTCAGTTATATTGTTAATTTTTCACTTATATTATTCCTTTTAATATAAAATAAACAAATCGCTATAAAGAATAAATTAAATTCAAATTTATTGTACTTAATAAAATCGGTTCTAAAGAGGTTAATTACTACCGGAGCCCGCACAGTTCCTTGTAAATGTGAAAGTTAGCATAGATGTATATTTGTACCAGTCTCCCGCGTCATAGCCGCGGGCCGGTCAGTCCGGGGTAGTACCACACTCTCGTAGAAGATCGACGTATGAGCAATGGCAAAGAGCTGTTGCGCTTCGTTCGGTGAGCGAGAGAGCCGTAAGCCCTAATGGTTGGGTTTGGGGTGTGTATTGGTAGGTCTAGCTATACCTCTGGTATTGCAAAGGTCCATGGACGGCAGTAACACTTACCCATCAGGTGTACTACTTGCTAGTTTGCCACCAAAAGCAATAAGAAAATTATTTTTCTATGTGTATATTATATTTATGATTAGACGGAACTCCGTCATACATAGGATTCACAAAATTATTTTTTTTGTTTGAAAGTGGTTTACTCCGAAATAGTCTCATATAAATTTCGTAAAAATCAAATGAGGTCAGATTTTGTATTTCTTTTTGTTATCGATAGAAATGATGGCGCAACACTAAGCGCTCACCTGTATAATTTGAAGAGCCCTCGAGTGCAGCGCTCTTCAGTGTCGACCCCTTTACACGGTGTCACCTCTCTATTCTTTGCGCACCTCTAGTGTAACGCCGTTTAGTCCATACACACCGTTTAAACTCTATTTTACGCTTTCTACTTACTTTTGATGCTTAAGAATATGACTACAAAGACTTTAAATGCTCAGTTTTTTTCGAGGAGTAACTTTCTCTTTATGTTTTATGACATCAGACGACCTATTCAAAGTTATCTGATGTTTTTTAGTGTATTTAAGTGTATAATGATGTCTGATGTTTACGCAAGTAATGCACATTTGAAATAATACTACCTATTTATATAAATTCTATAAAATTTGACGTTGACGAAACATATACTCCTCTTCTTTCGCACATATTGTAAAAGTTATTTTCTTTCGAGTGTTTCTTCTTTTAGATGTTATATGCGTTTTATATCCCTTAGTCGTCTCTTAAGATCACCCATGGGCGAGATAGGGGGTGGTGAATTATATTCTTACTCCGTCACCACACGGAAAATAACAGATCCAAAATAATCATCATCATTCTTCTACTCTTATCCCAATTACTTGGGGTCGATACAATATGTATCTACTATTCTTTCATAATACATATTGTAAAAAATATTGGCAATAGCTTGATGACCGGCAGCCTATCTGATGTCAAACCTCATTGGGAAATTTGTTGACCAAATGGTACACAAATTAAGATTGGTAGTATTCGTAGCCGCTTGCACATGGCAGTATTTTAACGTATTATATTAAACAAATTTTTGATGGCACTTTACGTAATGTGACGCGAAGGAACTTCTGGGATGTAATAATGAATATGATATAGAATTGCTTTACAATTAACGTTTTCGTTTGCCACCAAAACTGCCAAAAAAAGATACATTTAATAGTGTAGCCATAGATAAGAGACATTTAATAATGTGACTATACGGATCTTGTAGCAACTCGAGAAAATTTCCGTGCGTTTCTGCCATACTTACTACTGCAATCAATCTTAAGGCTCACATATAGGCCCCGTTAAGTTATCCTGTATCCGTGCCGTACTGCTGCGCTTATCGTAGCTGTACAAACCCTTTACTTATTGGCTGACAAGTCAATATTGCTTTCTGTCTCCCGCTTTGCCTGGGAGGGAAGTGGAATCACTATTTTCCAACTCCTCCTCTTTAACTTTTCTAATTAAATTTGTTGCGGGTTCCAAGACAATTAAAATCATATCCCGGGACTGCCTGAGGGTCAAACCTCGGTGTCGTTTATAGTGACCATTGTGGATCCTGGCTTACAGGAGTTACACTGGTGGGGAATGTGTGGTGGGATTAGACCCAATAAAAAGAAGTGTGGCCATAGCACTGTTGATGACGACGATTTAACTTACTAACGGACAATAAATAAAATGAAGGGACTAAAGACGTGAAGAAAAAAATTTATGCGTGTGTACAAAGTACACATATCAGAAGTGAATCTTTGGCAAACTAGTTTTTACAGGCAAACTAGTTTTTACATCTCTTTCTCTCTTTCTCACTCTCAACTCTCTCTCTCCTCTCTCTCTCTCTCTCTCTCTCCTCTCTTTCTCTCTCTCAACTTCCTCTCTCTCTCAATTCTCTCTCTCCTCTCTCTCTCTCTCTCAACTTCCTCTCTCTCTCAATTCTCTCTCTCTCTCTCTCTCAACTCTCTCTCTCTCTCTCAATTCTCTCTCTCTCTCTCAACTCTCTCTCTCTCAATTTTATCTCTCTCTCTCTCTTTCGTGGCGCGTTCCTCGTGTCGCGTTTCATCTGTAAAAATTGTACCCTCATGCGCGCAAAAAAGTTTCCCTTCAAAAAAAGATGGCGCGTAACGGAAAAATGTGACGGTAATTTTTTTCCACCGCCGATAAAGAAGTATCACTTCAATTATAACTCGACAATGGCAACAATGGACTTGTACAAGTAACCGTTTCATCATCTCCGCTCATATATGTCCCACTGTTGGGCTTGAGCGTCCTTCACATTAGAAGGAAAACTGACCTACTACACCACGTTGGACAGACGTGTTGGTATATGGTTTTATTCGAGTTTTCCTTCTCTTGCATAGATGTTATATGCATATTTTAACCCTTATTCGTCCTTTACGATCAACCACAGGTAAGATAGGGAGTGGTGAATTGTAATCTTACTACGTCACCACACGGAACGTAGTGGGAGCCAAAAAAAAAAAACTAATACAAAAAAAAAATAAGAAGAAAGTTTTATACAACATGTTTAGTCAGAATTAGTTCTAACATGCACTTCGCACAACCAAATTATACAATTCTCAATTCATAATTCCCCTGCTCTTATCCTACTTCGGATCGACGCAATATCTGCTCGTACATATTGCAAAAGTTATTGGCAATAGTTTTATGACCGGCTGTGTATCTGACGCCAATCCTCCTTGGGAATGTAATTTTTGACCAAACGGCATCAGATGGTGTTGGCCTAGGTCGATATAAAGCTTTTAGTCGTCATTTACAACCAGGAGCAAAGTAAGGGTTGGTAGTATTCGTAACCGCTGCCACAAAGAATAATATAATTCGTAATCATAATGCAAGAAATTACTGGTCCAAAACAAACGGCACGAACTTTAGTCATACGTAGTGTTGCCCAAATGCAAGACCAAGACTCGCTGCCAGAGTCTCGCAGTACTCCCTTTGACAGCATTTTACGATTCATTTGGCAAAGAAAGGATTGCCAACATATTGTATTCTCAATACCAGTACACGGGGATATAATTTGATGTTATTTTAAAGTCTCATGATAGACAGGTGTGATTATAGCCCCACTCCAGTTAAGTGGTGTGTACCTAATTATTGTTAGTTGCTCAGTTAGTGCCACCAGATGAATGGATTTTCATTAATTTAATTGGATTTTTTATTTCTATGTGGATTTTTCATTTTGCAAAATTTGCGAGACTCACAGGAGTCTTCCATTTAGGCAACACTAGTCATATGATACAAATAAAAATTACACACAATACAGATATCTGCGAAAAAACAACTAAAAATACCAAAAGCTGATATGTCGTCGTGAGGAACTCAAAACAGCTACCGAACGTAAAAATAAGTCATAAAAATGACAACTTTTATATCCTGGTAAGGCTACGTTAAGTTTTATGGCTAGAACCATCGTCGGTAATATTGTAAAAACTGTTTTATTGTTTATTATGGTAGGCGAGAATGTTGTCCCTCTAATGGTAATGTAGTGAGTGTGCACGATTGACGAGGAAATAAGAGGATATCGTCCTAGCATGTGGAAGTAGCAATGGTCAGGTCACATCGCTCTTCGAATTAACATTTTGATAGGACCACACTGCTTACAGTTGCCTGTCTACAGTCGCGGGCTCGTTCGTCCGGGGTAGTACCACACTCTCGCAGAAAATCAACGACTGAGCAGTGGCAATGTGCTGCAGTGCTTCGTTCGGTGAGCGAGAGAGCTCAACCTTCTGGGTGGGTTTGGGACTTTCATTGGTAGGCAGCGGCCTAGCTGTACCCCTGGTATTGCAATGGTCCATGGGTGGCAGTAACACTTATCATCAGGTATGCTTCTTGCTCGTTTGCCACCAAGAGCAGTAAAAGAACAACAAGTGTTGGAGGAGAAAAATTCTTGAATTGCGAAAACGAAGTGAACGACGGGTACGCGTAACTTTAAACGACTTTCCGCTTGGTGGAATAATGGCATTTTAAAATTCAAAGGCAGCCGTTGGATGGAAATGGCACAGACCGTTCTGAGTGGTGATTCCCGTGATTCCCGTGTCATATGTTCAAGAGTGGACAGACTTTTTAATTGCTTATGGTGGCAAACGAGCAAGCAGCACACCTGTTAGTGAATGTTACTACCGCCTATGGATCTTTGCAATATCAGGGGCACAGTAAGACCGTTACAAAACCCACCCAGACAGGTGGGCTGTCGGCTCTCGCACTCACCGAACAGAAAGTACACAGCTACTGTGGCCATCAACTCAATGATGATGACATTAAGATTAGACATATTCAACAGATGGTTTGAAGAACAGAAATATGAAAGAGACTTTCGTCCACAGACGATCAAATATCTTTAGACGTGCAATTATAAAATGTTACTGCGTCAATGGTTTCAGCCAATGAAACTGCTGTGTGGTAGCGGCTACGAATACTACGAACCCTTACTTTGCTCGTGGATGTCCTAAAAGACGACTAAGAGCCTTATAATGACCCGGGCCAACTCCATCTGATGCCGTTTGGTCAACAATTACATTCCCAAGGAGGGTTGATGTCTGGCAGGCGGCTGGTCATAAAACGATTGCCAATAACTTTTACAATATGTACTATGAAAGAAGAGTACATATTGTATCGACCCCAAGTAATTGGGAGAAGAGTAGGAGAATAATGGTATCAGCCAATGAAAGAATTATAAAGAAAATAAACATAATATGAAGGTTTTAACCATTGTCATCAAGAATAAAAATAGCTCAATCACATCGCGCAGACAAATAACCCAAACCCGGTTCATATTTGGGTTTCCTTTTTTATTTTTTTTATTATTTCAATTATTTCCTCAATTGTTTTTTATTTAAATAACCAGTCCTTCGATAAGATACAAAAATGTTTATATTTAATTTTTATGTTTTTTTTTATCTAAATATACTCTCAAAACACTGTCAGCCCTTTATAACCTAAAAAAAAATTAAAAAGGAAAATCTATTAGTGTTTTGAATAGAAAATGGTACTAAGCGGTAATCGAATGCACGGCAATAAAGACGAGAAGGTCGGTCCTCAATTCCTCATATCACTCCACTATCCATGCAATCGGCACCATCGTGAATTCGTGCATAGAATGGCTTATAAAACATTTACGGGTTTTCTTTACAGCACTATTTATGGTAAGGCATTTTCGTACACAATACGAAATGCTTTTATTATCGCACAAGCTATACCCGCTGGTTTACTTGTGTTCATTCTCGTCAGCTCGTATAAGTTCCACTACTGATCTCGAACCTCCTTCACAGTAGGAGAGTAATTCACTATAGCACGCTGATCAGGTAGTTTGGTATAGGGTTTTATTTCCTAGTTATAGAGCACCGATGTTTTATGGCTATTATATTTAGTTATTCGTCTTTTACGACATTCACGTGCGAGATGGTGGCGAATTGTATTTTTACTCTATCACGAAAAACTGTTAGTTTTTTTAGATATCTATTTATTATTATGAAATTTGTTATAATTCATTTCTCATAGAAGACACCATGTTTTAATGGGGTATTCTAGTCTAAAGGCATGAGTCTAAGGTGATTTTGAAGTGCCGTAAAAAAGGCAATCAATATTTCTACTTTTAATTTTTTTTATAAGATATTCCGCCCGACGGCGACGGCGAAAGCTGCCGGGATATCGGCTCGAGAGCATACCCGTGAGGGTAAATCGGAAGGCGAGCAACAGAGGACAAGAACCGGGTTCTGGTAGACAGCTTGCACGTCGAAGAGAGGTGTACCTCTCCCCTAATGATATAGACCCCATAGTTCCGCCCTAAATGTATTTAGGGTGAGTCTATGGGGTCGCGCACCGCTTATTCTGTTGCACCAAACGGATTTAGCGAGGTGACCAGACCCCCCCGCCAAAATAAAAAGCTAAAGTAACTATTCCACGCGGACGAAGTCGCAGGCAGAACCTAGTAATTATATAAGACTGATTATATAGTTCTTTATAGACTTGAAAACCCATGCATGAAAGGGTATTTACTATAAATAAATGGGCTTGCAATCGAACGACCCAGTAATTATATATAATAACCATGTTTTACGAATCGATTACTAGTTAAAAATATAGGTACCATATAAAAGTGTAGCATTGATTTTAATGAAGGGAAATAAAACCTTATAAAAGTTTTGTTGAAACACGCATAAACGATACTGGCTTTGCTACTAGAACCATGAGACAACACATCATGAATTGTTATGATGATAAGCCAGGGGAACCAAGTCACGCCACCGAAGACAAAGATCGCGTACCGGTGGCCCGCTCGCACGGCGAAGAGAGTAGTTCCACAGTGGGTCTATGGGGGTCACGCGCCGCCTCTTCCGTCACCCCGGACCGATTTGGCGAGGCGAGACTCGTCCACAGCCCACCGCAAAAAAGAAAAGGGGAACCAAGACACTGCCTTTTTATTTTTTTCAGGATTGTATGATCACACCTCGACCGTCTGTTCGGAGCGATGAGAGGGACGGCGTGTGAGCCGGTCTTATTCCAATTACTTGTGGTCGACGCAATATATATTCCTTTTCCATCCAGCGTTGACCAAATGCAAGACCAAGAGTCGCTGCAAGAGTCTCGCAGTGCTCCCTTAGAAAGCATTTTACGATTCCTTTGGCAAAGAAAAGATTGTCAACATTTTGTATTCTTAATACCAGTACACGGGGAAATAATTTGATGTTATTTTAAACAGTCTCATGATAGATAGGTGTGATTATAGCCCCACTCCTGTTAAGTGGTAGGTACCTAATTATTTATAGTTGTAGAGCTAGTGTCATTAGACGAATGGAAGTTCATTAATTTAGTTGGATGTTTCATTATTAATTTTTAATTTCTATTAAAACAAGTGACTCTGTGTTATTCTAACAGCGAGAGTTGCAAGACTTGCGAGACTCACAAGAGTCTTGCATTTGAGCAAAACTACTTCCATTGTACATATTGCTAAAGTTATTGGCAATAGTTTTATGATCGACCGCCTGACTGACGTCAACCCTCCTTGTAAATTTATTAACCAGACGGCATCGGACGTAATTAGCCCAGATCGATATAAAGCTCTTAGTCGTCTTTTACGACATCCACGAACAAAGTAAGGGTTGGTAGTATTCGTAGCCGCTACCACACAGCAGTTTATATCTTTAATATATATTTTTTTTAATATTAATATATATTGTAAATTATTATTCTTATTCCGTGTGGTGACGGAGTAAGAATACAATTCACCACCACCTATCCTACCCGTGAGTGATCGTAAGAGACGACTTAGGCATATAAAATGCATATAACATATATGCAAGACAAGATAAACTCGCAACAAAACTTAATACCGACACGTCTGACCAGCGTTGAGGCCCGAGCCCAATAGTAGGACATATATGAGCTGAAATGAAATATATTGATTGAACACGGAGCGTGTGAATGTCAATATTTATTGATAATATATCAATAATAGGTTAGCTAATTAATTATTATTAATTAATTTAATAACATTGATAACAATTATATAGACCAAGTGAACTAAATATATTTACGATTATATTATCTGAACCAATCACATCATTTGCGACGAAACTTTTTGTTAGTGATAGGACCACGCTGTGGACAGTTCTCTGTCTACAGCCGCGGGTCGGTCCGTCCGGGGTAGTACCACACTGAGCAGAAGATCGACGTCTGAGTAATGGCAATGTGCTATTGCGCCTCGTTCGGTGTGCGAGAGAGCCGGAAGCCCAACTGGGTGGGTTTGGGGATTGTAATGGTAGGCAGCACCATAGCTATACCCTTGGTATTGTAGAGGTCCATGGGCGACAGTAACACTTACCATCAGATGTGATGCTTTTTCGTTTGCCACCATAAGCAATAAAAAAAATACTTACATACATAGCCTCGTCTGTTTTTTTTAAATACACCACCCTGCACTAAGGCAATAATCCTTGTTTCGCCGGAGGACTTTACAAACATATAACTAACGCAGACAAATTACATCCAGACTCAGAAGAAAAGTTCGTTGATCGTTCGCACAATTAAGTAATCTTGCGTGGGAATCGAAACCACGGTGCACTGGCACGGAAGGTTTATCTTAACCAATACGCCATCTACGCAATCAGTTTCCCAGAGAAGTAGACAGAAACTACGGATTAATAACCCGACTAGAAAACAAGTATGGTTCAACCAGATCATGTATCTGGACCCGATCAGGATAGAATGAGGCATGCCGGATCCGGCAAACCCGATCAGGACCAGGTCTGGTCCTGATCAGGATAGCCTGATGTGAAATAACATCAAGTATGGTAAGGCATACCGGATCAGGACCAGATCAGGACCAAATAAGGATAGCCTGATGTGAAATATCATTAAGTATGGTAAGGCATACCGGATCAGGACCAGATCAGGACCAAATAAGGATAGCCTGATGTGAAATATCATTAAGTATGGTAAGGCATACCGGATCAGGACCAGATCAGGACCAAATAAGGATAGCCTGATGTGAAATATCATTAAGTATGGTAAGGCATACCGTATCAGGACCAGGTCAGGACCAAATAAGGATAGCCTGATGTGTAATATCATCAAGTATGGTAAGGCATACCGGATCAGGACCCGATCAGGACAGAATGAGGCATGCCGGATCCGGCAAACCCTATCAGGACCATGTCTGGTCCTGATCAGGATAGCCTGATGTGAAATAACATCAAGTATGGTAAGGCATACCGGATCAGGACCAGATCAGGACCAAATAAGGATAGCCTGATGTGAAATATCATCAAGTATATAGTAAGGCTTGTAGTATATCAGAACCGGAAACAGTTTTCGTAACACAAAAAAAATATCAATCAAAATTCAAAAAAGTGACATGATTGTCATATTTATGCCACGGCGAAATTGTATTTGCATCAGAGGAGATTAATCTGAAATCTTTAATTAATCATATGTATTTAATAATAATAATAATGTTTAATTAATAATATAAAAATAATTTATATTTAAAGTAAAAAATAAAAAATAAATAATATATTTATATATAAATGTACCTAACATTTGAAAACATAGATAGATAGAAATATTATATTGTAACAACCATTCTAACATTTAATGTTTTGGGTCATAATAAATAGATGGCGTTAGTAAAATGACGTCATTATTTGAATCGCGGTGTTAAGATTCTCCGAAGCGTAATGAGATGGCCTAATATTAAATTAGTTGTTATCGAATCAGATTAAAACAGATCGATCAGGTCATGAATGAGAAATTCAGGCGACAGTTGCAGTCGTTAGCATCTGGTGGTTGCGTCATAATCGTAACGGCTCACTGGGACTCTCTATGATAAGAATATAGCCCTGCATTCGGTGTCTACGTCATATATTAATTTATATTTTTACCTATTGAACATGTTTTTAAGATATTCATGTTTTTTAAAAGGACCGGACTGGGCATACTCGTTTTGGATCAGGCAAGATATATAACGCAGATGATTGATTTGGTTCCGATCAGTAAAATTTCATCCGGACCCGATCAGGAATGCCTGATCTGGACCCGATCAGGAATGCCTGATCTGGACCCGATAAGGTTTTCCTGATCGGGTCCAGATATATTTTCTGCGTTACATACCTAATCTGGTCCAGATCGGGCATGCCCGGTCCGGTCCTGCTAAGGAAGACGAAAAAATTTCTAGTCGGGAAAAACCACGAACCTAATATACTTCCATCGCTTCATTCATCCTCATAACGCGTACTCTTAATATGACCTCACTCCATTCATGTCATGCTTCACGCAGTCCATCCGCCTTTTCTTTGGTCTTCCCTTACTCCTAAAGCGTTCAACATTCATATTTACAACAACATTACTTATATATATATATATATATATATATAATAGTGAATGCTTGGCGATATATATATATATATATCGCCAAGCATTCACTCATTTTATCCATTCTCGTCACGCCACACATCCATCTAAACAATCACATCTCCGCTACATGCAGTTGTCTTTCACGGTCACCCACGGGTAAGATAAGGGGTGGGTGGTGAATTGTATTCTTACTCCGTCACCACACGGACAGCGATCAGTATCGTTGTATTTATATTATATACTACGTGAAAATTTCAATTGTTCAGTTAATCACTCTTTCCAACTCCTCCTCTTTAGAAGTGGAATCACTATTTCCAACTCCTCCTCTTTAACCTTTTCTAATCAAATTTGTTGCGGGTCCCAAGACAATTAAAATCATATCCTGGGACTGTCTGGCGGTCAAACCTCGGTATCATTTATGTAGACCATTGTGGATCCTGGCTTACATGAGTTACAATGGTGGGAATGTGTGATGGTAATCCCATCACACAGTCCCATCAAAAAAAAAAATAAAGAATTGTTTAGTTATTATAGTAAATATGAGAGACATACCTGTCACTAACATTCGGACGTATCCGGACTACATTGGCACCCTTTGGGTACGGAAGCATAAAAAAAAACAAATGAGATCAAAGGGCGTGTATTTAAATAAACATATTTAACATTTAAAACCACCCATGGCTATCTTTACCTTTGCATAAACTAAATGTAAATAAGTTTCGGTCAGTTTCTTTTGATCTCACCGCCAGAGGCCGATTGTCATAGGGATTGTCGCATTTAAATTGTTGGACTCCTACAAAATAATATTCAACATTTACTTGCACAGATACCGTAGTGGTTAATACATTGACCTGTAGTATAAAGTTGCTGCGAAATCAATTCCCCACGCAGGATAATAGCTTGTGCGATCTCGCAAATTGTTTCTTTCTGAATTTGGGTGTAATTTGTATCAGTTAATTGTATGTTTACAAGGATTGGTTTTTTTAGTATTACATAGCGGCATCCGTCTTTTTGGGGTGTCGGGGATAGAATGTCTTTAGACGATCTCTCCGGCACCCTGTAAAAGCCCGCTGTGGTTTTAGTGGGTATTTCGGTCGAAAAGACGGCCGGCGAGTCCCACACACCCCCTCGTCTGTCACTGGCGGGAGATAGTGAGTAAATGCATTTCCACAGCGAGAACAATAAAAGCATCCGTTTTTAAAAAAAAAGTGTGTTATAAAAAAAATATATTACATTAGAAATAGCAACATCCGTCTTTAAAAAAATATTATGTAATAAATAAATTATAATACACTAGAAATAGCAACATCCGTCTTTAAAAAAATATTATGTAATAAATAAATTATAATACACTAGAAATAGCAACATTCGTCTTTAAAAAAATATTATGTAATAAATAAATTATAATACACTAGAAATAGCAACATCCGTCTTTAAAAAAATATTATGTAATAAATAAATTATAATACACTAGAAATAGCAACATCCGTCTTTAAAAAAATATTATGTAATAAATAAATTATAATACACTAGAAATAGCAACATCCGTCTTTAAAAAAAATATTATGTAATAAATAAATTATAATACACTAGAAATAGCAGCATCCGTCTTTAAAAAAAATATGTTAAAATAAAGTATAAATAAAAAAGAAGCATGTTATACTTTATTCGTGTGGTGACGGAGTAAGAATACTATTCACCACCCCATATCTTACCTGTGGGTGATCGTACGAGACGACTAAGGGATATAAAACGCATATAACATCTATGCGAGAGAAGGAAAACTCGAATCAAAACCCTATACCAACACGTCTGACCAGCGCGGTATAGTAGGTTATTTTCTCTCCTATTACGGAGGAGGCCGGAGCCCAACAGTGGGACATTTATGGGCTGTGATGATGATGATGTTATACTTCGTCCGGACCAATAGCACGAAAGCTTTGTTAATCCGATCTCTATCAAACTTCATAGGATCATTTGATAATAAAAGATGCTATTTCGAAGAGTGCCAAAAAAATTCATCACAATCGCTCCAGCCGTTTTATATACGGTTTGGAGATACATAAATTTATAAATACATAGATTCACTTCATCATCTACGTTGTATTTATCAGCTCATATACTTTCCACTACTGAATTTGAGCCACCTCAACATTGGAGGGGAAATTGACCTAGTGTACGATGCTGATCATACGGTCCATAGATATTTTCTGTATATAATCTCCCTTAGTCTTTTATGACATCCAAGGGCAAGACAGGTGATGGTGAATTTTATTTTTAGTCCATCGGGCAACATATAGATACACATCTCGATAAAATTGATTTAAATTGATATAGGTATTTAAATAAATTTTAAATAAATCTCAAAATCGTGTGGTGACGGAGTAAGAATACAATTCACCACCCCCTATCTTACGCGTGGGTGATAGTGAAAGACGACTAAGGGATATAAGACACATATATATAACATCTATGCCAGAGAAGAAAAACTCGAAACAGAACTATACCAACACGCCTGACCAGCATTTTATAATAGGTAAACATCCCCCCCCGTTTGGAAGAGGCTCGAGCCCAATATATGAGCTGGAATAGATATTTAAATAAACTTTAAATAAATCTTGATAACGAAATCTCAATTATAGAGTTGTGTTTGCGCAAAACTAAAAACCATTTCATATTAACATTTAAATTCGTATATAGAAATACCTACTCAGGGGAGATGCGAGTAATCCGATACATAAAGGCTAATGCATTTCCCGATTCAAGCTAAAAACGCAATCTGCCAATAATGAAATATTATATTGTTGGCCGTCTGAAATACTGTTTCGTTGCTTCAATGAAAATAAAAACACCGGCATGCGAGTTTCTCTTCATGTGTAGACATATTTAATAGGGGATATGTGAAGGTGGAGTCAAGAGGGCCATCGAAGTCAAAAATCGGGTACCGGTGGTCCGCTCGCACGGCGAAGAGAGAGGAGTTTTACGGTGGGTCTATGGAGTCACGCGCCGCCTTTCCGTCACCCCGGACCGATTCGGCGGGTCGAGACGCATCCATAGTCCACCAAAAAAAAAAAAAAGGTGGAGTCAAGAGTCTGCGAAACCGGCGAGCGTGTATGAAGAGAATTATGAATGTTGAGGAAGCGAGTGAAGTATGCAAGGATAGAGTTCTCTGGCACTCTGTTCTCTCTGCCTACCCTGCAAGGAATATGGCGTAATGATATGTATGTATGTAATATCATTGATGTACCAGATCCACATTTTGTTCTGGATAAAATAGCTACAAAACTCTTTAACTATGTCCAATAGCAATAATTTTAATAGTGGTAGGACCACGCTGTTGACAGTTCTCTGTTTGCAGCCGCGGGCCGGTTCGTCCGGGGTAGTACCACACTCTCGCAGAAGATCGACGTATGAGTGTGAGTGAATGGCAATGTGCTATTGCGCTTCGTTCGGTGAGCGAGAGATCCGGAAGCCCAATTGGGTGGGTTTGGGGTTTATATTGGTAGGCAGCGGCCTAGTTATACGCTTGGAACTTTGACTGACTTTTTTGGACTTAAAAGAGGAAGTCAGATTTCAGATAAATCTTACATTGCAACAGCCGAAAGTAAGATACTGAGTTCATATTCAGTTTCGGGCAATGAGTTGTTAGAGTTTTCTTGGAGATAGTCTTTCAAAGGATAGCTAGGCGATTATTAACAGTAAACTTCAAGTTTGAATTTTAAAAATAACAGTGATAAATCGACGTCTAAACTTTTTTTATCTCTTCTCAACCAATATACGACTCAAGAGTGTTCACATGTCTCTTCATTCACTAACTTATTCACTCCACAGCGCTCTATTAATACTATTCGTAATTTCCTTTCTTTTTTTCTAAACACCTTTTTTTTGCGATGGGCTATAGAATAGCCACGCTCCGCCAAATCAGTCCGTGGCGACGGAATATGCGGCGCGCGATCCCATAGATTTAAACACCACCCTGCCTTAAAGAAAATAATCCTTGTATTGTGGGGGACTTTACAAACATGCAATTAACGCAGACAAATTACACCCAGACTCAGAACAACACTTTGTAGATCACACAAAGTCCTGCGTAGGAATGAACCCACGGCACTGGCACGGGAGGTCGGTATTTTAACCACTACGCCATCTGTGCTGATTGCACATTATCTGACATTTTATCTAACAAATTTACACCACACGTACATCGAAAAGCTCTGCATTAATTATACTTTTGTCTTCGCTGCTAAATCCATCTTTCACAAGTTCTACAAATTTCAATCCAGCATAGACAAGGGTGGGCATTAACACTCTGTAATGCACCGTTAGGTGTGGCCTTTTGGACACATTCCTACTGCTTATAGATACGTAATATAATATTTTCATGATGATAACAAGTAGGTTTATATTCGAAGCGAACAAAGCCACGAGAATGTCTAGTTACCTACATATATAAAAGTAGCGAAGTCAGGAATGCGAAACCAGTTTCTAGCGAGAAACGAGTTTAAGAGTATAGCAGTTTAAAATTACATACACTTCTATGTTGGCATTATGGTGGATTATTTGTATTTTGCCGACTTAAAAAAAGGCAGGTTCGTAATTTTAAAAATTATGTTTTTATTATATTTGAGTTTTGAGCTTGATACGTCACGTGTTACTGCCATGATATCGCCAAAAAGGGCCAGGTCCCGCGTACAAAGGACCTAAAAAATTATATGCCTTCAAAGTGAATTGCTTAAACATATATCGACCTGGGTCAACTCCACCTGATGCTGTTTGATCAACAATTACATTACCAAGAAGGGTTGACGTCAAGCAGGCGGTCGGTCATAAAACTATTGCCAATATTTTTTTAATATGTACGAGTACATATTGCGTTGACTGCAAATAATTAGTATAGGAGTAGGAGAATGATATTGATGATGATGATGGCTGAATTGCTTTTTTAACTAACTTAGTAAAGTCATGAACATATTTTTTGGAGTTTACTCCTTAAGAATCGATTTTCATATAAGGCGCCCGGTATGAGAAAAATTTGAGGAGTAAAATCTAATGATCGAATGACCTCGTTACGTTTTTGGTGCGCAACCTATTCTGCGCACCTTTCACTTTCTGACGTGAGATAATACTTCACTGAACAGTTTTAATAAATGCAAATAAAAATATATACCTATATTATTTTTAGTCAAATGAGCTTTTTTTTTTGCGCCTTTTTTGAGAATCGTACTTAAGGAGTCTCCAGTCGTGCGTCGGAGCTGACACACACACTTTTTTTATTATTATACACTGCGCTAATCCTTGTATGGTAAAGTTTACGAATAATTAACAGAACACAAAATACACCCACACTCGGAACAACATGCGGATCGTGTCCAGTATTGGCATACGTGAGAATCGAAACCACGACCCTTGGAACAGTAGGTCAGTATCTATTTTACTTTTAATATCACCGCTGTGTGGTGGCTGCTAAGAATAGACGAGAACCAAACTCTTTTGTGAAAAAATATAATTAAAAAAAATAAAAAAATGACGAGCCCACTGAGTTTTTTGCCGGATCTTCTCAGTATGTGGCTGCTTTCCGATCCGGTGGTAGATTAATTAAATTTAATTTAAAAAAGACTGTAAAATTGACAATATGTAAGTGGCCCTATGGGGCTTATGCAAAATAAATGATTTGATTTGATTAGACCCATACCAGCTTTATCTGATGCCATCTGATCAACAATTACATTTTCTAAGAGGATTCATTCTGAGATATCCAAAGAGGATTGGGTTGATCATTGTTATCTCAGCTCATATACATTTCACTGCTGAGATTGAGTTTCCTGCACAATGGGAGGGAAATTAACCTACTATAAAACATTGGTGAGATGGGTTGACATAGTTTCCTTTCTCTTGAAATGATGTTTTCTTTATATTATAGCCTTTAGTCAGCTTTTATTACACCCATAGACAAGAAAAGGAGTTATGGAACTACTCCATCATTATATGGATAAACCAGTAAGTTAAAAATATCTCAGTTCTCTAATAATAAATATATTATAACTATTATAAATACATCATCCATGTGGTGACGGAGTAAGAATACAGTTCACCAGCCCCTATCTTACCCGTGGGTGCTCGTAAGAGACAGCTAATGGATGTAAAAAGCATATAACATCTATGCAAGAGGAGGAAAACTCGAAACCAAACCCAATAACAACACGTTTGACCAGCGTGGCGTAGTAAGTCAATTTCCCTTCGATTATTGAGGAGGCTCGAGTCCAACAGTGGGAGGTATGAGCTGAGATGATGATGATGAAATATATCAATTGCAAAATGAGTGTTTATTCACCAATTAGTTAAACCACTGTTAGATAAAGTTTGCAAATATTTTATTTGAATAAGTCGGCTGTATGCTAGCGGCTGTAAAAACTGTTAACCCTTATATTACCTATAGGTGTGGTAAAAAGTAACTTTAAACTAAAGATAGACCTGGGTCAACTCTTTCTGTTGTCTAATTAATAATTACATTCCTAAAGACGTTTGACATCATAAAACTATTGCCAATATCTTTTGCAATATGTATGATGGTGGAGAAGTACATACACAGCTTCGACCCCAATAAATTGAGATAAAAGCAGGATAATGATAATGAAATACAAGACTTACATAGAGAAATTTACATAGATCAATGATAAATGTTGCTAATGTTCTATTAAAAGAAGCCATTGTTGACAATGTTATTTAAAATCAATTTTGTTCATTTTAAAGTCATTGTATACCAATAAATCAAATCTCCACATTTAGTGGATCCATGGTTACCCTAATCAAGGTTTTTATCTATGAATTTTAGCAAAATATTAAAACACCTGAAACACTATTATTTAATATGCAATGCATCTTGGCACTTTCACTACATCACATTAGAAAATTACATACAACTTTTTGCGAGACAGAGATTACCACAAGTCACAAACTTGAAATATTTTACTCGCTTTATTCCAAATTATCAGCATTCTCTACAGTTAAAGGTACTTTTAATTCATCCTTTCACCAGACAAACATTGCACTGCTGGACGTAGGCCTCTGTCATGTTATGACACAGAGTGCGGAATGAGTACCTATGTTCTATAAAAACAACTAATTGATTGCCATCAACCTCCAAGCCTCTAAAATTACTAACCATAATAGTGTTAGTTTTCTAGTACGGGTAGAATATTATTATTCTACAGAACATATATTTTTTTATCGCCTATGATGGTAAACGAGCAAGCAGTACACCTGATGGCAATGATACTGCTGCTTGTGGGCCTTAGCAACACCAGGTACAGAGCCAGGTTGTTGCTTACGTTGTATTGAGTGCTCTTCTTAAACATCAGTTGAAGAAGCACATGTCATAGTGCTTGGGCAACATTTAAATATATAACATTTAAACTCCACAACCCGAAAGAATAAAATACTATAGAATAATATTATTTTACAATAAAGATAGTCATATTTAGATATTTTTTTTTATTTAAAACCAATACTTAAATATTTGAATGATTGAAGAAGAAATATTTTAATCTATTATGAAGAAAACACAATTGCCTTTTATTTGCTTATTTATTTGTTAGCTATGAATTTCATTAAATGTTCTAACCTTTATATGATAAAGATTCTATGCCTAAATTATTATACCTATATTAAAAATAAAAAATGACTAACGTAATTCTTAGAGATTGACTAAATTCTAAATATGAATATTGTCAATGTTGGGTTTCAGAACGAAACAATGGCATTTTTTATTTTATGTTAAAGTAACTCGCTTTCACTTGTTTCTACACTGTTATCGCTATCTTATCACGTTATAAAGAAGATTGCTTTATTCCAAGGTAATTTATAGCCCCCTCGTAGTTGGATTATTTGAAATTTATATTCTAAAAAAGTCAACAATTGCGAGAACAAATAGCGTCAACAGTCGGTCAAATATATTTTGAGTCATAATCTAGATAAAGTATAAAAAGCGATTTGTTTACTAACCTCTTAGCGAAGGCAACTCCTTGTAACAACAAAACAATGAGTATGTTTTCATAATCACCATCACCTCCAAATTATATAAACCGATCGAACTGCAGTTATCAACAATACCACATTTCTAAACGGAATAAACAACATTCGTAACTTCGTCCAAGCCGGCACCGTATTGACCCGATCCTTTATTAAACCATGGGGTAAATATGCATTTTTTATTAACTTATATCGATTATAAGCGCTCCACGACTCGTACACGACAGAACAACACTGTAACGGGAGTCCTATAAACGGGTTCTTTATGTAACAATATCACTCGCGAGCACCTCCGTAATTTCATTAATAACACCTAAAAATCGATTCCACAACAAGGCTCACGACAATTCAAACAGAAGACTGCGGCATGTTATATTCATTATTTTACTAGGTAACGGCACAATAATATATACTACATGCCACTATTTATAATATTATTTAACTATTATTTTACAGAACCACATATAGATGCGAATTATTATTGTATCGAGTAATTTTTCGTGTCATATTATTTCATACAATGGTTGCAAACAATGTAGTGGCGGTGCATAAAGCAACAGACGTCTTTAGTTACGGACGCTCGCGATGACACTAAACTCTACATAGATGTCGCGCTTCTGACGGCCATTGTGGAAAATGGCGGACGACGTCAGCCGTCAAATAACCTTAAGCGAAACTACACTTTAACTCTATATAGTAAGTGTGCTAATTGATTGTTATTTTAATACTTTTAACACTATTCGATCGTTTAGGTCGACTGAATCCAAAAGTCTGAAGTGGTCAGAACTTATGTTGAATGTAGTGTGTTTTTAGTTTATTCGGGTAAAATAATAGTGTTGTACCATTTATGAGATACTAATTATGTATCCTTATTGTATGATATATTATGAATGTATGTATTATTATAAGAAACTTTGTTCTTCGAGTTATTTGTAGAAATTTGCGGTTGAAAAGAGATTTATTATAAATATATAATTTTCAATTAAAACTTTCCCGTTATTTATTTATGTTTTTACCTATTTTAAATAGTAATTAAATTTCATACTGGTATTAGATTATTTTTTTACTCGTGGCAAATAATAACGTTATAACATTCAGGCTTGCACTGTCCACTGCCAGACTTTAGTCTGTCTCATAGAATAAATACCATATAGCATATCCATCACATTCATTCCGTAAACATTTTTACAACTTCTATGACAAAGTAAGGGGTAATGACTCATTTTACTCTTAAGAACTCACAACACGGTGTAACACCACAATACTTATTCTGATTGTGAATCGAATTTGTAATAATCATTATGAATAGTCATAAAACGTAGCGAGGTATTACGAAGAGAGTGGACAGCATATCTCTACCGCTAACCCTCCTGCCAAGCGTGGCTGCATCCTCCAAGTCAACATCTTCTTTAAGTCGACCAATGTTCAAGAATGAACGTCGACAGGCTTATGGATTGATGAGTAACGCAAATACCCACCATATGAGTAGATGGATGCGCAGCTTACCGTGCTGTAAATGCAGTAGATAGAAGTGAAACACTTTTGAATAGCATACACTGTGTTTTATTATCTTCATCTTAGCTTATATATTATACTAATGCTTGATTTGAACTTCCAATGCAATCGAAGAGAAACTGACCTACTATGGGTTGGTATAAAATTTTATTCCAAGGCTTTTTTTCAGCACCCACGGGTAGTGTTGCCGAAATGCAAGACCAAGACTCGCTGCAAGAGTCTCGCGGTGCTCCCTTAGACAGTATTTTACGATTCCTTTGGCAAAGAAAGGAGTGTCAACATGTAATCTTAATACCAGTACACGGGGAAATAATTTGATGTTATTTTAAACAGTCTCATGATAGATAAGTGTGAATATAGCCCCACTCCCATTAAGTGGTATGTACCTAATTATTGATAGTTGTACAGTTAGTGCCACAAGGTGAATGGAATTACATTAATTTAGTTGGATTTTTCATTTCTATGTGGATTTTTCATTTCTATTAAAACAAGTGACTCTGTGTTATTCTAACAGCGAGAGTCGGAAAATTTGCGAGGCTCGCAAGAATCTTGCATTTGAGCAAAACTACCCTACGGGTAATAAAGACCTTGGATAATTGTATGTTTACTTCGTCACCACACGAAATAATTGTATTTATTATTCATTTATTTATTTAAAATTATGATAGATGGAAAAGCTTGTCTCAGTCTTTTCAAGTTCACGGGAAAAATAGCGACAACTATAGATATTGTTATATACTTATTGCCACACATTTGTCAATTTAAACTGTGACGAAGACGCGTTATGTTTAAACACCACATACCAGTTTGTCTCGCTTAAAAAATGGTTGTGTGTAACAGAATTTCAAAGCCTTTCAATAAAAAAATTCCATTCGAAAATTCATTTAAATGGCGATTTTTATACGAAAGGCAAGCTCTAGTCTTTGTTAAAATTACACGGATCACCCAAGTGCGTAAAAGATGATGGCCACCGAAGACAAAGATCGGGTTCCGGTAGGCCGCTCGCATGACGAAGAGAGGCGCTTTGCAGAGTGGCCCGGACCGATTTGGCGGGGCGTGACCACTCCATGGCCCAACGCAAAAAATAAAAGTGCGTGATATGTTTTTTTGAAAAACTAATTTATATAAGGAGTAAATGTGATTAGCGAGGTCGTCATGAACACATTTGAAATACAATCATCAGCATCATCATCATCATCATCCTGATCTTATCCCAATTATTTGTGGTCCAGGCAATATATATTCTTCTTCCATCGTATATATTGCAAAAGTTATTGGCAATAGTTTTATGATTGGCCGCCTTTTTTTGGCAGCGGGCTATGGAATGGTCACGCCCCGCTAATCTGCCCGGGACGACGGAAGAAGAGGCGCGTGAGTCGTGACCCCATAGGCCGGCCCCACATTTACCTCGCTGTCAAGTTAAACGAACTAAAGACGAGATTTTGGTACGGAGGTTGATGGTAGACTGACTGGGTTTAGTCATCCAAAACGGATCGGATTAAACGTGCTGACGTAATCGACGTTATAGCGGATGGACCGGCCCGAGGCTACAGACAGAAAACTATTAACAGTGTCGCACAACACTCTTAATATGAGAGTAAAGACTGTTAAAATGTAAATAACTTAGTCACAATATCATCATCATCATCATCACAGCCCATAAATGTCCCACTGTTGTGCTCGGGCCTCCTCCGTAAAGGTAGGGAAATTAACCTTCTATACCGCGCTGGTCAGACGTGTTGGTATAGGGTTTTGTTTCGAGTTTTCCTTCTCTCGCATAGATGTTATATACGTTTTATAGACCTTAGTCGTCTCGTACGATCACCCACGAGTTAGATATGGGGTGGCGAATAGTATTCTTACTCCGTCACCACACGGAAAGTCATAATATATAAAATATAAAAACCTTAAATTAAAAAAAAATATAACCCGCCAAGTGGAGTCGGTTTTGCTTATGATGGATATTCTTGCCGGCTTATAATTTTTGAAGTGAATTACTTCACTATAATATGTTGATCAGCAAACTTTTAAAAATAGTGGGTCTGGGCTTTTAAAAAGTGGTGGGTGTAAATACTGTATCGAATACAGTGAGGGTAGTGTTTCGATTCATCATCATTTTGCTCTTATCCCAATTACTTGGGGTCGACGCAATATATCCTCTTTTTCCATACAGACCTACCAGAGATCATTACTGCAGTCACTCCCTGTCTATTCATGTCATGCTTCACGCAGTCCATCTATCTTTTTTGACCGTCCCTTACCCCTAAAGCCTTCAACATTCATACTTAAAACTTTTCTCACAACATTACCTTCATCCCGTCTCATAATATGTCTATACCAGGTCAAGGGATCACTCCTTAATTTATCCGTCACTAGGGTAACTATCAAACTTTCTCTTATACGTTCCCTAGCAGTATCTCGGTTGCCCTTGGATATTGTAGGAGAGTGAAAAATACGCTCTTTTCGTTTTCATAATTTGATATAAATAAATGTATGATAAACCCAGCTTTATCCGTGTGGTGACGTAGTAAGAATACAATTCACCGCCCCCTATCTTACTCGTGGGTGATCGTAAGAGACGACTAAAGTATATAAAACGCATATAACATCTATGCAAGAGAAGGAAAACTCGATATAAAACCCTATAACAACACATCTGACCAGCGTGGTATAGTAAGTTAATTTCCCTCCCATTGCGGAGTTGGCTGGAGCTCAACAGAGGGACGTATGTGGGCTGAGATGATGATGACGCTGTTGTAAAAACGGTTCACTTTTACAGTATCTGTTTGACAGACGAGCCAGCAATTTTCATTTATTGAATTAGGTGAAACATGGCTGAAAAAGGGAGTGATCTATCAGAACTTTGAATAATCATACACGTGTTTCGCCTCTAAGCCAAGCACTTTATAGTTGTAGTATCACATTGTTGACAGTTTTCTGTCTACAGCCGTAAGCCGGTCCCTCCGGGGTAGTACCATACTCTTGCAGAAAATGACTGGGCTGTAGTAATATGCTCTGTTGGGTGAGCGAGAGAGCCGGAAGCCCAACTTACTGGATGGGTTTGGGTTGGTAGGCAGCAGCCTAGCTGTGCCTTTGGTATTGCAAAGGACCATGAGCGGTAGTGACATTTACCATCAAGTGCGTTGCTTGCTTGTTTGCCACATTAAGCAATAAAAAAAAATATTTTTAGGACAATTCGGTTCCAAATGCGTATATGAAAATAAGAGTATTTCTATTTACTAAGCGCTCATGTCTTCATCATCATGGCATAGCATTAACATACATACATACATACATAGCTTCACGCCTGTTTCCCAGAGGGGTAGGCAGAGACTACGGATTGCCACAATCCACGATCCTGGCATACTTCCATCGCTTCATTCACACTCATAACAGTCTTCATGCATACTCTACGATTACGCATACTCTTAATATGACCTCTCGTCAATACATCGCTAATTTGATCCAGAAAATTATGACGAGGTCTTCCCCTTGTATTCGTCCCACTCACGCTTGCTTTATATATTTTCTCCGTCAACCTCTCTTCACTCATTCTTTCTAAGTGTCCAAACCACCTCAGCATACTCTTTTTGATCTTTGTCACTACTTCTTCATTCACATCACAGCGCTCTCTTATAACACTATACCTAATTTTATCTTTCATACTTACATCACACATACTACGAAGAGCTCTCATCTCTACAGCATTTATTCTACTTTCATGTCTTCTCTGCCAAATCCAACTTTCACTACCATACATGAGGGTAGGTACTAATACTCCCTTATGCACAGCTAGACGTGCCTTTTTGGACACATTTCTGCTTCTCATAAAGGTGTACAGTGCCCCATTCACCCTATTACCAGCATTTACTCTTCTTTCAACATCATTATTATTTTTACCATCTCGAGTAAATAATACACCCAAATACAAAAATTCTTTCACCTGTTCCAATTCCTCACCATTTATACTAATTTTACATTCCGTCATACATTAATCCTTTTCAAAAACCATTATTTTCATCTTACGTACATTTACTTTCATGCCTTTTCTTTCAAAAGCTTCATGCATAGTAGTTACCATCGCCTGTAAATCCTCAGCTGACGATGCAAGTAATACCTGATCATCGGCATAAAGAAGACATTTGATAAGTAACTCATTCATTCTTAAACCACAATCATTATCTTTCAGATCTTTCAGACAACTATCCATGAATAGGTTAAACAGCCACGGTGATGCTACACATCCCTGTCTAACACCTTTATCAATATTAAACCATTCCGTGTGGGATCCGTTTATTCTTACGCACGCCCTGGAGTCCTTATAAATGGATTTCAGAGCGTGAATAAGATGGCTGTCCACCCCATACATAGATAGTACCGACCACAGTTCATTCCTCAGTTCAGCATTAAGATTACCATATGTCCCATTCCACTTTAATCCTAACCCTTACTCCTTCCATTCTTAATTAACCGTAAGATATTGACGAGTCTTTCTTTCTTTCATAAAAAAAAAACACAAAGAAGTCACGAGGACTGCCGACAGAAGTGAAAATTTAAACCTATGAAAAAAAAGTTAACAGGTATACTACACGCATGCGTTTGAGTGCCACGCATTCACTTTCACTCTGTCCCTTTTTATTTGGTAGCGTTAAACGTTTAACGCAACTTTGTTGGAAGTCGCATTAGAAGTTTCACTACAAAAAAAATATAGAGGTGCCCATTGTGTCAAGTATAAAATATGCACTCACCAATTTGCAGTTCAGGAACTGGGGAAGCACTGCCATGATGTTTTAAGGTATTAGATAATGATTTTTGGATAGTAATTTGCTTTAACGAAATTTTTTGTTACCGAACGGCGTACACGGCTGACGCATGTTTGGCGGGAATGGGAGAGGGGGTCGCATAGCAAGTACTTGTCGCCACCGTTCGGAAAATATTCGACTGAATCTGTTGTGGATTTTTTTTTTTTGCGTCAAAAAAAAATATACCAATTATGTGAAAATTTCAACTGTTGTATCTAAATGAATAGCTAATGAAAAGAGGTAGCCAAACAAATGATATTCTCCTTTGATAACGCAAAACCTTAAAAAATAATAGGTATATAGGTACTTAGCAAAATAAAAGAAAGTAAACTTAGCAACAAACTTTTGTATTATATACAGAATAAAAAAATGCCTTTGTCTACTATTAAGAGTTCATTTGTTCATGTTAACCAAATGTAAATAATTTTCTTTGGAAGTTTTCTTTATAAAGTTGTCTGCTTGTTCGTGTAGAAACACGTGGAGTTTTCTTTATCAGAACAACTTTGATATTTAGTTTTCAAAACGTTTCAACTAATTTTATAATTTTAAGTAAAATAAGAGTTTTATTAAACCCAATAAGTTAGTCGAAGTTTAAACAATTGATAGCTATCAAAAAAAAAAGAAAAACAAATAATAAAAAAATCTAAAATCCTAGAAGTTTCAATTTACTGAAATTTAGCATTTAATATACTTGATTATTTATAAAAACTTGATTAAGAGCGAAAAATGATTGTCACATATTCACATTTTGCATTGTTACATTGTAAGTGGTAGCACGATTGGAACGGATTTCCAATAGGTGTGAGTTCGAATCTACATACATACATATCATCACGCCAAGCAAGAGATATGCAGGGCAGGCAGAGAGAACAGAGTGCCAGAGAACTCTATCCTTGCATACTTCACTCGCTTCCTCAACATTCATTATTCTCTTCATACACGCTCGCCGGTTTCGGAGACTCTTGACTCCACCTTCCTTCAGTACATGACCGATCTGGTCTAGGTAGGTGAGTCTTGGTCTCCCCCGGTAACTACATCCTTCCATTTTCGCATTGTATATCTTCTTAACCACACGTTCATTCGGCATTCTTTCCACATGTCCGAACCATCGGAGCATTCCCTTTCGCATCTTTACACCAATACTCTCTTTCATACCTACTCGCTCTCTTACGTCGTCGTTACGAACGCGGTCGGTCAGCCTAACTCCACAGATTTTCCGTAGAGATCGCATTTCGACCGCATTAATTTTACTTTCATACTCTTTTCTGCATACCCAACTCTCGCTTCCATAAAGTAATGTTGGGACGAGCACTGCGTTATGTATTGCTACACGTGCCGTCTGGCTGAGGTGGTGGCTACCGAGAAGTTGTCCCAACGCTCCGTTCACTCTATTTCCCGCATTCACTCTTCGCTCTATATCAGTGGTGTACCTTCTATCTCGGCTAAATAGGTAATTTTTCCTCTTATTGTGGAGGGGACTCGAATCCAGCCGTGAAATATATATCATCTCGTTCTTAGTCCAATTACTTGGGGTCTTGGAACTATGGAAGTACTTGAGGTCTTGATCTTGGAAGTAACTAAAACTATCAACACAAAATTTTATTTCCTATTTTATACTCTTAGAGAGGATGTTCTATGGTGCTATGGCCTTTTCGGAAGCCAGCTTCTTCTGGCGGCTGGAAGCCATCAAGCTTGCACGTGAGTCGATTAGTAACCCTCGAAAACAACTTGTAGACGTGGTTCAAGAGTGAGATGGGCCTGTAGTTCTTTAGAAGAGCTTTGTCACCCTTCTTGAAGAACAGCACCACCACACTCCTGGTCAACCCGTCCGTTACCCCGGCTGAAATAGGTAGGATGTATCCAGACTTGCTTGCTTTTTGCAGCTTCCAATCCTACGGTCTACTCTTCTTCCTTCTTACGAATTTTCAATCAGGTCACGTGTCCTGAACTAAATTTATCATTTTTTACCCATTTCAAAAAAGTGCACAACGCCGCTAAAAAGTTTTCACTTAAAAAATAAATAATTAACGGCTACAAATTACATTCAAATTCAGAAAAAAAATGTTTATCGCAAAAAGTATTGTAACTACATGAGTATCGAACCTATTACGCTGGCATGATAGATCAGTATCTTAATCATTACTCCACCTGTGCTGTCAACTTTGTTAGGTTGAGAGGAAGCCCTCAGCACTCACTCAACAGTCCCGATAAAGTATTCCATTACAATATGTTACTAATCCCACCACACATTCCCACCACTGAAACGCACGTAAGCCAGGATCCACAATGGTCTTCATAAAAGACACTGAGGTTTAAACCTTAGGAAGTCCCAGGAAATGCTTTTAATTGTCTTGGGACCAGCAACAAATTTATTTAGAAAAGAAAAAACAGAACTAGTTGAATAATTTCCACTTCCATCCTATGCAAAGCGAGAGACATGAAGCAAAATTGGCTAATAGATACGAGGATGTACTGACACGTGAAGCGTAGCAGTACAGCATCACGGATATGACAGAGCTTAAGGGGCCTATATGTGAACCTTAAGTTTGATTACAATAGTAGATCTGTACGATATGTTACTAATAACTCAAACAAAAAAAAAAAATCTATTACTAATAATAATTATCCGTGTGGTGACGGATTAAGAATACAAGTCACCACCCCTTATCTTGCCCGTAGGTGATCGTAAGAGACGATTAAGTTTGAGTATTAAGTCTGTACAATGTTTAAACAATGTCAGGTAGATGGGCACACGTCTGCTTTAAAGACGAAAATATAATACGAGACAAAGATTGAATGTCATACGACAGCTCACGCTGGTGTAAGTGATAGCACGATTGGAACGGATTTTTCGCTCGTAATCGGGTTTTTATAAATAATCAAGCATATTAAATGCTGAATTTCAGTCATTTGAATAACACGGTTGTGTCATCGTTTAATACAATTCTAACTGCAAAGTTTGAGTATTAAGTCTGTACAATGAGTAAAGAATATCAGGTAGATGGCACACGTCTCCTTTAAAGACGAAAATATAATACGATGCGAGAATTGAATGTCATACAATAGTTCACGGTGGTGGAAATGGCAGCACGATTGGAACGCATTTCCAATAGCTGTGGGTTCGAATCCCACTTGTGACAATCATTTTTCGCTCGTAATCTGGTTTTTATAAGTAATCGAGTTTTTATAGACGAACAAGATATATGAAATGCATATAACATCTATACAAGATATGGTAAACTCGTAACAAAACTCTATACGAAAACGTCCAACCAGTGTGAATTAGCAGGTTAATTTACCTCCCATTATGGAGGAGGCTCGAGCACAACAGTGGGAAGTAAGTAGATCTGAAATGATGATGATATTAATAAATGGAGAGTAATAAATGGTTATTGTTCGTTATACAGCAAAACTATTGAACCGATCGGAATAATACTTATACCATAAGATGCAGCATGTTTTGGAGAAGGTTTTAGCATATAATATGTTGGTGATTACTTACTTGGAAAGGAGGGAAGAGGGTGGGACATCTAGTTAATTTATAAAAAGTTATAGCGACTCGCCCTCGCTTCGCCTCGGTATTCAGTCGTTCTGTCCTCGCACTTTTAATATCTGATAAATTTTACGATATTAATTTTAATGAAATGCTTTTTGGGGAATTTTTAATGTAAATTAAATGCTCCATTTATTTAATGTATTTAATTTGATAAGGAGTAATATTGTATTGTTTAAAATAGCTTCGTAAATAACTCATTATTTTTGTAAAAATAGATATAGTTACTGTGGTGGGTTATCCCTTAGGGGCCATTCATAAATTATGTAAGGCGTTTTGGGGAGCTGATGTTGACTGAATATTATAACTTCTTACTATAGGCAGTGGGGTAGTGAACCTGACATTACGTAAGTTATTAAATTGAAAATTACTAATTTTGGTCAAAACTGTGATTAAATTATTATTAGCGAGTTATAACTATTGTAGCAAGAAGATGGTAATAAAAGATATCTATCTTTAGAATAAACGGAGTTATATTTGATCAATAGGGTTTTTTCTTACAAAAATGCTTATTAAGGGAAGGGGAGAGTAGTTGCAATCTTATGATGTCTCACGGTAGTTGGCCAAATCATTCCTCAAAATCGTACGTAAATTATGAACGGCCCCTTAGGAGATAGACGTAAATCACGGAATTTTTTGTAGATCTTTTTAAAATATACAATTTCGTAGTATATTATTTTGATACATCTCGTAAGATTTAGCCAGCTTTTGAAATGTACCTAAGCGAAAAAAATTGATTTTTAAAATATCACTTTTCAAATACATATTTTAAATTCTCCGTTTTTCTCTACTATAATAAGCATGTATTATACATATGAATTTTCCTCTTGAATCACTCTGTCTATTGATGGAAACCCGCGTTAAAATCCGTTGCGTAGTTTAAAAGATCTAAGTGCAGAGACTAAGTAGTAATATATAAGCGTATAGACAAAGGCTATGTTTTATTTTTATACTATGTATACGTAGTACGAGGAATTAGGACACTAAAGGCGGGGAGGCCGCATCGTTCGACGAACCGATAACCGAACCGAAACTTTCTTCCCGAGGAAGAAAGTTTCTTGAGTAATAACCACGTATCAGAGGAAGCAGTTTAGGGCGCCCACCTCACCAGGTAAACCGATGATCTGATGAAAGTTGCTGGGAGTCTTGGTTGCGAGCGCAGTAGGACCGCACTTTCTGGAGAAATATGAGGGAGGCTTACGTCCAGCAGTGGACGGCAAAAGGCGTAATGATACATACATACATACATATCATCATGCCATATCCCTTGCAGGGTAGGCAGAGAGAACAGAGTGCCAGAGAACTCTATCCTTGCATACTTCACTCGCTTCCTCAACATTCATAATTCTCTTCATACACGCTTGCCGGTTTTGGAGACTCTTGACTCCTAAACGATGGTTATAGATAGTAAATTATAAAATAAGTTAGGCACCTTTCATATAAGGTGAATATATACATAGGCCTACCTAAAAGGAGATAATCTTATAAATTAGGCTAGCTGGTGATCGTAGTTGGTAAAAAATCATGCTGCCTATTCGTCACTGATCACGTATTCAATCCTTACTACTCCCACGGGACTTAAAGAAGGGTAACACGTTGTATTCTTTCATATCGCATGATGATAAAGTTAAGAAAATATGAATTGAATTCAATTTGCATTTACTTCGTAAAGTTTAACGGTTTTTGTCTAGCTATTGAGACAGTACAAGCTTCAACTCAGCTCATATATATCCCACTGTTGGGCTCGAGCCTCCTCAGTAATAGGAGGCACATTGACCTACTATACCACGCTGGTCAGACGTGTTGGTATAGGGTTTTGTTTCGAGTTTTCCATCTCTTGCATAGATGTTATGTGTTTTATTATCTCTTAGTCGTCTCTTACTATCACTCACGGGTAAGATAGAGGGTGGTGAATTGTATTCTTACTCTGTCACCACACGGCAGTACAAGCTTAATGATGCCTTATGGATCCATACGTGTAGATACTGTCTGAATTTTATTACCTTAGAATAATATCGAAACTAGTGTTTTATGGTTTCGGTACGTATTTCTATAATAACGACATTTGCAGGCAGCGTGACCGAGTGGTCTAAGGCGCTGGTTTTAGGCACCGTAGGCGTGTGTTCGAATCTCACCACCGTCAAACTCTTTTTGCGGTGACGGGGATCGAATGTCAGTAGACGATCTCTCTGGCACCCCGTAAAAGCGCAGAAGGGGCCGCTGTGGTTTTAGTGGGGATTCCGGTCAGGCAGCTGGCCGGCAAGTCCCACAGTCCTCTTCGCCTGTCACCGGTTGGAACTAGCGCCTGAATGCGTTTCCACAGCGTGATAAAAAAAATGATAGCGACCTTTTTTTTTGGGTAGCCTTGTCCGCTCTATTTACGACTCTACCTTAGAACTCGAAAAGTTTATAAACCAGGAGGCAACTCTTGTAATATTCTTTACGATATAAGCATAAAGGCATAAAGCAAGAAAGGATATTTGTGAAAAATAATAATGTAGCTAATTTGAGGTAACCGAGTATTAAAATGATTAAGGTTTGTACTAGCGACATCTATTGTTAATAAAGTATAAAGTAATTTTAGTTCTTCCACGCAAGATGGCGCTAAACGTTGAAATTATCAACCTTACGAATCATGAGTTCAAACTGGTTTATATAATATCTACTAGATGGCAGTTCAATAATGTTTCATTTGAAATCTCGAATCGTATCCATACCTGAAAATTATGTCTATTATTTTACTGGGATTTTATGACATACCCATTCCAAGAGAACAGGTATGCCCTAAGGAATCAAGAGTTGAGATGTATTTTTGTTTGTTAACGTACTGGCAATTAAGGTTGATTACTATAAATCAAATACACATAGCCCGCGGCAATTCAAAATTCACGACACTTTTTGAACAGACCACGTATCTACGGAGATGAGAGGAGTTAACTACTTAGCCCCCAGGTTAATTACTTTAGTCCCTTAATTACCCTTAGGGTTAATTATTTTGCGGGTGACTGGAACGGGGAATAGTCCGTCACCCGCCCGCAGAGTGACTGAGCACGTGAGGGTAAATTACAAGCGGAATTGTATTCTTACTCATTTACCAGACAAAATATTTCAGTACCTACCAACTGTATAATAAAAAATCGACCAAGTGCGAGTTGTACTCGCGCAAGAAGGGTTCCGTAGAGCTACAAAAAATATCAAGTTTGCTGTATGGGAGCCCCCATTAAATGTTTATGATATGTATTTTATTTTTAGTATTTGTTGTTATAGCGGTAATAGAAATACATCATCTGTGAAAATTTCAACTGTCTGGCTATCACCATTCTTGAGATACAGCCTGGTGACAGACGGGGGGACGGACAGCGAAGTCTCAGTAATAGGGTCCCGTTTTTACCCTTTGGAAACGGAACCCTAAAAATGTGGTTGAAAAGACGTATTAACATGGTACCTACATTTTTTTTTAATTTATTATTAGTATTTTCTGCTTTTTAAGGTCGGTGAATGAAATTTTGGAATTCATTTTATAAACTTTACATTTTTTTTTAATTTTCTTTCTTTTTGTTAATTTGCGTCCACTTCTGAGCTATGGTCCAAATTTGAAGTATCTAGTTCATCGGGCAGTTATTTTAAAGTCAATTACAACATTCCACCCGGATAAACTTTCAAGAAAGCGAGTTAATAAGAAAATCCTGATTTATTACCATAGGTTATGTTAATAATAAATAAATAGAGAGACATAAGTATGACGCGAACACAGCCCCGATAAATGCGCTATTATTAATAAATTACCAATATAGATATTCAAACTCATTGCGTGCTATAATCATAAACGTATAAGGAAATATCCATAAAGTTTTATCATAAACATTTGATATAGAATTATTATTATATTTATATTGTATCTCCATTTATGCACGGGATCTTCCGTAGGGAAGATACCCGGTCCTTTGGTAGGCTTACATGGGGATATGGATCCAACACGCAGAGGCCTTTAGAGAAATTTAATCTAAATATTGGGATGGGACACCTACCGATGACATTCCACGTCTGCACATAACATACGTGGAATGCCAGCACTAAGTGTAAAACTATTGTGTGATGATGGTATCTAATATATGAATATGAGAGTGGGTGCTTAGTGGACTGGTTCATCTTATATCTATGAAATTATAAACTGTCGTCTGCCTTCAAACCCATGTTAAGAGATGAACGGTGGCAGACGGTGACTCGCCAACTCACTGAATGGACCCCCTAAATAGTCGCCACAGACACATAAGTCATACGGGCAACAGAGGGCAACATTGGTGTAAGTGGCTAGGGGTGTCGAGCGGTGCGGCGCCGGTTTCACCATTGAGTCTGCGATAAACAGACCCTTGGTTTCCCCGTAATTATGCCCTTGAAAATGACACTTCCACCCCCGAGCATATAGCTCTGGCGACCCCTCTCTGACCAGCTGTTTAAGGCAAGCCAGAGCTGAGAGTCCTTCGGGCACTCTTCGGTTTCCATTCTAGCCAGCCAATGAAGGCCAGCTGGAGACGAGTCCCTGGTCGACTCTCTGGAGTATTCAGGACCGCAGTGTCGCCACTCACATTCAGCTCGCCACAAGCTGCCCTGCGGTTTATTGGCTTTCCTGTAAATCTTGTGATACATTTTTTTTTATATCAAAAGAACTTAAGGAGCCATATAATGTTCCTCCGAGTTTTGCGTTAGCCTCATGGTGAGGTAACGACTGGCCCGGAGGTTTTTATATTATTATTATAAAATTTTATTTATATTATTATTTATATTTTTTTATTTATATTATTATTATAAAATTTCACTGTGATGACGGAGTAAATATATATAATTCACCACCCTCTATCTTACCCGAAGGTGATCGTAAGAGACGATTCATCATCATCATTCTCCTACTCTTATCCCAATTACTTGGGATCGATACATTACGTACTCTTCTTTCATAGTGCATATTGTAAAAGTTATTGGCAATAGTTTTATGACGTCAACCCTCCTTGGGAATATAAATGTTGACCGGCATTAGATGGAGTTGGTCGAGGTCGTTATAAGGCTATTTGTCGTCTTTTACGACATCCACGAGAGTAAGGGTCGGTGGTATTCGTAGCCGCTACCACACAGCAATATAACTGAAAGAGAGTATAAGTAAATAAAAAGCGGCACGCAACGAAAGTTCTCAAAAGGAATAGTTTTCTCCGTACTTGCAATATTTCTTATTGATACTCAGCTCCTATTAGTCTTAGCGTGATGTTATGTATAACATCATTATATATAACGTCAATAGCCTTTCTCGATATATGGGCTATCCAAAAATTAAAGATTTTTTTTCAATTCGAAGCAGTAGTTTCAGAGATCAGTACGTCCAACCAAACAAACTTTACAGCTTTGTAACATTACTAAAGATTAAATGTGTTCAATAAATAAATAAACAATAATTATTAAAAAAAATCGTTGTTCTGAGTATGGGTGTAATTTATTGATTAATTGTGTATTTGTAAAATCTCTCTACAATACAACGATTATTTCCTTAGCGCAATTTTCTTTTTTTTTTTGGCGTCGGGCTATGGAGTGATCACACCCCGCTAAATCCGTCCCGGGCGACAGAAGAAGCGGCGCGCGACCCTATAGACCCGCTCTACATGTACGTCTCTTCGCCGAGCGAGCGGGACACCGGAATCCGGTCTTTGTCTTCGGTGGCCGGCCCGACTTTCTTAATGCAATGTATTATCATTAAAAAAGAAAGAAAAATTAAGTTTTGCATTTATTCCATTCCTCCAGCCATTTCATATGTAAACGGAATATATATATACAAATTACCAAACCTCCCTTTACCTGCTGTAAGCCAAACCATCTGAACAGCGTTATATAGTAGACCAAACTGCCTCATATTACAATGGACGTTGAAAACCAACAGCAGGACGTATAAGAGCTTAGAAGAAGAATGAGCAATTAGGTATTGAAATGTGTTCGAGAAAACCTTCTCTCTTTTTTTTATACTCAACTACGTCGAAGCCAATGGGAGAGTAATGAGGTTGACCAGCTCATATACGTTCTACTTAGAGGATCCGATCCCGATCGATTTTTCTAATCCCGGGATTTCGGGCTTATCTACAGTTAATTCCGGGATCCCGGGATAGTCCCGGGATTGTATTCGTAATGGAAAGTCAGTGTCAGTCATAGAATATTTAAGTTTTACATGCATACATACATACCATCACGCCATGTCCCTTGCAGGGTAGGCAGAGAGAGTGCCAGCGAACTCTATCCTTGCATTCGCTTCCTCAACATTCATAATTCTCTTCATACACGCTCGCCGGTTTTGGAGACTCTTGATTCCACCTTCCTTCAGTACCTACATGACCGATCTGGTCTAGGTAGGTTAGTCTCGGTCTCCCCCGGTACCTACATCCTTTCACTTTCGCATTGTATATCTTCTTAACCAGACGTTGGTTCGGCATTCTTTCCACGTGTCCGAACCATCGGAGCATTCCCTTTCGCATCTTTACACTAATACTCTTTTTCATACCTAGTCGCTATCTTACGTCGTCGTTACGAATGCGATCGATCAGCCTAACTCCACAGATTTTCCGTAGAGATCGCATTTCGACCGCATTAATTTTACTTTCATACTCTTTTCTGCATACCCAACTCTCGCTTCCATACAGTAATGTTGGGACGAGCGCTGCATTATGTATTGCTACACGTGCCTTCTGGCTGAGGCGGTGGCTACCGAGAAGTTGCCACAACGCTCCGTTCACTCTATTTCCCGTATTCACTCTTCGCTCTATATCAGTGGTGTACCTTCCATCTCGGCTAAATCCACATCCAAGATATACAAATTCAACCACTTGCTCCAGTACATCATTACCTATTGTTACTCTTACATTTGTTCTGGCTTCATCTCTTTCAAAGACCATTATTTTGGTTTTGCTCACACTCACGTTTTAAGTTTTAAATCTCCAAAAAGGCGGTTAAACAAAATTATACTTTTTTATAAACTTTCTTCTTATAAAATAACCAAACTAGGCACTTCTGTAAATAATTTATGAAACCAACAATAAACTTCAAAAAATCAACTTTTTTTCTACTTATGTTTATAGGTACTTATATTTTAAATTAAATTGACCAGAAACTTTATAGATTACTTATTTATAAAATCAAATCAAAAATTACTTATTTAAACCATGAAAATTAAATCATTAATGCATTTTTGCTTTTTAATAATTTGATTATCACCAATTAACAAAAAAAAATCAATACTTACATGAAGTGAAGCGGAAATTTTTACACAGTTTTACGCATAATCCGGTCGTTAACAAAAACAAATGAAATTACTTAGTATGAATCAATTAATAATATGTGTATTCTAAGCGAAATCAGCCGTGTAAACAAGGTGGCTGTTAAAACGTCAAATTTAGGTAAGTGCGTTTCGTCTCACGCACATTTTTACGGACTAATTTAAAAAAAAAGTATCAATCCCGAAAATCCCGGGATTCATCAAATTTGATCCCGAAAATTAGGAGTTGGAATTGGGACTAATATATGACCGGGATCCCGGGATCCCGGATCTCGGGATCGAATCCTCTAGTTCTACTGCTAGGTAAGCTACTCCACAATTTGAGGAAAATTGACCTCACGTTGGTCAGAGGAAATGTTATAGGGTTTAATTTCGAGTTAGTCTAGCAGTGTTGTTATATGCTTGCGTCCCTTCGTTGTCTTTTACGTTCACCCTTGGGTAAGAAAGAGGTTGGTGAATACTCTTACTCCGTTACAACACTGAAATTTTGATCTGTTAGTTAAATTTTTTTTTTGTTCAATTTTTGCCCGTGTGGTGACTGAGTAAGAATACAATTCGCCACCCCATATCTTACCCCTGGGTGATCGTAGGAGTTGACTAAAGGATATAAAATGCATATAACATCTATGCAAGAGAAGGAAAACTCGAAACAAAACCCTATACCAACACGTCTGACTAGCGTGGTATAGTCGGTCAATTTCCCTTCCATTGTGGAGGAGGCTCGAGCTCAATAGTAGGACATATATGGACTGAGATAATGATAGTTCAATTTTATGCTCAGATTTATAGATGTGGTCGTATGCATTTTTATCTGAATAATTGTTAACATAATATATTTATAATATTAGAATACAAGGAAACAGCAGTAATCGACCTATAAGGAAAGGTATGACCACGGCTACGCTTAGGGCAACGTTATGTTCAATATATTTTTTTTATTTTTAAGGCGCGATTTTACAATTTAATTTGCAGTTTTCCGGAGATTTTTGTACTGAACCAGTTCCGGGTTTTTAGTTAACGTGGTAGCCCGCGACCAGACGCTTCTTCTGACACCCCACACGTGGGCCTACGACGCGTCCTTCCTGGATTTTTACTATAACTTTTGATTTTTTTTAATACTTATATCAGGTATAGCTGGGCTAAGCAGAGTTATATTATACAATAAACTAGTTAACCGAGGGACTAGCTGACTCTATGATGAACTTTTCGTTGCTGTTTTATTAAATTTAAAAATATCCCAATTATAATTTGCAAATCTAAGGATATATTCTTTCCTAAGGTGAAAAACCGGCCAAGTGCGAGTCGGAGTCGCGCACAAATGGTTCCCATTTGTGCGCAACAACATCTATAAAAAAATTTGTTTGTTGTATGGGAGCCCCCCTTACATATTTATTTTATTTTTAGTATTTGTTGTTATAGCGGCAATAGAAATACATCACATGTGAAAATTTCAACTGTCTAGCTATCACCCTTCTTGAGATACAGCCTGGTGACAGACGGAAAGCGAAGTCTCAGTAATAGGATCCCGTTTTTACCCTTTGGGTACGGAACCCTAATAAAAAGGGGGTTAATTTAAAAAAATCGTCGGCTATAGTTTAATAAAAACAGCTTAAACATTAAAAATACAGATATATTTGATTATGAAAAGTAATTTTAAACTGTCGCTACAACAAAACAGGACAATTAATGTATGAATATTATTTTATCCTGTTGACTATTCATTTCACATTTATGTCATCGATTTAAGTTTATATTAAACGATTGATCAGTTTATATACATATGTTATAAATAAAACAATGTTAAACAGTGAAAATGTATTGTAAATTGTTTTATATGTGCTTTTTTGTTTTTACAACAGTGATCAAAGCAGGTTAGTTATAATATTTGAGGTTAATTATTAATAAAACATAACAAAGATTCAATTTGGAACGCACAAATCGATATGATGATAAATAATTTAATTTTGATAATTCTCTCATTATAATACAAATTTTATATAGTAATAAAGTTATACGAGTTAACGGAATAGTTCTTAAGATAGCCAAAATTGAAAATTTACAATTACAAGTGAATAATTTACTTTAAGTTATGAACCTGAAACTATAGACCATGGACTGAGAGACACAGCGTTATTAGTTCATGTTCCATCAGCAAAATATCGATGATAATATCTATTTAACTATCGAATGCAATATATAAAATTTATATCAAACGTTTGCATAATTAATTAAGATACGCTAGATAATAATTTTGATGATATTTGTGGCCACGCCCTTTTCTTTATAGCACAGGCTACTGACCAGTCACACTTTGTTTTATACATTCGTGAAGGGACGAGCAACTCTATACCTTACCTCTTAGCACCTAAACTCCTCTAGTTCCAGACTTTTTTGACATCCTTTTTATCGATAAATATAGAGCTGTACTCATAAAATCACTGATATATATTTTTCTCAAACATGCTTGGAAAATTGAGCATTATTTTGACAACCTTCTTCAAGATAAATCATAATTGCTGTACTGACCAAATACTTGCGAGCAGCGGCCGGCAAAAAATGTATGAAAATCCATATCTGTCGTGTTTTAGCGGCCAAATAAATATATATGTAAATTCATATCTATCGTATATTTTAAAAATGGAACAATTTGTTACTTCAAAATATTGCAAGCAAACAGGCAACTTATCAGAGTTTTATTTAAATTTCGAACTGGCTTAAAAAGAAACCTGTTAGATGATGAAAAAGAAAAGCAAGTAAGTTTAGCGCGTGAAATATGTTGTTCGTCATGTATACAGTTCTACTTAAAACTACTTAGTTTTAATTTCGGCGCATTATTTGAGAAAAGCACTATGCAAGACTTGACCACAACCAGGAATTGATGGACTTATGTATGTGTGCCTCGGCCACGCCTCGGCCCACATTTACATGTTTGTCAATCAATTCCTGTTTTGCTGGCTGCTGCAACAATGTACTATAACATATGTTTATCTGCTGGTAGGTTTCCAAATATGATAAAGCAATTAATTCTTGTCCCAGTTTTTATACACAGAAAAAAGAGCTCGTACCATTTTTTTGACGATAAAAAAAGAGCTCGTACCAAACTATCGTCTAATACTACTTTTACCTACTACTTTACCATTCTGGCAAAATTATCAACCTCTCAAAGCGATAAATTATCAACAATAAATAATATTCTGTCATCATTCTCCTACTCTTATCACAATTACTTGGGGTCGATACAATATGTATTATTCTTTCATAGTACATACTGTAATAGTTTTATGATCGGCCGCCTGCCAGACGTCAACCCTCCTTGGGAAAGTAATTGTTGACCAAACGGCATCAGATGGAGTTGGCCCAGGTCGTTCTAAGGCTCTTAGTCGTCTTTTACGACACCCACAAGCAAAGTAAGGGTTGGTAGTATTTGTAGCCGCTACCACACAGCCGACAATATTCTAGAAGAAAATAGAAGTCAACATTAGATGCAATAAATAAATTAGTGACTAGTTTCGCGAGTAATTTTAGCTGTAAACTGAGATGTGTGCGTATTTAGATCTTATTAAAGCTTTCGATATTTACTCAATTTCCTTACTGAAAGAAGACTCCTTAATCTACCAGAAGCTGGAAGCTATCGATATTTGAAGTATGAATCATTCCAGATCCATTCTTTATCCATCCTTAATCTATAAATATGTAGATGTCTACTTTTCGACATAAGTTCCCTGCGACTTAAGATGTTGTCAATCCATCTAGTTAGGTACCTATTCTGTGTTGTAAAATTCGTCTGCCATTCTAGAACCTTTTTTTCTGGCGGTTGTCGGTTCGTTGAGCAATATGGCTTTTTCATTCTCCTATAAATCTAGGTTGCTTAAACCTGTTCCGGATCCTATTTCGGATATTATTATGTGTTACGGCGCATTACGCCTCTCATGATTTGATGAACAATATACTATTGTGTGTGTTGCAAGTAGGCAATTATGTGGCTATTATTAGCTAACCAATGTTATATTTTAATCTACCGACAACCTCCATTCTGTACGCACGAATTTCATTAAAGCAATTAAAATTGTACTTGGACTTTAATTAGCCCCACTGTATAAGCTAAATATACATCATGTATAGAAATCCCGAGCATAGCCTTCTCTATAGATAATAGGCTAAGCAACTTCGATACTTGTTATGAGGCCTACGTTTAAGGAACACGTTTCAGTACCACAACTTATCCTTTGTAGCTGATCATAGACATTTGTTTTATTTGTTTCAGATAAACCAACCGTTCCAAGTATGAAACTGAAATTAACTCTCTCTGAATCGAACAATCAAAATCAACTAACGTGCGATCAAACTAAAGAAAAAAACTATAGCGTATTAGCTCTGGAAGGTGTACTATTACACATATCCATTGAATATGACAAACTTCTTGATGACGTAAGGTGAATACTGTTATAATTTTAATCATTGACGTTTTAACCCAAATAAATGCCCCTGTTGAGCTGGTCTCCTCAAAAATGGAAGGAAAATTGACACACTATGCCACGCTGGTCAGACGTGTTGGTATAGGGCAGAGGTTAGCAACCTGCGGCTCGGGAGGCACATGCGGCTCTTTGGATGTAAAGTTGCAGCTCTTTAGTTCTATACGCAAAAAAAATATTTTATAAAAAAAAACTTAAAAAAAATGGTTCTGAATTGATTAACGAGCATTAGGCACAAATTATTGTTACCAAAAAAAAATTGTGACTCTTTAAAAACTTTACATACATATCAAATCAAATCAAATCATTTATTTTGCATAAGCCCCATAGGAGCACTTACATATTGTCAATTTTACATTGTGTTTTGTCAATATTATTTTGCTCAATAAAAGCAACATTTTTAGCCAAATTCTTGGCTGATGTAAAAAAAAAATAAGATAGCGAATCAGCTATCAAATTCTTAAAATATTTTGAAAGATAACAACTATCTTTTGTCATAAAAAAATTCTTATTAACATAACTGTTAATGTCAATAACATGCATTTTATTTTCTAAAATATAATTTGTTTTTGTTTTACTATTATGTAATGTCAAATTTAAATTATAGATGGATTCATTTTCCATCTGTGTCAAACATGTCCTGTAAGGAAATGTGAACATAACAATTTTGTCTACATTTAATAAATTACTAAGTTTACAGTTATATTGTAATAATTGTTTCTTGCTCACATTTACTTTATTTCCTACAAGTATTAATAATGTACTACCAGGTCTAAACTTACATACATACATATTACATATCATCACGCCATATCCCTTGCAGGGTAGGCAGAGAGAACAGAGTGCCAGAGAACTCTATCTCTGCATACTTCACTCGCTTCCTCAACATTCATAATTCTCTTCATACACGCTCGCCGGTTTCGGAGACTCTTGACTCCACCTTCCTTCAGTACCTGACCGATCTGGTCTAGGTAGGTTAGTCTCGGTCTCCCTCGGTACCTACATCCTTCCACTTTCGCATTGTATATCTTCTTAACCAGACGTTCGTTCGGCATTCTTTCCATATGTCCGAACCATCGGAGCATTCCCTTTCGCATCTTTACACCAATACTCTCTTTCATACCTACTCGCTCTCTTACGTCGTCGTTACGAATGCGATCGGTCAGCCTAACTCCACAGATTTTCCGAAGAGATCGCATTTCGACCGCATTAATTTTACTTACATACTCTTTTCTGCATACCCGACTCTCGCTTTCCTACAGTAATGTTGGGACAAGCACTGCGTTATGTATTGCTACACGTGCCTTCTGGCTGAGGTGGTGGCTGCCGAGAAGTTGCCCCAACGCTCCGTTCACTCTATTTCCCGCATTCACTCTTCGCTCTATATCAGTGGTGTACCGTCCATCTCGGCTAAATCCACATCCAAGATATACAAATTCATCCACTTGCTCCAGTACATCATTACCTATTGTTACTCTTACATCTGTTCTGGCTTCATCTCTTTCAAAGACTATTATTTTGGTTTTGCTCACATTCACGCGTAGACCCCTTTTCTTACAATCTTCTGTCATTGTGTCGACTAGGGTCTGCAGGTCAGTCGCTGACTGTGCCAGCAGGACTGCATCATCTGCATAAAGCAGAGCAGAGACCACTGAGTCACCCATCTGGACTCCCACATTCATATCGTTCAACCTTTGGAGACATTTATCCAGATATATGATAAACAGCCTGGCTGATAGAACGCAGCCCTGCTTAACGCTGATATTGACGTCAAACCAAGGCGACATTCCATCATCCAGCCGCACACAGACTCTACAGCCCATGTAACTGGATTGCACAGCCTGCAGCAGTTTACCGTTAATACCATACTCCGGTAAAATGTCCCAAAGTTCCTTTAGTACAACCGTGTCAAATGCTCTCTCCAGATCCACAAAACTGCAGAAAACCCTCTGACCTAGGGCCAGATGCTTCTCCACAATGTTGCGCAGAGAGAACACTTGATCCATGCATCCCCTTCCACTCCTGCAACCTCCTTGTGTCTCACACAGTAAACCATCGGACACCATCCTCATTCTCCTTTCAATAATTTTACTATACACTTTTGCTGCCAAACTGGCCAAGCTTATGGCTCTGTAATTTGCGCAGTCATAACGTGAACCCTTGTTTTTAAACAAAGGCACGATGACTGCGCTATTCCAGTCCCCGGGAAACATTCCCGAGCTCCAACATAAATTGAGGAGCAACAGGAACGCCTCCCGGACACAGGAGCCACCAAGCTTGATCATCTCGGCAGACACCATATCAATGCCCGCTGCCTTACCATTTCTCAAACTTCTTATCGCCCATTCAACTTCATCCATACTGATGCCATCGGAGGACGCCGTCGCCGAATGTTGATCTACTAGACCACATGCCACACCGGCGCCAACCGTAGCATCCGCATACATATCGCCAAAATATTCACTCCATCGGCTTAACACGTCTTGTGTTTGTGTAAGAATGTCTCCACCTTTAGACCTTATTTTATTCATTCTGAAGGCTAACCAACCACCCCGAGACTTCTTCACCTCCCTCCAAAAGAGTTTGGTGTTACTCTCGAAGTTTTTAGTCAGCCTATCTTCTGCACTCATACTTGCTCTATCACGTTTCTCTTTCACTAAGGCCTTGGTGTCATTCTCACATTGCGGATATATTTCTTTCTTCTGTTCAGTCATACTGTCATTCAGATTCAAAGAAGAGACATAGTCCAGCCACGCTTTCTTCTTTTGCTCTACGGAAGCTGCCACTTCCGCATCCCACCATGCATCACCATTTGTGTTTCTATGCTTCTTTGAACTTCCACATACTTCTTTCGCTGTGTCTACCATATTCTCTTTCAATACTCTCCAGCATTCTTCAATGTCCGATTGCAGCTGGCTTGCCATCGTCAGCCGTTCTCGGACACCCTCTGCATACTTTTCTCTTACACACCCTTCTTGCAACCTTTCAACATTTATTCTTTCAAGCCCTCCGAAGTGGACACGCTCTCGCCAGTGCCTCCACTTTCTGAACAGACCACTAAATCTCGCATTAACGAGATAGTGGTCCGTATCGACTGTGGGGCCCCTGTAGGCTCTTGCGTCCAATATTTTGCTTCGGAGGCGACTGTCTACCAAAATTAAATCTATTATACTTTTCTGTTCATTCCTTCTCCATGTATACATATGGATGTCCTTATGTTGGAAAAATGTGTTTGACACAATAAGGTTTCTCTCCATGCATACATCCGCTATGAGCCTACCTGCGTCGTTCACTCTCTTATCACCAAATGGACCAAGTACGTCCTCATAGTCGGGACGCTTGGTCCCCACCCATCCGTTCAAATCACCGCATACAATCACGCGTTCACTGGTTTCTGCCATATCCAGAACTTCCCTAACATTATCCCAAAACTTCTCTAGCTCTGATGCCACCGAGGATCCTACGGGAGCATATGCTACAACCATGAATACCTTGGTGACACCAAGTTTTATACGGACCCAAAGAAGTCTGGGATCATACATTCCGTAATCCTTCACACCTGAGGCCAAGCGAGAGGACAGCAGTACTCCTACCCCCATGCTGGCTCGATCGCTCTGTGGTACACCAGACCACAGAGCGATCCCGCCACCAGGAAGATCGCAGGCGTCGCTGCCCCTTCGCTTGGTCTCTGTTACACAGAGCACGTCTAGCTGTTTGTCCGCCATGACGGATATCAGCGTGTGGAACTTACCTTCCACACAACCTCTTACATTCCACGTGCCCACCCGGCACTCTGCTCTCCTCGACTCGCCTGACTGGGCAAGGCGTGATAGGTGGCGGCCCCCATCGCCGCAACTGCCGAAGTTCGTACCGACGGGGGCGGGTCGGCACGCGTCGCCTCCGGGGGACGCCCTAACCCGCATTGCGGTATGCATTTCGAGCCGGATTAGCAGTCTAATTAGACTGGACGAGCACGCTCCGGACTATGCCCCCCTCCGGACTATGCCCCCCTTCCGGACTATGCCCCTCTCCGGACTATGCCCCCCTCCCGACTATGCCCCCCTCCGGACTATGCCCCCCTAAAAACTTTAAAAACTTTAAACTTATATAAATTCTAATTTTTAGCACTTCCGACTCAAAAGGTTGCCTACCCCTGGTATAGGGTATCGTGTAGAGTTTTCCTTCTCTTGCATGGATGATATCTGCATATTATATCTTTAATTCCCCTTTTACGACATCTATTGGTAAGAAAGGGGTTGGTAAATTGTATTTTTGGTCTGTCACGACGTGAAATATCATTACACACTGCAACTCATGAATGCCGTTTAATAGAGTCATTTCGACTTTTTTATATAACTATATTTATTTTTGAGGAGTTGTTTAATAAGTAAGTATCGTCTTATGCGCCATTAACTAATTGCGTAAAGGTCCACAGGGGGTCCAACCCTGCCGCGTGGGCCATAGAAGACAAAATCTGGGTTACGTTGGTTCATTCGCACGGCGTAGAGAGCTACATTGCAGAGCGGGTTAATGGGGTCGCGCGCCGCTTCAACAGTTGCCTCGGACGGATTTAGCGGGGTGTGACCAGACGACAGCCCGCCGCAAAAAAAGGGGTTCCAACCCGCCTTGGCTTAAGAAAGTCTATGTCTTTATCTTTTGGGTAAAATCCATTCTCACGTGATATTTTACAAGTCGAAATTTATTATCAAAAATCCATTTCTATTTCGGATGCTGAATGATTGTATTCATTACATAATGTGCACTTCGATTTATTTGTTTTTTCCAAAGACTAGATAGGTAACTATCTAAGGGTAACCTTACTAATATTAAAAATGCGAAAGTAACTCTGTCTGTCTGTTTGTCGCTCTTTCTGGCCAAAACTACTGAACCGATCTAAATTAAATTTGGTACACAGATAGTCTAGAGGATGATAAAGGACATAGGTTACTTTTTAATGCAAAAAAGGGTTGTAAAGGGGGATGAAAAGTTGTAAGGAAGTATCGTCATTTTTAAAGCCAGAAGCTTGAAACTTATTTTAGGCTATGGATTAGATATGTAAATAAATATGACATTAACATTTTGTAAAAAAAATATTTCCTTAAGGGATAAAATAAAAATAAGGGATAAAAAACTTTAGGACAGTAACCTTTTACGCGGGCGAAGCCGCGGGCAGAAGCTAGTCTAATAATATAAAGATAATCTATATCTTATAGCAATGATAAAGTATAATCCAAATTATCTGCTAAATAATAAAAATGTTCGATTTACGTTGTGAGTTTTAGTTTAACTAATTATTTTTTAAAAAAGTTTTATTATTCAGAAAAAAAAAACGAGAGGTGTCAAGGGACACCCGGATGGAACGAAGTTCCTTTCGATTAATTAGTGAAGGAATTGTAATAAAATTTTATTTTTTTTAAGTTATAATAATATTTTTGAAGTACTTAAAACTTCTTTAGGCGCGACTAGGGAGTAACTCAGATTTTTTTTCAATAGGATCATAATCTATTACTAGATGGCGCTGTAACACAGTTAATGGATTCTAAGAAGACATGTATTAGAGTCTAAATCGCGCTATAGAAATTTTTGCAAATTTTAACTATATATATTAAAATTTATAATAGAAATGGTACACAACCGGAGGTGTCAAGGGACACCCGGATGGATCGAAGTTCTATTTTAATTATATAATTTTTTTCTGCCTTAAGCGATTTTTATCGTTATATTTTAGCCAATTTGCAAAATATCTTTATAAATTATAGCCTATGTGTTATTCTGATGTGCAAGCTATATTACTATAAATTTCATCAAAATCCATTCAGTAGTTTTTACGTGAAAGAGCAACAAACATGTTCACATCCATACATTATTACAAACTTTCACGTTTATAATATTAATAATAGGATATACAATTCCACTAGACTACCAAAACTTTTCGGCCCCGAGCTCGAACGCGAGCCGGCCACGCGGCCCGGTCACGGGCGAAAATAATTTCGTTGCGCATTATTTTGATTTTGCTATATCTCTTAAGGTATTGATTTAATTTGCATGGTCTGAAGGAAAAAAAATATCTTCATGAAATGCTCAAGCCAACTAATGTATTTAAAATGATAAGGATTAATACAGTATTTGTGTAAATAGCTTTTCAATTACCGTTTTATAATAGAACATTTTTTAAAGTATTAAAATGGATATAGTATGTTATCCTTAAGAGATAGATATATACCATCGCGGACTTTTTTGTAGGCCTTTTTAAGCTGTATAATACTGTAGTACTTTATTTTGATCTATTTCGTAGGGTTCAGCCAGCGTTTGCAATGTAAGCGCAAAATAATGTGTTTATTTACGACATCACATTAGAAACCTCTAAAATTATCAGTGTTTCTCTAGTACATTATGCATATATTATACATATAAACCTTCCTCTTGAATCACTCTATCTATAAAAAAAAATCGTCGCGACACCACACTGTTCAATGCGAAATAGAAATGAAAATATCTGGCTTGCTTTCTATAAGAGAGCCGACGAGCGACGCCGCACAGCTTACAATAGCTTACTATAGCAAAAAGTGTCGTGACAACTTTTCGTAAGAATTTTTTCCGTCCAGCCCCCTTTCACAACGCGCGATAAGGAACTTCGTTCCAAAAACAAGGTTGAATCTAGCGTAAGAAGAACGAGGCAGACGTGAAATTCTATGTATCCTTACATGGGTGGGCCAAAAATGGTCAAAATCATTCTTAGGTAATTAATGGTCTCTTACACCGTCTAATATCTGAGATGAAGGGTTTTATAAGCCGCTACTGAGCGAGCCTCCCATAACGGTGCCTTGATTTCCTTAGCCTCCGGCGGGTTATTTTTCTTTTGGTTAGTCGTAGTTACTGTCAAAGAAGTTCCGGAATTGTTATAGGGACATCGCAGTAATCCTCAATGAAATAGAAAAAGCTCAAAGTCGCTCAGCGTGCTACGGAGCGGGTTATGCTCGGTATTTCTCTACGTGATAAAATCCGGAATACGGAAATCCGTAGAAGAAGGGCAATGGGCAGGCCACATCGCTCGACGAGCCGACAATCGTTAGGGAAGAAAGGTTCATGAGTGGCGACCACGAATCGGACGACGCAACGTAGGAAGACACCCCCAATAGGTGGACTGACGGCATTATAAAGGTCGTAGGAAACCGCTGGATGCAGGTGGCACAGGACCGTTATAAATGGCATTCTCGTGGGAAGGCCTATGGATGATGGATAGATATATTTTTGCTATTATATTTGGAAACTTTTCATTCTTACCACATCTAAATCAAGCATTTAAGATTTTTTTAACTTTTTTATTATATAATGACTTCTAATGTTTACACGAGTATTACACATTTGAAAAAAAAACTACTTTTACGGATTTTATCGAGTTTGTATTTGATTTTTAATTTCACGACGTTTCGAACACTTTATTTACAGTGATTATGGTCACGGGAGGACTAACGTGTCTTACGTCCAATAAGTCATTGTTATTACAGACATTTATCCAGTACAAAAGCCAGCCAGTACAAAAAGAGAATGACTCTATATATAATTTTTTTTTATTATATGTCATAATAGTTTGTTTGAGCCAACTCCATCATCAATCAATATGTACTCTTCTTGCATAGTACATATTGCAAAAGTTATTGGCAATAGTTTCATGACTAGCCGCCTGCTTGACATCAACCCTTCTTGGGAATGTAATTGTTGAGTTGAAGACATCAGATGAAGTTGGTCAAAGTCGAAGGTTTGAGCCAACTTTACCATAGGAGGTAAATTAACATAATATACGTCGCTAAGATGGTTTGGTATAAGATTTTATATCAAGTTTTTATGTATGTATGTATTTTAAATCCATTAGATGATTTTTTTGACACCTACGTATAAGTTACGCGGTGGTGACTTGTGACGGATTAATATTATTACAAAAATATATGTCACAAATGAAAATAATAATATTTATTTTTAATTACAGATGTTATGACGATGATGACGAAAAGAATAGTAGCATTGTATTTTTAGATAAAAAGGACATACCATCAAAGGCAGTAAATAAGGTAAGCTATGAAATAATTCACCCAAGGATTTCACAACTCTATGGAGTCGCATGGCATTCTTTATGTCGCCTTGCACGGAATTAACGGCGTGTACCCACACAATAGCTCGCTGCCAAAAGCTAAAAACACGCCCCTATGGCAGACTGCAATAAAAATAGGGCGTATATATTTTTTTCTCAAACAGGCTTGGAAATTTGAGCATTATTTTGACAACCTTTTTCGAGATAAATCGAAATTACTGTACTGACTAAATACATGCGAGCAACGGCCGCCAAAAAATTTATGAAAATCCATATCTGTCGTGTTTTAGCGGCCAAATAAATATTTAAGTAAATTCATATCTATCGTGTATTTTAAAAATGGAATAATTTGTTACTTCATAACACGGTAACTAAATAGGCAACTTATCAGAGTTTTATTTAAATTTCAAACTGGCTTGAAAAAGAAATCTGTTTGATTAATAATGAAAAAAAAAATGAACCCTTTAGCACGTGAAAAATGTTGTTCGTTGTTCGTCATGTATATAGTTCTACTTAGTACTACTTAGTTTTAATAAAGCACTTGGCCACAGCTAGGAATTGATGGACTTACGTATGTGTGCCTCGGCTACATCTCGGCCCACATTTACACGTTCGTCCATCAATGCCTCTTTTGCTGGCCGCTGCAGTAATGTACTATATTTTATTTTTTATCTTACATTTTGCAGGTTAACGTTACACAAGAGATGGGTTGTAATTGGACTTGTAGAATCTTGACGCACCGTGATAACTCTGTCATTAAACCTATAAAGACTATAAATGGCACAAATTATACGGAGGCTATATGTTATATCAAAGTGCATGTAAGATTGATAAGTAAGTTGTTCCTAATTTTATGAATTTTGTTTTTTAAGCGCATAGTGTTTGCACAAGTTGTGTGGTAGCGGCTTCGTATACTACCAACCCTTATTTTGCTTGTGGATATCGTAAATGCGACTAAGAGCCTTATAAAGACCCAGGCCAACACCATTTGATACTGTTTAGTCAAACATTACATTCCCAAGGAGGGTTGACGTCTTGCAGGCGGCCGGTCATAAAACTATTGCCAATAGCTTCTACAATATGTGCTATGAAGGAGTACATATTGTATTGACCCCAAGTAATTGGGATAAGAGTAGGAGAATAATTAGTGTTTGTATAAAAAAATATTCATGTACTATATTTTTTTTTTTGCTTTAATTTAGTAATAGTTACTACTGTAGTTATAAGGAGTCGGTTAACCCCAAAGTTATATGACATCTGTGATTATGACAACCAATTACCAGACCTATTCAATGAGTTAATATAATATCGACTCATCATCATCATCTTTGCTGGGCTTGACCATACTCTACAGAGGGTGAAAAATCAACTTGCTATTTTCTGCTCGAAAAGTGAGGTATAAGGTTTCATCACGTTTTCCATCTCTTGCGATATCTACTTGAGTTTATTATACGCCTTTTATGATCACCCACAGTAAAAGAACCATAGTACTCCTACTCTGTCACTATGGATATCGCTTACCATAAAGGATGGCTGTTGTGTAAATCAGAAGGTTGTAATTTAACGTTCTATTCTTAGGGCACTCATATTTCGCGGATGACTGGACTGTGGAATAGTGCGTCACCCGCAGAGGCTGACCGCGTGAGGGTAACGCTCCGGCAGCTAGTCGGGGCGTCAGCGGAGGATGGTGCCCGAAAGGGTAACCTGCCGGGCTGGCCACGGATGTCAAGGAAGCAGTATCAATGGCCGACCTAATGGCGATGGGGATGGAATACGGTGGATTATAGGGCCACGCGCCGCCTTTCCATCGCCCCGGATGGGCGAATGGGCGGCGCGTGTCTAGATCATAGCCTGCCAACAAAAAAAGAAGGGCACTCATATATCTTATTACTAACATAAAAATCATTCAATAATTATATTTTTAAATGATGTCTCTAAGCATGTAAAACTAGGATTAAAATCCTGAAAGAAAAATTAAAATTTTCAAAACTCGCCAAATTGATAAGTTCCCTTCATACAATGGTGTTGTTTTTTTCAGATGCACCTCACAAGATGCGTGTGAACTATATGCTAATGGAACCTACTCGAAAGCCTGTCGAGATAGTCGATGTTGATCATTATGCAGAGTATAAATACAAAAATGGAGATAAAGTTAATATATTTTGTTTTAAGGACAACGGTTCATCTAAAGAATGTAAAATTGTTATGAAATACTACTATGAAGAATTAAAAGGTAATATAAAGTTTAAAACTTATTTCATAGGCTCTGCGTAATCTATCTATCTAATATCTTTAAACGAGCAATTCTTGTATATATATATATATATTCTGAATCTCGGAAATCGGCAGGGGTACCGGGGATTGTCTCGGAAACCGGGTGTCCCCTGGACACCGTCCGAGTTGGCGCCATCCGGTCCGGTCCGGGCGGCGTAGGTGCCGCCTGGGTGCAGTGCCCAGTGGAGTCGGTCAGGCAACTGGCCAGCTCAGGCAGGCTCCTCGTGGGCTGGAGCTCAGCGCGAGTCACCGTGCTGGAGCACCGGCCTGCGACACCTCGCACCTTTCAAGTGCATGGCGGTCGGGCACACCCAGCCAACATGCACCAATTGCTTTGACTACAGCGGACTCTGTTTCCGCTGCGGTCAGACTGGGCACATGGCGGCATCTTGCGCCGCCCCGCCCCACTGCCCCGCGTGTGCGGCGGGCAATAAGCCTGCCAAGCACCGCATGGGCTCTGGGGCGTGCAGACCTCCGGCTTCGGCCCCAAAGGGGCGGAGCGGCCTTTCGACCACGGCCACTCCCGCTCCTAGCGCGGCCCGATCGCCTGCCGAAAGCCAGGAGGTGATGATGGATACGGCCCATTAATGGCTGCCCAATCCACTCACTTCCTGCAGGCCAACACCAACCACTCCCCCAGTACGCAGGATTTCCTCCTGCAATCCATGGCGGAGTGGTCGATTGGTGCAGCCGTAGTCGCAGAACCGTACGTCGTGCCTGATCGCCCCAATTGGGTGGTCAGCCGGAACGGAACCGCGGCAATCGTCGTCTCCACGCAGCGGCACTTCCCGTCCTTGTCCCTTTTGGATAGGGGCGAGGAATTTGTCGCTGCGTAATGGAGAGGGGTCACACTCTACAGCGTATACCTCTCCCCTAACAGGAGAATGAACGATTTCGGGGCCTCCCTCACAACCTTGGAGGCCTCGATACGGCGATTGGCACCGGGCCTCGTCCTGGTCCTGGGAGACTTCAACGCCAAATCCACGGCGTGGGGGTCCCTTACGACGGACGATCGCGGGCGGGCGGTCGTGGAATGGGCGGCGTCACAGGGCCTCTGTGTCCTAAACAGAGGCTCAGTGAACACGTGTGTGCGACAGCAGGGTAGGTCGATAGTGGACTTGTCGTTCGCTAGCCCCGCTGTCGCACCACGAGTGAGGAACTGGCGTGTCATGGAGGAGGCGTAGACCCTGTCGGACCACCGGTATATTCGGATAGAGGTCTCCCCCCTGCAGGACCCCAGCAGGGGTCACAGGGCGGACCGAGCTCCCGCGTTTTCGCGGTGGGCTGTGACTGTGTGCTGACCATCCGGTCCGCCAAGGACGCAAGTTGGCAAGAGATGCTGGACGGTCTCGACCGTGACCACTGGGGTCGCCCGTATCGCGCGTCGCTGAATAAGCTCCGCGCGCAGGCCCACTCCCCTCACCGAGACCCTCCAGCCCAACTACGTCCCCTACGTCCTTCGTAGGGTGGTCGAGGAGCTGTTCCCGCGGCAGTCGGAGCACACGCTCCCGGTCATGGCTTCGCCAGATCACGACCGGGAGGCCGACGAGAGTGTTCCGCCCGTGACGGAATCAGAAGTGGGGGCGGCTGTGGCGAAGATTCGTTCCACCACCACGGCCCCCAGCCCGGACGGAATACCAGTCCGGGTGTTGACGTTGCTCCTCGAGCACCTCGAACCTCGCCTCAGGTGACTCAGGTGGTACAACGCCTGTCTGACGTCTGGACAGTTCCCTGAGTGCTGGAAGGAAGGGAGGTTGGTTCTCCTGCCAAAGCCGGGACGCCCCCCGGATTCGCCGTCGGCCTACAGGCCCATTGTCCCTCTCGACGATGTGGGTAAGCTATTGGAGCGTGTCCTCGCTGCCCGCATCGTCCGACACCTAGGACGCTCAATTCGGCTTTCGAAGGGGGCGTTCGACCATCGGGGCCCTGCTACGCCTGAGGCAGACGGCCGCAGAGGCTGTCACCGGCAGAGGAGTGCTGTTGGCGGTGTCGTTGGACATCGCCAACGCATTCAATTATCTGCCATTCAGCTGCGTCAGGGAGGCGCTCCGATTCCATGGAGTGCCCTTGTATCTGAGGCGGCTGGTGGCAGACTATTTGGAGAGGCGCAGTGTTCTCTGCGCGAGTCCCGCAGGGGACATTGTTCGGACGCCCATGTCGTGCGGTGTTCCGCAGGGGTCGGTATTGGGGCCGACTCTGTGGGACATCGGTTACGACTGGGCGTTGAGAGGGAGTCTCCCCCCGGGCTGAGCGTGATATGCTATGCTGACGACACGCTCGTCACAGCCCGGGGCAGGACACTCGAAGAGGCGGCGAGCCTGGCCACTCTCGGCACCGAGGAGATGGTCAGGCGAATCGAGGCGCTGGGGCTCAGGGTGGCTTCTATTCCATGGGCCCCGCGTAAGGCCGCCTATCGGCGCCTCGTTAGTCGTCAACTCCATCCACATCAGTATCCAGGCCCATATGTAGTATTTGGATCTGGTGCTCGACGGGCGTTGGTGGTTCCGGGAGCATTTCCGCAGGATTGCTCCCCGGATGATCGGCGCGGCGTCCACCCTTTCGTGGCTCATGCCAAACGTGGGCGGACCCAGTTTCGAGGGCCGACGGCTGTATGCGGGGGTGATCCGCTCAATGGCCATGTACGGCGCACCCGTGTGGGCGAGGGCTCTGAACGCCCAGCTCAGGGCGGTTCTGTGGAGGCCACAGAGAGCCATGGCGGTCAGAGCCATTCGCGGATACCGCACGGTGTCGACAGAGGTGGCATGCCTATTGGCCGGGACACCCCCGTGGTACCTAGAGGTGGAGATGCTCTCCGACCTCTACCGGCGGGTTACGTCAGTGCGCGACGAGGGTGGCTCCCCATCGTCTGATGAGATAGCCACCTGGCGCGAGGACGCCCGCCGAGATGTCATCGCTCGTTGGGCTACGCGGCTGGAGAGGCCTAGACACGGTGTTGTTACCGTCGAGGCCCTCCGGCCCGTACTGATGGAGTGGATGGAGCAGCGGCACGGAGTGCTCTCCTTCCGTCCGTCCGTTCCGTGCAGGTCTTGTCGGGGCACGGTTGCTTCGGCAAGTACCTGCACACGGTGGTGCGGAGGGAGTGGACTCCGTCCTGCCACCATTACAGTAGCGACGAGGACACGCCGCAACATACGCTGGAGGTGTGTCCGAGCTGGGACGAGCGGGGCCGTGACCTCGTCGCTGTCATCGGTGCCGACCTGACGCTGCCGGCTGTTGCGCGAGCGATGGTCGACAGCGCCAGGAATTGGGACGAGGTCGCCGCCTTCTGCGAGGCTGTCATCTCGCAGGAGGCGGCGGAACGAGTCCGGGAGGATCCCGTGACCCGGGCCGCCGCCAGCGGCCGGGGCGGCGCAGGCGCGAATATCTGCGCCTGATGCCGCCCTAACCGAGGCTTCGGGTGATCGGACCGGGGAATTGTCCGGTCACCCGACGTGAGGCCACCGCGTGAGGGCGACGCCCCGATGGCGAAAGCTGTCGGGGCATCGACGAGAGAAGAACCCGCAAGGGTATACCGCCGGGTGGGCCACCGATGACAAAGATCGGGTACGGGTGGCCCGCTCATACGGCGAAGAGAGGTGCTTGCAGGGTGAGTTCATGGGGTTGCGCGCCGCCTTTTTTGTCGCCCCGGATCGATTTTTCGGGGCACGACCACATCCATGGTCCACACTGCAAAGAAAAAAAAAAAAGGGGTTCCGGGGACGACTAATCGATCTAGCTAAGTTTCATTTGTAGAAAATATTGTTTTGTCAATATTTTCAAGCAATGAAAAAATATAATTTTGCGTTCGCTGATATTAACTTCTTCTTCTTATATATTCGCAATCAGCTACTTATACGAGCTATTGGTGCTAGTGTCAAGTTATAAATATTTTCACGTTTTTAGTCTTTCAAGTTAGTCATTGTCTAAGACAAATTGTCGCCATCAACAGTGCAATGGCCACACTGTTAATGGTATCTTGTGGGAGTTTTGATGGAAAATTAAAACGTTGTAAAACACTTTTATATGATATTCACTACATACCAGTAGTTCTGTCACATCACATTACATAAAATGCCATCAAAATTATCTAATATAACACGTTAAAATACTAAGATAGCGAATATATTACAAGAGCACCACATGACGTTCTCAAATTCCCGTCAAAAGTCCTTATTAAAACTGTTCAGTGAAGTATTATCTCATGACAGAAAGTAAAAGGTGCGCAGAATAGTTTGCGCACCAAAAACGTAACGAGGTCATTCGATCACTAGATTTTACTCCTCAAATTTTACTCATACCGGGCGCCTTATATGAAATTCGATTCTTAAGGAGTAAACTCCAAAAATATTACATATTGTGTCAAATACAAGTAATTATAAAACTGAAATTTAGTATTTAATATGCTTAATTATTTATAAAAACCCGATTACGAGTGAAAAATGATGTCACAAGTGGCATTCGAACCCACACCTATTGGAAATCCGTCCCAATAATGCTGCCATTTACACCACCGTGAACTATTGTAGGACATTCGAATCTCGCATCGTATAATATTGACGTCTTTAAGGAGACGTGTGCCATCTACCCGACAATGTTTATACATTGTACAGGCTTAATACTTCAAACTTTGCAATTAGAATTGTATTAAACGATGACACAACCCTGTTATTCAAATTACTGAAATTTAGCATTTAACATATATACCATCACGCCATGTCGCTTGCAAGGTAGGCAGAGAGAACTGACTGGCAGAGAACTCTATCCTTGCATACTTCACTCGCTTCCTCAACATTCATAATTCTCTTCATACACGCTCGCCGGTTTCGGAGACTCTTGACTCCACCTTCCTTCAGTACATGACCGTTCTGGTCTAGGTAGGTTAGTCTCGGTCTCCCCCGGTACCTACATCCTTTCACTTTCGCATTGTATATCTTCTTAACCAAACGTTCGTTCGGCATTATTTTCACATGTCCGAACCATCGGAGCATTCCCTTTCGCATAGCGCATATAAAGCATTTAATATAATATATAATCCAATACGTGTGGGTTCGAATCCCACTTGTGACAGCATTTTGCGCTCGTAATCGGATTTTTATAAATAATTATAAAACATTTAAAAAAATCAAACTATTGCTTTAAACTCATCTCGTCGTTATATCCTGGAAACTTCAATGTTTGTTAAGATTAATTATAATATAATAATAAACCAAAACTATTTAAATATAGTTTCAATGACATTTTAACCGCATTTTTTGTGACTTGGAGACTTGCTAAGAAAGAATTTTTCGCAATTTAAGCCCAAAGAGATTTTTTTATGGAGAGAAAAGAAATCAATATACATTCGTTTTTAAATTATACACAACTAGCTTCTGCCCGCAGCTTCGACCGCGTAAAAGGTTACTTTCCTAAAGTTTTTCATCCCCTATTTATACTTTACCCCTTAAGGGTAATTTTTTACAAAATTTTATTGTCATATTTATTTATATCTAATCAATAGCCTAAAATAAGTTTCAAGCTTTTGGCTTTAAAAATGACAATACTTCCTTACAACTTTTCATCCACCTTTACAACCCTTTTTTGCATTAAAAAGTAGTCTATGTCCTTTGTCAGGCTCTAGACCATCTGTGTACCAAATTTCATTTAGATCGGTTCAGTAGTTTTGGCGTGAAAGAGCGACAGACAGACAGACAGATTTACTTTCGCATTTATAATATTAGTAAGGATTACTCCTTATTAAAAATAAATAAACACATGTTGGAGCATTTGCAAACTTTTAAGGGTCAGGATCAATATCAATCGTTTAGCGTATAAAATAGGGGATTTAATTTTGATTATGATACCTAACGTATACACGTTGGACATCTTATATAGCTATCTACAGATGATATCTAAACCTAAGAAGTAACGAGTAAGCAATAAAACTGATTTAATATAGGCCCCCCACTATTTTTTAATTCAATGAATTATTTTATTCATCTGTATATTTGCATTATTTTACAGATCATAAACTGGTATTGAATTCAAATACCGTTATTCAATCAAACATTCAGCTTTATATGAAACACAGTGGCAGTCACATTGATTGCATATATATATGTAAAAGAGATATTCAAGTCCAAAGGATGAAATTTGTTTTAGGGAGTGATTTTAATAGTAAGTACACACACAAACTAAAAATTGACACACACACTCACATACACGCACACGCACGCACACACACACACACCACAGGCGCGTACATATACAGAGACACGTAAGCACATGAAAATGAGAAGAGTGTATAGATAGTAGATAGATAGTATATAGATATATTATCCGTGTGGTGACGGAGTAAGAATACAATTCACCACCCTATCTTACCTGTGAGTGATCGTACGAGACGACTAAGGGATATAAAACGCATATAACATCTATGTAAGAGAAGGAAAACACGAAACAAAACCCTATACCAACACGTCTGACTAGCGCGGTGTAGTAGGTTAATTTCCCTCCCATTACGGAGGAGGCCCGAGCCCAACAGTGGGACATTTATGGGCTGTGGATATATCATCATCATCAGATGATGATATAGATAGACAATTTGTACTTCGACGGAAATAATGCTATAATTGCCATGTTTGGCATACAGTATAAAAACACAGTGATCATATGTATGTATGTATGTATAAAAACACAGTAGTCATCATTACCTCCTTTCTTGTAGGTGATCGTAAACATCAAGGAAGTGACCAAAGGACGTAAGCAGATAATATTACTGCATAATAAGCAAAACTAGACATAAAACTAATCTACTTGATTAAAGTGATTTAGTAGGTCAAATTGCCTCTCAATGTAGGGGAGGTTCAATCCCACCGGTGGGACGTATATGAGTTAAGACAACCAAGATGTAGAAAAAAAAGTGTGTGTGTCAGCTCCGACGCACGACTGGAGTTTACTCCTTAAGTACGATTATCAAAACAGGCGCAAAAAAGCTCATTTTACCAAAAATAATATATACAGGGTGTCCCAAAATTCAACGATAAGCCGGCACCAGCAGGTGGACCTACATATGACTACTCGAGAACAAAAAAGAAAAAAATTCTACCTTGATTTTTTTTTTCATTACGATAAAAAAACCGATTTCTTTAAAAATCGTCATCTTTTATTATATTATTAAGTGCCATTGCTACAACTTTACAAGTAATTCTGTGTTTTTTTTTGTATTGGCAAGGTAAGTAGCACTACTATCGATCACAACCATTAAAAATTCCAGAATATCTATAGTTTTTACACAAAAATCAACCAAAACTATGTTTTTTTCATAAATTATGTAAGATTTTGACTTTCAGCTCACTTTCACTCATCACAGTGAAAAAAAAAAGTATGGACACTACTGTGGCAAATAGTATTAAAAATTGGCGCAACTAATTACAATTCTAAAATGGTATAACATTCTAGGCAAACTAGCCACAAAAATATACTTAGGTGTACTATTTCAAAATAACAACCATATTTCGAAAATTGTTAGTGTTGATAGTAATCACTTCTACTATGTAGCCAAAATGTTTTTGTTGCAAGTTCTCAGAATTTGAATGAGACATGTGCGTAGTCCATAAGATAACATAAGTTAGACAGAGATAGATATAGAGAGATTAGAATTTACTATATTATTAAAATTACAATAAACGTTCGAATTGTTTGCCATTGACAGTAATGCAGGCACGACATCGCCTTAAAAATGAACGTTTTATTTTTCTTGCATATCTGATTCTGTTCATGTGATCCACAGCCTGAATTATTTTTTGGCGAAGCTCGTCCAAGGTTGCAATGGGTTTTGAGTAGACTCTTGCCTTTAGACAACCCCAATAGAAAAAGTCCAGGGGATTTAGATCGGGTGAACGGGGTGGCCATAAGATAGGACCAAGTCGCCCGATCCAACGCCCTGGGTACTCTTGGTCTAAGTACTCTCGCACAGGGCGGGCATAGTGAGCTGGGCAACCATCGTTTTGAAACCACATGTTTTGGAAATCACTTAAGGGCACGTCTTCTAATACTCCTGGTAACTCATTTTGTAAGAAGTTCAAATAGCTATTGCCATCTATGTTTCCTTGTAACTCAAAGGGTCCTATCACTTTTCCATTTATTATGCCCGTCCATAGGTTAACCTTAAATTGATATTGCGATTTGTCTTCTCTCACCAGGTGCGGATTTTCATTGTTCCAGCTATGAAGATTGTGAAGATTTAAATAGCCATCTTTCTTGCAGGTTGTTTCATCCGACCTTAAAACTTTGTCTAAGAATTGGGGATCTTCCCTGTGTTTTTGCAGCATTACACGGCAAAATGCGACCCGCAGTGGATAGTCCCGCGGTAATAACGCCTGCACGCGCCTGTAATGATATGGATGAAGCTGGTGACGTTTTAAAATTCTATGTGCAGTACTTTTTGGAATTCCCGTTGCTGTTTGTATGGCACGTACAGAGGTAGTTGTATCGCTTTCTATTTCATTGAGAACTTCTTCATCGTGTTCCGATCTAGGTCTTCCAGCGTTTCTCCTGTCAGATGGTATACGACCCTCCGAAAATGCTTGATGCACGTTAATAAATACGCGATAATCCGGATACCTTTGAAGAGTAGGGTACCTTGCTCGATATAATCTGCTAGCAGCGTTAGCATTGCATCGGCATTCTCCATAAATTAGGTGCATATTAGCGTATTCTAACGCTGTATAAGGTAGCGGCATAATGAATGCTAAACACTTGAAAATAAGGCAAAACTTCTTTAAAAAAACACAAAATCACAGTCTAAAATAATGCCAAGTCAGGTCAATTGCCAGGTCACTTAATTCAATCCAAAGTCGTTAGTACCAGAGCCACTTTAATTAAAACAGAACGGTGTGCAGTAAACAAAGAAGTAGAGCGTACTGACTTGCTCTGTGCTGCTGAGGACATTAATTACTTCTCTACCTGCATTAATGTTACTAAACAATTAGCATCTATCTATCTCCCTCTAACGTATAATCTCTCTATCTCTGTCTAACTTATGTTATCTTATGGACTACGCACATGTCTCATTCAAATTCTGAGAACTTGCAACAAAAACATTTGGGCTACATAGTAAAAGTGATTACTATCAACACTAACAATTTTCGAAATATGGTTGTTATTTTGAAATTGTACACCTAAGTATATTTTGGTGGCTAGTTTGCCTAGAATGTTATACCATTTTAGAATTGTAGTTAGTTGCGCCAATTTTTAATACTATTTGCCACAGTAGTGTCCATACTTTTTTTTTCACTGTGATGAGTGAAAGTGAGGTGAAAGTCAAAATCTTACATAATTTATGGAAAAAACATAGTTTTGGTTGATTTTTGTGTAAAAACTATAGATATTCTGGAATTTTTAATGGTTGTGATCGATAGTAGTGCTACTTACCTTGCCAATACAAAAAAAATCACAGAATTACTTGTAAAATTGTAGCAATGGCACTTAATAATATAATAAAAGATGACGATTTTTAAAGAAATCGGTTTTTTTGTCGTAATGAAAAAAAAAATCAAGGTAGAATTTTTTTCTTTTTTGTTCTCGAGTAGTCATATGTAGGTCCACCTGCTGGTGCCGGCTTATCGTTGAATTTTGGGACACCCTGTATATATATATATATTATATATATATATATATATATATATATATATTTATTTACATTTATTAAAACTGTTCAGTGAAGTATTATCTCACGTCAGAAAGTGAAAGGTGCGCAGAATAGGTTGCACACCAAAAACGTAACGAGGTCATTCGATCACTAGATTTTACTCCTCAAATTTTTCTCATATCGGGCGCCTTATATGAAAATCGATTCTTAAGGTGTAAACTCCAAAAATGTTGTTAATTTTTCAGATGGCATGAAATTATTCATCAACGAACAAGAGGCGAGATTAGATACGAGCAAATCTTTTGTTACTAAATCAGCCCTGAATAAAATATCGGTACCCTACCACATTTTTAAGCACGAACATTTCGATGTAAAGTGCGGAGAAAACGAAGAATATAATTGCAACAGTGTTTGTAAACCGCTGGTAAAATGCAGTAAGTTTTTAGTTTATAGTCCGAGCCGTTTAGAAAATGTCTAGGTTTAAGACGTAGATGTTGGAGGGAATTTACCAAACTATGTGACTGAATAATAATAATCATCATCATTATCAACAGCATCAGGATCATCACCTCTAGTTACTTTGCTGTACATACATTGTGAGCTTTAAAATACCGTAGGACAGGTATATATCGAAGCTGGTTCTCGTAAATAACCTTGCCAAAATGCCGAGAATCTCGTAAAGAAAAAGATAAAATATCTAGATTTATCTTATCAAATTGTCGACATGTGGGATGCGCACACGGTAATAATTGTATCGATAGCCATTACAACTATCTAATACTCAAGAGCCTCAAACGACACCTTGAGAGGCTCGCGCTAGTAGTTTGATTAAACGGCTGATGCAGAATGCGGTGTTACTGTACATGGCGCGAAGAATTTCCTCTCTTTGGAGCTCTAACTACCGGCAGCTTGGTCCTTGTATTCGCTGCCGCTGGATTATTTCACTTTTAACTTTTTAAATATTTTATTTTAAATACATACTAAGTAGGTAGAATTTTAAATAAAGATAATAAACACTAGTAAAGGCTTTATTTCCGTACTGTTAACATATGTATTATAAATCACATTTTCTCTTTTTCTTTTCTATGACTTGACCTGGCTCTACATATAGAACTCCTCCAAATGTTACCATTTATTTTGCCATTGTTTTTTTTTAGTATTTTCATTCTCTACTAGTTTAACCTTTTTATCAATCTAACAGTCTTTCGGTCTCCCTCTACTCCTTTTTCTAGTAGGATTATTTAGTAACCAGTTTTGTCTATCTTCTGTTTGAGATTCGTGTTGTGTTACATCCAGTTCCACTTTAGTTGTAGATCATGTTTGCCTGCATCTATTATAATTTTGTTTTCCTTCAAATATCTTCGCAATTTATGAATCATAACTGGCCCAAAATAAAGACGCCACAATAGATACTAAGCATTTTACCATGTGGTGATAGAGTAAGTATGTAATTCAACATCCCCTTTCCTGCTTAGATGACAACAAGGATAAAATATGCAGATAACATCTATGCAAGGAAAGGAAAACTTGAAATAAACCTATAAAGTTTTATCCATTTCCGTTTGATTGATGTGGTGGATAGTTGGTTAATTTACTTTCTATTGTACTAATTAATTGTAACAGTAAACATTATAGGTGAATTAGCAGGCCTGAAATATATAAGCGTTTCTTTAAGAACATTACTAATATAATTATGTAATTTGTGTTTAATTTCAGCGAAATTGGAAATAAAAAACATAAATAATCGTTGCGCATTCTATTGTGATGACAGAAATCAAAATAAGGCGATAGAATTAAATATTCAGACGACCGACGCATTTAATGACAGTAAGTGATTAGATTTACATCTAATCTATATCCCTTCATCAGCCTATCAACGTTCACTGCTGGACATAGATCCCAAAAGGGAGAATAGTGCCACGATCGCTACGCTTGGAAGGGTTCACTTTGCAGTTATACATGATGAATACGTTTCTCAGTAGAATGCATGAGAAGGAGTCAACTCTCCTAATAATCACATACATAAAGTACATTATAAAATGATTTCTGATATTATGCGAGTATTACACGCACGAAATAAAATCATATTTACAGATTTATTTACAGAATCATTTCCTTTTTTTATTGGTAATGAATTAGTATAATGTGTATATAAATATTAATTGCAGCATTACGTTTCTTCATACGTAACATAAAATAATTAAAACTACTTTTACGGATTCTATCGCGTTTGTATTTGATTTATAATTTCCCGACGTTTCGAACACTTTACAGTGATCATGGTCACGGGAGGGCTGAGGTGTCTTACGTCCAATATGTCATTGTTATTAATAACATCAATAACAATAATAATATATATAAATATAATAATATAAATAAATACAAACGCGATAGAATCCGTAAAAGTATTGTCTTTAAAATATAGCTTGATCTCTGTAACAGATAGCTACAAAACCGATGAATTAATTTTGAATACGCGTCATGTTTACAATTTTATTTTGTATCACCTATATTTTCATTCTTTACATGCCACTTATATCTCAACTGAATTATGAATATAAAATATGAATATTTACACCAAAACTTGTACCTCATATGTTTTAAAATACTTATTAACCATTTTATAAATATAAGATGTTTGCGCAAGTACAAGGTTATTTATACTGGACTAAGAATAAGATAGAGATGAGACAATCGATAAACGTAAATCGATAAAATTCTTATTAATTACTTATAAAACAAGTAAAACCAATACATTATCTATATAAACCACATGGTTACTCTATAAAATAAGTAAATTGTGTTAATTTAGTATTCAAACATCAGTTATAAGATTAATAAGACCATTTCTTTTATATTAAAAAGATAATTTCTTTTATAAAATAAACATGATTATTCATGAAATAATCTGTGACCAAGAACTCAACATCAACCTACAGGAATGCTCCAGCGATGATGATAATAGTGACGATGAACTTGGATGTATTCCTTTCGAATAATAATAATAATTAATTAACAGCTTTAGTTTAAATTAAATAAAATCCATTAATTTAAATTCTTTAAGATGTTCATAGATTGTTTTCAATTTATAATCGATTCATCCATCTATTTGATTAGAATTCAATAAGATTTTCATACATTGTTTTTCAATTACATTAGCAAATAACTTTAAAAAGCAAGGAATTATATCGGCAAAAATACGGATTGCATCGTAAGCATGCGGCACTAGTGAGAACTGTCACAGAGATCAAGCTATATTTTTTATATACTATAGTTTTAATTAAAATGTGTAACACTCGCGTAAACATTACAAATCATTATAAAATAATTAGATGAGTAAATATAATAATACAATTTAATAAAAGAAGTTAGAGGTATAAAGAATGCAAGAAGATCAAAATCTCACATTGATGACTCGTTGGCCATATACTATAGTAGGTACTCCCTTGATTGAACACTGGAAAATGTTTGAAACTTCAGAAAAGCAAAAATAAAATACAAAAACAATAGAATCGGGGAAGATAGCTGGATAAGTAATTTACGAAGTGGACCAGCAGTATCAATTTCTAGCTTCGAACTCATTTCTATATCATTTATTAAACTTTTATTTGATTTTAATAGAATCATCTACAGATTAAATCATAATATGTTATATCAGAATTAGAATTTCATATATTAGGGTTCTGGTAAATGTTGCATTGATTATACAACTAGATACTATTCCTAGTAAGAAGTAGATAGCATTTCTCGAATTTCATCTCAATTTAATTCTTAGATGCAGAGAATAAAATTGAGATTAAATTGACAGAATTAGAAAAAAAGTCGATTCTGTTTCTCTCAATAAAGTACATAAGCAACTGACGTAGATAGAAAAAGCAAAACAAAATTTAATGGCACCATATCCACAGTCTATCTTGCCGTGTGGTGACGGAGTAAGAATACTATTCACCACCACATATCTTACCCGTGGGTGATCGTACGAGACGACTAAGGGATATAAAACACATATAACATCTATGCAAGAGAAGGAAAACTCGAAACAAAACCCTATAACAACACGTCTGACCAGCGCGGTGTAGTAGGTTAATTTCCCTTCCATTACGGAGGAGGCCCGAGCCCAACAGTGGGACATTTATAAGCTGTGATGATGATCCAGTCTATGCCAAACTATGCCTAAGTTAACGACGAAGATGCCCTTGCCTGCTAGTAGATGAAGAAGTGCTTTGTAAATAAGGAATATAAAGCTTGCCAATACATTATTTCTTTAAACTTAATTTTTCAGACAAATTCAAATATTTAACACTGAATTATCCATACAATAACAGCGTCATGAGTTTTTTGCATGACAAAGAACGTATAATATATTACGAATTTGATGACAATGACGAAATGGAAGTATCATGTATTAGGCACCCGTTGAAGTCGGGGTACACAACATATATTTCTACAACCAAAAAAGCCAAAGCAGGTAAATTACTTATTAATACAGCAGCTTATGTAAATGTTAGAGTTAAGTTTATTATATACTAGCTTCTGTCCGCGGCTTCGCCCGCGTAAAGGTTACTTTCCTAAAGATTTCATGCCTTATTTATATTTTATCTCCTTAAGGGTATTTTTTTTTATAAAATGTTAATGTCATATTTATTTATATCTAATCAATAGCCTAAAAATAAGTTTCAAGCTTCTGGCTTTAAAATGACTATAATACCTTACAACTTTTCATCCCCCTTTACAACCCTTTTTTATATTAAAAAGTAGCCTATGTCCTTTGTCAGGCTCTAGACTATCTGTGTACCAAATTTTATTTAGATCGGTTCAGTAGTTTTGGCGTGAAAGAGTGACAAACAGACAGACAGACAGAGTTAATTTCGCATTTATAATATTAGTAAGGATTAAAAAACACTAATCAGGAGAAATTAGTCATAAGGGAAACTCATCTAATCTAAGAAGTGCATTTTGACGTTTCGTATTTTTTAATACACAATAACCTTGGTCAAACGTATACACTTGATTGCAAACAATAAACCTGAAATTTTAAAGAACTATTAAGTTATTTACATAATTAACGCAAGAAAGCCACCCCGGCTTTCTTGTACAATAATCTAATGTTGAAACTCGTAAAACTAATTTAAAATAAAAATAACATGGTAAATAGTAATTGTTATTGACGACCTAACAATGTCACGTCATCACGTTCTATATAGTAGTGCTTGACAACTTTCAATTCACGAATATCCGAATAATCGATAAAAATACTAGAATAATATAATTAACTAAATAGAGATTTTGATAGAAATGTTCATTTCGACATTTTTTTTGATAATTAAATAATTATCAAGGTTCGCCACGATGATAATTCAACTAATATTAGTGATTCTGAATAAATAGCTATTTTCAAATCCAGTTTTTGTTCTTACTTAACCTAATGCTACTAAATATTATGAATAGATTTTATGCTGAATAAAATTCTTAAAAGCTATTATTTTGCCCGTTTTTTCGCAACATTTTCCACCAATGCTCAGCTCGTATTAGCCTTAGCTTGATATTATATAACCCATTTCCTTTCTCGATAAAAGGCTATCCAGTACTAAAACAATTCTACAAATAGTTTCTGAGATTATTAGCATTCAACCAAAAAAGCTTCTCAGTTTTATAATGTTAGTCAGATATTAGTAAATCGTTTTTTATGAACTTTTAAATTAACGACAAGTGCTACCTACCTACCGTTTATGAACTTTAAAAATAATAGGAGCACAAATCAAATCACTGCCTACCGTAACGAAGAAAGTTAGATGATCTGATAGAAAGAAATGAAGACAGGAATGAAGGTGAGGAAGTGTCGGCCTCCCACTTACGGAACAAAGCAAAGGTAAGCTCGAGCTTGGAGGCGTAAGTTATTAGTATCGCGTACAGAATAGTGGATTAAGATGTTATATTCTAAATTTAATGGCATAAGTACATAGTAACCAAATAGGCAAACTACATAGTAACTAGTTCTACTAAAACCAGCAAACAGTTATTACGAGTCAGAGTATTAGTTATGTTTGTAAATTTTCCACGATTTGATGTATGGTGGTGGCAGCATTAAATTCTACCAACACTTACATTGATCATGGGTGTTGTAACTTAGACTATTAAGAGTATAGTAGGACAATTTGACACCTATTGCGGACGAAGCTCGAGGCTAGCAGTGGTCATATTTCAGTTGACAAGATGATTACGATGATGGTTATTATTTAATTTATTATTTATGTTTTAGACATATCCAGCAATATGCAGAACGATACATTGAAAATGTCACACCATGACGTATATACGTGTGCTTTATACGAGACAGAAACAGCGTCGGCTGTACCAATCGTAATGTATAAAATTACCGTTGTATTCATAAAGAAGAAAATAGATATTATTCAAGTGACCACTAGCGATCCCCTCGGTAAGTCAATTACTGTTAATTCCTTTTCACAGCCTGATAATAATATTCATAAGTTTCGGCAATCTCTTTGAAGAAACTGAAGATTTTATTTATGCAATTGTGGACGAAGTTATTATATCTAAAAAACTACGGGAAATATATCCTGCGGGATGGTACGTAAGTGCACCCTTTTGAGATAAATGTAATACAAGATTTATAGGAATACCAATAAATAAGGTAACTTGTGGCCAACTCACCGTCTGCGAGACAATCATCTTGCAGAAAGAGGCGGCGAGGCGGGTCCGTGAAGAGCTCCTTTACGGTGACACGCCCCACCGCCGGCGCCTTGAACGGCGCAGGCGCGAGTACCTGCACCTGATGCCACGCCGCCCTAGCCGAGGCAGCGGGTGACCAGACTACGGGGATTAGACTAGTCGCCCGAAGCGAGAACACACCGTGTGTGGACGATGCCCCAACGGCGAAAGCTGTCAGGGCATCGACTCGAGAGGATACTCGTGAGGGTAAACCACCGGGTGGAGCATCGAATACAAGGACCGGGTACCGGTGGCCCATTCGCACGGCGAAGGAGAGGTACATGTAAGGTACGGGTCTGTGAGGTAGCACGCCGTTTTTTCTGTTGTCGCCCCGGACGGCATTAAAAGGGTGCGCCCACACGTGTCTTTGGACATTGCCAACGCATTGAATAGTCTGCTATTTAGCTGCATCAGGGAGGAGCTTCGTTATCACGGGATGCCTCTAAACCTGAGGCAGATGATGGCAGACTATTTGGAGGGGCGTAGTGTCTCCTACGTTGTACAAACGTCATGTCGCGTGGGGGACACTATCCTGCCACTACTGCGATTGCGACTCTCTCCTCACGATCGGTACTTACCGAAGCAATCATGCCCTGTCAAGATCTGCACCAGTCGGTAGGAAAAGACACCGCCTGCGTCCGTCGAAATGACGACGTCTACGGCGTAAGGCCGTCGACCGGACCGCCCATATAACCGTCGGCATGTAGTGTTGGGTCCGCCCACATTCAGCATTAGCCAAGACAGAAAAGATTACTCGCTGACAAGTCGCGGAGCAAGTAGTCAGAAATGTTTCCGGAACTACCAATGCCCGTCGATCACCAGGCTCAGGTACTCCATATGGGTCCGGATGCTAATGGGAACCGTCTTGACGGTGTTCGAGGTGTCAGTGGGTGGACTGGTGTAGAGCACATGGAACAATAGGGACTCTGTCCTATCTATGGTCACACTTAACCGCAGCGCCTCGATCCGCCTGACAATCTCCTCGGTGCTAAAAGTTGCCAGGCGTGCCGCCTCCTGTAGCGTCCCACCCCGGGCTGTGACCAGTCTATCGTCGGTGTAGCAGATTACGCCCAGTCTGGAGCGGAGGCTACCTCTCAACCTAGTCGTAGCCGATTTAAAATGACTACCTACACACTATTTTGCTCTAGCTATTCTATTACTACAAGATGCTATTTTACTCATAGTTTTAAACATCAGTGATATTTAAATTACTGAAATTTAGCATTTAATATGCTTACTTATTTATAAAAACCCGATTACGAAGCGAAAAATGATCGTAATCGGGTTTTTATAAATTACTAAATTTCAGTAATTTGAATAACAAGGTTGTGTCATCGTCTAATACAATTCTAACAGCAAAGTTTGAAGTATTAAGCCTACAATGTGTAAACATTGTCGGGTAGATGGCGCACGTCACCTTAAAGACGTAAATATGATACGAAGCGAGATTTGAATGTCCTACAATAGTTCACGCTGGTGTAAGTGGTAGCACGATTGGGCTGGACTCCCAATAGGTGCGGATTCGAATCCCGCTTGTGACATAATTTTTCGCTTCTTAATCGGGTTTTTATAAATCAGTGATATTTATTATTTCTTTATTGTTACTGCTAGTTATTTATAACAATGTTATATTCTGGTAGCGATACATATAATAATTATTGTTTTAGTCTGTTCTACGTTAGAATAAATGTGATAGAATTATATTATATTTTATCTTGTTTCAGCAAATGTAGTTCATAATGATAGAACAGATGAAGATGTAGGAAATACTGCTGTAGATAATGTTATTCCTCGAGCAAATGGTGGGGAGTCAAAATATATTATATATATATACATAGCTGTTGGTATAGTAATAGCAATAGTGGTATTCTGTGTACCATTTATTGTATACAAAATGAATAAACGTAATCAGGTACATATATCTTTATTATATATTATTAGTCGCATAGAATGAGAACAGGCAATCTGTCAAATTTGTCGAAAATAACATTTTGATTTGTGTCACTTAGGAAATTTAAAATAACTATGCAGTAGGACTTTTGGCGGGAATTTTAAAACGTCATGTGGTGCTCTTGTATTATATTCAATATCTTAGTGTTTTAACGTGTTATATTAGATAATTTTGATGACATTTTATGTAATGTGATGTGCGAAACTACTGGGATTTAGTGAATATCATATAAAAATGATTTACAACGTTTTCGTTTTCCATCAAAATTCCCACAAGATAGCATTAACAGTGTGGGCATTGCACTGTTGATGGCAACAATTTGATTTAGACAATGATAAACTTGAAAGACTAAAAACGTGAAAATATTTATAACTTGATACTGTCAGGAATAGCACGTATAAGTAGCTGCCATTGCCAATACATAAGAAGATCTGTGCAGTAGTTTCCTAACTCCTATAACTGTTAATCTAAATTGAGTTAATGGCGAAATCTTGTGAACGTCATATATTATTTATATATATATATATATAAAAATTGCTAGCATTAGATAATGAACTACTATTATATATATATATATATATATATATATATATATATATATATATATATATATATATATATATATATTATATATATATATATATATATATATATATATATATATATATATATATATATATATATATATATATATATATATATATATATATATATATATATATATATATATATATATATAATAGTAGTTCATTATCTAATGCTAGCAATTTTTTGGTTGTTATTTAATTGTTAGAATTTATTCAAAGTTTAAATGGCCGATTTTGATTCTGTACGACTTTTACCTACTTACCTGTACCCTTACCTACATTTGAGTGCAGGCGGGAGGACCTTTAACAACTACTATTATACCTAGTTGGTAGAACTTGTGTGCTTCAAGATAACTATGCCAGTTTTCTTTTATTATTGCAATGAACCGATTTGCTGTTGCCCCTTATTCGTTAATAACATTCACAAAAGACTTGATTAAACACTTTACTTTTAGTCCATCAGCACACAGATACTGATAGATAAATATTGCATCCAACCATCCATTACTCTATAGAAGTCAACTGTTGGACAATCTTGAAGTCCCAAAGACGTATAATGCTATAATCACCAAGTTTGGTAGGTGAATGAGAAAACTCAATTAGTGATGTAATTTTACCAGCATACTGGTATATCACGTCTAGGTTTGATTCTCAGAGGAAAGTAAAAGATATATAAGACCTATTGCATGCTTTCCGTGTGGTGACGGAGTACTATTCACCACCCCATATCTTACCCGTGGGTGATCATACGAGACGACTAAAGGATATAAAACGCATATAACATCTATGCGAGAGAAGGAAAACTCGAAACAAAACCCAACACGTCTGACCAGCGTGGTGTAGTAGGTTAACTACCCTCCCATTACGGAGGAGGCCTGAGCCCAACAATGGGACATTTATGGGCTGTGATGATGATGATTGTATTCTTAACGTGTCACTACGCCATCCATTCATCATCATCATCATCATCTCAGCTTATATACGTCCTATTGCTAGGCACGAGCCTCCTCCATAATAGAAGGAAGCTCTTTGTATAGAACTTAAATGCATATTATTTATGTTAATCGTATTTTATGATTCCTATAGGTAATATAGGGATAAAATGTATTCTTACTCTGTCACCAAATGCCATTTTTATTACTAGTATTGCCCAAATACAAGACTCTTGCGAGTCTCGCAAGCCTTGCAACTCTCCCTGTTAGAATAACACAGAGGAGTTTTGGCGCGAATGTGGAAATGTCATGTCACGCTCTTGTATTATATTAATTTCTTTAGTGTTTTGTGGTGTTATATTGAATAATTTTGCTGGTATTTTATGCAATATGGTACAGTTAAAGTGCTGAAGTGTAGTGAATATGGTATAATAGTGATTTACGTGTATTTTCATATTTGTCCAAAATTCCCAAAGAAAATCATTGATTTGGTTATTAGCACCCAAATAATGGTAACGACTTGACTTACTGACAGACAATGACTATTAAGGCTACATAATATGAAGAAATGATGAACAATGTATGAATAATAATTAAATAAGACTTGGCTGTATGGGCTTTGACCCCTTTGCCTGTCCGAATGGACGAACAGAACCAAAAAAAAAAAACCCCCAAAGAATAACACAGAGTCACTTATTTCGATAGAAATTTTATGAAATTACATTCATCTAGTGGCACTAACTGCACAACTATCAATAATTAAGGAGTTGGGGTTATAATCACACCCATCTGTCATGAGACTGTTTAAAATAACATCAACTGTACTGGTATTACATACATACATACATAGCCTCACGCCTGTTTCCCAGAGGGGTAGGCAGAGACTACGGATTGCCACAAACCACGATCCTGGCATACTTCCATCGCTTCATTCACACTCATAATAGTCTTCATGCATGCTCTACGATTACGCATACTCTTAATAAGACCTCTCGTCAACACATCTCCAACTTGGTGCAGAAAAGTATGACGTGGTCTTCCCCTTGTATTCGTCCCATTCACGCTTGCTTTATATATTTGCTTCGTCAACCTCTCGTCACTCATTCTTTCTAAATGTCCAAACCACCTCAGCATACTCTTCTTGATCTTTGTCACTACTTCTTCATTCACACCACAGCGCGCTATAACATTATTCCTAATTTTATCTTTCATACTTACATCACACATACTACGAAGAGCTCTCATCTCTGCAGCATTTATTCTACTTTCATGTCTTCCCTGCCAAATCCAACTTTCACTACCATACATGAGAGTAGGTACTAATACTCCCTTATGTACAGCTAAACGTGCCTTTTTGGACACGTTTCTACTTTTCATAAAGGTGTATAGTGCCCCATTCACTATTACCAGCATTTACTCTTCTTTCAACATTATCATCATTTTTACCATCTGTAGTAAACAAAACACCCAAATACAAAAATTCTTTCACCTGTTCCAGTTCCTCACCATTTATAAAAATGTTACATTCCGTCATACATGTATCCTTTTCAAAAACCATAATTTTCGTCTTACTTACATTTACTTTCATACCTTTTCTTTCAAAAGCTTCATGTATAGTAGTTACCATCGCCTGCAAATCTTCTGGTATTAATAATACAAAATGTTGACAATCCTTTCTTTGTCAAAGGAAGCATAAAATGCTGTCTAAGGCAGCACTGCAAGATGCAGCGAGTCTTGTTCTTGCATTTGGGCAACACTATTTATTGTTTGATTAAAAATTACGTGACAGTATATTCTTATCATCATTATTTCATCAATTTATTGCCTTTTGTACTGAACATAAGGTTCCTCATAGAAAGTCACAAATTTCGAACATAGCACAGATTGGTCTGCATCCAACGATTCCCAGAAACTTTCACCAAGTCATCGGTTCCCGTGGTGGAGTCTTTACAATGTATATATATTATTGTGCTTATAACTTCAATAAGTATATAAAAGAAAAATATTTAAATTTTCAGACAGGGCCAGCGGTTTACGAGAATTTTAATAGTGAAACTACAACAATCCAACATCCTTCACAATGGTCTGATGATAGGATTGCGGAATCAGCCCCTACTTATGCGGTACCAATACCAAAAAGTCAAAGACCAACTCGTATCAAACCCGATAATTCAGTTATATACGCAGATTTATATCAACAACCTGTGGATAATGCATTTAGAGAAGAAACAGAACAATATGCCGAGGTATACAGTCAAGCGTTACCTAAATCTGTCAGGAATTATAGGAACAACCAAGACAATTATGTCAATTATTTTTCTGATTCAACTTACGAAAATAGCGGCCGCAGTGAATACGTAGAACCTACTTATGCCGAGACGTATAGTAGCGTCAAATAATAATATCACAATATGACTTTCTTTTTTTAAATTTAATCGTGTTATAATCATAGCATCTCATTTTAGTGATAGTGCCACACTTTTGACAGTTTTGTCTACAGCCACGGGTTATATCGTCTGGAGTAGTACAACACTCATGCAGAAAATCGACGTCAGCAGTGGTAATGTGCTGTTGAGTTTCGTTCGGCGAGTAAGAGTATCAGAAGCTCAACTTTTTGGGTCACTTTTAGTTGGTATGCAGCGGCCTGTATCCCCATAATTGCAAAGATCCACACGCAGCAGTAACATGTACTATCGGGTATGCTGCTATTTGGTTGTATCATCATAAGTAATAACAAAAGTACCAATGTTGGGCTCGAGACTACTCCAGAGTAGAACATTGTCTCCACCATGCCGGTCAGACAAGGTGGTATAGGGTTATATTTTGAGGTTTCCAACTCTTGTATGGTTGTTGTATATATATTGAACCCCTTAGCTGTGTTATCCATGGGCAAGATAGGATGAACTCGAGTGTGTCGCGTGTACATAAGTACACGCGTTAGAAGCTATACTTCTTTGGCGTAACAAGATAAAAATCTTTTCAAAAATTTTATCATTCGCACTAACAATAGAAAAAAGGTATTTAATACATTGAAAATTTTATTATAACGCATTGTCTAGTTAAAATACTAAAATGTTGACTATAGCTAACTTCAGGGTGTCGTTTTTTCGTGACGGCGCGCGCGCGCATCGTAAAAATTGACTCTCATTTTTTTTTTCCTAACGCGCCAAAAGATGTATAACTTCAATAAATATCGTGTTTTATTTTGGACCTAAGAAGTTTTAAAATCCAGATAACGGAAGAGAAACACCATTAATTACCTTCCATATGGTGCTGGAGTTAGCATACAATTCACCATCACCTATCTTGTCTGTGGGTATTGAAAAACGACTAAGGGATATATACTCGTATATAACATCTATGCAAGAGAAGGAATTACAGAATGGAACATCTAACTAGCGTGTATAGCAAGTAATTTTTCCTCTCAATATCCAGTGGTGGGATGTAAGTGAATTTAATGAAGATCGTTTAAAATAGTTTTATGTTATGTGTCATTCTCGCCTAATCGTTCTGCAAGAAAATAATAAAATTTTAACATTTACATCTATTCATTCACTCATTCATTGCCTTTTATTGATGTCTACCGTAAAACCTAGGGGAACGTACCCATATTATTTGACCCATTTTTTACGTTTTTTTTAACAGTGCAATAAAAATTTCATTTCTATCGTGTGTCTTTGCAATACAACCTATCAAGTTTTATGTATTTAAGTTTAGCAACCATCAAAAATACACGCTGATTTATAATATATTTCGTCTATTTTATTTTATAATAAAATTATGTTTTTAATTTATTCAAAATATTATTATGCTAGGGGGCGTCTATTCATTACGTGAGTTGCACTAAAATATCACACAAGCGAGAGACGTGGTTTAGGCAAATATCAAGTAATTTTGAAAAGTAAATTTGTGAGAAAATTACATTTTAGTAACCATGGACTGAATTAAAAATCTTTCCTATTAATTTTAATAATTCCAATTGAAGTATAATTTAACATTATCACTCCGATTTTATATTACGATCTGAACAAATTTTCTAAACATTTAAGATCAAATTCTAATCATAATCTTAAATTAAATTATATTTTTTCTATTGATTCCAAAGCTTACCCTAAAATACAAAATTTGAACCTGACCTTGACCTCAAGAAATCCTTAAAAACACCTCACGTAATTAATGTACACCCCTTTATCTTTCTAGTTCTTTTATACGTTTTGTAAATGTATGCACTTTGTTTAAATAGCTCTCAAGAATAATGTAACGATGTTTATTATAATAAATAATTTATTTTCAAGTAATCTGGATATTTATTTTAGTAATAAGTACTGACAATAATAAGAGTTTTATGGTGTTTTATCTTTATTATTATGCCCGCTTGCCAAGTGACAATTGGGAAGACCTATGTTCAATAGCATACTTGGATAATCTGATAGATTGAAACTATCATCAAAACCACTTATACAGAGGGCATAGTGTTACCAGAAACCCTCAGTTTTGACGTACTAACCAGCTAAATTACTGTAACCAAGCATCGGGTATTATTCCCACGTAAGTTGTTAATACTTTCTGTCCATTAATGTCCTGTCCATTAATGTCCTGTCCATTAAAAAGTTCACAATGCAAGGGTGTATGCCTTAGTAGACTGTTACCAGAGGCACCCGCGAGGGTAAACCGCCGGTTGGGCAACCGAAGACAAAGATCGGGTACCGGTGGCCCGCTCGCACGGCGAAGAGAGGTGTTTGCAGGGTAGGTCTATGGGTAGCGCATCGCCTTTTCCATCGCCCCGGACCAATTTGGCGGGGCGCGACCACCTCCATAGTCCAAGGCAAATAAAGAAGTGTGGGATACTGTTAGAAAAAATGGGGCGAGATCGCCATATCAATGGTAGCGACGTAGCTGAAGATTTGGAAATTAACCACAAAATTTTGTGATTAATTTCCAAATCTTTTTAATTAAAAAGCTGGGTATACAAAAAAAGCTCGATATTAAGGTGCCACACGAGCTTCACTGAAAGAAACCTAATGAACTGTATACTTATTTGCGATACTTTATTAAGACGTAATTAAACGGAACCGTCTTTGAAGACATTGAGAGATGATGAACAGTGGATCACGTACAGTGGTTATATGAATAAGTACAAAAGCCCTTTTTTTTTAAATATGAATAGTATTTATTAATATAATCAAACATTTTTAATGGGGGCAAGTGTTACGCGGGGTTGATGACACTGAACTGAACTGTCCCTGTAAGAGTGAGTGTATAATTGTATAATTATATTTATTTATTTATTTATTAGGTTAACCAACAATTGTTTATACTTATACAATAGAACAGAAATTTAAAAAATAAACAAAAACGAGTATAACAATTAATTATAGGTTAACACCACATGTAAATTTGGAGGCTTCACATTGGAAATATTAAAGTGATATTAAAAAAAAAAAGTCGCATGAAATGAATTAAATTATATTAAATCAGATTAAATTAAACAAATATGACAATAATTATTAAAAACAACAATTAATTATAGGTTTAACACACATGTATATACGGAGTCTACACTTTGGAATTATAACATTAAACTAACATAAAAAACAATAAGAAAACGGATTTTGAGTATACAATAAGGTAAATTAAATTACATCAAATTAAATCACCTCAGTTAAAATACAATGAAATTAAAATAAATGATATAAAATTGTGAAAAATTAAAATGTAAATCTTATTAAATAAATTAATCGATATTAAATCAGATAAAATTAAACGAATATGACAATGATTATTAAAAAAAGAGAACCAAGAGTAGTACAACCAGACATGTATACCTACATATACCAACATGTGTGCGCATATACACACAGATTATCGTATAGACATACAGACACATACATATACACACACACATACACACACACACACACACACACATACATATATATATATATATATATATACATACACACACACACACACATATACATCCATACATACATACATACACACACACGCACACATATATCTGCATATACATACATACATACATATACATACACCCACCATCTTCCTAATCGGAAGTTTGGTGACTATTGATAATACACTTCGACAATTTACCCAAGTCATCATTGTAGATGTCAACTATATCACTACAACCATTTACAACCTTGCACATTCTACATATTGGCGAATTTGCTCCAAGAACGTCCTTCGCAGAGGTGGACACAATGGCGTAATAATATTTCTGGGATACCTAGCGGGGTCACGAAACCTCAAAAAGCCTAATAGCTGTGGACAATCAATTTTAGTTTGAATAACTTTATAAGCAAATATACCGTCCGTCATAATCCTGCGCAATGATAGAGAATACATACTGAAATACTGCAACCGCGTTTTGTAGCTGAGGAGTTCCTTTTTTTTTTTTTTTTTTTTTCGGGTGCGGGTTACGGTCGGCACACTCCTCGCACCACTCCGTCCGGGGTGACAGAGGGGCGTAAGCATGCACACCCGTAACCCGCCCGTGACGTCGCCTTCGTCGTTGGGCCAACCACCGGAGCAGAGTGACTTGACGTCAGTGGTTGGCCCGACGGAATACCCCTGAGGAGTACCCTCTCCTCGACCGACGTCCCCCCCTCGGGTAGGATGTCGGTCTTTCCTCACGCGGTCGGCCTCTCGGCGGGTGACGGACTAAATCCCCGATCCAGTCACCCGCGGCCTCGGCTAGAGCTGAGGAGTTCCTTGGACTTATTTTTTGCAAATGCTAGATGCCATAAGAACCGTTATTATATCCTTTCCAGACGCAACATATGTGTTGCATAATGAGGTCGCCACACAACAGTACAATATTCCAAAATGCTCCTAACTAGACTATAGCAGCAGCATAATCTTCGTACTACTTTCCCGAAACTGTCTTGTATTCCTCAATATAAAACCTAACATCCCTGAAGCCTTCCCGACAATATTATCGATATGCGGAATAAAAGTAACTTTACTATCGAAAGTAATTCCTAAATCTCGAATAGAATTTACCTCTATATATACTTAACCTGAGCGTCCAGCTCAGGTTAAGTATGAAATATTCTGACTGTATTATATGATGTTTCCTCGTAAATTTCATGTGATTACATTTTTTAACATTAAGCGTTATTTTAGTATGAGTACACCACTCCACAACTCGGTTTAAATCTTCTTGTAGTAGCTCACAATGCTTTTGAGATTCTATCATTCTTCCAAATTTCAAATCATCTGCATATAAGAAAAACTCAGAATGAAGAAAGCAGTCAGAAAGATCGTTAATAAACATATTAAATAATAATAGGGCCAAATGGGATCCCTGTGGGGCATCCGAGGTGATACCATAGGTTGACAACCTAAAACCGTTAAGGACCACATAAAACTCACGTTCAGATAAGTAAGATGAGAGCCATTGTAATAGAGGGGGCCAGTGATACCGTAAGCTGATAGTTTCGAGATCAAAATAGAGTGGGACATACTATCAAAGGCCTTGCTAAAATCCGTGTATATATCTCATCATATCATCAGGACCAGCTCCTTTATTGACATCAATAGATTGCAACTTTTTCAGCAAGGTTTCACTGTCCAAAATAGGGTATATTAAACACTGGCTGTGGTTCTTCAGACATTGTAAGTACGTGGAATTGTAGCTATTAGTGTCAGGGTCTCCATCACTGCTGTAAGAAGATGAGAAATAACTTGCAAAGAGTTCGCAAATAACTGATCCATTTGATGTTGTGGTTTGTCCATCAGTCATTATTAAAGGGAAATAACTACTTGAATCACCACGTTTAGTCTTCACATATGTCCAAAAAAGTTTTGGATTAGTTTTTATTTCAGTTTCTATATTCCTTAAATAGTTGTAACTTAATTCTTTTGCTAAATTTATTCATATCTTGGACAATAATTTAAATTCTAACTCATCCATAGGATTTTCATATTTTTTGTAACGTAAGCTTAGCTTGTTTCTCTCCTTTATAGACCTAATTATTGCATTATTAAACGATGGTGGATAATGATTAGTCGTCATATTGCGGTTCGGCACATATTTATTAATAGCGTTTCTAAGAACGTCATAAAATATCTGCAGCATATCATTAACATTTTGTTTATCTATAAAAAGTTGATCCCAGTTCTGTTCATTGATATACCTTTTTATTTGTTCATAATCAGCTTTACAAAAATTTGGTCTTATATTTAATGAGTTATATGGAAGATGACATAAATTTGCTAACGAGAATGAAATATCTAGTGGAGTATGTAATTTGTCAATAGGAACTAAAGAGATGCAAGATTCGAAAACAGTGCACGAAGGCAAAGTAGATAGAAATAAATCTAAAATGCGTCCAGAGCAGTTTTCTATATTATTGTACCGGGTAAGATTATTGATACGTAGGAAAACTACTAAATTTTGGCATACGTTGGGTAGTGAACTATTATCTGCATTTTTGTTCCAGTTTATTTTACCTAAGTTGAAATCACCAATGTATAGAAAGTAACAAACTACTGACTGTGCAATTTAGAATAGGGTTAATTAGGACTATTCTGGACCAGAACCATTTATAACAGTACGATAAGAACGTTTGAAAAAAGTAGCAGTCAAAGATCGGTCAGACTGTGACAACCGGCTTAATTCGCTAATACGATGATGATGTGTGTATGGTGGAATTGGAAGGGTATTGATCTGTATGAGCTTTTACCATCACCATCGATTGGGATAAATGAAAATAAAACTGAGTTCTACAAAATTCAAACTTAAATATTAAACATTGTTTAAGAAAATCTATCATTATTTAAAATACAATGAAATAACTTCATAAACTAGTATTTTTTTTATTGCTTATGGTGGCAAACGAGCAAGCAGCATGCACCATGAGACCTTTGCAATACCAAATGTATAGGTAGGCCGCTGCTTACCAATATATCCCAACCTCACCCAGTTGGGCTTCCAGCTCTCTCGCTCACCAAACGAAGCGCAACAACAGATTGCCATTACTCAGACGTCGATCTTCTGCGAGAGTGTGGTACTACCCTGGACAGACCAGCCCGCGGCTGTAGACAGAAAACTCAACGTCAACAGCGTGGTCCTACCACTACTTATAGAAAAAAACAAGGTAATATTAATTAATAATTATTAATTAATATTAATTATTAATTAATATGCTTAAAGTAAAATTAGAAATTACTGAAATTTCTTTTTGATTATATATAATTTGACCTTATTCTTGTCAATTTCTACATTTGGAAGGAGCCTAATTGTCACAAAGTATACATACACTAAAGACTAAGCAGTTTAGTTTTTTTATTAATTGCAATTAAACGAATTACCAAGCTATTTTCGAAAGGAAACAGCGCGTTGCGACGTATAAAGTTTTTAATAAAATAAAAACAACAATATATTAATTTTTACGGTTGTGATCGTGCCACATCCATAATATTTAATCCGGTCGTCCTCGAATACTTTTTTAATTAACTATTTTCTTACTTTTGTAGCGGGTACTTAGATTAATTAAGCACAATATCCATGTAAAGTAGTTCACACTTTCCTGATAGCGAAATTAAACGAAACACAACAATAATAGCCGCCATTATACTTGTTGACATTATAACCAACGCTATGAACGCTATGACGCTACACCACAGACAAAACGCTGACCATAGACGAGTAGTGAATATTATAGTTATTTGATTCCAACAAAATAAATTAGACAATGTTTTAAAGTTATTGTTTATTTACTACATACATAGTTTTATATATATTGTTATATTAATATTAATAGTTTAAATGATATATATATTAATAATATTATCTTATAAGTGCAATGTGAGAAAAATACAATCATTTTTAGGTTTGAAAAGTACTTGATTTTGAGGCGTGGAATAGAAGCATTTCAAAAGTTAGGGACAATATTTTTAACTTAATCAAATCGTAACGTAATCGGGTTTTATAAATAATTAAGCATATTAAATGCTAAATTTCAGTAATTTAAATAACAAGGTTGTGTCATCGTTTAATACAATTCTAACTGCAAAGTTTGAAGTATTAAGCCTATAACAATGTGTAAACATTGTCGGGTAGATAGCATACCGTCACCTTAAGACGTAAATATGATACGAAGCGAAATTTGCATGTCCTACAATAAGTCATGGTGGTGTAGTGGCAGCACGATTGGGCCGGAATCCCAATAGGCGCGGGTTCGAACCCCGCTTGTGACATCATTTTTCGCTTCGTAATCGGGTTTTATAAATTAATCAAATCATTCAAATTACTGAAATTTGGCATTAACATGCTTGATTATTTATAAAAACTTTATTACGAGCGAAAAATGATTGTATTAATTTGTATTAGTGTATTAATTCTGTACAATGTGTAAACAATGTCGGGTAGATGGCACACGTCTTCTTTAAAGACAAAAACATAATACGATGCCAAGATTGAATGTCATACAACAGTTCACGTTAGTGTAAGTGGTAGCACAATTGGAACAGTTTTTCATTAGGGTTCCCATTGATGACAATCATTTTTCGCTCGTAATCAAGTTTTTAATCAAATCATATTTAAAAAATCGTAAACAGTTCTTACAAAAATTAGTATATATAATACTAGCTCCAGCCCGCGGCTTCGCCCGCGTAAAAGGTTACTTTTGTAAAGTTTTTCATCCCTTATTTTTATTTTACTACTTAAAGGTAAATTTTTTACAAAATTCTAATGTCATATTTATTTATATCTAATCAATAGCCTAAAAATAAGTTTCAAGCTTCTGGCTTTGAAAATGACAATACTTCCTTACATCTTTTCATTCCTCTTTACAACCCCATTTTTGCATTAATAAGTAGCCTATGTCCTTTATCAGGCTCTAGACTATCTGTGTACCAAATTTCAATTAGATTGGTTCAGTAGTTTTGGTGTGAAAGAGCGACAAACAGACAGAGTTATTTTCGCATTTATATTATTAGTAAGGATATAAAAAGAAGAAAACATATTCAGATCTGATGAATGTGTATCTGAGAAATGCCCTCACAGACAATTAAGGCTAGTACTTTAGAGTCTATTATATTATATTCAATTCAATTCATTTTATTTACTCAAATATGGTATAAATAGGTGTTACATTTAGATTTAGGTACATCATATTCTGCCCAGCAGGGCGTGCAAATAGGTATATATAATCATTGAATTAAGCGTCACAATTATTTCAATTGTCAACAATATCATATTCAACTAATTAAATGTCACAATAATATTATATTCAATTAATAACACTATTTTCAGTTAATTAAATGTCACAATGATTTTAATTGTTAGTAATATTAATAATAAATAATAAAATTGACATTGGTTAGTATCCATATTATTCATGTCAGCGCGGTTAGTATAATAATTATATTGTATTGTAAATGTCAATTCATATTTTAGTCAATCTATATTCAATTCTGTCATCTAAATATTCTCTGCAACTGTAATAGTTTTTATTTATATTATGTATATTGTGTAGTACATTTTTAAATCTGTGCAAAGACAATAATCTTATATTTTGTGGTAGGTGATTAAATATTTTAATTGACATGCAATAAGAGTAAGTAATAAAAAAAATTAAATAAAATGGTTATTAACAACTTGCCCAAGCTAAAATAGAATCCTGTAATATTTGCGAACTACTGTACTGTAATTTCAGTGTGGAGACGGAGAAAGAATACAATTCACCACTATAAGAGACCATATGAAAGAGACGAATAAGAGAATGTTTGAAAGTAGCGCCAGTGACGGATAAATTAAGGAGTGAACGTTTGAGCTGGTATGGACATGTGATGAGACGGGATGAAGTAATGTTGCGAGGAAGGTTTTGAGTATGAATGTTGAAGGCTTTAGGGGTAAAGGGAGACCAAAGAAAAGATGGATGGACTGCGTGAAGCATGATATTTATGAACAGGAAGTGACTACAGAGATGACGTCTGATAGGGATGTATGGAAAAAGAAGACATATTGCGTCGACCCCAAGTAGTTGGGATAAGAGCAAGAGAATGACGAAAGATACGAATAAGGGATATAAAACGCATATAACATCCAAAAATAGTTTTTAATTGCATGCAAATAATTAATTACAATAAAATAATAAAAGTACTGGAAAAGGATAGGAAATTTTTTTTCCACTAATATTTACGAATAGTAAATAATATTAATCAAAATATTCAATTTAAATCATTAATAAATATAATTTATTAGCACACTTGTATGAAACTAAAATACATGTTGTAAATGTAGAAGTGATGCGTGCGCATCTTATTTGCGGCCAACTTCAACCTGTTAATTTTGTGTTACAGTGAAGCGCAAGCATCTTAAAATTTCAATAGTTCTTAAAACTGACACTACTTATCACCTACTATGGGTTGGTTGAATCAGTCTTACGGTATGGAATCATATTTTGAGGCAATTGTTCTTGTGCCAATGTTCATCAAAATTTAACTCGAGAGAGCCGGAAGCCTAACTGGGGTGGGTTCAGGATTGTATTGGTAGGCAGCGGCCTAGCTATACCATTGGCAAAGGTCCATGGGCGGCAGTGACACTTACCATCAGGTGTGCTGTCTGCTCGTTTGCCGCCATAAGCAATAAAAAAAAAAAAAAAAAAAAAAAATTATAATGGCCGACATTTATTTACTGTCCACGGCTTCAAACTCATCATTCTCCTACTCTTAGCCCAATTACTGGGGGTCGATACAATATGTACCTACCTACTTTTCTTCCATAGTACCTACATATTGTAGAAGTTATTGGCAATAGTTTTATGACCGGCCGCTTGCCACACGTCAACTCTCCTTGGGAATGTAATTCTTGACCAAACGTCATCAGATGGTGTTGGCCCAGGTCGTTATAAGACTCTTAGTCGTCTTTACAACATCCATGAGCAAAGTAAAGGTTGGTAGTATTCGTAGCCGCTACCACATAGCTTACCCACGTAAAACTATGACGCACAATATAATTATCACTAAATTATTACAAGGGATACATTATCGGGATAAAAGTTAATCTATGTGTTAATCCATGCCATTGTCTATTCTTGTATCAATGTTCATTCAAACCTATTCAACAGTTTACACGTGATTGTGTAACGAACATATAAAAAATCAAACATATTCAAACTTTTACATCTATAAAATTATAGTATTATATACAATTATAGTATTATAGTAATTATGGTATCTGATCATGCCTTTCTTCTCGAGAGCGCGCTTTTTATGGGGGGGGAACGAGGTCCGCTGAAATCCGGGTGAGTACTATTCTGGCCAATATTTGGTTCTTTGTATTATTTGGCATTAATGTTTTTGTATAATTTAATTCTTCCACCGCATCTTCTTTTAAACCGCATCTCCACAATTATTTGACTCCATCATTATTTTAAACCGTATCACCAGGCAGTAAGATAACATGATTAAACGACCGAAACCATGGGCAGAAGGTAGATTATATGTCATAATTTTGGAATGATCTGAATAAAGTAGCAGTACAAAGGAAACTTAATATTTAAATGAAAATTTATTATTATGTTTCACAGTTATGAATTAAAAAAAAAAATAAAGTTCTATCCACACATAAGATAGTTTCAGAGTTCTTACTACAAAAAGAAATGTAAAGATTTATCCACACATATCAGAGCCGGGCCCTGAAAGTGAAAGGGCCGGGTGTCGTCAGGGACTCAAAAAAAAAAGTTCACACATATCCATTATGATGTATGTTCCAGAGTAGGCACTGCAATTAGCTTTTTGCAACACTCGTTGTGGTCCATGGACCATAACATGTTTAGTCTACGCCGGATTGCTGCTGTAACATTACGCGTTTGAAATAAAAGCCTGAGAGGCTTGATCTATAAAGAGTATTATGCCTACTGAGTTTTCTTGCCGGATCTTTCGAAGTGTGGCCGTGTTCCGATCCGTTGATAGCTTAGTTTTTTAACTAGTTAATTACCACAATATAATAATTATCATTATCAAATTAAATGATTGATAATAATTCTATATCACATAAAATTATAGTCTGGACATAAACACTGTTACAATTAAAAATAAACAAAATATTACATTTAAATTTGGAATCTGTCATTTTTATATGATTGTTCATTGTGTTTTCTAATTTTGGCGCTAATAGATTGTACAATATTTTGCGATATTAAAATGGAGTGGGGTTATAAAGAGAACCGAACCGCTGTGATTGCATTACACAAAGTAGGTATGGAGCTAAATGCAATTTTTAAAACTCGCAATACGCTAGGTATTAGTAAAATGTTTGTGTAATAGGTACTTTATTTATTTATTTATTTGGGATAACAACAGTCGTTACAAATACATATAACAAAAAAATAAAATTACTAACTAATAGGACCAATTACAGTTATCCACAGTTATGTACAATATTTATAAAGAACAGACATTCTTTCTAGATACAATACATTATCAAGAATTAGAAAAAAAACAGGTAGATACATAATAAACAGTTCTACAATCTAATGAATGAATGTAAAACTACCCACCACTACATCATCTGCCCGCGCTTTTAACGCTTGAGTAGAGTATGTACAATTGAAGCATAATGGTAGGTAATTGGCATTATAATAAATTAATTATAATTACATATGTAGAATTATTTGTGCAGGTTATACCAACACATTGCTAAAACAACTATATGACCAGTGATTGATATTTATGATATAATAAGATGGCAGATATACTTTAAATATTTAAGCGATAGCAGTAATAATTCAATTACCAAGGGTTATAAAACAATGAGATCTTCTCTGTTTATGACAGAAAAAGATCTAGCCTCTTATCTAAAGAAATCCTTCACTCAAAAATTTTCGGTGTTTTTTATCTTTGAGTACCATCTCATGCATATTTTCCTCTTACTTGAATTTTAGTTTCAGTACTTGAGCCTTAGGATCATATGAGGGTTCAACATAATCATATTGATACGTATCAACGTAGTCGTTGTTATGAGAATCATAAATAATCTCGGCGTACTCATGATGGACAACATCAGTGAAGTCGGGGTTGACAATTTTATTGGGATCATCAGCAGGGTTGGTGTTATCACATTGATGCTGTAAAAGATAAAGAATTTTATTACAATTAGGAAGATCTTGTGATCAGCACTATTACAATCCGTATTGTTTTTGTATTTTTTGCATTTGTACTAACAATCATTATCATCATTCAGCATTTTGCCGTCTATTACTGGACGTAAGCCTTTTATACTTCACTATAAAGTGCGGTTTTATGTCGTCTGCGCTCAACGACTCCTAGCAACTTTTGGGTGGCGTCCTATACTGTTACTAACTTTATTAATAATAGGAAGCTATGTAGATGTAACAAATTAAATTTAACTAAACGGAAATTAGTACGGCTAAATTAAATACAAGGGCTGGTTTTCCAATCTTTGTATTTTAAATTTAGCCGTATATTCACTTTAATTAGGTGGTTGAATATTTTTTTCAAGGGATTCTTGCATTGCCTTTAGTGGCAATCGATCAAATAGGTCTGATAATAAGTGTTAACTGCCCTTTATGGACCTATACAATACCAGTGCTACAGCCAAGTGGCTGTTTACCTTCGCTTCCCAAGGCCACCATAAAGTCACATTGTCATCTCGTAAATAAGTAAAATATAAATAAAGGAGTATTAATGGACCAAGATCTGCAGAAGATAAACTTTCACATATCTGCTTTCCAAATATAAACTATACTTTATCAAATAAAAAATGTTTCCAAACTAATCCCGTCTTAAAATACCTTTAAAAAGGTTGCTGCAGAAAATATGTTCATTATGGTTATTCTTCAAATATATACATTATCCCATTACATACCTCTTCATTTATTAATGGTGCATTGCTTTGTCCAGGCATCTGGTTTGTTTGACTGTCTTGGGTTATTGCTGCTGAAGAACCGTTAACATCAAATTTAACGAGGACTCTTTGATTCTATAATAAAATATTTTTTCTTATTTTAACATTTTCAATAAAATCAGGTGTTAACGCCTCGCATATTGGTGTGTGAAATAAAATAACAATATGCCATGACACAAATCGGCGAGAGCTGAGGCAGAGCATCAGCCGGCGCCGCCGAGTGGCGCGATATTAACTCTCTGGGAGAATGCGCGACAATGAGTACACGTATAACACGGCAATAACATTTTGTAATTACAAGTTGATTTATGGAATGTATTTGTACGAAATTTTGTAGTAAATATTACATTTTAAACTGCAACCACGTATAAGCGCATAGTTCTACAAACATTACTCTCACGAGCCGGATTGCAGCGAAGCAATAAAGAATAAGAACGCGCCACGTGATTGAAACATTATCAGGACATTGGGGAAGATCACAATTACTATGCATTTTATATACAGAATTGAATATTCTTCACCATCAGCTCGGTTGGTGTGTTTCACAACTGGACTCGAGCTTCCTCCACAGTAGGCAAGAATTTGACCTACTGTATCATTCTGGTTAAATGTGTTAGTACACAGTTATATTTGGAGTTTTTCATCTCTTGAATAGATATTATCTGTATATCCTATTCCTTAGTCGTGACGGAAATTATGTCTAATATAATAACGAATATGATAAATATTTAATTAAACTCTATAGAAATATAACAATTAACATTTTTGATTGTCAATTGAATTTAATCATTAGAACTCGCCGTGTGGTGAAGAGTAAGAATTTAATCCACAACCTCCTTTTTTAGTTTGTTGGCATAGTAAAAGAGAACTAGGCTTATAATATACAGATAATATCTATATAACAGAAGTAAAACTCGAAATAGCACTCTACATCAACCCGTATGACCAGCATGGTATAGTAGATCAATGTTTCTCTTCTTGTGGAAGAGACACGAGCGTATCTGTGGGACTTATGTCATGAATTAATAAATTTGATAAAAAATAACGTACCTTAGTAGATTTCGCCTTCCGGTAACACCAGTACGTAATGTAAGCGACAGCTATCATTAAAACGACAGCAAACACGGTTAAGATAATTGTTATATAATTTATACCTGTAAACAACACGGAACTGGTGAATTAGTATGTCCTATGTGTGCATGTTTTACAGCAGTAGAGCCGCTACTGGCAATGCTAAGCCTACAGCTACAGTTAGAACAGAGAGGTCTGAATAGTTGCAATTTGTTGGTGTACTTTGAATTTGAATAGGTGACCCAAACCTGTTCTCCAGTATTTAGTCTTCACTGCATTTCCTCTACACTCACTTGCACTTTTCTCTGTTACCGTAGGCAGAAGCTTGGCTCTAGGTATCACTAGTATAGCTTAAGTCCATGTGCGATAATTAACACATTACACTAGATAGACTATCTGCTCGACTACCACTAAAGACAATAAACATATATCTATACTTAATCGGTATTAATAGGTCTACGCGTGAATGTGAGCAAAACCAAAATAATGGTCTTTGAAAGAGACGAAGCCAGAACAGATGTAAGAGTAACAATAGGTAATGATATATTAGAGCAAGTGGATGAATTTGTATATCTTGGATGTGGATTTAGCCGAGATGGAAGGTACACCACTGATATAGAGCGAAGAGTGAATGCGGGAAATAGAGTGAACGGAGCGTTGGGGCAACTTCTCGGCAGCCACCACCTCAGCCAGAAGGCACGTGTAGCAATACATAACGCAGTGCTTGTCCCAACATTACTGTATGGAAGCGAGAGTTGGGTATGCAGAAAAGAGTATGAAAGTAAAATTAATGCGGTCGAAACGCGATCTCTGCGGAAAATCTGTGGAGTTAGGCTGACCGACCGCATTCGTAACGACGACGTAAGAGAGCGAGTAGGTATGAAAGCAGTAGAGTATTGGTGTAAAGATGCGAAAGGGAATGCTCCGATGGTTCGGACATGTGGAAAGAATGCCGAACGAACGTCTGGTTAAGAAGATATACAATGCGAAAGTGGAAGGATGTAGGTACCGAGGGAGACCGAGACTAACCTACCTAGACCAGATCGGTCATGTACTGAAGGAAGGTGGAGTCAAGAGTCTCCGAAACCGGCGAGCGTGTATGAAGAGAATTATGAATGTTGAGGAAGCGAGTGAAGTATGCAGAGATAGAGTTCTCTGGCACTCTGTTCTCTCTGCCTACCCTGCAAGGGATATGGCGTGATGATATGTATGTATGTATGTATGTATACTTAATCTGGCCATAAATACTGTTACAATTGAAGGATCAGGGACCTCCAGCTCAGAAAAATACAGGATGACGTTTATATTCAACGATTTATTATTCAATTTTTGTAGCACGATATCGTTCGACCAACGCTTACAATGGACCGTGTTAGTATGAGTCGAACCTATGTGACACAGTGTTACCCGCACATAATATCTTTAATGTATCGATATTGCATATCGATATTAAAATTAACTACTAGAATTATAGTAAATAGTTTATGAATATTTAATAAATGTACGTTATGTTTTATATGCATATTAAATACAGTATCGATACATTACCACAATAATTCATACTACCGATTATAACTTGTTATAATAAGTATTTGTTACTGATTGTCTATTATGCTTACAGCTCGGCCATCCTTTTATCAGTGAGTCCTCTCACTGTAATCGGTGTAAAACAAGGCATATTTAAATAATAACTTTAGCTTACCATTTTGATACAATTAAAAATAATTAATGCTATTGCATAAGTCAATATCAGATAATAAAGAAAAACATTGGAGTATATTCAGTTCATATTTCTATACTGAATATGCTTACCTACTACGAACATATTATATGTGATATTTTAAACATACCTATGTATTTAAATTAAGTGATATACAAAAGTACAATCAAATATTACATAATATTATAATAGATTTCTTGTACATAGTCCCGCAAGACATAGTTGTAAAATATAATTATAATGAATGAATTAACTTATAATATTAATAAACATGATCTGCTATAATCTATGACCATCTACGTACTCTACACGCTGATCACTCATAGCTCATGTTTGAGGTTAATGCTAATAACTAATCTTATAATGATAATAAACATGATCTGCTATAATCTATGACCATCTACGTGCTCTACACGCTGATCACTCATAGCGCATGTTTGAGGTTAATGCTAATAACTAATCTTATAATGATAATTAACATGATCTGCTATAATCTATGACCATCTACGTGCTCTACACGCTGATCACTCATAGCTCATGTTTGAGGTTAATGCTAATAACTAATCTTATAATGATAATAAACATGATCTGCTATAATCTATGACCATCTACGTGCTCTACACGCTGATCACTCATAGCTCATGTTTGAGGTTAATGCTAATAACTAATCTTATAATGATAATAAACATGATCTGCTATAATCTATGACCATCTACGTGCTCCACACGCTGATCACTCATAGCTCATGTTCGAGGTTAATGCTAATAACTAATCTTATAATGATAATAAACATGATCTGCTATAATCTATGACCATCTACGTGCTCTACACGCTGATCACTCATAGCTCATGTTTGAGGTTAATGCTAATAACTAATCTTATAATGATAATAAACATGATCTGCTATAATCTATGACCATCTACGTGCTCCACACGCTGATCACTCATAGCTCATGCTCATTCAATCATTTCATAATCACGCTTTTTTTTTCTCACAATAATCATCTCATGATCATTCGATTAGTTAAATAGTGTATATTGCACTCAGTTTAAATTCAAACGTTCTGAACCACACTTCTCCCAAACTTTGGTAACTTTTAATCATCACTCCTTTAATTTTCCACTACTGTATCATCGTTATTAGAGAATTTAGTCTTGTCTAAGTCGCGTGATTGTTGTTTAATCGACTGAAAGTATTCCAATACTTGTTCAGGTTCTTGGCATTTAGACGCTTTAGCACCTAACCTTAGTGATCTGTCTTCGATACCGTAAAGCAAACAATCAACGGCTCTTTTACCTCCTATCTCACATCTGTTAAGCAGATTTATTTTTTCATAGTAATACAGTTCTAGAGACTCGTTATACTTCACGCGTTTAGAAAGCATTGCCGTCAATAGCTCTGCGTAGTCGTCGCTACTAGGAAAGGACTCGGTAAGTTTAATTTTCCATTCCTGCCACGAAAACGACATAGTGGGTAAAGCTTGGTACCAAGTCTTTGCCACCCCCGATAATTTAGGCAAAGCGTAATGTATCACTTGATCATCACCCCATTTATACAATCTAGCACATTCGTCAACCTTATTAAGCCAAATATGCACAGTTTGACCCTTGACCATAGGGTCGAACTCCGGGATAACATTTCCTAGCATTGGAAATTTATTTCCTTCAGATCTACAGCTCACCAACGATTTCAATAATTCAGTTAGTAGATTTGAAGTATTATTATTGTAGTGTATGCACATTTAATATAATTCGTATTGTATATATACACTATATACATACACTACAATTATTATCATTGGAACGACTCACCTGATCTACGCACTTGTCGTTATAATTATCAACGTGCTTACGCTTGGGTGTTACGCCTCGGCTGCTCGCCCGACTCCAGCTGCGCCTGCTGCGACTTCGTGAGTTGCGTGGACGGTATCTGCGATGCTTGAGCCGGTACCTACTTCGACGCCCATAGCGATGATTACTCTGCCGTTCACACGAGGAGCTGTCAAGACGGGAGCGTGAACCACCACGTTGACGGTTACGCCCATCACTGCTTGAATTTTCTCTGCTAGAACTGTTAGGTCGCTCAAAGGAACGCTTGCGACGACGACTTGAACGACTCCTTTTCTCTGTTGACTTTTTCTTTCTTCTCTGAGAACGTGGTTTATGATTTGTTTCACGCCGAGTTGGTGACGTAGTTTTACCCATAATTAATCAAACTGTCTTCGTTGCCTTATATGCAAAATATTTTCCTATTAGTGGGTAGATGAAAGTAGAAAAATGTACGTGTCTCACAACTAATTGCGAAAATATTGTGTGGGCTTAGTCTATCCCACTTCTGAGATGAAGGATCAGGGACCTCCAGCTCAGAAAAATACAGGATGACGTTTATATTCAACGATTTATTATTCAATTTTTGTAGCACGATATCGTTCGACCAACGCTTACAATGGACCGTGTTAGTATGAGTCGAACCTATGTGACACAGTGTTACCCGCACATAATATCTTTAATGTATCGATATTGCATATCGATATTAAAATTAACTACTAGAATTATAGTAAATAGTTTATGAATATTTAATAAATGTACGTTATGTTTTATATGCATATTAAATACAGTATCGATACATTACCACAATAATTCATACTACCGATTATAACTTGTTATAATAAGTATTTGTTACTGATTGTCTATTATGCTTACACAATTAAAAATAAACAAAATATTATATTTGAATTTGGCATCTGTCATCTATAAATGATTGTTCATTGTTTTGTCACTTTGGCGCCAATACATTGTACAATATTTTGCGATATTAAAATGGAGTGGGGTGATAAAGAGAACAGAATCGATGTGATTGCATTATACAAGGTAGGTATAGAGCCAAATGAAATTTTAAAACTCTCTGTACACTTGGTATTAGTAAAATGTTTGTGTATCGGGCTATTAATAGGTACAATGAGACCTCCTCTGTTTGTGACAGAAAAAGTTCTGGACGTCCACGTAGTATTCGTACGACTTGCACTAAACGCCGTGATAATTTGGAGTCCCTAAAACAATCCATACGATTGGCAGTGAAGAATTTTCCCATGGAAAAAGTGTGTGCTTCTATTGTCAACTGCCCTCAACGTTTAAAGGACTGTATTGCAGCCAATCAGCCAATGGAGACCACTTCGAATAAGCTTTTCATATTTTAAATTGTTTTATATTTATATATTAAACTAATACTCTGTAAAAGTAATAAATGTTATTTACAATAGGCAAACATGTTTTTCTTTGTTACAGTATTTATGGCAAGACTAGGTATATTAAATATGAATTAACTCCTTCCCTTCTCATGATGATAAAGTAGCGTAATCAATATTGGAACGTATAAAAGCTGAAGAATAATGTTCGCGACAAGTACAGTGCAGTGATAGTGATTTTTTTTTTGATAACGCAGTGGTCCGAAATGCGTTACGCACTTGCTCCCCGGATGGGAAGTGTAGGACTCCTAGCCTAGGACTAGGTTACCCACTAAAACGTATCCACTGCGATTGCTGTTAGCTTAGGGGCTGTTACAGCGTAACCGGACTGTGGGTGAGCGCTGAGGGCTCTCAACCCGAAGTGATAGTGAAAAACATAGTGTATAAATGCCGTGTAAATTAAATAAGCCAGTTTGCGACACCAGTCGTGAGCATACTGTGAGTGTCGACCAATCAGAGTGCACCTATATTTCTCGAAAATTAAATGAAAGTAATTAGTGAAAAACAGACAATGAATAAAGAACCTTAAAATAGGTTAATTAGAGATGTAATAATACTCAATTAATGTTAAAATAGGCTGCAACTATTATCGTTTACTTGTATACAAATTATTTATTCTTGACCATGCCCCAATTTTGTTATTTATCTTGTAAAATTGCAATAAATACATATGTTCTTAGGCGTTTTATTAAAGTATACGTTATGGCCCATCAAGCACAGTAAAACCATCATTCTAGATATTATAGTTTTTGAAATATGGTGTTATAAAGTAGATAAACAGTGCTAAACAGTGTTAAAATTGTAGTATTTAGTGCTTAAACAAAGCCTAAATTGATACCTAGGACTAAGGTAATAGTTGAAATAGAAAGATAATTTAAATGCACGAACAATAAGCTATATATCATAAATGTAACTAAATAGTATAGTCTTAAAGTTATAAGAAAAATGTTAATAAAGATAATACAAAACACGGACGAATATTACCACTGTTTTGTGCCGCTAGACGCGGCTCTCGTTACGGTAAAGTTTCGTTGTACCTAAGCGAAACAATAAATTAGCATTGTGTAGCCGCAAATATATAGTAATATAGTGAATTAGTGAACTTCAAGCGATAGTACTTAGTGGCTAGGCAGCAATGGTGTAATATTCGTTCGATGTGCATATGTTACTTCAATTAAGTGTTTTATTTCTTCGATGAGGCTCGAACTCGAACCCACAGTTACAGTCCACTTCACCACCGAACCAGCGACCAAACGGGACGTCAGCTAACTACAAAAGATTTGTCTGGAGGCCCGGTCCGCACAAATAAGATGAAATAAGTTACCTGGAGAGTTGGTCTCTGGGGAGGCCATCGTAGTCAACTCCGTCGAAGCAATTGCTTTATTTATGAACTCAACAGTAATTTTATTTATTAGTGTTTTATCATCCTTATCTTTTGTTGATATTTGATATAAATAGCATGTAAATTTATTATGGGGTCTCATGACCAAGGTGTCGTTTATTGTCGTTGGCATAGTATCTAAAATAATCAAATATCTATTTTACAAATAATTCTTGTGTAAAGATTTAGATAACATCTATGCATTAGAAGGAAAACAAAACCCTATACCAACCAGTCTGTTCAACGTGGTATATACAGGGTGGAAGTGGACCGCTCCCGAAAACAAAGAGAGGCGACCCTAATAGTCCTACTTGTAATGATAGGCTAGAAAAAAAACGATTCGGATGAAAAGGAATTTTTTTTTTCTCAACGGATTTTAAGTTTTTTTCACATTCCATCGTATATTTACAGTGCCATGTAACAATAATTCCATAAAAATACGTAACTATACTCAAATGAGAAAAGACGCAATCTATTCAAAACTCACGATCATATGTTCAAGAGTTCAACGACCTCGCGTGGTGAAAATTTTTTTTTTCCTCCGAATCGATTTTTTTTCTAGTCTATCATTAAAAGTAGGACTAGCAGGGTTACTTGTATTTGTTTTCGGGAGCGGTCCCCTTCCACCCTGTATAGTGATCAAGTAGTAGTCAATTTCCCTCTTATTTCGAAGAAGGCTTGAATCCAACAGTAGGAAGTATACAAGCCGGGAAGTTTATACATAATAAATAGATTGAAATTTGAATATACTGCTGACTGAGGTATGAAACAATATACTCGTACATGACAAGCAATTTAAGGGAGTTTTTATTTTAGAAAAGGAAAGGTGAATCAGTATTGGTGAAGTTCTCTCCACAAATAATAATTAATATAACATCTATGCAAGAGAAGGAAAACTCGAAACAAAACCCTATACCAATACGTCTGACCAGCGCAGTAGGTTAATTTGCCCTCCCATTACCGAGGAGGCCCGAGCCCAATAGTGGGACATATATGGGCTGTGATGATGATGTATAGCTTATGTGATATGTTAAATACATATTTATTTCTTTTAATATATTTTCTTTTACTTCCGGTAGCCCTTTTTTGTTAGTCTCGTCAATTTAAAGATAAACTTTCTAGTATAATAAGATATCGGCCGCTGTTGACTTGACAATCTTTATTTTGTTTTAAATTTCCTATCTGGCAGTTACAGAAGCGAAAAAAACGTAATAAATTTGGTATCAGGATCTTCTTTAAACATCATACTTTTGGCTGTAGTATGGGTCTATAAAGGCTATTCTAGTATTAAATTATTTACCTGTATTGTTAGTGTTTGTTGTTGATAAGTATGTTTTTGGTAATGATTTGTCCATCTTAGAACAAGTAACTGAAGCAATGTCGTCATTATGATCAAATTCATAATAAACTACACATTCTTTATAACTTGTATAGGTCATTACCGCGGTATTGTTGGATACGCTCAGAGATAGATAGAATTGTTCTGAAAAGTAAGGTTAAATAGTATATATATGTGTCTATAACTAAACATATGCCGATCTATAAAGCATCAAGTGAATGAATCATAAATAAAAAATTAGATGCAACATAAAATAATTTGAAAAATCCAAAAGTACACGCCTCATAGTACCTTGACACATTAATTTTTACGGTCGTGAGAGTGCCAGATCTATCAAAACAGACATCCGGACGTCCTCGAATATTTTTTTAATTAACTATTTCTTACTTTAAACAAAATAATTGAGTTTTAAAATAATGAAACTTAAAAAAATATATAAACCAACTTCAAAATAAAATCAACTAAAAACCATACTTAAAACACTAAAAACCGAAAAATAAGATGAACTATTTAATTCAAGAGAAGGAAAACTCGAAACAGAACCCTATACCAACACGTCTAACCAGCGTGGTATAGTAGTTCAGTTTGTCTTCGATTGCGGAGGAGGCCCGAGCCCATCAGTGGGACATTCATGGGCTGTGATTTATGATGATGATGATTTAATTTAAATGATAATATTTTAAATGAACCTATACAGTATTAATGTTCTTACCAATCAAGATTTAAAAGAATATATTATCATTTGAATTAAGTAGTTCATCTTATTTTTCGGTTTTTAGTGTTTTAAGTAAGTATGGTTTTTAAAAGTCGCTTTATATATTCTTTTAAAAAGTTTAATTATTTTTGAATTTTCAGAATAAATAACCGTAGTTAAGTAATAATTTTAACTAGTGCATGTAAATTAAATAATTTATTAAATACAGCATTATGAGTAGATCGACTAAAAATGCACATGGCACGAGGAAGAATAGAAGTAGGGAATCAAAACAAAAAAAAAAATAAAGAACGTATTTCGAAAAAATGGAAACGAAGTGCTGTATCTCGTTGCCGACGGTTTAGTGTATAAATGCCGTGTAAATTAAATAAGCCAGTTTGCGACACCAGTCGTGAGCATACTGTGAGTGTCGACCAATCAGAGTGCACCTATATTTCTCGAAAATTAAATGAAAGTAATTAGTGAAAAACAGACAATGAATAAAGAACCTTAAAATAGGTTAATTAGAGATGTAATAATACTCAATTAATGTTAAAATAGGCTGCAACTATTATCGTTTACTTGTATACAAATTAATTATTCTTGACCATGCCCCAATTTTGTTATTTATCTTGTAAAATTGCAATAAATACATATGTTCTTAGGCGTTTTATTAAAGTATACGTTATGGCCCATCAAGCACAGTAAAACCATCATTCTAGATATTATAGTTTTTGAAATATGGTGTTATAAAGTAGATAAACAGTGCTAAACAGTGTTAAAATTGTAGTATTTAGTGCTTAAACAAAGCCTAAATTGATACCTAGGACTAAGGTAATAGTTGAAATAGAAAGATAATTTAAATGCACGAACAATAAGCTATATATCATAAATGTAACTAAATAGTATAGTCTTAAAGTTATAAGAAAAATGTTAATAAAGATAATACAAAACACGGACGAATATTACCACTGTTTTGTGCCGCTAGACGCGGCTCTCGTTACGGTAAAGTTTCGTTGTACCTAAGCGAAACAATAAATTAGCATTGTGTAGCCGCAAATATATAGTAATATAGTGAATTAGTGAACTTCAAGCGATAGTACTTAGTGGCTAGGCAGCAATGGTGTAATATTCGTTCGATGTGCATATGTTACTTCAATTAAGTGTTTTATTTCTTCGATGAGGCTCGAACTCGAACCCACAGTTACAGTCCACTTCACCACCGAACCAGCGACCAAACGGGACGTCAGCTAACTACAAAAGATTTGTCTGGAGGCCCGGTCCGCACAAATAAGATGAAATAAGTTACCTGGAGAGTTGGTCTCTGGGGAGGCCATCGTAGTCAACTCCGTCGAAGCAATTGCTTTATTTATGAACTCAACAGTAATTTTATTTATTAGTGTTTTATCATCCTTATCTTTTGTTGATATTTGATATAAATAGCATGTAAATTTATTATGGGGTCTCATGACCAAGGTGTCGTTTATTGTCGTTGGCATAGTATCTAAAATAATCAAATATCTATTTTACAAATAATTCTTGTGTAAAGATTTAGATAACATCTATGCATTAGAAGGAAAACAAAACCCTATACCAACCAGTCTGTTCAACGTGGTATATACAGGGTGGAAGTGGACCGCTCCCGAAAACAAAGAGAGGCGACCCTAATAGTCCTACTTGTAATGATAGGCTAGAAAAAAAACGATTCGGATGAAAAGGAATTTTTTTTTTCTCAACGGATTTTAAGTTTTTTTCACATTCCATCGTATATTTACAGTGCCATGTAACAATAATTCCATAAAAATACGTAACTATACTCAAATGAGAAAAGACGCAATCTATTCAAAACTCACGATCATATGTTCAAGAGTTCAACGACCTCGCGTGGTGAAAATTTTTTTTTTCCTCCGAATCGATTTTTTTTCTAGTCTATCATTAAAAGTAGGACTAGCAGGGTTACTTGTATTTGTTTTCGGGAGCGGTCCCCTTCCACCCTGTATAGTGATCAAGTAGTAGTCAATTTCCCTCTTATTTCGAAGAAGGCTTGAATCCAACAGTAGGAAGTATACAAGCCGGGAAGTTTATACATAATAAATAGATTGAAATTTGAATATACTGCTGACTGAGGTATGAAACAATATACTCGTACATGACAAGCAATTTAAGGGAGTTTTTATTTTAGAAAAGGAAAGGTGAATCAGTATTGGTGAAGTTCTCTCCACAAATAATAATTAATATAACATCTATGCAAGAGAAGGAAAACTCGAAACAAAACCCTATACCAATACGTCTGACCAGCGCAGTAGGTTAATTTGCCCTCCCATTACCGAGGAGGCCCGAGCCCAATAGTGGGACATATATGGGCTGTGATGATGATGTATAGCTTATGTGATATGTTAAATACATATTTATTTCTTTTAATATATTTTCTTTTACTTCCGGTAGCCCTTTTTTGTTAGTCTCGTCAATTTAAAGATAAACTTTCTAGTATAATAAGATATCGGCCGCTGTTGACTTGACAATCTTTATTTTGTTTTAAATTTCCTATCTGGCAGTTACAGAAGCGAAAAAAACGTAATGAATTTGGTATCAGGATCTTCTTTAAACATCATACTTTTGGCTGTAGTATGGGTCTATAAAGGCTATTCTAGTATTAAATTATTTACCTGTATTGTTAGTGTTTGTTGTTGATAAGTATGTTTTTGGTAATGATTTGTCCATCTTAGAACAAGTAACTGAAGCAATGTCGTCATTATGATCAAATTCATAATAAACTACACATTCTTTATAACTTGTATAGGTCATTACCGCGGTATTGTTGGATACGCTCAGAGATAGATAGAATTGTTCTGAAAAGTAAGGTTAAATAGTATATATATGTGTCTATAACTAAACATATGCCGATCTATAAAGCATCAAGTGAATGAATCATAAATAAAAAATTAGATGCAACATAAAATAATTTGAAAAATCCAAAAGTACACGCCTCATAGTACCTTGACACATTAATTTTTACGGTCGTGAGAGTGCCAGATCTATCAAAACAGACATCCGGACGTCCTCGAATATTTTTTTAATTAACTATTTCTTACTTTAAACAAAATAATTGAGTTTTAAAATAATGAAACTTAAAAAAATATATAAACCAACTTCAAAATAAAATCAACTAAAAACCATACTTAAAACACTAAAAACCGAAAAATAAGATGAACTATTTAATTCAAGAGAAGGAAAACTCGAAACAGAACCCTATACCAACACGTCTAACCAGCGTGGTATAGTAGTTCAGTTTGTCTTCGATTGCGGAGGAGGCCCGAGCCCATCAGTGGGACATTCATGGGCTGTGATTTATGATGATGATGATTTAATTTAAATGATAATATTTTAAATGAACCTATACAGTATTAATGTTCTTACCAATCAAGATTTAAAAGAATATATTATCATTTGAATTAAGTAGTTCATCTTATTTTTCGGTTTTTAGTGTTTTAAGTAAGTATGGTTTTTAAAAGTCGCTTTATATATTCTTTTAAAAAGTTTAATTATTTTTGAATTTTCAGAATAAATAACCGTAGTTAAGTAATAATTTTAACTAGTGCATGTAAATTAAATAATTTATTAAATACAGCACTATGAGTAGATCGACTAAAAATGCACATGGCACGAGGAAGAATAGAAGTAGGGAATCAAAACAAAAAAAAAAATAAAGAACGTATTTCGAAAAAATGGAAACGAAGTGCTGTATCTCGTTGCCGACGGTTTACACTGTTTCAATCAATTCGCGTATATACCATGCGTGCTATCGATGCATCACGTGAGGCAGCAAGTTAGGTATGAGATACTACCAACATCCAAGTGATGTAAATAATAGTCACGGTTTGATGCAATTGTTAAAACTAGACAGGTTCCCGAGGCATGGTAAGATGCAATATCTCTATCATTAAGGGCTTGGTAAGCGGGCAATAGGGATAATATTCTAACTTGTGGGCTTCCCCTTCGTTGTGACCAAATTGAAACAGGCTAGTTATCTGATTTGGTTTTTATAAAATTTGATGACGACACTATTGGCACAAAAGTGAAAGACAATGATGGGTTAGTTGCCATAGCGCCTGTGTCAACCATATATCAGGCAACGAAAGGTTACGGGATAGTGAATGGAAAATGCTTCCGCTAATCCTCTGTTGGGCAGTTATGGTATATAAATTCCAGGGTACTTTACAAAGACTTAAACAAAGCTGTCATTGGTTTAGGCAAAAATAAAAGTGCCAATAATCAGTTTTATATTACACTGAGTTGTGTAAAAATTTTAGGGGGACAGGTTTTTGCGACGAGTCTAATAAACTACTCAAAAGACTATACCAGGAGAAAGTGTAAGCGAAAGAATAAGACGGTTTTAAATAGGTACGTAATTAAATTAGAAAATTTTGATACAATTATCCAATATGGCTGGACAGCGTTTAGAAAATTTAAGAGGATCTTCTCAGCCAACATATCTTAGTGTCTGAAGGCACAAATCTATGATCAGTGATGATTTATGACATAAAAATAGGATCCTTAAATGTGGATCTCGTAACAAAATTCAAAGCCGCTCAGCGTACTATGGAGCGGGGTATGCTCGCTCGTTTCTGTGTGAGATATGATTCAAAATACGCTAATCCGTCATAGAATAGTGTGTGTAATCGACATATCACGAAGGATTAGCACACCAAGAGGCAATGGACCGGCCTCATCGCTCGACGAACCGATAATTGCTGGAGAATAAACGTTTGGCATTTTGTGGCAAAATATGAGAGAAGCTTAATTCCAGATGATGATACATATTTACAACAGTTCGAATTTGAGAAAGATGAATTGAAAAAGGTCCATCCTTCCAGCTTGGTATGTTATTTTCTACCTACGTAACAAAGATTACTATATCGGCAACATAAAGAATTACCTAACTCCTAATTGTTATGTAGTAGTATCTTACACTTGAGACATGTAATATGTGCCTATAAAATTTGAGGGTTGCCCTCGATTTCCATGACTTCCCATGATCAGATCATGATTTGGTGGCAATGGGGCCACCTCCAGTATTAACTTGAAAGAATACAGCTAAAGGTCTATGCGTGCATATGATATTGAAAGTATTATCCTTCAACTCCTAACCGTTAAGGAGATGTACTTTCCATCACCAGCTCACCTAAATGAGATTATCACTGCCAGATGCAAATATTTGAATAGCTTTTGAAAATATATGAGACACTTAATATGTGCCTATAAAATTTGAGGGTTGCCCTCGATTTCCATGACTTTCCATCATCAGATCATGATTTGGTAACAAAGGCACCATTCGGGAGTATACCCTTAAGAACGAAAAAAAAAATTTTGAAAATCGGCCCACAATTGAAAGAAATATCACTGAACATACATAAAAAAATACATACAATGAAACATAGAAGAACCTCCTACTTTTTGAAGTCGATTAAATACCAAATACGTTTACATTTTTTTGACATATGTATGATAATAATAGGGGTTTAAATATGAAATTGCTGTTTTAACGTACTAGCCACTTTGAATTAAAATTATACCTGCATGGTGCCAAATATCAAAGTGAAACTGTTTTCAAACAAAAACTTATAACATTCTGAATTTAAAAAATGTATAACATTTTATCGTTCAACGTTCAACTGTTTTTACATTCAGCTTTTGAAGTGAACATGGATACTGAGAAAATCAAAGTAATTTTCGAATACGAGTTCCGACGTGGGACTAACGCGACAGAAACGGCTCATAATGTCAATGCTCTGCATATGGCTAACGAACGCACCGTGCGTTTTTGGTTTAACCGCTTTCGTAGTGGAAACTGGGACTTGAAGCATAAACCACGAGGAAAACCAGCCACTAAGGTAAATAACGATGAATTGAAGGTGATGGTGGAAGCAATCCGAGTCAAACTACCAAGGAATTAGCGCCATGGTTTGACGTTAGCATACCCATAATATTGATCCATTTGCACCAAATCGGTAAAATAAAAAAGCTTGAAAAATGGGTGCCTCATGATTTGACTGATCTGCAGAGAGCAGCGCGCGTTGAAGCTTGCCTTATCCTGTCAAACCGGTATAGAAATAAAGGGATTTTGGACCAAATTGTGACGTGTGATGAAAAGTGGATTCTTTATGATAATCTTTATGATGACAATGGCCGACTCCAGATTAAACGTCACATCAATGGTCTAAAGCGAACCTTGCCCATAGAAAGGTGATGGTAACTGTTTGGTGGTCACTTCATGGTGTAATTCACTACAGCTTCTTTAGATCTGGTCAAGCAATAAACGCAGATGACTATTATGCAGAACTCCGAACGTTGATGGCGAAACTCGCAGTAAAACAGCACAGACTTGTCAATCAATCTTAACCATTATTGCTCCGTGATAAAGCAAGATCTCATTCTGCTCGAGAAACTGTTCTAATACTACAAGACATGCAGTTAGAAATCATACGTCATCCTCTGTACTCACCAGACCTCACCCTAACCGACTACCATTTTTCCGCAATTTGGACAATTTATTGCACGGGAAAAAAAATCTTCTGAGGAAGCAGTACACAGTTTGTGGAGTCCAGGACCCCAGAGTTCTATCGCAAAGGTTTAAATGATCTTCCAATTAGATGGCAGAAATGTATAGATAAAGAGGATAAATACTTTCATTAAAGAAATCTGTTTTATGAACAAAAAAAATTGTTTTAATTTATCAGTACGGAACGGAAATTTTATACTTTAACCCCTAATATTATATATGTGCATGAATATTATATATGTGTGTGTGTCCCTATAAGGGCAATGTGAGAAAAATACAGTAATTTTTAGCATTGATAAATCTTTGATTTTCATATATCGAGAGTAGAGCAGTTAGAGAAGGATGTAGGTACCGAGGGAGACCGAGACTAACCTACCTAGACCAGATCGGTCAGGTACTGAAGGAAGGTGGAGTCAAGAGTCTCCGAAACCGGCGAGCGTGTATGAAGAGAATTATGAATGTTGAGGAAGCGAGTGAAGTATGCAGAGATAGAGTTCTCTGGCACTCTGTTCTCTCTGCCTACCCTGCAAGGGATATGGCGTGATGATATGTATGTATGTATGAGAGTAGAGCATCACATCAATAGAGCATCACCATGCAATAAAAAAGAAAGTTTCAACAGGGGTTTACAACCTCTTCGAAAGTACCACCTTTTTCAAGATTTTATTAGCAGATGGCGCTGTTTCTCACGGCATGCGGACCACACGCCCCTGGTCATGGTTTTGCCAGATGACCGGGAGGCTGACAAAAATATTCCGCCCGTCACGGAGACGGAGATGAGAGCGGCGGCAGCGCGAATGCGTACTAAGACCACCGCTCCCGGGCCAGACGGTGTGCTGGCCTTGGTCCTTGAACACCAGGGACCACGCCTCAGGGGAATGTACAACGTTTGTTTAGCGTCTGGGCAGTTTCCTGGGTGTTGGAAGGAGGGGAAGCTGGTGCTCCTGCCGAAGCCGGGACGGTCTCCGGATTCGGCTGCGGCCTACAGGCCCATCGTGCTGCTGGACGCCCAATTCGGTTTCCGGAAGAGGCATTCGACGATCGCAGCCTTGCTGCTCTTGAGGCTGTGACCGGTGGTGGGGTGCTGTTGGCGATGCGAGGTAGCCTCCCTCCCGGACTAGGCGTAATTTGTTATGCTGAGGAAACGCTCATCACAGCCCGGGGTGGGACGCTAGAAAGCTTAGACGCTTTCATGGTTTATGCTGACTGTGGTGGCTGGTGGTGGTGGTGGTTTACGTACCATCCCTCTGGAATGCCGGTAGTTTTTGATTATAATAACTTCATCCATAATTACACAAATAAAACCTTCAGTTTCTTCAAAGAGATTGCCGAAACTTATGAATATTATTATCAGGCTGTGAAAAGGAATTAACAGTAATTGACTTACCGAGGGGATCGCTAGTGGTCACTTGAATAATATCTATTTTCTTCTTTATGAATACAACGGTAATTTTATACATTACGTTTAGTACATCGGACGCTGTTAGTGTCTCGTATAAAGCACACGTATATACGCCATGGTGTGACATTTTCAATGTATCGTTCTGCATATTGCTGGATATGTCTAAAACATAAATAATAAATTAAATAATAACCATCATCGTAATCATCTTGTCAACTGAAATATGACCACTGCTAGCCTCGAGCTTCCTCCGCAATAGGAATTAAATTGTACTATACTCTTAATAGTCTTTTCTTTTACAATACCGATAAGCAATATAATTGTTGATAGATTTAAATGCCACCACCATACATCAAGTCGTGGAGAATTTACAAACACAACTAACACTTAGACACGTAACAACTATTTGCGGGTTTTAGTCGAGCCATAAAATTTAGAATATAACATCTTAATCCACTATTTTGAACGGCAGGTTCCCGTTACTAATTTTTCCGCTTCCAAGCTCGTTCCAGCTTACCTCTACAATACGACATCTGAATAATAGTTACTTGTTATTTTACTTTGTTTCGAAAATCGGAGACCGAAACTCCCTCGCTTTGATTCCTGTCTTCATTTCTTTCATCTAACTTTTTTAGTTACGGTAGCAGTTCTAAAGTCCATACGGTAGTAACCACTTAACATCAGGTTAAAATTTCGTCAAAAATTTACTTATAAAACCGAGAAGTCTGTTTGGTTGAATACTAATAATATCAGGTAATATTGATTCGAATTGATGAATTATTTTAATGTTGGATAACCGTTTATCGAGAAAGGAGATTATATAACATCACGCTAAAACTAATAAGAGCTGAGCATCAGTAAAAAATGTTGCGAAAAACGGGCAAAATTATTGCTTTTGAAATTTTTTGTTGCATGTGCTGCACGTTATAGATGCTTCCCACTCATTGTAACATATTTTCTATTTACTGTGGCACACACGAAGTTACGCGAGTCTAGTTATGTATAAATCTAATATACAAAAATTATTCAAGTCATATGTATTGTGTACATCCTGTTTGTCATAACATCAAGAATAATGGGGGAAAATATTTAGAAAAAATTTACACATTGGAACAAATTATGTAGAACTATTACCTAAATATAAAAATAAATGCTATGAGCTTTGGTAAGAGTATTTCAATGATCGATCTAAAGAGAAAGGAATTTGGTATAAGTCCATAGTATCAGAACCTCCTCATGTTCCATGGTTCATAAGCACTAAACTTAGTAGGAAACATGTGGTAGCTCACAGACTGAGGTCTGGGCACATGCCGCTCAACAAATTTGAATATCTTATGAAAAAAAGTACTTCGCCGAATTGTGACGTATGTGGTACTGTAGAAGATGTCATCCACTTATTGTCGGAGTGCTATAGATTTCAGTTTGCTAGAGAGAATTTAATTATGGAGCTAAATGTAAATGTGAGTGATATAGGGACGTTTCGTCACATATTGTCATCACCTAATTCTGCAGCAGCCTATAAGTCAATTAAGTTTGCTATGTTCCGTTTTAAGTAGTATGTAATTTATTGATATACCATCGGACTGGCATGTACATTTGTATAAAAGTCCCTAATAATAAACAAAGAGAAAAAAAAGACATCAAGAATACCACTCGATTTTACATTACTGTCTACTGTTGAGCTCGTGGGTCCTCTATGTGAAATAAATTATCGTACTATTCCAAATAATAAGTTAGCATAGAGTTCTTCTTATGATTTCTTACTCTTGATTAGTGCTTTTTAGTATTTAGCAAACTTAACTCTAACATTTACACGAGTATTAATAAGTAATTTACCTGCTTTATGATTGTTGGTTGTAGAAATGTATGTTATGTACACTGAATCCAACAGGTGCCTAATACACGATACTTCCATTTCGTCATTGTCATCAAATTCGTAATATATAATACGTTCTTTGTCATACAAAAAATTCATGACGGTGTTATTGTTTGGAAAAATCAATGACAGGTATTGGAATCTCACTGAAACATGAAGTTTAAATAATCTAAATGATGTACATATATTTCAAGCATTATTTTCTTAGAAGGAATCTTTGATAACCATTTTTTTCTAGCATCTGATTGTAGTGTATGCGTGTAATATTAGAATTTCACGCTTAACTTCTAGACACGTTTCACACTATTACACAACCGTACTCAACGATCCGCAACGCACAAATGCCCCGCGACAAGTCTCTACAGAGCTCTTATACCCATATTATTCGATCTACCCGCATTTACGAATTATATTAAATGTGCATACACTACATCTGCCCCTTGTTTTAATTTGTTTTTGTTATGTTAGTCGAAGTTATTAATTACCGTGTAAGGAAGCAGACATCCCATTTAAATACATTATACTTTTTACAATATTACTTTTGTTTAAAATCTACATTTACTATTTGATTTTAAATTTAAATGAATATTCTATTTAAAATTAAATTTGCTAAGAAAGAACTTGATCAATCTTCTCTGATGGTTGCAATATCTGTACTACGATTACTAGACTAGTTTACTACGATTACTAGATTGACAGATACAGCTCTTTAGAGAGAATTACCACATCATGAAACTAAATACTGTAAAGACGTACGATGCCAGCTCTGGTTCACTATCCTCTATTTTACGACATAGCCCTCTCCCTTTAGTTTACTCTTAAAGAAGTTTGTGTGAGAGATACATACCACATTTGAACAATATATTAAATAATACAAATCCTCAAATTAAGAATCAAATAGATTGTTTCTGGAAGACCACTCGCAGGTATCGAATCCAGGACCTTCTAGACTGTACACCAGCGCTGTGAAATCTGTTCGGTCTTATAATTAGATGCAAAAAAAGTAGATTAAATCTAGAATCTAACGCTGCTCTGCAGTATCTAGATGGTCTTATAATTTGTAGTCTCAATTATCTTTTTGATTTAACAGAAGACTTACAGATCACCGACTCATCTAAAACGTCATCTACGCATATATTGTAACCACACACATCACAATCATTTTTAAAGAAAGCTTCAAATCGCTAGGCTTTGTAATGACACCGTGGATTCAGTTTCTTTAATTTCTAGATTAGAGGTGTACTTTTAGCGCGTTGTACTCCTCCTCCATTCGCCTTATTATGGAATGATGTACTTTATAACCTGGGACTCTCACGTGATGAAGTATAACGTGAGGGCAGAACGTGTGCCGAACCATAGCACCAGTCAACTGTTGTGCAAAGACAACTTGATATACGACTAGATATAATCAATAATAAAATAGGGAAATTTCAATAAATATGTATACACAATGTGCATAATACATCATGCTCCACACCTCTGGCCAATTGAACATAGTTCACAAAGTTGTGAAAACGTGAAACAATATTATGAAGTCTCACCAACCGAAGACTGCAGCATCTGCATACCAATGAACCCGAATTTGCACTTATCAGGAAAACTAAAAAATAGAATTGCCCTCGCCTATTAATGCAAGGAATTAGAAATTATTATTTAAACATTCTTTTTTCAGGTTTCTTTTTCTATTCTACATTCTTTCAAAGAATTATTAGGCTCTTCCTTCGTTTACTGCTATACATAAAATATGGTAGCTAAATTTCATACAAATTACAGCTTCATCATTTAAGTCTTATTCTTTCAACCACCATGCCGCTGTAGAATTTTAACGTGTTTACTTCTAAGGATGAGGGCGTATTAATTATATTTTTCTAATTATATACTCTTGGCACTATATATCTGAAAGTGCGGCTGTGGAACTTTGCCACTATCTTAGAATGTAACGAAAATCGGTGGACGAATAGAGATATTAACAATTCATAAGCAATACTTTCTTCAAAGAATTTGGGATTTCGCAATATACATCGCATGCTTATTTTTCTTTTGAAAGTTGTAAAGATAAAACTCGTATAGAGGAGGTTGTACAAAATTTAAATATGCTGTGCATTTGAACTTTGCCTTATTATAAAATGGTCTACAATTAGATATATTGGCTGCATTAGAGTTCTTACATATATTGGCCTCAACATACTGCAACAATATATAGTCAGCAATTTATTGAAACAATACACTGTCCGTAGTGTGAACGAATCACACTGTTGACATGGTCAACAATCTGCTATATTTTTTTCGGTGTAGTTCAGTTTGTTGCTATGAACATAACTGGCTCAACCCTTACAGTTTTAAGTAAATTTATATTTGGGACTATCCATAAACAACTAAATTGATAGTTTTGTAAGTAACGTTCTAGTATTCATAGAGTCACTTAATGAAATTTTATATGTATGGTTTCTATTATTATCGAACTACTCGTTTGTCTTGGTTTTAATTTTGCTTTTATTAGTGTTATACAAATGGTCATCCAAGTAATATTTGGCGAGCCAAACTGCCCGTCAACTTTCAACATCAACCTTAATTTTTGTCAAAATAATAGAGAGTTATTATTTTTATTTTGTTAAATCTCTATGTCACATAACGGCTTTTTTATTGAATACATTTATATTCAAATCATAGTTATTTATTTATTACTTTCTCAATCAATTTTCTTATTGATAACAGCGTAGCAATAAGAAAAGCAACATATTAACCTACAACCCGATTTTAAGCTTATTTGAACTTTAAACAATCAAGACGTAGGTATAAAAATTGTACAGTTTAATGATACTTTATGCCAGAAATTTAGAAATATATATATATATATATATATATATATTTTTCCATGTAAAATAATGTTCATATCCAACGACAACCTGTCTACAACTGTAAACACGTGCGCGTCATTGTCGATCGACCACAGTATAAAACCACTGTTTTAGGAGTCCGTACTCATATCTTGGCTTTAGCTACAGAAATATGTGCAATTAATTACCACCTAAATCGTTTTTTCTTTATGGCATTCTGGCCGACCAGCACAACAGAAACTGAATTCCAACGGATTATTTGTATTTATTCATTTCAATACTTATTATTGTTATTTTAAAAAACTTTAACCAATAAAATTATAACTGTTGTTATTAGTTTAACATACAGAGACTACATATTATTTAGGTATTTGTGCGCATGCGAGTTTCATGTGTAATTTATTTTATTCTGTTTAATACATTCAAATATTGATTTAACTGCTCTAAATTCCACACTCGCATCTGCCAGTAAACGTTTTTACATCATATTTCGATATTTTATTCCTGGCTATTAGTTGGTAAATATGAATGATACTAAAATCAAATATATTGACTTGTTTGCGTGGCTTTTACTGAAAATAAGTAACAGTATTACAACAGCATAGCCCTAATTTTATATTTTGGTAATTTGACAGTTTTTACTGAAAATTAATAATACTTTTATAAAATGAAGGAGTCCAATATATTGTCTCATATAAAGCCATATTATATTTTTATAATGCGTAAGTCGAATATATAGACTCTTATTCTTGCGTGGCTTTTACTTGAAATCAATAATATTATTTTAACTGCATAGCCATATTATATGTTTAATGCTTGAGTCAAATATATAGACTCTTATTCTTGCGTGGCTTTTTACTTAAACTCAATAATATTATTTTAAATGCATAGCCATATTATATGTTTATAATGCGTGAGTCAAATATATAGACTCTTATTCTTGCGTGGCTTTTTACTTAAAATCAATAATATTATTTTAACTGCATAGCCATATTATATGTTTAATGCGCGAGTCAAATATATAGACTCTTATTCTTGCATGGCTTTTTACTTAAAATCAATAATATTATTTTAAATGCATAGCCATATTATATGTTTATAATGAGCGAGTCAAATATATAGACTCTTATTCTTGCGTGGCTTTTTACTTAAAATCAATAATATTATTTTAAATGCATAGCCATATTATATGTTTATAATGCGTGAGTCAAATACATACTCTTATTATTGCGTGGCTTTTTAACTTAAAATCAATAAGTATATTAACTGCATAGCTATATTATATTTTTATAATACCGGATTTAAATATATTGATTTTATTTACCGGTTTTGACGTGACTATTGTCAAAGAACGAAACCAACAATGGTCTTAGAATTGCATTATATTTATATGTTTATAAGTACTCATTGCGTGGACTTAATTATAATTTTGTGTTTATGTTAGATAAACGTCTTATTTAATGAATTATAAAAATTAACTTGCGAGCATAGTTCTTAACATAGTAAATTGATCTACGTGGCTTTTATTGAAATTTGACCGTGTTACATTTCGGTAAGCACCAATATAATTTGGTAATTATGTTAAACGTATATAGTCCTTAAAATTGTCACTTAATTGACTTTGCGTGGCTTATTATAATTCGTCGCTCTTATAATTTAAAAGTGCTTATGGCGTGGACTTGTATATAATACAGTCCCTTAAGGTTATTGATTGATATGCGTGGCCCTTTTTTTTTTACACATGGGATAGTTTTTAAGTAAAGCTATTTTGATTCACTTAAATTGAGCTAACATGCGAATAGAATTGTATTCGCGTCTAGACAAAATTGAATAACAATTCAATAATAATTTAACTGTCATTATCTAAAGACGCGTTTAATAATAGAATAATAAATATGGCATTAAAATAAAATTTAAAATTTAGGTGCTCAAAATGCCAACTATTACGTATACAACGATAACATATTACGTTGGTATTTTTTTTTTTTTTTTTTAAATTTCTTATGGGTAGTTAAACAACCATAGTTTTACATGACCTTATTTTTGATACAAAGCATGGCCCTTAGTAAGAAAGGATAGTAGTAAGAATTTGCTTGTCAGAAACAATTGTTTACGTATCATCTTTGTGTCAAAAGCTATTTATAATTCATTGTATAATGAGCATTCATTAATTTTAAATCAATATTTATTTTATTATAATACCACAATTTCTAATACGCTATTAGAAACGTGGCTATACGTAAACCACCGACAGGCAATCATTACCTATTCCTTCCTTAATTTTAATATTTTTTACAGTGTACTCACGTTTATCCTCGTCGCCATTTGTAGTGTATGCGTGTAATATTAGAATTACACGCTTAACTTCTAGACACGTTTCACACTATTGCACAACCGTACTCAACGATCCGCAACGCACAAATGCCCCGCGACAAGTCTCTACAGAGCTCTTATACCCATATTATTCGATCTACCCGCATTTACGAATTATATTAAATGTGCATACACTACACTGATCATCTCTTTTTTTATTAATTATAGTCAGACCATATCCTGTCTAGCCGAATGTTCAGCGTGAGTCTCATAATCTATCATATTAGCTCCGTCAGTATTGTAAGTATGTGTATTGCCATATGGAATCAGGTTATATGTAACCAACCGCTACTTACCTATGGGAGATGTAATAATCAGCTAATGAATCGACAATAGATTAGGCAGTAGCACTAGCTTGAGAAAATTACTGCAACACTAAGTGCTGTCAACGCACATGTATATGTATGCATGTACGCGTATATTCGCCTGCGCATACATGTGTGGGTGCGTGTTCGGATGCGCGTGTAGGTGTATGTTTGATTATGTATGTGTGTAAGTGGTAGCAGCATTTTGCTGGGTAACGTATACATCTTCTTTTTTCTGAGGACAGATTGTGGTATAGTCACATCCAATGTATACATCTCTTATAACTGCGCTCGTTTTCCCGTCTGATAAGCGGTGCGATTATGCCACTATTCTCACTTGTGAGATTTATGTGCAGTAGTGAATGTTGATAGGCCTTTCATAAAAGGATATAGATTAGATTTACCACTTACTGTTTTTAAATGCTTTGGTCGTCTGAATATTTAAACTTATCCCTAAACTGCGAATACGGTCTTCACAATAGAATGTGCAACCATAATTTATGTTTTTTATTTCCAATTTCACTGAAATTAAACAAAAATTACATAATTATATTAGTAATATTCTTAAAGAAACGCTTCTATATTTCAGACCTATTTATTTATCTATTATCCTTGCTGTTATAATTAATTAGTAACACAATTTACTTTAGTTTTTGAAATGTGATTTGAATACTACTATTATCGAGACTCATTACAATGGAAAGAAAATTAATTATCCACCACGTTAATGAAACGGATTTTAAGGTTTTATATAGAGTTATCTTTTCCTTATATACATATTATCTGCATATTTTATCCTTGTTCTCGTCGTTTATATCATCCATGAGCAGAAAAAGACGTGTTGAATTATATGCTTACTCTGTTACCACACCACAAAATACTTAATTTCTATTGTGGCGTCTATATTTTTGGGTCAACTATGATTCTATAATTCATAAAAGGCGAAGACATTTGAAGAAAAATAAAATTAATAGATAGAGGAAACATGATGTATAGCTAAAAGTGGTACTGGGTGGAACAAAACGCGAATCTAAAATAGAAGATGGACAAGACCTGTCTCTAAATAATCCTACCAGGAAAAGGATTATAGGCAGTGTACGGTGCAACCGCTCATTGTATATTTGCAACGTCATCAATATTGCACTATATAAATTGACACTCATTTACTTTACAAGTAGTTCGTAATAGTTCGTAATATCAGTTTTTAGCAGTTCGTACTATCGGTTCATAGCAATCATATCAATTATATAATAATTATATTATCACGAATATACGGTAACAGCAGCAACTTATCGTTTTATTCATATCATCTATCATATCAAAAGTTTGTACGAAGTAGCAGCCCGTACAGGTAAAAAGACCGCTTGATCGACAAAATCTAAAGAATAACTAGCAGAGACTAAAAATACTAAAAACAATGGCAAAATAAATGGCAACATTTGAAGAAGTTCCATAATTAGAACTGGGTCAATTCATAGAAAATAAAAACGGGAATAATGTGATTTATAATAACACACTCCATGAAAATAACGTCTTCATTATTGATCTTTATTTAAAATTCTACCTATTTTAAAAATATACTTATATGTTTAAAATAAAATATATAAAAATATACAGATTGGAATGATCCAACGGCAGCGAATGCTCCTAACCAAGGGCTCAATGCTTCTAATGGTCCTAACCAAGCTGCCAGTAGTTGTGGCTCCAGAGAAGTAAAACTTCTTCACGATGCGCGCTGTGTCCGGTAACATCGCCTTCTACATCAATTACTCAACCGAACTACTAGCGCGACTCTTTCAAGGTGTCCATTGAGGCTCTTGACTATTAGACTGTTGAAATGACTATTGATACAATGATTACTGTGTCCGCATCCCACATCTATAATATGATGAGCTAAGTCTAGATATTTTATCTTTTTATTCACGAGATTCACGTCATTTTGGCAAGATAATTTTCGAGAACTGGCTCCGGTATACACCTGTCCTACTGAATTTTTACGCCCACAAGTATTTACAGCAATGTGAGTTGCTGGTGGTGATGATCCTGATGCTGATGATAAAGATGACTATTGTTATTATGATTCAGTCATATAGTTTGATAAATTCCCTCCAACATCTATGCCTTAAACCTAGACATTGTCTAAACGGTTCGGACTATAATCATATAAAAACTTACCACATTTTTCCACGAAAATGTGTAAACAAACAGTGTCACAATTATATTCTTCGTCCTCTCCGCACTTTATATCGAAATGTTCGTGCTGAAAAATGTGGTAGGGTGCGGATATTGTTGAATATGCCGATTTACTAATATAAGATTTGTCTGTATTTAGTCTGGCCTCTTGTCCGTTGATGACTAATTTCATGCCATCTGAAAAAATAGCAACAATTGTTTTATGTTTTTATCAATCATGTTAAATCATGTTATCATCATTATCTCACTTCATATACGTCCCTTTACTAGGCCTAATTCTTATATATAATGAGAGGGAAAATGACCGCGTTATAATAAGGAAAAGGAGGTAGACCTGAGTTAGCGCCGATGGTTTAATTAAAAATGAAATAGATTTCATCTTGATGGACAAATGACAAATATTCAGTGATGTCTCCATGAATATCATCATCTCAGCTCATATATACCTCACTATTGGGGTCGAGCCTCCTCCGTAATCAGGCGTGTTGGTATAGGTCTCCGTGATCAGCAGGATTAACACTGGGAGTATTCACCGGATGGTACGAGGCACATTGAATCTTCGTATGAAAGTCGAGCAGTCTCGCTTGATGAAGTATAAGTCAATTTTTTATCAAGGGTGAAATCCCTGAGTTGTAGATCAAGAGCATGGTGTAGCTGTTGTCCAAAACGGGTAATAAAGCTCTTCTAAAGAACTATAGACCCAACTTTATCTTGAGCCATATCTATATGTTTTTTTCGAGAATCATTACAAGCCAACTTACGCGCAAGCTCATTGAATTCCAGCCACCTGAACAAGCCGATTTTCGAAAAACCTATTAACCACGTCGACATTCTTTGGCAAATTATCCAGAAAACAGTGGAGTATAATTATCTCTGTAGTGTATGCGTGTAATATTATAATTACACGATTAACTTCTGGAATAGTTTAACACGACTGTTCTCTACGACCCGCTACGCAGAAGTGCTCGCGAGATTTTTAATTTGTTTTTTGTTTTTGTGTTTAGTTGTTAGCCGCAGATGGCTTTAATATAGCATATTTTTGTGTTATGGTCTCGCGGACCGTATAAGCTCTAAGTTGAGCGAATGTAATATCGTCGTCGCGTTCGCCGATCACGTGCCGCAGACGTCTGATTTTTGCAATGCGGGAAGGCGTGTAGAAAGACGCCATAACCATTAGCTGGCTGGGTGAGTCATGGCAGAGCTCGCGACAAGTCTCTACCGAGGTCTTATACCCACATATTATTCAATTTATACGCATTTACGAATTATATTAATTATACATACACTACATCTCTCCCTTGTTTTAATTTGTTTTTGTTATTTTAGTCAAGTTATTAATTAACGTGTGAGGAAGCTGACATATCCTACTGTAATGTATTTAAACATTATACTTTTTACAATATTACTTTTGTTCTAAAATCTACATTTACTATTCGATTTTAAATTAAAATGGATATTCAATTTAAAATTAAATTTGCTAAGAAAGAACCTGATCAATCTTCTCTGATGGTTGCAATATCTGTACCCGTCTTTACTACGATTACTAGATTGGCAGCTTTTTAGAAAGATATACCACATCATGAAATTAAATAATGTAAAGACGTACGATGCCAGCTCTGGTTCACTATCCTCTATTTTATCACGTATCCCTCTCCTCTTTAGTTTACTTTTAAAGAAGTTTGCGTGGGAGATACATATCACACTTGGACAATATATTAAATAATACAAAGATTGTTTCACCGATTGTGTCTGGACGACCACTCGCAGGAAGCGAATCCAGGACCTTGTAGACTGTACACCAGCGCTGTGAAATCTGTTCGATCTTATAATTAAATGCAAAATAGATTAAATCTAAAATTGAACGCTGCTCTGCAGTATCTAGATGGCCTTATATAATTTGTAGTCTCTATTATCCTTTTGATTTAATGGAAGACTTACAGATCACTGACACCTCTAAAACTTTATCTACGCATATATTTGATTTGCAAACGATATTGTCATTATGGCAGAATCAATGGAGAACATTGACACTATGCTCAACTAACTCTCTCGGGTACCGGTAGTTGGGGGGTAGGAGTTTATGAATGAAAGAACTCCGAAAAATGTACTCTTGAAAGTCACGTCTAATTCCCATGTCGTTCCAGTATCGGTCCTGTGTGTGTGTGTGCGTGCGCGTGTGCGTGTCAATATATGTGTTATTGTGTGTAAAATTGACCGTGGAGGTTAGATTAAGCTGGTCGAAAACGGAGGGTGCATGTGTTGGTGGTCACAGGGCACATCAGAAATTCCATCTTACTTCCACATAAGGGCACTGTGGGGGTGAACCGTTTAATACCCTAATATTCGTGGGAATGCTATGAATTGTACTAAAAATTTTAAAATTCCAAATGACGGCGATGCGGCTCGCAACCCTTCACGTCTCGTTCCCAATGAGGGCGAAAAGCGGTCTACGGAGTGCCGCTTTGCCACGCTAAATGTAGGAGGAGGAATGAAAGAGAAATTAAATGAGGTATGTCAAATGATGGATGATAAAAAGATTGATATTCTCTGTGTGAATGAGACAAAGCGAAAGGGATGTGAGATTACTAGTCATGGACCTTACACGGCGTACTGGTCCGGGGTACCAATAACTAGTAGAGCCTGTCAGGGAGTTGGTCTCCTTCTTTCTGCTCGAATGGCTCAATGTGTGAAAGAGTATGATTGTGTGAATGCTAGATTAGTATGGATAAGAATGAAAGTAGGTCTGACTCGTATTTTTGTTGTAGGAGTATATGCTCCTGTGAACGTGGGATTACATAACAAGAAATGTGAACAGGATGCAAGAGAAAAATTTTGGGAGGAACTGCGGGATGTTTTGAGATTTTGTAATTTGAATGAAAGGTTGATTTTGCTAGGGGATTTTAATGGATGGGTAGGAGTAAGCAGAGAAGGATTTGAAAAGGTTTTAGGAAGGTTTGGTGATTAAAGCGTGAATGAAAATGGTCAAAGTCTACTAGAGGTGTGCCTGGAATGGAATCTTTGTGTTACAAACACTATGTTTGAACACAAAAACATCCATATGTATACACGTGAAGCAAAGAATGTAAGAAAGAGTATAATTGATTTTGTAATTAGTAGATGAAAGGCTCAGAAAGAAAGTACTAGACACTAAGATATATCGCGGTATTGGTATTCATACAGACCACTTTCTAATAATAACACATAGGCTAGAATAAGTGGTCTTATGAAAACGTGGCGAAACGGATACATAACCCGAAAAGTATGCTAGAAAGAATAAAAGTAGAAAATTTGCAAGATGAGTATATTAGAGATAAATACAATGTAAACTGAAGGAAAAGGTTTTTCATTCGGGTGACATTTCAAGTATGGAAGAATTATGGAAGACTTTTAAAGAACAGGTAGTAAATGTTGCTACAGAAATATGTGGCGTGATTAGAAGAATGAAGGTAAACAAGGTGAAGAATATATAGAAGAAGAAAGAAGAAAGCCTGGGTAGATTGGCTTGCTGTCAGAGCCAATGAGAGAATGGAGAAAGCAACGAATGATGACATAGATATAGCCAAAGAAGAATATAAGAGGAAAAAAAGAGAAGTGAAAGAAATTGTTCGAAGAAAGAAAGAAGATCAAAAAGACGAGTACGATAGAAGATTGTCGAAGGATTTCTAAACTAATTCGAAGATTTTCTGGAAGTCCATAAGATCGGATCGAGGCAAAGCGCAGGACACAGAGCTAGTCTCGATCAGCGATAAATGTGGAAGGACAGTGTATGGAGAAGAATATATACTAGAGCGATGGAAGGAATACTTTGAAAGCTTAATTGAAAGAGAAGAGCCACAAAAATTATCATTTGTGAATGAAAGAGATCTCGAGGAAGGAGAATGCATAAGTATGATAGAAATTACAAATGCATTGAAAGGTATGAGAGCGGGTAAATCTGCAGGATACGACAGGATTACAGTTGAAATGCTGACGGCTGGAGAAGATATTACAACTAACATCCTATACCAGCTCTTCAATCTTTGCTGGACTAATGGCCGAGTGCCTATAGACTGGTGTCAGGCGGTAATCGTCACCTCCACCACGAACCTCTCTACAAATGTAAAGGTTCACGACAAGATTGTAGAAACTACAGGGGCATTAGCCTCCTTAGCATTGTCGGCAAACTGTATGCGAAAGTGTTGATTGAAAGAGTAGTAAAAGTGACCGAAAAGAAAATATGGGATGCACAAGCGGGTTTTCGAAAGAGTATGGGTTGCACGGATCAAGTGTTCTCTCTTTACGATGCATGGCGCAAAAATTTTTGGCTAAAGGTCAGAAAGTCTTTTGCGCTTTCATTGATTTGGAGAAGGCTTATGACAAAGTGAGGAGGAATGAACCGTGGTCGGTACTATCTATATGGGGTAAATGGCCATCTTATTCAGGCGCTGAAATCCATCTATAAGGATTCCAGAGCCTGCGTTAGGATAAACGGGTCCTACACTGAATGGTTTAACATTGATAAAGGTGTTAGATGGGGATGTGTAGCATCACCGTGGCTATTGAATCTATTTATGGATAGCTGTTTGCAAGATTTGAAAAATAATGAATGTGGTTTAAGAATGAATGAGTTACTCGTCAAATGTCTTCTTTATGCCGATGATCAGGTTTTACTTGCATCGTCGGCTGAAGACTTACAGGCGATGGTAACTACTATGCACGATGCTTTTGAAAGAAAAGGTATGAAAGTAAATGTAAATAAGACGAAAGTAATGGTCTTTGAAAAGGATAAATGTATGACGGAATGTAATATTTTTATAAATGGTGAGGGATTGGAACAGGTGAAAGAATTTGTATACTGGGGAGTACAGTTTTCTAGTGATGGTAAAAATAATGATGATGTTGAAAGAAGAGTGAATGCTGGTAATAAAGTGAATGGGGCACTGTACGCTTTTATGAAGAGTAGGAATGTATCTAAAAAGGCACGCCTAGCTGTACATAAGGGAGTATTAGTTCCCACTCTCATGTATGGCAGTGAAAGTTGGATTTGGCAGGGAAGACATGAAAGTAGAATAAATGCTGTAGAGATGAGAGCTCTTCGTAGTATGTGTGGTGTAAGTATGAAAGATAAAATTAGGAATAGTGTTATAAGAGAGCGCTGTGGTGTAAATGAAGAAGTAGTGACAAAGATAAAAAAGGGTATGCTGAGGTGGTTTGGACACGTGGAAAAATGAGTGAAGAAAGGTTGACTAAACAAGTATACAAAGCGAGTGTGAGTGGGACGACTACAGGGGGAAGACCACGTCGTACTTTCCTGGATCAAATTGAAGATGTGTTAGTGAACGGTCAGATTAAGAGTACGCGTAATCGTAGAGCATGCATGAAGACTGTGATGAGCGTGAATGAAGCGATGGAGGTATGTCAGGATCGTGGTTTGTGGCAATCCGTAGTCTCTGCCTACCCCTCTGGGAAACAGGCGTGAGGTTATTTATGTATGTATGTATGTAAATTGATCGTGTATCAGTTTGTGGTTATATACATGTTACTTACTATTAAAATCATTCCCTAAAACAAATTTCATCCTCTGGACTTGAATATCTCTCTCACATGTATACATGCAATCAATGTAACTGCCACTGTGTTTCATATGAAGCTCAATGTATGATTGAACAACGGCAGTTGAAATTAACTCCAGTTTATGATCTGTAAAATAATATAAGTACATAAATAACCAAAACAATTCAGTGACGTTAGAAGGAGCGTTTAACATGGCCTTTATATTAAATCGGCTTTATATATAGCTCGCTTGCGACCTCTTTGGCATAGAAATTATTTGTAATTGTAGTAAATATAGAAAATTGTGCACGTATACCTATATTACATCTAAACATGAATGTGTAAATGGGAGCCATGTTCTCGATCCTTTCCATGTTGTGTATGAGAGACCTACGAACGATAAACCCTACCGCCGCCTTGGGATGGGTGATCACCCTCTCGGTAGAAGGGCAAGTTTCCAGACCGGAGGATTATGGTGCCCTCACTTTCTTTTGCACTTCTGACAATCCTACAATGTAATATAGAATTTTGCCCAATTCCTCTTCCAGCTGGACGAGCCTCTCATCAGTCCGTGTTATCAGTGCCAAGGGTCGTTTTTTATGATAGCGACATCGCGATGAGAGATTCTAGCACCCCCTCCTCCATCAGTACAAGGCCCGCTATCACAATGAGCCCCTAGAATGTGTTGTGTATACGTTTTCCAAGAGACAGATGGTGCCCACTCTCCTGGTGAATCCTTAATCCATTTTTACGACGCCCACGGGCAAGTAAGGGGTGACTAGAATTGTATTCTTCTCCCGTCGCCACACGGGGGCTTACTAACTTAGATATATGTATATTATAGTTTCTAAAACGGTTAGTATTGCCATTCAACGTAGTAATGCTGCCAGCTTTCCGGGCACATTACCGATAGTGTTGCCAACAAGACCAATGAAGAATATGCTAAAATGGTGTTAAAATTATGCCAAAAATATGCCAAGTGCTTCATAAATATGCTAAAAATTGTGCTAAGATTTTTCTTTTCCTGTTTTCTCCTAACACAATTTTAAACGCGGTCGACTGGATCGGGGAATTAGTCCGTAACGGCGTAACCACCCAAGAGGCTGACCGCGTGAGGAAAGACCGACGTCTTCCGAGGGGGAGACGTCGGTCAAGGAGAGGGTACTCCTCAGGGGGTATTCCGTCGGGCCGGCCACTGACGTCAAGTCACTTTGCTCCGGTGGTCGACCCAACGACGAAGGCGACGAAGACGTGTCTCGGGTGGGTTACGGGTGTGCATGCTTACACCCCTCTGTCGCCCCGGACGGAGTTGTGCAAGGAGTGAGCCGACCGTGGCCCACCCCCAAAAAGAAAGAAAAACAAACACAATTTTAAAAAACATCGATTTTGGTGAAAAATATATCAACCGCCGGATACTTAGCAATCAATGAGTTGAGCAGTGCAATAATTTGACTGGTAGGTGCATATTGTGCAATACACGTTCGCACCTGTGGGCAGCAAGCAGGCAGTGCGAATGAAGCTCTGTGTATTGATTCGGCGGTAATAACGAACAACGAGATAGTGCATTTGAATTTTCGATTATATTATTCAATTATGAGTAATAAATGGATGTAAGCACACGGCACACATACATACGTCGTAACGGAAGGATATCGAGACCTACCGTACGAAATACAAAGAGAAAAGGATATAAATGTATATAATAACTGTATAGCTTTTTATATAAAAACCTACAAAATTTACGTTGTACGCATTTATATAATTTTTGAATATGCTAAAAAATATGCTATATGCTAAACAGCAAAAAAGTGTGCTAAACAACATGAAAATATGCTAAATTTAGCATAAAATATGCTAAATTGGCATCACTGATTACCGATGGACAGTGATGCGGAGGAACTTTTTGATGACTGATTGCGCCTTTTGTTTTTATTTTCTATTCTGTAAATATTTTTCTCTAAATATTTTAATTTTAAAACTTAGCATTAAATGTACGAGTTTCTATATTTGAAGGTTCTACTTTTCTAAATATATATATGCTTTGCTGGTAAAAACTTGCCAAGTTAAATGTTGTGGTTCAATATAAATATTTTTACTATGAGAATTTAAACATTAGTAAAACATTTTTGTAATAGAAAATTGAAATGTAATAGGAAATAAATACACATACATACATATAATCACGCCATATCCCTTGCAGGGTAGGCAGAGAGAACAGAGTGCCAGAGAACTCTATTTTTGCATACTTCACTAGCTTCCTCAACATTCATAACTCTCTTCATACACGCTCGCCGGTTTCGGAGACTCTTGACTCCACCTTCCTTCAGTACATGACCGATCTGGTCTAGGTAGGTTAGTCTCGGTCTCCGACGGTGCGTCGACTTCAAGTAATTGAGATAAAAGAAGGAGAATGATGACTTTTATATGATTTCTTATTAAATTAAAAATTCAAACAAATGAGTGATGACAACTGTACGTTAGCAAACTCTTTAAAACCGAAATAGAACATAAAAGGCGATACAGTTTGTAAGCTAAATCTAGCCACGCGATAGTATGTCAAGCCAAATTCAAGCAAAGAGAGCCGGCGAGTCACCCACTGACGGTAATTTATACAAACCATTGCCAGGCTCTATTTTTATCTCTTCATAATTTAAAAGCTATTTAACACAAACACATCAAATTTGGAATTCATATTAAGGCTTATATAAATTTGCATTCCTAATTTTATAAATACAGATTAAATCATTAATTAAATAATAATATTAAAAAGTCATCATTTTTATGCTTGACTGGCTTACGCTGATCAAAATCCTACGAATTTAGAATGTTCAAATTTAGCATCGTTGGATTATCCTAAAAAGCTGTATATATATATATATATATATATATATATACATACATACATACATACATATCATCACGCCATATCCCTTGCAGGGTAGGCAGAGAGAACAGAGTGCCAGAGAACTCTATCTCTGCATACTTCACTCGCTTCCTCAACATTCATAATTCTCTTCATACACGCTCGCCGGTTTCGGAGACTCTTGACTCCACCTTCCTTCAGTACATGACCGATCTGGTCTAGGTAGGTTAGTCTCGGTCTCCCTCGGTACCTACATCCTTCCACTTTCGCATTGTATATCTTCTTAACCAGGCGTTCGTTCGGCATTCTTTCCACATGTCCGAACCATCGGAGCATTCCCTTTCGCATCTTTACACCAATACTCTCTTTCATACCTACTCGCTCTCTTACGTCGTCGTTACGAATGCGGTTGGTCAGCCTAACTCCACAGATTTTCCGCAGAGATCGCATTTCGACCGCATTAATTTTACTATCATACTCTTTTCTGCATACCCAACTCTCGCTTCCATACAGTAATGTTGGGACAAGCACTGCGTTATGTATTGCTACACGTGCCTTCTGGCTGAGGTGGTGGCTGCCGAGAAGTTGCCCCAACGCTCCGTTCACTCTATTTCCCGCATTCACTCTTCGCTCTATATCAGTGGTGTACCTTCCATCTCGGCTAAATCCACATCCAAGATATACAAATTCATCCACTTGCTCTAGTACATCATTACCTATTGTTACTCTTACATCTGTTCTGGTTTTATCTCTTTCAAAGACCATTATTTTGGTTTTGCTCACATTCACGCGTAGACCCCTTTTCTTACAATCTTCTGTCATTGTGTCGACTAGGGTCTGCAGGTCAGTCGCTGACTGTGCCAGCAGGACTGCATCATCTGCATAAAGCAGAGCAGTGACCACTGAGTCGCCCATCTGGACTCCCACATTCATATCGTTCAACCTTTGGAGACATTTATCCAGATATATGATAAACAGCCTGGCTGACAGAACGCACCCCTGCTTAACGCCGATATTGACGTCAAACCAAGGCGACATTCCATCATCCAGCCGCACACAGGCTCTACAGCCCATGTAACTGGACTGCACAGCCTGCAGCAGTTTACCGTTAATACCATACTCCGGTAAAATGTCCCAAAGTTCCTTTCGTACAACCGTGTCAAATGCTCTCTCCAGATCCACAAAACTGCAGAAAACCCTCTGACCTACAGCCAGATGCTTCTCCACAATGTTGCGCAGAGAGAACACTTGATCCATGCATCCCCTTCCACTCCTGAAACCTCCTTGTGTCTCACACAGTAAACCATGGGACACCATCCTCATTCTCCTTTCAATAATTTTTCCATACACTTTTGCTGCCAAACTGGTCAAGCTTATGGCTCTGTAATTTGCGCAGTCATAACGTGAACCCTTGTTTTTAAACAAAGGCACGATGACTGCGCTATTCCAGTCCCTGGGAACCATTCCCGAGCTCCAACATAAATTGAGGAGCAACAGGAACGCCTCCCAGACACAAGAGCCACCAAGCTTGATCATCTCGGCAGACACCATATCAATGCCCGCTGCCTTACCATTTTTCAAACTTCTTATCGCCCATTCAACTTCATCCATACTGATGCCATCGGAGGACGCCGTTGTCGAATGTTGATCTACTAAACCACATCCAACACCGGCGCCAACCGTAGCATCCGCATACATATCGCCAAAATATTCACTCCATCGGCTTAACACGTCTTGTGTTTGTGTAAGAATGTCTCCACCTTTAGACCTTATTTTATTCATTCTGAAGGCTGACCAACCCCCCCGAGACTTCTTCACCTCCCTCCAAAAGAGTTTGGTGTTACCCTCGAAGTTTTTAGTCAGCCTATCTTCTGCACTCATACTTGCTCTATCACGTTTCTCTTTCACTAAGGCCTTGGTGTCATTCTTACATTGCCGATATATTTCTTTCTTCTGTTCAGTCATACTGTCATTCAGATTCAAAGAAGAGACATAGTCCAGCCACGCTTTCTTCTTTTGCTCTACGGAAGCTGCCACTTCCGCATCCCACCATGCATCACCATTTGTTTTTCTATGCTTCTTTGAACTTCCACATACTTCTTTCGCTGTATCTACCATACTCTCTTTCAATACTCTCCAGCATTCTTCAATGTCCGATTGCGGCTGGCTTGCCATCGTCAGCCGTTCTCGGACACCCTTTGCATACTTTTCTCTTACACACTCTTCTTGCAACCTTTCAACCTTTATTCTTTCAAGCCCTCCGAAGTGGACACGCTCTCGCCAGTGCCTCCACTTTCTGAACAGACCACTAAATCTCGCAATAACGAGATAGTGGTCCGTGTCGACTGTGGGGCCCCTGTAGGCTCTTGCGTCCAATATTTTGCTTCGGAGGCGACTGTCTACCAAAATTAAATCTATTATGCTTTTCTGTTCATTCCTTCTCCATGTATACATATGGATGTCCTTATGTTGGAAAAATGTGTTTGACACAATAAGGTTTCTCTCCATGCATACATCCGCTATGAGCCTAGCTGCCTCGTTCACTCTCTTATCACCAAATGGACCAAGTACGTCCTCATAGTCGGGACGCTTGGTCCCCACCCATCCGTTCAAATCTCCGCATACAATCACGCGTTCACTGGTTTCTGCCATATCCAGAACTTCTCTAACATTGTCCCAAAACTTCTCTAGGTCTGATGCCACCGAGGATCCTACGGGAGCATATGCTACAACCATGAATACCTTGGTGACACCCAGTTTTATACGGACCCAGAGAAGTCTGGGATCATACATTCCGTAATCCTTCACACCTGAGGCCAAGCGAGAGGACAACAGCACTCCTACCCCCATGCTGGCTCGATCGCTCTGTGGTACACCAGACCACAGAGCCATTCCGCCACCAGGAAGATCGCAGGCGTCGCTGCCCCTTCGCTTGGTCTCTGTTACACAGAGCACGTCTAGCTGTTTGTCCGCCATGACGGATATCAGCTCGTGCAACTTACCTTCCACACAACCTCTTACATTCCACGTGCCCACCCGGCACTCCGTTCTCCTCGACTCGCCTAACTGGGCAAGGCGTGATGGGTGGCGGCCCCCATCGCCGCAACTGCCGATGTTCGTACCGACGGGGGCGGGTCGGTACGCGTCGCCTCCGGGGGACGCCCTAACCCGCATTGCGGTACGCATTTCGAGCCGGATTAGCAGTCTAATTAGACTGGCAGGGGACGCGAACGAGCACGCTCCGGACTATGCCCCCCTATATATATATATATACATCATCATTCTCTTGCTCTTATCCCAACTACTTGGGGTCGACGCAATATGTCCTCTTTTTCCATACATCCCTATCAGACGTCATCTCTGTAGTCACTCCCTGTTTATACATATCATGCTTCACGTAGTCCATCCATCTTTTCTTTGGTCTCCCTTTACCCCTAAAGCCTTCAACATTCATACTCAAAACCTTCCTCGCAACATTACTTTCATCCCGTCTCATCACATGTCCATACCAGCTCAAACGTTCACTCCTTAACTTATCCGTCACTGGCGCTACTTTCAAACATTCTCTTATACGCTCATTCCTTATCTTATCCATTCTCGTCACGCCGTACGTCCATCTCAACATTCGCATCTCCGATCATCTACATGTAATCGTCTCTCATTCGTCGATTTTGTTGCCCAACATGCTGATCCATACAATACAGCAGGTGTTATTAAAGTTTTGTAAGTTTTTCCCTTTAATTTAAGGGGTACTCTGGGATCACATATTGTACCCGTGACCTGCCGCCATTTCATCCATCCCGCATCAACTCTGTGCTTCACCGCACGATCCAGGACGCCGCTGTTTTGATAAGCGAACCGAGGTATCGAGAGTTCGAGCATACTGGTATAAGTACTCCATCTAGAGCTATGGGTGTAACATTGGAGAGACCGCCGAAATCGCAGAACATGTATTCTGTTTTAGGTCTGCTGATTTTCAAGCCAACATTCTCCAACTTACACCGCCACTTTTCCAGCATGCTCTGGACCTCAAGCCCATCTTCTCCGACGAGAACAACTTCATCAGCGAATAGCATGCACCAGGGTGCCTCTTACTGTATCTCCGATGTTAAAGCATCCATTATCAACAGGAAGAGGTAGGGACTTAGCGCCGACCCTTGGTGCAGGCCCACCTCAACGTTGAATCCGTCGGAGTCTCCAACAACAGATCTTACATACGACCTGGATCGCCAGTACATTGCACAGATTAACCTAATATACTTCACAGGCACACTTTTCTCTTTCAGAGCCCACCACAAAACCGCTCTCGGGATTCTGTCATAAGCCTTTTCGAGGTCAACGAATACCATGTGCAAGTTCCTATGTGCACCCCGATATTTTTCGCATAATTGGCGCAATGCAAATATGGCATCCGTTGCCCTTCGGCCCGACATAAATCCGAACTGGTTTTGGGTTATCTCACTTTCTTCTCGCAATCGCTTCTCAATAACTTTTATCCACACTTTCATACTGTGCGACAAGAGCTTTATTTTTCGATAACTGCTGCAGTCCTGGACATCACCCTTATTTTTAAAAATGGGCACTAGTGTACTATTGCACTATTCACTGGGGATTACTTCCTCATGCAGCAGCTTATCGAAAAACAAAGTCAGCCACATATATCCATACTCTTCCAAAATTTTCCATACTTCAACTGGTATACCGTCAGGCCCTGCAGATTTGCCATTTTTCATGCTTCTCACTGCTTCTGTTACCTCATCTATTGTAATTGATCCTACCAAGCCGACGTTCTCTGGCACATCATCTAGCACTCCACTCCATAAATTCTCTTCGTTCATTAACCTTTCAAAATATCTCTTCCAACGTTCTTTTATTTCATCTTCTTTTATCAAAACTTGACCTGTTTCATCTTTTATACACCTGATATGCCTAATATCTCTCGCTCTTTCTTCTCGGGCTTTAGTTATGCGGTACAATGCTTTTTGTCCTTGAGGCCCATCTAATGACTTATAAATTTTGTCTTCGGCCTGAGCTCTCGCAGTAGCTATCGCCTGCTTAGCTTTTCTCTTGCACTCCTTGTATTCAATCTTTTTTGCTTCCTTCAATCTTTCATTGTTTTCTTTCTGCCATTCCTTAAATGCATTATTCTTTTCTTTCAAGATCTGTTGCACATCCTCATTCCACCACCATGTATCCCTATCAATTATACCTTTTCCTTTTGTTTCTCCTAGTATTCCTTTAGCTGTATTTCTAATACAGTTAGCCATTTCATTCCAACATTCATTCACAGATTTATCCTTCATATCATTCATTTCAATCATTTTATCCATCACAACTTGTTTAAACTTACTTGCATACTCTTTTCTTTCAAGCATACTTCATCTTATCTTAGGAGGGGGCCGGTTTCTGGTGTTTTTTTTATTTTTATTTTTTATGTCTGTCTTTTAGCTGTTAGCCGCAGATGGCTGTTACAGCTTAACCCGGACTATGGGTGAGCGCTGAAGGCTCTCAACCCGGTAAAATTTTAAGCGACAACGCCCGAGGGCTCACCCTGTGGTGAATGGACCTCGGCTCGGGGCGTCGCTGATAGCAAAGTGGGCGTGCCCACGTTTGAGTTTATGACTTCGCGTCGCAACTTACGACCTCGGCGGCGAGGTCGGAAGCGCGGATATTTATGTGTTGTGGCCGCGCGGGCCGTGTAGGCTCTTTCTTGAGCGATTGTAATCGAATCGTCAGAGTCGGTCAGTACATGTCGAGGACGTCTGATCACGGATATTTTAGATGGGACATAGTTAGCCGCCCCAACCACTAATTGGTTGGGGTGTGTCATGGCAGAGTCAATGAACCTCTGGGAGCACCGCTTCATGTATTGCCTGATGGTCGGCAATTCGAGGTCGATGTGAAGGTCGACGTTTCGAATGAACCACGGTGCCCCCGTGGCTCGACGCATGAACCGGTTTTGTAGTGTTTGTAACCTGCGGATCCTTGGTGGATTAACGTGTGCGAACACTACGCTGGCATAGGTCATAATAGGCCGTATGCAGGCAGTGTATAATCTGACCTTGTTCTTCAAGGACATTTTGGATTTAGCGTTTAATAAGCAATGAAGGCGGCCCATCACAAAGGCGGCACGCGCGCGAACTTGCCTTATGTGTGGTATGAAGGTGAGTCGATTGTCTAGGGTCACTCCTAGGTATTTAGCTTGCCTGCACCAAGTGACAGGCTTATTGAATAATCTGAGGCCCCTCGCCTCTTCTGTCTATGTCTTCCGGAGAGCAGATGCGGGCAGATCGTTTAGTGAACATGACCGCCTGACTCTTCTCGGGATTGATTTCTATTCTCCATTTCCTATACCAATTGGCAAGGGCGGTAACCGCTTTCTGGAGTGTCTTAACTACGGTTGTCGGGGTATTACCTGCACAGAAGAGTGCGGTATCATCGGCATAGAGAGCCGTGTGTACGCGAGTGAATACGGGTAAATCGCTAGTGTATAGCGTGAAGAGGTACGGAGAGAGGACCGATCCCTGAGGGACGCCGGCCTTGAGAGGGTGGGAGGTCGACAACGTCCCTTCCACCCTGTAGCGAAAGCTGCGATGACTCAGATAGTCATGTATTATTAGAATTAAATATTCAGGGATTTTTAAAGTATATAATTTGTAAATTAGGCCCTCATGCCATACTTTGTCGAACGCTTTCGCTACGTCTAGGAATAATACACCAGTGTATCTGCCCCTTACGAACTGACCACTTGTGTATTCAACTAATCTATATACCTGTTGTACACAGCTGTGCTGCGTACGAAAACCGAATTGTGTGTTAGGCACGAGGTTGTTGGCCTCGGCGAAGGTGCGTAACCTACTGAGTACTATACGTTCGTATAGTTTACCTAAGCTACTTAGTAGGCTGATAGGGCGATAACTACTAGGTTCGGTACGTTTTTTGCCGGGTTTGTGGATTCCGATTACCACGGCCTCTTTCCACTGTGAAGGAAAGATGTTATAAGTGAGGGCTGCGTTAAAAATACTACACAGTATTAATATTAGGTGGGCGGGGAATAATTTAATGACTCTATTTGTTAATCCGTCCGAACCTGGGGCTTTTCTAGCTTGTAAGCCCTTGACTAGCGACTCGACCTCGTCGGTGGACACTGCTGGAATAGGTTGATCGTGACTGTCGTTTATTTGCGATCGCGAAAAAGTGGTACGACGGACCACTTCGGTGTTGATGTGGTGGTGGTGTACCGCGTCTTGGTCGTATAGTGTACTCGGCGTACATTGAAGCTCCAGACTGTCGGCCAGACATTCCGACTTGTCGTCGTCCATGAATGCCGGCGGTTGGTTGGGTCGGTTGAGAGGGGGAAGTGTGGACACTATATCCTTTTTGAGAGAGCGGGAAATCTGCCAGAAGGCTGTGTGCGAAGGCACTAGCTCTTCTAGTGTGGCGTCCCATTTGCTCTGTCTGAAGTTACTAATTTCGTGTTTGACCTTCCTTTGGAGGTGCCGCAGGCGTTTGCGGTTGTCCTCGGTAGGATATCGGTCGTACGCGCGGGTCGCGGCGTTCTTTTGTCTTAACAGCTCACGTACGTCGGCCGGCAAGGGCCCTCTACGATCACTCGTATCGGGTACTCGCCGCGAGCAGACGTCAATTAACGACTGCACGTGTTCTGTGAACGAATCGATCGCCTGGGAGGTCTCTTCCTTGGACCTAATGTCCTTCGGAATTTGATCAAGGTGTACCGATGTGGTCGTCTGTAGATTTCTCTTCAGTCGAACCCAATCGGTGGTCAGCCTTGTCGTTACGTTGTTTTGGCCTGAGGGGCCTGGGGTGGGGGAGGCGAATTCCAGAGTCACCGGACGGTGATCTGAGTCTAATTCGTGATGTACTTCTATTAAACATAAACGTAAATTTATGTTTTTGAGTAGTACTATATCTAATATGTCTGGCGTGTGCGAGACGATGTACGGGAAGTGCGTCGGCTCTAATGGCCCTATGACGTCAAACCCTAATCTGTCTGCGTATAACTCTAGAGCCTTGCCCCTCTTGTTGGAACTGAGACAGTTCCATGAGGTGTTCTTGGCGTTAAGGTCACCGCCAATGATGACGGCGCCGCCCAAGTCAAACAAGGCTTTGAGATCGCTTTCTATGAGATGATTATCCGCTCCCCTAGGGGAGAGATAGGCTGAGACTATTGTAATTGGCTGATGGCCGGTGAGGGCTAGGCAGCATACGGATGCTTCAATGTGCGCCATAGGGGGCGGATCCACAGGCGTGCAGTGCAACGATTTCTTATAGTACATGAGAGTTCCCCCCAGTCGCCCGGAAGTCCTATCATTACGAACTATATTATAATTCGCAATTTTAGGGTCCCGGTTGAAAGGTTTAAGGAACGTCTCCTGTACCAAAAGAATATCGAGCTGATGTTCCCTTAGGAATGTACCTACTTCATCCCTCTGTTTGAACAGGCTATTGGCGTTGAATGTTCCTAACTTGAGGTGTCGTGGTTTGACTCTACCGCTAGGATGTGAATCCATTTTTAGTTGATTTTTAGAGTGCCCAGCCTTTCGAGCTTGGGAGCGAATCTGATGGCGATATTGAGGAGGGCGAGGGCATCTTCCTCGTTCCTCCTCATTTCCGCTGCTATTTCGCGAATCTCCGCGTAGTTTATTTGAACCGCGAGGTTTAGCACAAGGGCTAGCTCCGGGTCTATGCCCTGTGGGTTTTTAGGGAGCGCGTTGCTCACTGCTCTAACCGGCGGTGTCGCGGGTTTGTTGATTTTAATGCCCATAAGGGGCTTAGGGTGGCCTCCGGTAGGCTTGTTATGCCCAACGGTTGGCGGGGGAGCTGTTGATGTCACCTGCCTAGTGGGGGGGGACATGGGGGGCTGCCTTTGCGGGAGGGCGGGGAAGGCCTCCTTAGTGATAGCTAAGGGGCGGTTCCATGCGTTTTCGGTGGGGAGGGGGGCGGGCACGAAGGCCTTGTTATAGTAACGCGCCCTGCTTTGTTGCGGGGGCGTTCTTCGCGGGGCTCTTGGGCAGCCGCGATAGTTGGCCGGGTGGCCTGCTTCTCCACACAGGACGCACGAGGGCGGCTCTGTGCAGAGTGTGTGGTCCTTGGGCCGTTCGCACTCCGAGGTGTGATGGTCACCCAGACACTTCACACATCTCGGACGGGCGAAGCAGTTATTGGACGTGTGTCCATATAACTGGCATTTGTGGCATTGCGCCAAGTTGCCGGTCTTGTAGGGGGGCTCTACCGAAACCCCGGAGAGGCCACACACTTTTGTGACGCGGTAGATGCCATTACCCTCTGGGGTGTTTGCGAGGCAAACAAGGACCATGTTCAAGGCCATACGGCCCTTACCGCGGACCATGCGGTGGACCTCTTTAACTGGAAGATCTTGGGCCTTGAGGGACTCGAGGATCTCCTCAGTGCCGATCTCCCTTGGGATATTGCACACTACGGCGCGAAGTAACTTTGCCTCTGGCATAGTGTATGTGTGATAGGGGATACGCTGTTCCCCTAGCATCTTGGACAGGGCGCGGTGATCGTCTGTGGTGCAGACGTCAACCCTTATCCCTTGCGGCGTTGATTTGGCCGTCTTGTAATTGACATGGTGCGTGTAGCACCATGAGGAAATGGCAATCCATTTCTCCTTATCCCTGATATACAGGGGGGGAGGAGATGGAGCCTTTGGGGTGTTCTTGGAGGGGGCCGAAGTGGCATTTGGGGTCTGGGTGGCGACCTTAGGGGTCGGTGCGACCAAAGGGGTCGTAGTAGCCTTGGTGGTTAGGGAGGGTGGCGTTATCGGCGCTGGTGGCACCGGTGAGGCAGGGGAGTCGGGGATCGCGACTGTCTCATTTTGAGACGTGACTTTGATGGCCTTGGCGGCCTTGTTTTTAATCGCCTTACGGCGTTTACGTGAAGACGCCTCTGTAAATTCACCATCATTAGGCGAATCTTCGGCGTCGGAGGAGGTAGTGGAAGCGGAGCGGGCCGTGGCGGAATCCGCTTCGGTTTCCGTCTCCGTCTCCATTTCTGACTCTTCATCCCCGCTTTCGGGGGTGATGGTCACGGCTGGGGATGACGGGCGTGATTGATAACGGTGCGGTGCGTTATCGCCGTACTTCTGGACGACTATTGCCCAGATATCGTCGTCCAGTAAAATGTTTTCTAAAGGCACCCTGCTCATTTTTAATTAAAAATTAAAAATTTTTGCAAGTAAGTGCGGCTGTCTGCCTACCAATATTTAGAGAAATTTGTCTCCTAACAATCCCTAACACACCGGGGGGAGAACCCGGAGGTGTGTGATTATGTTCCCTCCCAACCGGGATAGGTCGGGAGGATGTGCTTAATAATAAGGTGTGCCCTAAGCTTGTATCCGTTCGCCGATCTTAATGTGCGAAACGGTTCCTAACTGCCCAAGTGCAGGGGTGGTATGTGCCCTTTCGGGCAGGCACACCCAAACTCAGCACCCAGGAATGGATGTAAGGATCGGAGGGGTTGGTATAGGCGATACCTAGGGCCGACTAGGGGCAAACCCCAAGGCCGGCTGTTCTAGACCCGTCCGTTTGTTATGCCGATCCCTGAGGGGGACCGGCAGGCGAGTCGGGGCCTCGCCCACTCGGCTTGGTTAGCACCGTTAGGTTTCCACCGAGGACCAATATAAAAATTGGATTTACCCTTATGGGGTCACTTGACTTTTATCTGTATAATAATAGAAAAATATTCTCCTTCCTGTAACGGCTTTGTGCCGAGCAGTAAGGAGAATATGTGAGACAAACAATTTGCCTTGAAAAAGACGGTTTGGTCGTCCACTCGATGTCCGTAGCGATGTCCGTAGCGACGGTTGGGCAAAAGCGCGCGAAACACTCGTGAGCGGGGAACGCGAAACGGCGGCACGTGTGCACGCCAGAACGGACCAACGCAGTATTGGTTTCTGGTGTTAATGGGGCGTGTTTTTATGCACATTTCTAGCAATGAAAGATGATGCTGAGTTACCAGTGCTTCACCTGGCAGCACCTTGCAATCTTGTACACAAAACAACTGACTTCTTTTAACAAGAAAGTAATCGATCTGCGTACTGTGGTTGCAACTTTTATAGGTGGTTAGGTGCTCCTCGCTTTTTGAAACCACGTATTTGCGATGGCCAGGTGAAATGACGAGGCCACTTGGAGCAGCGTCTCACCTCCAATGTTTCGTTTGCAGTACCCCCATCCTCTATACACACTCTCATAACTATCATTCGCTTCTCCTACGTGTCCATTAAAATCACCTCCTATACAAATCTCCTCACTTTCTGGTATGCCTATCATAATTTCATCGAAATTCTGCCAAAACTCTTCTTTCACTTCATCCTTACATCCGGCTTGGGGTGCATGCGCGTTAATCACATTTAGAATGATACTCTCCCACACTATTTTCATAACTATCAATCTATCATTCACCCTTTTTACGTTTGTCATACATTCTTTCAAATTCTTATCTAACACTATTCCGACACCGTTCCTTTTACCATTTCCACCGCTGTAATAAAACTTGTATCCTTCACCAATTTCTCTAGCTCTCGTGCCCTTCCATTTCGTTTCTTGCAGACATGCAATATTTATTCTTCGCCTTTTTAACATATCTGCTAATTACCTTCCTCTTCCAGTCATCGTTCCAACATTCCAACTTGCATACCTTATTCTTATCTCTTTCATACTAAGGGCTCGCTTCTTACGTCGCACCCGCCCGTGATGAAACAATCCTTGTCCATTTCCCACAGAGACCGGGTGCTGCCCCTGCGCGTCACCTGCGGGGTACGCCCTAGCTCTGTGCTCATTCACTTTCTTTTCCGACATATTGCAGTAGTTTTGGCGGGGATTTTTATGAACGGCCGCCTGCCTGATGTCAACCCTCCTTGGAAATGCGATCGTTGACCAAACGGCATCAGATCGTGCTGGCCGAAGGTCAGTGTAGGGCTCTTAGTCGTCTTTTACGACACCCTCGAGCAAGCAAGGGTTGGTAGTATTCATCGCCGCTACCACACAGCTAATAAGCAATATATATATATATATATATATATATATGCTGTGTGGTAGCGGCGATGAATACTACCAACCCTTACACCCTTACTTTGCTCGTGGATGTCGTAAAAGACGATTAAGAGCCTCATAACGACCTGGGATGACTCCATCTGATGCCGTTTGGTCAACAATTACATTCCCAAGGAGGGTTGACGTCTGGCAGGCGGCCGGTCATAAAACTATTGTCAATAACTTTTACAATATGTAGGTACTATGAAAGAAGAGTACATATTGTATCGACCCCAAGTAATTGGGATAAGAGTAGGAGAATGATGATGATGAAATATATATATATATATATATATATATATATAGAAATTTATTATACAATAGTTGACAACGCACTGTCATATATTTTCTATATCATTTTATATGGCTATTAATACATAGACAATATAATATATAATACACAGCAGTTTCTATGGATAAAAGAAAGCCAGTATTATGATATACACTGATATGACTATAAAGCATTTGACTATGTGGATCATAGAATACTTCTAAAAAAACTATATGCATGTGGTATAAGAAAAAACATTCTTGAACTCATACAATCATATTTAACCGATAGATATCAATGTACAGACATTTCTAGAATGTGCCCAGATAGTTAGCAACGCATAACATGCATTGCTAACTATCATCAATCATGACCATTGTTTCAAAGACCAAAACAATGGTCTTTGAAAGAGATGAAGCCAGAACAGATGTAAGAGTAACAATAGGTAATGATGTCCTGGAGCAAGTGGATGAATTTGTAAATCTTGGATGTGGATTTAGCCGAGATGGAAGGTACACCACTGATATAGAGCGAAGAGTGAATGTGGGAAATAGAGCGAACGGAGCGTTGGGGCAACTTCTCAGTAGCCACCACCTCAGCTAGAAGGCACATGTAGCAGTACATAACGCAGTGCTTGTCCCAACATTACTGTATGGAAGCGAGAATTGGGTTTGCAGAAAAGAGTATGAAAGTAAAATTAATGCGGTCGAAATGCGATCTCTACGGAATATCTGTGGAGTTAGGCTGATCAATCGCATTCATAACGACGACGTAAGAGAGCGAGTAGGTGTGAAAGAGAGTATTGGTGTAAAGATGCGAAAGGGAATGCTCCGATGGTTCCGACATGTGGAAAGAATGCCGAACGAACGTCTGGTTAAGAAGATATACAATGCGAAAGTGGAAGGATGTAGGTACCGAGGGAGACCGAGACTAACCTACCTAGACCAGATCAGTCATGTACTGAAGGAAGATGGAGTCAAGAGTCTCCGAAACCGGCGCGCGTGTATGAAGAGAATTATGAATGTTGAGGAAGCGAGTGAAGTATGCAAGGATAGAGTTCTCTGGCACTATGTTCTCTCTGCCTACCCTGCAAGGGACATGGCGTGATGGTATGTATGTATGTATGACCAGATAGTAAATTAGTAACTAACTATAGATCAAGACAAAGACACGGAAGATACGGTATTCCTCAAGGGAGCGTGCTAGGACCCTTGCTTTTTATAATCTATATCAACGATCTACCAAAAATACTACAGCATAAAATGGTCCTATTAGCAGATGATAGCACTGCCTTAGTTAAATGCAACAATTTGTTGTCAGTATGATATTAATAACTGTCTTTCTAACATCATAAATTGGCTCAACAAAAATAATCTCGTAATTAACTGAAAATAAAAATAAAATTATGCATTTTCATCAACGTCTAGAAAATAAAAAACTCGCATACAAAGACGTGAACGTGACTTGGAAACTCCATATTAAAGAAATATGAATGCGTTTAAGTAAATCCACATATGCACTTTATCAGTTATCTAAAAAAGTTAATATTGAGACACTACTGAAAGCTTATCATGGGCTGGTTGCCTCGGTTCTCCGTTATGGAGTTATTTTCTGGGATTCGATCTATGGATGACCTTGTATTTAAAATCCAAAAACGCTGCATTTTTTTCTTATTGCTTGTGGTGGCAAATAAGCGAGCAGCACACCTGATGGTAAGTGTCACTGCCACCCATAGACCTTTGCAATACCAAGGTTGTAGCTTAGGCCGCTGCTACCAATAAAATCTCCAAACACACCCAGTTAGGCTTCCGGCTCTCTCGCTCACCGAACGAAGCGCAATAGCACATTGCCATTACTCACACGTCGATCATCTGCGAGAGTGTGGTTACTACTCCGGATGGAACGGCCCGCGGATGCATTCAGAAAATTGGCAACGGCGTGGTCCTACCACTATTAAAGATAAGATAAATATAATAAAGTATAAGATCAATGTGTGGTTTTAAAACAATAGACAGCTGTATACCTTATTTTAGGTCCCTAAAAATATTAACCTTACCTTATTGTACATACTGGAAACTGCTCTATTTGTGAAAGCAATCCCCCTCTATTTAGAAAATTATCAATAGTAAAAACAAACCCCACATGAGCTTAATATAGATACCAACTTTGCCAGGTAAAACGTAAACCATATCTGATGCATGAGAGTTTCTTTGGTGTTTCTTCAACCATATATAATAAAATATCAGATAACATTAAAAACCAGCCTTTTATAAAATTTTAAAATGTACTCAATATATTACTGATTACGAAATGTTATTATTCTATAGACGAATTTTTAAATGACAAATCTTCTAATTTTATTTAATTAATGTAATGTATTAAATAATTTAATTATATTAATTACTCAATGCATTAAATATTGTATTATGAACTACTGTATAATATAAATTTTCTTACTTAATTTAAGTGCCTAATCATTAAAAATATAACACAACATTCAAAATGTATAACACTGGACCTGAGTGTACTTACTATTGCATGGCCATTATAGGTACACAGCTCAATACTATTTAATTGTTAATAACATCTGCACAAAATGTAATAGTAAAGCAATAAATGAATCTGGTTCATAATTTAGAAATAACTTTTAAACTTATTACCTTTTAATTCCTCATAGTAGTATTTCATAACAATATTACATTTATTAGATGAATCATTGTCCTTAAAACAAAATACATTCACTTTATCTCCATTTTTGTATTTGTACTCTGTATAATGATCAACATCGCGTATCTCGACAGCGTTTCGAGTAGGTCCCATTAGCATATAATTTACACGCATTTTATGAGGGGCATCTGAAAGAAAATAGCATATCTTTTTATAAAACAAAGTTATCAATTTGGCGAGCTGTGAAATACTTCAATGCGTTTCGTTCTGGGGAAAGGTGATTACGATTTCTACAAGAAATTCATTATTTTAACCCAATCAATAGGTTAAACTGCTTAGAGAGATCATCTAAAAATATAATGCTGAAAATAAAATCGAAGCTAATAGTAGGTTGAATAATAATTTGAGTATCATAAGTATAGAATGGTAAATTAAAATCCTCTGATGTAAACCACAGCCATCCTCTTTGGTAGATGATATACGTACAATAGCAGAGTAAGAATACAATGGTACTTTTTCTCTGGGGGATCGTAAAGGACGACTACTACACTCAAGCAGCTAGAAAAATTACTGCAAGAGCTGGAAACCTTGATGAAACCTTAGAGTGAACCGTCTCAGCTGAGAGATAGTGTAGGTCGCTTTTTTCCTTCTATAGATAGAGTATGCTGAGGCGCAGCAGTAGTGATGATGATAATACGATGTTTTATTAACGCATCGAATGGGTCTTCTAATTGTTCGCCATTAACACAGATGTTATATACGAGTATATACAATACTGCAGTTAATTGTTAAATGTCAATGAGTTCAGTGTGGCACAGGATTTAACCAACTCCTAATAACTATAGTAGCAATCGTTATTAAATTAAGGTAATAAAAAGTACATAAATATTATTTTTTATACAAACAATATGCGCTTAAAAAATAAAATTCGTAAAATTAGAAACAACTTACATATCAATCTTACGTGCACTTTGATATAACATTCAGTCACCGCAACGTCATTTAAATGCCCGTCAGGGTTAAGAAACGAATTATCACGGTACGTTGAGATTTGACAAATCCAATAACGACCCATGTCTTTTGTAACGGAAACCTGTAAAATGCAATAACAAAAATAAAATAATAGGCTTTTTTGTGGCAGGTCTCTGGACGGCACAGGCGGGCGATCCAGCAGCGAAAGCACAAACAGCATCCGGCCTCATAACCTATCGTATTCTCTCCCTATAGCCACTGGTCCGACCGTTTGCACAGATTCCTTGACTCACGTGACCAGCCCCGTAGGTACGGGTCCTACTTTTTCAGGTACCGTTCTCTGTCAATGCTCCGACAAAAAACGACTGTATTGGAGAGAGAAATAGTTCAGTAGCTTACGCACAGATTTGTTTATGGCGTTCACTGTCGACTGTTGTGTTATCATCTGGAATTAACGTATTTAGTAAAAGCTTCATGGTTTATCGATACCCATGGTTTATTTAATTATGTTGCTGCCGGACGTAGACTCCCTCATACTTCTTCACAAAGTGCGGTCCTGTCTCTATAGGCTTCAACAAGTCGTCAGTCTACCTTGGAGGTGTCCAATACTGCATTATCCGATATGCAGTCGCCACTCGATAATCTTTATTCCCCATCAGTAATCGATTCGTCGAGCGATATTATCTGCCCATTGTCACTTCATCGTGCTGATTCTTTGTGTTTTATCGGTTACACCAGTTTTTCTGCGGATTTTTGTATTACGGATTCTATCGCGCAAAGAAATCTCCAGTATAGCCTTATGCTTAGTGGCTTTGAGCTTATTCTATATACACTGATTTATTAGGGGCATAGTCCGGAGCGTGCATGTCACGTCCCCTGCCAGTCTGGTCAGACTTCAATCCGGCTCAAATGCGTACTGCAGTATGGGTTAGAGCGTCCCCCGGAGGCGACGTGTATCGACCCGCCCCTGTCGATACGCAAATGCGACAATGGGGGCCGCCACCCATCACGACTTGCTCAGTTAGGCGAGTCGAGGAGAGCAGAGTGCCGAGTGGGCACGTGTATTGTAAGAGGTTGTATGGAAGGCAAGTTGTACGAGCTGATAACCGTCATGGCGGACAAACAGCTAGACGTACTCTGTGTAACAGAGACCAAGCGAAGGGACAGCAACGCCTGCGATCTTCCTGGTGGCGGGATGGCTATGTGGTCTGGTGTACCACAGAGCGATCGAGCCAGCATGGGGGTAGGAGTGCTGTCGTCCTCTCGCTTGGTCTCAGGTGTGAAGGATTACGGAGTGTATGATCCCAGACTTCTTTGGGTCCGTATAAAACTAGATGTCACCAAGGTATTCATGGTTGTAGCATATGCTCCCGTAGGATCCTCGGTGGTATCAGACCTGGAGAAGCTTTGAATAATGTTAGGAAAGTTCTGGATATGGCAGAAACCAGTGAACGCGTGATTGTATGCGGAGGTTTAAATGGATGGGTGGGAACCAAGCGTCCCGAATATGAGGACGTACTTGATCCATTTGGTGTTAAGAGAGTGAACGAGGCAGCTAGGCTCATTGCGGATGTATGCATGGAGAGAAACCTTATTGTGTCAAACACATTTTTCCAACATAAGGACATCCATATGTATACATGGAGAAGGAATAAACAGAAAAGTATAATAGATTTAATTTTGGTAGACAGTCGCCTCTGAAGCAAAATATTGGACGCAAGAGCCTACAGGGGCCCCACAGTCGACACGGACCACTATCTCGTTATTGCGAGATTTAGTGGTCTGTTCAGAAAGTGGAGGCACTGGCGAGAGCGTGTCCACTTCAGAGGGCTTGAAAGAATAAATATTGAAAGTTTGCAAGAAAAGTGTATAAGAGAAAAGTATGCAGAGGGTGTCCGAGAACGGCTGACGATGGTAAGCCAGCCGTAATCGGACATTGAGGTATGCTGGAGAATATTGAAAGAGAGTATGGTAGATACAGCGAAAGAAGTATGTGGAAGTTCAAATAAGCATAGAAAATCAAATGGTGATGCTTGGTGTGATGCGGAAGTGGCAGCTTCCGTAGAGCAAAAAATGAAAGCGTGGCTGGACTATGTCTCTTCTTTGAATCTGAATGACAGTATGACTGAACAGAAGAAAGAAATATATCGGCAATGTAAGAATGATGAAAGAGAAACGTGATAGAGCAAATATGAGTGCAGAAGATAGGCTGACTAAAAACTTCGAGAGTAAAACCAAACTCTTTTGGAGGGAGGTGAAGAGGTCTCTGGGTGGTTGGTCAGCCTTCAGAATGAATAAAATAAGGTCTAAAAGTGGAGACATTCTTACACAAATACAAGACGTGTTAAGCCGATGGGGTGAATATTTTGGCGACATGTATGCGGATACTAAAAAAAAAACAAAAAAATTGCCGAGATGATCAAGCTTGGCGGCTCCTGTGTCTGGGAGGCGTTCCTGCTGCTCCTCAATTTATGTTGGAGCTCGGGAATGGTTCCCAGGGACTGGAATTGCGCAGTCATCGTGCCTTTGTTTAAAAACGTTCACGTTATGATTGCGCAAATTACAGAGCCATAAGCTTGACCAGTTTGGCAGCAAAAGTATATGCTAAAAATTTTGAAAGGAGAATGAGGATGATGTCCGATGGTTTATTGTGTGAGGCACAAGGATGTTTCAGGAGTGGAAGGGGATGCATGGATGGTTTTTGAAAGAGATGAAGCCAGAACAGATGTATGAGTAACAATAGGTAATGATATACTGGAATAAGTGGATGAATTTGTATATCTTGGATATGGATTTAGCCGAGATGGAAGGTACGCCACTGATATAGATCAAAGACTAAAAATGGGAAATAGAGTGAATGGAGCGTTGGGGCAACTACTCGGTAGCCACCACCTCAGCCAGAAGGAATGTATAGCAAAACATAACGCAGTGCTTGTCCCAACATTACTATATGGAAGCGAGGGTTGGGTATGCAGAAAAGAGAATGAAAGTAAAATTAATGCGGTCGAAATGCGATCTCTACGGAAAATCTGTGGAGTTAGACTGACCGACCGCATTCGCAACGACGACGTAAGAGAGCGAGTAGGTATGAAAGAGAGTATTGGTGTAAAGATGCGAAAGAGAATGCTCCAATGGTTTGGACATGTGGAAAGAATGCCGAACGAACGCCTGGTTAAGAAGATATACAATGCGAAAGTGGAAGGATGTAGGTACCGGGGGAGACCGAGACTCACCAACCTAGACCAGATTGGTCACATACTGAAGGGAGGTGGAGTCAAGAGTCTCCGAAACCGGCGAGCGTGTATGAAGAGAATTATAAATGTTGAGGAAGCGAGTGAAGTATGCAAGGATAGAGTTCTCTGGCACTCTGTTCTCTCTGCCTACCCTGCAAGGGATATGGCGTGATGATATGTATGTATGTACTGATCGCAGACCTGTGTTTTTAAATACTGCAGTATATTGGATGGCAAGCGTCTCAGATGCAGCACCTTTAGTTTTCCGAACACTACCTAGCCGAGTTGGATTCGTCAGCTGATCTCTTTCTCGAAATTGAATCTACCTAACTGGACTGTTTGTCTTGGACAAACACACACAGTACACAATATATAACGATCGACAATTTTGAGAATCGTATTGCTAGGATCGGTATTGAAATGACATGGGCCATTGCCATGACATTCGTCTTGTCCATGTTTTGTTTGCCATTTATTTTAATATTTTGTATGTACACTAGATCGATTGATTGATTCGCTTTACACCTATGGTATAGAGGAACCCATGGTCATTCACTTTCTAATTTTTTCACAATCCTTTTAACCAAGCATCTTTAAATTTTTTTAGTGCATTCCGGTAACAAAATCATGGAGTTTTTATTATAGATAGAGATTTATCATAGGACTGTCCCTTTTTGAATGACTTTTGTTTATTATGTTTCCTGTTCGCCCTTCAATAGCATTGCCGGGGTTCTATTAAGTGATTATTCGACCAACCATATCTTAGTATTAGGTAGGGATGTATTGTGGATTATGCATCAGATGTATTTTGGATGGACAAGTTCTTCTCAACGATGAAATAAAAAAAACAAATAAAATATTGAAAATAACAGCTCACAATATAAACAATACTGTAGTGTATGCATAATTAATATAATTCGTAAACGCGGGTAGATCGAATACTACGTGGGTATAAGAGCTCGGTAGAGACTTGTCGTGGGGTAAAAGATTAGACATAGTTCATTTGGAACATCCGAGTAAAGTCTAATCAAAAGAAAACCGCGATCCGACGTCTACGAAATTTACTGACGGACTCCGACGACTCGATTACTATCGCTCAAGAAAGAGCATACACGGCCCGCTTGGCCATAACACATAAATATCCGCACTTTCGCCCTCGCTGCCGGGGACGAAAGACGCGATGCTTAATAGTCAGTAATTCAAACGTGGGCACGCCCACTTTGCTATCAGCGACGCCCCGAGCCAAAGTCCGTTCTCCACAGGCAGAGCTCAGGCAGTGTTTCCTTTTAGGGATTTCGCCCTTTTTCAGGGCGAAACTACTAATTTAAAATATGGCTTAGGGCTATTTAATATTTTTAGGGATTTAGGGTAATTTGAGGTAAAATGACTTGGTGAAAATCGCTGGGCGGCGATACGCTGAAATGATGATGAATTCAGAATTGACTTTGAAAATGTTTTTCTATTTGATAAAATATGTAGATACACAAATTGCACGACAGTTGGAAAATCGTTCTTTAACACATCCTGTGTTTAGCTATTTCAGTTTTTTAAGTAATAAATGTATGTTTCACAGATTAAAATGAATTCTTCTTATGATTAATTGTTTACTACCTCTGATTCATCACAGCCCATATATGTCCCACTGTTGAGCTCGGACCTCCTCAGTAATGAGAGAGAAATAACATACTATACCGCGCCACCTATATAGACGTGTTGGTATAGGGTTTTGTTTCGAGTTTTCCTTCTCTTGCATAGATGTTATATGCCTTTTATATCCCTTAGTCGTCTCTTACGATCATCCACAGGTAAGATAGGGCGTGGTGAATTGTATTCTTACTCCGTCACCACACGGATACCTCTGAGTAAAAGACGAAAATTAAAATAAATATTCAAACCATCAAGTTTTGTTTTATTTTGAACTTATTTAAATTTTGCGCCCTAAATCAAGGAATTTCAGAGAATAATTAAGGCATTTAGGGCATTTAATAGAAAAATCTAGGGTAAAACTAAAATCTGATAGTGGAAACACTGAGCTCAGGTGATGTCGCTTAAAATTTTTACCGAGTTGAGAGCCCTCAGCGCTCATCTATAGCCCGGGTTAAGGTGTGACAGCCATCTGCGGCTAACAGCTAAAATACAGACACAAAAAAACATGTCGTGGGGCACTTGTGCATTGTGGATCTTAGAGAACAGTCGTGTAACTAATTTAGAAGTTAAGCATGTAATTATAATATTACACGCACACATTATAAATGGCGACGAGGATAAACGTGAGTACACGCAAAAAAATATTAAAATAAAGGAAGGAATAGGTAATGATTGTCTGTCGATGGTTTACGTATAGCCAAGTGTCTAATAATGTATTAGAAATTGTGGTATTTTAATAAAATATAAATATTGATTTAAAGTTAATGAACACTTATTATACAATGAGTTATAAATAACTTATGACCCGAGATGATACGTAAACAATTGTTTCTGACAAGCAAATTATTATTAATATCCTTTCTTAATAAGGACTATGCATTGTATCAAAAATAAATTTAATAGTGGTAGGACCACGCTGTGGACAGTTCTCTGTCTACAGCCGCGGGCCGGTCCGTCCGGGGTAGTACCACACTCTCGCAGAAGATCGACGTCTGAGTAATAGCAATGTGCTATTGCGCTTCGTTCGGTGAGCGAGAGAGCCGGAAGCCTAACTGGGGTGGGTTCAGGGTTATATTGGTAGGCAGCGGCCTAGCTATACCATTGGCAAAGGTCCATGGGCGGCAGTGACACTTACCATCAGGTGTGCTGTCTGCTCGTTTGCCGCCATAAGCAATAAAAAAAAAAAAAAAAAATAAGGCCATGTAAAACTATGGTTGTATAACTACCCACAAGAAGATAAAAGTTTAACCAACGTAATATATTGTCTATAGTTGACATTTTGAGTGCCTACATTTTAAATTTTATTTTAATGTCATATTTGTTATTCTGTTATTAAACGCGTCTTTAGGTAATGACGGTTTACATAATAATTCAATTTTGCCTAAACGCGAATACGATTATAATTTAAGAAAATAAAAATAGCTTTACTTAAAAGCCATCTAATAAGTAAAAAAAAAAAAACAAAGGGTCACGCATATCAATCAATAACTTCAAGGGACTATATTTAAATCCACGCAATTTTCAAAAATATAAGAGGGTCGAATTATAATAAGTCACGTAGGTCATTTAAGTAACAATTCTAAGGACTATATGTGTCTCCTGTGAAAGGTGATTCGACTTGAGTTGTACCCTTTTTGTGATTTTTTTTAATAGAAACTATCAGAAAAAGATATATGATTTTTTTGGTCTATCTCACGTGCTTCTACCTACTATACTTTCGGAGATAATTTGGTGTAAAGTGATATAACTGACAGGATTTTGGCAAATATAATTGTGAATTTAGATACATTTCAAGTTGTAACCCCTTTAAGTAATTGATTCACACACTTTTTTGTGCCTCGTGGTATAAGAACGATTATATTAAAATTCAAATTTTGTTTTTCAGTGTTTTTATCGTGAATATTAATATATTTAGGGTTATATCACTTTGAACCGATCTCGCTTAATATTACATAGCCGTAAGCTTGACCAGTTTGGCAGCATAAGTGTACGGTAAAATTATTGAAAGGAGAATGAGGATGGTGTCCGATGGTTTACTGTGTGAGACACAAGGAGGTTTCAGGAGTGGAAGGGGATGCATGGATTAAGTGTTCTCTCTACGCAACATTGTGGAGAAGCATATGACTCTAGGTCAGAGGGATTTCTGCAGTTTTGTGGATCTGGAGAGAGCATTTGACACGGTAGTACGAAAGGAACTTTGGGACATTTTACCGGAGTATGGTATTAATGGTAAACTGCTGCGGGCTGTGCAGTCCAGTTACATGGGCTGTAGAGCCTGTGTCCGGCTGGATGATGGAAGCCTTGGTTTGACGTCACTATCGGCGTTAAGGAGGGGTGCGTTCTGTCAGCCAGGCTGTTTATCATATATCTGGATAAATGTCTCCAAAGGTTGAACGATATGAATGTGGGAGTCCAGATGGGCGACTCAGTGGTCACTGCTCTGCTCTATGTAGATGATGCAATACTACTGGCATAGTCAGCGATTGACCTGCAGACACAATGACAGAAGATTGTAAGAAAAAGGGTCTACGCGTGAATGTGAGTAAAACCAAAATAATGGTCTTTGAAAGAGATGAAGCCATAACAGATGTAAGAGTAAAAATAGGTAATGATGTACAAGAGCAAGTGGATGAATTTTTAAATCTTGGATGTGGTTTTAGCCGAGATGGAAGGTACACCACTGATATAGAGCGAAGAGTGAATGCGGGAAATAGAGTAAACGGAGCGTTGGGATAACTTCTCGGTAGCCACCACCTCAGCCAGAAGGCACGTGTAGTAATACATAACGCAGTGCTTGTCCCAACATTACTATATGGAAGCGAGAGTTGCGTATGCAGAAAAGAGCATGAAAGCAAAATAAATGCGGTCGAAATGCGATCTCTACGGAAAATCTGTGGAGTTAGGCTGACCGACCGCATTCGCAACGACGAGGTAAGAGAGCGAGTAAGTATGAAAGAGAGTATTGGTGTAAAGATGCGAAAGGAAATGCTCCGATGGTTCGGACATGTGGAAAGAATGCCGAACGAACGTCTGGTTAAGAAGATATACAATGCGAAAGTGGAAGGATGTAGGTACCGGGGGAGACCAAGACTCACCAACCTAGACCAGATTGGTCACGTACTAAAAGAATGTGGAGTCAAGAGTCTCCGAAACCGGCGAGCGTTTATGAAGAGAATTATGAATATTGAGGAAGCGAGTGAAGTATGCAGAGATAGAGTTCTCTGCCACTCTGTTCTCTCTGCCTACCCTGCAAGGGATATGGCGTGATGATATGTATGTATAATTTGAATCTAAAGTTACGCCTAATTAGTGATAAGTTATACATCTCGTCTTACATCATTCAACACAAATTATTTTTACCTGTAACCTAATATAAATTGAATTGTATCTAAAATATAAACCAATTTAATTTGCTTTTTATGAATTACAATATGTGCTAAGTGATCCAAGAGCGAACATGCGGAAAGTGGTGAGGATACGCGGGGCGAAGTAAAGTAAAGTAACGCGAGACGAAGTGAAGTAAAGTAATGCAGTGCGGAGGGGCTAGTGTTGCTGCTGCGGATGGAATTAGTGGATGGGACGGGAAAGGATGTTTTTGAAGCCATTCGACGAAAGCCACAAATTTATTACAAACGATTTGCAAAAGACTAAGGAACAAAGGCGGTCACCTTCCGCCACGTAAACGTAGATGGTGGTCACCTTGCATCAAACGGAGAGTCAGTAAGTCGATTCCTGATTTCAAACTAGAAGAAATAAGAAATTAAAGCTCATATTGCCAGTTTCCCTTGCACAGAAAGCCACTATGGCTGCAACAAAACGACTAAGAAATTCTTGAATTTTGATCTCAATTTACAAGTTCTTTATAATTCATACAAAGTGAAGACTGACACTCCAATTAGCAAAACCATTTTAAAAAGGTATTTCATACCATGGATTTGTTTTTCAAAAAGCCATGTGTAGATACTTGTAAATTATTGCATATAAATAAAATTACTTTCAAGTCTCACTATATATTTTATTCGACATTATTTTATGACAGCCTTCACGTTGTTTACTCTAAATATGAAAATTATTCGTCTAAATGTAAGTAGTATGTATATGTATATATAACAGTCCTCCCCCACTAATCTTGCTTATAGCCCCATGTGACAAAGTAGCAGTTGGTCTATATGCCTTTTCCATATAACGCCATCCTCTGTTTCAACCTCATAATGAAGAGTGCCGATCCGACACAGTATTTTGCCAAACACCCATTTTCTATTGGGAACAGTATAGATTCTAGCTTGTATTCGCTCACCAATAGCGAATTCTTTGATTTGATATCCTTCCTATCTAGATGAAATAGTCAATTCGAATTGTCAATTGAATTTTCTTTGCAGTTTTCAACCGGAAATCTTGATATCTGCATTGGAATGTATGCAGAGCTCCTATATTCTATATCATAATCAAAGCCTGATAGAAAATGGGCATAATGAAATAATCGCATTGTACTCAGCGCAGGTAACATTTGATGAGGATGGAAAATTGATGTCAATGGTTTGTGATTTGTAACAAGAGTAAATTTACGATCGTAACAGTAATGTAAAAGCCTTTTTAAAGCCTAAAAGATGGATGTAGCTTCTTTGTCAATTTGACTATACTTCTTTTCACTACTGGTCAAAGATTTTGAAGCCAAGGCCGTTCTCATACTTCAGTAAATCTATGTGATAAGACAGCACCAAGGCTTGTAGGCGAGGCGTCAGTAGCTAATATCAATGGCTTTTATGAGTCAAAATGTACTCTTTCGCTAAGAATTTCAATCTTCACTTTTTTGAAACTTTCTTCACACTTTGGTGACCATTTAAATGTAATGCCCTTCTTCAGCAAATCATTTAATGGACTCATGATACACGATAAATTAGGTATAAATTTATTATAGTAATTTGCCATACCTAGAAACGTTTGAAGTTCCTTAACATTTTTAGGATGCTTTGTGCGGGTGATAGCGGTCACCTTCTCTTTATTTTTATATAGGCTATCGTTATCAATCGTGTGTCCCAGATAATCAATACTGTGCTTTAAAAAAATACATTTTTCTTTATTCACCCGAAGATCGTCTTTTAGTTTTTGTAGGCCTTGTTTCAATCGTATAAGTAGTTCTTGTTTAGATGATCCCTGTTTTATTATATCATCAAAAAAACATTTAACGCCTTCTATTCCTTGTAATAAATTATCCATAAATTTCTACCAGAGACATGGCGCTACATTGACGCCAAACATTAACATTATATATAACATTTGCCTTGTATATTCCTTTGTGTGTACTCAATGTTTGTCAGCTTGCGCTTTCATCATCCATCCTCACATTGAGATAGGCTTGACTAATGTCTTATGTGCAGAATAATTTGCCTCCGTTCATCTCTGCAAAGATATCTTCTATGATGGGAAGTGGATATTTTTCATCTTCTATGACCTTATTTAAGGTAATTTTGTAATCTACACATAAGTGAATACTTCCATTAGGTTTAACGATTGGAACAATCGGGATCTCCAGTTGGAACGGTCTACCTTGGTGATTACACCTTGGGAACAAAGTCGTTCAATTTCATCATCAACTTTGGACCACAGAGCATAAGGAATAAATACGTCTAGATCTTATAAAAATTGGTTGTACATTGTCTTTTAAATGCAGATGAGCTTTGTAATTAGGCATTACTCCCAAGTCATTTTTAAATACGCTTGATGAGTATTCATTTAATAATTCGTCCAAATTCTTTGGACTATTATTTTGTATAATTTTTATATCTGCCAATTGAATATTTATTTCTTTCATCCAGCTTCTACCAAATATTAGTTATACGTCTTGATTTATTAAGTAAAATTTACCGTAAAAAATCTGATCCTTATAGTTAAATTTCACATATATAGCTCCAGCAGGTGTAATTAATTCACCAGTAAGTATAAGTCTTTAATTCCATGTTAGTTTTAAAAATGTTTTTATTAATATTCAATTTGCAGATATTTTAGAATCCTATCTGACAGAGAGAACATTTAGAGTCAGACATGAAGATGTTTATTCGGAACTCAAGCAAATAAAAGCTGGAGTACCACAGGGACCTTGACCTCCTTGGACCTGTCTTGTACTTATTGTACACCTGTGATATCCCAGAAACAACGTAATTGCAACTTTTGCAGATGACACAGCCATCATGGCTACAGGTTTCACTCACAAAGAAGCTTGACGCAAAGGTTCGCTGGAAGGCTCATGTCAAAAAAAAAACGCCAGGAGTTAGATCTTTGCTACAAGAATATACACTGGCTACTCGGCAGATATCCATCATTGTCAGTGTACAACAAAGTAATTCTGTACAAACAAGTTCTTATGCCTGTATGAGCATACGGTATTCAGCTTTGGGGCTGTACAGTTGAACCGTTAAAGTTAAATAAAAATGCTCGTGTATATTGAACTATTTATATAAATGCTCCAACACAGTACTGAATGCTATCAAAACTTAACGTTATTAATATATATTCTTAACAGCCTTCAATCAGTCTTAAAAAATATAACTACTACTTAATATGAATTATTGATAACCTAAAGTGTAATAATAGTATATTATTGTACAAAATGTAACATAGAAATATAAAACCTTAAGTCTGGCAGTCATGTCAAATCAAAATCAAATATTAGATCAACATTTAAAAAAAAAAAAAAAAAATTACCTTTGGCAAAAAAAAAGATTAAAAAATAGATTCATCTGACTCTGAAAATACAATATTTCAAAATTATACCTCCTTTATTAATCAAAATATTTACTTAAGAACAAAGTTATTTTGACGGCTACTAATGCTCTTAAATATATGACGTTAATAGCTCAAATACAAGTTAACATACTAAGGAACTGAGTTAGTATGACCTCCTGCCTATTAATTGATGTATCTTAACAAATATCATGGCACACAGATGATACTAAAAGTACTTATCCGTGGCATGGGTCGTTAATAGCCATAAAATTGAGATTTTTGCTCCTATTACCGCCTATTTTTAATATAGAATTTAAAATAAAATAAAATAGTATCTCATTAAATTTAATTATTATTTGTGTTCCTGAAAGTATTTAAAATACATCAAAAGAACTAGAAGTTACATTAAAATCCTTGAAGATTATATCTTCTGCTAAGAGAGAAACAAGAGTACTTACGTCATCGGGAACGACACACTATGGAAAATGCACTATCGCCAGCGTCCACGGACGAACCAGGACGAACTGAGCAATTATTCTTTAAATCGTTGTGTTACGCAAACAAACAATAGATGAACATTTGCAATACAAATACATCTACATTTTTTCTAAAGCAACCACTTGTGTAACTTTAATACATCATATTAAAATAATAGTTTTCTGAAAAGGGCAGTAATGAGCGCGGATTTTAAGGAGTCATTATTAGGTGCGTTTACGTTACTCTTTTACCTTCTACAAAAATTGTGGTTAAATATCTATCTGGGCTTTTAATTAAATTGATATATGCGATACTATCGGTCGATATGTCACTGCCTGTATCGTCAACTAGGTTATTATTATTGATGTGTTGAAGGCATACACGTGCTAGATGTCCTCTTTTTTGACATTTTCGACAAGATGAATTTAAAGCGCCACTTCAATAGCTCGGTGATCGGATTTACTACAACGGTAAAACATTTTCCTCGAAGATCTTTTATTGTAACTGGTGGCCTTTCTCTCTTCTACTTTTAAGACAATAACTAATTAAACAGATATGGAAAAAAGTGTTTAGATGAAGAATTTTTTCTCATATTCTTTTGATAATCGTATCTTCGAGACGAGAAATTTTCCTGTCTAAATGGACCTTAAGTATTTTGATAAGTTAATGTTATGGTAATTATTGCTTATGATAGTAACGTTGTTATCGAATCCAAACGTGCGAGAAGTAATTCCCGTGTAATTTGGCCTTAAGCAGACACTAATCTCTGTTCCCTGAAGTTAGTTTTGAAACTTTCTGTACATCAATAACTTGATCGATTCAATATCTAGTCTCGGATCCTGCCAGTTTGGCTGTGCAACATAATTACTAAAAAAACTGCCTCAAATAAAGCCTCGCCGTCGAGGTCGGAAGTCGTGTCGCGTTCAAATCATAAACGTGGGAGAACCCACTTTGCCAGCGACCCCCCGAGCCGAGGTCCGTACCCCACAGGGGGTGCCCTCGGGAACGGTCGCTTAACTTTTACGGGTTGAGAGCCCTCAGCGCTCACCCACAGTCCGGGTAAAGTTGTCATAGCCATCTCAGGCTAACAACTAAGACACACAAAAAAAAAAAAAAAAAAAAACCAGTTTGGCTGTGCAACATAATTACTAAAAAAACTACCTCAAATAAATAATATAGAGTTTAAGTTCTTAACTAAAAGGACTTGAAACAAAATTAACTTAAATAGAAATTGAATTCAAGAAGTCGATATGTAGTTATGACGACTAACTAATATGCGTCAAGTTATCGTTGTGAAACGCCTGGGTGAATTATTTCATAGCTTACCTCAATTATTTTATTTGGTAGTATGTTCCTTTTATAAAGAAATACCATTGTATGCTCTTCGTCATAACATCTGTAATTAAAAATAAATATTTTTTTTTGTATCAAGTAACAATACAAGTCACTATCGCCTAACTTATAACTGTAGATCGCCTAACTTACAATAGATTATTTTTAGGTTATTAGATAACAACTATATAGTTATCTCTTTGGAAAAACAATGTATAAATCGAAATGCACATTATGGTATGAAGACAATAATTGAGCATACTTAATAATAAATTTCGACTTGTAAAATATTACTTAAGAATAGGTTTTACCTAAAAGATATGAATGTGTTTAGATTTTCTTAGCCCCCCTCCCACTGGGTGCCCACCCTTATATAATGAATAAATAGACCCTAAGGCGATATTTACTTATTAAAAAAAAACTCTTCAAAAATAAATGCAGATATATCAAAAAATTAAAATATTCATTAAACGGCATTTATGATAGTGTGTAGTAATATTTCATGTCGTGACAGAGTAAGACTATAATTCACCGCCCACTCTCTCATCAATGGATGTCGTAAAAGGCGATTTAGAAATATAATATGTAGATATAACATCGATGCAAGACAAGGAAAAGTCTACACGATACCTTATATCAGAACGTCTGATCAGCGTGGTATAGTTTGTCAATTTCGCTTCCATTATTAAGAAGACTCAGCTCAACAGGGACATTTATAAAACGTTAATGATTGGGCTAAAACGTTAATGATTAAAATTATAACAATACTCACTTTACATGAACAATACGTTTATCAAATTCAATGTACATGTGTAATAGTGCTCCTTCCAAAGCTATTACGCTATAGTTTTTTTCTTTAGTTTGATCGCACGTTAGGTTATTATTCGATAGAGTTAATTTCAGTTTCATACCTGGAATGATTGGTTGATCTAAAACAAATACAACAAATTTCTATGATCAGCTACTAAGAATAAGTTGTGGCATTGAGACATGGTCCCTAAACGTCGGCGTCATAACAAGAATATAAGCCTTAGCGTGCTATAGAGAAGGCTATGCTCGGGATTTTTATACATAATAATATGCGAAATGCAGCGTAGATTTAAGCAACGTAGATTTATAAGAGAATTAGTACGTTGAAATGGCAATGAATAAGCCCTATTGCTCAACGAACCAACAACCGAGAGAAAAAGGTTCTGGAATGGCAAATGAACCCAATGACGCGGAGTAACTAGGTGGGCTGATAACATCTTAAGTCGCAGGGAACCTATGTCGAAAAGTAGATATCTACATGGTGATAGATAAATGATGAATCTGAAATGATTTAAAAATAAATTGACAATATTAATTTCGGTCGGCATACGTCCCCCGAAAGACACAGATTGCTTCATAAGTTCTTGGCTAAGTTTTTAGCCCAACTAACTTTTAGACATAAATTCTCCTCGGTTAATACCAATGGTCACTCAGACAATCAAATCTAAAGTCATAAATATAAATGACGACTTTTGGCGGGAATTTGAAAACGTCATGTGGTGTTCTTGTATTATATTCGATATCTTAGTGTTTTAACGTGTTATATTAGATAATTTTGATGGCATTTTATGTAATATGAAGCGGCGGAACTACTGGGATGTAGTGAATATCATATAAAAGTGCTTTACAACGTTTTCGTTTTCCATAAAAAATCCCAAAAGATACCATTAACAGTGTGGCCATTGCACTGTTAATGGCGACAATTTGACTTAGACAATGACTAACATGAAAGACTAAAAACGTGAAAATATTTATAACTTGACACTGGTACCAATAGCTCGTATAAGTAGCTGATTGCCAATATATAAGAAGAAGAAGAATATAGATGACTCGTGTGAATTTAGGAGCGCAAAATGGCCAGAGTACATTAATCTCTACAAAATGCCAGCCTCAAAAGAGTGAACGAACTAAGTCTAATATCAGTTCAATAGTAACGTCAAAGTCACATATCAAATGTTATATAGTGCCACAAACTTATCTGACCCGGTGGCAAATTAATGAACTAATGACGCCATTTTGGAATGTCATCAAACGTCAATTGTACTCCCAATATGCTGATGTTTCAGTTGTTGGTTGTTTATTTCGTATTTATTTATTATTTGTGGTTTAAAAATGCGAAAAGCGATGCAATAAATGTTATTTTACAAGTTTTAAGTTATATGAAGAAAAAAAAAACCTCTTTAGGCATTATTAATACCTTTTGAAATATTGTATGAGCGGGTAACAACAGCCACAGGTTAGTGTTGTTAGTTTTTGAAAGCAAAAGAACACTATTAATAAACATTAAATATAGTGTTTTATGTATTAAATATAATAAATTGATTTGTTCTTAGAGTGTAATTATATTTTAAATATAATTATTATATATTTATACAATAATATTCTATTTATGTAAATTTAATTGTAATGAATGTGCTTGATTGTTATAAACTGCAACATACTTTTCTAGTTAGTACATAGTGAGTTGATATATCTATCTCTGTGTATATATCTAATTGTTCTGTTAATAATCAGAAAATAAATATTATATTTAATGTAAAAATGATATTTTTGTAGGGGTTGGAGAAGGATTTATAAGAAAAGTGGTAAAGGATAAAGAGCAGGCTGATGAGTGGGGAGCAAAAATTTGTACACCAGGAGAAGAGGATGAAACATAAAACAAATCTGCAACAGCTAACATTAATTATAATGGATAACGCTCCTTATCACAATATTTTTGTAAATAAAACACCTAATGTAAATCACAAAATTGCAGAATTACAAAATTGGTTGACAAATAATCACTTTACATTTAATGAACAGCTTACAAAGCCGTAGTTTTACGAAATAATAAAAAGACATAAGCCAATTTATGAAATTCACGAAATCCTTAAACACAATGGGTATAACGTGTTAAGATTGCCACCACACAGTTGCCATTTAAATCCCATTGAAATAATTTGAAGCTCAATGAAACGAAACATTGCAGAGCAGAATTTAAAAAAATATCTAATCCTAAAATGCCAAAATTAATTGCAGACTCTATTAATAGAATAACTATAGTCGAATTGAAAAATCACTGAAATGACGTGAAAAAAATGAAAACGAATACAGACAAAGGGATACATATTTAGATGAACCTTTCATTATCAATTTAGGCAGTAACAGTGAGGCTGAAAGTGATGATTCATATGATAAAGTGACTGACGAGTCAAGTGACGTGGGCATACCTGGAATATATTATAAAAAAAATTACCTTACACTTGTAGATCTCAATTATTGTGTTAAAATATAAGTATTTATAAAAACTGCATTTTTGCTTCTTCTCTATTAAGCATAATAAAATGTGTTCATAAGCATTAATGCTTGTATCACACTTACTTACTTCCGTGAGCTCACGGGAGAAAATGCTATAATTCCATTTTTTATGACTTTCACAGGAAATTGTGTAAAGGAGTGTTGAATATGTAGTGTTTTCTAAACCCGTTACCACATGGGAAAGTATTTACCGATTTTATTGCAAATAGAATCTACTGGCAACACTAAATGCGATAACAGCGACGCTGGCACCGGGTCAGATAAGTTTGTGGAACTATAAAAATAACCAGGGCATTATAAGAATCAGTGTTTACTTTGACAGGACGCGATTAGGAAGACCAACATGATTGACGAATAAAATATAAATCTACTAATTTTTTAAAGTGCTACTTTTATATTGGCGAAGTTGTAGTTAATTACTAACAGAGGCCATTCATTAAGAAGAAGAAGAATTAGAAGAAGAAGAAGTATCAGTGTAAGTTCATGGAAAAGGAAAAGCAATTGAATGCATTTAGTGCTATTTTCCTAAGCAGAAAGTTCAATATTACGGACAGATACATTGATTTAGGCGCCTGTATGCATATGATAACTAAAAGGCATTGATTGAAAAATGTATTAAATCAAGCACTAGTTAATAAGATTGTTATTGTGGATAAATCAGTGATTTCTGTGAATTATTGTGGTGAAATACCCCTTGAGTGGTACCCTCTCCTTGAGAAACATCCTCCCCCCGGGGAGGACGTCAGTCGTTCCTCGCGCGGCAGCCTCCGTCAGACCTTTCTCAGCCTCGATTCATCGCTGGCAACACACACTGGTTATAAACCTTTGTTTTCAGACACTGCGGAATATTAGACGAGAAGATCCTCCTAAGTTTCTCGAACGCTGCCCAGCCAAGTTGAATTCGTCGGCTGACCTCTTTCTCGAAATTGGATCTACCTAATTGGACTGTTTGTAAACATAGTGATCGACAACTTCGAGAATCTCATTCCCAACCAGGATCGGTACAGAAATGACATGGGCATTAGACGTGATTTTCGTCTTGTCCATTTTCATTTTCAGCCCTACTAGTTGGGAGACCTTGCTGAGGTCATTGAGCATGGTGCCAAGGTCCTCCAGGGATTCTGCCATGACTACGATATCATCTGCGACTCGAAGGTGATTGATGTATTCGCTATTGATGTTGATGCCGAGTCCGGTCCAGTCTAAGAGCTTGAAGACATCTTCCAGCGCAGTGGTGAACAGTTTCGGAGAGATAACGTCTCCCTGTCTCACGCCTTTCTGCAGATGGATCGGTTTCGTACTCTTATCCTGGATGCGGACTGACATAGTAGCGCCTTTATACAAACACTTCAGCACTTCGATATATCGATAGTCAATTTGGCACCTCTGAAGGGACTGCAGCACTGCCCAAGTTTCGACAGAATCAAAGGCTTTCTCATAGTCCACAAACGCTATTATTAATATGCTTAATTAATATAGTTAATATGCTTAATTATTTATAAATACCCGATTACGAAACGAAAAATGATGTCACAAGCGGTCACACAAATGTCACAAGTCTATACAATGTGTAAACATTGTCCGATAGATGGCATACGTCACCTTGAAGACGTAAGATATAATATGAAGCGAAATTTGCATGTCCTAAAATAGTTCACGATGGTGTAAGTGGCAGCACGGTTGGGCCGGATTCCCAATAGGTGCGGTTCGAACCCCGCATGTGACATTATTTTTTGTTTCGTAATCGGGTATTTATAAATAAAATCGATTCATCAAATTTTGTAGGATTAGATTAAGTAAAACCAAAAACTGGATTTGAAAATAGTTATTTATTCAGGTTTACTACTATTACTTGAATTATCATCATGGCGAACTTTACTTACTATTACTTGAATTATTCCCTTATCGAAACGTACATCTCTGTCAAAATCTTTATTCGATTAATTATATTAATCTAATATTTTTATCGATTATTTGGATATTGGTAAATTGAAAGTTGTCAAGCACTACTGTATAGAACGTGATGACGTGACATTGTGAGATCGTCAATAATTATTACTATTTACCATGTTATTTTTATTTTAACTCAGTTTTACGAGTTTCAGCATTAGATTATTGTACAAGAAAGTCACCCGCCACGTTAATTATGTAAATAACTTAATAGTCTTTAAAAATTTTAGATTTAATGTTTCGAATCATGAGTATACGTTTGACCAAAGTTATTGTGTATTAAAAAGTGCGAAACGTCAAAATGTACTTCTTAGATTAGATGAACTATAGGAACCTAAATTCTAGGAAGTTAAACTAGTTATTAGTTACTTTACCAGTTTTGGAAAGAGTGTGGCGTAGAAGATTCACGCACTTGAGTAGCACAGATCTCGACAAAATGAGAGATGGTGGAGTTAATGGCATGACATAAACAGATAAGTCACAAGTGAACCAAAAGAATTGCATTGTATGTTGCGCAGGTAAGCAAGCACGGTTACCTTTCACAAATAATGGTAAATGAAGAATTGATTCACAAAGTGCGTGCGGACATTTATGGACCCATGGAAACCAAGTCAATTGGAGGATCAAAATATTTTTTACTGTTTGTAGATGATAAAATCAAAATTTCTATTGGGTGAAAAATATAATACCAAATTTCATTCTCTTTAAATTTTTGTTTTTCTCTATTATTTGCCCAAATTTGTAGAAGAAGTAATGTATCCGCTGAGGGGCTGAAGTGTGACAAATGTAACCAGAAATTTATATTTCAATTAATTCTACAAACCGTATCACCTTTTATATCCTATTCATGTTCTATAAAGATGTTAAGGTACACATATCCGTGCAGAATTATACATTCACGGTATTATCTCCCAGTGTAAGAATTACCAGACCTATGGTGAAAGTTAATTTGAAATAGGCCACGAAGAGCTTCTTGTGTGAGAAACAGCGGACTGTCTTAACTGACTCATATTGCTGCACGACCCCGTTAGATATGATACCTTATTTGTGTTGTAGGGAGAATTATGAAAGCAAAATTTACCCGTGTTTAGGCATGATTATATTGCCATCTGTAATATGTATCGCATAAGGGGACGCCCCCGCAGCACTGTTTATTTTTGGTGGGCCGTCGTTGCCGATAGTACCTGAAAGGGTTAAACCACGGGGCCGCCCGCGGATGTCAACGAATCAGTACCAATGGTCGACCCAATTGCGATGGAGTGGTAAGACGGTGGATTATGAATAGTTAGACTCTACGTCGTGAGAAAAAGTGACATAGTTTTTTGTTCCTAACTTCAGTATTTTCAGATGGACTTTGATGAATTAATTAATCAACTTCTATACCCTAATAGGATGCTAATTAATAAATGCTGAAATACGTATTTACTTATTTTTACTGAAAAGTAATTACGTAATATTTGAAAAAATCGATAAATATTCCCCCACTTTTACCAACTTTGCAAACCGTTTCAGCCTCTTTGGGGTGGAATTTCTTAAAATATTTTTTTTAGTAAGTCTCTAAGTCACAAACAGAAACTAACTACTACTACCAAAATTTCATGTTTCTAGTGTCAGTAGCTTCGGGTCAACGCTGATGAGTCAGTCAACTAGCTTCTATAGCCTATTTTACGCTTCTGGGCTGAAAATTGACAAATACACACACACGTTTGTTTATTTTTGCCGAAGAGTATTTGTGCATAATTTGAAGAGAATCGATAAAGTTTTTTTTATGCTCATAAACACTGCGGATCTTTATTAAAAAAACCCTAGTGGATTTTAACAAAAAAAAAAACCTACTGTCGAAATTTCATGTTTCTAGCTTCAGTAGTGTTCGCTCGGCGTTGATGAGTTAGTCAACCAGGTCTTTTAATTTTTTGTAAAGATCCACAAAGTATTTATGGACATTATGGGCACAAAAAAAATCTAAAGCTTGTCTTATAATGAGAGAATTATCAATAGTAAATCATTTATTATCAAATTGATTTGTAAGTTTCAAATCGAATCCTTGTCATTTTAACAATAACTAATATAAAAAAATAGAACTAACCTGCTTTGATCACTGTTGTAAATACAATAAAACACATATAAAACAATTCACAATACATTTTCACCGTTTAATATTGTTTTATTTATAACATTATATATATATATATCAACTGATCAATTGGTTAGCATAAACTTAAATCGATGAAACAAATGTGGTATGAACAGGACAGGACAACAGGATAAGATAATATATAATATGTATTGTCCTGTTTTGTTATAGCGTCGATTTAAAAATACTTTTCATAACCAAATATATCTGTAATTATTATATTTAAAGTGTTTTTATTTATACCTTAGCCGACGAATTTTTAAAATTAATCCCTTTTTTATATCATTAGGAAAGAATATAAGAGAGCAACCGAAAATTCATCGCTTGAAAATTAAACTATACTAACACCTTTCCGCGCGGTGATGGAGTGAGAATATTATTCACCATCCCATATCTTACCCGTGGGTGATCGTACGAGACGACTAAGGGATATTAAACGCATATAACCTTTATGCGAGAGAAGGAAAACTCTAAACAAAACCCTATACCAACACGTCTGATCAGCGTGGTATAGTAGGTTAATTTCCCTCCAATTACGGAGGAGGCCCGAGCCCAAGAGTGGGACATTTATGGGTTGTGATGATGCTAATGACACCTTAAAACGATGAAAATCAACACATCCTTGTTTATTTTAACTGAAGAGTATTTGAAAATCTATATATATAAAAGAAAGTTGTGTTAGTTACAACACTTATAACTCGAGAACGGCTGCACCAATTTTTATGATTTTTATGTTTTTGAGTTTGTTGTCGTCGGGAATAGGATATAGGATATTAAAATATGATATTAATAAATAAAAAAAAAGAAAATTAAAAACACATAAATTCTAAACGTCCATTTGTTGATAAAGTAAGCATGGCAACTGACAGCTCACGTCATTACGTGGTCTAATGGTTTGTTTGGAAAATACCGCGAAAAGTTAAAATTATAATTAGGAAAATCCAGGACGTGCACGCCTCATAAATTTTATATTATTTAGCATTTACAATTAGTCAATGCTATAATATGCACGATAAATAAAGCGCCTTAATTAATTCATTGGGCAAGATCTGGTAGTAATATTAAATAAAATTGCATTTTAAAAAAAAATAATGGGTGTGTATTAAGTACGTTCTCTCCCCCAATCTCTCTAGTAATAATAATAATTTATATAGTCAAAACATTACAAATTTACAATAATTTACTTAAGATATTTCCAGTATGTGTAACACTATTATAACTTAGTCTCGTAAACTAGGTCACGTCTGTATCATACGAGACGGGGTTAATAAATTTATATTTAAAAAGGAAAAAGTCAATAGTATACTGAAGAAAAGTGAATAAAAATAAAAAAGAAAAATGTGAATGTTATATTTAGATTATTTAGTTAATAATAAAGATATAGAAATTGAGAGTGCGTATAGAAGCAGTGAGTGCACGGGGTATGTGCGTGTGTGTATGTCTGTGCGTGTGTGTGCGTGTGTGTGTGTGTGTGTGTGTTTATGTTTATGTTACACAGTGTATGTGAGTAATGATTCCGTATTTGAGTAATCCTGTTTTAGAAGCCAATCAGTTACTTTACTTTTTAGGTTGTGTTTGTTTAAATTAAGTATATGCAGTTCTTTGAGAATTTTTTGGTAGGTATGAATTGATATAACGTAATACTGATGTCTGGCAAAACATGTCTTATGTTTAATACCTCGCGGATAAATTTTATGTTTGTTGGGATCGGCAAGAGGCATAGAACCATGTATTCTAAGCACTGAACGGAGTACGTACAACTGTCGAACGGTTAAGACCTTGCAGTCATTGTATAGTTGAGCTGTAGGATATCGGAATGGTTTATGGGTCATAACCTTTAAAACTGCCCTATGAGCTCTTTCTAATATTAATAAAAGAGTTTTAGTAGCTCCGCCCCATACAGTTATACAATAACCAATAACTGATTGGCACAAAGCATAAAACACCATTCTCAAGGTGTCAAAGTCCGCTGATTCTCTTAAGGACTTAAAGATATAGATAATTCTTATTATCCGGCACGCAATAGAATCTATTTGCTTATCCCACCATAACTCTTCATCTATTTCAACTCCAAGATACTTAATTTTATTAACTCTCACAAGATTTAAACAAGAGCATGGTGTTAATGAACTAAGGCACCAATGTGCAGTAATTGAAAATTTTTTCGGTGGTTTGTTATTATGCCTAATACTAAAGGGAATATAGCAGGTTTTAGAGAAGTTAAGTGTCAAAAGATTAGCATGAAACCAGCTCATAACTTTTGACAGTGCGAATTCTGCCTTCGTCTTAACCACATCCCAAGTCGGACCATATACAAGGATTGCGGTATCGTCAGCATACGTATAGATCTTACAATTTGGAAGTGTCATATTACAGAGGTCATTAATATAGATCTGGAAGAGTGTTGGACCTAATATGCTCCCTTGAGGGACACCGTACGTCACTTGTTCTTCGTCACTAAGTTGAATGTCTATTTTTACTCTTTGAGTACAATTAGTCAAGTAATCTTTAAATAATTCTAGCGCTAGGCCACGCACACCTAATAACTCTAATTTAGAAACTAGCTTAGGAACAGAAACGGTATCAAAGGTTTTGGTTACGTCCATAAATATACCTAGACACTTAGTTCTACAGTCTAGTTTCTTGGCGACGAATTGAGTAAGGTCTATTATAGCATCCTCTGTTGATACCCCAGCCTTAAATCCATATTGATTATCAGCTATAATTTTATTTTTCTCTAAGTAGGACCTAAGACTTTTGCTAAGAATTTTTTCAAGAATTTTGGATAAGGAAGATAGGACTGATATAGGTCTGTAGTCATGTATGTGCCCTCTGTTCCCCCCTTTGAAAATTGGATGAATTATTGCTTTTTTGAATGCAGCTGGGAAAACACCGGATTGGATACAAAGATTGCAGATATAAGTTATCGGAGCTACTAATGTTAGATAACAGTATTTGAGCAGAGATGAAGATATACCATCCCAACCCACAGCACAGTCATTACGTAATTGTAAGATAATCGCTTCTACTTCATGTTCATGAACTTCAAATAGGGCAAAAGAGTCAACAAGATTCCATTTTTATGCACATAAATTTGGTCATTTTGTAATGAGTTTTGGTGTAATAGAATATCTGCAGCCAGATTCTGACCAACTCTGCTAAAAGTGGTACAAACTTTGTTAATAGAGGACACTGGATCATCACATATTTTTAAAAGTTCAGTTGGACTAGAACACTCTTTACGAGTACCAATAATATTTTGAATTGTCCTCCAGAGAGCTTTAGGGTTATTTTTGTTTTTTTCAATTTCATTCATTTCATATGTTCTTTTTAATTTACGAAGTAGCATATTACAGAAATTTCGGTAACGCGTATAGGTTAGTTTTAGTATTAAGTTATTAGGAGATTTTCTTGTTTTCAAATGAAGATTGTCACGATTCTTAATGCATCTTAGTAAACCTGGGGTTATCCATGGTTTAATATTTCTTTCTTTCCTGTAAGTACTCCACTTATAAAGCGAGTTGAATGTTTATCTATTATTTTTTTATTTTAGTTATAAAAGCGTTTACAGCAATATTAGTGTCTTTTATCATATATATCTCATCAAAAGTTGTGTTTTCTAATTCCAAGTTAATAGCTTCGAGATTTATGCGTAGAATTAAACGATAATAATTACATTTTAGGTTAGTATTCTCTAACACCAATACGGTGAGCTTATGATCAGTGATAGAGGATTCAAGGATAAGTGTAGTGGCGGTTAATTTAGATTTTAAAATGACATGATCGATACATTTATCTAATCTGGTTGGGATAAAATGAGTAGGAAATAATCCATGAGATGCATTTAATATAAGATAATCAATGCTGTGACAATCATTGTTACCTCGCTTGATATCTATGTTAAAATCGCCTACAACTGCAATATTAGTAAAATCAGATGTGTTAAGAAAAATATTATTTAAATCATTAAAAAAAGTATCAAAGTGATCAGTGTTATAAGATGGAGAACGATAAATCGTCACAACTGCTAATTTATTGTCAACATGGCAAATAAGGCAGTTTGCATTTGTTATATTTGGTTCATAAATCATGACATTTAGCCCTATTTTTCTATAGATAATCACACCGTCGTTCTGATTTGATATAGTTTTAGTAAAGTGCGACTGGTAACCATTAAGAATTGGTACTGTGTAAACTTTACTCAACCAACATCTGATCTCTCTGAATCTGAATCTGATTTAGTTAAGCATAGTAACGCTAGTAGATCATTGTAGTTCTTATTAATACTTCGAATGTTCATATGTAATATTTTAATATTATTCTCAGAGTCATTAATATATTTATTGCATTCCTCTGGGTTGCAAGAGAAAGAGTTACCTATATGAAGGGTGTCCAATATATTGTTAAAATAATTTGTTGAAGCCATTTATGTTTAAAGTTAATAAACCAAAAATACCAAAAAGAAATAATGCATTAAAGAGTACTGCATCACTGGTTTTTGCTGTGTATATTCTAAAGATGACTTTTTTTAAAGTACGATTATTAGTTCTAAATTTGATACAAACGAGATAGTAAACTAGTAAAATATAGTAAGGTAAAATAAAATAATTAATTCGAAGCGTTAATAAATACTGCGTACGAGTAAGTCTGGATCCATTAAAAATATAATGAATAAAAACTAAGTAGCAGGTTTGAAATAATCATTATTTTACTTGGTATTATGAAGATTAATATAAATAGAAAGTAACGGATATCGTAAGAGATAATTTGCCTATTTATAATTATTTTTATTGAGAATATTAAATTAAGTATTATATTAAGAGTATTGATCTGTGTATGTGTTAGCATATAAAATTGTGAAATAATAGTAATAGACTAAATGAATAGCCTAAATAATATAAATAAAATTATTTGCCTGAGCAGCTTTGAAAGGAAGTGAAGTCTCTCTCTCTCTCTATCTCCCTCTCTCTCTCTCTCCCTCCCTCCCTCTATTCCTCCCTTTCTCCCCCTCTCTCACCCTCTCTCGCTCTCTCTCTCACTCTCTCTCTCTATCCCTCTCTCTCTGCCTCCCTCCCTCCCTCTATCCCTCCTTTTCTCCCTCTCTCTCTCCCTCCCCCCCTCTATCCCTCCTTTTCTCCCTTTCTCTTTCCTCTCTCTCTCCCTCCCCCCCTCTATCCCTCCTTTTCTCCCTTTCTCTTTCCCTCTTTCTCTTCCTCTCTCTCTCTCTCTCCCTTTGTGCTCTTATAATCTCAGTTCATATATGTCCCACTATTGGTCTCGCGCCTCCACCATAATGGGAGGGAAATTGACCTACTATACCACGCTGGTCAGACATGTTGTTATAGGATTTGGTTTCAAGTTTTCCTTCTCTTACAAAGATGTTATATGCGTTTTATATCTCTTACCTTAGTCGTCTCTTACGATCACCCACGATTAAGATAGGGGGTGGTGAATTGTATTCTTACTCCGTCTCCACACGGATAACCCTCCCATGCGCTTTACACTTCAAAATAAATATGGCGCGTAACAGAAAAACGTTACAATATAAAATTTCTCCCATACGTCGATAAAAAAGTTTCACTTCACAAAGTTAGAGAAACAAAAAGAAATGCAATTCTGTTTTTTTTTCTTTTTAAAAAAAATGCAATATTTTTAAGACGTGACTGAAGTTAACAGACATGTGACAATTTTTCATTATTTTATTTATCATTTACTATTAGTCAATGCCGTAAATGAAAAAGAAAAATAATTTCGTGCCATTCTTGACGCAGTAGTAAACATAGCTGTTCGTTTACAATAGGCTGTATGGGACTATTTCCTTTGCCTGTCCGAATGGACGAACAAAAAAATGTAAACGAACCCAATTTTCATAAGGTATACATTCACTAATGACTAAGCAGTTTAGTTTTTTATTAATTGCAATTAAACGACTAAGAATTACCAAACCATTTTCGAAAGGAAACCGCGTGTTGCAATTATGAAGCTTCTAAAAAAAGAAATATTTTGATACATTAATTTTTACGGTCGTATACAGATACGGAATATTTTATCCAACGTCTTCTAATATTTTGTAATCAACTATTTTCTTACTTTAAAAAAATAATTGCTTTTTAAAAATATCAAATACGTTTAAAAGAATGTTTTTCTTGACATATGTATGATAATATTATCCTATAAGTGCAATGTGATAAAAATACAATCATTTTTAGGTTTGTAAAGTGCTTGATTTTCATATATCGAGAGTAGAGCAAGACATCAAAATGTGTGCAAAATTTGACCGGTCAGAGTTCGTTTTGTGCGAGTGTTACGAATTTTTACGAATATTGTTATAATAAAACATATTATGTCTATATTGTCATCAACAATACCGCGACCAATAAAATCAAATCTTTCCCAACAAAACGGTAACGCAGTTAGAATTCGAAACATAACAAACGTAACCACGGCAGAAGAACAATTTATTGCACGGAAAGAGCGCCGCGTTAATATGGCCCAACTCCGTGCTTCTTAATCACAAGAGTAAAACGAGGCAGGCCGTGCTGTTGACAATGCGAAATTTGGAGCCGCTACCACACAGCTAAAAATAACTTAATAATTTTAAATTAATCGAAATCTGCTTATCACATTCATTAACTGTTAGGCGGAACGAAGTGTGCCGGGTCCGCTAGTAATTAATAAAGTGTTGTTTTTCTTACGATAAAACTTTCAAACTGCGTTTCACCTCTTGGTTATATGGTGGTAATCTATGGTCGAAAAACTCGATCAAGAGATCTGGGAGCGACGGATGGGCGGCTGCATGCCGCCTATCACCTCTGTATCGTCATCAGGCTAACTACAGTTACTCTCTGTTTGGCATTACGTAGTTATGTCTTAATGGCAAACTGACACAATCTCACGGTCTACTGATAGAAACGGCCTAAATGCATAAGCACGTCTTCAATCAATTTTGATTTTAAAAAATAACAAATAAAATAAATGTGTGGTGTAAATATTATATTTTAATTAAATTGATAGTTTTTGAAAAAACAAAAAATCCTCAGTTAGTCTCAATGTTCTCTTTTTGGTATTTTTTTTTCAAATTTTTCGATCTGCTTGTGCGCATTTTCTTTCTATTTGATTTGTAGTTCCGGTACTTGAGCCTTGGGATCATATGCGGCGTCAACGTAATCATACTGTTGGAGATTATATGCGGTATCAACGTAGTCGTAGCTATAGGAAGCTATTTCAGCGTATTTATGGTACCCGTAGTCAGTCATCAGTTCATATTTATTGGGATCACAATCGATGCTAGCGTAGCAATATTGATACTGTAAAGACATAAGACATTTTGAAATATCATTATGAATATCCTATGAACGTATATCCTATCATTATGAATATCCTATGAACGAATATAATGTTATTTTATAATCAGTATTAGTGTGAGGCCAGACTGCAAACGCGGACGCGGGAAGTGGCGCGGGCTACTTGGCGCGGGGAGCGCGCGGGCAACTCGCGCCATAGTTCGTTCATACAAGTGGCCGCAGTGAGTGCGCGGACGGCAAGCGACTAGAGATGCGAAAAACGGCTCACTGAAAAGAAAAGAGAGATATAGCTATTTTGATCAAAAGAGCTATATCACTCTTTTAGCTCTTTAGTTCATTTAGCTCATATATATCCTGAGTTCATTTAGCTCATCAAGAGAGCTAGCTCTTATTGAGTTAGCTCATTTCATTTCAACTCGTTCACGGCTCTAACTCTTTTGAATAGCTCAAACTCTGAACTACGCGATCATTAAGCGATAAGCTTGATATGCATGAGCATGTAAATTTTGATTCGCAGGATGAAATATAAAATATATTTATATAAAAAAAAAGAATAAAATTGAAAGGTCTGATTGTAATTTAAATGGTTAAAAACAGCTTTTCACTAAATGCATATGGGCTGATAGAATCAACTGCGTCCAGTGATAGCTTGCACTGATAACTATTATTATTATTGAATATTGTTATTCAAAGATGAATATTATTTTTTTAAATATAACATTTTATTTTTCAAACATTTTTTCTTTGTTGAACATACAACTTGTACGTTTAGTGCTCGCAATAGTCACATTGCATATCGGAACATGCTCAATACTTTTACTGTTCGGCGGTGATCGGCATATATCGGGCACTTTCGGTCGTCGACTGCTCGCATGACATGACGACGCGAGTAAAAGAGCCGATTGAGCCGTTGAACTATTAACTGAGCTACTGAGCTAATGTAAGCTAGATTGAAATCAAAGAGCTAGTTCATTTGTATCTCTCATTCAGGAGCTACCCAAGTATACAAGCGACAATCCACACGGGACCGGGCATCTCAAACTAGTTCGAGCTAACCGCGCGCGTTGTTGCCGCGGCCGACTGCGGACAGGCACAATCGCGCGCGTTCCCGCACCCGCGCCGCTCCCCGCACCGCACTGCCAATCTGGCCAAGCACTTATATGCTCCTTTTTGCTAATATTTTTTATTTGTATGAATAGAAGTAAATAATAGATGCTTAAAAAATTTAAATTGGACATATGGATTTGGATAGATGGGCAGTATGGATTTGGAAAAAGAAACCAAAGGGACCAAAACTGGCTGACTTTTTGGATAAGGAAGAACTCTCGAAATTCGAGCGGTTTCGTTAGATGAAGTGTACAACTGTACACCCACCTTTCAGCTCGAATTACACAATCGCTTCTAATACCTGAAAAAGTGCAAATCCTCGAACGATATGAGCAACAGATTTATGGAATTTTCCACGCGGTTAGGTTAAAATTCTTTAAAGCCCGTTGCGAAATTAGTTCTAACGAAAATCTGAATAGACTATCAAGCTCATGGAGAGGAGAAAGGAAATGACGGTGCAGTCTTCAGCCAATTAGTCTGAACATGCACAGCTTAACAGATAAGTCTTCAAATTTGTGTGACTCTATATTCGCCGATTCATTACAAGGCGTATTGAAAAGACTATAGAGCGGAACCTTGCCTCGAAAGTGTTCACATTAGATTTGTCTATCGGGCCGAGCCAAATAACTAAGCAGTAGACCGATGACAGCACTGTTATTTGATGCCAGAGTGAAATCTTGTCAGAGGTCGAAAGTTTCTATGGGTAGTTATATAAATCATCCCAGAACCATGTAGTCGGCTTATTCCAAAACCCCAGATCCAAGCCCATTTGGCACTATACCGAAAAAATCCCGGACATCGGCTTGTACGAGATCAAAATGGCTTTGAAAATAAAAAAACGGAAACACACCGGAAGGTGATGGCATTACCGCATAACTTCTGAGGGCTAGCAGCAAACTGGATTTAAAAGCCCTACAGAAGCTATTAAATTCTGACACTCTCGGGAGCGACGTTCCAGAGTCGTGGACCAGGGGTTTGGTAGTACTATGTTTCAAGAACGGCGGTAAAACGCTCTTAAGGAATTATACTACTTAAGGAATTATAAAACGCTCTTAAGGTATTACAGATTCATCTCAATCTTAAGCTAGGTGTACAAATTGTTTTCAAGGGTCATTACAAACTAACTCGGGCGTAAGCTCGATGAATTTTAGCCGCCTGTATAAGCTGGATTCTGAAAAGGTTATAGTACCATTGACCATAAGCACACGCTACGCCAGATTATATAGAAGATAGAGGAGTATAATCAGTTTCTGTGTCTAGCGTTTGTGAATTAAGAGAACCCCTTTGAATCCATCGAAGCGAGTAGTGCTGCAGTCCCTTCAACGGTGCTAAATTGACTATCGGTATATCAAAGTGCTGAAGTGTTTATATAGAAACGCTACTATGACGGTCCGAATCCAGAATAAAAGTACGAAACCGATCCAACTGTAGAAAGGTGTGAGATAGGGAGACGTAATTTTTTCCAATATTTACCACTGCGCTGAAAGATGTCTTCAAGCTCTTACATTAGATCGGACTCGACATCAACGTCAATGGCGAATACATTACTTATCTTTGATTTGCAGATGATATCGTAGTCTTGGCAGGGTCAGTTAATGAACATGAGCAAGACGAAAGTCAGATCTAACGCCTATGTCATTTATGTATCGGTCCTATTTGGGAATGCAATTTTCGAAGTTGTCAATCATTATGTTTATCTAAGACAAACAGTCCAATTAGGTAGATTAAATTTAGAGAAAGAGGATAGTCGCCGAATCCAGCTAAACTGAGCAGCATTCGGGAAATTTAGAAGAATACTTTCGTCCAATTTTCCGCAGTATCTGAAAACAAAGGTATGTAGTGCATGCACTTATTCTTCAGACTATATCGGTTTCATCCGTTCTACGGATGAAACCGATATAGTCTGAAGAATATCCGTGAAGAATATCCGTTCTACGGATGAAACCGATATAGTCTGAAGAATAAGTGCATGCACTACATACCTTTGTTTTCAGATACTGCGGAAAATTGGACGAAAGTATTCTTCTAAATTTCCCGAATGCTGCTCAGTTTAGCTGGATTCGGCGACTATCCTCTTTCTCTAAATTTAACCTACCTAATTGGACTGTTTGTCTTAGATAAACATAATGATTGACAACTTCGAAAATTGCATTCCCAAATAGGACCGATACATAAATGACATAGGCGTTAGATCTGACTTTCGTCTTGCTCATGTTCATTAACTGACCCTGCCAAGACTACGATATCATCTGCAAATCAAAGATAAGTAATGTATTCGCCATTGACGTTGATGTCGAGTCCGGTCTAATGTAAGAGCTTGAAGACATCTTTCAGCGCAGTGGTAAATATTGGAAAAAATTACGTCTCCCTATCTCACACCTTTCTACAGTTGGATCGGTTTCGTACTTTTATTCTGGATTCGGACCGTCATAGTAGCGTTTCTATATAAACACTTCAGCACTTTGATATACCGATAGTCAATTTAGCACCGTTGAAGGGACTGCAGCACTACTCGCTTCGATGGATTCAAAGGGGTTCTCTTAATTCACAAACGCTAGACACAGAAACTGATTATACTCCTCTATCTTCTATATAATCTGGCGTAGCGTGTGCTTATGGTCAATGGTACTATAACCTTTTCAGAATCCAGCTTATACAGGCGGCTAAAATTCATCGAGCTTACGCCCGAGTTAGTTTGTAATGACCCTTGAAAACAATTTGTACACCTAGCTTAAGATTGAGATGAATCTGTAATACCTTAAGAGCGTTTTATAATTCCTTAAGTAGTATAATTCCTTAAGAGCGTTTTACCGCCGTTCTTGAAACATAGTACTACCAAACCCCTGGTCCACGACTCTGGAACGTCGCTCCCGAGAGTGTCAGAATTTAATAGCTTCTGTAGGGCTTTTAAATCCAGTTTGCTGCTAGCCCTCAGAAGTTATGCGGTAATGCCATCACCTTCCGGTGTGTTTCCGTTTTTTTATTTTCAAAGCCATTTTGATCTCGTACAAGCCGATGTCCGGGATTTTTTCGGTATAGTGCCAAATGGGCTTGGATCTGGGGTTTTGGAATAAGCCGACTACATGGTTCTGGGATGATTTATATAACTACCCATAGAAACTTTCGACCTCTGACAAGATTTCACTCTGGCATCAAATAACAGTGCTGTCATCGGTCTACTGCTTAGTTATTTGGCTCGGCCCGATAGACAAATCTAATGTGAACACTTTCGAGGCAAGGTTCCGCTCTATAGTCTTTTCAATACGCCTTGTAATGAATCGGCGAATATAGAGTCACACAAATTTGAAGACTTATCTGTTAAGCTGTGCATGTTCAGACTAATTGGCTGAAGACTGCACCGTCATTTCCTTTCTCCTCTCCATGAGCTTGATAGTCTATTCAGATTTTCGTTAGAACTAATTTCGCAACGGGCTTTAAAGAATTTTAACCTAACCGCGTGGAAAATTCCATAAATCTGTTGCTCATATCGTTCGAGGATTTGCACTTTTTCAGGTATTAGAAGCGATTGTGTAATTCGAGCTGAAAGGTGGGAGTGTACAGTTGTACACTTCATCTAACGAAACCGCTCGAATTTCGAGAGTTCTTCCTTATCCAAAAAGTCAGCCAGTTTTGGTCCCTTTGGTTTCTTTTTCCAAATCCATACTGCCCATCTATCCAAATCCATATGTCCAATTTAAATTTTTTAAGCATCTATTATTTACTTCTATTCATACAAATAAAAAATATTAGCAAAAAGGAGCATATAAGTGCTTGGCCAGATTGGCAGTGCGGTGCGGGGAGCGGCGCGGGTGCGGGAACGCGCGCGATTGTGCCTGTCCGCAGTCGGCCGCGGCAACAACGCGCGCGGTTAGCTCGAACTAGTTTGAGATGCCCGGTCCCGTGTGGATTGTCGCTTGTATACTTGGGTAGCTCCTGAATGAGAGATACAAATGAACTAGCTCTTTGATTTCAATCTAGCTTACATTAGCTCAGTAGCTCAGTTAATAGTTCAACGGCTCAATCGGCTCTTTTACTCGCGTCGTCATGTCATGCGAGCAGTCGACGACCGAAAGTGCCTGATATATGCCGATCACCGCCGAACAGTAAAAGTATTGAGCATGTTCCGATATGCAATGTGACTATTGCGAGCACTAAACGTACAAGTTGTATGTTCAACAAAGAAAAAATGTTTGAAAAATAAAATGTTATATTTAAAAAAATAATATTCATCTTTGAATAACAATATTCAATAATAATAATAGTTATCAGTGCAAGCTATCACTGGACGCAGTTGATTCTATCAGCCCATATGCATTTAGTGAAAAGCTGTTTTTAACCATTTAAATTACAATCAGACCTTTCAATTTTTTTTATTTTTTTATATAAATATATTTTATATTTCATCCTGCGAATCAAAATTTACATGCTCATGCATATCAAGCTTATCGCTTAATGATCGCGTAGTTCAGAGTTTGAGCTATTCAAAAGAGTTAGAGCCGTGAACGAGTTGAAATGAAATGAGCTAACTCAATAAGAGCTAGCTCTCTTGATGAGCTAAATGAACTCAGGATATATATGAGCTAAATGAACTAAAGAGCTAAAAGAGTGATATAGCTCTTTTGATCAAAATAGCTATATCTCTCTTTTCTTTTCAGTGAGCCGTTTTTCGCATCTCTAGTCGCTTGCCGTCCGCGCACTCACTGCGGCCACTTGTATGAACGAACTATGGCGCGAGTTGCCCGCGCGCTCCCCGCGCCAAGTAGCCCGCGCCACTTCCCGCGTCCGCGTTTGCAGTCTGGCCTCACACTAATACTGATTATAAAATAACATTATATTCGTTCATATGATATTCATAATGATAGGATATACGTTCATAGGATATTCATAATGATATTTCAAAATGTCTTATGTCTTTACAGTATCAATATTGCTACGCTAGCATCGATTGTGATCCCAATAAATATGAACTGATGACTGACTACGGGTACCGTAAATACGCTGAAATAGCTTCCTATAGCTACGACTACGTTGATACCGCATATAATCTCCAACAGTATGATTACGTTGACGCCGCATATGATCCCAAGGCTCAAGTACCGGAACTACAAATCAAATAGAAAGAAAATGCGCACAAGCAGATCGAAAAATTTGAAAAAAAAATACCAAAAAGAGAACATTGAGACTAACTGAGGATTTTTTGTTTTTTCTTCTTTCTTCTTCTTTTCTTGATGTCTTCAAGCTCTTACATTAGACCGGACTCGACATCAACGTCAATGGCGAATACATTACTTATCTTTGATTTGCAGATGATATCGTAGTCTTGGCAGGGTCAGTTAATGAACATGAGCAAGACGAAAGTCAGATCTAACGCCTATGTCATTTATGTATCGGTCCTATTTGGGAATGCAATTTTCGAAGTTGTCAATCATTATGTTTATCTAAGACAAACAGTCCAATTAGGTAGATTAAATTTAGAGAAAGAGGATAGTCGCCGAATCCAGCTAAACTGAGCAGCATTCGGGAAATTTAGAAGAATACTTTCGTCCAATTTTCCGCAGTATCTGAAAACAAAGGTATGTAGTGCATGCACTTATTCTTCAGACTATATCGGTTTCATCCGTAGAACGGATGAAACCGATATAGTCTGAAGAATAAGTACGTTGAAGTGACGGTGGACAGGCCACATGCTCGTGGAACCGACAGCTACTGGGGAAGAAAGGTTCTCGAGTCGCAACTACGAAACGGGCTAACCCCTACTAGTTATACTGACGACAGCTTAAGAGTCGCAGAAAGCCGTTGTGTGCAAATGGCGCACGACCGTTCTGGATGGCATTCTCGTGGGGAGGCCTATGTACAATAATGGAAGTTTAGGCGCTGGTGGATGGATGAAAATGTTTTAAGCATAGTAGACACAAATTTTTAAGTGGCATATCTGCTATGACAAACCTAATTTAATAAGATGTGTCTACAAATACATACGAGTTTCTTCTTTACAATATGTACTTACAGGGTACCGTACGCCATGACGTATGCATGTACTGTAACTTCTAAAGGTTACATGATATAACATTATAATCTCCAAAATAATTAAAATATTAATAAAGTAAAATTATTAGACTAAAATCCCCAAAAGTAGTACTTTTACCCACCTGATTACAGCGTAAAAATTACAATTTGTCACATAAAAATTACAATTTGTCACATAAAAAATATATTTTGTCACATAAAAACGTTCGTGAACCACATATCCAACAAACATATCTAGTTTAGGAACATTTTTTTAAAAGACTTGTAACAAAAAATTTTGTTCATTATCGTTATTCCTCAGATATATTACCTCATCACCGAAGTTAAAAATCGAGTACCGGTGGTCCGCTCGCACGGCGAAGAGAGAGGAATTTTACGGTGGGTCTATGGAGTCACGCGCCGCCTTTTCGTCACCCCGGACCGATTCGGCGGGGCGAGACGCATCCATAGTCCACCAAATAAAAAATAAAAAAAAAGATATATTACCTCATTACATATTACTTCGTTTATTATCTGTGAATTTCTTTGTTCAGGTACCTGGTTTGATTGTCTGTCTTGGGTTATTGATACTGAAGAATCAATATCTAAGTTAACATTGGTACTTTGTTTCTGTAATAAAGTATGTCTTATTTTAACAGGATCAATTTCTTTTATAATCTATAAAGTCTGACATATTATTACCGAAAAGAATATTCAATCATCACCATCATCTCGGCACATATATATCACTGCTGGACTCCAGCTTCATTCACAGAGGGAGGGAAATGGACGTGCTATACCACTCGTAAAACGAATATAGGTACGGTTTTATTTCGATTTTTTTTTTGCTTTTGCTTTCTTGCATAAATGTTATCTGAATAAATGATGAATATTTTATAGAACACTAGTTTAATTAACTATCAGAATTTTGAATCCTCTTGAATTTAATTATTTAGAATCCTCCACATCTGATGTGTAATGACTGTAGGCATCGTAAAAGGCCAGAAAAGCATTTTTCTTATCGCTTAGGGTGTCAAACGAACTCTAATAATAGTCATTCAACGCGGTCGTGCAGTTTTATTTCTTTTGTGATTCTTAAAAAAGTATATAACTATATACACATCATATGTAGGGTATATGCATATGGCTACCAAAGACAAAGATCGGGTACCGGTGGCCCGCTCGCACGGCGAAGAGAGGAGTTTGCATAGTGGGTCTATGGGGTCACGCGCCGCCTTTCCGTCACCCCGGACCGATTCGGTGGGGCGAGACGCATCCATACTAGACTACCCGAACGCGGGCAGATTTCGTTGATGATTTAATGCGCTTCAAAGATTTATGCAAGGGAATTTTGATTTAGCTGGCTTAGTTCACTCAGTGACATCGCCTCTCCTTTCTCGCACCTGCCTCGCTCCGGCTATCGCTCTATTCGCAGTGATCGTCCATCTTTGCATAGGTCAGGTAGGTACTGCGTGAGCCGCGTGATGTTCGCAAAGTAGAAAAACTGTCCTTGGCTGGCACCGACTCCAAAAAAATAGTACTTGTAAATAAATATTAATAATTTCGTTTATTATATTTCAATGCTCCTTGCTTTGAAATACAAAATATAATATTATTATCCATTTTTCTTGACATAGTATAAGTTTTTACATACCCACCTGTAAATAGGTGTAGGTATACTATAATTTCGTAAATTGTTCTGTTATTCTTTTGAGAGTAAACTAATTAAAATAATTATTTTCTACTTTTTAGTGTAAGTTTATTGTATATCGTTTATCTTAGGTATAGTTTTGAAGTCGGTTTTTGTTTTTTTTTAATATTTTTTTATTTGCCGGTTTTTAGTAGAAAATAAGTGAATTCAGATTTTTTTTAATATGTAGACCTAGTAAACGAGCTGCTCAAATGAGACAGAGCCGTTTGGAAGAAACGAGTCACGACAGAGACACTCGTTTAAAGAAAAATGGGATTAGGAAATGGGATAAATATTACAAATGAGAGCGACAAGCAACGGGTCAATAGGCTTACTCAGATGAGGGCACAAACTTATCTAGGCGTAATGAAACTCCATAAAGTCATTCTCAGCGACTCAGTTTGATTCGCGAACGTTATCAAACCAAGTCGAGAAGCAACGATCTCAACGTATTGGCTTAATACACGAAAGTTTATCAAAATTGAAAAAAAATATATAATATATGAAAAAAATAATTTAAAAAAATATTTTAATCTTTTCACTTGTTTTTACCTATTTTATATACTACTGATACTACCCCTTAGTAGTTAAATTTTGAAAAAACGCTAACACACATATTCTTTTATTTCTAAAAAGATGCAGGTGTGCGAAATTTCGTACTTCTAACTTTGAAAATGATAAACTTCCATATAAATGTTCATCCCGTGACCCTTATTTTACCCCTTAGTAATATTGTTGTTTTACCATCAGCTAAAGCTCATAAAGATAATCTCCATACACAAATAATCAAACTATAGTTTGTCTAATCTAAGAAGTGCACTTTGACAGCTGTCTGAGTAAGTTGTCTAGGTATGTGAACCAAATAATCGCTATCGAAAATATCCGATTTTACTGAGAAATCGATATTGATTCTTTATAATTAATAATCGGTTTATTTTTTATTTTTCAAAAAGGTGATGAATAAATTAAGTGCTAAATTAGTACTAAACAAATTTAATTATTTCAGCATAGAATCTACTCATCATATTTAGTAGGATTAGGTTAATTAAAAACAAAAACTGGATTTGAAAATAGTTATTTATTAAGAATTATTACTATTACTTGAATTATCAGCGTCGCGAACATTAATAAATATTTCCTCATCAATCAAAGTGTCGAAATGTACATCTCTGTCAAAATCGATTAATGCTATTTTTCTAATATTTTTACCGATTATTTGAATATTCATGAATTGGAAGTTGTTAAGCACTGTATAGATCGTGATGACGTGACATTGTTAGGTCGTCACTAATACTTACTATTTACCATGTTATTTCTATTTTAAATTAGTTTTACGAGTTTCAACATTAGATTATTGTACAAGAAAGTCACCCGCAATGTTAATTATGTAAATAATTTAATAGTTGTTTAAAATTTCAGATTTAGTGTTTACAATCATGTGTATACGTTTGACCGAGGTTATTGTGTATTAAAAAATGCAAAACGTCAAAATGCACTTCTTAAATTAGATGAACTATAAATTATGTATAGAGGCATCAGAAACAGCATTTTTGCCCTACATTTTAAGGAATTACTCTCGATTTTCCCAGGATCCCAGCATCAGATCCTGATACCCTGCATATGGGACCACCCTTAGAGTATTCTCTTTCTAACAAAGAAAGAATTATAAAAATCCATCCATAATTGGCGTTGCTATCGCGTAACACACATACAATAAAAACAAAAAAATAAAAAAATAGCGTTCGAATTGAGAACCTCCTCCTTTTTGGAAGTCGGTTAACAAATAAAAGGTAGTAAGTATCTCTAATTTGTGAATATGATCTCAGTAGTGAGACGTATATGAGTTCATGTGTGATGATTTAATAAATATGATAAAACATACCTCGATAGATTTAGCCTTCTGATAGTACCGGTATGTAAAGTAAACGATAACTATCATAATAACAACACCAAAGACCATGGAGCATATTGTTATAATTACGTCACTACGATTTATGCCTGCAAACAATATAGAAACTGTAGTGTTAGTGCTCTGCGCGTATGTTTTATATTGGTTGAGCTACGCCGCTGAAAGTACTCTGCCAACCGTCATAATAAGATCATAAAGGTCTGATTAGTTGCAATTTGCTACCGGACTTCGTTTAGTGAACTGGACGTCCAAATCCACTTTCCTATGTTCTTGTCTATTCACTCACTTCTCCTTCATCCTGCACCTTTCACTATTAAAGTGTGCAGTAATTTGATTGTAGGTACCACAAGTATAGCTGGAGTCCATGAGCGATAATTATGACTTACCACTAAATAGACTACGTGGTCGTCTACCACCAAAGGCACTTTTTTTTTCTTATGGTTGACGAGTTTTGTACTCAATATTGGAAGGTTTTATATAAGCTGAACATTAAGATAAAATAAGTCACCTAAAGAATTAATCAGTGGGTCCATGGTGTTCATCATGATCATCTCCGTCTTATCAATTATTTTCTCTATGAATACGGCAGTAATTTTATTTATTATTATTTTATCATTATCTTTTGGTGACATTTGGTATAAATAACACGTAAATTCATTATGGTGTCTCATCTCCAATATGTTGTTCAATGTCCATAGCTTGGTATCTAAAATAACCAAATATTTATTTCACATTTCTTACATATTAAGTATAGCGAGAGATTCAATATAAAATTGTATTTCTAATTATTGTTTCAATCTGGTGACTAGGTGAAATAAAAACCCATACCAAATCTTTCTTTAGTTTGAATGATCGCAAAAGACGACTAAGGGATCCAAGGAGATACCATAATTGCAAGAGAAGGAAAATTCAAAATAAAAACATATTGTTTGAGCAGCGGGGTGTAGTAGATCAATTTCCCTTTCATTTTAAACGAAGATTTTAATGAAATTAGAATAAAAAAGATAAATGCCTATCTTTGTACGAAATATAATCTACTCCACTAGAGAGACTAGTCTAGACAAATATCTATACTTGAAGAATGCTGTTACTTCAGTCGCATTTAGCAAATCACCACATCTGCCAAAAATAATTTAAAGAAACTGGTATCATAGTCTTTTTAACTATGTAGAAAAGGACATTGGTAAATACGTGTAGCTATAGCATGTATCTACAAAGACTGTTGTAATAATAAATTATTTACCTGTGTTGTTAACGTTTGTTGTTGATAAGTATGTTGTTGACAATGATTTGTCCATTTTAGAACAAGTAACTGAAGCAATGTCGTCATTATCATCATATTCATAATAAACTACACGTTCATTATCAGTTGTATAGCTCATTACAGTGGTTTTGTTAGATATACTCAACGAAAGCTTTAAAAGTACTGAAAATTAAAAAAAAAATAGTGTATTTATATGTGTATAATGAAATATATTATGCTCATTTAATTTTCATTTTTTTTTCAGCAAGCAGAGCACGCCAGATGGTAAGTGTTACTGCCACCCATGGACCTTTGCTATTCTAGGAGTATAGATAGGCCGCTGTATACTAATATAAACCCCAAACCCACCCAGTTGGGCTTCCGGCTTTCTCGCTCACCGAACGAAGCGCAACAGCACATTGCCATTGCTCAGGCGTCGATCTTAAAGCTCCTACCACTATTACAAAATTAGCAAATGAATAAACGAATAGGTGTAAAATAGAATAAATAAGAAATTTTTAAAAAAAAATTTAGGGAAATCCTTTCAAAGTAGCCGATCTTTTCGCTCAAAGATGTTTCTATTTCATATTTTAATCAATAGATGACGCTGTTTTGTATTAGATTAACTTAGAAATATATAAAATTTCAAAAATATTGAGCTTCGATATGACAGCGATCAGATATAAAAAGTTTATATTGTAATATCACTTAGCTTTCCTATCACAGATAAAACACACTAAATTAAATTTGCTATACGTAAATGATTTTGCAATGAGGATTTGGTAAACAGTCTCCTATTGTTGCTCTGCCCAAGCCACAGAGACCTTAAACGTGTGATACATTTTATTCTCACCGCGGTCACAGTGGTAGAAACATAGAGTTGGTTCTTTTTTTTTACTGCGGTGGGCTATGAATGCGTCTCGCCCCCCAAATTGGTCCAGGGTGACGGAAGAGGCGGCGCGTGACCCCATAGACCCACTATGCAAACTCCTCTCTTCGCCGTGCGAGCGGGCCACCGGTACCCGATCTTTGTTATCGGCGGTCCATACAGAGTTGGTCCTGGCAATATACGCAGCTACTTACAAAAAAATCCGTGCTCTAATAATACCTACACAAGCCTAGAGGAAAGGACTCCACAGTACGGTCCCAAACATAATATCTCTACCTAAAAGCAAAAATTCTTGAACTATCCATTCTTAAATTATATCTTAAATAAAAATTGCCACATACCATGTTTCCCAAAGTTTGTTTGAATATGTAATACTAGGTTAAGAGGCATCAATTGTAGATAATTTTGACTACAATAAAAACGACAGTTGTGGTTTATATGTCTGATTCCTACGAGATCTATAATAAAAAAATAAACATTATTAATTAATAATAATAATATTTTTTTTATTGTTCTAAGTCATCATGAACTTAGTCAAAGTTACCCCTGACTTGATCAGGGACCTAAATTAGTTGCGAAAATTTATTAGCAGTTACAATAACATTAGTGAAGATAATAGTACTACGCGTTCACTTCGAGATTGCCGTCGGCGACCGTTACGACGTCACAGATGTCAACACCGTTGACAAAAAAAATGAAATTATTGTTGATTGACTTTGTTACACAGAAATGCTTAGCAAGTTGATAAAATAAAATACTATGCTTATCCTTGCTAATATTGTAAATGCAAATGTGAGCTTGTTTGTTATTCGTGTGTTATTAGTTAACTCGACCCATTATAACGATATTTCTTACAAGTTATTATCATTATTAGATGTTTCAGCAGTACAGAAAAGGACAATAATAATAATAATAATAATAAAGCCATTTATTTCCATATCCTTCTTCTTACATTTCAAATGTTGTTAGTACTTGATTGTTAGTAATTTTACTTAATATCTAGGTGTTAGTACAGGTTAGTTGTTTTGGATATGGACCCCTTCTCGGGTAAAGGCCTCCTCCAGTTTCTTCCATGCGTCTTTGTCTAAGCCAATACTCTGCCAGTCTTTCCCTGCTATCTCTACTAAATCGTCAGCCCACCTTCGTTTCGGCCTGCCGACTCTTCTTTTTCCTGTTGGACCTTCCCAACATGTAGTTCTAAATGTCCACCTATTGTCTGTATAGCGTGTTACATGACCGGCCCATTGCCACTTCAGTTTTAGGGCTTGCGTGAGGGCATCAGTTAATTTTGTTTGTTGTCTAATAACTTCGCTTTTTACTTTGTGTATTTTTCTTATATTTAGTATGCTCCTTTCCATGGCTCTCTGTGTTGTTCTGATCTTTTGTTTAGCTCTTGTCGTGAATACCCATGTTTGACAACCATATAACAGACAGGGCATTAAGCATGTTTCGATAACAACTTTTTTGTAGTTTATCGAGTAGTCTCCTTTTAAGATTTCCTTGAGTGACCAAAACTTCTTCCAGGTTATGTTTGATCTTCTTTCGACCTCATCGTTGTTATTTGATTTGTTAAACGACACTTGTTTTCCCAGGTAGGTGTAGCTGGTAACGTATTCTATTTCTTTATCTCTTACGTTAATAGGTAGTTTAGATTTGTTTGTCATTATTTTAGTTTTAGTAGCATTCATTTCTAATCCTACCTTCGAGCTTTCTTGGTCGAGTGAGCATAGCATTTCCTGTAGGTCCTTTGGTGTTTCAGATATGAGAACTATATCGTCAGCAAATCTAAGATGATGTAGGTAGTAGGTGTTTATTTTTATGCCTCTAATTTTCCAGTCTATCTTTTGAAATATATTTTCTAGTACTGCAATAAACAATTTAGGTGACAGGGGGTCGCCCTGTCTTACTCCTCTTTCGATATTTATTGTTTCACCTCTAGTTTCTAGTTTAACGTTACTTGTGCTGTTGCTGTATATATATTTTATAATGTTTATATATTTTGAATTGATGTTGAGGCTATTTAGTGACTTCCATATACAACCGTGGCTTATGCTGTCGAATGCTTTGCTATAGTCTATAAAACCTAAATACAGAGGTTTGTTAAATTCCTCATATTTTTCAATTATTTGTTCTAATGTCTGTATATGGTCAATTGTGCTGTAGCCAGAGCGGAAGCCTGCTTGTTCGATTGGTTGTGCGTTGTCTATTTCGTCTGTTATACGTCTAAGAATTAATGATGCAAACATTTTATATATGTTTGCCAGTAAACTGATTGGTCTGTAATTATTTATATCAAGTGGGTTTCCTTTTTTATATAATAGTATGATATCCGATGTACACCATTGAGTCGGGACAATCTCGGCTTCCAGTATCCGATTAAACAGCTCTGTGAGATGACTAAGTAAAATGGGTGCGCCTAATTTTAAGGCTTCATTTGTTATTCCATCGGGACCTGGGCTTTTATCTGACTTGAGTTGCTTAAATTGTTCATATATTTCTAGACTATCGATAGGTCTCACTGTTTGAGTGTTACAAATCGGATGTATTTCTCTGTCATTTTCGATTATTTCTTCGTTTCGTTTGTATAGTTGTTGATAAAAGGAGGTTGCATGGTGTATGATTTCTTGTCTTGTTTTTGTTTCTTTATGTTGTCCTTCTAGCTTTTGTATCCATGTTTTATGTAAATTCAATTCTTTGAATGCTCTTTTTGTGCTTCTGAACTTATTTAAATTTTTTGTTATTATCTCTTGTCTGTGTCTGTTATAATCTCTTTTTATCGCTTTGCTAGTTTCTTTATATAATTTGCTTAGTTCTTTCTTGGCGTTTATGTCTTTATTCTTTTCCATTGTTAGTTTACTTCGTTTATCTATTAATGCCATTGTATGTTCACTGAATATTTTATGTTGGTTTTCTTTTCCAGGACTGTTACTGTTGTTGGTGAGGCTGTGTTTTATGGCTTTTTCCAGAACATCATAGTAAGATTGGACACTTGTGCAGCCATCCATTTTTTCTGCGATATACTGTTTAAGACTATCTGTATAGTGTTTTTGTTCTTCATCCGTCTTTGGGGTTTTTGGCAGTAGGTTAAAGTTTCTTCTGCTCAATTTTGGCTGGTTTAAGAGGAATGTCGCTCTTATTAGTCTGTGATCAGATTGGAACTTTACATTATTGAGGACTTCGTAGTTTTGGATTTGTTTAGGGACGTTTGTCATAATATAGTCTATTTCGTTCTTGACACTTTCGTCTGGTGATTTCCACGTCCATTTTCTGCTAGATCTTTTTTTAAAGTAAGTATTAATTATTGCTAGTCTATGTTCGAACGCATATTCTACTAGCCGTTCTCCTCTTTCGTTTCTTTTGCCTATGCCATAGTTTCCCATAGTAAGATTTTTTTCTTCTTTTTTGGGTTGCCCTATTTTAGCATTAAAGTCCCCTATTACCAAAACTTTCTCATCCGCCAATGCGTGAGCTCTTTTAAGGTCGGTGTAGAATTCTTGTATTTCAGCTTCATTGGATTTTTCTGTCGGTGCGTATGCCTGGATTATAGAAATGTTTAATTCTTCAAATTTTACTTGTAATAATGCTACTCTTTCTGATATACCAGCAAAATTTATTATATTATTTTTCCATATCTTTTTTATTAAGAAACCCACTCCGTACATGCCTTTTGTTTCTCCAATGTAGCAGAGAATGTAGTCTGAGTATTCTTCTATGTGGCAACCCATTCTTCTGATTTCCGAAAGTCCCAGTATGTCACAATCTATACTTTCTAATGCATTGGTAAGTTCTAGATATCGATGTGTTGATGCCAGCGACCTCACATTAAAGGTTCCGACTTTTATACAGTGCTTATATTTTTTGTTCGATTTGATGATATTTCCTTTAGGTGGCGGGTGGTGGTCGGGCTTCTTATGGTGATGGTCGGTCGGCTGTGGGAATGTGGTAGCAGTCAGAAGTTCGGTGTTATTTTTGCTTGTAAGTATTGGTTGTTTGTTTTGTAGGTTCTGTAGTATTTCTGGAGGGTTGTGGTCGTACTCTTCCACGGGGACCAGCCGGCTTGGAAGATGTGTTTTGTGTGTTTCGTTAAGTTTTTCTATTTGTTTTTGATTTTCTGGGAGAGGCTGGCGTGATCGTTGCTATGTGTTCATGGTGTTGTCTTGTGTGTTTGTATTATTGTTTTTATTTATTAGAAAGTTCAGAATTCCTGATTTTCCTGGTTTCATTACACCTTCAGAGAAACTCGAAGACTTTTGCACTGAGTGAGCGGCCAGGGTTTTGTTCTTTTTATTTATTTGTCTTTGTTCGGCATTATTGTTAGTGATATTTTCTGGAGAATTAGAGAGATTCCTTTTTTTATTGTTGTTATTTTTATATGTAGATGTATTCTTTAGTAAGACAAGCTTGTCGTATTTGATTATGGCCGTGTTACCTTTCTCTCTTTCCGCCTTTACTTGTTCTTGTAGTTCTCTTCTTGTTTGTAGAACAGATTGGGGGTAATCTTCTTTTATATAGTACGGGGTATCTTTTAATGATCCTTTATGTTTAAGGATGTCGATCTTTTTGCCGAGTGTTGTAAAAGTAATGGCTATAGGTCGTGGCTTATCAGTCTTCTTCCCTATTCTCCTTATGGCTTGTAAGTCCCTGTAATCTATTTTCATCGGAAAGTATTTCTGCACGAAGTTTATAATGTCATTTTCTAAATTGTTATAGGATTTTTCGCGTTCTTCCAGACCAAAGAATACGAGATTGCGTTGTCTAGACTGTTTTTCTAAATAGTAAATTCTTTGGTCTTGGTTTTCCACCCTTGACTTCAGGTTTTCATGTTTCTCTTCCAGAACTCTAAATTTTTCATCTAAAATTTTGTTAATGTTTAATGTTACTTGCTCTGTCACGTCTTCACCGCTTCTGTGTATCAATTTCTTCTGTTCATCTAGCTCTCTTTGAATGGAGCGCAGTGCCGTCATGATCTCGTCCATTTTGCTAATAAACAAAAATAAAATAATTTATTTTAATTTTTCTTTTTCTAGGTGGTTTTGTTGTGTTTATCATACAAGTGGTGCCCCCTTTTAGCGCTATTGAGAACTCTGTATGAGAGCCGCCTGCAAACAGTGTGTTCGATCGATTAAGTTCAGCTAGTGTAGCTCTTCACCGGTAGATGGCGTTGAATAAGTTGACAAGGGAGTGTTTTCTTCAATCGGCCGAAGTTATGGCAGTGTAGCGTTTCGTCGGTAGATGGAGTTAGTAAACAATGACTTTTGAGATTTTGTATGTTGTTGAGTTTAAGGTTATATTTCACAGTATTTTGCACTAGAATGTTTATTATGAGTTTTTAAACTTAACAATTGTCTGTTCACTTCCACAAAGTAGTCCGAAGATGTATATAGTCGTATAACAAGTCACTGATCACTATTTGGTAGGTAACACTGACTATTTGAATGTTGTTATCACTGATTTTGTTACTGTTTAGAGTCTATTTTTATTGTGATTCGGTTTATTCTTAAAATTTAAGCACTTATCTTACTTTTCTTCGATAATTTAGACTTTAACTTCGCATTTAGATATTTAATTTAGCAAGAAAAACACAGAGCCGATGTTGACAATGGCACAGCAGCGCCCCTCTCTCACAGAAAAGGACAAAGGATACTTATATTAACATACCACGCGTGCATAGTTGCTGGTGGAAACTATTACTTAATAAATAAAAAACAAACATCAAGAATTTGTTCGTTTAAAATGAAAATATATATACAATGGCGTTGCTATCGGTACTAAGTGGGCGATGTTGGCGGCACGAGGTAGGGATGTGGGACGGGAGGTAACGGCAATCTTGAAGTAATGAGAGATTAAACATTAGTAGTATATAAAAGTAGGTATTAATAGATGAAAGAATTAACAAAGGTAGGAAAAAAAAAATGAAAGAATACATAGTAACATTATAAGAAGTAAAATAAATTTAACAAGGAAATATTAAAAATAATTATACTAAGAGAGGAGTTATAAAGTAGTTAAATGCAAAAGAGAAAATTAATAGAACTTAAGTGTATAATAAAACTATTTAGATGTAGAAAAATAATAATAATAATATTACATATTGTGTTGGCGGCTATGAATACTACATTTGTATTACTCATGAGGGTCTTAAGAGAAGAATCTAGTAATGTACAATGCTTTTTTTTTTTTTTTTTTTTTTTTATTATAAACACCACCCTGCACTAAGGAAATAATCCTTGTATTGCGGGGGACTTTACAAACATGCAACCAACGCAGACAAATTACACCCAGACTCAGAACAACACTTTGTGGATCACACAAAGTAATGTCCTGCGTGGGAATCGAACCCACGGCACTGGCACGGAAGGTCGGTATCTTAACCACTACGCCATCTGTGCAGTCTAAACTGTGCTGTGCAGTCTAAACTGTGCTTTAAATAAACCTGAGGCAACTCTATCTGATGCCGTCAACAATTACCTTAGTAAAGAGTGAGTGAGTTAGTTTACGTGAGATAGGCGACCGGTCATAGAACTATTGCCAATAGTATTGCAATTGCTTTTAAGCAATTGGAATAAGAAGAGGATGAATAATATAATTAAAAAATAACATTATAATTTAAAAAAAAGCAAATCATCACCAAAAGTATTATTAATACCGACCGCATTCGTAACGACGACGTAAGAGAGCGAGTAGGTATGAAAGAGAGTATTGGTGTAAAGATGCGAAAGGGAATGCTCCGATGGTTCGGACATATGGAAAGAATGCCGAACGAACGTCTGGTTAAGAAGATATACAATGCGAAAGTAGAAGGATCTAGGTACCGAGGGAGACCGAGACTAAACTACCTAGACCCGATCGGTCATGTACTGAAGGAAGGTGGAGTCAAGAGTCTCCGAAACCGGCGAGCGTGTATGAAGAGAATTATGAATGTTGAGGAAGCGAGTGAAGTATGCAGAGATAGAGTTCTCTGGCACTCTGTTCTCTCTGCCTACTCTGCAAGGGATATGGCGTGATGATATGTATGTATGTATCACCAAAAGTTTCGCGTAAGAAATGATGAGGCTATTATTAAAAATATAAAAGCAATAGGTAACTTCTAAGCTTGTTGTGTGGTAGCGGCTACGAATACTATCAACCCTTATTTTGCTCGTGGATGTCGTAAAAGATGACTAAGAGCCTTATAACGACCTAGGCCAACTCCATCTGATGCCGTTTGGTTAACAATTACATTCCCAAGGGGAGTTGGCGTCTAGCAGACGGCCGGTCACAAAACTATTGGCAATAACTTTTACAATATGTACTATGAAAAAAGAGTACGTATTGTATCGATCTCAAGTAATCTCTACTCTCATCTCAAGTAAACTCATCATTATCATTCTCCTACTCTTATCCCATAAGAGTAGGAGAATGATAATGATGAGTTAACTTCTAAGCACAGATTATAATTATATAACATGAAAACATGATAGAATAGATTAGTATTATTAATAGCAATCTTTTATTTACATCCAAGGTACAGTATATTTACTAGAACAGATATATTTGTATGGGAAATATTGAAAATCGTCTTCATGATTAGACTGAGTGTACCTAATACGTCATTTGAATAGTCTACAAAATTATTGCTTTTCTAATGAAACCGTTAGTGGTATGTCCCATATGTGTGTGCACTGATATGTCATTTGGATGGTTTGAAAGTCTATAACAGACTATAGCAGTAATTATTTTTTAATATTCAACCACATTGGTAATTTTAGCACAAAAGTGAAGTAAAATAGATTTGGAATATAAAATAGTTTAAGAAACATTGTTATATACATTTTATGATTTTACATACGTTTTAATACGCTGTAATTTTTCCATCGAGGCATAAAAATTAAGAAAATATTGGCTTAAAAATAAAATGTCATTAATTTCAACCAACTTAAAATAACTTAGTTTAAGTACTGAATCACTAAATTGGTAAACAAAGTTTAAGTTTTATTTTTCGGAGGAGGAGGGTGATGGCACGCGGAGTGAGTTTACTGTGAAACTATCAAATGCCCTCGGTAACGATCGGAACTCATCGGACGATTCCGCTGAATACGCTCAAGAAGCAAGCAACTCCGCACCGCCGCCCGGAGCTGTGTCGCGTCATGCTGCAGTGCGCGTCGGGGGCTCGCAGATGCGGCTGCTCACTCGCCCTGATGATGAGCATCAGATATGCTCGAAACCTGGGTCAACATAATCGACTCTAACGCGTGAGTATTGCCGAAAATACAATTGTCTAAAAGATCAAGTTGTTTACATTCAAAGCACGTTTATGATGTGTTAAAAAGCTTAAATATTAAATTAGAAAAATTATTTAAACAAAATAACTCACGACATTTATATTCTACTATAGATAATTCATTGCAATCACTAGAGCACGTGTAATTTTCTGGGTTGTCTACTCCACAGGTTATATTCATATGTTCCTTGTAAAATATATGATAATGTAAAGAGGTAGGAGACATTTCCAGTTCCTTCCAATCTATTCTTGCTTCATGTCCATTGATTAATAATTCAAAATTATCTGAAATATTAACAATAAACATTAAATCAGTAAGGTTTAACGGTTTTGAAATATAATCACCTATAGCAAAATAGCACTTCTTTAATTTCCTAAAGCAAATCTCAATCTAAGCGTAAGTGAAAAGTAATTTATCATCATCATCATTATCACAGCCCATAAATGTCCTACTGTTGGGCTCGGGCTTCCTCCGTAATGGAAGGGAAATTAACCTACTATAACGCGCTGACGTGTTGGTATAGGATTTTGTTTCGAGTTTTCATTCTCTCGCATAGATGTTATATGCGTTTTATATCTCTTAGTCGTCTCGTACGATCACCCACGGGTAAGATATGGGGTGGTTAATAGTATTCTTACTCCGTCACCACACGGAAAGAAAAGTAATTAATCTTTTATTATTTTACGGAACTTAGTTTGAAGATTTGGATTTAAAAGTTTGGCATTGAATATTTCAAACTATTTAGTGTTGCTAAGTATTTTAAAAAATGTGTACAAATGATAATTATATTTTGAACCTATTATATGAAAAAGTTTTTACAGGTTAACAATTTGCCTGTCCTGTGACGGTTCAGTAAAATAATGTGTTACCGCCCCTTACCTTTGCTTGGGAGCCGTCAAATCCTAGTGAGAGATTATCAGAAGAACGGGGAATAACGTTCTCCAGAGAATTTTTTAACACCGGCTGCGATCGTTAAGCTGTCATCAGCTAACTGTGACGAATCCCTTCTTAACTCATACTCATCATCCAACATTGGAAGTCGATAGGATGAGAAAGATGTACAGTTTATGGTTTTAATTTTTACTAGTTAAGTTGTCAAATAGGAAACGATCTAAATTGAGGTAATTTCAAAATTTTTACAATGGTTTCTGATGTTTACGCGCGTTTGAAATAAAACTACTTTTACAGATTCTATCGCGTTTGTATTTGATTTTTAATTAACCGACGTTTCGAACACTTTACAGTGATCATGGTCACGGGAGGACTAAGGTGTCTTACGTCCAATATGTCATTGTTATTACAGAAAATTTTATCTACCCTATAAGATATTAAATTTTAATTGTGACCCACATTTTTAATACAAATTAATTGCCAGTACAAAAAGAAAATGATTCTATATATAAAATTTTACATTGTTTATGATTTATTATTATGTGAAATTTTATATATGAAATCATTTTCTTTTTGTACTGGCATTGTATATTGTTTATGATTTGTTATTATGTAAATTATTACATATAGAATCATTTTCTTTTTGTACTGGCAATTCATTTGCATTAAAAATGTGGGTCTAAAATTAAATTTTAAATATACATTTCTGTAATAACAATGACATATTGGAAGTAAGACACCTTTTTTTTTTTTATTTTTTTTTTATTGGTGTGCTATGGGTGCGTCTTGCCCCGCCGAATCGGTCCGGGGTGACGGAAAGGCGGCGCGTGACCCCATAGACCCACCGTAAAACCTTCTCTCTTCGCCGTGCGAGCGGACCACCGGTACTCGATTTTAACTTCGGTGGAAGTAAGACACCTTAGTCCTCCCGTGACCATGATCACTGTAAAGTGTTCGAAACGTCGGAAAATTAAAAAATCAAATTCAAACGCGATGGAATCCGTAAAAGTAGTTTTATTTCAAATGTGTATTACTCGCGTAAACATTAGAAATCATTATGTTTACGCGCGTGTTATACATTTGAAATAAAACTATTATTTTTTTACGAATTCTATCGCGTTTGTATTTGATTTTTAATTGCCCGCCGTTTCAAACACTTTACAGCGTTGTTTATGTAGGACGGGACTCTTATCTTTTTTAATCTGTTCACATCTGTGAATAATGCTGTGTGGTAGCGGCTAGGAATACTATCAACCCTTACTTTGCTCGTGGATGTCGTAAAAGACGACTAAGAGCCTTATAACGACCTGGGCCAACTTCATCTGACGCCGTTTGATCAACAATCACATTCCCAAGGAGGGTTGACGTCTGGCAGGCGGCCGGTCATAAAACTATTGCCAATAACTTTTACAATATGTACTATGAAAGAAGAGCACATATTATATCGACCCCAAGTAGTTGGGGTCGATATAATATGAACTCCTATCGGAGTTGGAGAATGATGATGATCTGTGAATAATACCATAATTCTCACGTTTAATAGACGGGTTAGCGATAGCAGTAGGTTGTATTAAGTTTCACAGGAGATAACTGTTGTCCCGTCACCACACGGATAAAAGTGAAAATAAAATGTTCTTAAAACATTTTTGCTCTTTAAAAATAAGTGGTTGTTCATTGTAGGCATTTTTTTTCCTGCGGTGGGCTATGGCCGTGGTCGTGCACTGCCAAATCGGTCCGGGACGACGGAAGAGGCGGCGCGCAACCCCATAGACCCACCCTGCAAACACCTCTCTTCGCCGTGCGAGCGGGACATCGGTACCCGATCGTTGTCTTCGGTTCCCTTGTGAGCCTGACAATATTACTACCAGTCATTTAATAAGATTTATACTTACTTTTAAAATGTTTAACTAAAATAAATGTCAATCTTTGCACTTGAATATCTTTTTCACATATACTTATGAATTCAATATAACTAGCGTTATGTTTTGATTTAAGTTCGATATATAATTGGATATTATTTAACGATTCCAGCTCCAGTATTTTACCTGTGAACAAATAGTATTCAGCAACTTTTAGAACTTTCCGTGTAATGACGGAGTAAGAATACAATTCAACATCCCACCTGTCTTAACAGTGAATAATAGTATGAGACGACTAAGGGATATAAAACGCATACAATATCTATGCGAGAGACGGAAAACTCGAAACAAAGCCCTATAACAACACGTCTGACCAGGATGGCTTTTTTATTGCCTATGGTGGCAAACGAGTAAGCAGCCACACCTGATGATAAGTGTCACTGCTGCCCATGGACCTTTGCTATACCAAGAGTATAGCTAGGCCGCTGCCTACCATTACAATCCCCATACCCACCCAGTTGAGCTGCCGGCTCTCTCGCTCACCAAACGAAGTGCAATAGCACATTGCTATTACTCAGACGTCGATCTTCTGCGAGAGTGTGGACCCCGGACGGACTGGCCCGCGGCTGTAGATACCTAGAGAACTGTCAACAGCGTGGTCCTGCCATTATTAAAACATATAGTAGGTCCATTTCCTTACCATTATGGAGGAGGCTTAAGCCCAACAGTGGGACATATATTAGTTGAAATAATGATGATGAATGATGACTTCTTAGAAATTTCCGGCAGACAACAATTGTACTCATAGAACTTTCTGGCAGGTCTACACACCGTAAAGAAATCTAGGAGCTCACAGCTACTAATAAATGAACTTTCTTTGGAGGCTAGCGTCGACCCCAAGCATATGATCGCATCATAATTTTATGTAAACAAATTTTGAAATTGGCCGACCTCATAACTGTTTTTTTCTTTTCCATCCATATATGTTCCACTATTGGCCTCGGTTCTCTTCTAGATGAAGAAAAACAGTTCGATAGTCTATATTTATTTATTTTTATTTATTAAACTTCATGCAACAAGTACAATGGCGGACTTAATGCCGGAGGCATTCTCTACCAGTCAATCAAAGGTGAAGCAGAAATGGTAGAAGGTAGGGCATGTCCCAAGGTATTAACTTAATTTTAGACAATAAACGAAGAAGCGTCTGTACATTAACTACAAACTTATAATAATACAAAGTGTATTATTATACAACAAACAAAGATAGATACGTATAAGGATATATCCTACATATCAAAAGTACATATATACGCATATAAGTATATAATATATACAATGTATATACTACATATACATAATTACGTTAAATTATATAGGTCATGATGATTCAGCTAATTCATTCAAGAGATGTAGGCGAACTCTCTTCTTGAACGTGAGTCGACTGCTAGATGTCCTGATATCGAGAGGTAGCGAGTTCCAGAGGAGAACTGCTTGGACAAGAAAGGAAGAATGCAAACAGTTCGAATTATGAGAAGTACAATGTAGGCGCAAATTATTGGAGGAACATAGGTTTCTGTCGTGGTTAGTAGAGAGGTATTGAAAGCAACAAGATAAACAATTAGGAGAATTAGGTGACTTGAGGATAGAATATAGAAAATTGAGGATACGTAAACTCCGGCGTTGGCGAATAGTTAGAAAATTTAGTTGAGATTATTAAGAAGACGGTCTAGTTTATTAAGAAGATCTGCATTCAGGTCAGAATAACACACATCAACATAGTCGATTAAAGGAAAAATTAAGGTTTGGACAAGCGTCGCTTTGATTCTAACCGTTAAAAAGTGTATCAACCGATTGAGAGCACGTAAGCTGCTGGTGACTCACTGACTAATTATATCACGTTACTGCGATATTTTTATTTCAAGTTTTCAGTCTTACAATAATCTGATTTGCTTAGATCGCTTATGAGATTTATAAGATATCCGTGTGAAAGTTAAAAAAATCACTGGAAGCTCATTTCGTCATCATATAGAATGTGACTGTAATTACGACAATAATGATTATTATTAATGGACACAAATTGAATCCACTCAACCATTCCTCAACCGATCAATGCTTATTGTTGAGCATAGGCTGAGAGAGAGCCGGACCAGTCCAACTGTCTGGGTTTGAGGTTTGTAAATAGTCGGCAGCGGCCTAGCTATACCCAAATAGCAAAGGTCCATGGGCAACAGTGACACTTACCATCGGGTGTGCTGCTTGCTCGTTCGCCATCATAAGTAATAAAAAAAAAATAATAATAAAAGGCTGCCCCATGGGAGAGAGAATGTAAACGTTATAATTGCCATGCTTAATAGGTGTTTTAATGACCACAGTTAATGTTAATAAGTTACCCAATTCTTCAGCAGGATTTTCTCTCACGAGAAATGAACTGACTGATACTTTGTGATCTTGCGAGTCTCTGAGATCTGAGTGATATTTTGTATTATTAAGTGTAATACTTACTATAAGTGTAATACTTATAGGCTTAATAAAATCTACGTTTAAAAAACCCGACTTCAAAAACGGAAAAGTACAAAATAACTTAAAATACTATCATTTGTATGTGCTATCTATTGACAGGTTTGAAATCGGTGCCAAGCCCTCAACAAAATTATAAACAGCTTAGGTACTTACTGTAATAAAATTCCTACACTAAAGATACCGGCACCGACTTCAAACCTATCAATAGATAGCACATACAAATGATAGTATTTTAAGTTATTTTGTACTTTTCCGTTTTTGAAGTCGGGTTTTTAAACGTAGTTTTTATTTTTATTCTTTACTGTTTAGTGAAACAGACATACATAGGTTGTTCTATTAGTAGCGGGGCTTGAGCTACTCGTTCATTTGTCGCACTCATACTTAATGCTAAATTTAGACTTATATGGTTTTCTCATGGGTGCCATTGTCAGAACTGGACCAAATTGAAATAAGACCACACGGAAAGCACCAGCTTTCAAATAAAAAAATAATCATTAAAATCGCTTTGTCCAGTCGAAAGTTATGAGGTAATAAACATAAAAAAAAAATACAGACGAATTGAGAACCTCCTCCTTTTTTGAAGTCGGTTAAAAATACGAAGTATCACTGTCAGTACATTTACATGGGGAATATGAATTTATATTGGGAATACGTACAGTCGTACATGGGGAAGCCACCACATGGAACAAATGCTTGATATTGTGAATTTACCCTTCAATTCCTTATAGTAGTATTTCATTATTACTTGACACTGTTTATTTTTATTTTTAATTATATTGTCGTAATCATTCTGCATGAAGCATATTATATCTACTTTATCACCGTCCCTGTATTTGTAGATAGCTGAATAATCAACATTGACTACTTCGGCAGGCTGTCTAGTAGCTTCTATCAACATATTATTTACACGAATCATATGCGGAGCCACTGAAAAAGAAAATGTTACTTATAATTCATTATTAGACATTTTAATAAAGTAAGTCACGTAATTGTTGTTGGAATTATAAAAGACAGATACAGGAATACCCGACCTTCTATTTGGATCCGACCTCTGTTGTGTGGGAAAATTCGATATTTTCTCGTATGAGTTGCAAAAATCAGCACCACTCTTCTGGACAACTTATAAAATCAGCTGCGATAATGTACATGCCAATTATTGTGATTATAGCATTACCCTTAATTGGTGATGCTTCCAGCCAAAATTTGTCGTGAATAATGAATAATTGAAATCAGCGTTCTTTGTTGATTTCAATATAGAACTGATGCTCTACGCTAAAGAAAGTTCGATAACTTACTTGATAATCTCACATGCATTTTGATGTAACAGTAAACCGTAGCGTATCTTATATGAATCAAAGAAGCTATTTTGATACGACAAATCCAATTACCACGCATGTTTTCCGTTACCAGTACCTGTAACAGTCAATTTGGAAAATCTCGGATTAGAGAATAAGCTCCTTCTGCTTACACTCCTGCATTGCTTATCTCAGCGTTCATCATATCATATCTTATGCACATCTGGCAAAAATGTGCCATATAGAAATTTTTACATCTTTTCTTTTTAAATTAATCTACCACCGAATCGGAAAACGGCTACAAACTGAGAAGATAGAGCAAGGGGTTCAGCGGGCTCGTTTTTAAATTACATATTTTAATCAAAATTATTGGATACATGTTTAATCTGTATTAGCTCCCGCTTTTTTACAGATTATTTGCATTCTTAAATTTTATGTGTGTGTGTTTGCGTGCGTGCGTGCGTACTTGCTTGCGTGCGTGCGTGCGTGTGTACGTGCGTGCGTGCGTGCGTATATGTGTGCGTGCGTGCGTGCGTGTGTGTTTGTGTGTGTGCGTGCGTGTATGTGTGCGTGCGTGCGTGTGTGCGTGCGTGCGTGTGTGTGTGTGTGTGCGCGCGTGTGTACGTGTGTATGTTTGCCTGTGCACGTGTGCGCGTGCGCGCGTGCGCGTGTGTGTGCGTGCCCACATCTCGCAGATAATCATCTGATCAGTGGCAATACCTATGTGTTGCTCTTTTTTCAATAAGCGAGAGAGCGGAGAGCTGTTACTTGAATAAATTTTATAGTGTGTATTTATATGTGCTAATTGTCCAAATAACGAATCTATGATAGGACTTCATTCTGTACGGTATTATTTATCTCCGTACATACATACATACATATCATCACGCCATATCCCTTGCAGGGTAGGCAGATAGAACAGAGTGCCAGAGAACTCTATCCTTGCATAATTCACTCGCTTCCTCAATATTCATAATTCTCTTCATACACGCTCGCCGGTTTCGGACACTCTTGACTCCACCTTCCTTCAGTACGTGACCAATCTGGTCTAGGTAGTTGAGTCTCGGTCTCCCCCGGTACCTACGTCCTTCCACTTTCGCATTGTATATCTTCTTAACCAGACGTTCGTTCGGCATTCTTTCCACATGTCTGAACCATCGGAGCATTCCCTTTCGCATCTTTACACCAATATTCTCTTTCATACCTACTCGCTCTCTTACGTCGTCGTTGAGAATGCGGTCGGTCAGCGTAACTCCACAGATTTACCGTAGAGATCGCATTTCGATTATCTCCGCATACGTTAAAATACCAGTTTGCTTGAAAAAAATTATATATCCTACTGGTAAGAACACGTTGCTAAGAGTATTCTATCCACAATCACAAATATGACAGTGGGTTAATACCACACTATCACTCATTTCTGTAGTGGTAGGACCAAAAACTGTAATACAGTTTGGCAGAAAAAAAACAAATTGTAAAGTAAAAGTGTGCATTTTTCAAAAAAAAAAAAGAAAAAGAATGTCGCCGTCTGAGCAGCTGCAATGTGTTGTCGCGCTTTGTTCAGTGAGCGAGAGAGCCGGCAGCCCAACTTTCTAGGTTGGAATTGGTAGGCAGCGGCCTAGCTGTACTTCTGGTAATTCAAAGATCCCTGAGCAGCAGTAACACTTACCATTAGGCGTGTTACTTGCCCATTTGTCACCATAGGCAATATAAAAAACAAATTTCTAAATTACCGATATCAGGTTGAGAGCCTTCAGCGCTGATCCACAGTCTTGGTTATGTGGTCATAGCCATCTGAGGTTATCAACTATGTTGGATCCCGCCATTTAGTTAATAGAGCATGGTTGAATCCCATTGGCCACTGCCTCGAATATTTTTACTGCCTACCCTCCATTGGTAAGTAATATTATTTGACCGTTGAGAAAATATCAACGGCCAGTTAGTCACAAACAGCCGTGCTGTACACTCGTGTAGAATACATCGTAATCAGGACGTTCCGCGATTTACATTTAGCCTCTGTCAGATCCGTGAACTGAGCTAGCTCAAGACTTTATCTACTACCTGCCGTGCAGTTTAGTGTAAGGTGCTGTGACGTGAAAATAGATTCTGCACGCTTATCAGCTTACCCCTTGGAATTGGCGCATTAAGGCTTAGAGGTAAGTGGTTGATTTATTCAACTCCTCGTCTAGATGCGGGATCTATCACTGTCCAACTACCACCATACCTAATCGTATTATACAGACCACTAAATTCAATTACCAGCCCTTTCTGAGGCGTGGTATATCACACAAACTAAGACAAACAAAACAAAAACTACCGATACGTACTTATTAATAAACCCGATAAATAAAAAATTGCAAAGCTTACCTTAATTGTTGCGTTTGGATATATATGTCGTTTATTTATTATATATGATTTATTTGTATTATTTTCATTAAAACATCTGTAATTTAAAATAATTTATATTCATCATAATTTAAGTTAAATAATAAATTTTCAAAAGTATATGAACGATAGATGACGCTAAGTATATTTTTTATTATGTAGTAACTTTATCGGACAAGTCGTCACATTCATTTCCTAATACAAGAATACTTTTGATTTTATTACAAGAACATCTATTATATCTGTAAAATACAGTTTTAGGAACACAGAGGAGGTTGTACTAGGAGCCCGAAGATTAATTGAGAAGAAAATTTAAAATATTTTATTGAATGAAAATGATCTTCTCTGAACTGTAAGGAGTTGCAGCTTTTTTTTTATTTTTTTGTGTGTATTTAGCTGTTAGCCGCCAGATGGCTTTGACAGCTTTACGCGAATCATGGGTGAGCGCTGAGGGCTCTCAAACCGATTGAGGTAAGCTAAGCGACATCGCCCAAGGGCTCCCCCTGTGGGGAACGGAACTCGGCTTGGGGCGTCGCTGGATTATGATTTTAGCGCGTCGCGATTTCGCACCTCGACGGCGAGGACGAAACCGCGGATATTTATGTGTAATGGCCTCGCGGGCCGTGTAAGCTCTTAATTGAGCGAGTGTGATATCGTCGTCGTCATCGTCGATGACGTGCCGCGGACGTCGGATTTTTGAATTACGAGAGGGCGTGTAGGAAGCCGCCCCAACCACTAGTGGGTTGAAGTGGGTCATGGCAGAGTCAAAGTAGCTCTGGGAGCTCAGTTTCATAAATTGAGGAGTTACAGCATTGACATCACTTTGCTTGAAAACAATATGCATTAAAGAATAGATCATTGTTTAATGAGGAACTTTACAGATAAAGAATTAACGAAAACTAATAACAAGCAGACTCATAACAATCATTTTGAATTGTACAAGGAAATATTCCATTTGGGGAGCAAAACCACAATACTCGGCATAGAATTTCACTATTGAGGCTATTAATCTCATTATAATCATCTTTACAATCGATAACGTTTGAAATCCAAATAATCTATAAAACTTAACGTTCTCACTTTCTACATCATCATCATCATCATTCTCCTACTCTTATCCCAATTAATTGGGGTCGATACAGTATGTACTCTTGTTTCATAGTACATATTGTAAAAGTTTTGGGCAATAGTTTTATGACCGGTCACTCGTCTGACGTCAACCCTTCTTGGGAATGTAATCGTTGACCAAACGGCATCAGATGGAATTAGCCCAGGTCGTTATAAAGCTCTTGGTCGTCTTTTACGACAAACACGAGCAAAGTAAGGGTTGGTAGCATTCTTAGCCGCTACCACATAGCAATTCTCACTTTCTACATATTCATCAATTAATTACTAGTTATTTTTATGATACGTACGCATTAATTTATATGTTTTTAATTCGTGTCACAATTTTTATACATTTAATATCAAATTATTATAGTACAATTAACTGTATCCAGATACACGGTACTGTATCTGATTCAAGTTAAGAGAAATAGTTTAGTAATGGTTGGCCTGTTTACTTAGAATGGGTACCATATTCTTGCAGAAAATTCTTGCAGTAGTAATGTGCTGATGTGCTTCATTCAGTGAGCGAGAAAGCAGCAAGCCCAACTTTCTGGGTGGGTTTGGGTCTGCGGTTTAGCTGTATAGTACTGCAAATATCCATGGGCTGCAGTAACATTTACCATCAGCTGTGCTACTTGCTCGTTTGTAAACATAAACAATAAAAAAGCACTAGATTGATTGCTATAATAATGATTGTGAAACGGGTTATATATCCATAATATACAGCATATGATTCATAACACAAACATTTATGCTCTTTTGAAAATTCTTATAACCATTTCTTTCTGTGGTAATATCAAGAAATACCTACCTATCACCATTCAACATTACAATAAGTTCATTAATCAAAAACAAATGTATCATTGATTCTTGTTACGTGGAGATATTGGTGATTTTTAATTTTTACTAATCTATTTGAGATTTGCTCTCAATAATTATGTGGTCATCATCATTTCAGCCTATCGCCGTCTACTGCTGAACGTAGACATTTTCACGTTACACCACAGAGTGCAGTCCTGTGCCGCTTGCATTCAACGATGCCCAGCGACATTCACCAGGTCGTCTGTTCAACTAGTTGGCATCCTACACTGCGTCATCCGGTACGTGGTCGCCACTCTAAAACCTTTCTTCCCCAGCGGTTGTCGGTTCTTCAAGCGATGTGTCCTGCCTATTGCCACTTCAAATTCTCGCCAATAATTATTTTAGTATTGTTTTAAACTTTTCCAGACCTATGTTTTTGCTATACCAATATTAAAAATACTTACATTATATATTCAAGAAATTTAGTAGCATCAATGGATATGTGTAATAGTTCACCTTCAAAAGCAGTTACATTATATTGATTATCTTTACTTTGATTACATGTGGTCATGTTTCTGTCTGATTCGGATAAGTTTAATTTTATTATCGAAATGATATCTGAAAATAAAATATTAACGCAATTAATGTATATAATAGTATATATATATATATATATATGTAATAAGATGAAATTTAAAAAGCCATTAAGAATTTGACAATTTTAAAGTTTCATATGTACCTAATCATCATCATCATCATCATCACAGCCCATATATGTCACACTATTGGGCTCGGGCCTCCTCCGTAATGAGAGGGAAATTAACCTACTATAGGTACCACGCTGGTGAGACGTGTTGGTATAGGATTTTGTTTCGAGTTTTCCTTCTCTTAGCATAGATGTTATATGCGTTTTATATCCCTTAGTCGTCTCTTACGATCCCCCACGGGTAAGATAGGGGGTGGTGAATTGTATTCTTACCTCAGTCACCACACGGATAATATTATAATTATATGTAATGAATCAACTAAATTTGAAAAAGATGAAACAATTCAATTTCATTAATTTTATAATCTAAAGCAGTGTTCCTCAGTCTTTTGGCTTCACGAACACCTATTAAAATTTTCAGATGACAACGAACCACTTATTTCTAAGCAATTAAATACTTACCCTCTCTTCCCTTATAGAAAATAATGGAAAATAATAACGTTGACTGTTGAAGACAACAAGGTTTTTATTTCAATAAAAGTAACAAAAACAGTGTGAAAGAAAGTATTTTTTTTAATATTAATGTGATGGGTTGGCTTGTTTCTTGTCTCAAATTCAAGTTGAGTCAATTTTAGGAGTAATTTTAACCTTTAGTCTAGCTCGACATTAAGTAGATTTCTGTATTTCGTTTTCATCGCGCCAGTCGTCAAACACGCAAGCCGCCATCATGTAAATTTTGTCGTGAAGCCCCTAACAATGAATGAAAAACCCATAGGAGTTCGCGTACCCCACTTTGAGAAACCCTGATCTAAAGCTATAAGTACGTATTCTTAATGTTTTGTTCTTAAAAAGAGCTATGCAGTTTAAAACTCATTATAGGAGTTTTAAGTCTAGAAAAATTCAAAGAAATATAATTTTTGACAATGACCCTACAATTTAAATCGAAAATAAATTATATGTAAAAAGTGTTGAAAAAAATTGTGATATTCAAACTTGGAATAAAGATGAACTATTTATAAAATAAAAAAAGAACTAATTACTGAAATTTTGCATTTAGGGGACGTCCATTAATCATGTGATCTTTTTTTAGCATTTTTGAACCCCTGTGGTGAGGTTGAAGACTATGACCCTCGTCCCCCACCAACATCACGTGATTTTTTAGTACCTACAAAGAAGTAGCCCACAGCTCATTATATTCTCAGTTTTTTGCTTTTTATACTTCGTAGAAATGTCGTTATATAGATCATCTACTTTAAACTTCGTTCGTAGCCTGGCAACTGAAAGTCAAAGTCACACCACACGCTGTTTTTCAGTTTAAAAATCGCAGCGTTTAACGAAAAAATAAATACACGTGATATCTTACTACAAACCTTATGATATTTCGTGATTTTTATCAACCCTCCCCTACCTTCAAACCTCACGTGATTAATGGGCGGCCTCTTAACATGCTTGATTGTTTATATAAACTTGATTACAAGCGAAAAATGATTGTCACACATGGGATCCAATGATCAACCAAAATCTACCTCTAGATAATACTTGTACTCATCGAATTATTAGATCTTTATGTAAAACCATAAACGCTTTCAAATAAACTTTTTAAAGAGATTCGACACGTATTAGGGAATGAAATAGTTATCGAAATTAGGCCACGGGAAAGGTAAAAAGTAAATAATATTATCATCATCTCAGCTCCTATATGTCCCACTGTTTGGGCTCGAGCCTCCTCCATAATGGGAGAGTAATTGACCTACTATACCACGCTGGTCAAACGTGTTAGTATAGGGCTTTGTTTCAAGGTTTCCTTCTCTCGCATAGATGTTATATGCGTTTTATATCCCTTAGTCGTTTCGTACGATCACCCATGGGTAAAATAAGGGGTGGTGAATTGTATTCTCAATCAGTCACCACACGGATTTATGAATAATAAAATTTTCGAATATCTGGATAATTGCCTTTTATTTTTATAACCTAATTCGAAGGTTCTCAGTTTTGTTCATTCTGATAGTTTGATAGGATCAGTTGCAGTTCATTCTGATAGTGTTTTCAATACAGTTTTCTTTTTATTATATTTGCAAAAGCACAGCGTGTTTTACCGAACTAACGAATTTATGTTTATGTTAGTTTTTATATATTCTGTCTTTTAATTCTGAAGCTTTTAATAATTCATTAAGTTCTCTCGCCATTTTAATCCATTCGGCAATTATGATACATATAATATTTTTTAAGATCTTACAATAGATACTAAAAATAAAAACATAAAAAATATTACAGTAATTAACTAATTACGCACACAATAAAAAAAACTGAAAAGGAAAAAACAAGCACTTAGATGTCCGGTGGTCTATAATTCTATAATCTCACTATATCTTTAAACGAGCAATTCTTGTATATATATACTAGCAGACCCGGCCACGCGTTGCTGTGGCTAAGTTAGTCTTAGTAACACGTGCTGGTTATGCTAATAAATTGTAGCTTATATGAAACGTTTCTACGTTTAACATAGCGCCATCTATTAAATATTTACTCAATCCCGTCAACAGATACCACCATCTGATAGAATCGTTTGGAGATAACGCATAATTGTGACTATCAAATAATAGACAAATAATTTGCAATAAAATAATATTGTGACTATAAATTGAGATGGAAGCTATTCTATCTTTTAAGTTGGATCAAACCACACATATTATGCAAATTTGATTAAAATCGGTTAAGTACTTTAAGAGTGCATGGATGATATATGGGCTGTGATGATGATGTGATGGTGATGCGGTGGAACTACTGGGATGTAGTGAATATCATATAAAAGTGCTTTACAACGTTTTCGTTTTCCATCAAAATTCCCACAAGATACCATTAACAGTGTAGCCATAGCACTGTTGATGGTGACATTTTGACTTAGACGATGACTAACCTGAAAGACTAAAAACGTAACAATAATTATAACTTGACACTGACACCAATAGCTCGTATAAGTAGCTGATTGCCAATACACAAAGAGAAGAAGAAGAACGTTTATGTGACATCAACCTTTTTAGAGTTCCATACCCAAAAGATAAAACAGGACCCTATTACTAAGACTCTGCTGTCCATCCGTTGCTTAGCCTGTCTGTCACCAGGTTGCTCTCATAAACCGTGATAGTTGGACAGTTGAAATTTTCACAGATGATGAATTTCTTTTGCCGCTACAACGACAAATACTAAAAAACAATAAAATAAATATTTAAGGGGGCTCCCACACAACAAAGGTAATCTTTTTGCTCGTTTTTGCTTGAATAAATATTATTATATTTAATATATAAATAAATAATATAAATTAAATATTATTAATAAATATTCACAGAATATTTAGTAATATATTCCCTTTAGAAATAAATAATTAAATTAAAATAAAACAAATAGAGAATTTAAGCTCCCATACAACAAAAATGATTATTTTGCCATTTATAGATAATGGTACGGAACCCTTCGTGCGCGACTCCGAGTCGCTCTTAGCCGGTTTTTTGAATATAATCGAATTGAGTTTTCAAACATGTGTCAAAATAAAATGTCTTTTAAATCAAAATCACTAAGAAGTATTGATATCAACTTTAAAGCAAATTACCCCTAAAATAACTTTCCAACCCTTTTTAACCCAGTTAGGAGATAAATCTCAATAAAATATTAATCACATCTTTCATCAATTTTGTTAAAGAATGTTTATGCAAAATTTGAAATAGATTGGACCAAGGAATCACGTTGTCCCATACAAACTTTGCCCTGCTTTTTCACCCCCTTAGGGATATAATTTCGTAAAATCCGTTCTTAGCTGACCTCTACTCAGCGAAAGAAATATTCCTACCAAATTTGAGGTTTGTAGGCCTTATAGTTGCAGAGATATCGTGATGAGTCAATACATAGGTGGAAATCTCTTATATATATATATAGATATAAGAAGAAGATATATGTAATCTGAATCTCGGAAACGATTTTCTTGAAATTTAGCATACAAGGGGTTCCGGGGGCCATTAATCGATCTAGCTAGGTTTCATTTATAGAAAATATTGTTTTGTCAGTATTTTTCGGCAACAAAAAATATAATTTTTCGTAGTAATGAAACTATTAGAATATGAAGGTTTCAGATTTTGACGCTGTCATTAAGAATGATATTCCAACTGAGTTAGCTCAGTTGGAAAATCAAGTAGTGCAATCCAAACAAACCGGAGCTCGGTTCGGATCCTTACTTTTCTTATTTAATTTTTGGCCTTTTTTTTTATTAAATATGCCCGCATCTTTGTCTGCGTAAAAGTCGAAAGTGGTTCTAATAGGATTTTTGTTTGTTTTTTACGTTATTAATTTTATTGTTATTTATAAATTATTATGTATAAATGTTTGTATAGTTATATAATATAACAATCTTATCCATGTGGTGACAGAATAAGAATACAATTCACCACCCCCTATCTTATCCGTGGGTATCGTAAGAGACGCCTAAGGGATATAAAATGCATATAACATCTATGCAAGAGAAAGAAAACTCGAAACAAAACCCTATACCAACACGTCTGACCAGCGCGGTATAATAGGTTAACTTCGACATATATCGACGACATATATGGGCTGTGATGGTGATGATGATGATGATAACAATCGTTATTATGGTGTAGGGAAGGTTCAATAAACATGAAAATCAATTGAAATTTTGATATATAGTATGGACACGAGGCTTTTCTCTTAACAGGCCATGTTTTGAATACACCGCGGTCATTCCGACCGAGACGGCGGAAGGGTAGTGTGCGGCCCCATAAACCAACGTCTTTTCCCTTGAAATTAGGCCAACCACTGGTACCGCTTTTTTGACATCCACCCGCGATACTACACCTATTACAGTATTTCTTTGTAAACAATATCTTTTGTTTTTCTTTTGGAATGCTAAAATTACCAGGCTACTCTGTGAGCTTACTCTGAGCATGTCACATACAACTGCCCATGTGAGAAGCAGCTTTCTGTCAAGTCTACTCCCGCTACCTTAAGAATTTGACCTCGAGCTTCGTTTATGGTTATTGCGAAGCAGACTTTAACAGTAAACTGCATTCTCTGAAATTCAAAGGAATAATTTGATAGTATTTTGAGAATCCTAGGAATAAATACAGACTCTGCTCGAGAACAACCGGTCAGCAGTTGACCCGATTACATTACAATTCAATGTTTTTTCTTGTAAACTGATGACTTTGTATAATTTTGGCGCGTCTGCTCTCAAATTTAAGATGTGATGTGAGTTGGGAGATCGGGAGCCTTCAGAGTATTCAGGAACTCGACCGATTGTCAGACTCGGGATTTATCACTTATTCGAAGGATTTATTTTAATATTCAACCACTTCGAATGATTTAACATATTTGCAAGTAAATGGTATAAAGAAATCGAAATTACCGTAGTAGCGCACATAGGTAGGTCATGGCGTCTTGCGATCAATCTGATCAGCATTAACATTCTGTCTCCCTATCATATCTAATTGATTGTTCCTGATATAACTTAGCCTTTCCGACTCGATTTTCACAAATATGTTGATTAAACGCTGGCTAAACAGCGATCAAAAATATAGAAAATGACTTTATTTCTTTCCTAATCATTATGCGGTAAAAATACCCTCGCCAGAGTAAAATTAAAACGGGTAATACATTTTATGAGCGATGGATTTCAGTTATTCGATGCAATGTGTTATCATGGCTCTCAATTACAATATTCGGCTTAGAAAATTGCTGTCCAACAATTTAAAATTTCAAACTCTAGGTATCTATGACGCCGTATCCTAAAAGTATATGACCTCTTTATAGCTTAGAAACTTTAAAATGCCGTATTAATACAGTATTGTGACTTGCGAGACATTCCAATTTTAAAAATTATTTCCATTGTACCAAACTTTTATGTGAGTTCAACCTTTTCAGGGTTTCGTACCCAAAGCGTAAAACAGGATCCTATAACTAAGACTCCGCTGTCCGTCCATCTATCTATCACCAGGCTGTATCTCATGAACCATGATAGTTAGACAGCAGTCAGACAGAAATTTTCACAGATACTGTATTTTTGTTGCCGCTCTAACGACAAATACTATAAAACAAAATAAAATAATAAGGGGTGCTCCCATACAACAATAGTGATTTTGGCTCGTTTATGCTCGATACATATTTTTAGTTTCTATTTTTACTATTTGCCTTTTTAATTTATTTTTCATTATATTTCAATATATCTTCCAAAACTCACTAACAAGAAAATACCGAGCAAGGCTCGGTCATCCAGATATTATATTATTAAATGAGTTGGTGCCGTTTCTGAGATTCAGAAAACATATATATACAAGAATTGCTCGTTTAAAGATATTAGACTAAATAAATAGAACTAAAATTTATTTATGGCTCTTAATGAAAGTGATAGTAGTGGTACTTTACCTCAAGGCTAATGTAAGAAATAGCGTAAGAGTATAAAATATACGTGCATTTATATAAGTGATTCAATATCAATAAACATTGGACAAAGAGAAGGCTGCAATTTTGTGCCAATAGCCAACATCATAGGGCGTGGTCACAAGTTTAGTAGAAACTGCTAACCGTTCTTTATTCGTCAACTGATTTAACCCAATATCTAATATACTACGAGGATAATACATAAAAAATAAAATATGATCTTTAAATTATTAAATCAACACGCTGCAACTTTTACGTTTATGATATTAGAGATAGTAAAATTTAGAGTCATAAAATGATATTGTAGACATAGAAATAGTATAAAATGAAAGAATGCCGAACGAACGTCTGGTTAAGAACATATACAATGCGAAAGTGGAAGAATGTAGGCACCGGGGGAGACCGAGACTCACCTACTTAGACCAGATTGGTCACGTACTGAAGGAAGGTGGAGTCAAGAGTCTCCGAAACCGGCGAGCGTGTATGAAGAGAATTATGAATGTTGAGGAAGCGAGTGAAGTATGCAAGGATAGAGTTCTCTGGCACTCTGTTCTCTCTACCTACCCTGTAAGGGATATGGCGTGATGATATGTAATGTATGTATATAAAATGATATTGTACTAACCTGCATTTGTTGTTGAAATAAATACAAATAAACAAATCATTAACAATCCACAATACATTGTAGCCGTGCAATCTGATTTAGAATTTAATACACATGATGTACATATAATTTTTATATAGTTAATGAATAATTACATTTGAACAGTTAGACTATTGCTGTGCGTAATTTAGACTAAAATGTAATACATAAGGAAATTCTAATAAATAATAAAATTTTCCTAATAAACTATTTACATACAATTATTCAAATTATTTTTTGTGCTAATATTATATTTAATGTAATTTTAATAGTAATGAATATTTAAGGAATAAGTCCTTGTTTTGTGAGGGGCTTTAAAAATATACAGGGTGGAAGTGGACCGCTCTCAAAAACAAAGACAGGTGGCCCTACTAGTCCTACTTGTAATGATAGGGTAGAAAAAAAATCGATTCGGATGAAAAATATTTTTTTTTTCACAACGAATTTTAAGATTTTTTTACACTCCATCGTATTAGGACAGTCCCATGTAACGATAATTCCATAAATATTGCGTAGCTTTACTAAGATGAGAAAAAACGCAATCTATTCAAAACTTACGATCATATGTTCCAATAGTTGAATGACCTCGAGTAGAGAAAAAAACATTTTTTTTTCTTCCGAATCGATTTTTTTCTAGCCTATCATCACAAGTTGGACTAGTGGGGTCCTCCCCCCTGTCTTTGTTTTCGGGAGCGGTCCACTTCCACCCTGTATAAATCTAACGTGGAAATCACACTTCGATACGCCCTTGCTAATATTTTTTATTCAGATATAATATTGAATTACTAATATATTCTATTCGTGCGATTGATTTTATTCCCCGTGTGGCGATGGGAGAAGAGATAGAGATATGGAAGATACAATTGTCGTCACCCTTTACTTGGGTGTCGTAAAAATCGGCTAAGGGACCAGGAGAGTGGGCAGGAGCTCCCTCCTGACAAACGTATAACACCACACTGCGATCGCCAACCTGCCTGCCAAGCGTGGCGATTACGGCTTTAACCCCTTTATGAGAAACATAAATAAAACACAAATAAAAAACAGCCCCCAGTCACGGCTACTCCGCTATTGTATGGCTCATTGTGGAAGCAGACCTGGTAGCGATGGAGTGGGGGGTGCAATGAAGGAGACGTGGTTCCCAACTGTAGGCCTCATAACAAAGCTCAAAGTCACTCAGCGTGCTATGGAGCGGGATGCTATGCTCTGGATATAGAATCCGTAATACGGAAATCCGCAGAAGAACGGGTGTAACCGATATAGAAACAAGAATACGCCGTAGTGGCACGCCACATCGCTCGACGAACCGATAACCGTTGGGGAAGAAAGGTTCTCGAGTGGCGACCACGTAAAGGACGTCGCAGTGTTGGTTTCCCCTCACCAGGTGAACCGATGACCTGGTAAAGGTTACTGGGAGCTGTTGGATGCGGGTGGCATAAGATCGCACTTTGTGGCGAAACATGAAGAAGGCTCACATCCAGGAGATGACAAAAGGCTGAAATGACTAAGTCAAATTGGTAAGCAAAAATCTGGGTGTTTTGAATAGAGGTAGGTAGGTACTTCACGTTTAGACAGCCTCTTGTGCTTTACGAAGCACAAGTTCATTCCTACATGGAGTTTTCACTCTCACATTCACTACGCACATCTCTGGGTAGGCGCGCTTAAAATTATTACACCCACTTGACTTTTGGCAAAGATCTTCTGTTTGAATCGTCGGTGATCCCGATCTCACGGGCAGGCAGAAATTGCTGAAGCGCCGGAGAGTCTTTGGGTCACTCTGTGTCCTCTACAGTCTATTTTACAGAGAACTGTGATATTTGACTTGACGTCATCTTTTTACTACCATATCACTCAACACCGTAGCAGGATGCATCCATTAGACCTGACAATTTCATGGTCTTAAATTCTATATTTTTAACGATAAGACGTCCCGTCCCACATATGTGCAGATTCTGGAATGAACTACTGCTGCTGTATTTCCCGAGTGCTGTGATATGTCTTTCTTTAAAAGAGATTTAAGAACAGTACTTTTTTCACGGCAGGTAGCGGCCTAGCTGTGCCTCTGTATTCTTTATTGATAACAAAATCATAAGTCATTACTTAATTATTATAGCCCTTAAAATATAGCTTGATCTCTGTGACAGATAGCTACAAAACCGATGAAGTAATTTTGAATACGCGTCATGTTTACAATTTTATTTTGTATCGCCCATATTTTTATTCTCTTTTTATTTTTTTTATCTTTAAATTTTTTATCTTTAAATTTTTATTCCAGTTATATCTCAACTGAATTATGAATATTCCAAAACTTGTACCTCATATGTTTTAAAATACTTAGTAGTTAGTAACAATTTTATAAAAATATGAAGCTTACACAAATACAAAGTCATACTGAACTAAGAATAAGATAGAGATGGGACAGTCGATAAACGTAAATCGATAACATTCTTATTAATTATTTATTAAACAAGTAAAATCAATACATTACCTATATAAACCACATGGTTACTCTATAAAATAAGTAAATTGCGTTAATTTAGTATTCGAAAAATTCGATATTCGTTTAAGACGTAATCTATTCAAAACTCACGATCGTATGTTCAAAAGTTCAACGACCTCGCGTGGTGAAAATATTTTTTTTCATCCGAATCGATTTTTTTTCTAGCTTATCATTACAAGTAGTACTAGTAGGGTCCCCTGTCTTTGTTTTCGGGAGCGGTCCACTTCCACTCTGTATAGTCGTCTCTTCTTTACTGAAACTTTAGCGTTCTTCTGCGGATTACCGTATTACAGATTTTATCTCTTTAAGAAATCCCGAGCATAACCCGCTTCAGAGCACGCAGACCAACTTTCTACTTATTCTTGAGTTTCATTCACTCGTTCAAGCTGATATCCAGTATTGCTTCGGTATAGTGCCACAGGGTACAATACATTTTTGGGATGATTTGCATTTTGGGATGAAATGATAGTGTCATCATTGATCTTCAGATACGTTGTTGACAGACGCTTCTTTTATACGAAGTGTATTATACTCGGCTAATATCGCGCCATACGTACCTTGAGATCTATCTATTCAGCTTCCTCTCTTTTAATATACAGGCTACTCGTTTATGAAATATTTTGCCAAAAAGAGTAGGACGGGTTAAGACATTAACTAGTTTTAAAAACTCGTTTACTTTCACTATTTATCTCTTTAATTAATTGGTATTTTTAGTTTTAGATTATTTTTTATTTTTTTGTCACCCATTTATCTATCATAATTATATGTATAGTATATGTTTGTATATACATACATACATACATATCATCACGCCATATCCCTTGCAGGGTAGGCAGAGAGAACAGAGTGCCAGAGAACTCTATCTCTGCATACTTCACTCGCTTCCTCAAAATTCATAATTCTCTTCATACACGCTCGCCGGTTTCGGAGACTCTTGACTCCACCTTCCTTCAGTACATGACCGATCTGGTCTAGGTAGGTTAGTCTCGGTCTCCCTCGGTACCTACATCCTTCCACTTTCGCATTGTATATCTTCTTAACCAGACGTTCGTTCGGCATTCTTTCCACATGTCCGAACCATCGAAGCATTCCCTTTCGCATCTTTACACCAATACTCTCTTTCATACCTACTCGCTCTCTTACGTCGTCGTTGCGAATGCGGTCGGTCAGCCTAACTCCACAGATTTGCCGAAGAGATCGCATTTCGACCGCATTAATTTTACTTTCATACTCTTTTCTGCATACCCAACTCTCGCTTCCATACAGTAATGTTGGGACAAGTTCTGCGTTATGTATTGCTACACGTGCCTTCTGGCTGAGGTGGTGGCTGCCGAGAAGTTGCCCCAACGCTCCGTTCACTCTATTTCCCGCATTCACTCTTCGCTCTATATCAGTGGTGTACCGTCCATCTCGGCTAAATCCACATCCAAGATATACAAATTCATCCACTTGGTCTAGTACATCATTACCTATTGTTACTATTACATCTGTTCTGGCTTCATCTCTTTCAAAGACCATTATTTTGGTTTTGCTCACATTCACGCGTTTGTATATATGTGATAAGTATTATATGTATCTATGTATTGTGTACTGTTCAGTAAGTTCTTCTATCTACATTTCTTCCTTTTCCTCTTCTATTTGTTTAGTACCAACCTTAAGTACCCTTGCTTATTAAAAATAAAAATTCATCCTAAGGTTGTCTGGAAGGAATTGCAGTGTGCGGTAAGACCGTCAAATTGTATCAACGTCAAATTATTGTATTTTATTATATTCCTATACTTAAAATGGTTAATAAAGTGTTATTGTTGTTGTAGTTATTTGCTATACGCTATAAACTTGAAATGAATTCAGTATTTGATTGGATTACATCAGTTAGTGGTGACAAATTTAGAATATAATATGTCATCACCACTAATTTTGCCATTGTTATCGTAAATTCCGACTGAGGAATTACTAGGAAAATAGACGATAGCACTCCATACTTATAATTTAAAAGTTTTCAAGGTTTTCTATAAGTTAAATGTATATTAGCTTAATATGTTATAATATTTTGTGCTGTGTGTATAATATTACCAACCCTTTTTTTTTCTTTTTTTTTTTTCTTCACGCTGTGGAAACGCATTTACGCGCTTTCCCCGCATGTGACAGACGGGGGGGCGTGTGGGACTCGCCGGCCAGATGACCGACCGGAATACCCACTAAAACCACAGCGGCCCCTGCCGCGCTTTTACGGGGTGCCGGAGAGATCGTCTACTGACATTCTATCCCCGACACCCCAACGCTTGGCCGTCTGGCCACGTCCTGTAGTCATTCAGGGCGGTGGAAGAAGGTGCGCATATCGGCGCCTCCTCCTCCCTGGCCGCCGCCGGCGGAGCGAGTCTGCGGACGCAATTGCCTCGCGTTCCCGCTCCGCGGCCTCCTTTTTGAAGATAACCTCCTCGCAGAAGGAGGCCATCGACGACCAGCACCTGTCACTGTCGAGCATCTTCGAGATGATAGTCAACAGCGACAGGTCCCGCCCAATGACCGCCGACAGGACGAGGCGCTGGGGCCCCCAGGCGGGGCATACCTCCACTGTGTGGCACACATCGTCTAGCGGCGCGCCATACTCATGGCACCCTGGGGCCTCTTCTCTGCCAATTTTGTGCAGGCACTTACCGAAGACCCCGTGTCCGGTAAGCACCTGCACCAACCTGAAGCTTAGGCTGCCGTGCCTTCTGTTGATCCAGCGGTGGAGATATGGCGCAATCGCCTCCACAGTTCCCCACCCTGCCGCCCTTACTTTACACGTAGATGTCGTTAAAAGCGATTAAGAGTTTTTTACTGATCTGGGCCAACTTCACTTGACACGTCTGGTCAACCATTACATTGCTATGGATAGTTGAGGGCAAATGGTCATGAAACTATGACCAATAACTTATGCAAAATCTGCAATAGAAGAGGAATACATAAGAGCAGGATAGTGATGATGATATATTAATATTTTAACAGTATTACCCAGTTATGAAGAACCAGTTCCAGGATGGATAGAGAATTTCAATGGACCAATAGGATTACAGTACGCCTCTGCTACGGGTAAGTTATATAAACTTTTCTTATTTGAAATACATCAGGAAGCCGTAACTGTTGCATTGTGTTAGATATGCTCTATCAAGAATCATCATCATTACTCTGCTCCTATCCCAATTACTTGGGGTCGACACAATATGTCCTTTTCTTCCACTCAATTCTATCCGATGTCATCTCTGCGTTCACTCCCTTTCTATTCATATCATGCTTCACGCAATCCATCCATCTTTTATTCGGTCTTGCCTTACCCCTTAAGCCTGCAACATTCATACTTAAAACTCTTCTCCCAGCATTACTTTCATCCCGTCTCACCATATGCTCCACCAAGAATATAAAAGTCAAAATGGCAGCCAAGTTCAATATGAACGTAATTATGGTGTGGTTATTAATTTGCCTCATCGTCCTGACGAAGTTTTCATCTGCAGCATCAAGTCAGTCATTGGTGGCTAACAAACTTCTCCACACACAAAAAGAAAAAGTACTGCCCAGTCTAATTTTTATCTTGTTTGAGTACTGAATTGAAATCTCTAATGCATTTGAAAAGTGTGTCATTTAATAGTGGTAGGACCACGCTGTTGACAGTTCTCTGTCTGCAGCCGCGGGCCGGTCCGTCCGGGGTAGTACCACATTCTCGCAGAAGATCGATATCTGAGTAATGGCAATGTGCTATTGCGCTTCATTCGGTGAGCGAGAGAGCCGAAAGCCCAACTGGGTGGGTTTGGGGATTGTAATGGTAGGCAGCGGCCTAGCTATAGCTTTGGTTATAGCAAAGGTACATGGTGGTACAAGGTGTGCTGCTTGCTCGTTTGCCACTATAAGCAATAAAAAAAATGATTTTTTAAGTCTTCAGTGGATATAATAATCATTAGCGACTCAACTAATTAACTGCGTATTTAATTATGACATGAATTGCTTTTTCTTTAATTGTATATTGAGGACTTTTTATGCTAAGCCTGATATAAGTAATGATTATATACCGGTGGATGTTTCTATTAAGGGTTTAATAGTAGCTGCTTGGATGAGAGGTACTAAAGGGTACGTATTAATTAATAGCTTGATAATATTTAAAACATTACTACATGGAAGCGAGAGTTGGGTATGCAGAAAAGAGCATGAAAGTAAAATTAATGCGGTCGAAATGCCATCTCTACGTAAAATCTGTGGAATTAGACTGATCGATTGCATTTGTAACGATGACATAAGAGAGCGAGTAGGTATAAAAGAGATTATTGGTGTAAAGATGCGAAAAGGAATGCTCCGATGGTTCGGACATGTAGAAAGAATGCCGTACGAACGTCTGGTTAAGAAGATATACAATGCGAAAATGGAAGGATGTAGGTACCGGGGGAGACCGAGACTAACCTACCTAGACTAGATTGGTCACGTACTGAAGGAAGGTGGAGTTAAGAGTCTCCGAAACCGGCGACCGTGAATGAAGAGAATTATGAATGTTGAGGAAGCGAGTGAAGTATGCAAGGATAGAGTTCTCTGGCACTCTGTTCTCTCTGCCTACCCTGCAAGGAACATGGCGTGAAGGCATGTATGTATGTATGTACGAATTTTAAGTTTTTTTCACATTCCATCGTATTAGGACAGTGCCATGTAACGATAATTCCATAAAAAAGACGTAACTTTACTCAGATGAGAAAATACGCAATCTATTCAAAACTCACGGTCATATGTTCAAGAGTTCAACGACATCGCGTGGTAAAAAAAAAATTTCTTTCATCCGAACCGATTTTTTTTCTAGCCTATCATTACAAATAGGACTAGTAGGGTTACCTGTCTTTGTTTTCGGCAGCGGTCCCCTTCCACCCTGTATATGATAGTAGGTACTATAAATAGCGGTGTGGTAGTGGCGACGAATACTACCAACCCTTACTTTGCTCGCGGATGTCGTAGTAAAAGACGACTAAGAGCCTTATAACGACCTGTGTCGACTCCATCTGGTGCCGTTTGGTCAGCAATTGCATTCCCAAGAAGGGTTGATGTCTGGCAGGCGGACGGTCATAAAACTATTGCCAGTAACTTTTACAATATGTACTACGAAGGAAAAGTACATGTTGTATCGACCCTAAGCAATTGAGATAAAAGTAGGCGTATGATGAGGTACTATAAAAAAGAACTAATGCTGTTTAGTAGCAGCTACGAATACTTCCAACCTTTACTTTGCTCGTGGGTATCGTAAAAGACGACTAAGACCCTTATAACGACCAAGGCCAGTTGGTTACAGCATCAGTTGGAGTTCAATCTTATGCTGTTTGGTTAACAATTACATTCCCAAGGAGGTTTAACGTCTGGCAGGCGGCCAGTCATAAAACTTTTGCCAATAACTTTTACAATATCTACTCTGAAAGAAGAGTACTTATCGTCTGAAAGAAGAGTACTGTCTTATTGATTATTGAAAATTAGTATGTGTATATATATATATATTTTACGGAGAACGTTTATATGCTATCCCAATTGATGCTACTCAACACCAGGCGGCGCTGCGATATATCGACTTCTGCAAATAAGCCAATGGGCTGGGTTTGCTAGTAATATGATAAAATTACTAATATCACATCCCATATAGTCAGTTACTTCAGCAGGGAAGAAATACACATGATGGGCTGGCCACGGATGGCAAGGAAGTGGTACCAGTAGCCGGCTTAATGGGCCACGCGCTGACTCCGTCGCCCCGGACGGAACGGGGCCCGGACACACCGGGCCATAGCCTACCCAAAAAAAGGGAAGAAATACACAAGCTTAAACGTGATCTCCCCCTCTCCAGTGAATCACAATATATCTTTTACTTTTATTTTTGACCCACGAGCGAGGGATTTCGGTTGAGGTCACACTGAGCATTTTTGCTGGGCTTTGTAGTTTACGTTGTTCACGTCTGCTTCACTTTATATTATCACGGTGAGCCTTCAGAGATTTCTTTACAGCCTAAATGTGCGCACTAACCTTTGTGCCAGTACTAGCACGCACATAGTCTGGCGCTTATTTCAAGCAACGATTACATACGATCTTGCCTCGAAATTCAGAAAATGTTCTATTTAAGTTAAGTGTTTGACAGCAATTGGTCCGTATCGTATCTTAATGGAAGCTTTCGTAATGCGAGTGATTCTGTGGTGATGTCTGATCATTTGTTGGCAGTTCCAAAGTGGTTAACTCTTTACACCAAACTCTTAACGCCGAATATTCTTAGGTTACAGCCTGGACACCTCAATAATCAGGCCTTTGAATCAGGCAGTTATAGACTACAAGCCCATGGAAAAAAATAACCTGTGAAATGAAATATTGTTTCTACAATTACCGGCGAATTAATAATTTGCACTAACTTCCGGCACCAACACTTTAGTACGGCACTAGGTTTTTTGACATTTATTTTTAGTCATCTATAAGCTATAAAAAAGCCGTACATTAATAATTAGTCATAATTCCTCACTTGTACCTGAGAAATTCCATTTACTTACACGTACTCACCCGTACCGCTCAGAAATGACGGCATAGCGCTCAGAGTTATTTTATGATATAGTAACAGCCTTCTAAGCGTTATTCACGTTAGTTCATTTCACAGGTTATTTTTTGCATGGGCTTATAGTCTATTGATTTAATAAATATTTTCCAAATTTTTTCCTAATTAAACCTTTTTAATTATAATTTATTTATTTTTATTTATCGAAAAGATCTTGCTTTTAAAACCATAACAAAATGAATAATATTTTTTAGAACGAAGATTTAAAATCATTCTATTACGAAATAGAGAAAATAGATATTTTGAATTTCTTCAATAACGGTATGATGGGAGCTCGGAGATACATTTTGAAAAATAAAGATGAGGACATACCTAAACATCGAGCAATGTATTGGAGGTAAATCTAAACTATATGTGATAATATATAATAAATCTTTAAAGTTTTATTTTTCCTAAACAAATAATCACACAAAATGGGACTTCACGCATATACTGAGCGGTAAATAAGAGAATTGCCTATATCCCCAATTTTTGACAGGTTAGCTCTAGCTACGGTGATATTTTTTTATTGCTTGTAGTGGCAAACGAGTAAGCAGCACATCTGATGGTAAGTATGACTGCTGTCCATGGACCTTTGCTATACCAAGGGTATAGCTAGGCCGCTGCCTACTATTAGAAACCCCAAACCCACCCAGTTGGGCTTCCGGCTCTCTCGCTCACCGTACGAAGCGCAATAGCACGTTGCCATTACTTAGACGTTGATCTTCTGCGAGAGTGTGGTACTACCCCGGACGGACCGGCCCGCGGCTGTAGACAGATAATTGTCAACAGTGTAGTCTTACCACTATTAAGATTGTGGTATGTTCAGTTAGGACGTCGATTTTCTGATGGATTCGATCTACTACCCCAGAATGCTTGCGGCTGTAGACAGAAAACTGTCAAGTGTGAACCTACTAATAATTACACTTAAGTCTCATGTGACATCATAGGTTCTGGTGGATTGGCGTTACTATTAGACAAACATGTATCACAACTTTTTACCATGTTTTCTATATCATGAGACATATATGGCCAATATACCACTCCTCTTGCAAAATTCTTTGACCTTTGTGCACCTTGATGCCCACTATGGATCATTTTTAAAATATCTGACCTTAATGCTTTAGGTATAATTAGACTATTACCTTTTAGAAGTAAATTTTCAATGACATGTATTTCATGACGACAATTCCAGTAGGACAGGACAAGCTGGTCAACTTTGGACTTAATATCTGGCCAACCATCATAGTAATATTTTTTTAATAGTTGTAAGGACTCATCTTTATTGACAGCTTCAGTGAGCCACTTCAAACGTTCTTCAGTAATTGGTAAGTTTTTTAATAATAAATTTACATGAATGACAAGATTCTCATCAATTTCATCCTCACTGGTTTCTGGTAATGCTGCACGTGATAATGAATCAGCTATGTACATCTTGGAACCAGGTTTGTACTCTATCTTTAAATCGTAAGATTGTATCCTGAGCATAAGCCTTTGTAGACGAGTTGGGACATCTGCTAATGGTTTTTTAAAAAGTGTGATCAACGGACGGTGATCAGTTTCGACTGTGACAACTCTGCCATAAACATATTGATGAAAATGTAAACAACCAAAGACAATAGCATATAGCTCTTTCTCTATTTGTGCCATACGTTGCTGACATGAAGTTAGTGTTTTAGAGGCATAACAAATAGGATGATTATCCTGGAGTAAGACTGCTCCAACAGCTGATTGACTAGCATCTACAGATAATGTGACAGGCTTTTTTGTATTATAATGAGTTAAAACGGGGGCATTACTTATTATGTCCTTTAAACGAAGAAATGCTGCTTCATGTGAGGCATTCCATTGCCAATCACTAGACTTTTTTAATAATTGACGCAAAGGTTCTGTTTCTGTAGCCATATTTTCTATAAAAACAGATAAATAATTTAATAGCCCTAGAAACCTTTGTAAATCTTTAAGACAGACTGGAGACGGCATATCTTTAATAGCACGAACCTTATCTGGATCTGGTGAGACTTGGAAAAATCCCACTTCTGACACCATGTATTATATAAGTGATGCTTCTAGTACTAGTTGTGTGTCTCCAGGTTTGTAATGATACTAAATGATTAAGACTTATTATAATTTTTAATATTACCGAACTGACTTGATTATTAGACATGACATGTGAATAATGAATGTCTATATTATGTATGACAGATGACAGCGATTTTGGAGGGACGCTTAAGGGTGCGTTTACTTAGTTCTAATTATAACAAGCATATATCATAACAATTACCAACCCTTACTTTGCTCGTGGATGTCGTAAAAGACGACTAAGAGCCTTATAATGACCTGGGCCAACTCCATCTGATGCTGTTTGGTCAACAATTACATTCCCAAGGAAGGTTGACGTCTGGCAGGCGGCCGGTCATAAGCCGGGCGGGCCACCGATGACAAAGATCGGGTACCGGTGACCCGCTCGCACGGCGAAGAGAAGAGTTGCACGGTGGGTCTATGGGGTCACGCGCCGCCTCTTCCGTCACCCCGGACCGATTTGGCGGGGCGAGACGCATACCTAGTCCACCGCATAAAAAAAAATTGCGGGTGGTCATAAAACTATTGCCAATAACTTTTACAATATGTAATATGAAAGAAGACATATTGTATCGACACCAAGTGATTGGAATAAGAATAGGAGAATGATGATGCTGCTTGAATATGATATTTGAGAAATGTATTCACTAAAATGACTGTAAATTATTTCATAATGTGATCGTCTTTTTACAGAATGTACTATCTACATATTGTGGTTCTATGTATCTTCTGAAGTTATATGCTGTGGTTGATCTTTAATTCAAACTACGTTCAAAATATATTGGGTCAAATCATTAATATATAATATTAATTCAAATTCAATATGTTTAATAAATTTTATTATAAATAATTTAAAAGCTTGCAATACTTTTATTGATATTATGATATGTTTTATTATCTCTATACGTTTATTATTTTTATCTAATAAAGGTGAGTGATCAGCCAATTCACATATGATAAGAAAAACAATATTATTAGTCTACTACAGGGTTCGGCAACCTGCGGCTCTTTGGATGTGAAGTTGCGGCTCTTTAGTTCTATACGCCAAAAATATTTTATAAAGAAACCATTTAAAAATTATTAACGAGGATTAGGCACAGATTATAGTCTCCAAAAAAATATGTGGCTCTTTAAAAATTTTAAACTTTTATTAATTCTAATTTTTGGCTCTTTCGACTCAAAAGATTGCCGACCCCTGGTCTATTAGATAATAACAAACCAATACCATCGCCTAATACTTTCCAGTGAGAATATTAACAATGAGAATATCGTCCAAAGAATTAGCAGCAACACTCTCATGGGCAACTCATAACAGCAACTAGTTGTGATCGCGAGTAAACCTGCCAGGTGTGGCGATAATAGCAGTATTCTCTTTCACTTATGTGGAATAAGTCATTATTGACTTATTTCTAACAATGGATCTCTATGGGCTGATCGATTGATATACCTGAATATCTTCTGCATAAATTTATTAGTACTTTGTACATATAGCGATATCGATAGAATATAAAATTGAGATTTTATTTATAAATGATGTTTATTAAGATGCGAAAGGGAATGCTCCGATGGTTCGGACATGTGGAAAGAATGCCGATCGAACGCCTAGTTAAGAAGATATGCAATGCGAAAGTGGAAGGATGTAGGTGCCGGAACAGACGTACTGAAGGAACGTCACGTACTGAAGGAAGATGGAGTCAAGAGTCTCCGAAACCGGCGAGCGTGTATGAAGAGAATTATGAATGTTGAGGAAGCGAGTGAAGTATGCAAGGATAGAGTTCTCTGGGACTCTGTTCTTTCTGCCTACCCTGCAAGGGATATGGCGTGATGATATGTATGTATTGATTTCTGTCGACAAATACTGATAATTTACATACTGATGTATACATACTGATATACATACATACATACTGATATATACATACATGATATATAATACTGAATTTTTTCAAAGAAGTTTTAAATTAAGCGCAAGACCTTTAATCCGAAACCACTCGTATAATTGTTTAGAAGCATAATTTATTTTATGATTTTAATTTATAGTTATTAGAATGTCATAATTGACGGTACTACAAATAACACCCCCTACAGATGCCTACAGGTATCATGCCTACAGAAAACAAAAAAAATATTTAACAAAGTCAATATTTTTGATTCAGTAACGATATCAGATGATACTTATATCCTAGAATTGTATAAGTATTACGTATTTTCAATTTTCATGTTATTCTTCAGATATGTCATATCATATCATTCAAATAACTGAAATTTTGCATTTAATATGCTTGATTATTTATAAAAATCGAATACGAGCGAATAATGTCACAAGTGGGATTCGAACCCATATCTATTGGAAATCCGTCCTAATCGTGCTGTCACTTACACCACCGTGAACTATTGTAGGACATTCATTTCTCGCATCGTATTATGTTTACGTCGTTTAAGGAGACGTGTGCCATCTACCCGATAATGTTTACACATTGTACAGGCTTAATACTTCAAACTGTGTAGTTAGAATTGTATTAAACGATGACACAACCCTGTTATTCAAATTACTGAAATTTTGCATTTAACATACTTGAATATTTATAAAAATCGAATACGAGCGAAAAATGGTTCACGGTAGTGTAAGTGGCAGCACGATTGGAAAGAATTTCCAACAGGTGTGTTCCAACATATGTTGTTTTCCATTATATTTTGCTGTATCTGCGGAACACGAGCTTTTGAAAACTAGATTTTTAACTCTTTCGCCGCTAGTATTTTGTTATATTCACAAAGAGACTGCGTAGTATTTGACAATTGTTGATATTTTATTGCCTGTAAGTACATCCTATACAAGTAGACATACCTCTTTATTTTGATATCTCAGATTACTTTAAATTTTGTGCTGTCTCTGAACGCGCTTAAATCGCAAGAAACTCTGCAATTCTTATATCTATATATTATTTAATGTTGAATTAAAATCTTAGATTTTTTTTCATAGACATAATTTCATACATACATACATATCATCACCCTATATCCCTTGCAGGGTAGGCAGAGAGAACAGAGTGCCAGAGAACTCTATCCTTGCATACTTCACTCGCCGCCTCAACATTCATAATTCTCTTCATACGCGCTCGCCGGTTTCGGAGACTCTTGACTCCACTTTCCTTCAGTACTTGACCAATCTGGTCTAAGTAAGTTAGTGTTGGTCTCCACCGGTACCTACATCCTTCCATTTTCGCGTTGTATATCTTCTATGTAATTATTTCTTCTATGTATTTGGGAGATCTCTTCCATTAAATCACTAAGAATGATGACTTATTACTTCTGCAACAATTCATTGCATCTAGTAATAACAAGAATGTGTAAATAATCTTAATTAAAATGGGCATCATAAATTGTAACATAAATCGAATTTTAATCATTTTGGAGGCAAAATCTTGAATGCCACAACCATTGGCGATCTTTACTCTTGTGAATTTAATAAAAGTACACTGGTTTATAAAACTTAAAATCTCAATATTATGTTATTGCAAATATTGTATAAAAAGTTTTATTAATACATTTTAAAGACAACTGTAATGTATATTTGTATGTACGCAAAATAATATTTTTTTTGAAGTAAATTAAATTGAAACAGCAATGGGCAAGTCCATTAAAATAAAATGAAACAAAACAATATGCTCCAATATCAGAGAAGAGCCTATTTCAGAAGATAAGAACGATTCCTGTTCTACTACAAACTAAGCATATGTGACGGTGACTTAATTTTAATTCACATGACATAGATTACCAGTAATTATAAAAATAATATTATTATTCCACAGATGTAATAGTTTACGAAGGAAGTTGCGTCGATCACAGATGAAAATTTTAAATTTATAAGTCATCATATATATTAACAAATCTAAAAGTTATCATAGGTAGTAAAGCGTTTCCGGTAAAGTCGAGAAACTGCAGTAGCTTAATTCTTAAAGCATTTAAAAAAAATTGACATTAATCACTTTCTTGGTTCACGTAGAAATTTTATAAAAAGCGTATTAATTAACGTATTACTTTTTTTTTTAAATAAAAAAGTGCAAGACTGTTGCTAGTTAGAATTTGTAATGGATCCATGTTGCGAAATCAGAGAACAGCTCAACAGGTTCTGCGTTAGGATGTCTGTACTTATTAATGTCTGTCAATAACATGAAAACATGCATTACTATTAGCACTTGTTACCTATTTGTGAACTAGACTGGCCTGATTCATGTATATCTAACCCTCAAACAGCTTGCGAATATATTTTTTTTTATTGCTGATGGTGGCAAACGAGCAAGCAGCACACCTGATGTTAAGTGTCACTGCCACCCATGAACCTTTACAATACCAAGGGTATAGCTAGGCCGCTGCCTACTAATATAAACTCCGAACCCAGTTGGGCTTACGGCTCTCTCGCTCATCAAACGAAGCGCAATAGCACATTGCCATTACTCAGACGTCGATCTTCTGCAAAAGTGTGGTACTACCCCAGACGGACCGGCCCGTGGCTGTAGACAGAGATGGTCCACGGTGTGGTCTTACCACAAATGTTCATTGGGCTATGTATGTTACTCATATTTGATAAGATGGCGGCACCTAAAGCAAAAGCCTCTAGTGATAAGAATCCCCAATAATCCAAAATCCATTACCCAAATAATTAACCGTGTTAATTTAACGAAAACAACTTTTGTTTACACAAATGCAAAAGCTATGATATATCACACGATTTATCGAATTATGATACGAAAGATTTTTTTTTTTTTTTTATCGCACATCTCTGAAATTGGTGACCTACGTAGTTCATTCGAAAAAATAATATTCGATATATTTGAAAAAGAATTTTTAGTTGATTCTGAGTCAATAAGAAGTCAAGAGTTACAAAGTTTTGATGAACTTTGAGTATATAGAACAGAGTTTGTAGAGTTGATTAGTTTATAGATAAAACAAATATTAAAACTATACTGCTTAAAATATAGCTTGATCTCTGTGACAGATAGCGACAAAACCGATGAAATAATTTTGAATACGCGTCAAGTTTATAATATTATTTTGTATCGCCTATATTTTCATTCTTTACGTGCCAGTTATATCCCAACTGAATTATGAATATAAAAATATGCATATTTATATCAAAGCTTGTACCTCATATGTTTTAAAATACTTATTAACTATTTTATAAAAATATGATGCTTACGCAAGTACAAGGTCATATTGGACTGAGAATAAGATAGAGATGGGATAATCGATAATCGTAAATCGATAACATTCTTATTAATTATTTATAAAACAAGTAAAACCAATATATTACCTATATAAACACCATGGTTACGCTATAAAATAAGTAAATTGTGTTAATTTAGTATTCAGACATAAGTAATAATATTAATAAGACCATTTCTTTTATATTAAAAACATAATTTCTTTTATAAAATAAACATGATTATTCATAAAATAATCTGTGATCAAAAACTCATCAGCAACTTACAGGAATGCTCCAGCGATGATGATAATAGTGACGATGAACTCCTTTCGTATAATAAAGAGAATTAATTAACAGCTTTAGTTTAAACAAAATAAAAATCATTGATTTAAATTCAATAAGATTTTTATAGATTGTTTTATATTTATAATCGATTCACCCATCCATTTGATTGAAGTTCAATAACATTTTCATACATTGTTTTTCAATTACAGTAGCATATAACTTTAATAAATAAGAAACTATATCGACAAAAATATGGACTACATCTAAAGCGTGTAGCACTAGTGACAACAGTCACAGAGATCAAGCTATATTTTATGGACTATATTAAGTACATGGTTAAAACAATTTGTCATTCAAATAAATCATCAATCGAATAATAAACCTCAAAAAGAACACTTCTTTTGTTTTGTAATATGTTAATATTCGAAATTTCTAGAACACAATAAGGAAATGATTATATTAAAATAAGGCCATACTTTTGTTTAACATTGCTGTCTTTTTTTGTGTATGTACATATTACATATACATACCAGGATTACGTCTTCTACTATTTTTTTTTTGTTATATCTAGTGGTGGCAAACGAGAACGAACACCTGATGGTAAGTGTCACTGCCGCCCATAAACCTTTGCAATACCAAAAAAATAACTAGGCCGCTGCTTACCAATATAAACTCCAAACCCACTCAATTAGGTTTCCGGCTTTCTCGCTCATCGATCGAAGCGCAACAGCACATTGCCATTGCTCATACGTCGATCTTCTGCGAGAGTGTGGTCCTACCCCGGCCAGACCAGCCTACGATTGCAGACAGAAAACTGTCAACAGCGAGGTCCTACCACTATTAAAATAAATTCATTTTTTACCACTGTATATGACCACATCTAAAATACATATACTTGGTAATCTTAATAATTTTAAATACCCAAATAGACGTTCCCGTGACGTCTATCCGTGTGGTGACGGAGTAAGAATACAATTCACCACCCCCTATCTTACCCGTGGGTGATAGTAAAAGACGACTAAGGGATATAAGATGCATATAACACCCATGCAAGAAAAGGAAAACTTGAAACAAAACCATATACCAACACATCTGACCAGCGTGGTGTAGGTCAATTCCACTCCTATTACGGAGGCTTGAGGCCAGCAGTGGGACGTATGTGAGCTGAGATGATGAGATTATGAAATAGATGTTAATAGCCGAGTAGTCGTCTTTCGGGCACACAAATTGACCAGGTAGGCGAAGAGGTTCGCCGTACAACAATTTGACTGGAGATGTTTGGAGATCATTATTCCAGGCACTGCGTACATCGAGGAGTACCAGTGGAAGCGCTTCTGACCACTGAGAAGCAGGTGCGTGGCACATCAACGCTGCTTCCGAGCTGGCAATGTTGTCTTTCGATGATACCGTTGCTTTACGGGTGGTTGCTGGTGGTACTCCAGTGACGCGCACTAAGCTAGGCAGTGAGACCTTCGAAAAGGTAGTACTTAAACGGGCGACCGTGGTCGATAGTCACTACTACTAGAGATCAAGACATCTACGATATCGGAGGCGCTAGGCGGCGTTAAAATCGCTAGACCCGTGAAGTGCGCAGAAATAGACGTTGCGGGCTTGGTGATTCTGTGAAGATGAAGGTGCGCGGCGTCTATCGCCAAGGCAGAGGGTATACTGGTGGTTTCCGACATTGACGAGTCTTCGTGCGTCTTGTATTCGTACCCGAAGATCCTACACCTGCAGTCAGTGTAGTCACCGTGACGATAAGCAGGAGAGTCAGCTTACAAGGCTTATCGTAGTGCACGGTCTGCCTTCAGACTAACCATCTATCTCGCCAAAGACGAGAGTTGGCGGGCGATACTGAACGGTCTCGATTGTGATCCCTAGGGTCGCCCGTATCGTGCGGTGTTGGGCAAGCTCCTGGCGCAGTCGCGGTGCCTTTAGACATCGCCAATGCAATCAATAGTCTGCCATTCAGCTGCGTCAGAGAAGCGCACCGGTATCAGGGAGTGCCCTTGTAGCTAAGGCGGTGAGTAGCAGACTATTTGTATGGGCGCAGACCTCTGTGCGAAACACACGATTGTCCGAACGCTCACGTCGTGCGGTTTCCCACAGGGGCCGGTGTTGAGGCCGACCCTGTGGTATATCGGTTACGACTAGGCGTTGAGAGGTAGTTTATCCAAAGGCCTAGGCTTAATTTGTTATGCTGACGATACGCTCATTACAGCTCGGGGCAGGATACTAGATGAGGTGACACACCTGGCCACTCTTGACACCGAGAAGATTGTCAGGCGAATCAAAGTGGCCCTCAATAAAAGGGAGACTCTATTTTTCCATGGGCTCCGTAATGGTTCACCGCCTTAATTGTTGCCAACTCCATCCCTATCAGCGTTTTTCAGCCTCTGGACAGATTTAACGGGATGTGACCGCAACATAGCCCGTTGCCAAAAAAAAACTTTGTAAAATCACTACGTGCACCATGTAGGTACATACATATACAATTGAATAATATAAATTGAATATTATAATTAATCAATTGTACTTCGGATTAAATATCCAACATATATTTAACTTATTTTCCAAACTTTATTTTGTAATTAAAAAGTAAGGTGTGTATTTAGTGTTCAGTCTTGTCAAACCTGAACTTCATATATTTTATATAATAAATGATTTTTAGTATTTAGTATCTTATATATTTTGTATATAAGATTTCTCTTATATTCTGGATGTGTATACAAAGATAGTGTTAAACCCAAATATTCTAGATGTGTATATAGAATAAGATTCAAAAAACGTATATAAAGTTTTAACTTTAAATATGTTTTATAAATCTTTATATGTATATGTATAGAATATACGTATATGTGTCTAGAATATTTTAATAATTATATATCTATTGCCCTAAAGCGAATAGAAGAGTCGAATACATTGTTCAATTATATTACTATTAAAATGGGATTCTTAGAAGATCGTGATTTCACTGATGTACCAACTATTCCTGAATTTTACAAAGGAAAATCTATTTTGATCACCGGTGGTACAGGTAAGTTCTCGAAAATATTGTATATATAATATGTAATTTAGAATCTTCATGAATTAATTATTGAGTAAATTATAAGAATTTACAGATTTTAACAAAATTAAGGAATGAAAATAAAATAAATACACGTTTTATCTTCAATGTAAGTAAACATCTTCAAATTGATAGATTGATCTAGTTTTCTAAAAAAGACAAATAATTACACAAACAAAAGCAAAAATATGTTTAGTATATATATATTATACACAACAAACACATTGCCTCAAAAAGGTATTACTTTTCGAGTAGCACCCAAATGATGGTAGATTCTTTTTTTTTTTTATACTTCGAATTTTTTTTTTTTAATTAATAAAACCAACAAGATTTATCAAAATTATTCACAGAACAACTAAAAAATAAAAACAACTTCTAAACGATAAAGCATCGGAAGACTGAATTTCTGGAGAACTTTGGAAAGCAGGCGGCAAGCCGGTGTTAAAGTCCCTTTAAAAATTATTTAGTACCGTCGTTCTCGGGAAAGACCTTCCAGAGCCCTGCATAGGAGCGTGGAGGTGTTCTTCAAGAAGGGCGATGAATTTCTTCAAAAGAACTATAGGCCTATTTCACTCTTGAGCCATGTCTACAAGTTCTAGGGCCATTACAAACTCAGGGTGGCCCTAAACAAGACGGAGGCCCTACTATTCCATGGGCCCCGTGTGAGGCTGCCCATCGGCGCCTCGTTAGTCGTCAACTCCATCCACATCAGTATCCAGGCCCATATGAGGTACTTGGGTCTGGTGCTCGACGGGCGATGGTGGTTCCGGGAGCATTTTCGCCAAATTGCTCCCCGGCTGGTCGGCGCGGCGTCCGCCCTTTCTCGGCTCATGCCGAATGTGGGCGGACCCAGTTTCGAGGGCCGACGGCTGTATGCGGGGGTGATCCGCTCAATGGCCATGTACGGCGCACCCGTGTGGGCGAGGGCTCTGAACGCCCAGCTCAGGGCGGTGCTGTGGAGGCCACAGCGAGCCATGGCGGTCAGTGCCATTCGCGGCTACCGCACGGTGTCGACAGAGGCGGCGTGCCTATTGGCCGGGACACCCCCGTGGGACCTAGAGGCGGAGATGCTCTCCGACCTCTACCGGCGGGTTAACTCAATGCGCGAAGAGGGTGGCTCCCCATCGTTTAACGAGATAGCCACCTGGCGCGAGGACGCCCGCCGAGAAGTCATCGCCCGTTGGGCTACGCGGCTGGAGAGGCCTAGACACGGTGTCATTACCGTTGAGGCCCTCCGGCCCGTACTGATGGAATGGATGGAGCGGCGGCACGGGGTCCTCACCTTCCGACTGGTGCAGGTGTTAACGGGGCACGGGTGTTTCGGGAAATACCTGCACACGGTCGTGCACAGGGAATGGACTCCGGGCTGCCATCATTGCAGTAGTGACGAGGACACGGCGCAACATACGCTCGAGGAATGCTCGGGCTGGGACGGGCAGCGCCGCGACCTCGTCGCTATTATCAGTGCCGACCTGACGCTGCCGGCTGTCGCGAGGGCGATGGTCGACAGCGTCAGGAATTGGGACGCGGTCGCCGCCTTCTGCGAGGCTGTCATCTCGCAGAAGGAGGCGGCGGAACGGGCCCGGGAGGATTCCCGTGACCCGGGCCGCCGCCCGCGGCTGGGGCGGCGCAGGCGCGAATACCTGCGCCTGATGCCGCCCTAACCGAGGCTTCGGGTGATCGGACCGGGGAATTGTCCGGTCACCCGACGCGAGGCCACCGCGTGAGGACGACGCCTCGACGACGAAATCTGTCGGGGCGTCAACAGGAGAGGAGCCCGAGAGGGCATACCGCCGAGCGGGCCACCGAAGACAAAGATCGGGTACCGGTGGGCCGCTCGCATGGCGAAGAAGAGGTGCTTGCAGGGTGGGTCAATGGGGTTGCGCGCCGCCTCTTCCGTCACCCCGGACCGATTTGGCGGGGTGCGACGTCCATGGCCCACCACAAAAAAAAAAAAAAAAAAAAAAAAAAAAAAAAAAGGGCCATTACAAACCGACTCACGCACAAGCTTGATGACTTTCAGTCATTTGAACAAGCCGGTTGCCGAAAATGCTATAGTACCATAAAGCAGATCCACACGCTTTGCAGTTTGAACAGAAAATTGAGGAGTTCAATTGGCCTCTGTGTATAGCGTTTGTGGACTATTGCTTATACCGAACAAGAAAGCATCGCTCCTGATGTGAAGTGAAATTTTTGCTCATAGATCTTAGCAATACCGAGGACACAGCCAGCTTGCTCTTTATCGATAAGAAATGGCTCTTGATACACTTAAATTTATTTTACTTAACATGTAGTTGATATATTAAAAAATGTTGCTATACAACTTGTGAAATAAGTTTATACTAAATCCAGTAGTGCCACACGGACCTTTACATAAAACAAAAATCACCCCTGCTCTTTAGATAAATAATTAAGAATTTAAGATATGTTTGTAAAATTTACCAAGAGGCTAGTATATTTCAGGATTTATGGGCAAAGTACTGATCGAAAAACTGTTATATTCCTGCTCAGACCTCGACAGGATATATTTACTTATGAGAAACAAAAAAGGAGTTGATTGTGAAGATAGACTGTCTAAGATCTATTCATCTCCAGTAAGTATTTCTGAGTTAAAAAAGGTTTCGATAAAGCTACCAAGACTTTTCCTTTAAAACGGTTGAGATGCCTTAGTCCTCCCATGACCATGAACGCTGTAAAGTGTTCGAAATTTCGAAAAAGTATAAATCAAATACAAATGTGATAGAATCCGTAAAGATAGTTTTATTTCAAATATATAATTCATCTGTACATTTATGACTGAACTCCTCCTAAATGGCTGGTCCAATTTTGATAAATGTTTTTCGTGTGTTTTTTACTGAAATAAAATACTTTTTATCTTCACGACACAATGATCTATTCCTTGCTACAAATAGCTGTGTTTTATTAAACAATAAAAAAACTAGAAGAAATGGCAGAAAACCGAAACATGAGAGCAAAAATCTTTTTACTTTAAGTAACAACAATACCAGGAGTCCACCTCCCACCGTCTGCAGTTAAGTAAATTAGATCCCCTAAATCTTAGTGAAGTCAAAATTAAATTCAGTAATGAGTTTATTATTATTCAAAACGTGGCACGGGCAGGCAACGTTTATAACAAAAACAAGGTTTTCAAGTAGCAATGTTCTAAAGATTGCGGAATGCTGTTAACTTTGAGGACATAATTTCCTGGCTAGTGGGAGGGAGTACTCGCCCATTAGGAGGGGGACGCGCAGGAAAATTACTCAGTATGTGTACTATATTATGTTAAGTTTAAATAGTGCATTCAAATAATTTCTAACCTAAATTTCAAAATGGTTTTGGTTTTAGCAGATACTACCGCTTTGTACGCAGTTTTATGTGTATTTTTGTGCCTTTTTGTAACACGTGGATCTAAACGTGTATTTGGTCAATTCAGGACCATCAATGAAAGATGCACCCGAGAAAATTGCCGTGCGTTCAGGCGTTTCTGCCATACCTACCTACTATTGTAATGAATCTTAAGACTCGCATTGGTTCATTAAATTCTCTCGTATCCGTGGTGCTACTACTGCTGCGGTATCATATCTGTACACACTCTTATTTATTTGCTAACTAGTCAATTTTGTTTTACGGCTTACACATGGCATAGAAGGGAAGTGGAATCAATATTTTACAAATATTCTTCTTTAATTTTCTAATTAAATTTCTTACGGGTTCTAAAACAATCAAAAACATTTTTCAGTACTACCGGAGGGTGAAACCTCTATGTTATCTGTGATAACTCTTGTGCATTCTCGCTTACAGAAGTTACAAGGGGCGAGAAAGTGTGATTAGCCCATATATATATATATATATATATATATATATATATATATATATATATATATATGTATAATATTGGACGCAAGAGCCTACAGGGGCCCCACAGTCGATACGGACCACTATCTCGTTATTGCGAGATTTAGTGGTCTATTCAGAAAGTGGAGGCACTGGCGAGAGCGTGTCCACTTCGGAGGGCTTGAAAGAATAAAAGTTAAAAGGTTGCAAGAAGAGTGTGTAAGAGAAAAGTATGCAGAGGGTGTCCGAAAACGGCTGACGATGGCAAGCCAACCGCAATCAGACATGGAAGAATGCTGGAGAGTATTGAAAGAGAGTATGGTAGATACAGCGAAAGAAGTATGTGGAAGTTCAAAGAAGCATAGAAAAACAAATGGTGATGCATGGTGGTATGCGGAAGTGGCAGCTTCCGTAGAGCAAAAGAAGAAAGCGTGGCTGGACTATGTCTCTTCTTTGAATCTGAATGACAGTATGACTGAACAGAAGAAAGAAATATATCGGCAGTGCAAGAATAACACCAAGGCCTTAGTGAAAGAGAAACGCGATAGAGCAAGTATGAGTGCAGAAGATAGGCTGACTAAAAACTTCTAGGGTAACACCAAACTCTTTTGGAGGGAGGTGAAGAAGTCTCGGGGTGGTTGGTCAGCCTTCAGAATGAATAAAATAAGGTCAAAAGGTGGAGACATTCTTACACAAACACAAGACGTGTTAAGCCGATGGAGTGAATATTTTGGCGATATGTATGCGGATGCTACGGTTGGCGCCAGTGTCGCATGTGGTTTATTAGATCAACATTCGACAACGGCGTCCTCCGATGGCATCAGTATGGATGAAGTTGAATGGGCGATAAGAAGTTTGAAAAATGGTAAGGCAGCGGGTATTGATATGGTGTCTGCCGAGATGATCAAGCTTGTTGGCTCCTGTGTCCGGGAGGCGTTTCTGTTGCTCCTCAATTTATGTTGGGAGCTCGGGAATGGTTCCCGGGGATTAGAATAGCGCTGTCATCGTGCCTTTGTTTAAAAACAAGGGTTCACGTTATGACTGCGCAAATTACAGATTCATAAGCTTGACCAGTTTGGCAGCAAAAGTGTACGGTAAAATTATTGAAAGGAGAATGAGGATGGTGTCCGATGGTTTACTGTGTGAGACACAAGGAGGTTTCAGGAGTGGAAGGGGATGCATGGATCAAGTGTTCTCTCTGCGCAACATTGTGGAGAAGCATCTGGCTCTAGGTCAAAGGGTTTTCTGCAGTTTTGTGGAGAAAGCATTTGACACGATTGTACGAAAGGAACTTTGGGACATTTTACCGGAGTATGGTATTAACGGTAAACTGCTGCAGGCTGTGCAGTCCAGTTACATGGGCTGTAGAGCCTGTGTGCGGCTGGATGATGGAATGTCGCCTTGGTTTGACGTCAATATCGGCGTTAAGCAGTGGTGCGTTCTGTCAGCCAGGCTGTTTATCATATATCTCGATAAATGTCTCCAAAGGTTGAACGATATGAATGTAGGAGTCCAGATGGGTGACTCAGTGGTCTCTACTCTGCTTTATGCAGATGATACAGTCCCGCTGGCGCAGTCAGCGACTGACCTGCAGACCCTAGTCGACACAATGACAGAAGGTTGTAAGAAAAGGGGTCTACGCGTGAATGTGAGCAAAACCAAAATAATGGTCTTTGAAAGAGATGAAGCCAGAACAGATGTAAGAGTAACAATAGGTAATGATGTACTAGAGCAAGTGGATGAATTTGTATATCTTGGATGTGGATTTAGCCGAGATGGAAGGTACACCACTGATATAGAGCGAAGAGTGAATGCGGGAAATAGAGTGAACGGAGCGTTGGGGCAACTTCTCGGCAGCCACCACCTCAGCCAGAAGGCACGTGTAGCAATACATAACGCAGTGCTTGTCCCAACATTACTGTATGGAAGCGAGAGTTGGGTATGCAGAAAACAGTATGAAAGTAAAGTTAATGCGGTCGAAATGCGATCTCTTCGGAAAATCTGTGGAGTTAGGCTGACCGACCGCATTCGTAACGACGACGTAAGAGAGCGAGTAGGTATGAAAGAGAGTATTGGTGTAAAGATGCGAAAGGGAATGCTCCGATGGTTCGGACATGTGGAAAGAATGCCGAATGAACGTCTGGTTAAGAAGATATACAATGCGAAAGTGGAAGGTTGTAGGTACCGAGGGAGACCGAGACTAATCTACCTAGACCAGATCGGTTAGGTACTGAAGAAAGGTGGAGTCAAGAGTCTCTGAAACTGGCGAGCGTGTTTGAAGAGAATTATGAATGTTGAGGAAGCGAGTGAAGTATGCAGAGATAGAGTTCTCTGGCACTCTGTTCTCTCTGCCTACCCTGCAAGGGATATGGCGTGATGATATGTATGTATGTGTATATATATATATACATATATACATATATATATATACATATACATATATATATATATATATATATATATATATATATATATATATATATATATATATATATATATATATATATATATATATATTGGGGAGCATAGTCCGGAGCGTGCTCGTTCGCGTCCCCTGCCAGTCTAATTAGACTGCTAATCCGGCTCGAAATGCGTACCGCAATGCGGGTTAGGGCGTCCCCCGGAGGCGACGCGTACCGACCTGCCCCCGTCGGTACGAACATCGGCAGTTGCGGCGATGGGGGCCGCCACCCATCACGCCTTGCCCAGTTAGGCGAGTCGAGGAGAACAGAGTGCCGGGTGGGCACGTGGAATGTAAGAGGTTGTGTGGAAGGTAAGTTGCACGAGCTGATATCCGTCATGGCGGACAAACAGCTAGACGTGCTCTGTGTAACAGAGACCAAGCGAAGGGGCAGCGACGCCTGCGATCTTCCTGGTGGCGGGATGGCTCTGTGGTCTGGTGTACCACAGAGCGATCGAGCCAGCATGGGGGTAGGAGTGCTGTTGTCCTCTCGCTTGGCCTCAGGTGTGAAGGATTATGGAATGTATGATCCCAGACTTCTCTGGGTCCGTATAAAACTAGGTGTCACCAAGGTATTCATGGTTGTAGCATATGCTCCCGTAGGATCCTCGGTGGCATCAGACCTAGAGAAGTTTTGGGACAATGTTAGGGAAGTTCTGGATATGGCAGAAACCAGTGAACGCGTGATTGTATGCGGAGATTTGAACGGATGGGTGGGGACCAAGCGTCCCGACTATGAGGACGTACTTGGTCCATTTGGTGATAAGAGAGTGAACGACGCAGGTAGGCTCATAGCGGATGTATGCATGGAGAGAAACCTTATTGTGTCAAACACATTTTTCCAACATAAGGACATCCATATGTATACATGGAGAAGGAATGAACAGAAAAGCATAATAGATTTAATTTTGGTAGACAGTCGCCTCCGAAGCAAAATATTGGACGCAAGAGCCTACAGGGGCCCCACAGTCGACACGGACCACTATCTCGTTATTGCGAGATTTAGTGGTCTGTTCAGAAAGTGGAGGCACTGGCGAGAGCGTGTCCACTTCGGAGGGCTTGAAAGAATAAAGGTTGAAAGGTTGCAAGAAGAGTGTGTAAGAGAAAAGTATGCAGAGGGTGTCCGAGAACGGCTGACGATGGCAAGCCAGCCGCAATCGGACATTGAAGAATGCTGGAGAGTATTGAAAGAGAGTATGGTAGATACAGCGAAAGAAGTATGTGGAAGTTCAAAGAAGCATAGAAAAACAAATGGTGATGCATGGTGGGATGCGGAAGTGGCAGCTTCCGTAGAGCAAAAGAAGAAAGCGTGGCTGGACTATGTCTCTTCTTTGAATCTGAATGACAGTATGACTGAACAGAAGAAAGAAATATATCGGCAATGTAAGAATGACACCAAGGCCTTAGTGAAAGAGAAACGTGATAGAGCAAGTATGAGTGCAGAAGATAGGCTGACTAAAAACTTCGAGGGTAACACCAAACTCTTTTGGAGGGAGGTGAAGAAGTCTCGGGGTGGTTGGTCAGCCTTCAGAATGAATAAAATAAGGTCTAAAGGTGGAGACATTCTTACACAAACACAAGACGTGTTAAGCCGATGGAGTGAATATTTTGGCGATATGTATGCGGATGCTACGGTTGGCGCCGGTGTTGGATGTGGTTTAGTAGATCAACATTCGACAACGGCGTCCTCCGATGGCATCAGTATGGATGAAGTTGAATGGGCGATAAGAAGTTTGAAAAATGGTAAGGCAGCGGGCATTGATATGGTGTCTGCCGAGATGATCAAGCTTGGTGGCTCTTGTGTCTGGGAGGCGTTCCTGTTGCTCCTCAATTTATGTTGGAGCTCGGGAATGGTTCCCAGGGACTGGAATAGCGCAGTCATCGTGCCTTTGTTTAAAAACAAGGGTTCACGTTATGACTGCGCAAATTACAGAGCCATAAGCTTGACCAGTTTGGCAGCAAAAGTGTATGAAAAAATTATTGAAAGGAGAATGAGGATGGTGTCCGATGGTTTACTGTGTGAGACACAAGGAGGTTTCAGGAGTGGAAGGGGATGCATGGATCAATTGTTCTCTCTGCGCAACATTGTGGAGAAGCATCTGGCTCTAGGTCAGAGGGTTTTCTGCAGTTTTGTGGATTTGGAGAGAGCATTTGACACGGTTGTACGAAAGGAACTTTGGGACATTTTACCGGAGTATGGTATTAACGGTAAACTGCTACAGGCTGTGCAGTCCAGTTACATGGGCTGTAGAGCCTGTGTGCGGCTGGATGATGGAATGTCGCCTTGGTTTGACGTCAATATCGGCGTTAAGCAGGGGTGCGTTCTGTCAGCCAGGCTGTTTATCATATATCTGGATAAATGTCTCCAAAGGTTGAACGATATGAATGTGGGAGTCCAGATGGGCGACTCAGTGGTCACTGCTCTGCTTTATGCAGATGATGCAGTCCTGCTGGCACAGTCAGCGATTGACCTGCAGACCCTAGTCGACACAATGACAGAAGATTGTAAGAAAAGGGGTCTACGCATGAATGTGAGCAAAACCAAAATAATGGTCTTTGAAAGAGATAAAACCAGAACAGATGTAAGAGTAACAATAGGTAATGATGTACTAGAGCAAGTGGATGAATTTGTATATCTTGGATGTGGATTTAGCCGAGATGGAAGGTACACCACTGATATAGAGCGAAGAGTGAATGCGGGAAATAGAGTGAACGGAGCATTGGGGCAACTTCTCGGCAGCCACCACCTCAGCCAGAAGGCACGTGTAGCAATACATAACGCAGTGCTTGTCCCAACATTACTGTATGGAAGCGAGAGTTGGGTATGCAGAAAAGAGTATGATAGTAAAATTAATGCGGTCGAAATGCGATCTCTGCGGAAAATCTGTGGAGTTAGGCTGACCGACCGCATTCGTAACGACGACGTAAGAGAGCGAGTAGGTATGAAAGAGAGTATTGGTGTAAAGATGCGAAAGGGAATGCTCCGATGGTTCGGACATGTGGAAAGAATGCCGAACGAACGCCTGGTTAAGAAGATATACAATGCGAAAGTGGAAGGATGTAGGTACCGAGGGAGACCGAGACTAACCTACCTAGACCAGATCGGTCATGTACTGAAGGAAGGTGGAGTCAAGAGTCTCCGAAACCGGCGAGCGTGTATGAAGAGAATTATGAATGTTGAGGAAGCGAGTGAAGTATGCCGAGATAGAGTTCTCTGGCACTCTGTTCTCTCTGCCTACCCTGCAAGGGATATGGCGTGATGATATGTATGTATGTATGTATATATATATATTATATATATATATATATATATATATATATATATATATATATATATATATATATATATATATATATATATATATTCCAATATAGTATCAATTTAAAATAAAATTGATTTACATTCAATCTTGTAATAATTCGTTTTCAGTGTTTCGATAGATTGAGAAATGAAAAACCAAATATTTTCAATACTAAAGTTTCTATTATATCTGGAGATGTCATGAAAGATGGCTTAGGTGAGTAAATGTTCTATTTAAGAATTAGTTGATATTCAAGTGCTGATAAATAATAAGAAGGGAAGTTTCCAAATTCCAGTTTGGCTTATTTAATAAGCATGTTATGAAGCTCCATAACCTTAATCGAAACTATCAGATAACCGAAATGGACATATATTCGATACCATAACCGAAACCTATATAAAAGTTTCAAATAATTGCGGATAGGCTCAATGTCTCTATGAGACACATTACGATAGGCTTTTTTTTCATCTAGCCCGACTGATAGCCTAAACATAAGCTTCTCCAAAGGAAAATAAAACAATAATCTCCATTTCCCTTTCATCATCATCATCATGATGGACCATTTCCCTTTCATCATCACGATGGTGATGATTTACCTTTACAATTTTCTAAAATTGAATATTCGTACCCGAAACTATTCAAAAGTGTCAGATGATCCGAAATATCTGAAATTTTATATTTGTTACCGAATCTGAAACCAGTGTAATATTATTTCGATATCCGTAGAGGCCTATGTCTCACATATACGTCATGTGCTGAAGGATGGATGGATGGTGATATTTATTTCTACGTACTATCCAACAAATAAAAGTTTGGGTGTGCTAAGGGGCTTAGAATATAATTTGCCGTCGATTTTGACTTGTATAATTAGGAAAGCATGCTTACCAAACAATTAAATTAATATGTGATCTCTGTATGACAGGAAAATTCACTAAAATTATTTTACAGGTATAACAGAAGAAAACCGAAATATTCTTGTTGATTGTATTAATATTATTTTTCATGTAGCCGCTAGCGTGAGGTAAGAATTTTCTACTAGTTTGGGAGTTGGTCTCTCGCTGAAGGGATAAAATATTAATTAGCATTGAAACGTTTACAATGGCACAACTATATCATCCACATATACCATCGTGGCAAATTCATTGGATGAGTATAATTATTTACCTCCCAGTATTATATACATACGTAGTTATTTTTTTATTGCTCTTGGTGGCAAACGAGCAAGCAGCAGACCTGATTGTAAGTGTTACTGCCGCCCATGGATCTTTGCAATACCAGGAGTACAGTTAAGCCGCTGCTTACCAATAAAATCCCCAAACTTTCCCAGAAAATTTGATTGCCGGCTCTCTTGTTCACCGAACGAAGCACAGCAGCACACTGCCATTGCTCAGGCGTCGATTTTCTGCAGGAGTGTGGTAGTACCACGGGCCATCCGTTTGGGGTAGTTACCTCAGATGTGTAGGCGTAACAGACCCGTGGCTGTAAACAAAAATCTTTCAACAGTGTGGGCCTACCACTATTGAAATGTTATTTAACAGTATATAATATTAGTAATATTGAATAAATCGTCATCCTCCTTTTTTTTTTTTTTTTTTGTGGTGGGCCATGGACGTCGCACCCCGCCAAATCGGTCCAGGGTGACTGAAGAGGCGGCGCGCAACCCCATTGACCCACCCTGCAAGCACCTCTTCTTCGCCGTGCGAGCGGGCCACCGGTACCCGATCTTTGTCTTCGGTGGCCCGCTCGGCGGTATGCCCTCTCGGGCTCCTCTCCTGTTGACGCCCCGACAGATTTCGCCGCCGAGGCGTCGTCCTCATGCGGTGGCCTCGCGTCGGGTTCCCCGGGATTCCCCGGTGCGATCACCCGAAGCCTCGGTTAGAGCGGCATCAGGCGCAGGTATTCGCGCCTGCGCCGCCCCGGCCGCGGGCGGCGGCCCGGGTCACGGGAATCTTCCCGGGCCCGTTCCGCCGCCTCCTTCTGCGAGATGACAGCCTCGCAGAAGGCGGTGACCGCGTCCCAATTCCTGACGCTGTCGACCATCGCCCTCGCGACAGCCGGCAGCGTCAGGTCGGCACCGATAATAGCGACGAGGTCGCGGCGCTGCCCGTCTCAGCCCGAGCATTCCTCGAGCGTATGTTGCGCCGTGTCCTCGTCACTACTGCAGTGATGGCAGCCCGGAGTCCATTCCCTGTACACGACCGTGTACAGGTAATGCCCGAAACACCCGTGCCCCGTTAACACCTGCACCAGTCGGAAGGTGAGGACCCCGTGCCGCCGCTCCTTCCATTCCATCAGTACGGGCCGGAGGGCCTCGACGGTAGTGACACCGTGTCTAGGCCTCACCAGCCGCGTAGCCCAACGGGCGATGACTTCTCGGCGGGCGTCCTCGCGCCATGTGGCTATCTCTTTAAACGATGGGGAGCCACCCTCTTCGCGCATTGAGGTAACCCGCCGGTAGAGGTCGGAGAGCATCTCCGCCTCTAGGTCCCACGGGGGTGTCCCGGCCAATAGGCACGCCGCCTCTGTCGACACCGTGCGGTACCCGCGAATGGCTCTGACCGCCATGGCTCGCTGTGGCCTCCACAGCACCGCCCTGAGCTGGGCGTTCAGAGCCCTCGCCCACACGGGTGCGCCGTACATGGCCACTGAGCGGATCACCGCCGCATACAGCCGTCGGCCCTCGAAACTGGGTCCGCCCACATTCGGCATGAGCCGAGAAAGGGCGGACGCCGCGCCGATCAGCCGGGGAGCAATTTGGCGAAAATGCTCCCGGAACCACCATCGCCCGTCGAGCACCAGACCCAAGTACCTCATATGGGCCTGGATACTGATGTGGATGGAGTTGACGACTAAACATCATCATCCTCCTGCTCTTATCCCAATTACTCATCTTCGACGTATTATGTCCTCGTCTTCCGCACAACCCTATCAGATGTAATACAGTATGCATTTTAGTTAAATATGTAAATTGTCAAAAGCAAATAACAATTTGATCAATTTAATATTAAAAAGATGAACACACAACAAATAATAAATATTTGACATTCTTTTCCCCGAGTTTTATGTTTTGCAAAAGTATCAATAACATTATTGAAGCTAAAAGATGGGGTGCTGTCCCATCTTTTAGTTGTTACGAGCGAAAAATGATTGTCACACGTGGGATTCGAACCCACACCTTTTGGCAATCTGTTCCAATCGTACTGCCACTTACACCAACGTGAACTATTGTAGGACATTCAATTCAATTTTTTTTTGTTTATTTGCTTTTGGTGGCAAACGAGCAAACAGCACACCTGATGGTAAGTGTCACTGCCGCCCATGAACCTTCGCAATACCAAAGGTACAGCTAGACCGCTGCTTACCATTGCAAACCCCAAACCCACCCCAGTTGAGCTTCTAATGTAATAGCTAATTCTCGCATCGTATTATATTTTCGTCTTTAAAGAGACATGTGCCATCTACCCGAAAATGTTTACACATTGTACAGGCTTAATACTTCAAACTTTGCAGTTAGAATTGTATTAAACGATGACACAACCCTGTTATGTAAATTACTGAAATTTAGCATTTAATATGCTTGGTTATTTATAAAAACCCGATTACGAGCAAAAAAATGATTATCACAAGTGGGATTCGAAGATTCGCAGCACGATTGGAACGGATTTCCAATAGATAGAGGTTCGAATCTCACTTGTGACAATCATTTTTCGCTAGTAATCGGGTTTTTATAAATAATCAAGCATATTAAATGCTAAATTTCAGTAATTTGCCATTCCATTGTTACGTCATTGAATATTTAACTTAACAATTACATTGACTTCAATGCCGTACATTTATAATCAATTATGATTCTTACGACCTGCTGATTGGCACATATAGTAATGTGAGCCAATTATAGCACTACAAATTTGCCGTAGTGAGGCCTTTGTCCAATATAAAACATGGATGGGTTGATGAAAAAAAATTATTATTATTTTTCAGATTCGATGATACTCTACAATACGCTGTCAGGATGAATCTTAACGGTACTAAGGAAGTACTGAATCTGGCCAGAGATATGAAAAATTTATGTGTAAGTCAAATTTGACTAAGAGATAAACCTCTTTGTTTATTAATACTAAACTACAACCGATGTTATTTATAAAAAATTTTCATAATCTCAGCTCATGTATGTTCTACTGTTAAGGTCACGTCCTTTTTTTTGCATGGTGGACCATGGATGTGGTCGCGCCCCTACAAATCGGTTCGGGGCGACAAAAGAGTCGGCGCACAACCCCATGGACCCACTTTGCAAACACCTCTCTTCGCCATGCGAGCGAGCCACCGGTACCCGATCTTTGTCTTCGGTGGCCCGCCCGGCGGTTTACCCTTGCGGGTTCCTCTCGTGTCGACGTCCCAACAGCTTTAACCGTGCGCGCATGCGCCGACCCGGCCGCTGGCGGCGGCCCGAGTCAAGGGAATCCGTTCCACCGCCTCCTTCTGCGAGATGACAGCCTCGCAGAAGGCGGCAACCGCGTCCCAGTTCCTGACGCTGTCGACCATCGCTTTCACGACAGCCGGCAGCGTCAGGTCGGCACCGATGACAGCGACGAGGTCACGGCGCTGCCCGCTCCAGCTCGTACATACCTCGAGCGTATGTTGCGCCGTGTCCTCGTCACTACCGCACTAGTGGCAGGACGGAGTCGACTCCCTCCTCACGACCGTGTGCCGGCCATACATGGCCATTGAGCGGATAAGGTCACGTCCTCCAAAATAGGAAAGAAATTGACCTACTACACCATGCTGGTCAGACGGATTCGTATGGACTTTTATTGCGAACTTTTCTCTCGTCTTTTAAGACACCCATTGGCAAGAATTTGCAATCCTAAGTATTTTTGGACATATATTAAAAATAAACATGCAAACATTACTCATTTTCCCAAAACTATGAGCTTAAATAATAATATAACATCAGATGGCCTTTGTAATTTATTTGCAAATCACTTCTCTTCAACATTTTCTAAGCTTACTAATAATTATACATTGTCATCTGTTGACAGCATTAGTTTTACAAACACTTTAAATATGATCCATATCTCACAATAAACAATTGTAAATTATCTACAAAATCCCATCAAATTTTATATTGATGTGTTATTTCACATTAAATCTTCCCTTGTTACAAATCTTCCAACCAGTCGAATTTGATTGCTGTATTTCTACTTATTTGGCAAGTCGCTAAATTAGCTATTTCACTTAAAAGTGGAGCAGCTAAAGATGTATCAAATTATCAACCAATATCTATTTTATCTACATTTTTTTTAAATGAAACTACTTTTACGGATTCTATAGTGTCTCTATTTGATTTTTAATTTCCCGACGTTTCGAACACTTTACAGTGATCATGGTCACGGGAGGACCGTCCTCCCGTGACGCGATAGAATCCGTAAAAGTAGTTTTATTTCAAATGTGTAATACTCGCGTAAACATCAGAAACTATTATCTATATATGCTAACATTTTAGAAGCTTTAATAGATCCACTTTTAAAACACAATTTTAGTAATTTTATGGATAACCAATATAAAAGGACTACATGGTTTTACATAATCTGGTTCTACTAGTACTAATCTTGCTACATATTATAACAAGTTAGTCAATCAGTTGATGCGGGTCTTTAAGATAATGCAGTATATATAGATGTTGCAAAGGCATTTGACAGGGCTAATCAAAATATCTAGATTGAAAGCTTGCTTTAACTTTAGGGCCCCCTAGGCCCTGATTTTAATTGGTTAGATTTTTATTTTCAAAAAGTCTATAGTATGTAGTTATTAAAGATTGTCAGTCTTTAGCCTATCCTGGTATATCGAGCGTACCCCAAGGTTCTCATCTAGGACCTTGGATTTTCAATATATTTATCAATGATATAATTTCACGGACAGAATTCAGTAATGCTTACCTTAATGCTGGTCATTTAAAATTATGTAAGCTACTATGCAAATCTATTTGATTGTGAATTACTCTAAAAGACCTTGATGCTATTTACGACTGGTGTGTTCTTAATAAAATGACCTTAAATGCTAATAAATGTAAACATATTATATTTTCACGTAATCGTAACATTTTTGATAAAGGATTTCACGTAAATGGAATAAACATTGATAAATTATCTGCGCTCATGCGGTCCGACTCTCTGCGGGTGGCGAACTAAGCCCTAGTTTATCTACCCGGTCCATCTCAGCTAGGGCGTTATCAGGCGTAGGTTCTCGCACATGCGCCGGCAACGGAGTGTGTGTACGGTGTCCTCTCTCCTCGCGCCCGTGTGCAGGTACTTGCTGAAGCAACCATGCTCCGTTAATACCTGCACCAGTCGGAAGTAGAGCCGCCGACCCAACCACTCCATCAAATTGTCGGATCTAGTTTTTCTTTTTAAATTATTTCGGTATTACATTGATTGTCCTGAACTTTTACAGTGCATTAATTTTGGTACGCTGCGCAGAATACCAATTCGGGCATCTCACTCCATTTGCTTGCTTCACAGACCCTACAGCAGAACAAATTTAAAACAGTATGCACTAATCTGTAGAATATCAACAAAATTTAATTCAATTGGAAATTAAGTAGATCTCTTTAATGATTCATTTATTAAATATAAGAGGAGAGTAATGTCATCTATTACTTTTATTTCATCATCATCATCACAACCCATATATGTCCCACTGTTGGACTCGGGCCTCCTCCGTAATGGGAGGGAAATTAAACTACTATACCGCGCTGGTCAGACGTGTTGGTATATGGTTTTATTTCGAGATTTCCTTCTTTCGCATAGATGTTATATGCATTTTATATCCCTTAGTCGTCGCGTACGATCACCCATGGGTATAATATGGGGTGTATAGTATTCTTACTCCGTCACCACACGGAAAATTACTTTTATTTAACTCATCCAAATACATACACTTATATTAACCACTTTAACTTTTTTAATAATTAAGAATTAGGATTTCTGTTGTTATTTGTATTCTTTTTATAGTTAGCTTGTGTTTCTTTAATTTGATACCATTTCTGTGCATACTGTGATAGCTTAAATAAGAGAGAGAATTAATGACAGTTTACCTTCAGTATATGTTATATTCATGCTTTAATTTTGATAACATTTAAACTACTAGCGTCTTTAAAAAAAAATAAACAAGAAAAGTGATGGTGAATTGCATTCTTTTTTGTTATTGTTTGTATATTCATAGAATAGCCATTAAAATTTGATCTATACTTGTAAGGATTGGAATAAATTGGCTAGTGAACCGATGTTAGTTTACTTACTCATCATTCTCCTATTCTTATCCCAATTACTTGGGGTCGATACAATATGTACTCTTCTTTCATAGTACATATTGTAAAAGTTATTGGTAATAGATTTTCTGACCGGCCGCCTGCCAGACGACAACCCTCCTTGGGAATGTAATTGTTGACCAAACGGCATCGGTTAACAACAAAACTCACACTCAGCGCGAGTGTGAGTTTTGTCGTTAACATGACGCGTTCTACAGCGAGCGCGTAAGCATGCCATTTGTATGAAAAAATGTACACCGCCACTAGCGGCGCGTTTTTGAAACATTTTGAGTGAATGAGAGTTTTTATTATAAACGTTCACCATCGCGTATTACGTTAGTTAACGTCAATTTCGGATGTTTACTCTGTGGTTTTTCTACTTTTGCGAGTGTAAGTGTTACTTTTGACAGATCTCGACGCGTATTATTGTTAGGTGACGCTAACGCGGTAACCGAGTCTTTCACGAGTGTTTTAGTTGGTGAGAAGACAACATTATGTATGAATTTTTTTGCAGCTCAAGCTCAAGATGAGCGCAATGAATTACGAACAATACGCTCTGAAGGTCGTGAATTATTTGATCCTTTGGAAGATCTCTTTGTAAATATTTATAGTTTAACTAAAAGAGCTGTAATTTATTTATGTGATAAACTTCGCGAGTTGACAAATTTGAGGCCTACCCAAAGAATAAGCTCAGAAACCAAAGTAAAAGTAGACTTGTAGAAGTATATTTACTGCTCCATGAAAGTCACCATCATATTAAACTGAGTGGTGCTGGTTCTCCTCATTTTGTATTTCTTAGCAACAAACTAATTTCAAACTTTTAAAGGGCCTTCGTCGACTTCTTTGACAACACACACTACAACGACTCTCAACTAGGTAGTAGGTGGGTACACCATTACATCAACCGTCCAAATTAAATATACACCCAAAAAATATGTTTAATATATAACGATTTCCGGTCTTGCAACTTGATCGTATAATCAAGCAAACGCCAGCGCAATAGATAAAAATAGGCATAGTAATAAAACGCAAAAAATTAACCACAAATCTTGTGAGTAAACGTTGTCGGGAGAGTTTAATATCTATGTATGTGACTCGCACTCGCGCGTTTCGTCTATACTTGCGTAAAGACGTTTACCCAACGCACGCGGACGTCGAGTTAACGTGTTTTTATTGTGTAGCTCACACTCAGCACACTGATGGAGTTGGCCCAGGTCGTTATAAGGCTCTTAGTCGCCTCTTACGACACCCACGAGCAAAGTAAGGGTTGGTAGTATTCGTAGCCGCTACCACACAGACTCGCAGACACGCATGTTAGTTTACTTACTGTAAATGATAAATTATAGAGCGTTAAGGCTATAGAGACTTAAAAAAATAACGTTACCGTTAGACCTTTGGTCGCATTAAAATTGTAATATTATTTAGAAAATTAAAGAAGTTATTCAAAATCAATTATCATCATATGATAATGTCAATTACCATTTCATTCTCAGTTTGTTTGATTCTGATTACGCTATAATCAAAATCAAATATTGCACTCTCATTCTCATCATTTTATTCTACGGTATCAATATCGTCTTATTCTCTTAAATATTACAAACCCTTATTTTTTCCATTAAGGATTTGAAATTTAATTTCACAATTAAACATATGTAATTATGTGACTGTTTATCATACAAACAAATATCATTGGACCAATAGCGTGGCCCTACCTACTAAATATTTGAATACCAATGCAAAATTTTCTGACTTCGTAAAATAATTGTACAAAAATTACAAAACAATTGAGCAGACATTATAGCCACCCACAGACCTCAATAAAACACTAACACTAATATAGTGACAATTATTATTATTATTATTCGATAACGGCGATATACTTAGGTTTGTCTCGTGTTAGATACATACGTGGTTGCTTTATCATATGAATTAACATACAATAGCCATGGGTGAATAGAAATTATACTTAACTCGCAAAGGTTATCTGACCGGTACTTTTGCTTTTTATTTTTGATAGCATGAAATTTGGAAATAATCTGTCCGAAACGTTTGGAGTGACAGAAAATTGTTGCGTACATTAACCTGCTGAGTTGTTGTTCATTGTATTTGGTGACCCAGCTAACCTTAAGACTATATTGTTTTGGGTTTGGTAATATAAGACGGTATGACGTCGTGTATCGTTTATCATTATTATTCTACTCTTATATCGATACTTGATGTCGAATTAATATGACTCTTATTTCAATGAACAAATTGCAAAAGTTTTGATAATAGTTTAATGTCCGCCTAGTGATTGGGTATAAAAAAATTACCAAAACAACAACATAAATCCTATAGGAGCACAAGAAATAGCTTGAAGAGAAGTCATCCAACTATGGAAGGAATATCTGAAGTCCTCTGTAGCAGGGTGGGGGACTGAAGTTGGTTGCGCTGCACCATCACCGCTAGCTTACGAGAAGGCACGGTAGCCTAACGTTTAAAATGATGCAGGTGCTTACCGACCACAGGTCTCCCTTCGATAAGCATCTGCATAAAATTGGAAGTGAAGGGGCCTCAGGATGCCATAAGTGTGGCGCATCACTTGATGACTAGCGCCACTTACTGGAAGTATGTTCCGCCTGAGGGGCCCAGCATTATGATCTGTCAGCGGTAATTAGAATCGTTGCCAACCAATATCTCCAAGATGTTCAGCATCAGCAAATGCTGATTGTCGATGGCCTCATTTTGCGCGCCTGTTACATCGAGGCAGAAACCCGTGACATATAATATTTTCATCAAAACTCCATCAGTATTTTCTCATTTTTTTATCCATCATTTACCATACAGCTATATCAACAATTATATCTCTATTCCCTGCGTTGCTTTTTTCATAGCATGCACAATGTCGTGAAAATGAATAAACATGCCTGTTTTAAATACCTTTTATTTTTTTCAGGCCTTGATTCACTTATCTACTGCCTACACGAACACCAACATAAATCCTATAGAAGAGATTATATATCCACCCCATGCAAACGTAGAAGATACCCTCGAAATTTGTGAGAAACTTGATGAGTATACCTTGAAAGCTCTTACTCCAAAGTAAGTAGTTACTTTTATAGTGTTAGTGCCAGATTGATGACATTCAGGATTGTATTCTCAGAGAATATCGACGTCTGAGCAGTGGCAATGTGCTGTTGCGCTTCATTCAGTACCTACACGAGAGAGCCAGAAGCTCAACTTTCGAGGGAGGGTTTTGATCGATAGGCTATCATCAAAATATATCTATATATCTAGCTGTATCCTTGGTATTATGAAGGTTCACTAGTAGCAGTAATACCTACTACCAGGTACGCTGCTTGTTCATTTACCTCTAGAAGCAATAAAAATTAAGCTAAAATATCAATGCAGCAATATGGCATCCCAAGTACAGTAAATTGTGATAGGTCATACTGACGTCCCTATTTATCCATTACGCATAGAAAGATCGAACGCGTAAGAACAACATCTTGGCACTTTTTTTAAAGACAATACCTTACATTAAAGAACTAATGCTTATATTGCGGTGGCCTTTCCAAACATGCAATCAACGGGCATAAATTACATCCAGATTTAGAATATAAAACTTGTGATCCCCAGAAAGTATAGGGTAATCGAACCCAAGACATTTGGCATCGCTAGTTCGACTCGCAACCGCTATGCCACCTTTGCATATAATTGAGGTCGATTTGGGTATGTATCCGAAATTGTACCCCACCGGGCGCATCCCCAAAGTCAAAGATTTTAATCGCGATTCGGAGCAGTGGCCCGCTGAATGAGCCTATTGCATCAAATTATGAGAACTTCGTTGCCCCAGATAATTTCTTAAGTAGTGGCCACATCAGAACTTGTCAAAGGAAATGTAATAATAACACATTTATTTTTTGTTAATGCACAGAAGATTTAAAATTATTGGGCAGTTTTCTTGAAGGCACTATAAGGCGCTAGAAATACGTAAACGGTTTTCTGATATTTGCTAAGTCAATATTCTATTTCTTTTAGTTTTACATAGAATTACTTGCTATGTGTTATCGGCTACAAAAACTACCAACCTTTATCTTGTTCGTTAGTATTGTAACAGAAATGATGAATAATGACTGAAATCGATGTGGGCCAAATTGATCTGATGCTGTCAGCTCAACAATTATATTCCCAAGAAGGGTTGACTTTAGACAGTTGGTCATAAAATTAAAGCTAAAACATTTGCAATATGTGCGATGGAAGTGAAGTACATGTTGAATGGAACCAATCTGTTTAGGAGAAAAGTAGTGATGATGATGATGAGACGTGTGAACGGTTTTCTGATGCCTACTCAGTAAATATTCATTTTATTTTAGTATTACAGAATCCAAATCAATACCCATGTAGCAAGATAATAGAATAGGAGGTTCACAATATAAGGTAAATTGACCTACTACACCACGTTGATCAGAAGTGTTGGTATAGGGTTTTATTTCGAGATTTCCTTCTCTTGCATAGATATTATATGCATATTTTATACCTTAGTCGTCTAAAACGATCACACACGGGTAACATGGGGGTGTTGAATTATATTCTTACTCCGTCACCACACGAAAAATGTATATAATTTACTTAATTATATAAAGAGTTGTGCTGTCTGTATTGTTAAAAACAGCTTCCTAAATAACGCATTATTTTGTAGTAATGTATAAAAGCAGACATGATTCCTGTAGGTTATATTTAAAATATAGATATTTGTACTTCAGTAAGGGCATTTTTGCAGATATTTGTAAGATATATAATTTGTACTATCTATACAAATTTGGTACATCGTAAGGTAGCTAGCGTTTGAAATGCAAGTGCATAAAGACATGTTACTTACATCAAATTAAAAATCTTTTGAATTCTCGGCTTTTCTCATCTATAATATGCATGTATAATGTATACATATCGAACTTCCTCTTGATTCACTCTGTCTATTAACGAAAATCTTATTAATATCAACGGATTTTAATAAAGTAGCATAGATTAAAAGAGAAGTTTATTTGGTTTCCAGAATCATAGGTGAGGTACCGAATACATACGCTTTCTCTAAACAGTTGGCTGAACATTTGGTATACAGAGAGAAAGGGCAGCTGCCTGCTGTAATTATCAGACCTTCAATTGGTGAGTTATATATGCCTTTCAAGAAAGATAGATAGCTTAATTTATTGGACAAATTACGCCCAGACGCAGAATGATAGTTTTCGGATTGCACAAAGCATTGTTCTGCGTAGATATTGAACCCACGGAATTGGCACGTAAAGTAGGTATCTTAACCATATGTGCAGTGTTTATGGAAGTATTCTTAAGATAACGATATACCGCACCAGTGTCATGGAATCCATTAATTGTTATTTTGAATTTGTGTCCTATAATTATAGGCTTTTTAAGTTCCCCATAATACAAGGATTACTTCCTTGGAGCCATATGCTTTTTTTTTAAAGGAAAATTTAACCCAGTTACCGTTAGAAAATATTATTTTTAATTAACATTTTGAATGTTTCAATAAATACATCTTTATATCAATTGAATTTAATTTTTTGATAGTGGTGTCGAGTTCTTTGGAACCAGTTCCAGGATGGATAGAGAATTTCAACGGACCGGTAGGATTACAATGCGCAGGTGGTAGGGGTGAGTAACATTAAGTTTATTTTCTTTATATTCTAAAATATAGATGTTGGACTTTAGGATGAGTTACTTTTCTTACAATAAGCAGATTGAAGCCCTGCGTGATATTGATATCGCCTTTACTATCCAACATACTGACAGATTCAAAGAAGTAGCGAACCGATATATATTTAGGCTTAGATTTTTTCTGGGTGATAAATTTGAGTTCTATTTGTTTATGCGTAGCACCGAATCGTACATTTTTATTGAGCTATAAGTGTTTTAGCATATACAGTAGAAGCCTGATTATCCGAACCTCCATTATCCGAACCTCGATTATCCGAACATCCGATTATCCAGACTCGCATCACTTCTTTATCTGTTGATTTAAAAAGGTTTCACCGCGCAACAAGCCCCGCTAAGCCCCCTGACTATGTAACACCACTCTAATTGTTTGCACTATAATGTTCAGTTTTGTTTAATTTTCTTTAATAACTTTCAGCTTAGGCTGTGATTTATTTTTATTAAAATTTTAACACGGGCAGGATGAATCAGATCACATACAGTTGTTACAACTGATTGAGTGATTGAAGAACAATAAAATGTATTACATATTAATAATCAACTAAAATTTAAATATAGTTTGATTCGTCATTGAAATTCGATTATCTGAATTTTCGTTTATCCGGACTACCTTTGCTTTTAATTGATCCGGATTATCGGGATTCTACTCTAACTAATATATATAGTATTCTTATTCAGTCAGGTGGTCAACAGTATTCTTATTCAGTCATTACACGGTCGAGATAATTCCTCAGATAGGTAATACTTGCATCGCATTAATTAAATCATCATTCTCCTACTCTTATCCCAATTACTTGGGGTCGATACAATATGTACACTTCTTTAATATTACATATTGTAAAAGTTATTGGCTATAGTTTTATGACCGGCCGCCTGCTAGACGTCAACCCTCGGGACAACGTTCAACATTCCCAAGAATGTAATTGTTGACCAAAGGGCATCAAATGGATTTGGCCGTTTGGCCGTTATAAAGACTCTTAGTCGTCTATTACGACATCCACGAGCAAAGTAAGGGTTGGTAGTATTCGTAGCCGATACTACACATTGCATTAATTAAATAATCCTGAAAATATTAAAGAATTTGTGGATCGATCCATCTCATAAGCTACTAAATAAAAAATATTCACCTGGTTACGAGCGGCTGACCACCTGAACGCAGATTAAAGATAATATAAGAATTTGCTTATGACTGAAACGTTTTCTTTTTCCAGGTGTATTAAGAAGTTTATATGCCGATCCCGACGTAATGAATGATTATGTACCTGTGGATATTTCTATCAGGCATATAATAGTTGCTGGGTGGATTAGAGGTACTAAAAGGTGCGTATAATTTGAGGAATTTAAATTTAAACCTCAGCCAACTTTCATTAATCCCACAGATAAGTAAGACATGTTGAAATATTATAATCTTGATTCACCATGACATCTTTACTAATATTATAAATGCGAAAGTAACTCTGTCTATCTGTCGCTCTTTCACGCCAAAACTACTGAACCGATCTAAATGAAATTTGGTACACAGATGGTCTAGAGCCTGATAAAGGACACAGACTACTTTTTAACGCAAAGAGAGGATTGTAAAGTGGGATGAAAAGTTGTAAGGAATTATCGTCATTTTTAAAGCCAGACGCTTGAAACTTATTTTTAGGCTATTGATTAGATATAAATAAATAACACATTAAAATTTAAAAAAAATACTCTTAAGGGCTAAAATATAGGGGATGAAAAGCTTTAGGAAAGTTACATTTTATGCGGGCGAAACCGTGGGCAGAAGCTAGTAGTATATAAAGGAAACAACGAATCAAAAACAATAAACTGAAAAATTTAGTGTGATTTTTTTTTTATATAAATGATCTCTTGTAGGCGTTTAATACAAAAGGAATTGCAGAAGCAAGCTTGAATAATATACAGTTGAATCAAGATTTCCGTGTTGTGACGTAGTAAGAATATAAATCACCACCCCCTATCTTACCCGTGAGTGATCGTAAAAGACGACTAAGTGATAAAATATGCATATAACATCTATGTAAGCGAAGGAAAACTCAAAATAAAACCCTATACCAACACATCTGACTAACGTGGTGTAGTAAGGTCAATTTCCCTCCAAGTGTGGAGGAGGTTTGAACCCAGCAGTGGGACATATATGAGCTGAGATGATGGATCAAGAGAAATTTATCATTAAGAACATTATTTTGATCTTTCCTCATGATTTTTGTATTGCGAATTTAGGGTTAAGGTTAAGGCCCTGGCCCAGCAGTTGAAATTATAAGAGCTGAAATTACTTATTATTATTAACAATAATTAAATTTAAATCACTGAAATTTAGCATTTAATATGCTTAATTATTTATAAAATCCGATTACGAAATGAAAAATGATGTCGCAAGCGGGATTCGAACCCGCGCCTATTGGGATGCCGGCCCAATCGTGCTGCCACTGCACCACCGCGACTAATTGTAGGACATGCAAATTTCACTTCGTAATATATTTACGTCTTAAGGTGACGGTATGCTATCTACCCGACAATGTTTACACATTGTTATAGGCTTAATACTTCAAACTTTGCAGTTAGAATTGTATTAAACGATGACACAACCTTGTTATTTAAATCACTGAAATTTAGCATTTAATATGCTTAATTATTTATAAATAATTAAATTATTTAAGTTTTTTTTTTTAATATTTCTACATTACAGTTTTGAGACTACTGATGACATCCCGATTTATAACTGTTGCAACAAAAATATAAACGGAATGATAACGTCGGATATGGTAAATTGCGGTTTGGAGATGTTGGCCGAGTTGCCATTAGGTCCCAGTTTGTGGCACCCTTACACAATGGTTACCCACTCCAAAACCTTTAACTTTATACAGGTGAATATAATTTAAATTAAATTAGTGGTAGTGCCATATTGTTGATAGTTTTCATTCTACAACCGCAGGCCGGTCTATCTGGTACCGGGCGGGCCACCGAAGACAAAGATCGGGTACCGGTGGCCCGCTCGCACCGAAGAGAAGAGTTTGCATGGTGGGTCTATGAAATCACGTGCCGCCTCTTCCGTCACCCCGGACCAATTTGGCGGGGCGAGACGCATCCATAAATCACCGCAAAAAAGGGCCGGTCTATCTGGAGTAGTATCACACTCTTGTAGAAAATCGACGTCTGAGCAATATCAAGTTGCTGGTTATCTTCACTTTGTTTGGTGAGCCAGAGAGTTTGAGGCTCAAATTTTTGGCTGGGTTTTATTTGGTAGGCAGTGACTTAACTGTACCCTTGATAACCAGGATCCATGGGTGGTAGTAACAATTTCTATGAGGTGTGCTACTTGTTGATGATCATTTGCCACCATAAGCAATAAAAAAAAAATTATTTCAGATCAAATAGGTGTCCTAAGCTAAATAAAGTCTCCTCCGCGTTCTAGAAGAAATTGGCCTGCTAAACTTAAAGTCATCATCATCATCATCATTATCATCATCACAGCCCATAAATGTCCCACTGTTGGGCTCGGGCCTCCTCCCTAATGGAAGGGAAATTTACCTACTATACCGCGCTTTGTCAGATGTGTTGCTATAGGATTTGTTTCCAGTTTTCCTTTTCTCGCATAGATGTTATATGCGTTTTATATCCCTTAGTCGTCTCGTACGATCACTCACGGACAAGATATGGGGTGGTGAATTGTATTCTTACTCCGTCACCACACGGAAACTTAAAGTATTTATTGTAATATATATGTTTAATATTAGCTGTATGGTAGCGGCTATGAATACTACCAACCCTTACTTTGCTCGTGGATGTCGTAAAAGACGACTAAGAGCCTTATCTGGGCCAACTCCATCTGATGCCGTTTGGTCAACAATTACATTCCCAAGGAGGGTTGACGTCTGACAGGCGGCCGGTCATAAAACTATTGCCAATAACTTCTACAATATGTACTATGAAAGAAGAGTACATATTGAATCGACCCCAAGTAATTGGGATAAGAGTAGGAGAATGATGATGATATGTTTAATATAAGCTCTATAAGGAAGCTTACATATTGTCAATTGGTTTAAAAAAAATATATAGTATATATATATATAATTTAAAAAAAAATGACGAGCCCACTGAGCTTCTTGTCGGATCTTCTCAGTATATGGCTGCTTTCCGATCCGGTGTTAGACTAATTAAAATTAATTTAAAAAAAAATATGTAAAATTGAAAATATGTAAGGGGCACTATGGGGCTTATGCATAATAAATGATTTGATTTTATTTGATTAAATATCATTTGATAATATACCAACGGATCGAAACGAGGCTGCAAGCTGTAAAGATCTGGCCTGAAACTCAGCAGGCTTATTTTCGGCTAGAGCATGCAAGATAAATGATTTGAAATTGAATTTTATTTATACTTACTTTTACAATAATGTTAGCCCGATGACGTCACCTTTATTGTTTTTTTTAAAGATATTGTGATGATCGTTGTATTCTTACTTCACCATCATCACAATCAATCAATATGAGCTGAAATAATATTTCAATATTAGAGTTATCAAATAATCAAATTCATTAACTATGAAACTAACAATCAATTAAAAACCTTTATCATCATCATCATTATCACAGCCCATACATCCCATTGTTTGGTTCGGGCCTCCTCTGTAATGGGATTTAACCTATTATAACACGCTGGTAAGACGTGTTGGTATAGGGTTTTGTTTCGAGTTTTCCCTCTCTTGCATTGATATTATATGCGTTTTATATCCCTTACGATCAACCACGGGTATGATAGGGGGTGGTGAATTGTATTCTTACTCCGTCATCACACGGATAATAACCAAAACACAACAAAACCTTTATCATTATCCTGCTATTATCTTAATTAATTGGGGTCGACACAATATTTACTCTTCTTCCATCGTAGATATTACAAAAGTTATTGGCAATAGTTTTATGTTCGATCTCCTGTCTGACATCAATCCTCCTTAGTTATAATTGTTGAGCAGACGGAATCGTGTGAAGTTTTCCTAAGTCGATATAAAGCTCTTAGTTGCCTTTTATAACGTCCGCGAGCTAAGTGTTGGTAGTATTCGTAGCCGCTTATCAGATTTTATTGAAAACAATAACTTGTAAAACTTTTAAATTAGCTGTCTAGTAGCGGTAACGAATACTACCAACCCTTACATTGCTCGTGGATGTCGTAAAAGACGACTAAGAGCCTTGTAACGATCTGGGCCAATTCCATTTGATGCCATTTGGTCAAATATTACATTCCCAAGAAAGATTGGAAACCGGCCACTCATAAAACTATTGCTAATAACTTTTACAATATGTACTATGAAAGAAGAGTACATATTGTATCCCTTTGATTGATCCCAAGTAATAATAGGGATAAGAGTAGGAGAATGATGATGTAAAGTCAATATAATTTTTTAGTTTGATTCGAAACGTCGGGAGATTAAACATCAAATTAAAACACGATACAATATGAAAGAATAGTTGTATTTCATATAATTAATCAGTGTTCTCTTTGCACATTTCCAGGTGATCCTGTTACAATTATTGCCTGCTATACTTATTGATACAGTATTAAGGGCACTTGGTCGAAAACCTATGTAAGTATTCATAAATGTCTAGTCAGCCGTTCACATTCTTGTATTGATTACCTAAGCAGTGATGTCACAACGATAATTATTATATATTATCATCATCACAACATCACTGTGATATATTATCATCATCACAACATCACTGAGGACAGAAACATCTACAAATAGAAGGTTTTCACCAACAACAAGACCACCAGCGCCAAGAAGAAACCCTAAAAGACATGTTGTCGCTCAACATCTATGACACATTAATTGCGCTCTTCAAGCTTTATCCAATTGTAATAAAGCCACTTCAAGAACATTAATTTTATAAACAAACCACCATAACAATTAAATTAAATATAAAAAGAGCACGGACAAAAAGTCTGTGTAATAACATACTCATAATTAAAAAAAAAAAAAAAACGGTAATTATTTACACCTCACACATTGTTGGATTTTTTCAAGATCTAACGAAAAAAAGTATAGCATTTGAAAGAAATGAAACAGTGGTTAATAAAATTTCAAACTCTTCTGTAACTTTCACAAGTCTGATCTGTTTCATGCATTGTTTCGTCATATCTCTTCTGTTCTATGACCAATCATCATTTTTTTTTTATTTTTTTTTTTTTTTGCGGTGGGCTATGGACGTCGCACCGCGCCAAATCGGTCCGGGGTGACGGAAGAGGCGGTGCGAAACCCCATTAACCCACCCTGCAAGCACCTCTTCTTCGCCGTGCGAGCGGACCACCGGTACCCGATCTTTGTCTTCGGTGGCCCGCCCGGCGGTATGCCCTCTCGGGCTCCTCTCTATTATTTATTTACCCTAATATTTCTTTAACGATAAAATATGAAGAAATAAAACATGAACGACGAAAATATAAGGAGTGAGGTATTAAAAGGTGTACCAAAGAACGTAGATTTAGTGAAAGAAATTGCTATAGATGAAGTAGGAAATGCAATCAAAAGTATGAAAAATGGTAAATCTGTAGGGCTGGATTGTATACCAGTTGAAGTGTGAAAGATTTTGGGAGAGGATAAATATGACGCACGCGAGCGTAACATTAGTATTAGTATGAGTTTTAATTAAGGCGCCAAAAGTTATTGGAGTAGGATACAGATAGCATAATAAAGAAATAATAACTTCTAATTCATTAATGCTCGAGATGATTAATCAAATTTTTACTATAACAGTTTAATTATTAGAAAAAGCTTAGTATATACCTATACATACATACATACATATCATCACGCCATATCCCTTGCAGGGTAGGCAGAGAGAACAGAGTGCCAGAGAACTCTATCCTTGCATACTTCACTCGCTTTCTCAACATTCATAATTCTCTTCATACACGCTCGCCGGTTTTGGAGACTCTTGACTCCACCTTCTTTCAGTACGTGACCAATCTGGTCTAGGTAGGTGAGTCTCGGTCTCCACCGGTACCCTACATCCTTCCACTTTCGCATTGTATATCTTCTTAACCAGACGTTCGTTCGGCATTCTTTCCACATGTCCGAACCATCGGAGCATTCCCTTTCGCATCTTTACACCAATACTTTCTTTCATACCTACTCGCTCTCTTTCGTCGTCGTTGCGAATGCGGTCGGTCAGCACCGAAAACCGTAAGTCCATAGATATATACCTATTGAAAGATCTGAAAAATAATGATTGTGGTTTACGAATGAATGAGTTACTTATCAAATGTCTTCTTTATGCCGATGATCAGGTATTACTTGCATCATCGGCAGAAGATTTGCAGGCGATGGTAACTACTATGCATGAAGCTTTTGAAAGAAAAGGTATGAAAGTAAATGTAAGTAAGACGAAAATTATGGTTTTTGAAAAGGATACATGTATGACGGAATGTAACATTTTTATAAATGGTGAGGAACTGGAACACGTGAAAGAATTTTTGTATTTGGGTGTTTTGTTTACTAGAGATGGTAAAAATGATGATAATGTTGAAAGAAGAGTAAATGCTGGTAATAGAGTGAATGGGGCACTATACACCTTTATAAAAAGCAGAAACGTGTCCAAAAAGGCACGTTTAGCTGTACATAAGGGAGTATTAGTACCTACTCTCATGTAAGGTAGTGAAAGTTGGATTTGGCAGGGAAGACGTGAAAGTAGAATAAATGCTGTAGAGATGAGAGCTCTTCGTAGTATGTGTGATGTAAGTATGAAAGATAAAATTAGGAATAATGTTATAAGAGAGCGCTGTGGTGTGAATGAAGAAGTAGTGACAAAGATCAAAAAGAGTATGCTGAGGTGGTTTGGACATTTAGAAAGAATGAGTGACGAGAGGTTGACGAAGCAAATATATAAAGCAAGCGTGAATGGGACGAATACAAGGGGAAGACCACGTCATACTTTTCTGCACCAAGTTGGAGATGTGTTGACGAGAGGTCTTATTAAGAGTATGCGTAATCGTAGAGCATGCATGAAGACTATTATGAGTGTGAATGAAGCGATGGAAGTATGCCAGTATCGTGGTTTGTGGCAATCCGTATTCTCTGCCTACCCCTCTGGGAAACAGGCGTGAGGCTATGTATGTATGTATGTAATAATTATAAAATTATTTTAAACTGTTTTAAAGATTTATGTCTACTAAATCACTTTCCACTTTATTTCTTTCATTAGATTTATTAAAATAATTTTGAATATATTAATATTTACACGAACGCTATTCTGGATATTTTCAAAATTATTTTTTTAGGCAATTTTATGGTATGAAGAGACTGATGGTCTCTTTTCATGCCATAAATGTCAAGTTTTCAATTTTGAATTATTGGTTCATTTATAATTATAATCCGTTAGTAAGCCAAATTATTGCCTTCAATAGCAGCATCTTGATTCTGTTAATGGTATATTCTAGCACACGAAAATATATAAAAAGCACTGTTCTATTATAATGATAACATTTTAACGCTTTCATCACACAAACTGCCCTCAAAATTAATGAATACAACAAGTTAAAACACTAATGCGAAAGTGGAAGGATGTAGGTACCGGGGGTGGCCGAGACTAACTTACCTAGACCAGATTGGTCACGTACTGAAGGAAGGTGGAGTCAAGAGTCTCCGAAACCGGCGAGCGTGTATGAAGAGAATTATGAATGTTGAGGAAGCGAGTGAAGTATGCAAGGATAGAGTTCTTTGGCACTCTGTTCTCTCTGCCTACCCTGCTAGGGATATGGTGTGATGATATGTATGTATGTATGTCTACTAAATCACTTTTCACTTTATTTCTTTCATTATGTTTATTAAAATAATTTTGACTATATTAGTGTTTACACGAGCGTCATTCTGGATATTTTCAAAATATTTTTTTTAAGAAATTCTATGGCATGAAAAGAGACTGAAAGTCTTTTTTCATGCTATAAAAAATGTCAAGTTTTCAATTTTAAATTATTGAAACAAAACTACTTTTACGGATTCTATCGCGTTTGTATTAAATTTGATTTTTAATTTCCCTACGTTTCGAACACTTTACAGTGATCATGGTCACGGGAGGACTAAACTCTCCTTGGGGATGTAATTGTTGTCCAAACGGTATCAGATGGGCCCAGGTCGTTATAAGGCTCTTAATCGTCTTTTACGACATCCACAAGCAAAGTAAGGTTTAGTCTGTTATCAGAAAAATGAAAAATGAAAAATAATCTAAGGTATAACGTATATAAATTTTTGCAACATTGCTGTGTGGTAGCCGCTACGAATACTACCAACCCTACCTCCGTTTATGGTGTCGTAAAAGATGACTAAGAGTTTTATATAGAATTAGCCAACCCTATCTGATGTCGTCTGATCAATCATTATATTCACAAGGAGAGTTAACGCCAGACAAGTGGTCGGTCATAAAACTACTGCCAATAACTTTTCCAATATGTACGATGGAGGAGAAGGACGAGTACATATTGCGTCAACCCTAAGGAATTGGGGGATAAGAGCAGGATAATTATGTGTCATTTTTGCAACAGGCTTGTTAAACTCCAACGACGCATCTACGGAGCCAACATGGCCCTTCAGTATTATACTACCCAGGAATGGACTTTCGATAACAAAAACTTCCTAAAACTAAGATCTTGTATTAAGGTATTTAATCCTTACTAATATTATAAATGCGAAAGTAACTCTGTCTGTCTGTCTGTCGCTCTTTCACGCCAAAATTACTGAACCGACCTAAATGAAATTTGGTACACAGATAGCCTAGAGCTTGATAAAGGACATAGGCTACTTTTTAATGCAAAAAAAGTTTGTAAAGGGGGATAAAAAGTTGTAAGGAATAATCGTCATTTTTAATGCCAAAAGCTTGAAACTTATTTTTAGGCTATTGATTAGATATAAATAAATATGACATTAAAATTTCGTAAAAATGTACCCTTAAGGGTTAAAATAAAAATAGGGGATGAAAAACTTTAGGAAAGTAAACTTTTACGTAGGCGAAGCGGGAAGAAGCTAGTTCATCATAATTATTCAATCGCTTTAATGTAAAAGTTCTTGCCAGCGTGCATACAAATAAAGTACGAGTAAACAGGACTTCGTTATTACACCTATATGAAGGAATAGCTGCCGATTGTCAGCCGAAATAATGATGATGGAGTTAATACGACAATTTATGGGACCGCAACCTTTCTATCACCCAAACGGTACTGGTTGGGTGACCAGAGCCTCTCAAACCGCTATTCGTATAGGCGAAAGACCCGGCAGATCAAGTTTCTGGGTGGATTTGGAGTATGCATTGTTAGGCAGCGATTGAGCTATATATCTGGTATTACAAAAGGCCCATGGGTGGTAGTAGCACTTACCATCAGGTGTGTTGCTCCTCTCATTTGCCACTATAAACAATAAAGAAGCGAGACGAATAAATAATTGCCTCTTGCATATCAATTTGTCATAACTTTCAAGGGTATAGAGTATTTGGTGACCTATTTTTTTTTGTTCAGTATGCGTCGTTGCATTTCTGAGCACGATCTCTTTCCAGGTGAAGGAGATTAAGCTACTACATCATAGCTAGCCGATCACGTTAGCTTAGTTGGTTTTTACAAAACCCACAGAAGGAAAGCTTTATATAATACCAAAAATATCCTTCTGTTCTACACTAACAATATTCGTTGCTTCTTTTTTCTATAGTATTCTATAGAATTCAAAGATTCTAGAGTGGTGACCACGTAACAGACGATGCAGTGTAGGACGCCCTCCACTAGGTGGACAGACGACTTGGTGAAAGTTGCTGGGCGTCGTTGGATACAAGTGGCACAGGACCGCACTCTATGGCGTAACATGAGGGAGGCCTACGTCCAGCAGTGGACGGCAATAGGCTGAAATGATGATGATGAGTATTCTACAGTAAATAATAAATCCTTGTATCAAAAACAGACTTTCTTGAAGTAAATAATAACCAAAAATGAGGTTGTAATTTGTCTGCGTTAATTATATGTTTGTTAAGTACCCCGCAATACAAGAAACATTTACTTTGTGCAGGGTGGTGTCTTTTTTTAAAAAATAAGAAAAAAAATGTTTAAAATTTCTTTTTCAGGATAAAGACTGGGAATCGTTTCATTATAGCATAGAGACGATAGATTCTAAAGAATTCTACTATAATTCTATGTTAGCAGTTCGGAGATATCTATTTAAAGAAAGAGATGAGGATTTGCCTAAACATCGTGCACTTTATAGAAGGTAAAACAGATTTATCTTTATATTAATAGATATCTCATCTCAACTCTACAGCAAAATCAAATATACAAGCAAATCAAATACACAGCCCTTATTGATCGTGGATATCGTAAAAGATGATTTATAGTGAGTGAGTGGGTATAGTATAATTCTATGAAGGGATGAAAACATAAACTATCATTGCAAGATGATAAAAATTCATGATGAAACCCTACACCAATGCGTCAAAGTATTCTTTAATAAGACGAATTAATTATTTATAATGTCTACGCGAGTTATACACATAAAATAAAACTATTTCTACAGATTTTATCGCTGCTGTGTTTGATTTTTACTTTACCAACGTATCGAAAGCATTTTGTAAAATCAAAAAAAGAACGTAAATTAAGTATTAATCAAATATAAAGGCGATATAACCCGTAAAGACATGTTCATTTTGTAAGAACAATTAAATTAAATTATTCATAATTAAATTACACTAATCATAATTAAAGTAAACTAATTATAATCAAATTAATCTAATTATATGTAAAATCCACTTACACCACCGTGAACAATTTGGTGTAAGTGGCAGCACGATTGGAACGGATTTCCAATAAGTGTGGGTTCGAATCCCCACCTGTGACAATCATTTTTTACTCGTAATCGGGTTTTTATAAATAATCAAGTATATTAAATGCTAAATTTCAGTAATTTAAACTAATTATAATAATTAAATTTAACTAATATTTACTTTACAGAATGTATCATATACATATTGTGGTTTTATGTATCTTTTGGAGTTATGTGCTGTGGTTGATCGTCGATTCAAACTACTTTCAATGTATATTGGATTTAATATCAAATATTCATTATTAATTTTAAATTTAACATGTAAATAAATATATTTTTTTAATTTAAATACTATTTTTTGTAATTGGCAGTTAATATATATTTTTTAATAATTATAGCATTTTTTTCTCTCTACCCCATAACGATGATTTCTCAAATGACTTGCCTATTTTGATCAGCGATAAATCTATATATATTAAGAGATTTCCACCTATGTATTGACTCATCACGATATCTCTGGAACCATAAGGCCTACAGACTCTAAATTTTGTAGGAACATTCCTTTTGCAGAGAAGAAGTCAGGTCTAAGAACGGATTTTACGAAATTCCACCCGCAAGGGGGGTTCCTGGGGTGTAAAATCACATTTTTTAAATGTAGCTCCTACAGACTTGAATTTCGGTAGGTATATTTGTGGTAGGATACAGAAGTAAACTAAGAACGGCTTTTTAAAAATACCACCCCCAAAGGGGATTGCATAAGTATTAACCCAAAAAATCCATATTTTCCAATACTGCTTTTACAGAATTTGGTGTGGACTTTCTTTCTGCCCTGTAAAGGTCAGCTTAACTAGGATTTTAAGAAATTCCTTCTCCTTCTTCTAAGGATTCGCCTTTCTATGTCGCGAAAGTAAACTACACAACTGAACTGACGTAACCGAAGCGAAGCGAGGGCGGTTCGCTAGTATAATATAAAACTGTGAAATATAATATTTCCACATTTAGTATTTTAAATTAATTATTACATTAATAAATTGATTATTCTTATGATAGGGCCGCCCTGTAGGGATGTTGATAGTTTTCTGTCTACTAATGCAAGTTGGTCCTTCAGGGTAGTACCATACGTTTGCCAAAATCCACGTCTGAGCATTAGCAATGTGCTATTGCGCTTCGTTTGGTGAGCGAGAGAGCTGGCAGCCTTTTCTGGGTAGCTTTTGGTGGCAGGCATTCACATATTTGTTGAAACAAAAAAAAAAAATTAAAAAAAACCCCCGACACAAAAAACCTAAGTTCACTTTAAAAAGTAAAAAATAAAAAAAAAAGAAACTCAACCTTAAAGTATCTAAGTAGTACAATGTGATCGGACCGGGGAATTGTCCGGTCACTAACTTAAGCGATATGTACGATGGACGAATAGTACCTATTGCGTGGACTCCAACTAATTAGGACAAGTGCAGGAAAATATTGATGATAATTTGAAAGATCATCATCATTCTCCTACTCTTATCCTAATTACTTGGGGTCGATACAATATGTACTCTTCTTTCATAGTATATATTGTAGAAGTTATTGGCAATAGTTGTGTGACCGGGCGCCTGCCAGACGTCAACCCTTTTTTTTTTTTTATTGGTGGCCTATGGATGCGTCTCGCCCCGCCGAATCGGTCCGGGGTGACGGAAAGGCGGCGCGTGACCCCATAGACCCACCGTAAAACCTTCTCTCTTCGCCGTGCGAGCGGACCACCAGTACTCGATTTTAACTTCGGTGGCCCGCCCGGCGGTTTACCCTCGCGGTTCCTCTCGTCGACGCCGCGACAGATTTCGCCGTCGGGGCGTCGCCCTCACGCGGTGGCCTCATGTCGGGTGACCGGACAATTCCCCGGTCCGATCACCCGAGGCCTCGGTTAGGGCGGCATCAGGCGCAGGTATTCGCGCCTGCGCCGCCCCGGCCGCTGACGGTGGCCCGGGTCGCGGGAATCCTCCCAGACTCATTCCGCCGCCTCCTTCTGCGAGATGACAGCCTCGCAGAAGGCGGCGACCGCGTCCCAGTTCCTGACGCTGTCGACCATCGCCCTCGCGACAGCCGGCAGCGTCAGGTCGACACCGATAACAGCGACGAGGTCACGGCGATGCCGGTCAAAGCCCGGACACACCTCCAGCGTGTGTTGCGCCGTGTCCTCGTCACTGCTGCAATGGTGGCAGGCCGGAGTCCACTCCCTATATGCGACCGTGTGCAGGTACAAGCCGAAGCATCTGTGCCCCGATAACACCTGCACCAGTCGAAAGGAGAGGACTCCGTGCCGCCGCTCCATCCACTCCATCAGTACGGGCCGGAGAGCCTCGACGGTGACGACATCGTGTCTAGGCCTCTCCAGCCGCGTAGCCCAACGGGCGATGACGTCTCGGCTGCCAGACGTCAACCCTCCTTGGTAATGTAATTGTTGACCAAACGGCATCAGATGGAGTTGGCTCTGGGCGTCTTTTACGACAGCCAAGAGCAAAGTAAGGGTTGGTAGTATTCTTAGCCGCTACCACACAGGTTTATGAAATTAAACATTATATAGAGGTATAATCAACATCAAGAGTATTGCAAATATTTCAAATATGATGACCTATTATTAGTTTTATTATTGCTTTTATTACCAAATTCCTTCATCAACCAGCTCCATATAGTTATATTATCTAAGTTAGGTGTACCAAAAATATCAACTCAATCAAATCGAATAAAATTTACGAGATTATACCTGAACATAGAAATATTGCAAGATATAAGCTTCTAGAAAAAGATAGTGTCAGACAATAAATGTTAAGAGAGAGCAGTATAGCCCATGCTTGGAAGTTACCTATCTATAATATAAAGTTCAGAACAGGATAGATAAAAGAACAATCGAGATAGCTCAAAAAAAAATAGTAGAATAGTGAGCAACTTTACCCATTAAACCATTAACTATTGAGGAAGAAATATTCTTGAATAGTAATCACGAATCAAATGACGCAGTATAGGTCGGGTCCCACCAAATCATAAAATGCGCAGGATACAGGTTGAACCACGTCATGTAGGAGACTTAATTAATGATTGATGAATGCATACATACATACATACCACCACGCCATGTCCTTTGCAGGGTATGCAGAAAGAACAGAGTGCCAGAGAACTCTATCCTTGCATACTTCACTCGCCTCCTCAACATGCATAATTCTCTTCATACACGCTCGCCGGTTTCGGAGACTCTTGACTCCACCTTCCTTCAGTACATGACCGATCTGGTCTAGGTAGGTTAGTCTCGGTCTCCCCCGGTACCTACATCCTTCCACTTTCGCATTGTATATCTTCTTAACCAGACGTTCGTTCAGCATTCTTTCCACATGTCCGAACCATGGGAGCATTTCCTTTCGCATCTTTACACCAATACTCTCTTTCACACCTACTCACTCTCTTACGTCGTCGTTACGAATGCGATCGATCAGCTTAACTTCACAGATTTTTCGTAGAGATCGCATTTGATGAATGAAAGGATATTATTTTGTCTAGCAATGAAACCCCTAATCTCATTTTTACTAGCTTATACTGTAAAACCATCAAACGTGAAATAAAGTTATTTATATCCAAAGTTGACGAGTTTATTGTTCTATTTCGTAAACTAGTGAATAAATTAAATATTAAGGAGAAGCGGTTATTTCTTTTGGCTTTTTTGAAGTCAAAATTTCTTTGGACGGGCTGTGCACTTCTTTTTTTGTGGCTATTGAATGATACTGAGCTATCACACTTAGACATGTAATGCTCGTTCAAGTAAAGTCGGCCCTCGTCGATTAAGGGTTTGTAAAATAAGATACAAATCGCGATTAATTAGAGCAAAAATTACTAATCATTCATTCATTAATTCTCCTACTCTGATCCCAATTACTTGGGATCGATACAATATATACACTTCTTACATAGTATATATTGTAAACGTTATTGATAATAGTTTTATGACCGGCCGCGTGCTAGACGTCAACACTCCTTGGGAATGTAATTGTTGACAAAACGGCATCATCATAATAGAGTTGGCCCAGGTCGTTATAAGGCTATTATTCGTCTTTTACGACATCCACGAGCAAAGAAAGGGTTGGTAGTATTCGTAGCCGCTACCACACAGCGAGACACACTTATAATTAAATGTCATTTATGAATCATCAATCATTACACATAGTCAGCTCAGAGAATAAAATGATAACTACCATTATCTAGTTAGTTCATTATTGAGGTCTGTGGGTAGGTAATAGATCTGTTCAATTGTTTTGTAATTTTTATTTACTTGTTTAATGGAGTTACAAAATTTTGGATTAATACGCGAAGTTTTAACACAGGCCTTGTGTTAAAACTTTGATTATTTATCCAAAAATTTTATAACTTCGTAAAACAAGAATAAAGTGTTAATATAATATTATCGAAATGTATTTTTACTTGTTACATTATCTGTCCAGTCAATAATATTCCTATATTAATGGTTATCATATTATTAACGTAAAAGACACTAGTAACCACTCGTTCCTTTCTCGTGAGTGATAAGGGACAACAAAATAACGCAAGCAGATTATTATTATTACGATTATTTATTACTGTAAGAGAAAGAAAACTTGAAACTTAAACCAATACCAATCCGTCTGAGAAGCATGATTTAGTAGGACAATTTTCTTCCCTTTATGGAAGAAGCTCTGTTCCAGCAATAGGAAGAACATAGGGAAAGTATTGGAATAACATGGATGTTTCATATGACTTTCGTCTTGACAATGCTCATTCGTAATCCCACTAGTATCCCAACCCTGCTGAAATCTTTAAGCATGGTGCCAAGGTCCTCTATGGATTATGCCATAACGACAATATCATTTGCAAATCGAAAGTGAGCGATGTATTCGACGTAGATGTTGATGCCGAGTCCAGTCCGGTCCAATCTAAGAGTTTGAAGACATCTTCTAATGTAGTAGTGAACAGTACGATTTTGTACTCATATCCCAGATGTGGACATTGTGACGTTTTTATACAAATAGTTCAGCACTTTGGTATAACGACAGTTGATTTGGCACCGCTGAAGGAACTGCAGCACCGCGCAAGTTTCGACAGAACCAAAAGTTTTTTTATAGTCCACAGACAGAGAGACCGATTGTATTCCTCGGTCCTCTGGATAATCTGCCAACGCGTGTGCATGTGGTCTATGGTACTGTAACCTTTTCGGAAACTGGCTTTTTCAGGCGACTGGAAGTCATCAAACTTGCGCGCTTGTCGGTTTGTAATGACCCTCAAAAACAATTTTAGACGTCGACTGTAGTTTTTTTAGAAAAGCTTTATGGCTCTTTTTGAAGAACAGTACCACCGCACTTCTAGTCCATAATTCTGAAAAATCGCTCCCGAGAGCGACGGCACTAAATAATTTCTGTAGGGCCTACGTTCAGAAGTTCTGTCATAATTCCATCGCTGTCCAGTGCCTTACCATTCTTTAGTTGTTTGAGAGCCATTCTGTGCTCGTACAAACTGATGTCTGGTCTGGTCTGGTCTGTCTGGTTTATTGGATTAATTTAAAATGTTAAAATACTATATTTAAGTGCTCTCGCGGCGTTTATACATAACAAATGAATTTGAATTTATTCGAATTATGACCGGACCCGTCTCCAATAATGCAATCTATTCTAGTCATGCTTATAGTTATTGAAAATTATCATCTTCATTAATATTAAACTTCAAGTCATCAACTAAGTATTACTAAGTGTCATCGAACTTTTAATTGAATAGTGTTAACATATATTTTTTATACGAACCGTTATTTTAGTCACTCCCTTTTAACATACGAAGTTGGAACGTCCTCTTTAATCGTTTTTGTTTATATCTTCGTAATTGATTTTTATTTCTTGTGTTATTTTTTTTTGCAGTTTTTGCGACTAGAAATTTTGTCATGTAAGTTTTTAATTTGTAATGTAAAAATAATAGTGTATAAATAATATTTCTTATTAAACAGTTTTCTTACAGCGTAGGATAATTTCCAAAGTAAATTTGATATACTAAAAGTAGTGTCGTTGTAAACTTTGCATTTTAAACCATTAGCCCAAGGACTTTTGAGTTTAATACAGAATCATGAAATAACTAAAACTTGTATTTCTATGAAAATGTTTACTATTTCTTTTCAATTTTCTAAGCAATTTTTTAATAGCAAGCTTGAAACTATGAATTGGACCTTTTTACCGTGTTCAAGTTTGTCAAAACAACTATATGTATATGTAGGTAGGTATATCTTTTCTCTTTTGGGGTTAGGTAGTAAACACATTTTCTTGTTACAACCAATTAAGTGTAATTTTTATCAACGGGTCACTAATTTATAGTTTTTATTTGTATTTTACATTGATTCTTGACTTAACATTTGATATGATGATATTTTTATAAAGTTAATTCTGTAAATGAGATTCAGTTCTTTATACCAATACGCTTGATCAGTTCGGTATTGTAGATCAATTTCTCTTCAACGGCGAAGGAGGTTTAAGCCCAGCTATGAAACATATCAACTGAATTAAATTGCGATAGTCAATCCGCTTTCTCTTTATTGACGGTTATAATCAGACCGGAGTATTACTGGACGCTGATAGACTGATTAGATTAGACAATGGATTAATATATGTATGTATATATAAATAAATAACTAAAAAGACTTCAATCAAAGGTTGAAAGGAAATATCTAATTTACATAATGAAGATTTAAATAAATAATTTAATTAAATTAAATTTACCAGTCAAAAGACAATTTTCAAGTTGATATATTTTTATTTTGTGTTTCAGTTGCTTTTAAATAGTACATTGATTAAATAAACATGGGTTTCTTAGAAGAGCGTGATTTGACCGAGGTGCCAAGTATACCTGAATTTTATAAAGGCAAAACTATCTTTGTAACTGGTGGATCAGGTAATTTCTATATTATACATTTATTTTCTCACACAAATCATCTGGCTCATGATTATGGTTAAGTGGTAGCGGATTCGAATACTACCAACCCTTACTTTGCTCGTGGATATCGTAAAAGACGACTAAGAACCTTTTAACGACCTAGGCCAACTCCATCTGTGGCCGTTTGGTCAACAATTTCATTCCCAAGGAGGGTTGGCGTCTGGCAGGCGGTCATAAAACTATTGCCAATAACTTCTACAATATGTACTATAAAAGAAGAGTACATATTGTATCGATCCCAGGTAATTAGGATAAGAGTAGGAGAATGATGATGATCTTTTAAATTATCATCAATATTTTCCTGCACTTGTCCTAATTAGTTGGAGTCAACGCAATATGTACTATTCTTCCATTGTACATATTGCTAAAGTTATTGGCGATAGTTTTGCGACCGGCCCCCTGCCTAATGTCAAGCCTCTTTGGGAATGTAACTGTTGATCAAACGGCATCAGATGAGTTTGGCATAGATCGATATAAAGCTCTTAATCCTCTTTTACGACATCCACGAGCAAAGTAAATTATTGGCATGTTTGTAGCCGCTAACAGACAGTATTCACAACTTTCAATAGTATCTATAGCTTAATATTTTTGCTTTCTTTAATTCCTCTTAAAAGAGGAATTAAAGAAAGCAAAACTTGACCACTTTTCGTTTGAATGATAAATTATTAAAATAATTTATCATTCAAACGAAAAGTGGTGAAGTATACCAGCTTTTACTTGGCGCAGAGACTAAATGTTGTCATTTATATTGGCAATGCTGTCAGGATTCTAGTCACTGTATATTATTGTTACTCTGTCTTTTTTATTTGAAGTTATTTTATTATCATAAAAATAATTGTTAATATTGTAAATAAAATTAAGAAAAATATTTAAACATAAATATCATGTAAAATAAATGTTTAAAAAAATAAATATTAAATACTACATAATATAGTAATAAAATTTAATATTTTTCTAAACACTTATCATTAAACCGCTGCTAGTGCACAACGTGAAAGCTGACCAATCAACTTGGCAATGCTTATCCTCTGTGCCAATTAAAGGCCAGCATTTAAATAAATATTAATTTACAATTACTTTAATACAGACATTTTTTTAAGTATACATTTTTTTTTAAATATTTAAGTGATTCTTCTATATGGTGACGAGAACATTGTTTTTCAATTATATGAATCAGCTGATAATGGGCGTTAACAATACTCAGCTGTTAGCCATTTTATTTAACACTTAATAGTGTTGTAGATCCGAAACTTCGTATCCGAAACATTTTTTATTATTATTAAGAATGTTTCGGATACGAAGTTTCGGAAATGGCCGTATCCAGAGCGGATAAGGGAATACCTTTATACCGATTTCCATTACGATTTTGAATATAGAATTATTTCGGCTTATTCGAAACATTTTTAGGGAATTGTTAAAAGAAAATGCTAAATGTGGTGATTATCGTATTATTCCCCTTTGGTTAGGCTTACGTTTAAGTTTTTGTTTCGGTTGGTTGAAGAATTGTCTATGAAAACGTACTTTATAAATTTCGATAGTATCCGAAATCATTCGAAATTTGTATATCGGTTTCCGTTATGGTTTCGGATATATTTACATTTTCGGATATCCGAAATTTTCAATTATTGTTGTGGAGTCCATAACACCCCATCAATAATTTTTGTAAATTATTTCATTTATGTTAAAAAGTTAAAATATTAATTCGTCTTTTAGCCTGCACATTACATAGTCGGTGTGCCGGTAAAGGTTTTCTTTCTTTATGTATGTAAAATTCTCATATGTGAAGGTGTTAAGAATATATTACCACCTCTTACTTCTAGTGGGTATCCAAAAACCCACTGAAAGATCACTGCTATCAAAGATAAGGACATGAACAATACTATTTGAGTGGACCACCAACTATTTCAGTGGACCATTTGCGGTTCACACGAATAACGGTACCACCTACTGGTGGGCCGCTCAAAAAGTGTTGGAAAAGTTCTGGATTATAGGGTTATACGTCCTCCGCCTATGCATATGACCTGATCATAGCTTGTCCCCAAATTAAAAAAGAACCATTAAACTTATTACATTAAATACATTAAAGCATTAACATGAATTAATCGGAGTAATTATTATATATATATATATAAACTTTACAAACAGCTGACGAGTCAATGACCTTGAAATTTTCCCTTCAAATTTTTGTTATGGGTTCCTAGCATCATTACCTACCATCCTTCTGACCAGCTGCTCCATTCTCTGATACACCCTGTATATACAATATATATATACAGGATGGAAGTGGACCGCTCCCGAAAACAAAGACAGGTGACCCTACTAGTCCTACTTGTAATGACAGGCTAGAAAAAAAATCGATACGGATGAAAAAATATTTTTTTTTCACTACGCAAGGTCGTTGAACTCTTGAACATATGATCGTGAGTTTTGAATAGATTGCGTCTTTTCTCATCTGAGTAAAGTTACGTATTTTTAATGGAATTATCCTTACATGGCACTGTTCTAATACGATGGAATGTGAAAAAAACTTAAAATTCGTAGTGAAAAAAAAGAATTTATTTCAGCCCTATCGATTTTTTTTCTAGCCTATCATTACAAGTAGGACTAGTAGGGTCACCTGTCTTCGTTTTCGGGAGCAGTCTACTTCCACCCTGTATATATATTTATACAGAGTGGAACTGGACCGTTCCCGAAAACAAATACAGGGGACCCTACAAGTCCTACTTGTAATAATAGGCTAGAAAAAAAACGGTTCGGATGAAAAAAAAATTTTTTTGACCACACGAGGTCGTTGAATTCTTGAATATATGACCGTGAGTTTTGAATAGATTGCGCCTTTTCTCATCTGAGTATAGTGACGTATTCTTTATGGAATTAGCGTTACATGGCACCGTTCTAATACGATGGAATGTGAAAAAAACTTAAAATTCGTAGGGAAAAAAAAAATTTTTCATCTGCATTGATTTTTTTCTAGCCTATCATTACAAGTAGGACTAGTAGGGTCACCTGTCTTTGTTTACGGGAGCGATCCACTTTCATCCTGTATATATATGATATAATAAACTTAATGGAAGCTTATCAGTTTGAAAATTACTTTCTTGTTTTAGGTTTTATAGGCAAAATCCTCATAGAGAAATTGCTATATTCCTGTTCAGAACTGGACAGGATATATTTGCTGATGAGACCTAAGAAGAATGTCAGTGCCGAAGATAGACTGGAACAGTTATTTAGTAAAGCAGTAAGTATTTTTTTTAAGATTTAAGGTTAAATTTGTGACATATCAAGCCCTTATTTTTTGTGGCATTCGCAAAAACAGGCTTAGAGTATAGTTCTCTCTTGGGAAACTTTTAACACCAAGCCCTTAGCAAACTACAATAATCAATTATAGCATTTTTCTATTAATATTGACGTCTAGCTCCACCGTTGATTTGGAATAAGTTAATGACTGAACGAACAAAACTATTTCCACGTCCTTATTATTTTTCTTTTGTTACACAAATAACAGCAAGGTATAACAGCAATGTAAGGTATAACCGTCTCTAAGTAACGTCTGGAGTAGTTTACTACATGTAACTTGAGAACACATGCCGTGCCTTCAGGCGTTTCAGCCATACTTACTATTCAAATCAATCTCAAGGAACAAATATACATCTCACCTCTTAAGCTCTGTATTATATTTGGTGTTGTACCAACGCGTTTCTCTTAGCTATGTATCCTCTTATTTATTGCCTCTTTTCCTAATTTTACTGTGTGTTACCTGCTTTGTAAAGGAGACAAGTAATTTTCCAATTTCTACTTTTTTTTCTAAGTAAATTTGTCGCACACCTCAAGACATTTAAAAGCGTTGCCCGGAACTGTCTGAGGTACAACTTTGTTGTCATTTATGGAAATGAATATAGATCCTGGCTTACAGAAGTTACAATGGTGGAATTTGTGATGGGATTAGTCCCAAAAAATCTACGCCTTTATATATAAGAGAATAAACTAAGGAACACACTTATACTAATTGTGAGCGAAAAAGTAGTAGTTGAAATAGTCACACGTGGAACATGAAACCACATTTATTAGAAATTAATATTCAGTTTTAAAACACATTTATTTTTCAGTGCTTTGATAGACTAAGGAAGGAGAAACCTGGTGTCTTCGAGTCGAAGGTTTTCGTAGTAGCTGGTGATGTAATGGAACTTGGGCTTGGTAATATATTTGTTTCATCTATTAGGTACTATAAGACCTTCCAAAGATCACTCTTAAACTTGTTAATTACATCGTTCTCTACTCATATCCCAATTACTTGGGGTCGATACAATATGTACTCTTCTTTCATAGTACATATTGTAAAAGCTATTGGCAATAGTTTAATGACCGGCCGGCATCAGATGGTAGTGGTCCAGGTTTTAAGGCTGCGTTATAACGCTCTTAGTCGTCTTTTACGACATCTACGAGCAAAGTAACGGTTGGTAGTATTCGTAGCCGCTACCACAGCTTAAACTAATTAATAACATAAATTAAATAAATCAATATTATGTGGGAATTATTCCAAGAGACAAGACTTGGCCAACTATAATTTATTAAGTTTGAAATAAATAGTTTTATAATTTATTTAAGAAAATAGATGAAAATTAACCAACCTCTAATACTGTATCTGAAGACGTAAAAAGATATCATTCTCCTACTATTATCCCAATTACTTGGGGTCGATACAATATGTACTCTTCTATCACAATACATATTGTAAAAGTTAATGGCAATAGTTTTATGACCGGTCGCCTGCCAGACGTCAACTCTCCTTGGGAAGAAAAGACGTAAAAAGATATATAGAAAATAATTCTTTACTCAGTTTTCAGTAAAATCTTCAAGAAGTATATAATCTAAATAATTATTTAAATATTGTGAATATAAATTTGGATTTATTCTTTTAAGAATACGTTAAAAAATTAAAATCATGTTAAAAAGGATTTTCAGGAACATGGCTGTTACTACTAAATGAATGGAAGTTTAAAAAATGTTTAAAGGATAAAGTAGTTTAAGCGTTTATAATATTGCCTCTTTGATTGAATTTTCCGTGTGGTGACGGAGTAAGAATACAATTCACCACCCCCTATCTTACCCGTGGGTGATCGTACGAGACGACTAAGGGATATAAAACGCATATAACATCTATACGAGAGAAGGAAACCTCAAAACAAAACGCTATACCAACACGTCTGACCAGCGTGGTATAGTATGTCAATTACCCTCCCATTATGGAGGAGGCTCGAGCCCAACAGTGGGACATATATGAGCTGAGATGATGATGATGATAATGATGAATATTGCCTCATCAACACGTATATAAAATTTAGGTTATCTGTATTTTGTCATTATAATTACTAATTGTAATTATAAGGACAAGAGGTCATTTAGTGGTCAAATTCGACTGTTTAGCAAATTAAAACCTGTACCAAAATTAAAAATAGATATTAAAATTTCATCGAATACAATGTTGTATTCATTTTAACGTACCGTTAAAAAATTCTTTAATTTACTATAACATCTTACAAATAAAATTACCAACTGTAATGGTTAACAAAATAGAATTTCCATGTGATTATATTATATGCTTATAACATCTGTGTGAAGAAAGAAAATTCGATATAAAACCCTGTTTTTATACAGGGTGGAAATGGACCGCTCCCGAAAACAAAGACAGGTGACCCTGCTAGTCCTACTTGTGATGATAGGCTAGAAAACAAACGATTCGGATTAAAAAAAAATTTTTTTCACTATGCGAGGTCGTTCAACTCTGGAACATATGATCGTGAATTTTGAATAGACTGCGTTTTTTCTCATCTGAATAAAGTTACGTATTTTTTATGGAATTATCGTTACACGGCACTGTCCTAATATGATGGAATGTGGAAAAAACTTAAAATTCGTTATGAAAAATATTTTTATTTTTCATCCGAGTTGTTTATTTTTCTAGCCTATCATTACAAGTAGAACTAGTAGAGTCACCTGTCTTTGTTTTCGGAAGCGGTCCACTTCCATCCTGTATAGTTTGCTAAACATTATCCATTTCCTTCCTATTATAGGGAAGACTCATACCTAGCAGTGCGTATATGAGCTGAAATATCCGTGTGGTGACGGAGTAAGAATACCATTCACCACCCCCTATTATACCCGTGGGTGATCGTAAGAGACGACTAACGGATTTAAAAACGCATATAACATCTATGCAAAAGAAGGAAAGCTCGAAACAAAACCCTATACCAACACGTCTGACCAGCGCGGTATAGTAGGTAAATTTCCCTCCCATTACGGAGGAGGCCCGAGCCAAACAGTGGGACACATATGGGCTGTAATGATTATGGTACTTGAGAGATATCGTTGAGTATTGAATTAATGTCCTTTATGACTGTTAGATTTTTTTCGTTATCTTGTATCAATATGATTTTCTAAATTTTATTCTTACTTCTTTTCGTTCTTTTTTCTTACTAAAAATAATTTTAGTTGGTTCTCGTTTTACAATTTGTACTAAATAAACAAAAATAAAATAATCAAATTTTAACGTGATATAAAAATGTCTGTTCGCTCAGTTTCTATTGCTATGTTCTATTAAAATAACCCTGATGTTCTCTGCCAACACTTAGAAATTATTTTCTTCTTTCATTCCTATATGTGCATTTATTTTAATGATTGCAGGTTTATCTCAAGAAGATAGGGCACTGTTGATCAATCGTGTCAATATTGTATTTCATATAGCAGCGAGCGTTAGGTATGTTACTATCACAATATTGCTTTAATAACCCAAGTTTTCTGTGTTATAGAATAAAATTCACCACCCCTTTTTTAATTCAATACGCAGATAATATATATGTAAGAGAAGAAATGCTTGAAATAAAACTCTATATCTACTTGTTTGACCAGCGTGGTACTGTAGATCTCGTTGCCAGTTTGGTAGAGGACCTGAGCGCAGTAATAGGACATATATGAACCTAATGATGATGAAGATGGTCTTGAAGCCTCATTTTACTAATCTTTCCCTGTGTTTCCTAATCTATGCTAGTCGCAGATAATAGCATAACGATTTACTTAGAAGCTCTCCTTTGCTAAAAATGTATTTCATCATTATTCTCCTGCAATTATTGTAATTACTCGTGGTTTATGGAATATGTACTTACTACACTTCCATATAGTTTTATGACCGGCCGCCTGCCTTACGTCATTTCTCGTTGGTGATGTAATTGTTTATTATAGAGCGCCAGGTCGATGTGGCTTATGTCGATGTAAATCTCTTAGGATCGGGTACCGGTGGTCCACTCGCACGGCGAAGAAGAGATGCTTGCAGGGTGGGTTAATTGGGTTGCGCGCCGCCTCTTCCGTCACCCCGGACCGATTTGGCGGGGTGCGACGTCCATAGCCCACCGCAAAAAAAGAAAATAAAAAAATAAAAAAAGGCGTCTAAAAACTGGTAATAATCGTAGCCTCTACCATGCCCCAGCAAAATCTCCGAAAATACATACCCATATTAAGTGTATATGGATTTTTAGAGTAGAAACCCACTAAGTGTAACTCTAAATACGTTTAATTACTAATAATTACCCTAAGAAAAAACAAATGGATGATTAGATTTCTATTGTTACTTCTCAGCGGATTTCGGTTGATATCAAATTGCCATGCTATATTTTTTTTCCAGATTTGACGACACATTAAAGTTTGCCATGCAAATGAATTTACGTGGTACTGTAGAAGTTATAGAACTGGGAAAAGAGATCAAGGATTTATGTGTAAGTATTTTTTTTTTCATAAATAAAATTTTGGGGACAACCTATGATATATATTCAGCCGATCTGAGCCGGGCGACGAACGGTACGGGCGTGATCCCATAACTTGACTTACATATAACTCTCTACGCTATGTAAGCGAGCCACCAGTATTCGGTGCTTCTAAATAACCTTGCAGTAAGGAATATTTAGTGTAATAAATTAAGAATACATACATATATAATACATGCAGTCTAACATTGACATAATGAAGAATACTAATATTGCCTTGGATTTGAAATGCTTATAACTAAATTTAAATTTAAAATTAACTTTGCAAGAACCAACATTTACAAAAAGCCAAATATGTACAGACAAATACATACATAACTTTGGTCAGACTTGTAGGGCTCAGATCATAAAATTAGCTCTATAAGATCATATCACCCAATTGTTGGAATGCCTAATAAGATAAATTGTTAACGATGGGGCTTTATATTAGCCAGATTAGGTCGTGGTGAAGGAAAAGAATTGCACAGCTCAACTTTTATCAACTTTATTCCGTGAGGTAGAAAAAGAGAGTGAGTGACATTCACAATTATAGGGTCATAGGCCCTATTTTATAGTAAACGCCTGATATAAAAAGTATAGCAATATAATATGCTATGTTTGGCAAGATTATTAAAAGGAGCTTCAACAAAAATAAATAATAAATATAAAATTAAAGTAGTATTGTTAAGAAGCTTGAACATACTCCCAGCCATTGAATGTCTGCATTCAAGAGGAATCATCCAACAATGGACAAATTTTAGAAAATGCTCTTCTTATAACGCCGGTGGCAGTTCTTATGTCCGCAACTCTGGCAACTCCATCAAGGCCTTCGTGAAGAGCGATGACACGACCCAGTTTCCAGTTCAACGGCGGCAAACTGTCATCCTTGATGACGACAAGGGAGTTCAGCTTTAACGAGTCCTTAGAAGTTCTCCATTTTACACGAAGCTGAAGCTCTGAGATGTATTCTTTGTTCCATCTCGCCCAAAATGCTGTCGCAGCTGCTCGACTCGCTGATGTCGAGTAAGGTGATGAGATGAATGGTCACGGAGATCCTTGACAGGCAGAGATGTGAGAGGTCTTCCAATTAAAAAGTGGCCTGGTGTAAGAGGCATTAAATCTTCCGGGCTCGATGATAAGGGAGTGAGTGGCCGTGAATTAAGTATTGCTTCTATTTGGATTATTACTGAATTTAATTCCTCATAGGTTAAATTACAAATGCCCAGCACTCTATTTAAATGAAATTTGGTTGACTTTACACCCGCTTCCCAAAGACCGCCGAAATGTGGGGCATATGCCGGAATAAAATGAAAATTAATGCCTTCATGAGCCATACTATCTGATAAGGAGTTGCAGTTACATTTTAAAAAGTTAGAGATTTCATTATATGCTCCTACAAAAGTAGTTCCGTTGTCGGAATAAATATTAATGGGCTTTCCTCTCCGGGAAATAAAGCGGCGTAATGCTTGTAAATAATTAGAGCTTGTCAAATCACCCACAAGCTCCAAATGAATAGCCTTGGTTGTAAAACAAATAAAAATAACAATATAAACTTTTACATGCCTAGATCCACGACCCTGACGACTAACAGATTGTATAGGGCCTACATAGTCGACTCCTACGTTCTGAAAGGGAAAGTCTGCTGGTGAGAATCTACATAAGGGTAGATTACCCATTTGTGGAACCACTGTTTGTCCCTCCCTTTAAGCGTCGGCATCGTACACATTGACGATAAGTAGCTTTAGCTAGGTTACGACCACCTAGAGGCAGTAAAGTAAATTTCTCTTATGCTGCTTAGCAACAATTGAGGACCAGCATGTATTAGTTTTACATGTTCGTATCGAAACAAAAGCTTAACGAAGTGATGACACTGTAACAAAAGTGGATGCTTTTTATCGAACGAATATTGTGTGTTATGTAGCCTACCACCTACACGTATAATTTTGTTTTCATCAACAAAAACATTAAATTTTAATAAATGATTTTTAGGGGGTAGTTGTTGATTATGTATAAGAATTTTATACTCTGGAAATGATTCCATTTGCGATTGCTTAATAATATAATTTAAAGAACATTGTAGTTCGTCCTGAGAAAATAAAGGATTACAGATATTTAAATTCTTGTTTTTGCATAAATTAATAAAACGTAAAACGTAACAGACGCTATGCAATAATCTTAAATAATTCGAAAAGCGATTAAATTTATTAAATTTGTGTTTTCGTGATATGCAGCGTGAAGTGAAATATGATTGCTCGTCTTAACTTCTGATAAAACGAGAGATTTATTTAAATTACGAGATGTAATTGGCCAAAGGGTACTATTTTAATAATAAAAACGATGGAACAAACCACCACAAATCCATTGATTGTATGTTCGAGGGACTAACTCCTCGTGATATTAAATCAGCGGGATTATCACCGCTTGATACATGACGCCATGTCCACGAACCTGTAGTTTGTAAAATTTCACCCACACGATTGCGAACAAAGGTATTTAATTTGATTGGTAACATTTTTAACCAGCCCAGTACTATCATAGAATCAGTCCAAAATATGACGTTATTGGGCTGCGTACGAAGAGAGTTGGCAACCCTGCTATACAATCGGGTACCGATAACAGCAGCACAAAGCTCTAGCCGTGGTATAGTCGTGGGTTTAATGGGAACTACGCGACTTTTTGCCATCAACAATCGCACAGCGACGACATCCTGCGCATTAACGGTACGTACATATAGACACGCTCCATAAGCTCGCTCAGAGGCATCAGACACCTGTCGATATATTTTCTCGACGTAGGCATAAAATACATATTTATGCATTCTAAAACGTAATAATATAGAACTTAAATCGTCCTGAACGGTAGGCCCTACCATTTGTATTTTATTAAGAGAAAGTCCAGAGGTGGTAGGTGCACTTGCATTGAAAACCACACGTAGCTTGGTGGTTGAAATACTGTCACGTAATATGCCATGATGAGGAATAAAGTACGACCGCATATTTATATCGTCGACACACTCGGACATATGACCTAAACCTATGTATTCAGATATAAAATCCTTATACATATTGTCGAGTGGTGGTTGATTCATATTTCTACGCTCAAATGATAGAAAGCATCGTGTAGCACGATTAAATGAATCACCTAAACTGTCCACTGATTCCTTTAAAGGTATTCGTACTTAAAATCGGCCGTCTGATAACCGTGACATATTTTTTACTAAGTGTGCTTCACACAACGTCACCTCTGAAGAATAACAAGATGATTCGTGACAAACTTTACTAACTGTCAAATTGCGTTAATTGATTTTGAATATCATCTATACATGCTTTATATGAAGAAGTCATCAGACTACTATCTGTATGGCTAAAATTACATTTTAAATGACTAATTTTCTTATAATTTATGCCGCGATTAATCGGACCACATATTAGCCAACCGAGGCTTGTCTTTTGCAACAACGGCTTATCATTACCTAAGACTATTTTTTCAGACCCTAATAATGACCAAAAAACATCAGCACCGATAATTAAATCAATTTTAGCCGGTGTATGAAAATATGGGTCCGCTAACTGTATATCTGTAGGTATTTGTACATTCACCTGCTTAGCGGGAATGTTATCACTTATTGTTGGCAAAACAAAGCAAAGCAGATCGTTGGAATATGATTCATTTAAAGATTGTATGTGAACGTGACACAACTTGTTCACAAATGATATAGAATTATTAATACCCTGTATAGATTTATTAGTATTAATATACGGTAATTTTAATTTATTATATAACTTCTGTGTCATTATGCACGACGAACTCCCTGAATCAAGAAGCGCTCGTGCTATGTGTTCCTTATTATGAACATCGTAGCATTTTATTAATGCAGTGGACAATAACACATCACCATTGACATTTGTTGACGGCTGGACGCATGCCGAGAGTGAGACCTGAGGTGTTTGAGCCTCATCCATTGATAACACGGCCTTGCTGTCCTTGTCACTCGTTTTACTTACCGCTTGGTCACGTTTAAAGTCGGTGTTATGAATTAGTGTATGATGTTTTCGCTTGCATATTTTACATGCTGACTTTTTACATTGACTAGGATAGTGCCCGTGACGAAAACAGTTAAAACATACTTTATAATTACGAAGCGCTTGCATACGCTCAGTGACGCTTAACGCTAAAAATTGTGAACAAACGTTGAGGTTATGGTCGCCGTTGCATTTAGGACAACTGTTGTTGTGTGAAGTGGAATTAAGATTTGAAGTTGAAACCATAGCTTTAATTTTTGTGATATGTTTGTGAGTACTAACATTTGACTGGCGAGACAACTCCACCGTTTCAATCAAGTCGGCGCGGTTTCGCATAAACTCGAGGAATTTATTAAAGGGAATAGATTTATTTTTATCAAATGAGCCCTTGCGCTCCTCCCATTCTCGAAATGTTTTCAGAATCTAATTTTTTTGAAATAATGTATATTAATAACGTGTCCCAGTGGTCAACAGGTTCACCTAAAGTGCTTAACGCTCGTAAATTTTTGTTAACTTGATCGATAAGTGATTTTAACGATGCTGACGACTCTTTGCCGATTTGTTCTATTTCAAACAAGGCTGATATGTGATTATGCATGAGTGAACGCGCGGTATTATAGCGCTCACACAGCAGTTCCCATGCTATAGTATAGTTTCGAGCTGAGAATTCGATAGATTGTATAACCACATAAGCTGAATCTGATAACGATGACCTAAGGTAGTGGAATTTATTAATTTCATCTATATCGTCATTGTCGTGGATTAGACTAGTAAAAGTATCGCGAAATTCGAGCCAATTATTATATAATGCAGTAAAGATAGGTAATTTTATAGTGGGCAATTTGATGAGCTGCCGTTTCGTAGTGCTATGAGAAGAAACATCATCTTTTTCTTCTACTGCGTTGCAAGAAGTGACCATTAGCTTGGCTTGAGCTAACGACATATAATATTGAGATTCTACGTTAGTTCGTTCTTCATATTCAATATTTACATTGTCGGACAAGCATTCCAACTGTAGCTGAATTTCATGAAATTCATTAAATAAAATCTCTAACCTCTCGCTACGCAACTGCAACTCTAATACCTGACAGGCTGTTAATTCGGCTGTTTTAATAGTATTTAAATAATTACCGAATACAGTTAATCTACCCTTACAGCTGGCTCGTTTCCTCCTCAGTTCTTTTAAAGCATCAGTCATTTTGGGAAGCGGATCAGTCATAATTATTTTACAATGTTAGCCTGGAACGTTACAAATATAAGTTTTAACAAAATAAGTAATATTTTATTGTAAATAATGTAGGGTACACTTCGTAATTAAAATGAGTATATAATGTTAACGTATTTAAGTTAAACTAATTAAAACAGTTTTATACTCTCTTAATATTAGATTTAAGTTTGTTATATTCTTATTTTAATCTGTATATATATATTTCTTTGAAAACTTTTAATTACAATTTTAAAGAATGTTAACTTCACAAAGATGTATAAATAAATATATGTGAAAGGCTAATCGTTAGATAAATGTACTAACTAGTAATTTACATAGTTTTAAAGGCTTTTTAATGAATTAAGTGTGCATTTAATTAATAATAAAGGGTACATAAGTATTTGATGCAACTTATTACGTTACGGTACTGTATTTAATTAAGTACTAAGTAATACCTACCACCTGTATTTTACACTGTATTAAACCTATATTATATATATATATATATATATATATATATATATATATATATATATATATATATATATATATATATATATATATTACTAATGCTAATCACATACATAGGTACAATAGTTATGATGAAGTTAAATATAAAATAAGTTACTGACCTTCACAAGACCTAATCGATGATATTCATCGAAATATTACCTTTTATACCTTGAGAGTGCTGGGTGAAACTTAATTAAATTGTAATAAACTAAAATATTGATGTATTTTGTTTCCTTATCCACTCCAGCTTAGGTTTTCGTCTTGATACAAGGCACACTTTTTAAATGTATATTTCTTGATAATATTTTTGTTTATTCCTGGATTTTCTTAATATATCCGGCTCGATATGGACCAATGTTAACGATGGGGCTTTATATTAGCCCGATTAGGTCGTGGTGAAGGAACAGAATTGCACAGCTCAACTTATAACAACTTTATTCCGTGACGTAGAAAAAGAGAGTGAGTGACATTCACAATTATAGGGGTCATAGGCCCTATTTTATAGTAAACGCCTGATATAAAAAGTATAGCAATATAATATGCTATGTTTGGCAAGATTATTAAAAGGAGCTTCAACAAAAATAAATAATAAATATAAAATTAAAGTAGTATTGTTAAGAAGCTTGAACATAAATGCATATATAAATTCTGACATAAAATGCAACGAAATTATTCTAAAGAGATATAGATAGATATTCTATCTATAAATTTTGTGAATGTTTAACTAAACTTGCGCTCTCAGATATGTACAAATCGTGTGATACAGATACAGCCTATATCTTGTTTACTAATAAAGCTTTCAAGCTCATAGCTTTGTTTTCCATTTAGAGTCGTTACTGTAAACGTAAGAAAATCCTGGTTGGTTATCTAAATTTTTTTATTTATTTATTTATTTATTCATACTAGTACATCAAGTGCTTAAATTCTATTAAAAGGTGTAGCCAAAAACCAGTTTAGGTTTATCTGTACACCTAGGAGACGTCGACAATATTTACAAGAATCACTTACATATAATGTGTGCATGCAGCGCCCCCGCACCGCATCTTTATAGATATACCCTCAAGTTATTACATATCAATAATGTGACACAGATACAGCATGTTTCCTTTTCTATTTATTTAATATACATTGATTAGTGAGCGTTATTTCTGATGTAATGATTTTTTAATTTGTGAGTTAAGTTTTTTGGTGTAACTTCTTTTTTTAATTCCGGTGGTAATTTATTGATTAGTACCGGTATGATGTGACTAAGACACATATGACCAAAGAAGTTTTTAAAAGTAGGTACTATTAGTTTTGTAAATGTACTACGTAGTGTCATATTAGGTTTAGTGTTATATTTTTTAAAACGGTCATTAAAATAATTTTCAGAAAGTAGTGCTAGTTTTACTTTTTCGTGTATCGGAATGAGTTTACAATTGGAGAAAAGTTGCGCGTAGTCTGACTGATATTGTTTTCTTATCTTTAACGGTACAATTTGCTTTAATATTTGGATTTGGATGTGATATATTAAATTTAGGTGAGTTTTATAAGTGCGACCGTAGCTACTAAGTCCATAAGATATTATCGATTCACCTAGAGCTTTGTAGAGTAGAAGTCGGATATCATAGGGTATTTTGTTTCTGACAAGCGTGAGTTTAGCAAGGATAGCGCGCAATTTGTCACATACATAATTTATATGACTCGACCATTTCATGCGGTTGTTTATGATAAGACCTAAGTACATATGCTCAGATACCACATCTATAGCTTTACAATTACATTGTGATACGTTATTTAGATGGAGACAACTGTGATCGTGAGCAATGAGCCTAAGTTGCTGTAGTTTTCTGTTCTGACTAGTGCTTATATACATCATTTTTGTTTTGCTGGCGTTGAGTACTAATCCCGCACCATGTGACCATTTGTTTAGTAACGTGAAGTCTGTTTGTAATCGTTTTAGAGCTAGAGATATATTATTATCGGCAGCTATTAGACATGTGTCATCCGCGAATTGGTACATATCGGTATTTTTTATTACATTTGCCAATTCGTTGACATAGGTAATGTAGTGGAGTGGCCCAAGAACCGAGCCTTGTGCTGTACCTTCTGTGACCTATACCATACCACTATAAGCATCACCCACCTTAATGCAGTATGATCTACTGTTGAGGTAGTTTTGACACCATATGAGGAGTGGACTTCTAACGCCACATGTTTCCAGCCTTTCTAGTAATAGGTCATGTCTAAGTGTGTCGAATGCCCTGCTATAATCCACAAATACTATTAGGCCATGTTTTTTATTGTTAAGGTGACCGTAAATAGCATCTGTAAATGATGAGAGTAATTGTGTAGTACTTTTTCGAGGTCGAAAGCCAAATTGTTTTGTACTAATTACGTCATTCGCACTATAAAATTCATGTATTTGTTTCGAAATGTGCTTTTCTACAATTTTATTAATGGTGGAAAGTATTGTTATGGGTCTATAGTTAGCGTATACCTGTCGACTACCTTTTTTATAGGTCTTATTAGTCCTGTCCTTAACTCATTGGGGTATTTTCCAGCTGCTAAAGTGGCATTGACGAATTTGGTTATTACAGGGGCAATATTTTTGCAAATTATCTGTACGTCAGTTGCTCTAATTTTATCCATGTATCATAATTTGTATTAAAAGGAAAAGATAACACTTACTTAGGCTTTAGCTTATATGTCCATATAAGCTTCATTCTACTCGTATCAATTATATGAATTGTATAAAATATAGTAAATTATTAAAGAAAATTATATAAAACTAACTAAATAGGCTCAGAATTGTTACAAAATTAAAACATTACAATATTAATCTCCTAGATTGACTATATGGCAAATTAAAAATAATGCACAATTAAATATGCATATTACATTTAGAAAATAATGGTATACTTAGTGGGTCACAAAAATGATTCGGACAAAATATAATAAATTAATATTTATGACTTTAAATATTCTATAACGCCTAATATGAATAACAGAATACCTGTATGTGCAATGTTCTGTGACATGACCCAGGCGTTTGATTAAATCCATCATGTTATATAGATAGACAAGCTAGAACGTTATGGGATCAGAAGCAATATGTTAAAACTAATTAAATCTTTTATACAGGGGGGAAGTGGACCGCTCGAAAAAACAAAGACGGTGACCCTACTGGTCCTACTTGTAATGATAGGCTAGAAAAAAAAATCGATTCGGAAGAAAAATTTAAGTTTTTAAGTTATAACAACGTGTTTTAAGTTTTTTTCACATTCCATCGTATTAGGACAGTGCCATGTAACAATAATTCTATAAAAAATACGTAACTTTACTCAGATGAGAAAAGACTCAATCTATTCAAAACTCACGATCGTGATCGTTCAAGAGTTCAACGATCTCGCGTAGTGCAAAAAAGTTTTTTTTTCATCCGAATCTAATTTTTTTCTAGCCTATCATTACAAGTAGGACTAGTAGGGTTACTTGTCTTTGTTTTCGGGAGCGATCCCCTTACACCCTGTATATCAAATAGAAAACAATTAACTGTAATCTCTAGATTATTTAATAGGACTAGAGAAGAAAAGGTATATCTTTCAAATAAGCGTTATATTTGGAGTCCCAAAGGGAAGTGTTCGGTAGCTTCTTTTATTCATATGTTCGTATATATTATGTAATGACCTTTCTAATTCTATTAATCCCACTATGACTCTTTTTGCCGACGAAAACACATTAACTGTATCTTGTAAGAGCTGAGAGTATATAGCTGAGCTATCAGAGTATTGGTGTAAAGATGCGAAAGGGAATGCTCCGATGGTTTGGACATGTGGAAAGAATGCCGAACGAACGTCTGGTTAAGAAGATATACAATGCGAAAGTGGAATGATGTAGGTACCGGGGGAGACCGAGACTAACTTACCTAGACCAGATCGGCCATGTACTGAAGGAAGGTGGAGTCAAGAGTCTCCGAAATCGGCGAGCGTGTATGAAGAGAATTATGAATGTTGAGGAAGCGAGTGAATTATGCAAAGATAGAGTTCTCTGGCACTCTGTTCTCTCTGCCCACCCTGCAAGTGATATAGCGTGATGATATGTATGTATGTAAGAGTTCTTACGTTGATGACAGTGATATTAGTGACGCTATAAATTCTACTATTTTATGGTTAAAAAACAATAATTTAATTATTAATTTGAAGTAAACCAATATAATGCATTATAATAAACACATCACAATCTCTAAAATTCATAGATAGCTTTGTAAGTCATTTTTCATGAACAAATTGATATAGCATCCTGGTCCGGACCGGTGTGGTTGTAGGTCAATAACCTGTCCCATTGTGGAACCTAGCAGTGATGTATAAACTAAGACATGATATTTTATTTTTAATACAGTTATTTCTTCCAGTGAGCTTATCAAATAAAAATTCTATCTAGTTTGAATATTAACTGATAGTAATCCCGTTTGCAGGCTTTTGTCCACGTGTCTACTTCCTATTCTAATACTAATAGAAATACCATAGAAGAAGTGATATATCCACCATTAGCTGATTGGAAAGAATCCCTGGCTGTTTGCGAGGCGATTGATGATCATGCATTAAAAACATTAACACCCAAGTAATTTAATTTTTCTTATATAGAATTATATTACCAGCTATTAGATAATAGATGGCGCTGAGAAAATAATAATGATAATGTTGTGTATAATTTGATTGCTAGATAATGTATTTCAAATCATAATATTAAATCTACAATTCATTTTAATTTTTTTAGATTTACCAAATCTTGAATATTATATATATTCAAGATTTGGTTTTGTTTCGTTATATATTGGTAGTATAATTGTTGTAATAGCGCCATCTAGCGGTAATTGTTGCATTTCAATTATATGATACTAATTTTTGGTTTTTAGATATTTAGGAGAGCTACCAAACACTTATACCTTTAGTAAACAATTAGCAGAACACGTAGTCTATGAAAATAGGGGGCAGTTACCCATTGTGATTGTACGGCCATCTATTGGTAAGATAATATATTATAACCTTATTTAAATATAAATTTCAAATATTATTATTATTCTTGATATTATGAGCATAACTGAATAATATTTTGAAGTTCTTGTGCGCAACCTTTTTATGTGACGAAAAGTATTCACAATAAAGAGCTTAACCGAATGCAACATAATTAAGCGATTCGATATGCGATCGTGCAGTCGTTTATGCTTTTTTTCTTGGAAAATTGAGGAGATACATACGCTCTTTTTGCATTCATATTTTTTTGTGAATGAATGAATGATGAACGCATTCTAAGTAAGTAATAAATAATAGGTATTGTATTGTATTCTTTATTGATAACAAAGATACAAGTCATTACTTAAATACTAATTCACAGTGATTTAATTATTTTAATATTTAATTTAACTTAAACTTATTTACGATAATTGAATTTAGGTATCTAATATTAAAATAATGTTACAGTAATAGCAAGTGAAAAAGAACCAATGCCCGGTTGGGTGGAAAATTTTAATGGTCCTGTTGGCATATTTGTGGCTTGCGGCAAAGGTAAGTTTTTTATTACCTAGGTATCTAAGAAAAAAAAATTTTTTGGTGTATATTACACATTTTGTTTTTCTTTTTTTTAAATTGTGTATTATTTCGCATTTTTATTGAATAATTTTTTTTATTCAATAAAATTATGTAAGTTTTTTTTTTTTTATTTTGTTTAATAAATTTCATTTTTACTTATTATAATATGTGCGCATTTACACAATTGTAAAATATATTGCGTATTCCATATTTCTATATGTATTTTTCTAATTACTTTAACTATAGAACAATAATTTCAAAATGCTTAGTACATCTTCGGTAGTATAGTGGTAAGTATCCCCGCCTGTCACGCGGGAGACCGGGGTTCGATTCCCCGCCGGAGAGTATCTTTTTGTAATTTATTTTTTTATATTTTACTGTTCTAATAAATTTTGTAAATATTTTCAAGGGATTTTGAGGACTATTCACACAAAACCAGAAATTATATGTGACTTTATACCAGTTGATGTGTGTGTGAAAAATATTGCAAGCGCTGCTTGGATCCGTGGAACAAAGAAGTAAGTTGTATTAAAAGTACTTATGCAAAACAGAATCCAATTTATAATAATATATATATATATATATATATATACTCATTATGATTTGAAAAAAAATCTTAGTCCGAAGGACATCCCAGTGTCTAATTTAAAAAAAGTGACGAGCCACCTGAGTTTATATCCTTTGTTGTCTTCGCTGGCAGACTAGCAAGCAGCTCGAGATTGTAAATAATGTCTTATTTTAATAATAATTATTTTAATAAATTATTATAAACGAAATATAAAAATGCCTAGAAATTTAGAAAATAGTTCTTGTTAGCAAAGTGGATGAGTATTATAAGTCTATACTATACGAATTGTCAAAATTTGTGCTCATATCGCGGTTTCTGTATGAAGTAGCATTACCACGATTGTTCATGATAGACGACTAAGGAAAACAAGCAGATAACATCACTGCAAAATAAGGAAAATTCGAAAATGAAACGCTATGTGCCGTTCTATGGGCAATGCGGACGCTGAAAGAGCCTTGCTTGTTTAGAATTTCTTCCTTTAGTACGTTGCGTCTTTAAAAAATATATTCCTCACCAGATTGGAGCCTACAGATGACGTAACAATTTATAACTGTTGTGCCGGTAATTTAAATACGATACTTATGAAAGACCTTATTGATATGTCCAAGACTATGGGTGAAAAAGTACCCCTGGACGGGATGCTTTGGCATTTTGGTGGAACAATTACAACTAATATTTATCTTCACTATGTTAAGGTATGTCAGTATTTAATGTAATATACAATAAAATTTATAAAACAGCTGGTTGACCGACTCAAAATCAAAACTCTTGCAGCAAGGAATATGAAATTTCTACAGTAGTTCCTCTTTGTGACGCAAATGCTAATTAAGTATAGCTTAAGAAAAGTGAAAAGTGAGTTGCGAAAGTGGAACGATGTAGGTACCGAGGGAGACCGAGACTAACCTACCTAGACCAGATCGGTCATGTACTGAAGGAAGGTGAAGTCAAGAGTCTCTGAAACCGGCGAGCGTGTATGAAAAGAATTATGAATGTTGAGGAAGCGAGTGAAGTATGCAAGGATAGAGTTCTTTGGCACTCTGTTCTCTCTGCCGACCCTGCAAGGGATATGGCGTGATGATAGGTATGTGTGTATGTACTTACATACACACATACATATCATCACGCCATATCCCTTATAAGCTATACTTATAGCTTATATAAAATTCAACCTCAAAGGGCAATGAAATGCAGTGGGAAATTTTGGACGTAAATAATAAATTAGTTTATATATTACCTAAAATAATTAAACACGCTTTTCATTTACGATTTGTTGATTTCCATCTCTTGAAATTGTAAAATCTACCATTTTGCTTTGAAAGTTTTAATCTTATAAAACAAATAATGAAAGTGATTAGTTATAGTTTTATTGTGGAAGGACCACGCTGTTGACAGTTCTCTGTCTACAGCCGCGGGCCGGTCCGTCTGGGGTAGTATCACACTCTTGCAGAAGATCGACGTCTGAGCAATGGCAATGTGCTATTGCGCTTCGTACGGTGAGCGAGAGAGCCGGAAGTCCAAATGGGGGGGTTGGGGGATTGTAATGGTAGGCAGCGGCCTAGCTATAGCCTTGGTTATACCAAAGGTCCATGGGCGGCAGTAACACTTACCATCAGGTGTGCTGCTTGCTCGTTTGCCACCATAAGCAATAAAAAAAAGTGATATTATTTGAAGGTGAGACCGAGATGGAAGGTACACCACTAATATAGAGCGAAGAGTGAATGCGGGAAATAGAGTGAACGGAGCGTCGGGACAACTTCTCGGTAGCCACCACCTCAGCCAGAAGGCACGTGTAGCAATACATAATGCAGTGCTTGTCCCAACATTACTGTATGGAAGCGAGAGTTGGGTATGCAGAAAAGAGTATGGAAAGTATAATTAATGCGATCGAAATGCGATCTCTGCGGAAAATCTGTGGAGTTAGGCTGACCGACCGCATTCGTAACGACGACGTAAGAGAGCGAGTAGGTATGAAAGAGAGTATTGGTGTAAAGATGCGAAAGGGAATGCTCCGATGGTTCCGACATGTGAAAAGAATGCCGAACGAACGTCTGGTTAAGAAGATATACAATGCGAAAGTGGAAGGATGTAGGTACCGGGGGAGACCGAGACTAACCTACCTAGACCAGATTGGTCACGTACTGAAGGAAGGTGGAGTCAAGAGTCTCCGAAACCGCCGAGCGTGTATGAAGAGAATTATGAATGTTGAGGAAGTGAGTGAGGTATGCAAGGATAGAGTTCTCTGGCCAGAGTGCCAGTTCTCTCTGCCTACCATGCAAGGGATATGGCGTGATGATATGTATGTATGTATATATATATATATATATATATATATATATATATATATATATATATATATATATATATATACCATCTGATGGCGTTTGGTCTTTATTGTCACGCACGCATTGCAATTAAGGCATAATTCTCCCTTTGTGCAGATATTTTAATTGATTATAGTTGCCCTATGTATAATTTGCACAATTTTAAAAGTGGAATCGTTTGTCTTTTGCAGGTATTGCTTCAACATTTGCTACCTGCTCTATTTGTGGATTCTGTGTTATGGCTCTTTGGAAAGAAACCTATGTAAGTTAACCGAATCATGTTAGTTTAATCTGCAAATATTTACATCGAATGTATGCATTAGTTTTATGGGTCTTCAGTGTGATGATGATATATTAAGAATATCACAACTTGCCTTCCCGTAGGTTGTGTTCGAAAACGACTAAGGTGCGCAGAAACAACATTGTAAGATAAAGAAACTCGAAAGGAAAATCTATATTAACCGTCTAACTAGCGTGGTATTTGGCTTAAATCTCTTCCCACTTCGGAGGAGGCTCGATCCCACCAGTGAACCATGAGTTGAGATGATGAAGTACCTAATCAAGTTGTTGTATTATTATTTGAAGTAAACAAATAGAGGTTTTCTTTGAGTTTACTGTAAACGTGAAATTCTTGGAGATAGAGTAATCCTTAAAAGAAAAGAGTTGTTATATTTATAAAATGGACTGGAACATAAATTTATTAACTTTACATCTTTAGGTGTTTTAGTGATAATTCCATAGCAAAAGTTTGAAAATGATACATAATATTATTTTCCAGGTTAATTAGAGTGCAACGCCGCATTTATACAGCTGATCTGGCTCTTAGATATTACACAACACAACAATGGGTTTTTGACAATAAAAACTTTTTGGCTCTGCGTTCTTCTTTGAAAGAGAACGATAGAACTAGCTTTTGGTATGATATGGAAAATATAAATATTCCAGAATACTTCGTTAAGTGTTGTTACGGAGGAAGAAAGTATTTGTTGAAAGAGAAAGATGATTTAACCGATGCTAAAATTCATTGTAGAAGGTCAGTTTTTTAGCACTAAGGAAATAATATATATACACACACAATATCATCATCATCATTCTCTTACTCTTATCCCAATTACTTGGACTCAATACAATATGTACTCTTGTTTCATAATACATATTGTAAAAGTTATTGGCAATAGTTTTATGACCAGTCGTCTGACAGATGTCAACCTTCCTTGGGAATGCGATTTTTGACCAAAGGCCATAAGGTGGATTGGAAGCATTAAGGTTGGCCCAGGTCAGCATAAGGTTCTTAGTCGTCTTTTACGACATCCACGAGTAAAGTAGGGGTTGGTACGAATACTAATTCGTAACCGCTACCACATAGCTATATATATATATTCACTTTGAACAAATTCAAATTCATTTATTATGTATAAACCCTGCGAAGGCACATACATATTGTCAGTATTAACGTTATATATATATATATATATATATAAAGAATGGTACATGAAAGAAATAGCTCCAGTGTGATGCCCTTCGAACCTAATAGTTTAAATACAATGTAAGATAGCCAATGGCTGGACCAGATCCCACAAGCGAGAACATATTTATATTGTTTTAAGCCACGCCGGTAACACCATAATTACTAGGGTTGTCAGGCGGTTTAGCGATTGTAGTTGATGTTATCAGTTTCCCAAGAGACTCCTGCTGACTATTCTCTCCATGCTGCTGAGTGAGCTATGCTTGGACTTTTTCTAATTAATGGAAACCGTAATACATTATATCCACAGCAGTGTTGTAGTCAAAATAGCCCGAAAAGTCACACATTTAAATGCAATAAGCAGACTAGATAGATTGATGAATCGATAACCGTTGGGGAGGGCAATTTCTTGAATGTGCATGAACTAAATTACGCAAGTTTGGCATGGACCATGTGGATTCTTCTTATTAAAAAGTAACAGGGAGCCGTTAGATGTATGTGTCCCAGAATGGTTTCAGCATGACATTTTCGTGGAGACCACTATGTCCAATAGTGAATATCGATAGATTGTTGGATGGATGAATCCCCGCCTGGGATGTATGGATGTAATTATTGATCAGGCGATATCAGATGAAGTTAGTAGTCAGATGAACTCGATGTAAAACTATTTGTCGTGTTTTATGATACCTACGAGCAATGTGAGAGTTGAAATTCTACGTAGCCGTCACCACACACCAGATTTAATTAATAAAATTTTATTAAAATTTAATAAAAGTAATTTAATTTTTTCAGGATGAAAATATTAGACAAGACTGTTCAAGTTGTATTCTACAGCCTAATTGTATATTGGTTGTTCAATATACTTTATAGCTTCAATTTAAAATATTATTAAAACTTTCAATTACTTATAACTTTCAGGATAATACTACACTTTAACTTATTTCGTACAATTAAAATTAATTATTATTTAGATTATTTCAATTAATATTAAAGTTGTTAATAATGAAATATAATGCAATAAATGTTAATATTATTCAATTATTTCTTTAAAATAAATAATAATTGTATTTATATTATATAATAATTGTAAATATATTATTACACGATTCTTTATTAACCTGCCTGCTACTGGTAAGCCTAGTTGTGTGTAAAGAAGCCTATTCTTTAACGGAATTTATGTTACGTATAAACTTACAATGGTCTAGAAAATTAACAAGATTTATTTTAAAAGTGCCTTGACTTTTAACTTAAATATAACTTTTTATTTTGAATATGATCGTTATAATTCTTTAATTGTAATTATTTCAAGTAACACGTCTGACTAGTGTGACAATACGTCAGATCAGCTCATATAATAGATAGATATACAGATATGAACTAAAAAAAAATTGGTTGCCTGTAAAGTCGGTATACGGGCGAAAGTTTTACGTGACAACGACTTTGAGTGGTAAAATAATTTTAATGTGAATATTCATTCGTATAGTAGGAAGAAGGATGAAATAATAGTAACAATTTAAAACATTTATTTATACAAAGAATTATATTTAAAACATTAATTTATACAAAGAATCTCGCACTGAATTTCATATTAACAAAATTTTATTTTTACCTTTACACATACATACGTATTTATATACAAATATACATACAATAACTTGCAATACATTAACAACATAACTTTTTATGTCTGTCTCTCTCGCTCTTAGGCGGGCTAACCATGCCCGAGTGGAAGGGACGCGTGCCTCTCACTCGCTCTCATTGTGAGCGCATAACGTGAGCGGAGCGTAACGCAGTTTCTTGAAGTGTCACCCGGCAAACTAGCGTTGCGCATAATGTGTCACTGAAATGAAAAGATATATATATGTCTTTTCACTACCGTGAACTATATCCATCTTTTAGTTCAGTAGTTCATTTAGTTCAGTAACTTGACGAAAGTGTTTTTGTCTTTTGTTCGGTTTTATTTCAATAGTTCATCGACAGATTTAGAGATATAGAATGAGTTGTTTAAAGAACAGTTCATTATATCATGATTTTATCAGTCATCTAAGATTAGTTACACGAACTCGTATCGAGTAGGTTATTTACAGATTTCCCATCATATTTCTTTAGATCAGAAATGACATTATAAATAATTTCCATGGGGATAGTTGAAATATTGGTGAAAGTTGAAATGAGTTGAGATGGATGTGGTGAATGCGTTGTAATTTTATATATTTGTGCTTGAAATTTGTACGCAATAAGTTTTGAAAACTATGCTTTCAATAAGCAATAGCAAGAGCGGGAAAAATGCAATTTTTTACATCATAAGTTTTTTCATCTCTTAAGAAATAAGATGGTAGACAATTGGTATAAATATACAAAAGGGCTCGTCACCTAAAGACATAACGCTTTAAAATACATTTTTCTTATAATTTGACGAGGACTCCGATACTTATGAATGAAAACAATGCGGTCCATTTATATTAATTTTATATTAGAATAAAAGTGTTCAGAAATTATACATTGCCATTTTGCTTAATAGTTCAAAATTAATTTAATTGTTTGTACGATCAATGTACAGCGAAAACTAGAAGATTGGTTCTTTCTCGAATTCTACTACGTAATCAAGACAAAGTGTGAGTGAAACAGAAAACCATTTCGGTATCTACAACAGAGCGTGACAGCAAATTATTTCGTTCGTAATTCGTATTTGGGATGATCGTTCACGGCCGGTGGACTACACAACTGAACTAAGAACTAATTGAATTGTAACTGAACTAGTTCACTGAGATAGTCAGACAACTGAAGTAGTTCATTTGAAGGATTCATTCGTGAACTACACACGACTACGGCAAACCAATTTATAAGACGTTGTCACGTCAAAATGTTTCTATTTTTATCTTATAGTATTTTAGTATCCATTATATGTACGATTTTTACTTCAATTGCCTCATAAGTACTCATGTCATGTTTCACATAATGCCAAATTAATACTAGTACTTGTATATCATTTGCTGATACTAATAAGTTTCTCATGACAAAATTCATCTTAATACTATTCCGAATCAAACATAGACCTCGTTTTCTTCAATCGCTTACTTATGTTTCTAGACCATCATTATCAAAATCAATACACCCATTTAGCTCTATAAATTTATCAGCTAAGCTTAGTTGCTTATTATTACATTTATTAGATTATATGTTTTAAATTTATTTTGTAAAATATTGTTTTAATTTAAGTGATCGAGTATTTTAACTTTATTTTTGATGTAATAAAATAATTATTAAAAAATTTCCATCGACAGTATAATTGGTTTTATTATTGATAACACCAGACAAATAATACAACGAACAGGTGACAATAAAGACCTCGTCATTAATTTGTTTGACCTGTTGGTCACACTGTCCTATTGCCAGAGATACGGACTGAAAATTAAGAGGATATTTCGGTTGATATTGATACTTTTCACAGTTTATACCGACTTAAAATTCACTTTTAGAATAAGATGAAGTATTCTGATTCAAAAACATAAATCTATTCATGAAGTCTTCAAGGAAGTATACTAGGACCATTTCTTTTTGTAATCTATACATATAATAAAAATGTAACGGATCGCTGTCTGTACATGGAAGATATATGAGAAAAATCTTACTGGGACCTTTATCAACACTAATAGAACCCAAAACAATGATTTTTTAAATTTTTGTCTGTTTATCTGTTTGTCTGTGTGTTTGTGCACGCTAATCTCAGAAACGGCTTATCCGATAAAGACGCAGTTTTCGCTAATATATTGTGGTAAGCTTCACTTAACATTTAAGCATTTCAATTAGTTTCATGTCAATTAGTTTATAAATAAAAAAGTTATGGCAATTTAAAAAATGTTCGGAGAAAAAAATCTTTATCGATTCTTTTCAAATTACGTACAAATATTCTTCAATAAAAATAAATAAAAACGTGTTTCAGCATTTGTTGATTTTCACCCTCTGGAGGTGTAAATTAGGCCTGCAAAGCGGGTTGGACGACTCATTAAATCATTAGCGCCAAGCCGATATTATTGAAGCTGGCAACTTGAAATGTTGACAGTGGTTTCTTTATATGACGTAGAAATTTACTAAGAAAGGATTTTACGAAGTTATAGCCCTAAGCGGGTGGAGCAGAGTGGCAAAGTTTGTATGGAGAGAAAAAAATCTTTATTGATTCTTTTCAAATTACGAGTCGAATCAAATATTCTAGGGTAATATCCGGCATTTGTCAATTTTCACCCTCTGGTTGTGTAAATTAGGCCTGTGAAACGGGTTGAACGACTCGATACCGCCAAGCCGAAACTATTAAAGCTAGAAACATTAAATTTTGAAGCACGTTTTTATTTATGACATAGAGATTCAATATGAAAGAATTTTATGAATTCCGTCCCTAAGGGGGTGTAACAAAGCGGCAAACTGTGTATAGGGAGAAAATTACTTTATCAATTCTTTTCAAATTACGTACAAATATTCATCGGTAAAAATAAATAAACACGTGTTTCTCTCCCCCTCTCCATCAACCTCGCACCAGTGCCGTTGTGGCGACTAGTGCCGGCGTGAGAGCTCACACGATATACATAGTAGACGGCAATAGGTTCTTGCCTAATGGTTTGAGATACAGGTTAAGTTTAGCTTCAAAAATGTTCACTCTATAACTCAAATAATAAATCATATCTAACGAGGTCGCAACTGTGCTGGTGAAACAAAACAGTCAAATAATGGGTGGCGATAATTATATTTTTATCCCATGGTCATACCGTAAACGTAAACGTAAACTGTACTCTACGTTGACGTAAACGGTCAACGTAGAGTATTTTCTCTTGGACCGACCCTATTGCCTAATTCCGTTAGATAACTAACTCGCAGAAGGCGGCGACCGCATCCCAGTTTCTGACGCTGTTGATTATCGTCCTAGCGACAAACCCTTGCATTGCTTTCTCTATTTAACTCTGTCAGAGATGACTTCTGCGTGGACGAAGTCGCGGGCAAAAGCTAGTATAATATATACGAAATGATTAGCCATTCAACAACCTTTCATTGACTAGTTACTGCACAACTAGAAATATTTTAGAAAATGATATCAATAATGCGTTTGTGTTTTTGATTAGCGTAGGATGTATTGATTTGATTAGCGCAGCGTGTAAGAAGATAATTTTATTAGCATTAAAGAATGACGAATTAATTACTTTCATGTTTTTTTTATAGCTTATGGCGGCAAACGAGCAGGCAGCACACCTTATGGTAAGTGTTACTGCCGCCCATAGACCTTTGGATGGCAAGGCCGTTGCCTACCAATACAAACCCCAAACCCACCCAGTTGGGCTTCTGACTCTCTCGCTCACCGAACGAAGCACAACAGCACATTGCCATTGCTCAGACGCCGATCTTCTGCGAGAGTGTGATACTACCGCGTTTTAGTGTAGTAAGCGTCCTATATCGTTTATCCGTGTGGTGACGGAGTAAGAATACAATTCACCACCCCCTATCTTACCTAGTACGCGACGACTAAGGGATATAAAACGCATACAACATCTAGAAAACCTAGAAATAAAACCCTATACCAACACGTCTGACCAGCGTGGTATAGTAGGTTAATTACCCTCCCATTATGGAGGAGGCTTGAGCTCAACAGTTGGACATTTATGAGCTGAGATGTTAATGATGAATCGTTTTGAGTGATTTTCTAGATACTACGACTTCAACGGTATACGTATATCTATGTTTAGTTCTTTCCTCTGCATTTGTTATTGTCATCTTAGCATCAACTTAGTATTAACTTTTGCTTCCAATTAGTGAATTAAATGTTTATTTTAATAATAAATAAAACAAGACAAAATTAAAAGTATTTCTTTTTAATATTTTATAAATTTATAATATTTACAATATGATTAACCAGTACCGAATATAATGAATACTTTGTAATCTTTAATAATAAAATACTTATTAATTATTATTTACAAATTATAAACTAATGACAAATCATTATTTAAATTTAACAAAGAGCATTTTATAATTCTAATATTATTGTGTGATAAAGCTAGTTTTCTTACCACATTAAATCTGATGGTGACAATTTGGTCCTCAATGGTAGAAACGCATCACTAGCAATTACTAGAATAAATTTTTACCTTAATATAATACCTGAACATGACTGGCATCATTTAGTCATTATCTATGTGGTAAGGCACTTATGGCCGAAATTTGCCACCAGATAACGACATAAACGTGCGTGAATCAAAAACCCATATCTTGGCACCCTTGTATGATACCGGCAGGTGAAGAAGGACGATGCTACAAGACGATATGCATCAATACAAGCACCACACTATTCTCATTTTTATTTATATTATAATTACAATTATAATCAAAATGTACATTTTGGTTTTGTAATTAAAGCATTAACTAAGAATGAAACTTCTGACTCTGAGAATAGAGTACGTTTGAGAACTAATTTATTCTTGTTTCAAATGTTATATATATTTATTGTTGTATTTCTCGATTTAATTTAAATAAAAATGAAATATTTAAAAAGGTATTTGTATTTTATTTCAAGGGTTACTACTAATTTCTTATGATCAGGGTTATCAATATGCTTGTGGATGGCCGTAAGAATCGTGGGAGACCCAAAAAGAGATGGATGGATTGTGTAAACGAGGATATGTGTATGAAAGTTGTGAGTGCAGATATGACGGCTGATAGAAGATTATGGAAGGCAAGAACATGTGCCGACCCCACTTAGCGTGGGATGAGGGCAGGCAAATGATGACTACTAATTTCTTATGAGTATTCATAATTTTATTAAAAACGAGCATATCTTAATTGACGATACAGAATATCATAATTAAGTCTAAGATTTTCATCAGTTATTATAATTAATAATTATTTTTATATTATAATTGTGAATCAATTATAATAACATTCTATAAGTACTTGAAGTATTAAGTCTATAAAAATAAATTCGATTATTTATTTTAAATATTAATTATTATAAATATCACAATAAAGTGCAGTAGCTCTAGAGGATCATTTTGAACTTAATTAACATAATGCCACCAAAATTGTCACTACTGGACTATTTTTACAAAGTAAGGCAAGAACTTTCAATCACGCATCATAGATTTGGCTAACAAACCATGACAAATTAGCTGCGTTAGTGTATACATTATCTTGCCCGCATCCTATCTTAGACGCGTAATATATCGCACTTACTTAGGAAACCTGAAGCTTTGATTATTTCATATTACAATTAGATAACTTCATCTATTTCGTTGATAAGATTTAGAGGTATTTTAACTTCAAAACTTTCATTCAGATAGTCATACATAAAATGAATGCTTGCGAATTACAAAATTTTACCTTCAGGCCTTGGGGGTTATCAGCCCAAGATCTTTCAATTTACGTACGTACGTAAAAAGAGACCTTTAGACCATATAGCAAAATTTTATGCCGTATGGTCTAAAATAAGCTTAGTTACTTTTTCTTCGTGCAAGACAAAGGTGATAGATGATGGTAGACACTATTGAATTGATAATCAATCCATTTTTATCACAATAATATGCGAACAGAAATCTTCTTTATAAAGAGATAACATTGGTTCAGATACTTCTGTGCTATGAACCAAAAGATCAAATTTATAAAGTGTCTTGCCTCACTAATATTTGAAAATCCAAATTTATTATTCCTTTATCTTTTTTAATAAATCTGTTAGTAAAAAAGGGGCAGCGTTTTATATAATAAAAGCTACGGATAAGTAACTATAATAATTTAATCTTAAAAACTAGCTATCTATATATGTCTAAGTACGAAATATAAAAGGTAGATGTGGTTATGTAAATTATTGAGCAATTATGAATTATTAAATATATATATAAAACAATAGTTAAAATTTAACATACTTGTCATATCACATAGAGTTCATGATAATATGTTTTATGAGAGACATAATAAATATAATATACAAAGAATAGTCTCAATATACTTAGCTACCATACACAAAGCAATGGTCCTTTGGAAAAGTGCCTACAAAATTATATGTAATTCAATTTGCAGGATGCAAAATTAATATTTTTTTGTATGAATAATTTTATTGTTGGAATTCATAGTCATGTATGTGATAAACAAATATAATTCATGTTATATAAATATAAATAACATTAAATTAATTATATTATACAACAGATTATCGCTCTCTAATTATATTAAAGTATATATATATATATATATACAGGAATTACCATATTAACTAGTTAGCTTCAATACTTAAAATAAATCGTAGCGATCATGAGGACCTGCCAGTATAAATCCACACCCTGCAAATTAATTGATTTTACCAAAGCTTTTGATACACTTATCAGGACGTACTTGTAAATTAAATTACGTGTTACTAGAGGATTTTAATTTAGCATTGTTGTTTATAAGATAGCTTTATAGCGTATATTATAATTACAAGTTCTGAAAACTTGTATTTGTTTCGTGTTATTTTTGCACTAAATTGGTCAATTTACGTAATCATGTAAATGCTTGATTGAAATATTCACTAGCTAAAATATTGTGGCCAATAAATAATGTTTACTGCGGTGACAAAAGTTAAAAAAAAATGATTGCACATATTTTTTTTAAAAACCTTGTATAAAACATTAATTTATAATTAATGCAAGCAAGGTTATTATTTTATTGTTATTTATATTGATGAGAGATAAAAAATGCTGAAATATATTATTACATTTTCAATTTTTGGATTTTTTTCGTAAAGTTAAACGAAATTTTAATAGAGATTTAAAGAAACAATCAGTTGAAGCAAATTTAATCATGCTTCAGAATTAAAAAAATAAAATCAGTCATATATCATGGCAAGAAATTCACCCTTTAATCCTTCATTCGGATGATTATGAACTTCGAAAATCTGAAGCCATTTCTAATAAGAGTATATAATACCCTTAAAGCATTCTATGAATGAAATCTTTTATGTGATTCCATATCTTTTAGCTACTCTATTCTCTTTGTATCATATTTACCAGAAACTAAATCCATTCCATCATCTAAAACTTCTAAATATTTACATTCATCCTCGCTGTCGCTTTGTTTGACTGCTGCGTAACCTTTATCATTATCTTTTACATCATTTTTATCAAATGCATATTTGACATGATTAAATTCAACAACCATTTTATCTTTTACACTGCCTACGGTATCGTACACTTTATCGCTTATTCTAGTACTTAAATCTTTAAATTTTTCGCCATGCGTCTTGATTAGTGATTTGTTATTTTCTACATCAGTATCTGTATCGCTAACAGGTACTTCACAAGGTGCGTATATTCCATCTTTTTCTTTCCAGTTTTGGAAATCACGTGACTTTCTGAACATCACTTTGAAGGTCAGCATGTAGACTGTACTTAAGATGAATATGGTACCGGTTACGAAGAGTAGATACATGGCCCCTTGTTCAACCAGAGGTAAGATGTTGAGATAGAGTCCGAAACGGTCCTTTAATGATGGCGGAAGTTCATACATTCTCTGTAAATAATTAAATTATACTTTAAGTTAATGGAATAAAATTATAATTGCGGATGCAGCAAATTTTATCATTGGGTGAACCTAACACAAACACAATATACCTTACTTTCTTCCATATTTTATTTGCCGGTAGGAGTCGTGAAAACCGGCTAAGTGGCAGTTAAGTGGAAAATTTGAAACACCTGCAATCATCAACCCGTCTGCCAAGCAATTATGGCAATATCTCTCTTTTCTTGGCAACCCTAAATTTAACTATGGCCTTAGATGAATTTCAAATAACTATATCATAATTTACAATCAAGTAGCAAGTTCGTTTGCTTTTCGTTGTCTTTCTTGGACTAATCCTATCACACATTCCCATCACTATTACTGCTGTAAGCGAAGATCCACAATGGTCTCCATAAATGACACCGAGGTTTGATCTTCAGGAAGTTACAGAAAACGCTTTTAATTATCTTGGGACCCACAGAATTTTTCGGTTGATGGTTTAGGGACTGAGACTGAACGAAAGGTGTATTTTATTTCTATTGAATGCTATTATTCTTTGATAAGATTTATAAGACAACTCCGCGACTAATAAATAATATCAAAATACCTATATATACCTAAGATATGCATTTAATTTTATATAATATAATTTGATATTACTTCATCATCATCATCATCATGCTCTTACCCTAATTACTTGAGGTCAGCGCAATATGTACTCTTTCCTAAGAAAAAGTCAAACTCGAAATAAAATTGTGTACCAAAATATTTGTTCAGCACGTTATGGTAGGTCAATTTCCCATACACTTTGAAGTAGGCTCGAGCCACGCAGTGGAACTTACATGAGCTGCGATAATGACAATGAAAATAGACAAATTCAATTTACATAAGATTTGAATCCCACTCAAGCTCCCGGTCTTACTAACATTAGTGAAATAGTTCCCGGTTCAATCAGCCGCAGCCTTGCCTGTACACTATGCTAGTCCTTCATTATTGACTTAGCGGATGATTATAAATTTGTTCTTTTAATTATTATTACAAATACTCACAATATCAAACCACAGCAGCGGCAGATACATATCGGAGAATCTGTCTACGTTATTGATCATGGAGATATCACCCAGCGCCATATTGATTTGGAATTTGGTGCTCACATCTAGAGGAAGCCCAGATGTGGGTTCAATCCAGAACCTGTAAAAATATAACAATTTAATACTTATTTAATGTTGTATTTTTTTCATAAAACTACTTAAACATACCTAGAAAGGAACCTATAACAACAACAACGCAGAATTCAATGTCAATAAAATTATTCATCATTAGAAAGTCATTAAATAAAATTCAATAAAAGCTATCCACCAAAAGAAGACTGATTTTGTCATGCCTTTACGAGACTATTTCAGGATCAGGAAGGATAAGGGAAAAAGTATGAACATCTGAATTCAGAAACGATTTCTTAAGGAAGTCTGTAAGAAATATATAGTAGGTAAATATGTATGTACATAATTTAAATAATTCCCATCACTAGTATTGCTCTTATCCCAATTACTTAGAGTTGACACAACAATATATTCCTCTTCCATCATATATATTGTAGCAGTGTTTTTCAGACCAGCCGCCCTGTCTGACATCAACCCTGCTTGAAAATGTAATTGTCGGTATCTGGTAGAGTAGACTCAGGTTGATATAAAGCTCTTAGTCGTCTTTTACGACATCCATGACTGAAGTAAGGGTTGGTAGTAGTAGCCATTATCATATGGCATATGTCTTAAATAATTCTGACTGATTCATATTTGACCTACTACTAACTAAACCGCACTAATACGGATTGGTTTAGAGTTTTATTTGGAATTTCCCTTCTCTTACCCCAATGTTAGTCTTTGCTATCAATACTTTTTACTACCAATATTTTTTCTAAGTCTGAGTGTATTTTTTTTCTTTTGATTCTATATTTGTAAAGTCCCCCGCATACGTGAACCATGATATGTATAAACAGAGAGTGACTACAGAGATGACGTCTGATAGGGCTATATGGAAAAAGAGGACATATTGCGTCGACCTCAAGTAGTTGGGATAAGAGCAAGAGAATGATGATGATGATTTGTAAAGTCCCTCGCAATATAAGCATTATTTCATTAGTGGAGGATGTCGTTTTTGAAAATAAGGTAGAAGAAAAAAGCCTATGTTAACTACATCCTTAAGAAAAGAAGAGGTAGTGAATTGTATTCTGCCATCAATTGAATTAAATTTTAAAAATTGCTTATAAATACATAATTGATATACTATTGCTATGGGTTAGCGGCTTCGAATTCTGTCAATCCTTATTTTGCTCATAGATGTCGTTAAAAACGACCAAGAGCTTTATATCGACCTGGGTCATCTCCATCCGATACCGTTTGGTCAACAATTACATTCATAAGGATAGTTGACCTCAGGCAGGCGACCGGTTATAAAACTATTATTAATAAGTTTTTAAATATGTACGATGGAAGAGAAATATATAGTGCGTCAGAATTAAGTCATTGGGTTAAGAGCAGGATGTGATGATGGCAGTAGTTCCTATCTGATATAAAGTTTTAGTTTCTTTTTATAAGACGCTTCATCATCATCATCATTACAGCTCATATATGTTCTACTGTTGGGCTCAGGCTTCCTCCGTAATGGGAGGGAAATTAACCTACTATACCGCGTTAGTCAGACGTGTTGGTATAGCGTTTTGTTTCGAGTTTTCTTTTTCTTGCATAGATGTTATATGCATTTTATGTCCCTTAGTCGTCTCTTACGATCACCCACGAGTAAGATAGGGGGTGGTGAATTGTATTCTTACTCCGTCACCACACGGATAAACGATATAAGACGCTTACTATACTAACAAATATATCATTTTTACTTTAAAAACATATAATTAGCGGACACAAAGTACAACCTGATTTAGAACAACAGTTGTGGGATTGCAAACAATATTGTTCTGCGTGGGAACCAAAGAGTAAAGTTATTAAACTGAAAAAGAGTGGCAACTCGATGATAAAATATGCATGTATGGAAAGTGCTGCTACCCACAGTTTAAGCGGTGAACTAAAGTTGAAGTGATATATATTACATATCTACATGTGTATGTGTAATTATACAGAATATTCTTTTACTATGAGATCTACCCTGAAATATAAAAAAAAACTATATCAGCTGATATCGAAACAATAATAATATAAGTTTAACAATGAAAATTGATATAATTTTCAGAAAGTACATCAATAATCGAAAATAGATCGATGACAATAACTACCTACACTATGAACAAAAAATAACAATTCTCAGTTGTCAAACGTTTGACAGACAGGACAAAATGGCAGCAGCTAAGTTTGTACAACCAGTCTGTAGGCGGCGCGACGGGCAGTAAAAAAAAAGTAATGTTTTAAGTGTGCCCCCCCAGGTGGGAACTAAACCTGTGATATTTAACATGGTAGGTCGGTATTAACCACGTTGGTATATCCATACAGTCCAATTTGTAGAAGTATAAAAATACTTACGCAGTCTCATGTTTCTCTTTTTCAGGAGACAAGCCCTCAATTTTCTCAAAGACGACTTCGTCGGTTTTCCAGAAGTGAGGATACGACAATGCTATGGGGAATCCATAGTAACAGTCGGCCACATCCATTAAACCTGGTGGAAGGCATTTACCTGAAGAAAAAGAGGAGTATGCATTACAATAAATAATTTGAAATATAATTTCAAAATTACCCACTTGAGTAATAGATCGGTTTCTAATATATATTGGCGAGACAAAAATATAAAGCCACCAATCAACCCATACATTCACGTGCGACCTGCAATAATCAGCTTTTATAATTAGCCCTCCCTGGGAATGTCTATAATCAATATTGCATAAATCAATCAAACATGCCACATAAACTATCCTAAGTATAACTAAAATGTAGGAGATGTTAATAAAAGTGCTCAGTGATATGTATATTGAAAATTATCATAAAAGATAATAACGCCATCTCTTACATTTCTCATGTACTTAGTCTTTGCTAATATGAAATGCTAACAAACTAGTACCTTAAAACTCCACGAGATGGTGCTATATTATATATAAATAAGATATCTTGGTCAAAAAATATTTTTACTAAAAAGAAAGGACTTTGTTTGGAATTACGCTTCAAGTTTCATATATATATAACTTATCGAACGTCTACTGGTGTGCAGTAGGCAAAGTACCCTCCATAAAGGATGATACCATGAACACCATGCTCGGTAAACAAGTGATGGCAATTGTGCTTATAAGTTTCCCAGAAGAGCGCTGCTACCCATTCCTCTGGTACTCACTTGACCGGTTCTTAGAATTCTCAAGAGAATGAAAATATACTTAACCTATACATGAAGGCATATTAATTTATACCTTTTTTTTTTATTTTTTTTATTGGTGGGCTATGGATGCGTCTCGCCCCGCCAAATCGGTCCGGGGTGACGGAAAAGGCGACGCGTGACCCCATAGACCCACCGTAAAACCTTCTCTCTTCGCCGTGCGAGCGGACCACCGGTACTCGATTTTAACTTCGGTGGCCATATTAATTAATACCTAAAAACTAGCTGTCCCAAAACACACTAAAAAAATCTTCTAAATCGATAGCACCAGCCACCTGTAGTATCCACGAACGAAATTTAATACAAGATCGATTTATCCATTGAAGAGGAATTCAGTCCAATAAAGACAGTAGGTATAGCAGAATTAGATATAAGTATAATAACTAGCTGACCCTATATATAATCTTTTACACAAATCTAAAAAAGAAAAATTCAGCCATCGCAATAGGTACTACCTAACCTAACGAGTGATTGTTTACGAATCTATAAATATAAAAAAACTAGCTTCTGCCCACGGCTTCGCCCGCGTAAAAGGTTACTTTCCTAAAGTTTTTCATCCCCTATTTTTATTTTACCCCTTAAGGGTAAATTTTTTACAAAATTTTAATGTCATATTTATTTATATCTAATCAAGCCTGAAAATAAGTTTTAAAGGCTTAGAAAATGACGATACTATCTTAAATCATTTCATCCCTCTTTGCAATCCTTTTTTTTTTGTATTAAAAGGCCTAGCCTATGTCCTTTATCAGGCTCTAGACTATCTGTGTACTAAATTTTATTTAGATCGGTTTGGTAGTTTTGGCGTGAAAGAGCGACAGACAGACAGAGTTACTTTCGCATTTATAATATTAGTAAGGATAAATTATCATACATATTTTTCATAAATATTTTTTTTTTTAATCCACTGGAACACACTTAAAAATATCATCAAAATCGATCCAGCCGTTTAGTAGAAGTTCAGTCATGTACAAAAGATTTACAAAAATATATATTAACATACCATTTCTGCAGAAGCATTCATTCTCCTTGATATATTTTCCATTATCCAACATGTTCTCTGGAAAAGTGAATCTGTAACCCTTCAATCCACTTTTCACACCTTCGCCCGCCGGTATCTGTTAAAAAAATATATAATTTAATAAAAGAGAAATATTGCTAGTTGCAGTGATAGATTAGGAATTGATGGCCACATCAGACCTGCAATCCAACTATCTGACGTGAGCCTCTTTAGGGAGTGGCTGCTTGCTGTTTGACCGTAGGTCAAAATGGCTATCGGTACAATAATTTTATTGCCGTGTCCACATCCTACACATCGATCTCTTGATATTTTGTTTATGTTCCCTAGCCTTCATGAGATTACCGAAGTCAAAAATCGGGTACCGGTGGTCCGCTCGCACGGCGAAGAGAGAGGAGTTTTACGGTGGGTCTGTGGGGTCACGCGCTGCCTTTCCGTCACCCCGGACCAATTCGACGGGGCGAGACGCATCCATAGTTCACCAAAAACAAAAGCCTTCATGAGATTCCCGTCATGAGAAATAGTTACATCGACAATCACGCGGCACTCTATCCGATCTATCACCATGCTGCCTTAATGGCCGTAAAATTCCTATCATTGATAGATGGTTCCTAGTATAATGTATGCACGAAAATTTTCGTGAACTGCCTTTGATATAGAATGATAATTATGCTGTGTGGTAGCGGCTACGAATACTACCAACCCTTACTTTGCTCGTGGATGTTGTAAAAGACGACTAAGACCCTTATAACGACCTGGGCCAACACCATATGATGACGTTTGGCAAACAATTACATTCCCAAGGAGGGTTGACGTCTGGCAGGCGGCTGGTCATAAAACTATTGCTAATAACTTTTACAATATGTACTATGAAAGAAGAGTGCATAATGTATCGACCCCAAGTAGTTGAGATAAGAGTAGGAGAATGATGATGGCTCTGATTATAGTACTTACAAATTTCTACAACAAAGCAAGTTTCTTATGGAAAATTATTTATTATTATCGAAACTTACCAATGGTGCAGCTCTGCATAAACTCTTTCTGTAGAACAATACACTTTCATTCGCTGTAACACCACCTCTGAATTTGGTACCATCAGAAGCATTCTGTATGTTGGAACAGTGTTCTCCATGCCATTGTGGTAAATTAGTTGATCCCCTATACGTATCGATAAGACCGGACTTGCGGACGTCATCACTACCAGTGAACACCGTTTCGTAGTCTCCATCAAAATCATACATCTGTAAAGACAAAATTAATTCAATTGATATTTTTAGGTTATTTATAAAAAAACGTAATTGCATATATGGCGTGGTAGCGGCTACTAACAACTCCAACTTTGCTTTGGGGAGGAGTGGAGGACGAGAACATATTGCGTTAACTCCAAGTAATTGGGATAAGAGCAAGGTCATCATCATCATCATCACAGTCCATTAATGTCCCACTGTTGGGCTCGGACCTCCTCCGTAATGGGAGGGAAATTAACCTACTATACCGCGCTGGTCAGACGTGTTTGTATAGGGTTTTGTTTCGAGTTTTGCTTCTCTCGCATAGATGTTATATGCGTTTTATATCCCTTAGCCGTCTCGTACGATCACCCACGGGTAAGATATGGGGTGGTGAATAGTATTCTTACTCCGTCACCACATGGAAAAGAGTAGGATAATGTACAATAACCAAATTGTGACTCGCATTACTCTATTTACGGGATATGTTTTACAAGCTGTCTATCAAAACAGGTTAGCATAGTGTTTCGATTTAATAACTTAGAATAGAATATTTCAATTAGAATTATACAGGGTGTAAGGGGACCGTTCCCGAAAACAAAGACAAGTAACCCTACTAGTCCTACTTGTAATGATAGGCTAGAAAAAAATCGAATCAGATGAAAAAAAAAAATTTTTTTTTCACCACGCGAGGTCGTTGAACTCTTGAACATATGATCGTGAGTTTTGAATAGATTGCGTCTTTTCTCATACGTATTTTTTATCGAGTTATCGTTACATGGCAACTGTACTAATACGATGGAATGTGAATAAAACTTAAAAATATTTGTGAAAAAAAAATTTTTTTTCATCCTAATCAATTTTTTTTCTAGCCTATCATTACAAGCAGGACCAGTAGGGTCTTTGTTTTCGGGAGCGGTCCACTTCCACCCTATATTAAGCAATGAAACGACTCAATTAACAAAATTACTAAGATTTAGCTATTGTCATAATAGGCTATTTAGAAAACTTATTTGCAGATGATATTTTTTGCTCTCAGCGAAATTATCTCACCTTCGTAATGATTTTGCTGCCATGTTCAGGCGTCCTTCTATAGATTGAGCTGCACTCCACTCGAACCGTCCGGGGAAACAATACGGCAAAATAGATGCGCTTGATATCTATTTTTTTTTAATGCATATGGTGGCAAACGAGCAAGCAGCACAGTTTGCTATACCAAGGGTATAACTAGGCCGCTGCCTACCATTACAATCCCCAAGCCCACCCAATTGGGCCGCCGGCTCTCTCTCATATACGATTGTCTAGTATTAGTCTGCTTTTAGGACACCCACAAGCTATTATGCTATTCATAACCGCTGTTCAAACTCCACAACTTTTATTAAGTCATTGGATATACCATTCTTTAAAGAACTAAATAAATGTTTTGGTTTTAGTATTAAAATTATCGTGAGTTTGACACATATTAAACAGTTGTTTTTGCAGTGCACGTCGGGGCTCGCAGACGCAGCTGCGCACTCGCCCTGATGATGAGCATCGGACATGCTCGAAACCCGGGTCGACATAATCGACTCTAACGCGTGAGTATTGCCGGAAATACAAGTGTTTAAAATGTTTTGGTATTTTTTTTTTTAAATAAAATTATATTCTTTTATCAACTTACTCTATCAATCAGGCCCAGTTTATCGAAATAGATCCATCCTGGTAGAAACGTGTTGCCTAGGGTCATTAATTCGGATTTGTAACCCATCATAAATTCTCTTGCCGTCATTTGGGCGAAAGGCTTCGCTTTGGTGAATGATATTACATTATTCAGACCGAAGCGGGTGAATGGATCCTTGTGGGATGCTACATTAGCTATGCTCTGAAATAGATATAAAAAAAATAACATATTTATCATAATGTTCATCATTTTAACTCGTACACGAGCCAATGCGTAATTATCCGTGTGACGTGACGGAATAAGAATACAAATCACCACCCCCTATCTTACCCGTGGGTGATTGTAGGAGACGATTAAGGGATATAAAATGCATATAACATCTATGAAAGAGAAGGAAAACTCGAAACAAAACCCTATATCAACACGTCTGACCAGCGCGGTATACTAGGTTAATTTCCCTCCCATTACGGAGGAGGCCCGAGCCCAACAGTGGGACATAAGAGGGTTGTGATAATGATGACGATCCAATGCTGGGCTCGTGCCTCCTCCATAATACGAAGAAAATTGATTTAATACCAACGGGTTGCTATAGGGTTTTGTTTCAATGTTTCCTTCTCTTGCTTAGATATTATCCATATATCTATTCATCAGCCCGTAGACTTCCACTGCTAGATATAGGTTTCCCCACGAGAACGTCAATTAGAACGGTCCTGTGCTACCTTTATTGCAAAAAGTCGTCAGTCCATCTAGTTTTCGTCCTACGCTGCGTCGTCTGATTCGTGGTGATGATTTAAGAACCTTTCTTCCCCAAGCTTAAATGTCATATGCGTATTATATCCTTTATTATTATTATCTATATTTATTATATCCCCTAACTATTGACAAGGTAAGAGGAGGCAAATTGTACTGTATTCTTACTCCAACACCACAGATAATTTATATAATTTATTTTCAATTATTTTAGTATAAGTAAAACAATGTGTTTGAATATATTTTAATTAACTAATGATAATTAAAAAATATTTTAGCGACATTTATTATAATGTAATAAAAAAGCGTCGTTAAAAGCTCTTTGCTTGTGTTTTGCATTTAAATTTTAATATCTTCAGTTTTTTTGCAGTTTATTTTAAAGCTTTCGTAGTTGAGTTGGCAACATTGTTTTTTTCTTTCTCTGTATATATTCTAAACCGTTTACCACATTTGAGAATGAAGATATTAGAGAATGAATCCATAGAGAGAAATACTTACCAATAAAGCTATGTTGACCATATACAAAGTATCATTCTCCTTATTCCCTTCAGAGAGCTCCTCGACCCAAGTAAGAGGATGTATTGGCACCGCAGATAGAGTATCATTTTCATTAAATCCAACCACTTTATGTTCCAATGCCTCTCTGAAAAGAAAAAAAATATATATTAAAATCATAGAATTCTACCCGCTGTATTGTAACGGTGACAAATATCACCAGTTCTTAATTTGCTCGTAGGTGTTGTAAATACACGACTAAAATTTTTGTATCGACTAGGCAAAATCAACTTGATTTTATCTGGTCAACAATTAATTCCCCAAGTTTCCCCGTCAAGCAGGCGGCCGGTGATAATTACCGATAACTTTTGCAATATGTACCATGGCAGAACGTATTGAGTTGATTCCAAGCAATCAGGATAAGTGCCTGTCTGTCTTCTTTTGTCATCATCATTGGATAATGAAGAAATAATCCTTCTACCACAATGATTCTACGCTGATAACAATTTTTTTTTTTTTTTTAAAAGGCATCTCCCTGCTCTAAGGAAATAATGCTTGTATTGCGGGGGAATTTACAAACATGCAATTAACGCAGACAAATTACACCCAGACTCAGAACAACACTTTGTGGATCGCACAAAGTAATGTCCTGCGTGGGAATCGAACCCACGGCACTGGCACGGAAGGTCGGTATCTTAACCACTACGCCATCTGTGCAGTCCGCATTTCTTATTAGTCAGGCATCGGAGAGCAGTGGTTATGGGGTTGCACGCCGTCCTTTGCAACTCCCTGAGCAGTTTGGATGGGATTTGACCGAACTGTCTGTCTCAAAAAAAAAAGTGTGTCAAAAATTACCATTTACCTGTAAACGTAGGGGCCGACTTCTTTGACTTTCACTTTATCATCAACACCAGCCATGTACTCCTCAGCGTTGGTCACATTGAACAGGTATACCTTCAAGTACAACTCCACTTCAGGCTTCCTCCAGATCTCAAAGATCTCACCTCCATCTGATAGCTTAATTTTCTGTAAAAAGTCAAGATGTATGAGCGAGTGAATGAAAAGTTAAAAGAAAAATGTGTACCTTTATGTTGATTTGAGACATAATCTAGAGAAAAATCATGAATGTCCCCTAAATTTTAGGTAGGTAATGTAAATGACATTGGGATTAATTAAATTTTTGATGTAAACCGATGTCAAATGGAATGAATTTTTTTTGTTACAGCTAAGTGGATATTAATCTCACCTAACATCAATATTATGGATTATTTATAATAATTCCTTAGGTGTCATAGATAAAAACGGGCATTTTCGATGTTTACGCGAGTAATATAAAATAAATACATTTTACGGATTTTATAGCGATTATATTTGATGTTGAATTCACACACTTCCACGTTTCTAATATATTCGCGTTCAAGGTTACGGGAGAACTCTGTTTTCTCTTGTGACCATGAACGTTAAAAGAAATTAAATCCGTAAAAATAATATTATTTAAAATAGATGCAACTTTTACGAAAAGACGGCGATGGTCGGTTGATGAGAGGTTCGATGGATGTGTGAGTGAGGCATCGAATTACGGAGGAGAATATAGGCTTATAGGAAGTTCAAGATCTTTGAATAAGATTGGACGTGATCCTTACCTGCGCAAAAAAGAAATCGTAGGGGTGGAGAAACAGAATAAAACAGCCAGCAGATATCGCGAAGAAGCCCAGCATAAGAAGAATAAACAGACCTGGAACAAAATGAGATATATATTAGATTTGCAAGCTTATTTTTTTAATATTTTTAAATAATTTCGTATTTTAGGAAATAATTACGCCAGAAAAAAAAGAAAGAAATTCAGTAGAGATAGATAGAGTGTTAAAAAGCACAAAAGTAACTTTTTAAACAACTAATATCTATAGTCGCGTGGGATAAATTTTAATAAAAATCTATTTCAACCCCTTCTCTTCAGTGCCGTAAAAGACTTAATATCGACCTGGACCAGCTACACTTTTTTTTTTGTTTTTGCTGTGGCTTTTACGCAATATCCCCCGCCGGTGACAGACGAGTGTGTGGGACTCGCCGGCCATTGATATTGGCAGCCGGAATACCCACTAAAAACACAGCGGTCCCTTTCGCGCTTTTACGGCTTGACGGAGAGATCGTCTATTGACATTCTATTCCCGACACCTCTATGCTAGGACATCTGGCTACGTCCAGTCGTGGACCAGCTACGTCTGATGCAATTTGGTCAACAATTACATTTTCAAGTATGTTTGACGTCAGGCATGCAGGACTTATCATAAAACTATTGCCAATAGTTATTGGGAATAGTTTAGATGGAAGAGGAATATATATTGAGTCTACTCAATATATACTCCAATCCAGCAACTAGGATAAAATCAGGAGAATGATTATAGACTTTGAAACTATCTAAACGTGTTTCAAACCGGTAATAATGTAAAGATGGTTTTTTTTTTTTTTTTTTTTTTTTTTTTTAAGACACCACCCTGCACTAAGGAAATAAACCTTGTATTGCGGGGAACTTTACAAACATGCAATTAACGCAGACAAATTACACCCAGACTCAGAACAACACTTTGTGGATCACACAAAGTAATGTCCTGCGTGGGAATCGAACCCACGGCACTGGCAAGGAAGGTCGGTATCTTAACCACTACGCCATCTGTGCAGTCAAAGTCAGTACGCCATCAGTGCAGGTTTTTACATTATAACAATGCATTACAACCCATTATGTGGTACAGCTATCGATTTCAAGGATTTAATTTTTTTAATTTGTACAAAACACCGTCTGTGGCTGTATAACATACCGAATATTAGAATACAAATTAAAATATTGAAAATAAAAAAAAAAAACGAATATCTAAAAACAAATGTCAAAATTAACATATTTAAAAATCTTGATTTCATTTATGACTTTTTTTTTTATTCTATTTGCATCAAATATGGATTCTTATTCTTCAAGTCGAGTGGTATAAATTATCTATGGAATTAATTATAATCTTATTAAATATAAAAGCAATTGAATTATACTATACCTACAATAGATTTTTTTATTACATATATTATGAAGCTAATTGGAGTGATAAGCAAAAACTGCTTGGTTTTACTTCACGGCTAATATTCATGAAGAATTGAAGAACTTATCGCCTATGTCAATTAGTGGAAGGTTATTTACAGTGAGAATAGTACGTCAGTCAAATCAAATAATTTATTATGCTTAAGTCCAATACAGGCACTTACAAATTGTCAATGTTACATCCCTTTTTTTATATTAATCTATCACTGGATCCAAAAGCGACCACAGACCGAGAAGAGCCGGTCAAAAACTCAGCGGGCTCGTCATTTTTCAATTGTATATGTATTTTAATCAAAATAATTGGATATATGTTTAATAAGTATTAGCTTCAGTGAGAAGCTTTTTCTTTTTTTCCTTGCGGTGGGCTATGGATGTGGTCGTGCTCCGCCAAATCGGTCCGGGGCGACGGAAGAGATGGTACGTAACACCACAGACACACCGTGCAAGGACTCCTCTCTTTGTCGTGCGAGCGGGCTGCCAGTACCCGATCTTTGTCCTCGGTCCTCCTCCCAATAATCTCAAATTAAGTGTGGTAATTTTTTTTTTCAAACATTTGGTTTTCTTTTCATTAAGAAACTAAGTTGTTTATACTGAACCAAGAAAACAAAATTTAAAAGAGCATTGTTCACATCGTCGTAATTAAACATTTGTCTTTTAATTTTTAAACAATAAAGAGGTATCATCTGTGAACGGCACCATATTTTGGTTATAACTAATGTGACCAGACGTGTCGTTTTTTATAATAACGAGTCCCGGTGTCCTCGTAATGAACTCTGGGATGCCAAATTGTCCCGTTTTCTACAACCACGCCAAAGGTTGGAATTGAGTGAATTTAAAAAAACGTGCCAAGAGTTTTATTCTTACTTAGAATCTTCACCAGCTATATTAAAGCAATATTTTTCCTCTCATAAATATGATAACTAAATATTTCACGTATATTTTCCAATTCGTAACGTTTAAGTTAACTAACTTTTTCTGAATTTCACATTTAAAATAGTATTTTTACTAACCGACTAAAATGTCCCGTTTGAGTTAAAGAATAAATGTTCACGTTAGTTATACCTCTATATAATAAGGTTATGATAAGGATAAAAATAACCTAAATCATTGTCATCAACCTGTTCTTATATTAGGGTTCGATGTAATATGAAGAAGTTTTGGCAAAAAAATTCTAACCGGTCGCCTGCCTGAATCCTACTTTTAAATGTCATAAATCAGACGACGTCCGATGAAGTTAATCCGGGTCTAATGCCAAAAGATGACTTATAAAAATGAAGACTAGTCATCTTAACTCAATACGTGTGACTTTAATGTAGTGTCAAACAATTAAGATTCATCGCAGACATTCAAAAAGCATTATTATGTACATAAATTAAGTAATTAAACCAGACCTTGATGTGGCATTAATTATTTATTTTAACAAAAAAAAAATGCTAACACATCTAGCCAGCGTGATATATTCGATGAATTTCCCTCCTTTTTTGGAGGAAATTAGAGCCTATATGAGCCTGTAATAGGACCTATATGAGCTGAGACCAAATAATCAACGTCTACAAAGTTAGCTAAGGGAATATTTACGAAAATAATTTTCTTAACACTATGAATTTCAATGAATTATAATATTATTGAATTTAAAGTTTAATTTATAAAGAGATTATCATTATCATCATCATCTCGGCTCATATACGTCCCACTGTTGGGCTCGAGCCTCCTCCTTAATGGGAGGGAAATCGGCCTTCTATACCACGCTGGTCAGACGTGTTAGTATAGGGTTTTGTTTCAAGTTTTCCTTCTCTGGCATAGATGTTATATGCGTTTTACATCCCTTAGTCGTCTCTTACGATCACCCACGGGTAAGATAGGGGGTGGTGAATTGTATTCTTACGCCGTCACCACACGGAAAAAAGAGATTATAGTTTATAAAACTTATATGTAATAAATTATGTTACATCCCTCGTTTATTAGAAAAAAAAAGTGTGTGTGTACTTATGTACACGCATTAGAAGATATACTTCTTTGGCGTAACAAGATAAAAATCTTTTCAAAATTTTTATCTTTCGCCTTATTCTACGTTTGTAGAAAAAACGACACTAACAATAGGAGAAAAGATATTTAATACATTGAAAGTTTTATTATAACGCATTATCTAGTTAAATAAAGTTTATTTAAATATCACAAAAAAAAAAATCAAAATGTTGACAACTTCAGGGTGTCGGTTTTACGTGACGGTGTGCGCGCGCTTCGTAAAAATTTACTCTCATCATTCTTCCCTAACGCGCCAAAAGAAGTATAAATACATCAAAAGTTAAAATAACTTTATATTATACGACAGAGTTATGTCCGAATATAAAAAAAAAATATAGTTATACATATCGAAATCTTCGTTTTATTTTGAATTATGTTACAAAGATTTTATTTTTTCGCAACTTAAACATACAACTGATTTTTTAATACCTAATAAAAGACGATTGAATTAAGTATAATCAATAAACCCACACAATTGATTATATGATTCAATAGCAATAAATGTCAATAAAATGTCATATTATGAATATCTATAATAAATTAAGATGGCGGTTCGTTGATAAAAAGGCGTATATGTTGTTACAATCTTGATTACTAGTCATCTTGATTAGAATATAGGTGTGGTACATACATACATATGTTATCGCCCATTGGAAGGTGGCGATTCAAGGAGTATGCTCTGGCAACATTAGCGTTACGGTTGAGTGGTTTCGTGGCGAAAACGGGTATAAATAGCGGTTACAGATGCGTAGACGGGATTCTGTTGTGATATCTAATCTGTGGTAGAAGTCTGTTAATAAGTTATATGTAGTAATAAATGTTTAAGTGTACATCTATGTCATTTATTTGTTGAACTCTTATACATACATACATATCATCACGCCATATCCCTTGCAGGGTAGGCAGAGAGAACAGAGTGCCAGAGAACTCTATCCTTGCATACTTCATTCGCTTTCTCAACATTCATAATTCTCTTCATACACGCTCGCCGGTTTCGGAGACTCTTGACTCCACCTTCCTTCAGCACGTGACCAATCTGGTCTAGGTAGTTGAGTCTCGATCTCCCCCGGTACCTACATCCTTCCACTTTCGTATTGTATATCTTCTTAACCAGACGTTCGGTTATAGTTGTGGTGGTAACATAAAAACTACATAGCTATGTATATCATGATTTTAGTTCATAATCGTCCCACTGCTGGACTCGGTTCGACTTTCATCATCATCATCATTACAGCCCATAAACGTCCCACTGCTGTGCTCGGGCCTCCTCCGTAATGGGAGGGAAATTAACCTACTATTCCGCGCTGGTCAGACGTGTTGGTATAGGGTTTTGTTTCGAGTTTTCCTTCTCTAGCATAGATGTTATATGCGTTTTATATCCCTTAGTCGTCTCGTACGATCACCCACGGGTAAGATATGAAGTGGTGAATAGTATTCTTACTCCGTCATCACACGGAAAGCTTCCATAGTGTAAGTGAAATTGTCCTACTATATCTGGGTGATCAGAGTGATTGGAACAGAATATTATTTCAAGTTACCCTTTGCTTGCTATCTTATTTGCTTGCATCTTTAGTACCTTTTTTCATCGACAATTCCTAAATTTAGGTGACACCTAAATATAAATGACACTTGACATTGACACTATTATAATTTTTTTTGATGTTATACATATATTTGATAATAAAATTTAAGTTTTAGGTAACACATCTAAGGTGACATATTTGACATGTAGCATTAACTTTATGTATCATTTACAAAGACTTAGGCGTTACCTTAAAATGTAAGGGTCGTTGGTAAAAACGGCCATTAGTCTTCTCATGATCACTCACAGGTAAAAAAGTGGGCGGTTTATTATATTCTTATTCTGTCACTACAAATTCTTTTACACATTTATTAATGGTAGGACCACGTTGTTGACAGTTCTCTGTCTACAGCCGCGGGCCGGTCCGTCCGGGGTAGTACCACACTCTCGCAGAAGATCGACGTCTGAATAATAGCAATGTGCTATTACGCTTCGTTCCGTGAGCGAGAGAGCCGGAAGCCCAACTGGGTTGGTTTAGGGATTGTAATGGTAGGTAGCGGCCTAGCTCTTGCCTTGGTTATAGCGAAGGTCCATGGGCGGCAGTAACACTTACCATCAGGTGTACTGCTTTCTCATTTGGCATCATAAGCAATAAAAAAAAACTTTCAAAATTAAGGACTGGAATATCTAGGAATCGAAACCATGATATCTATAGAAGCATTTATCGTTTAAATAAATCTACCATTAATGAAATACATTTAAATCTTTAAACACGTAAATATATAAAATCATATTTATAAAATAAATAACAATTGGCACGTATTTAAGAAAATCATTCTGGTATAGCGATTTTGAAGAGTAGGGTCAACAATTAAGGACCATGTTGTATAGCAAGCGATGATGAAAAATATATCTTTATATTGTCTATATTTAGCTCAATTTAATTAAAAAAGTTAAAACATTCCAGTCTTCATATTGACGGTAAAATAAAATATATATGATAGTCATCATCATTTCAGCTAATATACTTTCTACTGCTGGCCTCGAACCTCCTTTGTCACGGACGAAAATGTAATCTATTATACCTGATCCACTGATCAGATGGGTCGGTATACAATTTTATTTAGAGTATACCTTATTTTACATAGATGTTATATGTGATTCTTACTCCATTACCATACGATAAATTACCAAATAGAAATTAAATGCGTAAGTTGTCTGTAAGAGAATTGAATCAACAGTACTTGAATGAAACGTTAATACTAAAATCAATACGCCTACATTTGAACTTTTTTAGTCGGTGTTTACGACTCTATATTGTTTTCTGGACAGAATATCTCACTATCTTCTTCTTGCTCATAGGGCGCAGTTGGATAATATAACTACAAGAAAACTTGTCATCAACAATAAGACGATTGATACAGGAAATGACGAGACAAGTAAGCAGTCCACTCGGTAGAAAGTAGTAAATGCCGTTGATGGAGCTACATAAAATCAGAAGTATCAGTCGCAACCTATTTGTAATACTCGCGTAAATATTAAGTATATCTGATGTTTAAGCGAGTATTACACATTTAAATAAAACTATTTTTACGCATTATATCGCGTTTGTATTTGTTTAATTGCCCGACGCTTCGAACACTTTACAGCGTGCATGGCCACGGGAGGTGATCATGATCATGGTAAAAATCAAATGCAAACGCGATAGAATCCGTAAAAATAATTTTATTCCAACAACAGGGGTTATTAAATATCTAGTTAATCCACGCAAACGAAGCTAGCCTGGCTTTTCTTTTACCTCCTTGCCGCCAAATCGGTCCAGGGCGACGGAAGAGGCGGCGCGCAACCCCATAGACCCACCCTGACTCCTGTCTTTGCCGTGCGAGCGGGCCACCGGTTACCCTTTACAATTACCCGGATCTTTGTCTTCGGTGGCAAGCTAGCATGGCTAGTGTAACTATAAACTTGCTATAAAAAATAGCTTACAGTAGTGATTAATCCTATTGAAATGTTTATATAATAATTTGCTTTATAACCAGCTGATATAACACATTGCCGTTGATATAATAAAAGATATATATAAAGCTTATTGAATAATTGACATGTTCGTTAGATGATATTGTTCAATATGTTTTTACATTCAAGGCTAAATGGTTGCAGTCATAACTGAATGATATAGCAGTTATGAGCGCATGTTTTCTTAATTTACTTTAAAGATATCATTTCAAACTATTGACCGACCCAGTGTCTGATATAAAACTAATTATTTTATACAAGTTTGTGGATTTAGGTTTGGATTTATTGAACGTAATATTATATTAGAGCCCTATATTAATCACGTGATAGTAAATCACGTAATAGTGGTCGGCCCACGCTGTAGACAGTTTTCTGTTTACAGCCGCGGGCCGGTCCGTCCAGGGTAGTACCACATTCTCGCAGAAGATCGACGTCTGAGTAATGGCAATGTGCTATTGCGCTACGTTCGGTGAGCGAGGGAGCCGGAAGCCTAACTGGGTGGGTTTGGGGATTTTATTGGTAGGCAGCGGCCTAAGCTTGGTATTGCACAGGTCTATGGTCGGCAGTGACACTTACCATCTGGTGTGCTGCTTGCTCGTTTGCCACCATAAGCAATAAAAAAAAAAAGTGAAGCTCTAGTTGGGAGAAAGAAGAATAAAATAGAAAACGACAAAATATCACAAAGAGGAAGGAAAGATTTGTGTAGAGAGATATCACTTGTAATTTTTTGTCCTTACACGATTTCTAAACAATTGAAAAGCGGCGTGCGAGTTTTTTTTGGTAGGCTCTTGTTTGGATACACGCCGTCCGTTTCGTTCGAGGTGATAAAAGGGTGGCGCGAAGGCCTACAATCCACAGTATTCCCTCCCTAACACAATTGGGTCGGCTATTGATACCGAATCTTCTGACGTCTGTGTCCAGCCCGGGGCGTATATGCTTGACTCGCCGTTGCCCGAACGCAGGCTAATAGTGAACATGATTTCTTGACGCATGGGCGGAATATTAAACTAAAATTTATTTATTTCTAAAAACCTATTAGTTTTGGTGCCTATAAATTGGCTTACCGAAAACCATATTGCGCCAAATAACCTGTTTATCGAGTAAGATACTTGTAGTATATACTGATACCTGACTCAATAGGCGCTGTTCTATACAAAGTAATAAAAAAAAATGTCTAATATGTATGTGCCCACATCCCCAATATGGTTTTGCCCAAAATGTGTAACACTTTTATTATTGCATCCTTAATATGGGTGTGCCCAAAATGTGTGACATTTTTATTATTGCATCCCCAATATGGTTTTGCCTAAAAGGTGTAATACTTTTTCTATTGCATCCTCAATATGAGTGTGCCCAAAATATGTAACACTTTTATTATAGTATTCTCATATGGACACCCATATGCAATAATAAAAGTGTTACACATTTTGGGCACACGCCCAAAATGTGTAACACTTTTATTATTGCATCCTCAATATGGGTGTGCCCAAAATGTGTAACACTTTTATTATTGCATGCCCAATACAAGTTTTCTGTTCAATACCACATTATATCATCTACCCAAAACGTAAGAGTTAAGCAATAAATGGTTCTGATTCTGATGTATGAATATTAGCAATGTAACAGCTTTTTTTGTTCTTAATCTTGTCTTGCCCTCCAATCTTGTCTTTAAGGTAATCTGTATGTTAGTTGCATACTTATTACAGCTGAAATTTATGAGCAGTACTTACTATTAAGTAAGTATTGGACTATTTAACATTAGATGAACTACTCTTCGACGTATCCCACGAAGCGTCCTATTCAATTGCTGTTAACATAACAAATAATATTGAAACATCTGTATTTAAACCTTTCGTAATTTATATTTTTATATTTAAGATAAATAAAAGGTAACAAATCGAATGATCTAGAATTACGTTATATTACCTATCAAGGTGAAAATTACGCCAACCTTTCATAACGCATTAACTATTTCAAAGAAGAAATATAAACGTAATCTGTATTTAAGACCTTGGTATGATTGCAGATACTTTAAAGGGCATATCGTGTAAGAGGCATATATATATAGTACCTTCCTTAAAAGTTATTATTTTGATTGCTGACTGTGATTTTAATTGCGTTTTTAAATTATATTCTAATAGTATAAATTTGGTATTATGAATTCCACGTGCCCACCCGGCACTCCGTTCTCCTCGACTCGCCTGACTGGGCAAGGCGTGATGGGTGGCGGCCCCCATCGCCGCAACTGCCGAAGTTCGTACCGACGGGGGCGGGTCGGTACGCGTCGCCTCCGGGGGACGCCCTAACCCGCATTGCGGTACGCATTTCGAGCCGGATTAGCAGTCTAATTAGACTGGCAGGGGACGCGAACGAGCACGCTCCGGACTATGCCCCCCTAACCAGATCGGTCATGTACTGAAAGAAGGTGGAGTCAAGAGTCTCCGAAACCGGCGAGCGTGTATGAAGAGAATTATGAATGTTGAGGAAGCGAGTGAAGTATGCAGAGATAGAGTTCTCTGGCACTCTGTTCTCTCTGCCTACCCTGCAAGGGATATGGCGTGATGATATGTATGTATGTATGTATGGTATTATGAAGCTGAATATTCTGTTAGTTTGTTTGAATGCGAGACCAGTAGTTGAATTCCAATAGATGCTGTATAAGATAGCTTATTTAACAAGAATGCTTGTAGAGAAACCAGTAGCTGAGGTATCTTTAAGATGAAACCTAGCTATAACAAATAAAATAGAATTAAAAAAATCCTTAGAAACGATTGCAGCCCTTTCAATCAGGTTCTAATGTACTGTTTTAGAAATATAAAGACATCTTTATGTTTGCTGATGGAGTAAAAATTCTTTTCACCACTCCCTTTCTTGCTTGTGGTAGTCGTAAAAGATGACTAAGGGATATATATATATATATATATATATATATATATATATATATATATATATGTATATATATATATATATATATATATATATATATATATATATATATATATATATATACTAGCTTCTGCCCGCGGCTTCGCCCGCGTAAAAGGTTACTTTCCTAAATTTTTTCTTCCCCTATTTCTATTTTACCCCTTAAGGGTAATTTTTTTATGAAATGTTAATGTTATAATTATTTATATCTAATCAATAGCCTATAAATAAGTTTCAAGCTTCTGGCTTTAAAAATGACGATAATTCCTTACAACTTTTCATCCCCATTTACAACCCTTTTTTTTGCATTAAAAAGTAGCCTATCTTTTTTATTAGGCTCTATCTATCCTTTAGCATGCTCTAGACTATCTGTGTACTAAATTCCATTTAGATCGGTTCAGTAGTTTTGGCGTGAAAAAGCAACAGACAGACAGACAGAGTTACTTTCGCATTTATAATATTAGTAAGGATATATATGGATCTGTGTAAGAAAAAGAAAATTCGAAACAAAACCCTATGCAAACCCAGCTTTTTCCCGTATGATGACGTGCTTAGCGGGAAAGACGACTATAAGATATATGCAGGTAATGTTTATACAAGAGAAGGAAAGCGCAAAATGATAACTTATACCCATTTGTCTGATAAAGGCGTGATCATTCGGACCAGGAATCAATTAGATAAGTGCATCTAAGGCGTTGAGGAGGTTCTTTATTTTTCGGTCTCTGGCTACGGTACCTCACGCCGCGCTAATCTTTCCGGGGTGACAGAGAAGCGGCGTACTATCCTGCAGACCCGCCCAACAATGTACCTCTCTATGCCATTCGGGTGGGTCACCGGCAAGGCGTCGAGGTGCTAAGACTTTATGGAGAGGTAGGTATCTAGAAGACTTAATAAACGAAGATAAAACACACGCCAGGTAATAGAATATCAGGTCAACATGCCATAACCTCAAATTATTGGTTAAAATGAGGTTAAACCAGCCCATTAAAAAGCAGGTTAGAAGTTAGTTGATTTAATCAGGTTAGAAGTTATTGAAGATGATACCAAATCATTCGACCTTGATATTGGAATTTCGTACAGGTGTTCAAAACAAGTTTTTTTTTTAACCAAATATGGAATTTAATTGAAGCGTATATAATTTGGCATTTTACTGTAAACAATTTTTATAACTCACGGCAAAATTATGCTTTTCCATAAAGTCATAGAATCCAATATCCATTGATAATTATACAGATAAAAAAGAACGATTATAAGGTTTAAAAAAATTTGAGTAATAATGGCGGTAAATATGTATTTATTTTTTATTGATTTGTTATTGTTCTAGTAGATTTGCTAACGTAAAATAATTTCCGTGTAGTGACAGAGTAAGAATACAATTCACTACCTTCTATCTTACCCGTGGGTGATCGTAAGAGACGATTAAGGAATATAAAACGTATATAACATCTATGAGAGAAAACGGAAACTCGGAAGTATACCCTATATCAACATATTTGACCAGCGTGGTATAGTAGGTCAGGTAGGTAGGTCTGAGATGAAAATACTTAATACATTAAAAATGATAAAATATGTTTTTATTTTAAATTATTTTATAATGGGGTGTAGATACGCAAAGCCACTACTTTTCTCACATTTAATAAATGTACCATACAACTTAAGAAAAGAAGTAATACGGGGCAGCATCAATATGGAAGATAATATAAGAAACCTTGTTACTCATATATAATGAAACGTGATAGAATCCGTAAAAGTAGTTTTATTTCACATATGTACCATTTTATTAAAGCAAATATAGACTAAGAAGTGTTTAAAATTTGTTGCCATTATTAAATGAGGGCAAAATATGTTTTTTGATTAGTTTTCTCTAAATATTCAGGTTTTACCGGTCCTGAATCTATTGTTTTCGATTTCGGTGTCAATGCTTCTAACCTTGTGTCAATATGTAAATATCTAAGCATAAGAAAGGTAATGGATTCTCCCAAAACGATCTAGTTGATTCTAAAAGAGAATAAGTTTCGAAGTTATCTAAAAATGGTAAATAGGATCTTAATTCTGACTTCGAATATCGGCTCTGCAGCTCGAAATACGTCGGCAAAGTATAATCTGATTCGTCGCACAAATAACTTTTTTTCGCGGGGTTGTATTATTAAGTGATACTTATTTTTTTCAATACACAACCCTTTTTTTTTTTTTTTTTTTTTTTTATTGGTGGTTCAATACACCACCCTGCACTAAATAATCTTTGTATTGCGGAGGACTTTACAAACATGCAGTTATATTAGACACACGCACAAAGTATTGATCTGCATATTTATTTTTTTTTTTTTTTTTTTTGGGTGGGTTACGGTCGGCGCACTCCTTGCATCACTCCATCCGGGGCGATAGAGGGACATAAGTACACACACCCGTAACCCATCCGTGACGTCGCCTTCATCGTTGGGCCGACCCAATTGATCTGCATAGGAATCGTACCCAAAACCTGGCACAGAAGGTCGGTATCTAAACCAATACGTCATCTGTGCTGTTGTTAATTTATTATATCAGATCATGTAGTCACACTGCCTCCACAAAATGAGAGAAAATGACCTAATATACCACTATATTATATACATTATTTATCTTTTACGACATCCACGAGCAAAGGGTTAGTAGTATTCAAAGCCGCTAGTACATATCTTAGTGGCAGGACCACGCTGTTGACAGTTCTCTGTCAACAGCCGCGGGCTGGTCCGTCCGGGGTAGTACCACACTCTCGCAGAAAATTGACGCCTGAGCAGTGGCAATATGCTGCTGTGTTTTGTTCGATGAGTGAGACAGCCAGAAGCCCATCTGTCTAGGTGGGTGTGGGATTAGTATGTGGTAGATTAGTTAGAAGACAAAGATCGGGTACCGGTGGCCCGCTCGCACGGCGATTAGAGGAGTTTTGCATGGTGGGCATAGACCCACACACACCGCTTCTTCCGTCACCCCGGACCGATTTGGCGGGGCGAGACCACATCCATAGTTCACCGCAAAAAAAGCTATTCCTCTGGTATTGCAAAAAGTCCGTGGGCGGCAGTGACACTTACCATCAGGTGTGCTGCTTGCTCGTTTGCCACCAAGAGCAAAAAAAAAAACAAAACACCAGGCGGTACATTTGGTTTTTTATATAACATTGTTTTTTTTAGTTTCCTTTTTTTATATAAGGCAAAGTCAACGTAAAAAAAGCCAATTAAAGAACCTTGACATTGAAATATAAAATCTATTGATTGCCAAAGTTGTCTATGGTCATGGCCTACGATGATTCGAGTTCGAATCCAAGGTGATTCTGTTTATCGTATATATTTCAAAAGTTATTGGCAATAGTTTTATGATCGAGCGCCTGTCTCATGTCAACGCTTCTTGAGAATATGATAGTTGATCAGACGGCATCAGGTGAAGCTAGCCCAGGTTGATATAAAGCTCTTAGTCGTCTTTTATGACATCCACGAGCGAAGTAAGGTTTGGTAGTATTCGTAGCCGCTACCACACGAATCAATATATAATTGAATGTTCAAATATAATATACAAAAGAATGTGGTTACTCCAGATCCTACAAGCTGCTCCTAATCATAAGTTAATTACTAGAGTAACAATAATTAGCTGCTATTAATCTATTTGGCTAGATGGCATTACGTCCAGACTAGCGGGATTTACTTATTTACTTATATATGTATATATATATATATATATATATATATATATATATATATATATATATATATATATATATATATATATATATATATATATATATATTTAAATATTAAACCGTTAATGTTTATCGGCAGGAAATCGAAGTCGCATACTTTTGGTACAGGAAGCTCGGAATATATTAAAGGTCTTGACCTCGATTACTGTCCTACCACAAATTTTCATAGTTATGATCTACTAGCTTCTGCCCGCGGCTTCGCCCGCGTAAAAGGTTACTTTCCTAAAGTTTTTGATCCCCTATTTTTATTTTTGACCGTCGGTAATACAGTGCAACGGTATTAACAATTTTTTTATTTTTCATATAAAAATTTTGATTTTTTTTTTAATAAAAAGTATCCAATGTTACTTTTAATACCTCCAAGAATATGTGTACAATGTTTCATGATGATCGGTTGAGTAGTTTTAGCGTGAAAGCGTAACAAACAAACTTACATTCACATTTATATATTAGTAGGGATAGCAAGAAAAAAAAGAACTTATTCTGACTACATACGAAATAAATAATACGATTATTAAGTTAAATTAAAAACGGCGTTTTAATTTTTTTATAAGTCTAAGCACTGGTAATGTGCTATAGCGCTTCATTCGGTGAGCAAGGGAACCAGAAGCCAAACTTTCTAGGTGTTGACGATGTTCAACACTTGTTGATGGAATGTGTCCAGAACCAAGATAAAAGAGATGTGCTGAGGAAAACCTATTGTGTTTGTGTTTTCAGACATTGACTCGGATCTTGGCATTGTCCAAACTATTTTGGCGGAGCCAGCATCTGAGGCTGCGAAGCAATTGTGTGATCTGGCTGTGCATCGTGGCAATTAATTGTAATGCATACATATTGTTTTCTTAGTTTTAAGTGTTTGTATATTTATGTTTAGGGTAGGTACAATGGGACCATTCGTATTCATAATGAATAAAATTCCCCAATAAATAAAAAAAGAATAAAAAAAAGTGTGTGTGTCAGCTCCGACGCACGACTGGAGTTTACTACTTAAGTACGATTATCAAAACAGGCGCACAAAAAGCTCATTTGACTAAAAATAATATATATATATATATATATATATATATATATATATATATATATATATATATATATATATATATATATATATATATATATATATATATATATATATATATATATATATATATATATATATATGTATATATATATATATATATATATATATATATATATATTTACATTTATTAAAACTGTTCAGTGAAGTATTATCTCATTTCAGAAAGTGAAAGGTGCGCAGAATAGGTTGTGCACCAAAAACGTAACGAGGTCATTCCATCATTAGATTTTACTTCTCAAATTTTCTCATACCGGGCGCCTTATATGAAAATCGATTCTTAAGGAGTAAACTCCAAAAAAATCTTTCTAGGTGAGTTTCGATTGTTAAGCAACGACCTAACCGGGAGTTTTTGGCGGGAATCTAAAAAGTTATGTGGAGCTCTTGTATTATATTCGATATCTTAGTGTTTTAACGTGTTATATTAGATAATTTTGATGGCATTTTATGTAATATGATGTGACGGAACTGCTGAGATGTAGTAAATATCATATAAAAGTGCTTTTCAACGTTTTCGTTTTTCATCAAAATTCTCACAAGATAACATTAACAGTGTGGCCATAGCACTGTTGATGGCGACAATTTGACTTACTGACGGACAATGACTAACCTGAAGACACTAAAAACTTGAAGATTATAACTCGACACTGGCAACAATGGCTCATTTAAGTAGCTGATTGCCAATACATAAAAATAAGAAGAAGAAGAACGACCTAACCGTACCGTTGGTTTTGCATAAGTCCATCAGTGACAGAAATACTTACCATCAGGTATAACTGCTTGCTCGTTTGACACCATAAACAATAAAAAAAAACAATAGGTATAAGGAAAATTAGTATACTACACCACGCTGGTCAGATTGTGTGGTATGGGTTTTTTTATCTTATTTTCTTGCACATACAATGCGAAATTTTATCGCTGTTTATTCCATAGGTAATATAAGGGATGAAGAATTGTATTCCAACTAACATCATGTACAAGATAAATAGAAAATATAGAAAGTATATATATATATATATATATATATATATATATATATATATATATATATATATATATATATCTTCATCATTCTCCTACTCTTATCACAATTACTTGGGGTCGATACAATATGTACTCTTCTTTCATATGACCTACATATTGTAAAAGTTATTGGCAATAGTTTTATATGACCGGCCGCCTGCCAGACGTCAACCCTCCTTGGGAATGTAATTGTTGACCAAACGGCATCAGACGGTATTGGCCCAGGTCGTTATAAGGCTCTTAGTCGTCTTTTACGACATCCACGAGCAAAGTAAGGGTCGGTAGTATTCGTAGCCGCTACTACACAGCTATTATATATATACATAATATCGCTGTGTGGTAGCGGCTACGAATACTACCAACCCTTACTTTGCTTGAAGATATCGTAAAAATCGACTAAGAGCTTTATATCGCCCTGGGCTAGCACCACTTGATACCGTTTGGTCAACAATTACATTCCCAAGGAGGGTTAATGTCAGACAGGCGGCTGATCATAAAACTATTGCCAATAACTTTTGGAGTACGTAGGAAGATGAATACATATTCCATCGACCATAAGTAAGTATATGAGCGGGAGAATCCCGATTATAAAGTTTTTCGTCTCTCTTAGCAGGACCGGACCGGGCATGCCCTATCTGGACCAGATAAGGTATGGAACGCAGAAGATATATCTGGACCAGATCAGGAAAACCTTATCGGGTCCGGATCAGGCATTCCTGATCGGGTCCAGATCAGGCATTCCTGATCGGGTCCGGATGAAATTATACTGATCGGAACCAAATCAATCATCTGCGTTATATATCTTGCCTGATCCAAAACGATTATGCCCAGTGCGGTCCTTTTAAAAAACATGAATATCTTAAAGAACATGTTTAATAGATAAAAATATAAATTAATATATGACGTAGGCAGCGAATGCAGTGCTATATTCTTATCATAGAGAGTCCCAGTGAGCCGTTCCAATTAGGGCGCAACCACCAGATGCTAACGACTTCAACTGTCGCCTGAATTCTTCATTCATGACCTGATTGATCTGTTTTGATCTGATTCGATAACAACTAATTTAATATTAGGCGATGTCATTACGCTTCGGAGAATCTTAACACTAGAGTGCTCGCGCGGGTGACATATGTCACCCATACTGTTTATTTGGTGAGTAACTTTTGAATACATTGTGCTACAGTGCTGCCGTCTCATGTATTCCTCGAATATGAATCGCCCCACCCGTCAGTAGCGTACCTGTTCACCAGGTGTATCGACGTCTGTGCAGTGAATTGTCAAAGTTCGTGGGTGACGTATGTCCCCCACGTGAGCTCTCGAGAAAGTTTATTTAACAGAAACATCCTAGTTGAAACACACGAATATCTTCACGTAAGTTGTATAATAAATATTTTTTATAGTAACTTATAAATTATATATGTATTAGTTTACATGACAGTAACAATTTATGTATATTTTAGATTAATATGGCGTCTATGTCGAACGAATTGGCTATAAGCAGCTGGTTAGTGGAGGATGTTAGCAGCTTATCAGAGAGTAGTGAAGAGGAAGATAATGATTTAGAGGAGCAAACTGCGCCATTTGGGTCGCCACACATTTCCGAATCGGAACAAGAAAGTGATGAATCTGATGACGACAATGTACCTTTGTCTGAGTTATCCGTATACGAATCTCGTAATGGAACAAAATGGAATAAATTGCCACCACCTACATCAAGAACTAGAGCCCACAACATTTTGTCACGACCGCTTGGCCCAAAAGGTATTGCTATAAATGCTAAAACTAGTATTGACTCATTTTTATTGTTTTTTGACTCGGACATTTTGAAAATTATTGTTGAATGTACCAATATATATATAGACACAATCAAACATAGATATCAGAGGGAAAGAGATGCTTCGCACACTGACTTGATAGAAATGAAAGCTTTTATTGGCTTGTTGTTAGTGATTGGAGTTAGTAGAGGTGGACGAAGAAACCTTCAAGACTTTTGGGATAACTCACAAGGTCTTGGCATTGAACTTGTGTATAGCACAATGTCAAAAAGCAGATTTCGTTTCTTGCTACGATGTGTGCGTTTCGATGACATTAGGGACAGAGCGTCTCGCCAAGAAACCGATCGGTTAGCAGCTATACGGCAGATTATTGAGATCATGCTTCGTAACTGCAAGTCTTACTATACGCCAAGTGAAACTGTAACTTTCGATGAACAGCTAGTAGCTTTCAAAGGACGCTATGGTTTTATAATTTACATGCCAAATAAGCCCGCCAAATTTGGTATAAAAATAATTATGGCTGTAGATGTGAAATATCCATATGTGTGCAATTTTAAAATCTATGCAGGGTTACAGCCAGAGGGTCCATTTCGATAATCAAACCAAATACCGGCTATTATATACAGAGTTTTGGACCCTCTGTATGGCTTAGGATGTAACGTAACCATGGACAATTGGTTCACTAGTGTACCTGTGTGTAAAGAATTATTGCAAAAACATATTACAGTGGTAGGAACGCTAAAAACAAACAAACCAGAGATACCACAGAAATTCAAAACCACTCAGGATAGAAATGTATATGACTCCACCTTTGGTTTCCAACATAACTGCACTCTGGTCAGCTACGTACCAAAGAGGAACAAGGTCGTCTTGTTGTTATCGACCCTACATAATGAAGATAAGATCGATCCTGAAAGTGGAGAAGATAAAAAACCCGAGATAATTACATATTACAACCACACCAATGGTGTCGATATTTTTGACAAAATGTGTCGTCAATACGACGTAACACGCAACAGCCGTCGATGGCCGCTAACATTATTTTACAATTTTTTGAATATGGCTGGTATTAATGGATATATAACCAATATACCAATTAAACAATCCTCAAACCAAGTCTATTCGGCGAAAATATTTGAAAGAGGTAGGGTTTGAACTTGTGAAACCCCTTATTACTCGAAGAGTATATCAAGAAAACATACCTCGAAGTATAAAAATGAAAGCAAGGCTACTTCTGGGGTTATCAGAATACCCGCAGGTACAAAATATGCCGATTCGGGGTGGAAAAGGACGATGCGAATTTTGCAGTAGAGCACGAGACCGGAGTACACGTAAACAATGTGGCAAGTGTAATAGACGTGTTTGTCCAGACCACCAAGTCATTGTGTGCCCCTCATGCAATGATAGTGTGACTGAGTAGTAACAATCTGCTCAAATAATTTGTAATGTGATGATTATTGTGATAAAAAATTGTGTTAATAGTAATTGTAGACTCTTTGATCTCAATGTTATCAAAAAGTATTTATTTTCTTGAAAAATTATAAAAAATCATATTTTATGTAAAAATGAGAAATATTAAGTTATCATGAAGTATATGGTAAAAAATATAGTTGATTTATAATGAAATATTACGTTTTCTTTTTTAACATGAGGACTCTTACAAAAGTTGTACATTGTAAAGGGTGGCAAATGTACCCCGCGCGAGCACTCGTAGAAGTATTCATGCGCGAGTAGGTACTGTAGTGTTAACCGCGATTCAGATAATGACGTCATTTTACTAACGCCATCAATTTATTATGACCCAAAACATTAAATGTTAGAATGGTTGTTACAATATTATTATATTTATTTCTATCTATGTTTTCAAATGTACCTATTATTTATTTTTGTTTTTACTTTAAATATAAATTATTTTTATATTATTAATTAAACATTATTATTATTATGCGGGAAAACACACATGTTGTGTTCTTTCGTTCGTTGACTTAACCCAGCGCGGCGAAACATACCTTTTTTTTTTTTTTGTTTTTGGCCGGACACGCCTAACGGGCGACGGGTGTCCAGCCAAAAACAAAAAAAAGGTATGTTTCGCCGCGCTGGGCTAAGTCAACGAACGAAAGAACACAACATGTCACACCCGACGACCCCCCTCCGCCAGTAACAACTGACGAGGTGGGAACGATTGTCAAGGCCCTCCTCCCTAGGAAATCCCCAGGTTCGGATGGCATTACAAACAGAGTAATTAAACTCTTCCCCCTCTCATTACTCGTTATATTAACAGCTATATTTAACGCCGCATTAACTAACCGTATCTTTCCATCTCAATGGAAACAAGCCGTGGTAATTGGTATACACAAACCCGGCAAAAAGCGTACCGAACCTTCCTCGTACCGCCCTATTAGCTTACTCAATAGTTTTGCAAAAATATACGAACGCGTAATTCTTAGCCGCCTAAGAACATACGCAGAGGCTAACGCCCTTATCCCGCCGATTCAATTCGGCTTTCGCACGCAACACTCTTGCGTACAGCAAGTACATCGAATAGTCGAGTATGCCAGTGTTAAGCTACAACATAGCTATTTCACTGGTATGCTACTATTCGATGTAGAAAAAGCGTTTGATAAAGTCTGGCATAATGGCCTTATTTTCAAGTTATTAAAGTTAGGTATCCCCCGTTATTTAGTTATAATAGTTAGGGACTTTCTAACCGACCGTAGCTTCCGCTACAGGGTAGAAGGTACCCTCTCCGCACCGCATTCATTAAAAGCCGGCGTCCCCCAGGGATCGGTGCTCTCACCAATTTTGTTCACGCTGTTCACCAGCGATATCCCTCAGCTTAAGAATGTGCAAACTGCACTATTCGCCGACGACACTGCTATCTTCTATGCAGGTCGTTCTATAGAGACAGTGATCAGTAATCTCCAACGAGCGGCTACCGCCCTAGATAAATGGTCTAGGAAGTGGAGAATTACTATCAACCCCATAAAAAGCCAAGCGATCATGTTCCACCGGTGGACGGATCGCCTACACCCAATGGCTTCCTTCCCTCCAATAACAATGTCCGACCAGTCCATCCCATGGACGAAACAGGTCAAATACCTCGGCGTCACCCTTGACAATCGTCTGTCCTTCGGTCCTCACATAAAGCGAGTTCGCGCGCGCGCAGCTTTAGTGTTAGGACGCCTTCACAGCTTGCTGCATGCCAAAGCCAAGCTATCACTTAGTAGTAAAGTTAGATTATACACCGCTTGCGTACGTCCCATCATGACGTACGCTAGTGCTGTGTTTACACAAGCGAAACCCTTCCGGTTACACCGTTTGCAAACATTACAGAATAGGTTCATGCGCCGTGCGACGGGAGCACCGTGGTATATGCGCAATGTGGATCTTCACATAGATCTCGGCCTGCCGACCATCCGGCAGTACATGAAGCAGTGCTCTCGCCGCTACTTCGACTCTGCCGCCACTCACCCTAATCCCATAGTGGTTAGGGCGTCTAGTTATACCCCTTCAAAAATTTCCGCGATCCGCCAACCGCGATTAATACTCGACGAACCCGACGACATAATCACGCTCGCCCAAACGGAGGCATACACAGCCCGCGCGGCCCTGACAAATAATTATCCACGATTCCGTCCTCGCCGTCGAGGTCGGAAGTCGTGTCGCGTTCAAATCATAAACGTGGGAGAACCCACTTTGCCAGCGACCCCCCGAGCCGAGGTCCGTACCCCACAGGGGGTGCCCTCGGGAACGGTCGCTTAACTTTTACGGGTTGAGAGCCCTCAGCGCTCACCCACAGTCCGCGTAAAGTTGTCATAGCCATCTGAGGCTAACAACTAAGACACACAAAAAAAAAAAAAAAAAAAAAACACAACATGTGTGTTTTCCCGCATCGAACGTGAATACATATGATTAATTAAAGATTTCAGATTAATCTCCTCTGATGCAAATACAATTTACACCGTGGCATAAATGTGACAATCATGATTGATGATTCAAAAAGTATCATCTTTTTGAATTTTGATTGATATTTTTTTTTGTTACGAAAACTGTTTCTTCTGATATACTACATGTCTTATCATATACTTGATTATATTTTACATCAGCCTGTCCTTATTTGGTATAGACCTGGTCCTGATCCGGAATGCCTTACCATACTTGATGATATTTCACATCAGGCTATCCTTAGTTGCTCCTGATCTGGTCCTGATCCGGTATGCCTTACCATACTTGATGTTATTTCACATCAGGCTACCCTGATCAGGACCAGACCTGGTCCTAATAGGGTTTGTCGGATCCGGCAGGCCTCATTCTATCCTAAACGGGTCCTGATCCGGTATGCCTTACCATACTTGATGATATTACACATCTGGCTATCCTTATTTGGTCCTGACCTGGTCCTGATCCGGTATTCCTTACCATACTTGATGATATTTCACATCAGGCTATCCTTATTTGGTCCTGACCTGGTCCTGATCCGGTATTCCTTACCATACTTAATGATATTTCACATCAGGCTATCCTTATTTGGTCCTGACCCGGTCCTGATCCGGTATGCCTTACCATACTTGATGATATTTCACATCAGGCTATCCGTATTTGGTCCTGGTATGGTCCTGATCCGGTATGCCTTACCATACTTAATGATATTTCACATCAGGCTATCCTTATTTGGTCCTGATCTGATCCTGATCCGGTATGCCTTACCATACTTGATGTTATTTCACATCAGGCTATCTTGATCAGGACCAGACCTGATCCTGATAGGGTTTGCCGGATCTGGCATGCCTCATTCTATCCTAATCGGGTCCAGATACATGCTCTGGTTGAACCATACTTTTTTTCTAGTCGGGATGATTGATGTATAAAAACAGAATAATTGTATTTCATAAAAAACAATTCCTGAGAAGCTTCTAGTTCTATCGGCTACGTTTATTAATTAAGATTAGTGTGTGCCAATTAATTTGAACAAAAACTAACTATAAAAACTATTAAGTTCAGTTCCGTTTCTTAGTTTCGCAAAAAAAATTATATACATATATAATTAAGCAAGGAATTTTGTTGTATTTCGAATTGAAAACAAGATAATTGTTATAAGAACGGACTTTATGTTGAGTTATTTTATATTATGACTGCTTAGTTCTAATATTTCTTTTTTGTTTGAAATATTTGGAATGGGTTTTTCTATGTTCATTTAGATTTATATCATCATCATTATCACAGCTCATAAATGTCCCACTATTGGGCTCGGGCCTCCTCCGTAATAGGAGGGAAATTAACGTACTTTACCGCACTGGTCAGACGTGTTGGTATAGGGTTTTGTTTCGAGTTTTCCTTCTCTCGCATAGATGTAATATGCGTTTTATATCCCTTAGTCGTCCCGTACAATCACCCACGGGTAAGATATGGAGTGGTGAATAGTATTCTTACTCCGTCACCACACGGAATATATATATAATTATATATATATATAATTATATATATATATATATATATATATATATATATATATATATATATATGTATATATATATATATATATATATATATATATATATATATATATATATGTATATATATATATATATATATATATATATAATATATATATATATATATATATAATATATATATATATATATATATAATATATATATATATATATATATATATATATATATATATTATATATATATATATATATATATATATATATATAATATATATATATATATATATATATATATATATAATATATATATATATATATATATATATATAATTATATATATTTCCGACCGCATACGACGTAAGAGAGCGAGTAGGTATGAAAGAGAGTATTGGTGTAAAGATGCGAAAGGGAATGCTCCGATGGTTCGGACATGTGGAAAGAATGCCGAACGAACGTCTGGTTAAGAAGATATACAATGCGAAAGTGGAAGGATGTAGGTACCGAGGGAGACCGAGACTAACCTACCTAGACCAGATCGGTCAGGTACTGAAGGAAGGTGGAGTCAAGAGTCTCCGAAACCGGCGAGCGTGTATGAAGAGAATTATGAATGTTGAGGAAGCGAGTGAAGTATGCAGAGATAGAGCTCTCTGGCACTCTGTTCTCTCTGCCTACCCTGCAAGGGATATGGCGTGATGATATGTATGTATGTATGTATATTATATATTTTTTTTCTTTCTGCCTACCCTTCAAGGGACATGACGTGATGGTATGTATGTATATTTTTCGTGTGAATTTATATAAGCTTTAGATATTTTTAATTCATAATTAATAAATAGTATCTATTGAAGTGAGACTTCTAATGCGACTTCCAACAAGGTTGCGTTAAGCGTTTAACGCAATGGCACTCGAACGCATGCGCGTAGCATACCTGTTACAGGCCAGCGCGAGCGTTAGCTACGAGTAGCGTCCAATATTTCAACACAAGAGGGAGAGAGAAAGAAAGATACACAAAGGTAGAAGATAAAGAGAGTGAGTCGGTAGATACCAAGGTAGGGAGATAAAGAGAGTGAATCGGTAGATACCAAGCACATGCGCGTGTTATTCTTGCCATGCAGCGAAGTAAACAGTGTGAGCGTCGTGAAATTAGCTGAAATACGTACTTGTTGTTTTATTTTAATTTATGATATTCATTATTTTAATAGGTTTAAGTTTTTATTTCTGCCGGCAGTTCTCATGACTGCTTTGTGTTTTTTTTTTTATTTTTGGTTCATAATTAATATTAGTAGGTACCTATCTATTTTTTCCATTGTTGATAAAAATCTCTGCAATAACGATGACTTGTTGAAACTGCGATTTATCCGAGCGTTGACGGTTGCTTGCACTGTGAGTTTGTGCTTTGATCTTAATAGCTAGGTTAAAAGCTAAAAATAAAATAAGCCGTTTTATCATATCTGTGTAATATCTTATTTTTAGTATTTTATTTATTTGATATATCTACTCTTCTACTATCGTATATATTGTAAGATTTTTTACAATAGTTTACATGACGTCATCCTTCCTAGGGAATCTAATTATTGACCAAACGGCATCAGATGGAGTTAGCTTAAATCTACGTAGAGTGCTTAGTCGTCTTTTTTGATAATCACGACCAATATAAAAGTTGGTAATATTTTTATCGTGGAAAAATAAAAATAAAATTTCTTTAATTCGCCCGCAGCGCTATCACCCATGTAGGAACTGCCAGTCTTCAACGATGGGGCCAAGCTTGGGCCAATACTGGGCAACAAGCCTCGGCTGTCCAATGCTGGCCCAAGCCTGGACCGACCTTGTGCAATTGAGCCGTAACTTTTTTTTATCTTGGCCCAAGCTTGGGCCAGTCTTGAACAGCCGAGGCTCGGCTATTCGATGCTGGCCCGAACTTGGGCCAGTCTTGAACTACCAAGCCTCGGCTACCCTGTGCTGATCCAAACATGGACTAGACCTTGATTAGCCGGGCGTCGGCTATTCGACGCTGGCCCCAGCTTGGGCCAGCCTTGAACAGCCGAGGCTCGGCTATTCGATGCTGGCCCAAGCTTGGGCCAGTCTTGAACAGCCGAGGCTCGGCTATTCGATGCTGGCCCGAACTTGGTCCAGTCTTGAACTACCAAGCCTCGGCTACCCTGTGCTGATCCGAGGCCAGATGCCGATGGGCCAGACCTTGATTAGCCGGGCGTCGGCTATTCGATGCTGGTCCAAGCTTGGGCCAGTCTTGAACAGCCGAGGCTCGGCTATTCGATACTGGCCCGAGCTTGGGCCAGTCTTGTACAGCCAAGCCTCGGCTACTCGGTGCTGAACCGAGCTTGGGCCAGACCTTGATTAGCCGGGCGTCGGCTATTCGATGCTGGCCCAAGCTTGGGCCAGTCTCGTACAGCCGAGGCTCGGCTATTCGATGGTGGCCCGAGCTTGGGCCAGTCTTGTACACCCAAGCCTCGGCTACTCGGTGCTGAACCAAGCTTGGGCCAGACCTTGATTAGCCGAGGTTTGGCTAATCGATGCTGGTCTGAGCTTGGCCCAATCTTGAACAGCCGAGGATCGGCTATTCGATGCTGGCCCGAGCTTGGGCCAGCCTTGAACAGCCGAGGCTCGGCTACTCGGTGCTAATCCAAACTTGGGCCAGTCCTTAATTGGCCGAGCGTCGGCTATTCGATGCTGGCCCAAGCTTGGGCCAGTCTCGTACAGCCGAGGCTCGGCTATTCGATGCTGGCCCAAGCTTGGGCCAGTCTCGTACAGCCGAGGCTCGGCTACTCGGTGCTGAACCGAGCTTGGGCCAGACCTTGATTAGCCGAGGCTTGGCTATTCAATGCTGGCCCGAGCTTAAGCCAGCCTTGAACAGCCGAGGCTCGGCTACTCGGTGCTAATCCAAACTTGGGCCAGTCCTTAATCAGCCGAGCGTCGGCTATTCGATGCTAGCCCGAGCTTGGGCCAGTCTTGAACAGCCGAGGCTCGGCTATTCGATGCTGGTCCGAGCCTTTTCAAGACTATATTCATCATCTACTGTTTATGGTACTATAGAAAATCTAAGAAACGAAATCTTTGAATTCCCCACTCCGTCAATAGATGTTGGTGTTATGAAATTAGTTTCTTGTGAAAAAGGATAAAATACTGTTCGAAATTCAATACGTACATCGAAAATGTATTTCATTTTAATGTACCTAAACAAGTGTCAATATAATTGACCTTCTAGGTTCATAATTATTTAAGTAGATGAGCGACGGCAAATAAGGATTTATATTAAAAACTTAAATATATATTTTTTAAATTTAATTTTTATACAAATTTTATTTTGTTTAAATATAGAATTTAAATAACATAAAATATTTCAATGGAATAGAAGGAGGTGGCCGGATGTCCGAAAATATCTAACAAAAGAATTAAAACGTGTTTAGATTTCACTTATCTTTATAAAAACATAATCTGAATTTCCTAAGTTCCTAGTTAAACATATTTAATTTTTCAGTTGAATTCGTAGGTACTATTCTTGCAATAAATAAATAATAGTCATTTTAGCTTCAACGCCATATTGGTCAGATTGTTGTTGTTCTTCTTCTTCTTCTTTTTATGTATTGGCAATCAGCTACTTATACGAGCCATTTTTGCCAGTGTCGAGTTATAATTATCTTCACGTTCTTAATCTCTTCAAGTTAGTCATTGTCTGTCAGTCAGTCGAATTGTCGCCATCAACACTGCTATGGTGACACTGTTAATGGTATGTTGTAGGAATTTTGATGGAAAACGAAAACGTTGTAAAGCACTTTTATATGATATTCACTACATCCCAGCTGTTCTGTCACATCATATTACATAAAACACCATAAAAATTATCTAATATAATACGTTAAAACACTAAGATATCGAATATAATACAAGAGCACAACATGACGTTTTAGATTCCCGCCAAAAGTCCTCGATTTAGTGTTGAGTAGGACATACAAGAGGCGGTACATTTGTCCCGTACAAAACGTCATAATGTAAGAGCGGCTCAGCAATTCAAAATGTACTACTTCACATTTTCTGTCGCGTTAGTCGTAAGCGAGAGGGAGTACGGCATATACGTCAAAAGTCCAGAGTGAGTGAGAGAGAACGCGTCCAGCCTCATTGTCGTGTGCCTCACTTCAATACTGCTTCTACTCTTAGTTTATGCTGGAACATGAATTTTATGAACGACGCTATAAGCAATATTGAATTTTAATAATATTTTAATAGAGTTGCAAATAGCGCGAAGTGGTGTGATTATCGAGTGAATTAGCTCTTCTCAGACTTCTACGAAAATACAAACGAATATTGGTTGAATTTTGGCGCGTTCTTTAACGATTAAAAGTATATGTTGTTTTTTTTAGTTTTAATCAATAATTTAAGAAACAATCAATATTTGTTCTAATTAAAGCTATAATAATAATTATAGTCAGTTGTCACTGCTTATTTTATCAATCGCTTCATGTATCTTTGTGGTAAGTAATGCCGGCTACACACGTAACTATATATCGTAGCGATTTATCTGTGCAAACCTATTTACGCAGATTTGTCGTTCGTGTGTATGAAAAATCGTTGCAGATTATCGTTCATCGGTGGCAGTTGTAATTTCTATTAGATAAATCGTTGTCGATTGCATTTGCACAGTTTTATAGTCGCGTGTGGATGGCGATCGCTCACATCCGCAGTACTTCATGGAGCTCGCTTGTATGCACACGTGCGGATCACTCTCTTTGCAACATGCCGGAAGAAGAAAGAGGTGGACACTGCGAACAACTGCAAGAGTTCATAGAAAGATATAGAAGCGAAACTTGCTTTTGGAAGACTAAATCTAAAGATTGTCATGATCGCGACAAAAAAAAGTGCTGCCTACAATAGGCTAGTCGAAAAATACAAAGCCATCGATCCAAATGCCAACAGGGATATAGTGGTTAAGAAGATTAATAATCAATAATAACTTATAAAAAAGAAACTTAATAAAATAATAATATAAATAATAATATCGCAAATAAATAATATAATAGTATCGCATATCTAATATCGCAAGCGCGTCATCATTTTCCATCCTGGATGACATGTTTCTTGCGTAAGCTTCTGCGGAGAACTGACGATTGACGCCGATATCGGAGGCGTGTGGAGACACTAGGAACGTTCGATTTATCTGCACAGTCTGAAATCGCTACGATATATCGTTACGTGTGTAACCGGCTTAACACGATAATCACACTTTTGTAAGGTACATATAAACGCATCAATACAAAGTGACATAATTCCTCCATACTTCAAATGTACCACTATGCTTCAAAACGCCTCGCCTCTTTTTTTGTAAGGTACATACTCGTATAAATGCATCAATACAAAGTGACATAATTACTCGGTACTTCAAATGTACTTCTACGCTTCAAAACGCCTCGCCTCTTTTGAAGCGGGACATTGTACCGGCTCGGTACGAAAAAGAGGCAACTCTTACATCCTCATATAAAATTCATGTCCTACTCAACACTACCTCGATTGTTGTTGTTGTATTTATAAAATAATAGAGATTGACATATGTATCGATTATGCTTCTGTCGAATCAAAAATACAATTATGAAGATTGCGATACCAGAACGTATTGTTAATGTTTTGTATTTAATGAGTGCATTGGTTATATTAACTTAGCTTAATTATTTTTATATTCAGGCTAGAGATATTTATGTTAAAAAAGGAATTTAAGCTCACAAAAACAGAAAATCTCAAATTACAATTACGATCGATCTAGAGTACTTACAACTGTATAGTCAGTATTAGGCTATATTCATCATCGTAATTATCATCATCATCATCTTCCGTGTGGTGACAGGGTAAGAATACAATTCACCATCCCATATCTTACCCGTGTGTGATCGTAAGAGACGTCAAAGGGATACAAAACGCATATAACATCTATGCAGGAGAAGTAAAACTCGAAACAAAACCCTATACCAACACGTCTGACCATCGTGGTATAGTAGGTCAATAAAACTCCTATTATGGAGGAGACTCGAGCCCATCAATGTGAAATATATGAGCTGAAATGATGAATCATTATTAAAATCTCAGCATCATCATATACGTATCTCATATATATCTCAATGCTGGACTCGAACCTCTTCTAAGTCGCCTTAGAAAAATTAAACGATAAGCGTGTAAATTATAACAATAAAACTGCTAAGTAGGTACCTACAAAAAAAAATTATAAACTTTTATTCTACTATTAACGATGCATATGCATAGATCAACATAAAATAATGCAAGCCTTTTAGAAAAGTTTATTATTTAGTGAATTTTCCATTGATATTATATTTTTTAAAAAATGATCGATACATCGATTCGATAATATATTTGCCATACCGAACGCTGATGTAAATTGTCTGTTAAATAAATATCGAATGGACTCGATTCATCGATATTTAGTGTACTGTGCATGTAAGTGTGTACGTCTCTTGTTTGAGAGTGAGACCTTAGGTTTAGTTTTGTTGTTTCAATACGTTATACAAATATACACGATAAATAAAAGAATATGTAAATATTGCTCGCATAAGACAATGTTTAATATCATCATTATCGATGGATCTCCAATATTAAGATATATTGGTTCTTCTTCGTTACTTAATGGTTCTTTGAAATACAGCCAATACACAATACCTACAGGTAAATTTGTTTCACATTAGTCATTATTAATGTAGTGTGTATGCAAGTAATGTGAAATTAACCATCCTTATTTATGTATCCTTGACAGATTTTTACTTATATCATAATATTCTGTAACAATATTTTAAGATATCGTATAAAATACTTCAATGAATTCACGCTAGTTCAGATTGGAAGATTATGCTAAAAATACCTACGTATTAAAACTATGTTTGCTTTATACTATGCCAAGAATAGAGATTGATCAATGTTTAGTCAAGAAAATTTCCCCATAATAAAAATATAGTCGTACACCATGTGTCTAATAGACCTTCTTAGAAAAAAATTCATCATGGAATTCTGAGCATCTAGTATGTTAGTATGTACCAACTCTAAAACAGTAAACTGTTTTAGTATTTATTGAGTCTATATTATTAATATATAGAAGTAGATTATAATAAGAGCAAGTTTATGTACTTGGTCTTATACACCACCACATATATTTAATTAAACTAATGTTTAAATTGTATATATTATATAATTATGTAATACTATTTGGCTGTACAGTGTGTGGTGACAGTTGAGACTATAATGTGTTGGTGAAGCTAATAATGGATGAATGTCTAACAGTGGATGTCTATATGTGCTGATCGATGAATCCATCCAGGATTATAACTATATATTTTTTGTTTGATTTACATAAACATTATTTTTGATTAGAAGCTATTGGTTCCACTAATTATAAAACAGATGTTACAAACATTAATAAAAGTAAAAGGAAACAATATTCAGTTACTGTATAGTGGACGTGGCAGAATGGTCAACGCAGTTGAAAAAAGTATAAAATGAATACTTAATTAAATGTTTATACAAATTATGCATGTAATTATATTTTAATTAATCAATAATAAACATTTCAGATTTTATACTGTCAAAGTATAGTTAATCAAAGGAAAGTGAAAATTATGCATATGATGAGTAAATTGCTAGTAAATTTCTAGAAAGGATAGAGGGCAGCCGATACCAATGATCAAAAATAAAATGTTACTTTTCATTAATAATTTACATGTATTTATTATGAATATGACTTATGTTTGAACTATGTAATGAGTGTAATTACTATTATATTAATACTCACAATAATAAATGTAATAATAATACATTATTTAGTTATACAGTGTTTTCTTTTTTATGAATTTCATCATAACATATGTAATATATATGTCATTTTCTATTTTTAGGGCTGCCAATATTTCAGGATTCTGCCAACATTAATTATGCACGGGGTTTCATTCATTGCTAAACTGGGTCCAATGCTGTAAATCAAAGCTAGGCCCAGACATTTACCAAGGTTGGCCCAGCATTGTATGCCATGCTCAGGCCAACGTTAATTGCCAGCCTTGGCCCAATGCTGTAAACCAAGCCTGGGCCTTAGTTACCATCCCAGTCTTTAACCAAGGTTGGCCCAGCGTTGTATGCCATGCTCGGGCCAACGTAAATTGCCAGCCTTGGCCCAATGCTGTAAGCCAAGCCTGGGCCTTAGTTATCATCCCAGACTTTAACCAAGGTTGGCCCAGTGTTGGCATGCAGCGTTGGGCCAAGCTTCAGCAGGATTGGCGCAGGCTTGGACCAATGCTGGGCCCGTCGTCATTGCCTATTCATCAATCAATTGTCCATCTAAACTAATCTTAAACCCACTTGTGTGTATCATACTATATGTATATGAAATTGCATCTCTATCGATCCAGCAATTTAGGAGGTAGAGTAGACGAATTATATGTATAAAATATTTAGTTAATGTCCCAAATAAGTCATAATAAGACCAAGTTCTTGACAAGACGTTCACACATTACCAATATATTTTTGCAGTAGTTATTTTAATACTAATATTAAATTTACCTCCCAAGGAGGGTTGACGTCTGACAGGCGGCCGGTCATAAAACTATTGCTATTTATGTGTTATATATTTGTTATTTTATTTAAACGTGTTTTAAATTAAAATTAAATGTATAATTTATGCCTGTTTACGCTTAGATTTCGTAAACAAAATAATTATCGATCAATCTATTTATATATTGATATAAATAAATACAAAACCAATGTAATTTGGTTTTATTCCAATAAAATCATTGTAATATAATGACAAGTGTCAATATAGTTTTTAAGTATATAAATTCTAAAGTTAAACAAAGAGTATTTACACCACATATATTAGCCATTTCTAATTTATTGATATAAGCAGCACCAAGGGAATGGTGTTATTGCCATAGAGAGATCCTACGCCGCCTGTATTCAATGGCTCTATGTTAATTTGATTATATCTCATAATCGGGAAATTTTCAACACAAAATAATGTTTTAAAAAAAAATAATATAAACTATTAAAATAAATTGTGTTTTTCCGTATAGTGACCGAATAAGAATACAATTCACCACCTCCTATCTTATCCATGGGTGATCGTAAGAGACGACTAAGGGATATAAAACGCATATAACATCTATGTAAGAGAAGAAAGACTCGAAACAAAATCCTGTACCATCACGCCTGACCAGCTTGACGTAGTGGATCGATTTCCTTCCCATTGTGGAGAAGGCTTGAACCCAACAGTTAGACATATAATAAGCTGAGATGATGATGATAATGATGAAACTTATTTGGGAATAAACTCTATCAGCTGTCTTTTCCTATCGATAGATCGATCCGTCCATAGATGTGAGTTCCACTTGTGTTAATAATTATTCGCTCGCAAATAAGTTTTAATAAATAGCCTGGCATTTCAAACGTTAAATTTTAATAATTTAATAGACATATATACTTAAACATGTGAATTACACAAAAGACTAGATAAATAAAACTAATAAAGTAACATTTTAATAGCATAGCCATTCTATTAACAACTGAATGCTAGATAACAGTTTTAAAACTTTTCAAACTCCGTTTTGGAATATATTAAATTGAAAATACAAAAATACCCAAATTCGCGAACTGTGCGAAGATGTAACAAAGAAAGAAAAACGTACAGAATATATTTGACTGTCCTTGGCAACGTATTTATAAATTCGACGTGTAAACAAATAACTAGTTATTAATATAACAAGTTATTTGTTTATATAAATGTTTAGAATTAGTTACTACTATTATTAGAAACAGAATTATTCTATTTTTAACCCAAAATAGTTTAACAAATCGCACTAGCACGCTCCTGTGTAAACACACAACACTTTTAAATTAATAACACTATAATAACAAAAAACTAAATATAAACAAATAAACACTTTAAACAAATAGAAATCTCAAAATAATATACCAAGCCGTCTGATCAATCTAACATGTTTATTTCCATCCTATTATCTAGTGGTGGGATCACGCTGTTCACAGTCTTCTCTCTACAACCGTGGACCGATCCGTCCGGGGTAGTACCACACTCTCGCAGAAGATCAACGTCTGAGTAATAGCAATGTGCTATTGTACTTCGTTCAGAGAGCGAGGGAGCTGGAAGCCGAACTGGGTGGGTTTGTGGTTTGTACTGGTAGGCTGCGGGCTAGCTATACTCTTGGTATTGCAAAGGTCCATCGGCGGCAATAACACTTACCATCAGGCGTGCTACTTGCTCGTTTGTCACCATAAGCAAAAAAAAAAATTGGAAGGAATAATGAATATATACGGTATAATAAATAATATGTATTTACGGGTTGAGAGCCCTCAGCGCTCACCCACAGTCCCGGTAAAGTTGTCATAGCCATCAGAGGCTAACAACTAAGTCACACAAAAAAAAAATATGTATTTATTTTGTGGTAGCGGCTAATAATACTACCAACCTTTAGTTTGGTCGTAGAAGTCGTAAAAGACGACTAAGAGCTTTAATATCGACCAGAGCCTATTATATTCCCACAGAGGGACGACGTCAGGCAGGCGGCCGGTCATAAAACTATTGCCAATAACTTTTGTAATCTATACGATGGAAGAGGAGTACATATTGCGGCGATCCCAAATAATTGGGATATGAACAGGGATATGAGGATAATGGTGACATCATCAGATGTGGAGGAAACGCGAGCCCAGCAAAAGGACTTATATGAGCTGGATGAAATAAACACTTCAAGTTTATAATCCTGCTTTTTATGGGGCTATAATTAGGATTGTTCAGTATTTATTTTACTCACGGTATTTTTTTCCTCAATGAGTTATTTAGCATTCAGGTACTAAATTTTCACAAAATATCATCACGCCATATCCCTTGCAGGGTAGGCAGAGCGAACAGAGTGCCAGAGAACTCTATCCTTGCATTCACTCGCTTCTTCAACATTCATAATTCTCTTCATACACGCTCACCGGTTTCGGAGACTCTTGACTCCACCTTCTTTCAGTACGTGACCATTCTGGTCTAGGTAGTTGAGTCTCGGTCGCCCCCGGTACCTACATCCTTCCACTATCGCATTGTATATCTTCTTAACCAGACGTTCATTCGGCATTCTTTCCACTCGTCCGAACCATCTCAGCATTCCCTTTCGCATTTTTACACCAATACTCTCTTTCATACCTACTCGCTCTCTTACGTCGTCATTTTATTTAGATAACATTTCTGTTTAGTAATTTTGTAATATTTCCATGTAGTACTATTGTACAAAATTTCTATTTATTACTTTGTATTAAATTTCAATTTAATACTTTTGTACAAAATTTCCTTTACTATTTTATTAACCACGTTTTATTACAAGAAAATCGTTAAGACGCAATATACTCGCATCCACAAATATTAATAATAAAATGAGTATTATATATTATATTAGTAATATATATTAATAATAAAAAAAACATTTGAATGGATATAATTATTATTAAAATTATATTAAAATTAAAATATCTTTAACCATTTCGTCGGCAATTGTATTATTTTTTTTAATTTTGCCACAAAAGAAAGACAGATAAATATCTAGGAGGCGTATGTTAAAAATAAAATTTAAATTGCATTAATTAGAGAAGCCGTTATCATGAATTGACATTGAACCAAAGATTATTGCCATTAATAACGAAAAGAAGAAAACGAACTGCAAAAACATTAGGATGTAAAAACCTGTTATTACTCGTGCCTAAGTTATGTCACTTAAGAATAATAAATTTATCTAGTTACATCACTATTCCGCAAATATTTCCGACTTGCGATTTTTTTTTGTTACTAACGGCCCTCGTCATAACTTCCTCAACCACTATTTTAATCCTAGGAAATGATTTTAGTAATTCACTAGTATACATTTGAACGTGTTAAGAAATTGTAGTTGTTTGAAAGTTAAAACCTTCGTTTATATTTCCTCTCTTATTTTTTAGCGTTGTTCGTGATTGTAACAATAATAAGAGTATAAATAAGATTTTCGAAAATTAGCGACTCTCGAATAAAAAGACAGATCATCATCATTGTCCTACTCTTATCCCAATTGGTTGGGATCGATACAATATGTACTCTTATTTCATAGTACATATTTTAAAAGTTATTTGCAATACTTTTATGACTGGCCGCCTGCCAGACGTCAACTCTCCATGGGAATATAATTGTTGACCAAACGGCATCAGATAGAGTTGGCCCAGGTCGTTATAAAGCTCTTAATCATCTTTTACGACATCCACGAGCAAAGTAATGTTTGGTGGTATTCGTAGCCACTACCACAAAGCTTTATATAAAAGAAAGATATCCATATACCGGCGAGCGTGTATGAAGAGAATTATGAATGTTAAGGAAGCGAGTGAAGTATGCAGAGATAGAGTTCTCTGGCACTCTGTTCTCTCTGCCTACCCTGCAAGGGATATGGCGTGATGATATGTATGTATGTATGTAAGATATCCATATAAAAAATAACTACTTGTTTTTAATCGACTTCAAAAAGGAGGAGGTTCTATGTTTCATTGTATGTATTTTTTTTTTATGTATGTTCAGCGATATTTTTGTCTATCGTGGGCCGATTTTCAAAATTCTTTTTTCTTTCTAAAGGGTATACTTCAGAAGTGGTCCCATTGTCATCAAGTCATGATCTGATGATGGGAAGTCATGGAAATCGAGGGCAACTCTCAAATTTTATAGGCACATATTACGTGTCTCATATATTTTCAAAAGCTCTTCAAGTATTTGCATCTGACAGTGATAAACTCATTTAGGGAGCTGATGATGGAAGGTACATCTCCTTAACGGTTAGGAGTTGGAGGATATTTTTTTCAATATCATACGCACGCATAGACCTTTAGCTGTATTCTTTCAAGTTAACTCCCGAGGTGGGCCCATTGTCACCAAATCATGACCTGATGATGGGAATTCTTGGAAATAAAGGGCAACCCTTAAATTTTATAGGCACATATTACGTGTCTCATGTATTTTTCAAAGCTATGCAAATATTTGCATCTGGCAGTGATAATCTCATTTAGATGAGCTGGTGATGGAAGGTACATCTCCTTAGCGGTTAGGAGTTGGAGGATAATTCTTTCAATATCATATGCACGCATAGACCTTTAACTGTATTCTTTCAAGTTAACTCCCGAGGTGGGCCCATTGTCACCAAATCATGACCTGATGATGGGAATTCTTGGAAATAAAGGGCAACCCTTAAATTTTATAGGCACATATTACGTGTCTCATGTATTTTTCAAAGCTATGCAAATATTTGCATCTGGCAGTGATAATCTCATTTAGATGAGCCGGTGATGGAAGGTACATCTCCTTAGCGGTTAGGAGTTGGAGGATAATTCTTTCAATATCATATGCACGCATAGACCTTTAACTGTATTCTTTCAAGTTAATCACGTAAGCTGATAATGTAAGGTACTACTCTATAACGATTAGGAGTTAGGTAATTATTTATGTTGCCGATATATGATCTTTGTTACGAGACTCACATTTAGAGACCACATTTTCATGTCATTAATCATCACTATTCATAGACTTGTGCCTTCAGACTCTGAGATATATTAGGTGAGATGATCAGATCCAGCCGTATTGGATAATTGTATCGTACCTATTTAGAACCGTCTTATTCTTTGGTTTACGCTTTCTCCTGCTATAGTCTTTTGATTTGAGTAGTTTATTAGACCCTAAGTCGCAAAAGCGCTGTCCCTCTAAAGTCTTTACACAACTCAGTGCAATATAAAACTGATCATTGTCAATTTATTTTTGCCTAAATCAGTGACAGCTTTGTTTAAGGCTTTGTAAAATACTAGTAAGCTTGGCACCGACTTCAAATCGTGTTAGTGGATTTCTAGCATACATTGTAATTATATTTTATAAAAAATAATACATAATTAGAATTAGACAAGAATTAAATAGTTCATCTTATTTTTCGGTTTTTAGTGTTTTAAATAAGTACCTATGGTTTTTGGCTGATCCTATTTTGAAGTCGGTTTACATTTTTTTTATAAAAAGTTTAATTATTTTTTTATTATTATTGAAGAGAAAATTCTCGTGAACTTCCACAAACCAAACGGATGGATCGCATTGGAATACATTTTGCCATATTTGAATACTTTCTGATCTGGCAATCGGCTACAAGCAGAAGGAGACGTATGTGCCATCTATGTCAAACTGATTTAGAATTCAATTTAAAATTATTGTCTGTCAGTAAGTGGCAAATTTAAAGTTGTCAACTTTTGCAATGAAAGTTTTCTATAGTAGTTTTAATAGAACATCTAAAACTTCCGTAGAGCACTGTTGTTTTATATTTAGCACAATTTAGCACTTTTTTCGTATTGCAATATACAGTTACACCACCATTTAATCCATTTAAAATAACTTAACTATTGTATAAACAACTTTTTTATCTTCGCGCCAAAACAGCATTCCATGTGCTATTTGATGGTATACGGTAGTGATGGGTAAACTAGGGATTGAAACACATTAATGGGTACAATATAATACCGCAAACGGGGTCAACAACCGATCATTTTAGTCGAATGTCAATACATCAAGAAAAAAAACGAGGCAATGATTTTACACACTATTATAAGATTTTTTTTTCTTATAGAAACATGAATAGGCTGTCACTTTTGACGTTATCAAACGTATGATCGCAATTTATTGTAGTTTTTTTATAAATCTATTTATAGAATACTATGCCCTCGTTAAAGTTTTTTTGTTTTTATATCAATTTAAACTCCTACAAGGGTATGATTTGTTGATGTTTATCAACAAATATATACATAATAACAAATATTACGCATTTGTAATGAAACTATTTTTACGTAATCTATCGCGTTTGCGTAATCATGAACGCTATAAAGTGTTCGAAACTTCGTGAAATTAAAAATCAAATACAAACGCGATAGAATACGTTAAAATAGTTTCAATCCTACAACGAATTTTTAATATAGAGAGATTATAACTGCTTACTCATCATTCTCCTACTCTTATCCCAATTACTTGGGGTCGATGCAATATTTACTCTTCTTTCATAGTATATATTGTAGAAGCTATTGGCAATAGTTTTATGACCGGCCATGGCCAGACGTCAACCCTCCTTGTTAATGTAATTGTTGACCAAACGGCATCAGATAGAGTTGGCCCAGGTCGTTATAAGGCGTCGTCTTTTACGACGTCCACGAGCAAAGTAAGGGTTGGTAGTATTCGTAGCCGCTACCACACAGCTCATAACTGCCTATTCAAAAATTAAATATTTACTCTTTCGTATAGAGTTTAAATATTTTAAATATCTATTTATTAAAATAAGTGGTAGGAAGTTAAAATACAAATCATCTCGCATTGATATTGTTTTTGTATAAAATTGAATGTAAAGCTCTAGAACAAAAATAAATGCATAAACATTTTTATACATGTTGGGTTTATTCCGTTAGTAAATAAAAAAACGTGGTTATAATTATTTCGGAACTAAAATCATAAACAATGTTTTTTTTTTTTAACAGCGGAAAATTTTTAATATGTATGAGAAGTTAAGCAAAGAGGTAAAGTTATATATAAGTTAATTTGATTTCCTATAAATAGATAATACTATATAGATGGTGTTTTGATCTAATTACAATGTCGAATTTTCCGTGTGGTGACGGACTAAGAATACTATTCACCACCCCCTATTTTACCCGTGGGTTATCATCAGCACAGCCCATTTACGTCCCACTGTTGGGCTCGGGCCTTTACCATAACGGGAGGGAAGTTAACCTACTATACTGCGAGGGTCAGACGTGTTGGTATAGGGTTTTGTTTCCAGTTTTCTTTCTCTTGCATAGGGTGTTTATGCATCTTATATCCTTTAGTCGTCTCTTACGATCACCCACGGGTAAGATAGGGGGTGGTGAATTGTATTCTTACTCCGTCACCATACTTCCATATTAATTTAATATAAATATATAAAATAAAATGCACAAACTTTTTTATTAGTGGAAAATAAACCCAAAAAAAATCCGGAACTTATAGGAACTGCAATGCGCATTGAAAAAATAATACGGAACCCTAAAAACTAAAATCCATAATCGTTATGTTAAAACGACTTGAATGACGTAAGCGAAAAGGTCAATGGTCAAATTATATAAAAATATTATTTCTTATTTGTGTGAATGTTAAGTTTCTGCGATCTCTTCGGAAAATCTGTGGAGTTAGGCTGACCGACCGCATTCGCAACGACGACGTAAGAGAGCGAGTAGGTATGAAAGAGAGTATTGGTGTAAAGATGCGAAAGGGAATGCTCCGATGGTTCGGACATGTGGAAAGAATGCCGAACGAACGTCTGGTTAAGAAGATATACAATGCGAAAGTGGAAGGATGTAGGTACCGAGGGAGACCGAGACTAACCTACCTAGACCAGATCGGTCATGTACTGAAGGAAGGTGGAGTCAAGAGTCTCCAAAACCGGCGAGCGTGTATGAAGAGAATTATGAATGTTGAGGAAGCGAGTGAAGTATGCAGAGATAGAGTTCTCTGGCACTCTGTTCTCTCTGCCTACCCTGCAAGGGATATGGCGTGATGATATGTATGTATGTTAAGTTTCTGTGTGGTGAGGAAAGAATACAATTCAACGTTCTCTTTCTTGCCCATAGGTGTTGTTTGGTGTTTCTCGTAGTTTACGGCAATCACGGTTTTTATTATGTTGTAGTAGGTAATAGCTACTAAACCACTATGAAGTTTAACTGTTTTAGTACAATACTGCAGCGGCCAGCAAAAGAGGCATTGATGGACGAACGTGTAAATGTAGGCCGAGGCGTAGCCGAGGCACACATACGTATGTCCATCAATTCCTAGTTGTGGCCAAGGTTTGTATAGTGCTTTTCTCAAATAATGCGCGGAAATTAAAATTAAATAGTACTAAGTAGAACTGTATATATGACGAACAACGAACAACATTTTTCACGCGCTCAAGGGTTCATTTGTTTTTTTTTTCATCATCAAAAAGATTTCTTTTTCAAACCAGTTCGAAATGTATATAAAACTTTGATAAGTTGCCTACATGGTTGCAATATTTTGAAGTAACAAATCGTTCCATTTTTAAAATACACGATAGATTATGAATTTACATATATATTTATTTGGCCGCTAAAACACGACAGATATGGATTTTCATACATTTTTTGCCGGCCGCTGCTCGCATGTCAGTACAGCAATATCGATTTATCTCGATGAAGGTTGTCAAAATAAAGCTCAAATTTCCAAGCATGTTTGAGAAAATATACTTTAAGTTAGTTAGATATCTGAGTCGCACCTTTCGTAATGTCAATAATAAATATTACACACGTTTGTGCATTACGGAGTATTGTTTACGACTTTTATTGATCAGAAGTTGTTTCCAATTAGGAAATTTATTAAATTAGCCTATTCTAATCCGCTATTCATATAAATTGAGATGAGGATTTATTTCAAGTTTTCCTTGTCTTTTATTGATGTTATTTGCATATATAATAGGCCACCGCAGACAATGATCGGGTACCGGTGGCTCGCTCGCATGGTGAAGAGAGGTGTTTGCAGGGACATAAACCCACTATGGGGTTGCGCGCCGCCTCTTCCGTCACCCCGGACCGATTTGGCGGGGCGCGACCACGTCCATAGGCCACCGAAAAAAAAAAGATGTAGTACTTATATGTACGTAAACTGCTGCGTGAGCAATTTTGGCTCGTACAGGTATCGTAAAAGAAGAATAAGGAATACAATATGTATATAACATACAAAATAGTGGGTCGTGAATTACATTCTTACTTCGTCACCAAATAATATTTATCATATTTAGATAATTTTGTAAAATATACATGCAATCGTTATTTCTAGACAGACAGGAAATGTTTTAATATCATCTAATACCTATATTTAATAACAAGTGTGATTTATTAATAAAAAAAAAAAGATAACTTGTTTATCCATATTCCAATAGGGTAATTTATTATAATAACAAATCAGTTATTTAAATTTTTCAATATTAATAATAAGACTTCAAAAAAACTTAGTAACCATTCGTAATATTTTACAAAAAAAAAAAAATACAGAAATTGTAGCGACTTGAGAAAATATTCGTTGCGTTTAGACTACTATTACGTTGAATTGTAAAGGTTCAACAATTGCGTGCATCGCGTTTGAAGGCCGCGCGCGTTTAAACGCTTTACGACTGTCGCGCGCGGCCGATGCGACAATAGTCAAAGTATATAAAAACAAATATGACCATCCCATACAACAAACTTGATTTTTATAGATAATGGTATGGAACCCTATCATATTATATATGTATAACCCTATTATATATGTGGAAAGAATGCCGAACGAACGTTTGGTTAAGAAGATATACAATGCGAAAGTGAAAGGATGTAGGTACCGGGTGAGACCGAGACTAACCTACCTAGACCAGACCGGTCATGTACTGAAGGAAGGTGGAGTCAAGAGTCTCCGAAACCGGCGAGCGTGTATGAAGAGAATTATGAATGTTGAGGAAGCGAGTGAAGTATGCAAGGACAGAGTTCTCTGGCACTGTGTTCTCTCTGCCTACCCTGCAAGTAACATGGCGTGATGGTATGTATGTAAACCTATGTGCGCGAGTACAACTCGCACTTGGCCGATTTTTCTAATTGAAATTGCTTCGGTTTTTAAGACAATTGAAAGCGTTTCATGGAATTATTTGAGGGTTAAACGTCGATGTACTCTATGGAGGCCTTATGGATTCTGGTTTATCAGTGTTAATGATGTTCTATGTGTGATGAAATTAGTCTCATTTAAAAAAAAAAACTCTTAGTACACGTATACAACCGACATTTGTATTCTATAGATTAATAATAGCTATTATCCGTATATAACAAAGTTATAGTTGGTTTTTGATGATTTATAAATTTGGTTTCAGTTTCATCAAAAAAAAAATTCATCATCATCATCTCAGCTGTTACACCCCCTACTGTTGCACTCCCCACTGTTGGACTCAAGCCTCCTCTACACGGAAGAGAAATTAAACTACTACAGCTGGTCAGACGTGTTTGTATAGGGTTTTGTTTTGAGTTTCCGGCTTTTGCATAGATGCTTTATATCCCTTAGTCGTCTCTAACGATCACCCACGGGAACCACAGGTGGTGAATTTTATTCTTATTCGAAGAGAAAAGTTGCAAAGTGCTTCATGGCTACTGACCCAAAAAAAAACATATATAAATACTAAAGGCGATTAAACTTTGTACATTTTAAGAAGGTCAGACGCGGGTTTTTTTTTAAACGGCAATGTATCATAATTTATATTACCATTATAAAGCTGAACAGGTTGTCTGTTTGATCTTACGCGCTAATCTCAGAAACTACCAGTTAGATTCCAAAATAAAATACCAGTTAATTAAACGAGAGAACCGGAAGCCCAAATGCATGGGTTTGGAGTTTGTATTGATAAGCTATACTAGACCTAGCTATACCCTTGGTACTGCGAAGGTCCATGGGCGTCAGAAACACTTACCATCAGGTATGCTGCTTGCTCGCTTGCTACCATATAATAAAAAAAAATCGGCCAAGTACGAGTTGTACTCGCGCACGAAGGGTTCCGTGCCATTATATATAAAAACAAGTTTGTTGTATGGGAGCGCCCCTTAAATATTTATTTTATTTTTTGTATTTGTTGTTATAGCGGCAATAGAAATACATCATCTATGAAAATTTCAACTGTCTAGCTATCAACGTTCTTGAGACAGACGGACGAACGGACAGCGAAGTCTCAGTAATAGGGTACCGTTTTTACCCTTTCGGTACGGAACCCTAACATAACACTGTGATAAATAATAAAAAAGCAATGTCTATAAATCATAGCAAATCGAATAAAACATAGTAACCTTGACCGTCAAGCGTTTTGCTCAATTGCAGTTATTATCACAACCGCTGACATAACAAAAAAGTTATATAACAGTATTAAATGTAAGCAAAGCTGCTAAAACAGCAAGTATTTATTATAATATTCGTATTCACGCTTAGCGAAACCAAAGTCGGCATTTATGCGCGCAAAAAAAAATATGATCAATTTATTGTTTTTGCTAACCATATATTTCAACAAATTTATTTTAAGAATTTTTATGTTACTCATTAGATTATTCTGGAAATAAACAACAAGATTTTATGTAAATATAATTATTTTTGGTTGAATTGCAAAAGGTCATCATCTCAGATCACTTTTTTTTTTTTAAAGGACACCAACCTTTTTTTTTTTTTTTGGCGGCGGTCTATGGAGTGGTCACGCCCCGCTAATCCGTCCGGGGCGACAGAAGAAGCGGCGCACGACCCCATAGACCCGCCCTACAAGTACCTCTCCACACCGTGCGAGCGGGCCACAAAGGACACCACCCTACTAAGGAAATAAACCTTGTATTGCGGGGAACTTTACAAACATGGAATTAATGCAGACAAATTACGCCCAGACTCAGAACAACACTTTGTGGATCGCACAAAGTATTGTCCTGCGTGGGAATCGAACCCACGGCACTGGCACGGAAGGTCGGTATCTTAACCACTACGACATCTGTGCAGTCTAATGATGCACTTATGATGACACACGTCTTGCGTCCTCTGCATTAGGAGGGCAATTGACTACCATATATACTGCTCATCTTCCTTATCTTATCCAAATTACTCGAGTTCCACACATTATGATTTTTTTTTTCACCGTCATCATTCACTATCATCATTCTCCAGCTCTTATCCTAATTATTTGGGGTTGACGCAATATGGACTCGTACATATTGCAAAAAGTTATTAGCAATAGTTTTACGATCGGTCACCTGCTTGACGTTAACCCTCCTTGAGAATGTGATTATTGACCAAATGGCATCGGGTGATGTTGACCCAGGATAAAATGACACTCCTTGTCGTGTTTTACTACATCCACGAGCAAAGTAAGGGTTGCTAATATTCGTAGCCGCTACCACACAGAAAATTTTCCACCGTTATTGCAAAAGAAATGGCAATACTTTTATGACTGGCCGCCTGCTTGGCGTCAACCTTTGGGTATGTAAATTTTGATGAGTTGGCAAAAGATGAAGTCGGTCCAGGTTTTAATCTATTAGTAGTTTTTTAAAACTATTACTATATTTTAGAAAAAGTAGAAAAACATTTATTTAGCGACAGAAGCTTGGAAACACACATGATACGAAAGAGGACTCATCAGAAACCAATCTACTAATATGCTAATTATTTTAAGTAACGCAAAAGGATCTTTAAGTATTCTAAGTAATTAATTTTGAAAAATTATCTAAAATAGAATTAATTAATAATTAAATTGTTACTTAATTATACCTTCAATTATTTAATTATCACTAAGTATATTCTATTATTAGTCTGAGTAGATGTTGAGAATTAACGCTCTTTCCTTATTAATCATTCACTATTTGTAAGGTCAGATATATTTCCTGGTTGTTAAGATTTTAACAAGGTTATAATATAATTTCTATTTTTCAGTATTTCATCATAACGATGATGGATTAGCTAGGCCAATAGCTATGAACTAATGCTTAAGTTTTTTTTTGCGAGAGTGTGGTACTTAAGTGAACTAGCCGGCTTATTTATGATTGCAAGCAGATTTTTTTTATCTACATAACCTTCATAATCAACTTGATCTTATCCCAATTTATTTGGGGTCGACGCTACATAACATCCTTCCATACAACCCTATCAGACGTCATCTCTGTGGCCACTCCTTGTCTATCCATGTCATGTTTCACGCGGTCCATCCATCTTTTTTTCGGTCTTCCCTTACCTTAGGGGTAGCCTTCAACATTCATGCTTAAAATTTTCCTCACAACATTACTTTCATCCCGTCTCATCACATGTCAATACCATGTAAATCTTTCACTCCTTAACTTTTCCGTCACTGGCGCAACTTTCAAACTTCCTGTTATATATTTATTTCTTATTTTATCCACGTAACCTTATTACATATAAATAATCATAATCTGATGATTGATTATTGTGATCAATATATATTATAGATTCTTGCTTGAGTGCTGTGCGGTTGCGGTTACGAATACTACCAATCTTGACTTTGCTCGTGGATGTCGTAAAACATGACTAAAACTTTTATATCGATCTGGGTCAATTATACCTGACGCCGTTTGGTCGATAGCATTGCCAAGGAGGGTTAGGTGGGTTGACGTCGGGCAGACGGCCGTTCATAAAACTATTAATATACATAAAAATTGAAGCGAATTTGTTGTTAAAAAAGAAATATTCATGAGTCTGTAACTTTGTTGTTGTTGGTGATACGAAAAACTCGATAAAGACTTTCTTGTAGGATTTTAGGCGTACTTGAAATATGTCATTTAACTTTTTTCTCTAACACTAATAGTTTAACTAAAAAATACGAAAATATGCAAAAAATACGGAAATTTTAAATTCAAAACTCTGCAGAAAAAATAGTACTGAAGATAAAAATTTGACTATATGGAACTTTTTGTAGCAAATTTAGTACTGAACAAGATCTATTCATTCACAGGGCAAAAAAGTGTTAGAAAGCCCTATTTTCCATGTTATTTAAACGGGGAAACTTCAAGTTCCATGGGTTAAAGTTGGAATTTTGAGTTGCGCTTTCCGTTGCGCCAGGATCTTCGTTAGGGTATTTTCTGAGAAATGAGGAGAGAACAAAAAAAATATATCACCATTTTTTTGGACACCCAAATATATATATATATATATACAGATATATACAGATATATACAGATTTATTAAGAAACCTTCGTATGTGATCATATTTGGATTAAAAGCATTTCATTGTCATCGTTAAAAGGCACGTAATGTAATAATTTTATCTCATTTGGCTGATTTAAATGCACATAATAACAATAATTGAATAAATTCTATTGTTGTAAAGAAAACCTTGCTTCTATTTTGCTTTTTGGCTTCATCATCAAATGATCTGATGATGATGTTGGGCTCGGCCCTCTTCCGTAATGGGAGGGAAATTTATCGACTATACCGCGCTGGTCAGACGTGTTGGTATTGGATTTTGTTTCGAGTTTTCCTTCTCTTGCATAGATCTTACATGCGTTTTATATTCCGTAGTCGTCTCTTACGATCACTCACGGATAAAATAGGGGGTGGGGAATTGTATTCTTATTCCATAACTACACGGAAAATTGGCCGAATTTTTGGGTTATACAATTTAAAATTAGTATAGAAGTTGAAGAAGTAGAAGGTTTTGTAAAAAAACATGTGCTCTTTTTAATACAACACCTTGCATTGACGAAATAATCCTTGTATTGTGGGGATACCTAAAACTCTAGCAGACGGAATTATATCAAATATAAATAAATAGATACAAAATTCTCATCAAAGGCCGCCATTAGTTATAAAATTAACAAAATTATGCGGCAAATTTTATTATATATGTCTGCCATATTAAGTAATTTTATAGACGGTATTAGATTATTTTAAAATTTATACAACGCACCTCGCTAATCAGACAGATTGTTATGTTTTTATTTCGAATTTTCCTTGTCTTGCATAGATGTTATATGCAGTATATTCTTTGTGTCTCTTAGTTGTCTTTCACAACATCCACTCGGCAGATAGGGAATGGTGATTTATATTCATACTCAGTCACCGCAACTAGAATAATGATGACCTTTTTTTTTAGCGGTGGACTATGGATGCCTCTCGCCCTGCCAAATCGGTCCGGGGTGACGGAAGAGGCAGCGTGTGACCCCATAGACTAACCGTGCAACCCCTCTCTTCGCCGTGCGAGCGGGCCACCGGTACCCGACCTTTGTCTTCGGTGGCCATGATGATAAGCTGAGATCATGATAATGTTTTTGTTTTCTATATCTGACTGCATCCCCCAGCTATCATAAATGAATTTTCTGCTTTTCTTGTAACATCTGGTCTTTTCCTGAAGTTAATTATCAAATTTCCTCATACATTTTTTTTAAATTTTGAATATGTATTTTGATATTCTAATTTTTCTAATATCAAAATTATAATGTTAAAAAAAATAAACAATATATTTAAATATAATAAAATATTGATTATTTATTAAATATTTTATTTTAATTTTTGTTTCGGTTAAAGAGTAAAAAAAATATCATTTTGTTTATTTGTAACTAAACAAAATAGGTGTTTCTTTTTTTTTAATCTCGGTTTGTAACAATTACTTATGTGCGATTATATAGATAATATAATAATAATAACATATAATATAATAATTATGTACATCATAAATACATAATTATCGTGCCCTCAATTTCGTTATGTCAAAGGTTCACAGATAACCACTAAATATGTCGTTAAATTGTGAAATATCATGTTCATTAAATTATCATTAATTAATGACTAGTTGTGACAGCAACATCACTAGGATGGTTTAGTTTATTTAATATATATATATATATATATATATATATATATATACATACATAATATGTATATATATATATATATATATATATATATATATATATATATTAAAGGTTATGGTCCGAACACCAGGTTGATGAAAGGGCAGCGTATAGCTCCATAACACGAATTATCACCGCTAGTAATAATATTAACATTAATTCGTAATGCATTAATCACAATTTTTGTTATCTCAACAGTTGTTATGACAACAGCCACTCCTTACTACTATATTATGCGGATTTGTTTCATATTTAAAGCTCGTTTGCTATTTGTAGCATTAGTATATGTTATATGCAATCTGCACAGGTAGATTATTTGGAATCGAACTGGTAGATCCTGATAAAACCAGATCCTTAAACAATCTTTTAAGCTTTATAATAATTATTGAGAGCGAGCAGATATGAAAGAGAGTATTGGTGTAAAGGTGCGAAAGGGGATGCTCCGATGGTTCGGACATGTGGAAAGAATGCCAAACGAACGTCTGGTTAAGAAGATATACAATGCGAAAGTGGAAGGATGTAGGTACCGGGGGAGACCGAGATTAACCTACCTGGGCCAGATTGGTCAAGTACTGAAGGAAGGTAGAGTCAAGAGCCTCTGAAACCGGCGAGCGAGTATGAAGAGAATTATGAATGTTGAGGAAGCGAGTGAAGTATGCAAGGATAGAGTTCTCTGGCACTCTGTTCTCTCTGCCTACCCTGCAAGGGATATGGCGTGATGATATGTATGTATGTATTGATTATATAGACAAAATTAAGTGACCTATTTACTATAAAAGCATATAATATATAGGTACTTACTAGTATCATTTAATTATTAATAACACTGTATAAAAATAACCATTATCATATTAACTCATATGTTTATGTCCCACTGCTGAGTTCGAACTTACTCAACAATATGAGAGAATTTTAAATCATCATCATTCTCCTACTCTTATCTCAATTACTTGGGGTCGATACAATATGTACTCTTCTTGTAGCATAGCAGCACATATTGTAAAAATTATTGGTAATAGTTTTATGACCGGCAGCCTGCCAGACGTCAACCCTACTTGGGAATGTAATTGTTGACCAAACAACATTAGATGCTGTTGGCCCAGGTCGTCATAAGGGCTCTTAGTCGTCTTTTACGACATCCACAAGCAAAGTAACGGTTAGTAGTATTCGTAGCCGCTACCACACAGCAAGAATTTTAAATTATAATCAATTAAATTCAAAAATAACGAACGCTATAAAATTCTTTAAATAGTTTTATTTCAAATGATTATAATGTTTATACATATATATAGTGAATATACAATGCGAAAGTGGAAGGATGTAGGTACCGAGGGAGACCGAGACTAACCTACCTAGACCAGATCGGTCATGTACTGAAGGAAGGTGGAGTCAAGAGTCGCCGAAACCGGCGAGCGTGTATGAAGAGAATTATGAATGTTGAGAAAGCGAGTGAAGTATGCAGAGATAGAGTTCTCTGGCACTCTGTTCTCTCTGCCTACCCTGCAAGGGATATGGCGTGATGATATGTATGTATAATGTTTGAAAACAGTCTTCCTGCACCTCCTAAAGTATAGGCAAGGAGTGGCCGAGCTGTAGACAAAACAAAGTCTCTAAACAAACAAAGAATTTCTTATTATTATTAACGTTTAAAATGTTCGCTATATTTAGCGAAAAGTAACAAAATGTTACAAAAACTGGATTTATAATTTATTCATTAACGTGTAATATAGTTTTAAGTCACGTTTTGATCATAATGTAAATATTTGTACATTTTATTGTACTTATACATATTAAATTGTCTGTGTGGTAGCGGCTACGAATACTACCAACCCTCACTTTGCTCGTGGATGTCGTAAAAGACGACTAAGAGCATTATAACGACCTAGGTCAACTCAATCTGATGCCATTTGGTTAACAATTACATTCCCAAAGAGGTTTGACGTCTGGCAGGCGGCCGGTCATAAAACTATTGCCAATAACTATTATAATATGTACCTACTATGAATTTAGAGTACCTACATACTGTATCGACCCCAAGTAATTAGGATAAGAGTAGGAGAATGATGATATAAGGAAAACATCGTGAAAAAAACAGTGCGGCAAAAAAATTCAATATTTATTTTAATGTAGGTATGATTATAATACAAAGACATTCAATTCTCTTACTAGGCATTGTCAATGGCATTTCGTTTCAAAATTGGCAATAGCCAATTTGACCATAAAGAAAAATGTGTCCTCAATAAAAGAACAAACGATTGATATATTCCTTAGCCTTTAAAGAAACCAATAAAAAACTCCTTTTTAGAGTACTTCCGAATCATAAACTTGGTTAAAACGTGTGTTTTTAAGGTTATAACTGAATTTAAAACATACTAATAAGTCTTTATGCAATATTTTGTATTACAACACAGTTAATTATTAGATTTAGCACCAGTTTATGCGGAAATACAAAAAAAAAACTATAAAAATTATAAATAAAAAACTCCTGTACAAATACTTCGTATAATTTAAAGAGGACTACATTTATAACTGTAATCTAACATCAGCATCATCAGCTTAGGCCACATCTCCCACTGTTGGGCTTGGCAGCTCCACTGTGGAAGGGAAATTAACCTATTTTCCCATTTTACAGACGTATTTGTATAGAGTTTTATTTCGGCTATTCCTTCTTAATATCGATGTTATCTGCATATGTCTTAGTTGTCTTTTACGACACCCTCGGGTAAGATGGGCTTGTGAATTATATTCTTACTCCATCATCACAGAGAAACATATTTATATAATTTGATAAATATAGATTGGTATCATCATTATCATCATCATCACAGCCCATATATGTCCCACTGTTTGGTTCGGGCCTCCTTCGTAATGGGAGGGCAATTAACCTACTATACTGCGATGGTCAGACGTGTTGGTATAGGGTTTTGTTTTGTCGAGTTTTCCTTCTCTTGCATATGTTATATGCGTTTTATATCCCGTAGTCATCTCTTACGATCACCCACAGGTAAGATAGGGAGTGGTGAATTGTATTCTTACTCTGTCACCACATGGATAGATTGGTATACAACTAGAGAATCAACTTGAGTTATTGAATGAAACATTAAAATGACTCCTAAAGTTTTAGTAATACGTAAGGCAATATAAGTAGCACATAATATTACTGTTATGTATTATTTATATTGCCAGTACATTTTTCTTTCGTTGGGGACTTTACAAATATACAATTAACGGTCTCCATTAACACTTAGATTCAGAACAATCATTTAAGGGTGGCACAATAAAAAAGCTATCTTCGGTGACAATAGAAAACACAATACGTGATCTGAAATTTTTTACACCTTTTGTATTACTTTTTTTTCGTAAATAATGCTAAGGAATTAATACTTGTCTCGCGGAGGACTTTACAAATGTGTAATTAAAGTAAATAAATAAATGTAGATTCATATATATAGATTGTAATATCAAAATCATTGCTTATATATGTGATTTAAATGCATGATATCTAGTCTTCTTAGATCCTTATTTAGTCCACTACGCTATCAATAGAATCAGTTATTATAACGAATTACTGGAGTTATGGCTGAAACATGAAATCATCATGCGGTGTAATGTGATGCGGAAGGATTACTGGGATGTAGTGAATATGCGTTTTTAGTGTCAATCAAAAATTCCAAAAGATACTAACTGTGAGTGTGGTCGTAGCACTATTTGACAGTTTGACAATTTGACTTACTAATGGACAAAGAATTTTAATGAAGTGATCCTTTATATATAAAAAACTTAATATTAAGAACTTTGCAACTATGCCAATGCTTGCATGGTTGCAAAGCCATGCCAATATTACTTAAAAATAAATAATTACCTACACAAACAATAGTCACCACCAATTTATTCCCCACTTATACCTTTTTCAATTATTATTACGGAAAACGTTTAATTAATTAAATATGTATAATTACTCATTAATTTTAATAATTGTATAATTATTAAGATACAAAATATAAAATTAATAAATTACTATAATTTTAACATTTGAAATATTAAGCTATAATTTTAACACTTAAAAAAGTGTGCATTTTAACACTTAAGTGTGGCATAAAATTGTTATAAACTTTTATTGAATTTTTTTTTAAACAGAAACTACAACACGAAAGTACATCTAATTGTTCAATTGCACATCCATTGACAGCGTAAGAATACAACGATTGTCACCATCTTCGTAACGAAATACTGCTGGTTAGCAATATTTCACGTCATCCACCTTGCATATAATAGGTAAGCTAATTTTCCTCACAAATGTGTATAGGCTGAGAAATTAAGGAAGAATATATATATGATTTTCTTATTAGCTACCGATTCATTTATCTGATGATGGAATATATTATATATATCAATATCTACACATTGCCTTGAAGTTTTATAAAAGGCAATAGGAGATATGGCATCACTATAGATCACCTTGAAAATTATAAGCGTCACCGAAAGTATCGGCTATTCGAAATGAAAATATAGCTGAAACCGTAACCTAATCGATACCAAAGCTTCAGATAGAGGCGGAATCTGAGACAGATGTTACCTTGTAATATCTGCCAAACGTTAACCTACAATTTCATTCAAATATTTTATTTGAATTGTCTTTTACAATTCTTTAAAAAAATTATAATTGTAACCGTAACTATTTTTTATTTCTTATAGTGGCAAATAAGCAAGCAGCATACCTGATGGAAAGTGTTACTAACACCCATGGACTTTTACAATACCAGGGGTACAGCTAGGCCACTGCATACCAACCAAATCCCAACAAAATTGCGCTCTGCATATAGTGAAAGAAAGCTCTGCATACATATATATGGGTGTAAGAATTTACAAATATACTATTACCGGACCCAAATCAGATTCTCACTTCAAATTCAAATAAGATCGCATATAGGACTATTTTGTATGCGAACCAAATCTGCTATAATCAGCGTGGGAAAATATTATTTACACCACGCCATCAATGACCTCAAATTGAATGTTATAAACTGAAGAGAGAAAAGAATAAATGGTTATTATTCTCCAATGTGTTCTATACCATATATTGTGGTTTATATTCCATAGTTTTCAATAAACTAGTGCCATCACTAATTTAGACCACGCTGCTGACAGTTCTATGGCCATAAACTTATTGGCTTGTCCGGGTAGTACCACACTCTCGTAGAAAATCTTCCTATAAGTAGTAGCACTTTGTAGCCAGTGGTCCTTCCGGGTTGAGAGCCCCTAAGGCTCAACCATAGTCCGGTTAAGCTGTCAAAGCCACCTCGGCTAACAGCTTGCAGTTGGTTTTTTAGTGGGTATTCAGCACCAGGGCTGAGTCCCACACTCCCCGCACGTGCGGGAGTGCGTCAATGCATTTTTCGCCACTGAGTTACCAAAAAAAAAAACCAGTGGTCCAAACACCGACTTACGATACCCAATGACTTGCCTATACCCCTAGTATTGATGAACCCATGAATGATAATTATAACTTACCATCACGTAGGCTGCTTAATCGTCAGTCAACAAAGTCATTTAAAAATATTCAAAGCAAATTTTGCAATTTAGACTATTGTTCCTGCTTATATCGTATCTAAATAAAAAAAAATAAGATTTATAATAGCAATAAAAATAATTAATCTTTTGTTTTACTTTTATAACCATTGTGTCAATTGTAATAATAATTATATAGATAAGATCTTTATTGAGAAAATAATAGAAACAAAATTACAATTACATAATTATTTTAACATAATACAACATATTATAAATATATTATTTTTAGTAGCCAAAAATTCAACTTTAAATTATTTCTTTCTTTCTTTAATAACACGTTATAATACAATAATAATATCTGAATTTATTCTTTTGAGTTAACGTGCGTAAAAATATTATTTTAGTGTTTTTATTACATCGTTAAAGTCTTTGGCTACAAATACCCGACCGAAATTAGCTTTGACTTGTTCATTTTAATTACCTGTAACACTTATAAATTTAATGAGACTATTAAAAAACACTTACTATTAAATATTAATTATATATATATATGCGTATTATATTTTTCTTTATTGTTTCTATATAGACATTTTATTTAAGCTGTGTGGTAGCGGCTACGAATACTACCAAACCTTACTTTGTTTGTAGATCTCGTAAAAGACGACTAAGCCTTATAACAACCTGGACCAACTACATCTGATGCCGTTTGGTCAACAATTACATTTCCAAGGAGGGTTGACATAATGGGTTGATATAATAAAAAATATATACGGTCATAAAACTATTGCCAATAACTTTTACAATATGTTCTACGAAAGAAGAGTACATATTGTATCGACCCCAAGTAATTGGGATAAGAGTAGGAGAATTATGATGATAGACATTTTATTTATTTAGTCCGGCAGTTTGTACAGGCAATGGGAAAATGACCAAACAGTTCACAATTGTATGCTGTATGGACAGAGGCAGAATAGACCTTGATAGTGCCCGTAGGCAAGCATCTCATAAGCGTAACTAGTAACAGTTGTAGTAAAAATTTTATTACTGTAGTTGAAGTTACTACATGTACGGCAGAAGTTACTTTACAATTAACCACGCGTGCCATTTGTACTCTCGCGCATCTAGGCACGTGCCTAGTTTGCCATAAGAATGATCCACAAACAAAAAATCACTAGTAAAAAGGTTGCCATCTTGCGGTTGTAAGACTGTGTATTTAGTTATTATAGATACTTATATACACTACTCTACGGTAGCTACCTACTAGTTAGCCAACGTCAGATGTGGTAAAAAAAGTGTATCCCAACAAAAAGAAATATATAATATTCACAAAAGTTAAAAATTATATATTCAGAACTATTTACAATGTAATTAAAAATATGTATAACACATTTTAATGGCGTATATATATATATATATATATATATATATATATATATATATATATATATATATATATATAAAAATAGTTTGTCGAAATTAAAGCGAAAAATATGGATTTTTTTTTGTCTTTAATTAACTTAATGAAAAAAATTTTAACGCAAAAGATTAGCTTAGTAATAGTCGAATCTGTTTTTTTAGTCTCGTTAACGTAATTTAAGTGCGGTTATACGTTTTATTATTCGTACAAAATAAATTATAATTTTTTTTATGATCATCACAAGCGTGTTGCGTACATCTTTACTTCATAAACATTTGACGTTTCATTATTATGTGGATATTCATTTATAAGTCGTCTGACACTAGACCCAAGCGTAATATAAGGGTTAGTACTATTCGCAGCCACTAGTACAGAATATTTAAAACTAATACAATATAATAACACAATTTTAAACACACACTGGCCAGTTATATATGGGACGGAAATATAAAATGTTGGAAAAAAAAAACAAAGAATTATAATTGTATAAAAGTTTTTTTGTCTTTTATATTATACACATAATACTATATACCGGTTTAAATAAACTACTTTGTGAGGTGACGCAGTAAGAATACAATTCATCACCTCCTTGCCCGTCGATGTCATAAAAGACTATTAAATGATAGAAGAAGACAACATCAAGATAGAGAGAGAGAGAGAAAATATAGAATGAAACTCTATACATAACTGTTTAATTTTTTTAACAACACGCTGCACTAAGAAAATAATCCTTGTATTGCGGGGGACTTTACAAATATAATTAACTGACACAAATTTCACCTAGACTAAGAACAATATGATCGCACACATTATTGATCGGTATGGGATTCGTACTACGACACCGTTCACTGTGGGTAGCTTATTATATTAGTATCTTAACTAGTACACGCATTCAATTAATCTAAAAACGTGATGGTAAATATCTGTCATTGTGGTCTGTATATGAGGCATGAATTAGAAGAAGATATAGTGAATGCGTCGATAGAAGAGAAAAACTGCCAAAGAAAAATATATATCAATTGGTTTCACTAAAGAAGTGATCAATTTCTCCGTTCTTTTGGTATGTGTTTGAGATGAAATAAAAGAAATAGCATGGCTTCAAATAGGCAGGATATTTTTTGTGTGATTAATAGGTCTGGATATTACTTGCGCCAGTTAATTGTGTATTTTTAAATTACTTCAAAAAATAAGGAGATTCCCAATTCCACTGCATTTTTATGTGTATTTTTTTTGTAGGTGAACCAATTTTGAAGTTTCTCTTTTGATGATTTTTTTTTACTATTTAAATTTTATCAAGATTTGACTAGTAGTTTTTAAGTTATTCTCAATAATGCATTTTAGAATAATCTCAGTGATTTTTGTTATGTTAAAATTTTCTATTATTAAAATATGACAAAAGAGCTTATTAGTGTCACGTAGTGAACGTTGCTTAAAAAGAAGAAAAGAATTCATCATCATAATTTTCCGGATCTCTCGAATACTTAGTATATCTAATTATTAAACCTTTCGGACTTTTAACGAACGGAACGGAAAAAACATACCAGAATAAAATGATTGCAGTTTATTTCCATGCAATTTAAACCATTATACATTTTAAATTATAGGTATGTTATGTTTACATAATAGGTTTCTTATGCAATATTATGTAATAGCTGTTTTGATTATGACTGCGGTAATGACCTTGAGCTGGAGCGTGAACTATTTAAATATAAAAAAATAAAAAAATATATTTAAAATATTGCGAGCTGTTTCGAAATGGTTTGGAATAATTAAACAATATTTTGATGTGATACTTTTTTTGCTTGTGAATGTCGTAAAAGACGACTAAGAGCTTTATATCGACCTGGGCCAATTCCATCTGATGCTGTTTGATCTACAATTATATTCGCAAGATGGGTTGAAGTCAGGCAGGCGGCTGGTCATAAAACTATTGATCATAAAGCAGATGAGATGGCAGATTATAATGAAACACATTGCGAACCTCAAAATATTCAACCTCCAATAATTGGGATAGGAGCAGGTGAATGATCAAAATAAAGTGACGTAAATCATTAAAACTTTAAAAAAAAATTGATACTATTTCGGATATAATAACCTTTTTTCAAGCGGAAACAAAAGGATTTTTGAAATTATCTTTATTTGACGAAGTTATCCTCAATGTAAAAAAAAAATTGTAAACATCGAAATAGTGAACCTCCTTATTTAAGTCAATAAAAAAAAATGAAATGCACATACTCGTAATGTATTCTCTAAATAAACTAAAATAAACACTATTTTTATACTTTCTTTTTCTGTTTTTACATTAATCTTTTTTTTTTACTTAGTTTTAAACTATAATTTATCATTTAAATTACTGAAATTTAGCATTTAATATGCTTAATTATTTATATAATCCGATTACGAAATGAAAAATGATGTCGCAAGCGGGATTCGAACCCGCGCCTATTGGGCGCGATATACATCATTTTTCATTTCGTAATCGGATTTTATAAATAATTAAGCATATTAAATGTTAGCATTTTGCAGTTTTGCATTTCAGTAATTTAAATAACAAGTTTGTGTCATCGTTTAATACAATTCTAACTGTAAAGTTTGAAGTATTAAGCCTAGGTATAACAATGTGTAAACATTGTCGGGTAGATAGCACACCGTCACCTTAAGACGTAAATACAATACGAAATGAAATTTGCATGTCCTACAATTAGTCGCGGTAGTGTAGTGGCAGCACGATTGGGCCGGAATCCCAATAGGCGCGGGTTCGAATCCCGCTTGCGACATCATTTTTCATTTCGTAATCGGATTTTATAAATAATTTATCATAACTATTAATAAAAGTTACTGATGTTACGCATGTATTTTAAATGAGTTTACAATAATAATAAAAAAAAATTGTAAAAAATATAATAAAGTATTTTTATAGGATTTGTTATGTTTTTTAAATGTTACGGCACGATATTTCTGTAATTATTAACATTTATCGTTGCCACAAAAAAAAATTAAAGAACCCGCAAATAGAACATAAATCATCCGTACACAACGGGGGGACTTTACAAACAAACAATTAATTATTTATAAATACCCGATACGAAACGAAAAATGATGTCACAAGCGGGGTGCGAACCCGCACCTATTGGGAATCCGGCCCAACCGTGCTGCCACTTACACCATAGTGAACTATTTTAGGACATGCAAATTTCGAATCATATTATATCTTACGTCTTCAAGGTGACGTATGCCATCTATCGGACAATGTTTACACATTGTATAGACTTAATACTTCAAACTTTACAGTTAGAATTGTATTAAACGTCAAAAAATCATTTTTCGTTTCGTATTCGGGTATTTATAAATAATTAAGCATATTAAATGCTAAAAATTTCAGTAATTTAAACAATTAATTGTTTGACAAATAACAACCAGACAATTATTTCGATCGCACATAGAACTCATAAAACTCAACAAGGGTGATCGCTAATAGACCAATATACTGTTAGGCAAATTACCAAGAATATCGAAAAATATTCCAAAGCTCAGGATATTAATTACAATTATTTCTATGTACAAATAAATGAATAATGTATGTATGTACATACATACATACATATCATCACGCCTTGTCCCTTGCAGGGTAGGCAGAGAGAAACCGAAGACAAAAATCGGGTACCGGTGGTCCGCTCGCACGGTGAAGAGAGAGGAGTTTTACGGTAGGTCTATGGGGTCACGCGCCGCCTTTCCGTCACCCCGGACCGATTTGGCGGGGCGAGACGCATCCATAGTCCAACAAAAAAAAAAAGGGTAGGCAGAGAGAACAGAGTGCCAGAGAACTTTATCCTTGCATACTTCACTCGCTTCCTCAACATTCATAATTCTCTTCATACACGCTCGCCGGTTCCGGAGACTCTTGACTCCACCTTCCTTCAGTACGTGACAATTATTTGTAATCTTTGGTTCTAGAATCATAGGTGTAATACATATCTACAAAATCTCACTAATTACTATGGTGATAGGTACGGGGTAAAAGGTCAATATTTACCCACCAGTGTGGTGATATCGGTGTATAAATATATGACCTTTTACCTCCAGGTGGAATGTAGTCAAGTTTTATAATAATTAAATAAAAGAAACACATTTTAAAAAGTCACGTTTTTTTCCACGTAAATATAGACTTTATCTAAATTTTTATTTGGATATGATGTAAATTTTTAAATGTAACCAATAATTTTACGATACCAGTTATATTTTTGGTTTGTATAGTTATACAGAGTGTTGATTATAATTTTTAAAAGACAAGGATTTTTTTTAAATAGTTTTTTTTATTTTTAAATTTAAGCCATAAGGATTTTTATATTTTTTGTTGTTTTTTTTTTAAATAAAACATAATAGCATCTTTCCATGTGGTGACGGAGTAAGAATACAATTCACCACCCTATATCTTACCCGTGGGTGATCGTACGAGACGACTAAGGGATATAAAACGCATATAACATCTATGCAAGAGAAGGAAAATTCGAAACAAAACCCTAGTAGGTCAATTTTCTTTCCATCACTGATCGAGCCCAAGAGTGGGACATATATGAGCTGACATGATGAGATGATGATGAATCAGCATAGTCCTTGATTAAAGAATTTGCTCCTTAGATGTTCGACATTAACATTAACTTTAGCCAACTTAATCTGATGCCATCTAATCAACGATTACGATTGTCGGTCATAAAACTATTAGCAATAACTATTTGCAATATATGTACAATGGAAGAAGAGTGCATAGTGTGTCAACCCCAAGTAATGGTAATAAAAGCAGAGTGTTGATGATTAGAATTCATACCCAATAGTGACTGACAAATATAGGCCGAGATGGGTGTTGCTGATGTAGAAAAATGAACACGCTCAGTATATTTCATCCTATATTCATTTATGTTAATAAGCAAATTATTTATTTAATGGACCAAGTTTTGCACTAGCTCGCAAATATATAGCTCTATTGGTTTTTAAACGTGAATTTAATATATTATGTCGTAATTTGAATGGCCAATATCTGTTTTCCTAAATTCATCATACCAACATCCTGTTCTTATCCCAATTACTTGGGATCGACACACTATATAATGGCCTTCAATTACTTAGGGGTCGACAATATGTATTCTTCTTCCATCGTATATATTGCAAAAATTTGGGTACCTAAAAGTTTTATGAACTAATAGTCTTTAGAACTATATAAACTTCAAAATGAACTTTCAAAGATAAAGTCTCAAATTCTATATAAACTTTTTAAAAATAACGAATCATTCTTGCCATACCAAAAAAAAACACTTTCGTTTTAATGTACAGTTGCTATTTATTACATAGAAAGTCATGTACGGTTATATTACCGTTACAAATATAGCTGTTACTGAGATATGTATACAAAAACTAACAAAATGGCAATTTGATTAATGCCGAACGAACGCCTGGTTAAGAAGATATACAATGCGAAAGTGGAAGGATGTAGGTACCGAGGGAGACCGAGACTAACCTACCTAGACCAGATCGGTCATGTACTGAAGGAAGGTGGAGTCAAGAGTCTCCGAAACCGGCGAGCGTGTATGAAGAGAATTATGAATGTTGAGGAAGCGAGTGAAGTATGCAGAGATAGAGTTCTCTGGCACTCTGTTCTCTCTGCCTACCCTGCAAGGGATATGGCGTGATGATATGTATGTATGTATGTATGATTAATGGCTTCAAAATCTATTTTTGTCTAGTGCCACTTAAGTACATTTTTTTTAAACATTCGTGTTATAATATTTGATATACAAATTAGTATTAGTACACATAAATGGAAATTTAAATTTGTGATATTTTTTTGTATTTATTTTATGATGTCCCCACTTCATTAGCGCTTAAGGCAAATGGGACTATTACTGCACATGCCCTTTATAGCATACTGCTAAGGTTTCTTAAGGTATCTTAGATTTTATCAGAGATTTAAAGTGCGGGGTAAAGCGGCCGAAAATGAAGCAAACCGAGGGCGGATTGGTAATTAATATTAAATATTTTGGGTGTAGTGTCCGAGTAAGAATATAATTGAGAACCTCTCTCTCTTTCTCTTGCCCGTGGCTGTCGTAAAAGACAACTAAGGACTAATATGCAGATAACACTTATACAAATGAAGAAAATATCAAAATAAATCCCTTTACCAACTGGTCTGGTCTGCGTGGTATATTAGGTCGATTTTTCTCCTATTGTGTAGGAGGCTCTAGACCAGTAGTGGGACATATATGAACTATATGAACTGAGATGATGATTATTTTATAGTAGATAGATAAATATTCAATTACCTTGACCCCTGACATAACCATGAATGCGGTTATACGAAATTTCAACCTAACAAAATAAATGTATATAAAAGAAACCTTTAGAATTAATTTTATTAAATGCATGTTATATAAATTTGATTATTATCTAATAACGTAATAGAATTTGATAATAAAATTTGCTTTTAATTTCTGTTCGAAACTGTCGTCTTTATTATCTTTTTATTTTTGTGTAATATTCTATATTTGTAAAGTCCCCCGCACAAAAACCAAGATAAATTACTTATGATGGAGATATTAAATTATGATTATGATATTTAAATCAACATACAGAAAAAGGATCCAAAATCATCATAATTTATTGTATTCTATAAATTATTCTAACATCTTACATATTTTTTTACATATGTCTTTAATATACAGCTTTTGTCTCTACGGTTTTATAACAAATCGTCATTATCATTCACCTGCTCTTCTCTAAATTACTTGGTGTCGACGCAATATGTACTCATACATATTACACAAAATATTGGTAATAGTTTTATGACCAGTCTGTCTTATGTCAACACTCCTTGGGAATGTTATTGTTGATCAAACGGTATTTAAGTGGAGTTGGCCCAGATCAATATAAAGCTCTTAGTGTTAGTTGTCTTTTACTACATCCAAGAGCAAAGTGAGGATTGGTGGTATTCGTAGCAGCTACCTCACAGCATACTGTTTTATTATAAGTATAGATTAAATAAAAATAATAGTATTATGTTACAACCCACACAGTCAGTTTTTTCGTATTAATAAGACTTATATTATTACTATTCACAGTGCTAATTACTTAAAACCTGTTTACTAAACTTGATTGACAACAAATTAAATGACAGACAACACAACTTATATATACACTAATACGATTTCCTTGCGGAAAAGCAAAACCTGCATATATTTACTAGCATAATATGCATGCTGCGGTCAAAGTTTGAAATTGTGGTTTTAATTAATACTTTATCGTCGTCCTACTCTTATTCCAATTACTTGGGATCGACACAATATGTATAAATGTATATGTTCTTCGTACATATTGCAAAAACTTTGTTAATAGTTTTAGGATTAGCTTGACTGGTATCAATCCTCCTTGGAATTGTGATTATTGAGATTCGAATGAATTTTTTTGGTCATAAAAAATTGTAACAATTTTAGTAAGCAATTCAGGATTCTGAGCGATCAGATTCTTTCATTGGTAATGGATATAATAATAATTTTACCTATATTTTACTGTTTATGTCAATCTAATTAACACACATGCGGTAATATAAAGTTTAATATAGAGTAACGAAGATTAGTAATATGATATTTCATGTCTTGAATATTAATTAAAAAATATGTGAGACCTTTTTCTGCACCATTATTACCCGACTGTAAAGGAGTGGTATTGTGTTTTACAGTCTATGTATATATGTATGTTTGTATGTTCCTTTGAAGCACTATATATACCAAACGCCTGGGCCGATTTTTATGATTCGCACGTCAATCGATTCCTCTTATTTACACAATGTAAACATACAATAAAATAAATTTGATTTCATTTCAAATTTTATACAATCAATTTGATTTCATTGAATTATCTAAAATATATATGAAATTATTATTTCGCACTAAAAATGGTTTTGGTTGTTTTTAATGCTACCCATAAACTATAATTTATCCGTATGGGCAGCTCGACAATGAATTCCATCATTTAGATTAAATTCGTGCCCGAACGTGAGCTTACGCAAGCTGAGATGTTAAAAAACATTTGTAGATTTTATCCAAAAGAAATACAGTTCTAAAGGGGTAATTTTGTGGTTAACATACTAAACTACGAAGCCAGTGTAGCGGGTTCGATTTCCATGCAAGGAAATAATTTGTGCGATCCACAAACTGTTGTTCAGTGTCTGGGTGTAATTTGTCTGCGTTAATTGTATGTTTGTAAAGTCCGCCGCAATAAATGGATTATTGTCTTAGTACAGAATGTTTTCTTTAAGAAAAATCTCACTTTAACCGCAACATGTTTGGACAAAGAGAGTAAATACCTAACAGAACTGGTTTACAAAGGTCATTTATAAGAAGTATAAATTGGATGACTCTTTATTTTTAATTCAAAAATAACAACCAATCAGGATTAAGTTCTTATGTCGTCGGGGATTATACAAACGGTAGTAGTAGAGCATACTGTTGACAATTTTCTGTCTACAGCCGCGGGCCGGTCTGCCCGGGGTAATACCACACTCTCGCAAAAAATCCACGTCTGAACAATGGCAATTTGCTGTTGCCCGTTCGATTAGGAGGGGAACCAGCAGGATAACTTTCTGGGTGTGTTTTGGTAGGTAGATAACGGGCTATCTGTACCACTTAACAACAGATTTACTACAAAAAAAAAACAAATTAACTGACACAAATATCACTCAGATTTAAAACAAAAATTTAATGCTCAAAAACATATAATTGTCGTAAATGTGTAGTCTAATATACATCGATAGATAGTCTTAAACAAATTTTCTTAAGAAAATAACTGACATTCAAATTATTATTATTTTCCTTCTTCTGCTTCAGATCTCATCACTACAACCTACATATCTCGTCACTAGCAACGGGTCTCGTCTACATAGGAAAGCAAACGGCCTAAACTTGTCTATGCCTCGGATAACATAAAAGTTGACCTCCACTACTGTCATAGAATAACAATTCATCAAGCTTAACTTCGCCAATCTCTTTTAAATTGTGAACAACTACTAATCTGTGTTATACGTCTTGTATTTGCTGCTCTTTAAAAAATAAGGGCACTTTAATTAAACTAGCCATATGGAGTTACAATACATTATTTTTGAGGTTATCTTACATTAATAACATTGGCTTGATCCTTTCCCTTATATATAAAAAAATGTATAGAACTAAATTTACCAAACTTGTAATAAAAAATACAGCACAAACAAAACGAATAGAAAAAAATAAATGAATATTCGATATTTGAAATTCAAAGTTACAAACACCATTAAAACTATTAACGGCTACCTGTTCAAAAAAATTCCACAGATTAATAAAATCGTCGTTTGACATGTATTAAAGGAAACAAGTCATTACGGCTTATGACGTTTTTAATCGTATTGTGATAAGCGCTACGAGTACTTGTTTGTATTACTTAAGAGTATGACGTAAATTGTAGATGCGTGTTAGACATTCTTGTAAAATGCAATACCATATCTGGATTTCCCTGTTAATACACAAAGGAATCTTTTTTATCTATGGCGACGCTCTTCGTCTAGAAACTTTTAGTAGAGTAAGTAAACTAGAGTTTAGTGGGAATATAAAATTGTCATGTCTTATATTATATTCAATATTTCAATTCTTTAATGTGTTATATTAAATAATTATGATGGAGTTTTATGTAATGTAATGCAGAGCGAGTGTTAAGCCGTAGCGAATATGATTTAATAATGCTTTAAGTATGTTTTAGTGATGCATTAATTAATTTCTAGAAGAAACGATTAATACGCTATATATTGAAAGTGACGATTTTGCTTAGTGACTTACTTTAAATGAAGTATTTGCTGAAAAAATAGACTTAGTATAGCCAAACAAGCCAAGTAGTTAGGCATGCTCCTGGGGGGGCACACTTAATACATTACTTATTTTTACTGACCGTCGCGCCGCCTACAGATTGGTTGTACAAACTTAAGTGCTGCCATTTTGTCCTGCCTGTCAAACGTTTGACAACTGAGAATTGTTATTTTTTGTTCCTAGCGTAGGTACTTATTGTCATCGATCTATTTTCGGTTATGGATATTTTTCTGAAAATTATCTCAAGTTTCAATGTTAGGCTGATATTATTATTGTTTAATTATCAGCTGATATGTTTTTTTTTATATTTCAGGGTTGCTTTCATAGTAAAAGAAAATTCTATGTAATTACACATACACATGTAGATATGTATATATATTACTTCAACTTTAGTTCACCGCCTAAACTCTGGGTGGCAGCACTTTCCATACATGCATATTTTATCATCGAGTTGCCACTCTTTTTCAATTTAATAACTTTACTCTTTGGCATGCTCTTTGTTTAAAAAAACGTTGACTATATTTTGTTAGCTATTTTTTAATGTCTAATATAATATTATTATTAAGCACTTTAAAAATTATATTTGTCTAAATTATAATTTTTAAAACATAAAATTTCAAATAAAAATACAGAAAGTAATTTATGAAACTGGAATTCCCTATCCGTGTACGTAACAATCAGGTAGTGTAATTCAAATTTATATATAAATATCTTTTTTTTTTGTATATTAACGCACAAGGAAATAAAGTGACGACCTTGGCTTTGAAATATAATAGTCGAATATCATAATTGTCATTTTTCTAGTAAAATATTTGTCCCGCGACATCGAATCCACAACACTCGCTAAGATCTACTGTGTCAGTGGTATGGGTACGATGTTACAGTACAAATATTTGCGCGATCCACAATTTGTTGTTTCGAGTTAGGGTATGTGCATTAATGAAATATTTGTAAAGTCCCCGAAATTCAAAGTATATGTCCTTAATGCAGGCTATTGTCTCTAAAAAAATTAAAAAATAATTAAAAAAATCAAAAAACCCGACTGCGTAAAAAGTAACCAAAACTACATACATAATAAAAAAACTGAAAAGAAAAAAACAAGCACTTAGATGTCCGGTGGTCTAGAAATCCATTATTCGACAGCAAATCTAATTTTTCAGTGGAACCCGATTGTTCAGTTGTCATGTTCTATTATTAAAATATATTTTATTTTCTGCAATAGTATTTATTCAATAATATATTATGGAGTTCTAGACCACCGGACATCTAAGTGCTTGTTTTTTTCTTTTCAGTTTTTTTATTATGTACGTAGTTTTGCTTACTTTTTACGCAGTCGGGTTTTTTGATTTTTTTAATTATTTTTTTTTATTTTATACTTTTTAGTTATGAATACCTAGGTAGCTATAGTTATCTTATTTATTAATAAGTAGGTAAGTATATTTTATTTTCTGCAATAGTATTTATTCAATAATATATTATGGAATTCTAGACCACCGGACATCTAAGTGCTTGTTTTTTTCTTTTCAGTTTTTTTATTATGTACGTAGTTTTGGTTACTTTTTACGCTTATTCTTATATCTTTTTATTTTATACTTTTTAGTTATGAATACCTAGGTAGCTATAGTTATCTTATTTATTAATAAGTAGGTAAGTACCTAACTATATATAGTTTTTCGACTGAAGTTGAGTACTAAATCGTTAGAAATTGGAGATGGGCGACCGCGTAAGACATTAGATACTTTAGGTAGGACTACCTATGGTATATTGGACAATATACCTACTAGAAACTTCAGCATATGTCCATCCACATCCAGTTATATGAATTTTTCGTCTTTTCATCGTAAATTTCTACTGTCTAAAAAACCTGTATGTGAGAAAGGTTGTTACGAAACTTTAAATCAATATAAATCCTAAACGGCCAGTCAGATCGAAAAATGTTGAGAGAAAACTAATAATTATTTTTAAATACCTATTCAACGATACCCCACTCGACATAGTTTGTAGATTTTAATTTTTTAAATTTCAACAATATGGCGTCCAGTAGTCGCCATATTGAATTTTCATTAACGTCATATCTTTAGTGACACTCGCCGGATTAAGAGGAATCGATTGACGCGCGAATTATAAAAATCGGCTCAGGCGTTTGGTCTATATAGTGCTTCAAAGGAACATACAAACATACATACATACATACATAGACTGTTAAATACAATACCACTCCTTTGCGTTGCGCAGTCGGGTAAAAAAAGGCAAGATAATCTAGTTTGTCAAAATAGTTTTTGAACCACTTTACAAAGCTAGACCGAGTAGATGGGTAGAGTTTTCTATATTATTCATGTAAATATTTTATTATTACCACCAGGAAATACTCTAGTCGTAAACTTAAAAAAAAAAACGCATAATAGGATAATTATTTCTGAATATAGCCTTTTGAGTTGTTTACGGATAATAATAGCAATAATTTACATAAATCGGATATTTTTTCCGTAACACGTAATACATAATCAGCCTGCTGTTAGATATTTTACAACAAGAATTACCACCTATTTTCTTTGATATGTAATGAAAAAACATTTTAGGGGTTTTTTTTTTTTTTTTAATTATTATTATTATCGCAGTTCATAGACATTCCACTGCTTGGCTAAAGCCTTCTTCACAATATGAGCGTAAATAACCTAAGTATTATATTACGCTGGTCAGACAGGTTAGCATAGGGTTTAATTCGAGTTTCGTTATCTTGCGCGTCGTTCGTTATCTTGCGTCGTCTTTTACGACATCCTTTTCCAAGATATGGAGGTGGCGAATTATATTCTTACTCATCATCAGACGGCAAGAATATTTTATTTTTAATTTATTTCAAATATCAGAGTTTCTGTTTTAGAGAATCCTTTCGCAGATGACTGAACACACACATAAAATTACCAACAACAAAGAATTCAATAACATTTCAGATTAACAATTGGTAGATTACGCTGATATCTATTTCAGGGAATCCTATTTTTCACGTGTGGTGACAGAATAAAAATACCATTCATCACCCCCTATTCCGTCCGTGGGTGTCTTAAAAGATGACTAAGACTAATGCATATAACATCTATGCAAGAGATGGAAAACTCGAAATAAAACTCTATACTAATCAGATCAGTATGGTATGGTAGATCGATTTTCTTCGAAGGAAGCTCGATTTTAGCAATGGAACATACATGAGCCGAGATGATGTTGTACGTTTTTTTTATTTGTAAAGTCCGCCACAACAATCAAAATTCTTCCTTAATACGGATAAGTTGTCCTTTAAAATGAAAAAAAAAATAGGAAAAATATAAATATATAACCTCTTTTATCGTACAAATAAAGTAGTAATTAATTATATAAATAACAATTTCTTTGTCTACGTTACAACACTTCAATATTATGCTTTGTTTTAGAATTATTATGTTCTTATTAAATTATTCAATGAATAATAATATTACAAATTACGTAACAAATTAGCATATTACATGATACTTTAATTCACACAATTGAAATAGAATAATATTAAGCCTAGTAGTGACCTTTTCGTGTAGTGATTGCAAAATAATACAATTCACCACCCTCTTTCCCGCGAGTATTGTAAGAGACAGATAGTTTTCTGCCTGTTGCCATAAAAGCTTGCATTAACAAATCAATCCCTATAAAGTGAGAGAATTCACAAATATAAAATTAAATTTATGTAAAATTACAACTAGACTCAGAGCAAGTAAAAGTATTGTCTTGGACATTGTACTCGCGACACTTCACACAATGAATCAGCATCTTCATCACTACCCGATATAGGCACTTATTTATTATTTAAACTAAGGTACTTGCTCATTTTATTCTAAGAAAATTCCATTTACATATATACATACATATCATCACGCCATATCCCTTGCAGGGTGGGCAGAGAGAACAGAGTACCAAGAGAACTCTATCCTTGCATACTTCACTCACTTCTTCAACATTTCTAATTCTCTTCATACACGCTCGCCGGTTTTGGAGACTCTTGACTCCACTTTCTTTCAGCACGTGACCAATCTAGTCTAGGTAGGTGAGTCTCGGTCTCCCTCGGTACCTACATCCTTCCACTTTCGCATTGTATATCTTCTTAACCAGACGTTCGTTCGGCATTCTTTCCACATGTCCGAACCATCGGAGCATTCCCTTTCGCATCTTTACACAAATACTCTCTTTCATACCTAAAATAAATTCCATTTAAATTTAAAAAAATACTTTTTTATAAAATTAACGTCACGCTTTTAATTCGGAAATACCATTTAATCATAACAAACTATTTATACTAGGTTAATGAATAAAAATCTGCCATTCATGCTATTTAGGATTAACATTTTATCTATGCCAAAACATTACTTTTTTTTTTTAAATAACGGCACCAGAATTAATGGTTTGAAGTCATCATTCTAATTTTGAATAATTGTTGTTGCAATGTTTTTTTTCTACATTATGTACTCGATAAATAGAAGTTTTTCATTATTTCAAATATTGGCAAACAACTTTTTCAATAGTTGTTTTGAGTTTAGTTCCGAGTCTGTCTCTAATGATTCTGAGTCTAGCTTAGAGTATTTCTCTGACTATTCTGCGTCTAGCTTCAAGTCAGTCTCCAGTTGTTCTGTCTAGCTCACAACAATAATTAATTTATGTATTGTATAAAGAACCATGTCGCACGGGGTTTGAAGCCATTGCACTTAACAGGACAAATTTGTATTTAGACTACTTCACCATCTGTGAGTCAAAATAATTAGATAACACGTGCATCTATTTACTTTAATATATTTTTAAAGGTATTATTTTAAACAATCTTTATTTTTCTTATTCTTAGGATTACAATCAATTAAAATTTAACATTATGGCCGCAGGGTGCGATTAATGTCGTTTCCGGTTATTTTAACCCTTTATAAATTATATTACCGGATATAAACCACTTTTAAATACCACTAGGAAATGTAAATATACATCAACGCAATATATTAATATTACAAAGTCGAAGTGTTTGTTTGTAGGTTTAAATAATCTCAGGAATTACTAGATCGTTCTCAAACAATACTTTACCATAAACAATTTATATATACTTTAAAATTTAGTTTGATAACAGTTTTATGGTATAAATTAGAGAAAAACAGGAAATAAATGCAAAATAATTTCAATCATAAAGTATTAGTTTTAAATAGAAAATTCGCCACGGAAACAATCGTGGTTAAATATTAAATAAAGACAAAATATCAATAAAATGGTTAATTCAAAAGACACTGTTCTGTACAAAAAATATAGCAGAATGTTTTGATTTCAATTATAGCGCAACCAATGAGTCAAACGCAAAAATATCATCAAAATTGGGCCCGCCGTTTAGGTGTTCAATAGTTTATAAACGTACAAAAATATTATATATGGATATATGCAAGTAATCTACGTTAGCGTATCTACGGGTACAACTAGTATATAATAATACACACGGATGAAACTGGTAAACATATTAAACTCGATAATATTTTATTCAAATTAATCAAGATTTTAATGAAATCGTACCTATAAAACCAGACCTTTGAAGGTCAAATGAAGCTTAAGATAGTAATGGGAAGTAATAGTGGTAGCCAGCGGGACATACAATCATATTCGAACTGTTTTTGTTTTAATGAATACAACACTTCGTATTAAAGAAATAAAAAATTGAGTCCGGGGACTTCACAAATATATAACGAATGGACACAAATTTGCCAGTGCGAATACTTCGCATCGTAACGAGATGTGTTTTGTCTTTTAATGAGCAAATATCTACAATATTTGCTCATTTTATAATTACCAATGAAAGTTTGTTTGAATATTATAAAGTTTATTAGGATTTACCACAAGATGGTGTTGTTTATAGTTTCTGAATTTAGTATTAAGTATTATTATTACTGTTGTCTGAACTCTGTATATTTATCATTGTCACAAATTGTACAGTGTAGCGTGTTTTGCCTAACGAGCTATTTATTGATTTAATTGAGCGATTTGATTGTAATTTATAGATCTTGGTGTGGTCATGCTTACTAAAAAGGTCTCTGCCTGCGGTAGCTACGTGAGCGGGTCTCTCCCTTCCCTCGAATGTGGTTGAGGGGCGTGATGGCTGCTTCAGTAGTTAACTCGTGATCGAGTGCCGCTTGTGGAATCTGGTCCAACCATTTCTGTTCTTTTTTGTGTTTTTTGTTAATGGTGTATTTAACTTTTAAAAAATAAATCTTTACTCGAAGGGCATCTCACTGGAGCTAATGGGGATTAAATATGTATCTAATAATATTAGAAAACATACAATTTAAAAAAAAATGACGAGCCCACTGAGTTTCTTGCCGGATCTTCTCAGTTTGTGGCGGCTTTCCGATCCGGTGGTAGATTAATTTAAAAAAAAAAATGTAATATTGACTATATGTAAGTGCCATTTTAGGGCTTATGCATAATAAATGATTTGATTTGATTTGATTTGATTGACAGAAGTTAACTTGAAAACATTACCAAAAGTAAATTAATGGAAATTATTTTAGTTTTCTATGTATTAATATGCAATTATATTAGAAGGGTCAGGTTGTATATAAATTAAGACATATTTTGACGTAATAATGATTTAAAAAAAATAAAATTCAATAATGTTATTCGAAGACAAAATTTACTTAAAAAAAGAAAAACTTTGTTTATATTCAGCTTCGAATAAGTACCACTTATAGTCACAATAAGCAAATGTTAACTGACTGAATAATATTATTAATATTAAATTTGACGTGTTTGTTTAAAAATATAAATAATAATAAGCGTCACAATTAACACACAAGTGGCATAAAAAAAAAGAACCAATTAATTCAACGTCCGTCAGTTTCCAAGTTTTATTTTTAAACTGAGAACAATTTTTATTTATTTTATATTGTATTTAAGTACTTGGGGTATTTCGAGACCTTTTCGAGAATAATCATCTCGGACAAAAAATAAACATTGTGATATTTTTTTTTTGAAGATGAAATTAATATTTAAGATCCTTTTAGAGTAAAATTTGATGTAATATTTCTTATCCATCCGCCTGACTAGCTTGGTATTGGTATAAGTCGATTCCTCTCACAATATATAAGAAAATTAACTACTTCAAAAACTTTCAGCATTTTTTTTAAACAATGACAGCTGGCGTTCCCATATCGTTTGACGTTTAATACCCTACACCTAGACAAACGTCATATTTATTTTAACTTGATATAACTTGATATTTGATTATATATAACTTGATATTTCATTCATCATTCATTCATTTCAGCTCATATATGTTCCACTGTTGGGCTTAAGCCTCCTCCATAATAGAAGGGCAATCGACCTACTATATCACTCTGGTGAGGCGTGTTGGTATAGGGTTTTTTGATGTTATATGCGGTTTATATCCCTTAGTCGTCTCTTACTATCACCCACGGCTAAGAAAGGAGGTGGTGAATTGTATTCTTACTCCGTCACCACACGTAAAACTTGATATTTAATACAAGCATATTATAATGTATACTGCTTGAGTCCAGTGGTATATGCACGCGGACCCTATTCGTAAGTTTAAGGGTTCTATCTCTAGATCCGTAAATAAAAAGTATCGTGAAGGTTATCTGCAGATATTCTTAATACATATTCTTCAAAAGCATGTTAAAATAAAGTATTATTCAGTGCGCTAATCGAACCATCGACAATTGACAAAATAAATCAGTATCTTAACCGCAAAGTTATTCATATTTTATCAGTCATTTATATATTAAACTGCTTCCGCGTTTTATTCTAAGAAAATTTTATTAAAATTAATAAAAACAGTTTTTATAAAATTAACGTCACGCTCGGAATTACCATTTAATCATAACAAACTATTTTTACCATTTTAATTATTAAAAATCTACCATTCATGCTATTCAGTATTAATATTTTATCTGTGCCATAACATTACTTTTTTATTTTTAAATAACGTCACCAGAAAAAAATGGTTTGATGTCATTATTCTAATTTTGATAGCTTGTTGTTGCACTGCCTTTTTTATGTTTGTACTCGATAAAAATAAGTTGTTTTTTTTTTTCATTATTTCAAATAATAAAAAACAACTTTTTTTAATGAATACCGTTAAATACGTTACATATATTATTTTAAACATTCAAAGCCATTCAAATATAATTTGTTTTAATGAAAAAATACATATAATTCTTACTAATATTATAAATGCAAAAGTAACTCTGTCTGTCTGTCGCTCTTTCACGCCAAAACTACTGAACCTATCTAAATGAAATTTGGTACACAGATAGTCTAACACCTGACAAAGGACATAGGCTACTTTTTAATGCAAAAAAGAAGTTGTAAATGAGCTCTAGTCTCATCTACAAGTGGAAGGAAATTAACTCCCATGCTGACTGTTTGCTATAGGGTTTTATAAAAACCCGATTACCAGCTAAAACTGATTGTCACAAGTGAGATTCGAACCCGCACCCATTGGAAATTGTCCTACGGCTCACGGTGGTGTAAGTGGCTGCATATTACCTACACATATTCACAAAATAGGAACAACCTAAGCTTGGCTCCAAGTCAAAATGCCGGACTTTATAAGAATTAAAGACTACCCCTTGTCTAGTTAAGACCTGAATCTTTGACTTTTAAAGGATATATCCTGCTGTAAATGACATGTTATCATGAAGTCGCTTAAAGAATCTTAAGAAAAACTAGAAATTAAATTGCCTATGAAGAAAAGTGTATAAAAACCATAGATTTGTAGTCAGACAGATTAAACACCTTTTTTTTTATACGGTGGACTATGGATGCGTCTCACCCCAACAAATCGGTCCGGGGTGACGGAAGAGGCGCCGTATGACCCCACAGACCCACCGTGCAACTCATCTCTTCGCCGTGCGAGCGGGCCACCGGTACCCGATCTTTGTCTTCGATGGCCACAGATTAAACGCCTGCATTAAAGCTGAAGCTTTCAAATATATAAAATTTCATATAGATTTCTTCTTTATTTATTGCTGAGACTTCATGAAAGATAGATATATAAGCTTCATTAAAATTACATTCATCATCTCAACTCATTTATATATAATATGTCTCATTGTTGGGTTCGAACCTCCTCCATAATGGGAGGGTTTTTTAATTTGGAGCCTTTGTGAGGAGCTGGTGTCCAGGATAAACCTGTGTGACGGATTACCAGGCTCTCACTATAACATATAGGATACAAAACATAAATTGATCTACTATACCACGCTGATCAGATGTGTTGGTATAGGGTTTTGTTTTGAGTTTTCCTTCTCTTGTAGAGATGTTATATGCAATATGTTCCTAAGTCGTCTCTTACAATCACCACGGGTAAGATAGGGGGTGTGAATTGTATTCTTACTCCGTCACCACACGAAAAAAAAACATTACTTCATAAACAAAATTGAAACAGTGATCTTTATGGTACACAGACTATGTATATATTTATTCTATAAAATTATACAAAACGTTGAGCGTTATTTTATAACCTATTAAAAATTTTAATTTTATTGTAATAAAACTTATAAGTATATATTACCATATAGGTACATAAATTTTTATAAAAATAAAATTTATTTTTTTATACATTGGATTTTCAAAGCTTGTAAGTATGGCTGTAATTTACCAGCGAAATTTTAATACATTTTCATAATCACATGTTCTACATGAGAAAATCAACTAACTTTTAAAAATATGTATTAATTTATTTTTCGTTATTAAACGGACAAGTAATCTTTAAAATATTATAAAAAACTTAAAAATTAATGGAATGTTATGGAGAATATTTTATAATTATATAAAAAATAGATTTGAGAGAATATATTCGAGTATATAGTAATCACATAGATGTTTAAAACCTACCACGCAATTGTGAATGTTTATAAACCTACCACGCAGTTGTGAAAAGAAAATAAAAGCATTTATACCACACATTCGACATTTCGAATACGTTTAAATTTTAAACCTGATTTCATTGTAGCGGTTACGTGTAAAAGGAACAGGAATTGATTATAAAGACATCGAACCCTAAATACAGAGAACAGAACAAAAATTTCACGAACGTCCATTTTGCAAGTGTTTTTTTTTTGCAATTAATAAATAAGGGTTAATTTGAGACCCGGGTATCTAATTTATAAATTAATTCTCATTAAATAACGGATAAAAATTAAAAAGCTTAGTGCTAATATACCCTGATTATTATTATGCAAATCATAAATAGAAAGAAAGAAAACTTATTTATTACTCCTTCACGGAAAGGACATACAGTGGTAAATATCAGCAACTGTTTAACAAAATCAGAAAATAAATATGTATAAAAAATAAAAGCACTAAATTATAAAAACATTAAAAAAGAAAAATACATATACAATTAAAAAAAATATATATATATATTATATTATGACAAAGGCGTCCCCTCCGCAAATGAGGAAAAGGATGGCTGCTCAGCTTAATGTTATGGTATCAACTACAAAAGTGATACAACAACGCTGTTAACAATTCTGCAGCGTCCTACGACGTCTGTCAGCAAAGAAGCAGCAGTGCAAAAAGAGAAAAAGAAAACAAACAAATTCATGTAAATGATATTGTGGGAAAATTTTAGGATTTGAGACAATTAGGAATTCTATTTCTAGAACAAACATTTAAGTTATAATATATAGTTATACACTGCTGAAGTATCTAATAATGTTTATATATGTATAATATTATAAAAATAACAAAAGATCCAACTCCAAACAGATTTCAAAACAAAGTATGTTTGATGTTTTGGCAGTGCATTTATTTTTATTAGAGCTGTATTTTAACTTAAAGAACAATGACGTTATAATTATAACTACTAAACTTAAACTTACTAAATTTAACAACTAAAACTAAACGTAACTTTAATCATTTTAAATATTGATTGGCAATTAATTTCATATTAAAAACCATTGTCGTTGTTTCATTACAGATCGTTTTTAGCAAATTACTCATTATGTATCTACCCACATATGTATACGTATTTGCATATATTTACATTTATTTTCAATAAATAATTATTATAATCTACGGGCGAGTCTTTCCGCCTAAGTTTAAAAATTAATAATTCAAAAAGTTTGTACTTAATATAAATGAAAATATTAAAAAAAAATATTATAATTTATATAACCCAAAAAATTTTAATATCTTAAAAATACTATAAATTATTAGTAAGATAACCGCAAATAAAAAAAAATATATATTTTTTAAAAATAAAAAAAAAATAACTTACATTTTGGCTGTCTCCCAACATGTCCTCTCCTTCTTCTTTCAAACAATCGATTTATAATCGCATCCTTTTTATTATTGAACTCCAAATCATCGTTAAACTTATTATTTAATACTTCACATTCTACAAAATTAACTTCAAAATTATCGATATCAGATTTTTTTAATCTATTATTTGACATATCTTTCAATTCGTTAGTATTTACATTAGAGTACCTCCTATTCGCTACATTATTCCACATTTGCACTAAGTCCTTCATTGTTAACAAAAAACACGTCCTCACACCAAAAAAGTCGCTATTCCAAATAACTAATTAATTTATAACAAGAATTTAATGGCACTAAAATAAATTAAATCGGCAACGTCTCGGCTCGTTTTCAACGTTCCATGACAGAGACAATAAAAAAAATTATATCATCTATAGAACGCTTATTAATATAACAAAAAAAAAACTAATAAGTAAACTGTTCTATTTTCAAAAATCGCAGTCGCATAACACGTGTCACCAATTGTAATCCAAATTTAAAATTTTCAGATATCAAATATGTCGTTATCACGTTCAATTGAAAAATCCCGCGCTAATAAAATAAGCAATCATGAATGTCGGATGCAAACTGCATCTAGACACAATACGTATCTAATGAAATTCGCTTCGATACCGTCCACTTTATATATCAATTTCGCAAGCTCACGTACCGTGCGCTGTCCGATGTGACGTATATAAACCAGTTTTTTTTTATTTATTTTTTTATAGACCTCTGTTTTACGCCCGATGCAGTGGCAAAATTATTATAAATATATATTATCGAATCGGGATCATTGATTTTTTAATTATAATAATATAATTACGTAAATTTTATAGATTAGTGATTCATTGTTTATAAGCAGGTAGTGGGTATATTTATTTAATATTTCCTTTATAAATAATTCTATTACGTGTGATGTTAGAGTTAAAATGCTATTGGATTTTGGCGGGAATATGAAAACGTCATATTCAATGTGTATTTTAACGTATTATATTAAATAATTTTGATGACATTTTATGTAATGCGATGCTAAGGAATTGCTGGGATGTAGTTAATATGATATACAAGTGCTTTACAAAGTTTTTGTTTCTTAATAAAGTTTCCAGAAGATATCAATTAACAGTGCGGCTATAGCACTATTGAAGGCCACTATTTGACTTACTAACTGGCAATGACCAATAAGAAGAGATTCAAGACTTGAAGAAAATAGTAACAAAAATTGAAAATTGTATAAGCCATTATTTTCAGTGTGGAACTGGCAAGAATGGCTCGTATAAGTAGTGGATTCCAATACAAAAAAAAAAGAAGAAGAAGGACACAAATATTTAATCCTATTTTTTGGAGTTTACTCCTTAAGAATCGATTTTCATATAAGGCGCCCGGTATGAGAAAAATTTGAGGAGCAAAATCTAGTGATCGAATGACCTCGTTACGTTTTTGGTGCGCAACCTATTCTGCGCACCTTTCACTTTCTGGCGTGAGATAATACTTCACTAAACAGTTTTAATAAATGTAAATAAAAATGTATATATTATTTTTAGTCAAATGAGCTTTTTTTGCGCCTGTTTTCATAATCGTACTTAAGGAGTAAACTCCAGTCGTGCGTCGGAGCTGATACACACACTTTATTTTTACCTTTTTTTTTAATGAACAGATAACAGAGTGGTTAGATGAACAGATAACAAGTGTCAGGTTAAAATTTCCAAGACAAATACTTTGTAGTATCCGCAAGACGTCCTAAGTCTAGATATAATTGCCGCCTGTTAATTATATGATTGTAAAGTCCTTCGCAATACTAGAATTATTTCCTTATATAATGCAGGGTTTATAAAAAATTAAATATTTAGTGGAAATACTTACTTTGTAAATATGGTGATGCTATCCTATTCTTCTTATCCATTTGTATCGTAAAGGACGAACAAAGGATATATTATGCACATAAAATCGACCCAAGAGAAGGCAAACTCGAAATAAAACATCTATTACAGTTTTTTATGACCAGCGTTACCTACTGTACGGTCAAGCCCCCTCCCTCCGCGTGAAGAAGGCCCATCATCATTCTCCTACTCTTATCCCAATTACTTGGGGTCGATACAATATGTACTCCTCTATCATAGTACATATTGTAAAAGTTTTTGGCAATAGTTTTATGACCGGCCGCCTGCCAGACGTCAACCCTCCTTGGGAATATAGTTGTTAACCAAACAGCAACAGATGGAATTGGCCCAGGTTATTATAAGGCTCTTACTCGTCTTTTACGACATCCACGAGCAAAGTAAGGGTTGGTAGTATTCGTCTCCGCTACCACACAGCCACACAGCGTGAAGAAGATCCGTGTTCATTATTTTATGAGCATGGAAACAAAAAAAAAAAATATTTCGTAGTATTATTTTAGATTAACTTACTGACAAGGTTTTAAAAGTTCATTTCGTGGGGTGACGGAGTAAGAATACAATTCACCGCTCCCTATCACTTCGCTCTTTTTTTTCGAGTTTGCCTTCTCTTGCATAGATGTTATATGCATATTTTATCGCTTAGTCGTCTTTTACGATCACCCACTGGTAAGATAGGGGGTGGTGAATTGTATTCTTACGCCGTTACCACATGGAAATCTTACTCCATCACTACACGGAAATTCATAACACAGCCCACTATTAAATGCTCTCTTTTGTATCTGTTTTGGCGCTGACCAGCCAAGAATTGTGATTTTTATTTGACTTTTTTTTTCTTAGACCATATGAATCCCATTGTTGAATTCAGGCCTCCTCTTAAACGGGCGGGAAAATTACATACTTCATGGAGAGCCAGACGTATTGGTATAGTTTTATTTTGATTTTTCCTTCTCCTACATTAACATCGATGTTATCAGTATATCCACTAGTCATCTTTTACAAAACACACGGCTAAGAATGGAGTTGAATTCTATTCTTATTCCGTCATCACACGGAAGACTTGAAGTAAGTTTATCTAATGTGGTACATTCATATATCTATTCACATATAATACCTAAATGATTTGATTTGATCTAATTTTATTAACTTATGGAAAGAAAAAGGAAGGAAAGTACGAAAGTGGAAGGATGTAGGTACTGGGGGAGACCGAGACTCACCTACCTAGACCAGCTTGGTCACGTACTGAAGGAAGGTGGAGTCAAGAGTCTCCGAAACTGGCAAGCGTGTATGAAGAGAATTATGAATGTTGAGGAAGCGAGTGAAGTATGCAAGGATTGAGTTCTCTGGCACTCTGTTCTCTCTGGGAATAAAACATATGAAAATATCGTTAGAGATACAAGTGCATGTAGGTAATTTTTTTAATCGAGTGTATTAAGATCCATAAAGCTCGAAAGCCTCGATGACCAGTCCCGAAAATTATTGGTGTGTAACAAAAGTTTTGCCAACAGGTCATGATTGGTCATTGCTCGTATCAGGAAGTGTTTGCGATCAATTTACCGGTTAGGATGATATAAATCAAACACATAATAATAAAGCCGCAACAGATATTAAATTCATTTAAACCTTACATATTAAATTACAAAATTACACGTATAATCAAATCCAGACGTGGACTTATTTATATTATAGACGTGGTTTTATTCATATAACCGATGTTAACATATTTATACTACAGAAGTAGACTTATTTATATTATAGACATGGTTTTATTCAAATAATCGATGCGCGACGTTAATATATTTATAATACAGACGTAGATTTATTTATATTGTACATACATACATACATACATATCATCACGCCATATCCCTTGCAGGGTAGGCAGAGAGAACAGACTGCCAGAGAACTCTATCTTTGCATACTTAACTCGCTTCCTCAACATTCATAATTCTCTTCATACACGCTCGCCAGTTTCGGCGACTCTTGACTCCACCTTCCTTCAGTACATGACCGATCTGGTCTAGGTAGATTAGTCTCGGTCTCCCTCGGTCCTTCCACTTTCGCATTGTATATCTTCTTAACCAGACGTTCGTTGGGCATTCTTTCCACATGTCCGAACCATCGGAGCATTCCCTTTCGCATCTTTACACCAATACTCTCTTTCATACCTACTCGCTCTCTTACGTCGTCGTTACGAATGCGGTCGGTCAGCCTAACTCCACAGATTTTCCGCAGAGATCGCATTTCGACCGCATTAATTTTACTTTCATACTCTTTTCTGCATACCCAACTCTCGCTTCCATACAGTAATGTTGGGACAAGCACTGCGTTATGTATTGCTACACGTGCCTTCTGGCTGATGTGGTGGCTGCCGAGAAGTTGCCCCAACGCTCCGTTCACTCTATTTCCCGCATTCACTCTTCGCTCTATATCAGTGGTGTACCTTCCATCTCGGCTAAATCCACATCCAAGATATACAAATTCATCCACTTGCTCTAGTACATCATTACCTATTATTACTCTTACATCTGTTCTGGTTTCATCTCTTTCAAAGACCATTATTTTGGTTTTGCTCACATTCACGCGTAGACCCCTTTTCTTACAATCTTCTGTCATTGTGTCGACTAGGGTCTGCAGGTCAGTCGCTGACTGTGCCAGCAGGACTGCATCATCTGCATAAAGCAGAGCAGTGACCACTGAGTCGCCCATCTGGACTCCCACATTCATATCGTTCAACCTTTGGAGACATTTATCCAGATATATGATAAACAGCCTGGCTGACAGAACGCACCCCTGCTTAACGCCGATATTGACGTCAAACCAAGGCGACATTCCATCATCCAGCCGCACACAGGCTCTACAGCCCATGTAACTGGACTGCACAGCCTGTAGCAGTTTACCGTTAATACCATACTCCGGTAAAATGTCCCAAAGTGCCTTTCGTACAACCGTGTCAAATGCTCTCTCCAGATCCACAAAACTGCAGAAAACCCTCTGACCTAGAGCCAGATACTTCTCCACAATGTTGCGCAGAGAGAACACTTAATCCATGCATCCCCTTCCACTCTTGAAACCCCCTTGTGTCTCACACAGTAAACCATTTATATTATAGACGTGAATTTATTCATATTACCGATGTTTACATATTTATATTATAGAAGTAGACTTATTTATATTATAGACGTGGTTTTATTCATATAATCGATGCGCGGCGTTAATATATTTATAATACAGACGTAGACTTATTTATATTATAGACGTGAACTTATTCATATTACCGATGTTAACATATTCATATTACACAGGTAGACCTATTTATATTATAGACGTGGATTTATTCATATTATAGACGTGGACTTTTCTCTTAGTCTGCACTAAGGAAATAATCCTTGTATAGCGGGGTACTTTATAAACATAATTATAATTAACGTGGACAAATTATATCCTTTATTTAATCTTTATACACATGAATTAGTATATAAGCGCACTTAATTCCATTGATATTTTCTTCCAGCTGTGTGGTAGCGGCTACGAATACTACCAACCCTTACTTTGCTCGTGGATGTCGTAAAAGACGACTAAGAGCTTTAAAACGACCTGGACTAACTCTATCTGATACCGTTTGGTCAACAATTATATTCCCACGGATAGTTGACGTCTGGCAGGTGGCCAGTCATAAAACTATTGCCAATAATTTTCACAATATGTACTATGAAAGAAGTGGACATATTGTATCGACCCCGAGTAATTGGGATAAGAGTATGAGAATGATCATGACTTTCTTCCAGTCAACCAGTACAGATGACGAAGAAATATATTAATAGATGCTATATCATCATTATTCTTATACGCTTATGCCAATTACTTGGGGGTCGATATAATATGTACTCTTCTTTCATAGTACATATTGTAAAAGTTATTGGCAATAGTTATATGACAGGCCGCCTGCCAGACGTCAACCCTCCTTGGGAATGTAACTGTTGACCAAACGATATTAAATGGAGTTGGTCCAGGTCGTTATAAGGCTCTTAGTCGTCTTATACGACATCCACGAGTAAGGTAAGGGTTGGTAGTATTCGTAGCCGCTACCACACAGCTTTCATAGATGCTATATAAATATATAAAAAAACTAGATTCTTCCCGCGGCTTCGCCCGCGTAAAAGTTTACTTTCTAAAGTGTTACATTCCCTATTTTTACTTTGTCCCCTTCAGGGTAAATGTTTACAACATGTTAATGTCATATTTATTTATATCTAATCAATAGCCTAAAAATAAATTTCAAGCTTCTTGGATTCAAAAGTGACGATATTTACTTATAACTTTTCATCGCCCTTTAAAACCCTTTTTTGCATTAAAAAGTAGCCTATGTCCTTTATCAGGCTCTAGACTATCTATGTACAAAATTTCATTTAGATCGGTTCAGTAGTTTTGGCGTGAAAGAGCGACAGACAGACAGAGTTACTTTCGCATTTATAATATTAGTAGGAATATGGATTATTAAGATATGCGATGTAAATAAATAATATTTATAATCAATTTATCATTAACATAGGTATATAGATTATATCACAATAATATGCTAAATATTAAAATTTATAATATATACATACTTATGATATATACCCATACATATATAAACACACAAACATATATACATTACTTACATTTCTTATACAAGAAAGGATTTTTAAACAAAAAATATCTCCATATAATTGTTGAGGGTACATGTCGGGTAAGCACATTTCGGTATAAACCTTTTCCAAACAAAAAATAATTTTAAAAACCCTCTACATATGACGAATATTTTTTTTTAAATATTTTTTTGACAGGCTATGGTCTGGTACATACTATGCTTATTTCGTCTGGGGCGATAGAAGGGCGGTGTGTGGCCCCATAACCCACCGTGTTATACGGATATACGTTGTGTAGCGTTTCGTTTTTTTTTGGCGGTGGGCTACGGCGCGGTCACGCCCCGCTAATCCGTCCGGGGTGACGGAAGAAGCGGCGCATGACCCCGTAGACCCGCCCTACAATATATTTCTCGACTCCTTGCGGGTGGGCCACTGGTACGCGTTCTTTTCTTCAGTGGCCCATCCGGCGGTCTACCCTCACAGGTATCCTCTCGGGTCGACGCCCTGTCATCTCGACAAATATGTCTCGATGTCAGGGCGTTGTCTTCACGCGGTGGCCTCTCTCCAAGGGTGACCAGACTAATCCGCGGTCCGGTCACCCGCTGCCTCGGCTTTTTTTTTTGTTGTCGATGTGGAAACGCATTTACGCGCTATCCCCCGTCGGTGATAGACAGTGGAGAGTGTGGGACTCACCGGTTAGCCGAAACCCGATCGGAATACCCACCAAAACCACAGCGGCCCCTTCAGCGTTTTTACAGGGCGCCGGAGAGATCGTCTACTGACATTCGATCCCCGGCACCCCAACGCTTGGCCTTCTGGCCACGTCCTACCGTCCCTTAAGGCGGTGGGAGGAGGCGTGCATAACGGCGCCTCCCCCTCCCCAGTCGCCGGTGGCGGAGCGAGTCAGCTGACGCAAGCGCCTCGCGTTCCCGCTCCGCGGCCTCTTTTCTTTTCATGATGGCCTCACGAAAGGACCATTGACCACCAGCACCTATCGCTGTCAAGCATCTTCGAGATGATGGGCGACAACGACAGGTCGCTCCCAATGACCGCTGACAGGACGTGTCGCTGGGGCCCCCAGGCGGGGCATACCTCCAAAGTATGGCGCGCATCATCTACTGGCGCACTACACTCGTGACATCATGGGGTCCCTTCTCTTCCAATTCTGTGCAGTTACTTATCGAAGACCCCGTGTCCGGTAAGCACCTGCACCATCCTAAAACTTAGGCTGCCGTGTCTTCTATTAATCCAGCGGTGGAGATGCGGCGCAACCGCCTCCACAGTCCCCCGCCCTGCTACGGGAGACTCCAGTTCCCCTCTCCACCGCCGGATGACATCCCTTCGGGCCACTTCCAAGGCTCTGCCCAGTCCCCTTACGGAGACTTGCTCGCCGTCGGCCCGCGCCGCACCACGCAGCCGGTAGACCTCCGCCAGGGCCTTAGCCCCAAGGCGGATCGCCCGCCAGCAATGTTGCCTCGGTCCACGAAACCGTACGGTAGCCCCTGATAGCCCTCACCGCCATGGCCCTCTGTGGACTTCGCAGAAGGGCCTTATTGCGGGCGGTGAGGGAGTACACCCATATAGGGGCACCATACAGTGCCATGGACCGTACGACTCCGGCGTATAATCGCCGGCAAGACGACCCAGAACTGCCAGTGTTTGGCAGAAGCCTACCTAGCGCCGCGGCCATCTTGATGAGCCTAGGAACGAGCTGGGCAAAGTGTGCGCCGAAATCCCACCTGGAATCAAGGTGCAGACCCAGATATTTCATTTGGACTCGCACCGGCACGGCAGCCCCAGACACGCTGATGTGTGCTCCTCGGGGGGGGAACTCGACCTGGGCCATGAAATAGGAGGGTCTCGGTTTTCTCTACCGAGACCCTCAGACCCAGCATACCAATCCGGCCCACGACGAGTGCAACCCCCTCCCTTGCCAATCGGGCAGCCCCCAGATAGTCGGGCCTCCTAATTGTGACGAGGGTATCATCCGCATAGCAGATGACCCCCATTCCGAACAGAAGCCGACTCCGTAGGAGCCAGTCGAATCCGACGTTCCACAGGATTGGGCCGAGGGCCGATCCTGTGCACTCCACCCGATGACGATGAATGCGCCCGTCGCCCCCCTCTCAGAGCACCCGTTGCCTCGGCTAGGGCGGCATAAGGCGGAGGTATTCTCGCCTTCGCCGCTCCAGTCGCCGGCGGTGGCGCGAATCCTCGAAGAGGAGATCCTCCCGGATTCGCCCCGCCGCTTCCTTCTGCAAGATGGCGCTCTCGCAGAAGGCGGCGACTGGGTCCTCCTTGTATAGGGTAGGCCATATTCCTAGTTCCTACTCCAGTATCCATCGGTACTGACTCCTTGACATCCGTTACCGGCCCGACTAAATACGCCCTTTGTTTTCAGCGGTGGGCTATGGATGTGGTCGTGCCTCGCCGAATCGGTCCGGAGCGATGGAAGAGGTCCCCATAGACCCACCCTGCAATGCGTCTCTCTTCACCGTGCGTGCGGGCCACCGGAACCCGATCTCTGTCTTCGGTGGACTAAATATGCACTAAGGAACTAATCTTTTTTTTTCTCAGCTCCTGTCGTATATTTTACATATAACTTATAATAATTGACTGAACAAATGGTGCACTGATTAATATCTACCATGCCAAGTGTCACGTGATCGATACCCAAACAGGGCAATCATTTAGGAAATGTACAAATTATTGTACTGTTTTTTTTTTCTTATTAAAACACCACCCTGCACTAAGGAAATAATCCTCGTATTGCGGGGACTTTACAAACATGCAATTAACGCAGACTCAGAACAACAGTTTGTGGGTCACACAAAGTATTGTCCTGCGTGGAAATCGAACCCACGGCACTGGCACAGAAGGTCGGTATCTTAACCACTACGCCATCTGTGCAGTCACATTGCTTGCGTTCGACGCAATATGTACTCATACATATTGCAAGAGCTATTAGTAATAGTTATATGATCTGCCTGAGGTTATCTGCACCTGATGCCGCCCTAGCCGAGGCATCGGGTGATCGGACCGGGCATAGTGCGGTCACCCGAAGTGAGGCCACCGCGTAAGGACAACACCCCGATGGCGAAAGCTGTCGGGGCGTCGGTACGAAAGGAACCCGCGAGGGTAAACCGCCGGGTCACCGAAGACAAAGATCGGGTACCGGTGGCCCGCTCGTACGGCGAAAAGAGGTGTTTGCAGGATGGGTCTATGGGTTTGCGCGCTGTCTCTTCCGTCGCCCCGGACCGATTTGGCGGGGCGCGACCACCTCCATAGTCCACCGCAAAAAAAGGTTAACTCTTCTACTCTTCCTCTTCTTAGGAATGTAATTATCGACCAGTTGGAGTTAGTCCAGATCGATATAAAGCGTCGTCTTTTACGGACTCCACAAGCATAATAAAGTTCGATAGTATTCGTAGTCACTATCATACAATTACGTTGCGAAGATGATATTAAAAAGGTAGCATAAAATGGACATTAACTGTAAAGAACAATAATTTGGAAAATCCAAAAGTGCACGCCACATAATTTTTATATTATTTATCATTTACTATAAGTCAATGCCATAAATGAAAATAAAAGAAAAAAATACTTTTGTAATTTCGTGCCATTCTTGACGTAGTACTAAACATAGCTGTATAGGCTATGGGATTTCTTTACTTTGCTTGTCCGAATGGACGAACAAAAAAAGATAAACGAACCCAATTTTCGTAAGGTATACATACACTAAAGACACAGCAGATTAGTTTTTTATTAATTGCAATTAAAAAACAAAGAATTACCAAGCCATTTTCGAATGGAAACAGCGCGTTGCGATTATGAAGCTTTAAATAAAAGAAAAACTTCGACACATTAATTTTTACGGTCGGTGATCGTGCCAGATCCTTATGAAAACATCCGGATGTCCTCGAATTTTTTTTTTAATCAACTTTTTTCTTACTCTAAACAAAATAATTGCATTTAAAAAATATCAAATACGTTTAAACGAATGTTTTTCTTGACATATGTATGATAATATTATCCTATAAGTGCAATGTGAGAAAAATCAATCGTTTTTAGATTTGAAAAGTGCTTGATTTTCATATATCGAGAGTAGAGCAAGACCTCAACGCTGCGATTGTGAAGCGTGCAATATGGAAAGCTATAGACGAGACCTTTGTACAAGGATAAGATTTGAATGAAAAATCGCTTGTCAAAACAAATATATATATTATCAAACATATAAAACTATTACATCATTAATAATTTATAATATTTACACGATGTATTAAAAATTTGAAATAAAACAAAATTTGCGGTTTTTATCAAGTTTGCATTTGATTTATTAATTTCTCGACGTTTCGAACGATTCACAGTATTTATAATGAAATACACATACGATAGAATTCGTGAAAATAGTTAATAAAAGTAAAAAAAAAAGTAAAGTAATTTAATAATATTCCTTTCAAATCATTTTTTTGCCATATACAGGCGTATATTGCAAACAGAGACAAGCTATTTTCACAATAATATTAAATCCACCCGTGACCATGAAAGCTGTAGAGTGTTCGAAACGTCGAGAAATAAAAAATCAAACGCGATAAAATTCCGTAAATATAGTTTTATTTCAAATAATATATAATCTTCGTTCATTATTTTATTACTATATTAAGGCTTACCTTTTTAACTTTTTAGTTGGATTTATCATTATTGTGTCATCATCATTCTCCTACCCAATTACTTGGGGTCGATACAATATGTACTCTTCTTTCATAGTACATATTGTAAAAGTTATTGGCAATAGTTTTATGACCGGTCGCCTGCCGGACGTCAATCTTCCTTGGAAATGTAATTGTTGACCAAACGACATCAGATGGAGTTGGTCCAGGTCGTTATTAGTCATCTTTTACAACATCTACCCAAAGTAAGTGTTGGTAGTATTCGTAGCCACTACCACACAGCTTAGCTTAGCTTTATTTATCATCATAGAGAGTATTTTTTAAATATATTTAAAACATATTTATCTTAAAAATAAATATATGTTTATCGGAAGTAAGTGGTAATAGGAAGCATTGTATGATCCATTAACTTAAAGTACCAGTAAAACGTATTTTTTTTTTATATAATGACAACATTTTGCACTAAAAAAGTTTAATCCTAGTATCAGAATTGAAGACTTCAGAAATAGAGGAAAATAGATTTAATATAGTCGCTGATCAGGCAGGTTGGTATAGCGTTTAGCCACTGAAGTCAAGAAATCGGTACCCAATGGTCAGTTCAAAGGCGAAGGGGAGAGAATGCGGTGGGTTATGGGGTCGCACACCGTTTTTTTATTGCCCCAGGCGGAACGGGTGGGATGTATCTAGACAATAGCCTACTACAAAAAAAGGGTTGGAATAGTATTTCATATTGAGTTTTATCCCCATGCAGTGATATTATCCACTTATATTGACACCCATAGACATGAGAAAAGTTGCGTCAGTGACGGAAAAGTTAAGGAGTAAAAGATTGATATGGTATGGTCATGTGATGAGACGGGATAAAATTAATGTTGTGAGGAAAGTTTTAAATATGAATGTTGAAGGCTTCAGGGGTAAGGGAAGACCGAAGAAAAGATGGATGGACTGCGTGTATGACATGGATAGACAAGGATTGAACAGAAATGACGTCTGATAGGGTTACAAGGAGTAGACATATTGCGTCGACCCCAAATGAGTTGGGATAAGAGCAGGTTGATGATGATGATGAGACATGAGAAAAGAGAAGGGGATAGTTAAATTGTATTCTTACTCCGTCACCACATGGACAAAATATAATTTTAATGCGTGCTACCTACCTCATACGTTGTATTATAATTATAATCGTTTTTTTATTTAATTTCATTAAAAGTTACGTTTTCATTCTTGACATCGAAAACAAGCGTACTTAATTTACTTCCTGATAAGCTACTAATATCAAGGAAACTATATTAAGTAGTGTTGCTATATTGTTCGAAGTATCTGGAACATAAGCATAATAAGGCGACCAGTTTTACGAAAGAATTTCGGGACATTTCGTTTACAAAATTTAAACATTTTGCCTAATTATTTGTTTCAACTGTTTGAGTGGATGTTGTCAAATTATTTAATTACCTATATTTATTATTTCCGTGTGGTGACGGAGTAAGAATACAATTCACCACCGTGGGTATCGTAAAAGACGATTAAGGGATATAGTATGCATATGGCATCTGTGCAAGAGATGGCAAACTCGATATAAGCCTATACCAACACGTCTGACCAGCGTGGTATAGTAGGTCAAATTCCTTCCCATTATGGAGGAGGCTCGAGCTCAATAGTGGGATGTATGTGGGCTGAGATGATGATGATGATAATCTCAGCTATATTTATAACCTTTTTTGCAGTGGACTATGGAGATGGTTGCCATATTTATGCCCTATACACAATGAGAAACAATATGATATCATTAATACCTAATATACATTAATTGGTCGTACTTGCCACCAAAATATCTAAGTTGGATCATTTCGGAATGGTGGCGAAGAGTACTTGCTATGTGCCTCCCTCTTCCTTTCCCGTCATACATGTATAATACATACATACATACATACATATCATCACACCATATCCCTTGCAGGGTAGGCAGAGAGAACAGAGTGCCAGAGAACTCTATCCTTTCATACTTCACTCGCTTCCTCAACATTCATAATTCTCTTCATACACGCTCGCCGGTTTCAGAGACTTGACTCCACCTTCCTTCAGTATGTGACCAATCTGGTCTAGATAAGTTAGTCTCGGTCTCCCCCTGTACCTATATCCTTCCACTTTTGTATATAATACAGTAATAAATAATTCGTTAAAAGACAATTACTATCCGTAAATTAAAATTAAAAACCTAAAGACATCATGGCAGTGCATCCCCAGTTCTTGATCTGCAAATTTCTGAATATTTAATTTATATATTTTTTTCACTTAATTAATCTTAGGGCATATGTCAGATTTCACCAATTTAGATAATTGTACGCTTAGTTATTTATAGCTCATAGCGGTGTGGTAGTGGCTACGAATACCACCAACCCTTACTTTGCTCTTAGATGTCGTAAAAGACGACTAAGAGCCTTATAATGACCTGGGCCAACTCCATCTGATGCCACTTGGTCAACAATTGCATTTCAAAGGAAGTTTGACGTCTGGCAGGCGGCCGGTCATAAAACTATTGGTAATAACTTTTACAATATGTACTATGAAAGAAGAGTACATATTGTATCGACCCCAAGTAATTGGGATAAGAGTAGAAGAATGATGTTGATGATGAATTATTTATAGCTCGGTTATTTACTTAGTTATATATTTTAACTTTTAATACTGATTATCCTACAAACTACAGAATATTTGGTCTTATTAAAAAGAAAAAGTCTTATATTTTAATTATGTTGTTATACTTGAAAATTTCACACGTTGACATGTCGCTTTAGATGAATTCGTCACAAAGTCTTCTGGAGGACATTCTCATTAATTTCAATAAAAAACTAATAAATTTTGATAAATGATTTTTTTCATACACCACACACTTTTTTAATTTTTTTTTTTGCGGTTGGCCTTGGAGTGGTCACGCCACGCCAAATCGGTCTGGGCGATGGAAGAGGCGGCGCACAACCCCTTGCCCACCATGCAAAGCACTGAGTGGGCCACCGATACCCGGTCTTTATCTTTGGTCGCTCATGCACTCCACCCTGCACTAAGCAAATAATCATTGTATTCTGGTGGACTTTTTGAATTGCACATAGATTAATAAATTTATATTTAACTAGCAAAATCAGCCCGTTGATTTATTTATAGAAGACGATATATCGCAGCGCCACATGGTGGCGAGTTGCATCTATAACATATGTTTATATTCTTCTCCGTGACAAAATACATGTACAATTTTCATAATGATCGGTCTGAGTTTAGCTTTAGCTTTAGATGTCATATATACACAGATCCTCTTTTTTAGATATAGATTATAAAAAAAAAATGGTAGTCGATTAATATTTGCATAGTAGTCAAATAACTAATTATGATAATTGTAGAAAATTGCTTATAATTTCCATAAACATCTTTATTCATAATTATAATTACTATGACAAGGTTTTCATTATAAAGAACAGAATGGCGTTAATATCTCATTGTTCGCTAATAGTTAATTGATGATATATATAGAAATAGTGGTAGGAGCACGCTGGTGGACAGTTCTCTGTCTACAGCCGCGGGTCGGTCCGTCCAGGGTAGTACCACACTCTCACAGAAGATCGACGTCTGAGTAATGGTAATGTGCTATTGCGCTTCGGTGAGCGAGAGAGCCGGAAGCCCAACTGGGTGGGTTTCGGGTTTGTATTGGTAGGCAGCGGCCTAGCTATACCCCTAGTATTGCAAAAGTCCATAGACAGCAGTGACACTTACCATCTGGTGTGCTGCTTGATCGTTTGCCACGATCAACAATAAAAAGAAATGAATTCTTTTGTGAAAACCTTAGATTATAATAAATAACTAAGAAGTCCACTTTTCTACATTTATATAAAAAAGATTGGTATTCAGCGGCACTAATAAAAATTAAAACATCTAATATGCCAAGGGCACAATTATAATACAAAATTATATTTATGAAAGTCCATGAAAGGGACCCAGTCATTATACTATTCCTATTTCACTTTGACGAGAATTTTAATATAGTTTCAAAGTCCATAGTGAAACGTCAATATAAAACTTCACTACTCACCCTTTCAACCAAAAATAAATGTCTAAATTAGTTCTTGAACAAAAAAAATTGTGCCCAAACATCGACAAAAATTTTTTTCCGCTCGTTTGCCAATATAGGCAATAAAAAAAATATAGGTATTCAAATTTTAAACCTCATCGTTAATAATATAAAAATTACATACATACATACATATCATCACGCCATGTCCCTTGCAGGGTAGGCAGAGAGAACAGAGTGCCAGAGAACTCTATCTCTGCATACTTCACTCGCTTCCTCAACATTCATAATTCTCTTCATACACGCTCGCCGGTTTCGGAGACTCTTGACTCCACCTTCCTTCAGTACATGACCGATCTGGTCTAGGTAGGTTAGTCTCGGTCTCCCTCGGTACCTACATCCTTCCACTTTCGCATTGTATATCTTCTTAACCAGGCGTTCGTTCGGCATTCTTTCCACATGTCCGAACCATCGGAGCATTCCCTTTCGCATCTTTACACCAATACTCTCTTTCATACCTACTCGCTCTCTTACGTCGTCGTTACGAATGCGGTCGGTCAGCCTAACTCCACAGATTTTCCGCAGAGATCGCATTTCGACCGCATTAATTTTACTATCATACTCTTTTCTGCATACCCAACTCTCGCTTCCATACAGTAATGTTGGGACAAGCACTGCGTTATGTATTGCTACACGTGCCTTCTGGCTGAGGTGGTGGCTGCCGCAAAGTTGCCCCAACGCTCCGTTCACTCTATTTCCCGCATTCACTCTTCGCTCTATATCAGTGGTGTACCTTCCATCTCGGCTAAATCCACATCCAAGATATACAAATTCATCCACTTGCTCTAGTACATCATTACCTATTGTTACTCTTACATCTGTTCTGGTTTTATCTCTTTCAAAGACCATTATTTTGGTTTTGCTCACATTCACGCGTAGACCCCTTTTCTTACAATCTTCTGTCATTGTGTCGACTAGGGTCTGCAGGTCAGTCGCTGACTGTGCCAGCAGGACTGCATCATCTGCATAAAGCAGAGCAGTGACCACTGAGTCGCCCATCTGGACTCCCACATTCATATCGTTCAACCTTTGGAGACATTTATCCAGATATATGATAAACAGCCTGGCTGACAGAACGCACCCCTGCTTAACGCCGATATTGACGTCAAACCAAGGCGACATTCCATCATCCAGCCGCACACAGGCTCTACAGCCCATGTAACTGGACTGCACAGCCTGTAGCATTTTACCGTTAATACCATACTCCGGTGAAATGTCCCAAAGTTCCTTTCGTACAACCGTGTCAAATGCTCTCTCCAGATCCACAAAACTGCAGAAAACCCTCTGACCTAGAGCCAGATGCTTCTCCACAATGTTGCGCAGAGAGAACACTTGATCCATGCATCCCCTTCCACTCCTGAAACCTCCTTGTGTCTCACACAGTAAACCATCGGACACCATCCTCATTCTCCTTTCAATAATTTTTCCATACACTTTTGCTGCCAAACTGGTCAAGCTTATGGCTCTGTAATTTGCGCAGTCATAATGTGAACCCTTGTTTTTAAACAAAGGCACGATGACTGCGCTATTCCAGTCCCCGGGAACCATTCCCGAGCTCTAACATAAATTGAGGAGCAACAGGAACGCCTCCCAGACACAAGAGCCACCGAGCTTGATCATCTCGGCAGACACCATATCAATGCCCGCTGCCTTACAATTTTTCAAACTTCTTATCGCCCATTCAACTTCATCCATACTGATGCCATCGGAGGACGTCGTCGCCGAATGTTGATCTACTAGACCACATGCGACACCGGCGCCAACCGTAGTATCCGCATACATATCGCCAAAATATTCACTCCATCGGCTTAACACGTCTTGTGTTTGTGTAAGAATGTCTCCACCTTTAGACCTTATTTTATTCATTCTGAAGGCTGACCAACCACCCCGAGACTTCTTCACCTCCCTCCAAAAGAGTTTGGTGTTACCCTCGAAGTTTTTAGTCAGCCTATCTTCTGCACTCATACTTGCTCTATCACGTTTCTCTTTCACTAAGGCCTTGGTGTCATTCTTACATTGCCGATATATTTCTTTCTTCTGTTGAGTCATACTGTCATTCAGATTGAAAGAAGAGACATAGTCCAGCCACGCTTTCTTCTTTTGCTCTACGGAAGCTGCCACTTCCGCATCCCACCATGCATCACCATTTGTTTTTCTATGCTTCTTTGAACTTCCACATACTTCTTTCGCTGTATCTACCATACTCTCTTTCAATACTCTCCAGCATTCTTCAATGTCCGATTGCGGCTGGCTTGCCATCGTCAGCCGTTCTCGGACACCCTCTGCATACTTTTCTCTTACACACTCTTCTTGCAACCTTTCAACCTTTATTCTTTCAAGCCCTCCGAAGTGGACACGCTCTCGCCAGTGCCTCCACTTTCTGAACAGACCACTAAATCTCGCAATAACGAGATAGTGGTCCGTGTCGACTGTGGGGCCCCTGTAGGCTCTTGCGTCCAATATTTTGCTTCGGAGGCGACTGTCTACCAAAATTAAATCTATTATGCTTTTCTGTTCATTCCTTCTCCATGTATACATATGGATGTCCTTATGTTGGAAAAATGTGTTTGACACAATAAGGTTTCTCTCCATGCATACATCCGCTATGAGCCTACCTGCGTCGTTCACTCTCTTATCACCAAATGGACCAAGTACGTCCTCATAGTCGGGACGCTTGGTCCCCACCCATCCGTTCAAATCTCCGCATACAATCACGCGTTCACTGGTTTCTGCCATATCCAGAACTTCCCTAACATTATCCCAAAACTTCTCTAGGTCTGATGCCACCGAGGATCCTACGGGAGCATATGCTACAACCATGAATACCTTGGTGACACCTAGTTTTATACGGACCCAGAGAAGTCTGGGATCATACATTCCGTAATCCTTCACACCTGAGGCCAAGCGAGAGGACAACAGCACTCCTACCCCCATGCTGGCTCGATCGCTCTGTGGTACACCAGACCACAGATCGCAGGCGTCGCTGCCCCTTCGCTTGGTCTCTGTTACACAGAGCACGTCCAGCTGTTTGTCCGCCATGACGGATATCAGCTCGTGCAACTTACCTTCCACACAACCTCTTACATTCCACGTGCCCACCCGGCACTCCGTTCTCCTCGACTCGCCTAACTGGGCAAGGCGTGATGGGTGGCGGCCCCCATCGCCGCAACTGCCGATGTTCGTACCGACGGGGGCGGGTCGGTACGCGTCGCCTCCGGGGGACGCCCTAACCCGCATTGCGGTACGCATTTCGAGCCGGATTAGCAGTCTAATTAGACTGGCAGGGGACGCGAACGAGCATGCTCCGGACTATGCCCCCCAAGTACAGAATGAGTAGTCAATATAAAAATTGACTACTCATTCTTTCATCCAAAAATAAACGTCTAAATTAGTTCATAAAAAAAAAAAATGTGCCCAAACATTGAAATATATATATATATATATATATATATATATATATATATATATATATATATATATATATATATATATATATATATATATATATATATAGAGAGATATATATATATATATATTCGAATTTTAAACCTCATCCTCAGTATAAAAAGTGAGTAGGTACTCATTTTTTCAATCAGAAATAAAAGTCTAAACTAGTTCATGAACAAAAGTAATGCCCAAACATCTAAAAAAAAAAAAAATATTTGTTCGTTTACAATATAGGCAATAAAAAATATATATGTACAGTTTATAAACGTCGCCCCTTTTTAAAATTACTAAGAAAGAAAAAAATGAACGCAAACGGAATTTTACCACTTCGGTTCAGGATTTCCCCGCTCGGTCACAGCTCCCACACACATACACAAATAACATAGTTATCTATACAGCCTCATCAGAGTATTGGGAGTACGAGATCCATTCATACCAGTTTTAAAACCGAAGCTTTTATATTAATGTTCGGAGATCGGCCATTCTTTGCTAAAATGTATACAAGTAACAAAATAGGTTAAAATATAAATACTTTCAAAAGAAGTTAATAAAGTTTATTCAAATTTATTTATTATGCATAAAATCTGCGAGGGCACTTACATATTTTCAGTTTTAACATCCTACATTAATCCAATAAATTACCACCGAATCGGAACGAGAACAATTCGGGTTGAGAGTCATCAGCGCTCACCCACACCCCGTACCCGGACGGTAAAGTTGTCATAGCCATCCGAGGCTAACACCTAAGACACACAAAAAAAAACGAGAATATTACTGAGAAGATACGGCACGAAACTCAACGGGTTTGTCTATTATTGTTATTTCTTTATTGATTTTATTATAAAACAAAGTGATCCTATAAGGGATCGGTTTTTTTTCCTTTCGAAGTACGGAACCCTAAAAATAAAATAGTACAAAATGCTTTGTATGAATTAGCTCCAGTGTGATGTCTTTCGAACCCAATAGTTCAAATACAGTGTAAAAGACCATGGCTCGACCAGATCCCACAAGCGGCATCCGATCACGATTTAACTACTAGAGCAGCTATTCCTCAACCACTTTGGAGGGAAGGGAGAGACCCGCTTCACGCATATTGAATAAATAATATAGGAAATTGTTAAAATTTATAATATGTAAGTGCCTTTCCGTGTGGTGACGGAGTAAGAATACAGTTCACCACCCCCTATCTTACACGTAGGTATCGTAAAAGACGATTAAGGGATATAATATGCATATGGCATCTGTACAAGTGAAGGAAAACTCGAAATAAAACCCTATACCAACACGTCTGATCAGCGCGGTATAGTAGGTCAATTTCTCTTCCATTGTGAAGGAAGCCCGGGCCCAATAGTGGGACGTATGTGGGCTGAGATGATGATGATGAAGTGCCCAAAGGATTACCTATCTTATCATGGTCATTCTCCTACTCTTATCCCAATTACTTGGGGTCGATACAATATGTACTCTTATTTCATAGTACATATTGTAAAAGTTATTGGTAATAGTTTTATGACCGGCTACCTGCTAGACGTTAACACTCCTTGGAAATGTAATTGTTGACCAAACGGCATCAGATGGAGTTGGTCCAGGTCGTTATAAGGCTCTTAGTCGTCTTTTACAACATCCACGAGCAAAGTAAGGGTTTGTAGTATTCGTAGCCGCTATCATACAGCGAGCGATTAAGTATCTTATATACATGACAAATAATTTGCAAATATGAACTTTAATTTAAAAATAATTTTAAAGCAAATATTGACCATTCTACATTTACGGTTCAATTGAAACCAAATATAGCCTATTTTTTTCGTAACAAAATCATTAATATGTATAATTATAATGAGCCTACGTATTTTTTTTCAATGTGTATAATCAGCAAATATGATCAACGGTGATTAATTATCTATTTAATTAACAAATTATAAAAAAAAAACGATGGTAAATATATTTATGGAAGGTAATCGATCGTATTATTATTATACTAGTTGTCTTCTGCCTGCTTCCCTCCTTTCCGGATAAGTTACCACCAACATATCATATACTAGAACCTTCTTTGAAGCACGCTGCATCTTATGGTATAAGTATATATATTTCTTCTTCTTCTTATTTTTATGTATTGGCAATCAGCTACTTAAATGAGTCATTGTTGCCAGTGTCGAGTTATAATTATCTTCAAGTTTTTAGTGTCTTCAGGTTAGTCATTGTCCGTCAGTAAGTCAAATTGTCGCCATCAACGGTGCTATGGCCACACTGTTAATGGTATCTTGTGAGAATTTTGATGAAAAACGAAAACGTTGTAAAGCACTTTTATATGATATTCACTACATCTCAGCAGTTCCGTCACATCACATTACATAAAATGCCATCAAAATTATCTAATATAACACGTTAAAACACTAAGATATCGAATATAATACAAGAGCACCACATGACGTTTTAGATTCCCGCCAAAAACTCGTATATATATTTATATGCAGCAAATGCTGAGCTGTGGCCTTTTCGGTGTATGATGCCACACTGAGTTTGCTTCTAATGTTGACATTTGTTCATTTCATTGTTGACAAAATATAACCTATAAAGGTAGTGTACCTTTATAGGTTATATTTTGTCCTATATATGCATAATTTGTAAATATACAACTATGACTAGCGTTCTAGTATGTAGTGGTTGAATGTATATGGTATTTATAATTATTATTGATCATGTAAGTATAGTCATGTAAATTTTGTTGTGTGGCGCATTGCCGAATAAAGTATGTTTTCTTTCTTTCTATTTTTCCAATCGATTCAGTAATGATTTCTGATGTTTACACATTTGAAATAAAACTACTTTTACGGATTCTATCGCGTTTGTATTCAATTTTTAATTTCCCGACGTTTCGAACACTTTACAGTGATCATAGTCACGGGAGGACTAAGGTATCTTACATCCAATATGTCATTGTTATTACAGAAATTTATATCTACCCTATAAAATATTATTTTTTTGACCCACATTTTATATTCTTATAAGAGTAGACATACATTTATGTAATAACAATGACATATTGGACGTAAGACACCTTAGTCCTCCCGTGACCATGATCATTGTAAAGCGTTCGAAACGTCGAGAAATTAAAAATCAAATACAAACGCGATAGATTCCGTAAAAGTAGTTTTATTTCAAACGATTCGGTAGTTTTCATGTTATAACCGCATACAAAAGAAACTGTCTAAATTCATAATATAGATGAGTACTGGAGGAGCTGTGCAAATACTTCTATACCGTTGGTAGATTTATAAAAAGGAAAGGAAACAATCTTTTTTATTAAATAAAAAAAATCGACGAAATATATGTACGCGTTTAACTACCGATTGATTGCACCGAATTGGATAATATAATACCTATTCTTTATTATCAGGGCAAGGTTTATACAAAAGAAATACAAATAAAAAAAAATACTTTTAAAAATCTAACAGAAAAAAAAAAAAAATCTTAAAAAATGAATTCTATTCGTCCAACTTATCCACTGTTGGACATAAACCACTTTAGAAAAGGTTAAGTTAATAATCGTATTTTATATCATCATCATCATCATCATCTCAGCCCATATACATATGTCCCACACCACGCTGGTTAGACGTGTTGGTAGACGGTTTTGATTTGAGTTTTCCATCTCTTACATAGATGTTATATGCGTTTTATATCCCTTGGTCGTCTCTTACGATCACCCATGGGTAAAATAGGGGGTGGTGAATTGTATTCTTACTCCGTCATCACAAGGACTATAAAAAAGTGTGTTATATATCTAAAGTGTGCTTTATATAAAAAAGTAAAACAAATAATTTTTACTTACGAGTAAATAATCCCCTTTCCCAAATGAATTGTATCCGGCATAATACAAATACCTTTGCCATTAACCTTGAAAAAAATATAAACAATCTCTACAATGTTTGAATGACGTTTATAATTTAATAATACGCCATTAAAATAAGTGAACTATACAATTATTTTTTAATACGATTATTTTAGCTTGGTTTTTATGTAACGGAATCTTTAACAGTGATTTTTACATACATACATACATACATATCATCACGCCATATCAGGCAGAGAGAACAGAGAGCCAGAGAACTCTATCCTTGCATACTTCACTCGCTTCTTCAACATTCATAATCCTCTTCATACACGCTCGCCGGTTTTGGAGACTCTTGACTCCATCTTCCTTCAGTATGTTATCGCCCATTGGAAGGTGGCGATTCAAGGAGTATGCTCTGGCAACATTAGCGTTACGGTTGAGTGGTTTCGTGGCGAAAACGGGTATAAATAGCGGTTACAGACGCGTAGACGGGATTCTGTTGTGATATCTAATCTGTGGTAGAAGTCTGTTAATAAGTTATATGTAGTAATAAATGTTTAAGTGTACATCTATGTCATTTGTTTGTTGAACTCTTATAAGTACGTGACCAATCTGGTCTAGGTAGGTGAGTCTCGGTCTCCCCCGGTACCTACATCCTTCCACTTTCGCATTGTATATCTTCTCAACCAGACGTTCGTTCGGCATTCTTTCCAAATGTCCGAACCATCGGAGCATTCCCTTTCGCATCTTTACACCAATACTCTCTTTCGTGATTTTTATCGACTTCGAATTATGATTAATTTCAAGCTTCGTATGCTTATCAAGTACTATGACAATGATAATTTAAAATTTTAATTAAACTTTAATTAAAAAATTTAAATTAATAATATTCTAAATTTTAATTAAAAAGTGGGGCATAGTCCGGAGCGTGCTCGTTCGCGTCCCCTGCCAGTCTAATTAGACTGCTAATCCGGCTCGATATGCGTACCGCATTGCGGTTTAGGGCGTCCCCCGGAGCCGACGCGTACCGACCCGCCCCCGTCGGTACGAACTTCGGCAGTTGCGGCGATGGGGGCCGCCACCCATCACGCCTTGCCCAGTCAGGCGAGTCGAGGAGAGCAGAGTGCCGGGTGGGCATGTGGAATGTAAGAGGTTATGTGGAAGGGAAGTTGCACGAGCTGATATCCGTCATGTCGGACAAACAGCTAGACGTGCTCTGTGTAACAGAGACCAAGCGAAGGGGCAGCGACGCCTGCGATCTTCCTGGTGGCGGGATGGCTCTGTGGTCTGGTGTACCACAGAGCGATCGAGCCAGCATGGGGGTAGAGTGCTGTTGTCCTCTCGCTTGGCCTCAGGTGTAAAGGATTACGGAATGTATGATCCCAGACTTCTTTGGGTCCGTATAAAACTAGGTGTCACCAAGGTATTCATGGTTGTAGCATATGCTCCCGTAGGATCCTCGGTGGCATCAGACCTAGAGAAGTTTTGGGATAATGTTAGGGAAGTTCTGGATATGGCAGAAACCAGTAAACGCGTGATAGTATGCGGAGATTTGAACGGATGGGTGGGGACCAAGCGTCCCGACTATGAGGACGTACTTGGTCCATTTGGTGATAAGAGAGTGAACGACGCAGGTAGGCTCCTAGCGGATGTATGCATGGAGAGAAACCTTATTGTGTCAAACACATTTTGCCAACATAAGGACATCCATATGTATACATGGAGAAGGAATGAACAGAAAAGTATAATAGATTTAATTTTGGTAGACAGTCGCCTCCGAAGCAAAATATTGGACGCAAGAGCCTACAGGGCCCCCACAGTCGATACGGACCACTATCTCGTTATTGCGAGATATAGTGGTCTGTTCAGAAAGTGGAGGCACTGGCGAGAGCGTGTCCACTTCGGAGGGCTTGAAAGAATAAAGGTTGAAAGGTTGCAAGAAGAGTGTGTAAGAGAAAAGTATGCAGAGGGTGTCCGAGAACGGCTGACGATGGCAAGCCAGCCGCAATCGGACATTGAAGAATGCTGGAGAGTATTGAAAGAGAGTATGGTAGATACAGCGAAAGAAGTATGTGGAAGCTCAAAGAAGCATAGAAAAACAAATGGTGATGCATGGTGGGATGCGGGAGTGGCAGCTTCCGTAGAGCAAAAGAAGAAAGCGTGGCTGGACTATGTCTCTTCTTTGAATCTGAATGACAGTATGACTGAACAGAAGAAAGAAATATATCGGCAATGTAAGAATGACACCAAGGCCTTAGTGAAAGAGAAACGTGATAGAGCAAGTATGAGTGCAGAAGATAGGCTGACTAAAAAGTTCGAGGGTAACACCAAACTCTTTTGGAGGGAGGTGAAGAAGTCTCGGGGTGGTTGGTCAGCCTTCAGCATGAATAAAATAAGATCTAAAGGTGGAGACATTCTTACACAAACACAAGAAGTGTTAAGGCGATGGAGTGAATATTTTGGCGATATATATGCGGATGCTACGGTTGGCGCCAATGTTGCATGTGGTCTATTAGATCAACATTCGGCAACGGCGTCCTCCGATGGCATCAGTATGGATGAAGTTGAATGGGCGATAAGAAGTTTGAAAAATGGTAAGGCAGCGGGAATTGATATGGTGTCTGCCGAGATGATCAAGCTTGGTGGCTCCTGTGTCCGGGAGGCGTTCCTGTTGCTCCTCAATTTATGTTGGAGCTCGGGAATGGTTCCCGGGGACTGGAATAGCGCAGTCGTCGTGCCTTTGTTTAAAAACAAGGATTCACGTTATGACTGCGCAAATTACAGAGCCATAAGCTTGACCAGTTTGGCAGCAAAAGTGTATGGTAAAATTATTGAAAGGAGAATGAGGATGGTGTCCGATGGTTTACTGTGTGAGACGCAAGGAGGTTTCAGGAGTGGAAGGGGATGCATGGATCAAGTGTTCTCTCTGCGCAACATTGTGGAGAAGCATCTGGCTCTAGGTCAGAGGGTTTTCTGCAGTTTTGTGGATCTAGAGAGAGCATTTGACACGGTTGTACGAAAGGAACTTTGGGACATTTTACCGGAGTATGGTATTAACGGTAAACTGCTACAGGCTGTGCAGTCCAGTTACATGGGCTGTAGAGCCTGTATGTGGCTGGATGATGGAATGTCGCCTTGGTTTGACGTCAATATCGGCGTTAAGCAGGGGTGCGTTCTGTCAGCCAGGCTGTTTATCATATATCTGGATAAATGTCTCCAAAGGTTGAACGATATGAATGTAGTAGTCCAGATGGGTGACTCAGTGAAGTGATCTCTGCTCTGCTTTATGCAGATGATGCAGTCCTGCTGACACAGTCAGCGACTGACTTGCAGACCCTAGTCGACACAATGACAGAAGATTGTAAGAAAAGGGGTCTGCGCGTGAATGTGAGCAAAACCAAAATAATGGTCTTTGAAAGAGATGAAGCCAGAACAGATGTAAGAGTAACAATAGGTAATGATGTACTAGAGCAAGTGGATGAATTTGTATATCTTGTATGTGGATTTAGCCGAGATGGACGGTACACCACTGATATAGAGCGAAGAGTGAATGCGGGAAATAGAGTGAACGGAGCGTTGGGGCAACTTCTCGGTAGCCACCACCTCAGCCAGAAGGCACGTGTAGCAATACATAACGCAGTGCTTGTCCCAACATTACTGTATGGAAGCGAGAGTTGGGTATGCAGAAAAGAGTATGAAAGTAAAATTAATGCGGTCGAAATGCGATCTCTTCGGAAAATCTGCGGAGTTAGGCTGACCGACCGCATTCGTAACGACGACGTAAGAGAGCGAGTAGGTATGAAAGAGAGTATTGGTGTAAAAATGCGAAAGGGAATGCTCCGATGGTTCGGACATGTGGAAAGAATGCCGAACGAACGTCTGGTTTTTTTTTTTTTTTTTTTTTATTATGAGTATGTTATACCACAGACTTTTTGTCCGTGCTCTTTTTATATTTAATTTAATTGTTATGGTGGTTTGTTTATAAAATTAATGTTCTTGAAGTGGCTTTATTACAATTGGATAAAGCTTGAAGAGCGCAATTAATGTGTCATAGATGTTGAGCGACAACATGTCTTTTAGGGTTTCTTCTTGGCGCTGGTGGTCTTGTTGTTGGTGAAACCCTTCTATTTGTAGATGTTTCTGTCCTCTGTGATGTTGTGATGATGATAATAATGTCTGTGACGTTTTATTTTGTGTGACTTTGGAAGTCTATGTCTAGGTTGATGGTAATTGACTCCACGCTTGTGTTGACTTTAGTTTAATGGGGTAGTAGACCAAGCTCTTTCATTACCCTTTCGTCTCTATGTTTTACCGCCATCTTCTTGACGTATTCCAGTATAGTACCAGAATCCTGATCTATGGACTTCCTCATGAGTTTCCAGATGGCATCTTCACGGGTGTCTGTGTAGTAAGTGCAGGATCTGGTATGCCTGGAGATGGCGACCACGGCGTGTTGTATGCTGTTATGTAACTTTTGCACCGAGTCTCTAGTCTGAATTATGATGACGTTAGGTGCGCCGAGTCCCTGTGCCTCGTGGATGGTTCGCAGTTCGGAGCCCTCACCGGTGCCGTATCCCTTTTCCTTGAAGCTTTCTTTCTCTGCCTGGGTGTGTGACAGGTATAGAGTCTCGGGAAGGTCGGGTGGTATGACGGCGTCGGTGTATTTGTATATATTCAGGGATTTTATGATCTTATTTGACGAGTATATGCCATTGTAGTTGTTCTGGAGGGCATATGCTACGTCCATGGGGCACCGATGCGTACACAGCAGTTCTTGTGTTGCCGATGGTGTGGTCAGAGGCTTGTCATGTCTCATTTTGAATAGGTTGTCCCGATCTATGAATGGGATTTGGTTTGTATCTCCAATGAGGAGGAGTTCTTTGGCCTTGACAGTTCGCATTAATAAGACTACGGAGCCGAAGTGATTTATGAGCGCTTCATCTATGATTAGCCGGTGAAGCGCTTGGTTTTTGTTCGTTCTGACTCCGTTTGTCAGAGCTGATGCTACTGTGTAGACGTTCTTGGCCGCCTTTTCCCCCATGCGTTGGGTAATCCTATTCTTTAGATCGTCTTTTGCTTTGAGCAGTGATGTTAAAACGACGTCATGTGCGGGGTTGAAGTTTTCCACAATCCAGGTTGATTTGCCGCATCCGGGCACTCCATTTACCAGGGTGATCTTGTCTGGTAAGTCCCATGTACTCGCTTCCAGATCTCTGGCTCGTTTTAGAATTTTCTCTGTGAGCCAGATTTCAGTGAATTTCGCAGTGACTACAATGGGGTCGTGTTCCGGGGTGTGGAATGTTATTCTACCGTTTTCCTTTGTGGCTTCTTCATCGATGTCTATGAAGCCTCCGGTGGCACTAAACGCGGCCATGTGGGTTGAGATGGGTTTACCCACCATGACCTCGCCTGTTTGGTTGTTGTAAACGTTGGCCTCTTCTTCCTCGAGTCTGACTTTCAGCAACCCTTCGCTTTGATAGTGGTAGGCTTCGAGTATCTTGCTGGCGGTCAGGGCTTTGATAACTATTGTGCCTTCTAAAATGGCCTTGTATTCGAGGAAGGCATTCATATATAGGTCCAACGTTGTGTTCACCGGTCGGTAGTTTGGTGGTTTCACTATTCCTTTGTCGGCGTTTGTGCTTAGTTGTGGTTCTTTTTCTTTATCGATTGGGCGTTCTTTTCTAGTAAAAGCCTCGAGTGCAGATGCCAGTCGCTTACTGCTTTTTTCTTCGCCGTGTTTTTTGGTGATGGCGGATAGAAGCGGGTTTAATAGTGCTTTTACTGTGCTGAATGGTGTTTTTATCTCTGTTTCGGTGTTTTCCCCGTTGTCGTTCTGCTCGTCTTGGCGCTGAGGCGTAGCTAGTTCGGGCTGATTAGGGTTTAATTGGCTCGATATTGAGGCTTCGTTTTGGACGTTGGCCGCAGGGCGTAGTGTGATTTTAGAGGGGGGAGCGAGTAAGAAGCTCAGATCTTGGCCTCTATTCTCGTAGGTTATAACCTTGTGGTGTTTAGAGGCCATGATACACCCCATATAATCCGCAGCTTCTCCTTTATCGAAGCCAACTGTCATTGCATCCACACTGATGGTTTTGGGGATGGAGTCGGTGTTTTCTTCACTGTTCTTTGCTATGTTTTGAAGGAGGACACTAGCTTGCGCAAACTGGGTCTCGTCGGCTTTCCTGTTGAATACGAGCAGCATTTTATTGCGTGCTCGTATTAGCCGACACTCCATGTTTCCTACTTGTATAGTACTGTAGGTATTGTATACTGATGATTTCAATTTCGTTCGGCTAGTGCTTCCTTTTAATAGAACAGCTAGTCCTGGTGATATGGACACCCTATTTTTTCTGTCCACGTAACAGAAGGCGATGCCCAGTCTTTCGTGAGTGGTGGACATGAACAGGGCCACCGGGCGAGTTCTTAATCCTGGTGTTCCTGTTTCGCCATTTGCTAGCAATTGGTGTTCAGTGAGTATTTGTATTTGCCTTCGCGCTGTTATTGTTGTTTGATCGGGTTGTGTTGGAGCTGATGTTTGGGTGATGGTGTTTGATCTTGATCTTTGGTCTTCATTGAGCGTACTATTCCTTCGTGCTGCTCTACGTATGGTATTTTCAACGTAGGTGAGGAATGTTGGTCTTATGTCTTCGTCTCCCATTAAGATGTTCAGTTGTGTATCTTTGACCTGTACTCCTGTTGTTATTTCGAGTGCACTTCGTTCGATTAGAAAGCGAGGGCAGTCGTATAGTAGGTGCCATATGGTTTCTTCGGTGTGGTCGTCGCATTCGCAGCTTGGGTTATTTTTGAGCTTAAATCGATACAGGTAAGCTGCAATGCCTCCGTGACCTGTGAACGCCTGCACTAAGGTTGGTGTCAATTTGATGGATCTCACCAGACGGTAGTTGTTGGTGACGTCTGGGAGGAATTTTTTAGTGACTTCCCCTGTTGTGGAGGCGTTGTACCGGTCCTGCCATATTTTGATTGTTTCCTCTCGGATGGTTCTCTTTACATATGACAGGGGCACTTTGTCGTAGGATGTGGCGGGTGTAGTTGCTAGTGCTGCTCTCTTTGCCAGCTCATCGGCTCGTTCATTTCCGACGGTGCCTGCGTGTGCTCTGAGCCAAAATAGTCTGACGGTTTTGCCTTGGGCACGGATGTCTTCCAGGTTTTCCCTTATGGTGTTAGTCAGGGGTGAGATGTTAATAGAATTTTTGAGTTGGTCAAGCGAAGATCTAGAGTCGCTTAGTATGTTGGCTGTGGTAACATTACTACTTTTAACTTTCTCAATTGCTCTGTGAATGGCATACATCTCTGATTGGAAGACCGTGCTGTAGGCTTCTAGGCTGAACAATGAGTAGTGGACTTCCCGTTCTTTCTCCCACCATGTTAGGGCAGCGCCAGTTTTCCCCTCTATTTTGCTGCCGTCCGTGTATATTTGGGGTCCGGATATTTGGTGTTCAGTGATGGTTTCGGCGTCCATATTCTCAAGTAGCTCGTATGAAATTGAGATGAGTTTGGAGGGATGAGGTAATTCATTGAATGTTACCCTCCTTTCGAGCTCTTTGTTCGGTGGTAGGTAATCAAGTGAGTGACCTTTTTTGGCTTTGTATAAGCTGGCGTGTTCTTGAACTCGCAGGTCAAGTGGTATCAGTCCTGCGAGCGCTAGGGCTGATGTCAGTGAGACGGTTCTATATGCTTTGCATATTTTTAGTGCAAAGCTTCGTTGGATGGAGTTTATCTTTTTCTTGTTGGATTCCAGCTCTATGGCTGGTGCCCACACGCTGGAAGCGTATGTAATAATCGGCTCAATCACCGCAATGTAAATAGTCCTTACAATTTCTCCATTTAGGCCCCATGTCACCTTAGCCGCGCACGCTAGTTGTTTGTAGATGGCAGTGGCTTTTTTGCAGACAGCGTCTACATGGTTGGTGAAGGTGAGCGTTTTGTTTATATGGAGGCCTAAGATCTTGATGGTGTCGACTACTTGTATCGGCTGACCGGACATGTGTGGTATTGGGATGTCGAATTTCAGTTTTTTGGTAAGGACCATCGCCTGGGTCTTGTGCGGCGCAAAATTCAACTTGTTTTTGATTCCCCAATCCACCACTTTGGTTAGGGCTCGGTTTGCCGTGTCAGTGATGTCTTGACCGGAGTGTCCAGAAAATGTTAGGACCACGTCGTCCGCGAATGCCTGACATCGTATCCCCTCGCTTGACAGTAGTTGGAGCAGCGAGTCCAGACGAACGTCTGGTTAAGAAGATATACAATGCGAAAGTGGAAGGATGTAGGTACCGAGGGAGACCGAGACTAACCTATCTAGACCAGATCGGTCAGGTACTGAAGGAAGGTGGAGTCAAGAGTCTCCGAAACCGGCGAGCGTGTATGAAGAGAATTATGAATGTTGAGGAAGCGAGTGAAGTATGCAGAGATAGAGTTCTCTGGCACTCTGTTCTCTCCGCCTACTCTGCAAGGGATATGGCGTGATGATATGTATGTATGTATGTTAATTAAACTGTTTAAAATTTAAATAGTATATCCTATTGTTTTATTTTATCTTCTGCCCGCGGCTTCGCCCGCGTAAAAGGTTACTTTCCTAAAGTTTTTCATCCCCTATTTTTATTTCACCCCTTAAGGATAAATTTTAACAACATGTTAATGTCATATTTATTTATATCTAATCATTAGCCTAAATAAAAAAAAATGATTAAAAATCAAAAAACCCGACTGCGTAAAAAGTCACCAAAACTACGTACATAATAAAAAAACTGAAAAGAAAAAAACAAGCACTTAGATGTCCGGTGGTCTAGAATTCCATAATATATTATTGAATAAATACTATTGCAGAAAATGAAATATATTTTAATAATAGAACATGACAACTGAACAGTCGGGATCCTTTATTCGACAGCAAATCTAATTTTTCAATGGATCCCGACTGTAAGGATGACGAGAATACCTGCATTGAGAAAAACAAAGAAAATAAATCCTTGTGTAGTGAGGAACTTCAGATTCAGTACAGTTCAATAGTGGTAGTGACATACTTAACTGTTTACTTTTTTAACCGCATGGTTGATCGTCCAAGCTAGCATTACACACACAAAGAAAATGAACGTCTAAGCAGTGGCAATATTCTTTTCTGCTTCGTTCGGGGACCGAGAGAGCTGCAAACCCTACTTTCTCAGTGGGTTTTTGTTGGTAGGCATTAACTATACACCTCTTTTGCCAACGCACTAAAAGCACACAAATCGCCAAATTAGAACAATCGTTTGGGAATTCCAAAAATAATTATGCTTTGCGAGTTGGAAGCTACGATACTTAGCACCAGAAATCAATATTTAGGCCATTCCAGCTTTATGCAATTGTAAATTTTGATATTATGTTCAATTCCTGGATCGTAATTAGATTTATAAAGACCCAATTACGAGCGAAAAATGATGAGATAAGATAAGATGGCACACGTCTCCTTAAAGACGAAAATATAATACGATGCGAGAATTGAATGTCCTACAATAGTTCATGGTGGTGTAAGTGGCAGCACGATTGGAATGGATCAATAGGTTCGAATCGACGTGACGATCATTTTTCGCTTGCAAACTTGTTTTAATAAATAATCAAGTATATTAAATGCAAAATTTCAGTAATCGTAATTAGATTGTTGCTGAGTTATAAGAAATCATTGAAAAAATCTCGTTTATACTTATGCTTGTACAATGAACTTAAATCCTTTCAATATAACCATTAAAATTATTATCCACCGGCGCCTTTTAGTCTCCACTGTTAAATTTATTTACGTTCATTGGATTTGTAAATGAAATTAAAATATTACCACTCTCCATTAGTTTGTACGTACTACGAATACTACCAACCCTTACTTTGTAGATGTCATAAAAGATGACTAAGAGCCTTATAACGACCTTTTTTTTTTTTTTTTTTCACGCTGTGGAAATGCTTTTGCGCACTATCCCCCCACCGTTGAGAGTGGGAGGACTTGTGTGGGACTCACCGGCCACCGTGTGACCGAAATACCCACTAAAACCACAGCGGCCCCAACCGCGCTTTTACAGGGTGCTGGGGAGATCGTCTGATGACATTCAATCCCCGACACCCCAACGCATGGCCGTCTGGCCACGTCCCGTCGTCATTCAAGGCGCTGGAAGAAGAAGCGCGTATCTGCGCCTCCCTCTTCCTGGTCGCCGTCGTCGGAGCGAGTCAGCGGACGCAAGCGCCTCGCGCGCCCGCTCCGCGGCTTCCTTCCTCTTCATGACGGCCTCACAAAAAGAGGCCATCGACGACCAGCACCTGTCGCTACCAAGCATCTTGGAGATGATGGTCGGCAGCGACAGATCCATTCCCAGTTCCGACGACAGGTCGTGGCGCTGGGGCCCCCAGGTGGGGCATACTTCCACTGTGTGGCGCGCATCGTCAATTAGCGCGCCACACTCATGACATCCCGGGGCCCCTTCCCTTCCAATTTTATGCAGGTACTTACCGAAGACCCCGTGTCCGGTAAGCACCTGCACCATCCTAAATGTTAGGCTGCCGTGCCTTCTCGTAAGCCAGCGGTGAAGGTGTGGGGCAACCGCCTCCACAGTCCCCCGCCCTGCTACAGGGGACTCCAGATCTTCCTTCCACCGCTGGATGACCGTCCTTTGGGCCACTTCTTGTGCTCTGCCCAGTCTCCTTGCGGAGACCTGCTCACCGTTGGCCCGCGCTGTGGCGCGGAGCCGGTAAACCTCCGCCAACGCCTTAGCCACAAATGGCCAAGGCGGGTCACCTGCCAGTAGTGTCGCCGCAGTCCAGGACACCGTACGGTAGCCCCTGATAGCCCTCACTGCCATAACCCTCTGAGGTCGTCGCAGGAGGACCCTGTTGCGGGCGGTGAGCGACTCCGACCAGATAGGGGCACCGTACAGTGCCATGGACCGCACGATCCCGGTGTAAAGCCGCCGGCAGGATGATCCAGGGCCACCAGTATTTGGCAGAAGTCTTCCCAGCGCCGCAGCTGACTTGGTGAGCCTAGGGACGAGCTGGGCAAAATGTGGCTTGAAATTCCAATTTCTATCGAGGTACAGGCCCAGATATTTCATCTGAGCCCGCACCGGCACGGCAACCCCAGACACACTGATGTGTGCTCCTCGAGGGGGACCACGTCGTGGGCCATGGAATAGGAGGGCCTCAGTTTTATCCAAGGAGACCCTCAGACCCAGCATGCTGATCCGGTCTACGACGAGCGCTACTCCCACCTGTGCCAATCGGAAGGCCCCCCGAAAGTCGGCCCTCTTCACCGTGACGAGGGTGTCATCCGCGTAGCAGATAACCCCCATCCCGGGAAGGAGCCGACCCCGCAGGAGCCAGTCGAACCCAACGTTCCACAGGATCGGACCAAGGACCGAGCCCTGTGGGACGCCGCACTCCACCCGATGGCGGTAAATGCGCCCGTCGCCCCTCTCCCAGAGCACTTGTCTTCCCTCGAGGTATGTCTCCAACAGCCTCCGGAGATACGGAGGCACTCCATGGTACCGGAGCGCCTCCTTCAACGTCTCATGTGGGAGACTGTTGAAGGCATTTTTTATGTCGAGCGAAACTGCCAGGATGACTGACTTTTCGGCCACCGCTTCGGTGACCAGAGATTTCAGGGCAGCCAGTGCATCAATTGTTGACCGGCCGCTCCTGAAGCCGTATTGTCTCTCTGACAGTCCCGGCCCGACTTCCTCGAGGTGCTGGACGAGACGGTCCGCGAGCACCTTCTCGAACAATTTAGCTGTCTCATCCAGCAACACCAGTGGCCTGTAGGCGGAAGGAGAGTCAACTGGGCGACCCTCCTTCCGCAGCAGACACAACCGTCCGCACTTCCATTGCTCCGGAAACTGCCCGGACCTCAAACACACGTTGAGCAGTTCCCGGAGCTCATCTCTGAGGTACACCAAGGCAATGCCGAGTACGATCCCCGGGACGCCGTCCGGACCAGGCGCCTTCCTCCTACCACGAAGTCGCGAGAGGGCTACTTCCATTTCTGTGTCGGTGATGGCAGGAATGATTGTTTCCTCTTCCACCACCGACCGAGGAGTCATTCTAGGAGGAATATGTCCCGAGGAGCACGGGAACAATTCCCCCATTAACCCCGACAGAAGACCCGGATCCATCGATTCTACGATGGGGGCGCCACAGGCGCGAAGTTTATTTCGCGCCCGCTGGTACGGGCGCCCCCACGGATCCCTGTCGAGGCCAGCAAGAAGCTCCTCACGGGCCCTCTCCTTCGCCTGGCTGATGGCCAGCTGCAATGTCTTCTTCCTTGTTTTGTATTCTTCCCGCAGCTGACCCTCAAGGACGTCATCCCGGTTAGCTCGTTGACGGCAACGAACGTAGGCACGCCGCGCCCGGTTGGAGGCCACCCGAAGATTAGCAATCTCGAGCGACCACCAATACACTTGACGACGCGGCGGCCTCCGCTGCGCCCTCGGCATCGCCGCATCGCAAACCTCTTCGAGTGCCCTTCTTAGATGGCCAGCGAGCCCTTCCACATCTGTGGGTAGCTGTCCCGTCGCGCCCCAGCGTTGCACTATGGCAGACTCCCGGGCCATTTCCAGGTCGAGTTGACCAATGGCCCATTTTGGGAGCCAGCCTCTTCTTCCGCGCCGGGGTTCTGGTGGTCCTCGAGGAGCGGAGATCTCGAACCGTATATAGCGGTGGTCCGAGAGAGTCTCCACTCCTTCTTCTACTCTCCAGTCCCTCACCTCGCGGGCGACACCGGGACTGGCAAACGACAGGTCTACCACAGACCCACCCCGATGTCGCACGCAAGTATGGACCGTCCCTCTATTAAGGAGGGACAGACCGGAGAGCAAAGACCACTGCTCGACGGCCGCACCCCTGGCGTTTGTGGTGGGGTTTCCCCACATGCGCGACTTCACGTTGAAGTCGCCGAGGACCACTATTCTCCTCGGCGACTGACGGTGAACCGCGGCACTGACAGAGTCTAAGAATAATTCAAACTCCGCCAGCCCGCGGTTGGGGGAGAAATATATGCCAATAATGGCAAAATCTCTCCACCCCACCACAACGTACCCATTGCCCCTCTCAAGGGCGGAGAGGGGAGGGCCGACGCATCCTCTGGTCAGGACAGCTACATCTTCTCTAAGGTCCCCCACCCAATTTAGTGAGTGGGGGACAAAGTAGGGCTCGCTGGCCACAGCCAAATCCGTATCCCACTCCGCCATAGACTGCAGCAGCAGGTCCTGAGCCCCGGCGGAGTGATTTAAATTCGCCTGGAGGAAGCGTACTTGGTCTCCCATTAAGTGGACATTTCGGCTTCCTCCTGGGCTCTGCGGCTATTGCTTGTTGCGATGACCCGAGGTCCTTGAGCCACCTTGCCTTTCGATGAGGGCGCTTTGCAAAGCCTCCCACCCATTGTATGCTCTGCCGGACGACCAGCAGTAACACACACCGCACAGCGTGGTATAGCCACACATGTGACCGCCTTATGTCCGCTGATGCCGCACCGGAAGCAAAGTTCGGAGCGATCTACAGTGGACGAGCATAGCGGGGCTGTGTGCCCCAGTTCCAGGCACCGGAAGCACCGCAATGGGAGATCCTCCAGCACCTGAATGCCAGCCGAGCTCCAGCCGACCAGGAGCCTTCCTGCATCAGCAAGTATTTTAGCGGCGGCAACGGGGCAACGCACTTTCGCCATGCCCATACCGCGGGGTCCGCGCTGGATTTGTCCAACCTGGACTTCCGCGGCATCACAACCACATGTGCGGACTACAGCAGCACGCACCTTCTCTTCGGTGGCGGAGTCATCCATCCCGGTCACTCGGATATCAGTACGTTTGACCGGGCGGATGACATCCGCCATACCCGCCAGCGCCGTGCGCAAATTGGCCGCCAACTGGTCAGCGACTTCCATTGACTGGGACTTGGGCAATTGCAGAACCAGCCTTATAACGACCTGGGTCAACTCCATCTGATGTCATTCGGTCAACAATTACATTCCCAACTTCTTATATGGGAGAACAATCTTATATGGATGAAAAGTTGAAAAAGTGTCCAGCTATATGTTATAAATAACAGTTCAAAAATCATCCACAATCGCGCTGGTGTAGCAAAAGATATGGTATGAATATAGCAATTGTAGATGAACTGAAGTATGCGGAGTTAAAAAAAAATAATATCACTGTGAATAGTAAGCTTATTGATTTATTACTTTCGAGTGATTTTATTTCGTAAACTGTGAATAGTAAGCTTATTGATTTATTAGTTTCGAGTGATTTTATTTCGTAAACTGTGAATAGTAAGCTTATTGATTTATTAGTTTCGAGGGATTTTATTTCGTAAACTGTGAATAGTAAGCTTATTGATTTATTAGTTTCGAGTGATTTTATTTCGTAAACTGTGAATAGTAAGCTTATTGATTTATTAGTTTCGAGTGATTTTATTTCGTAAGCTGTGAATAGTAAGCTTATTGATTTATTTGTTGCGAGTGATTTTATTTCGTAAACTGTGAATAGTAAGGTTATTGGTTTATTAGTTTCGAGTGATTTTATTTTGTAAACTGTGAATAGTAATCTTATTGGTTTATTAGTTTCGAGTGATTTTATTTCGGAAACTGTGAATAGTAAGCTTATTGATTTATTAGTTTCGAGTGATTTTATTTCGTAAACTATGAATAGTAAGCTTATTGATTTATTAGTTTCGAGTGATTTTATTTCGAAAACTGTGAATAGTAAGCTAATTGATTTATTAATTTCCTCTTCCGCTTCCTTTCAAATTTACCATGATGCTAATGTGGCGCCATCCTTATTTAATACATTTCGATGGACACTTTTCATATACACAGATGATTCTCCTTATACTCTAGTCTCTATGATTCCCAAGGAGAGTTTACGTCTAGCAGGCGACCGGTCATAAAACTATTACCAATAATTTTTACAATATGTACTATGAAAGAAGAATACATATTGTATCGACCTCAAGTAATTGAGATGAGAGTAGGTGAATGATTACCACTCTCCATTATTTTTGGTGGCAACAAGCCAGAACTACATAATGATAAGTGGTGACTGCCTCTTATGCCAAGGGCACATCTAGATCACCGCCTATGTAAGATAAGAAGTTCAAAATGAAACTGATAGGTCAGATATTAAGTTTATGCTACAGCACAACCCCAGCAAAGCCTATACATGTATAGCTCCAGGTAGGAAACTCTCAGTAGCATGACCTTTTTAATTTTTTTTTTATTTTTGCGGTCCATGGGCGGCAGTAACACTTACCATCAAGAGTGCTGCTTGCTCGTTTGCCACCAAAAGCTATAAAAAAAATCTCTGTTTTTTGGACTGAATACATTTAATGGTTTCTAATGTTTACACGAGTATTACACATTTGAAAAAAAAATAACATAAATAATACATACATATATATCATCACGCCATATCCCTTGCAGGGTAGGCAGAGAGAACAGAGTGCCAGAGAACTCTATCTCTGCAAACTTCACTCGCTTCCTCAACATTCATAATTCTCTTCATACATGCTCGACGGTTTCGGAGACTCTTGACTCCACCTTCCTTCAGTACATGACCGATCTGGTCTAGGTAGGTTAGTCTCGGTCTCCCTCGGTACCTACATCCTTCCACTTTCGCATTGTATATCTTCTTAACCAGAAGTAATAAAAAAATAATAATTACCATAAATTAAATATTTAGATACTAATAACTGATCTTAAACAATATATTTTTTTTTACATATAGAATCATTTTCTTTTTGTACTGGCAATAAATTTTATATTAAATTGTGAGTCAAATTTTAATAACTGATAACTGTAGCGGGTAGATAGATAAACTCTGTAATAACGATGATTTTTGGACATAAGATGCTTTAGTCCTCCCGTGACTCACGTGATCACTGTAAAATGTCCGAAACATCGGCAAATTAAAAATCAAATACAAACGCGATAGAATCCGTAAAAGTAGTTTTATTTCAAATCTGAATACACTTCATAATTTCAACTCATATACGTAAGGGAAATACGATGTGAGAATTGAATGTCCTACAATAGTTCACGGTGATGTAAGTGGCAGCACGATGGGAACGGATTGCCAATAAGTCTGGGTTCGAATCCCACTTGTGACAATTAATTTCGCTTGTTATCGAGTTTTTATAAATAATCATACATATTGAATGCTAAATTTCAGTAATTTCAAAATACCTGGCGTAAATTAATTATTCCTGGTTTCGGATAAAACTTTATTAACACACAATTAACGGAGACCAATTACACACAGATTCAGAGGAATCAAAGGTAGGCAAACTCGAAATAAAACCCTATGTCCATCCATCTGATCAATCTAGTATAGCAGCTAAGTTCTTTGATTAAACCCAAGACTTTTTCCGTGTGATGACGCAATAAAAGTAGAATTTACTACCTTATTTTACCCGAGGCGATGATTGCGATGATTGCACAGATGGCGTAGTGGTTAAGATACCGACCGTACCAATTGCTTGGGTTCGATTCCCACGCAGGATAATACTTTGTACGAAGCACAAAGTGTTGTTCTGAGTCTGGGTGTAATTTGTCTGCGTTATTTGTATGTTTGTAAAGTCCCTGCTATACCAGGACTATTTCTTTAGCGGTGGTATCTTTAAAAAAAACAACAAGGGCATCAATAATAATATGCATACAAGTGAAGTGTAATAATATGCATACAACACCTATGTAAATAAATTCTCGACGAATTGATAATCGCCGGAGGTTCTCGAACAGCAACCACTTATCGTGCGGCGTATTAAAGGGTTTATTAATTATTTTTAAATATCTAAATAAATGTTCCAGCAAAAAAAAAACACAATTTATATTAAAAAAAAACTATATTTTTAAAGATAAGATCGGTCAACAATTAACAACGAAGATGAAGAAAAATTTACCTTAAAAATGGATTTATTTTCTCTTACCCCTTCCTTTACCTCTTTGGAGGCTATATAAAATATCTACCGTCTTATAAAAAAGATAACTTAATATGTAATTGTCAAAAATGACTTATTTTAAAACCCATCAAGGCCGGATTCGTGGTACAAAAAGAGTTCCGTACCCTCAATATTTTTAAATACATTGAATAAAAAAAACGACACTTTTCTTATATATTTATATATATATATATATATATATATATATATATACATCCCTGGCCCTATGTGGCGACGGAATAAGAAAAATAATTTTCACAACCTTCCTGTCCGTGAGAGTTGATAAAATCAGCTCAGGAGCTCACAACATTAAGAGAGTGGTTAATTACGGTTTATCCTTTTTATTTGTTAAGCTGTGTGGTAGCCACAAATACTACCAACCCTCACTTTGCTCTTGGATGTCATAAAAGTCGACTAAGAGCCTTATAACGACCTGCGCCAACTCCATCTGATACCGTTTGGTCAACAATTACATTCCCATGGAGGGTTGACGTCTGGCAGGCGGCCAGTCATAAAACTATTCCCAATAACTTTTACAATATGTACTATGAAACAAGAGTACATATTGTATTGATCCAAGTAATTGGGATAAGAGTAGGTGAATGATCCTTTTATATGTTAAAGAGGCCTATATTCAGCAATGGAAAGAGAAAAATGACGATGATTTTTTATTGCCTATGAAGGTAAACGGGCAAATAGCTCATACAGATATGCATCTGCATATTTACCCATGTAGATACCTATGTAGATATGCAGACACGCAGATACATAGGTATGATGATATACAGATATTGAAAAATGGTTTCGGGAGCATTCCCGCAAGCTCGCTCCGCGGCTCGACGACTCGCCGTCCGCTCTTTCATGGCTTATGCAGAATGTGGGCGGACCGAGCGCTACGTGCCGACAGCTGTACACGGGGTTCGTCCGGTCGATGGCCCTGTACGGCACACCGGTGTGGGCGGGGTCCCTGACCGTCCGACTCAGGGCTCTTCTGTGGCGACCACAGAGGGCCATGGCGGTCAGGGCTGTACGCGGGTATCGCACGGTGGCGACGGAGGCAGCGTGCCTGTTGGCCGGGAGTCCCCGTGGGACCTGGAGGCGCAAATGCTCGCCGATTTGTATCGGTGGGTGTCGTGGGTGGGCGCGGGGACCGGTGTGGTCTCATTGAGGGAACTCACCGCCTGGCGCGTCGACGCCCGCCTAGACGTCATTGCCTGTTGGGCAGTCCGGCAAGAGAGGCCTCGGTTCGGTGTGCGGACCGTGGAGGCCTTCCGGCCGGTGCTGATACAGTGGTTGGAACGACGGCACGGGGTGCTCTCCTTCCGACTGGTGCAGGTTTTGATGGGGCATGGATGCTTCGCCAAATACCTGCACACGATCGTCAGGAGGGAGAGTACACCGTCCTGCTACCACTGCGATTGCGACGAAGACACGGCGCAGCATACGCTTGAGGTTTGTGCCGCTTGGGCAGAGCAGCGTCGTGAACTGGTCGCAATCATCGGTGCCGACCTGACGCTGCCGACCATCGCCAGGGCGATGCTCGACAGCGTCAGGAATTGGGACGCGATCGCAACCTTCTGCGAGGCAGTGGTCTCGCGGAAGGAGGCGGCGGAGCGCGTGCGCGATGAGCGTCTCCTCGACGACGCGAGCCGCCGCCGGCGACTGGGGCGGCGCAGGCGCGATTACCTGCGCCTGATGTCGCCCTAGCCGAGGCCGCGGGTGACTGGATCGCGGAATTAGTCCGTCACCCGCCGAGAGGCCGACCGCGTGAGGAAAGATCGACATCCTACCCGAGGGGGGGACGTCGGTCGAGGAGAGGGACTCCTCAGGGGTATTCCGTTGGGCCGACCACTGACGTCAAGTCACGCTGCTCCGGTGGTTGGCACAACGACGAAGGCGATGTCACGAGTGGGTTATGGGTGTGCATGCTTACGCCCCTCTGTCACCCCGGATGGAGTAGTGCGAGGAGTGCGCCGACCGTAGCCCACCCGTGACAAAAAGAATTTCAAAAAGATATTGAAAAATACTAATATATAGTAATTAAATCTACATTTAAAAAAATATATTCTGCAAATGTAACAATAATCATTTTATTTTCATACTAGCTTCTGCCCGCAGCTTCGCCCGCGTAAAAGATTACTTACCTAAAGTTTTTCATCCCTTATTTTTATTTACCCCTTAAGGGTAAATTTTTATAAGATATTAATGTTATATTTATTTATATCTAATCAATAGCTTAAAATAAGTTTTAAGCTTCTGGCTTTAAAAATGACGATACTTCCTTACAAGTTTTCATCCCCCTTTACAACCATTTTTTTGCATTAAAAAGTAGCCTATGTCTTTTGTCAGGCTCTATCTGTGTACCAAATTTCATTTAGATCGGTTCAGTAGTTTAAGCGTGAAAGAGCGACAGATAGACAGACAGAGTTACTTTCGCATTTATAATATTAGTAAGGATAATATAATCGCAACCTTGAGATTCGTTAGACGTAAATCCAACTTAGCGAAAATAAGTTTTTAATGTGCCTACATTGTGTAAATCTGGCAGTTAAGTTTACGTAGTTCTAATGAAATAAACAATAAAAAGAGTGCATAATAAATTCTATTTTTTTTTGTTAGAAAAATGGCTTTGTTTTATTTTTCATATAATAACAAACGAGCAAGCAGCACATCTAATGGTAAGTGTTGCCGCTCATTGACCTTTGCAATACCAGGAGTTTAGTTAGACCACTGCTTACCGACCAAAACTCACACCCAATTTGGGTGACCGGTTCCCTAATTCACTAAACAAAAGCGTAACAGCGCATTGCAGTGGTCAGATGTAGATTTTTTTGCGAACGTGTGTATTACCCTGGACAGACTAGCCCGTGGCTATTGGCAGGAAACTGTCCACAATGTGGCCCTTTTTTTTTTTTTTTTTTTTTTTTTTTGCGGTGGGCTATGGACGTTGCACCCCGCCAAATCGGTCCGGGGTGACGGAAGAGGCGGCGCGCAACCCCATTGACCCACCCTGCAAGCACCTCTTCAACGCCGTACGAGCGGGCCACCGGTACCCGATCTTTGTCTTCGGTGGCCCGCTCGGCGGTATGCCCTCTTGGGCTCCTCTCCTGTCGACGCCCCGACAGCTTTCGCCGTCGAGGCGTCGTCCTCACGCGGTGGCCTCACGTCGGGTAACCGGACAATTCCCCGGTCCGATCACCCGAAGCCTCGGTTAGGGCGGCATCAGGCGCAGGTACTCGCGCCTGCGCCGTCCCGGCCGCGGGCGGCGGTCCGGGTCACGGGAATCCTCCCGGGCCCGTTCCGCCGCCTCCTTCTGCGAGATGACAGCCTCGCAGAAGGCGGCGACCGCGTCCCAATTCCTGACGCTGTCGACCATCGCTCGCGCAACAGCCGGCAGCGTCAGGTCGGCACCGATGACAGCGACGAGGTCACGGCGCTGCCCGTCCCAGCCCGAACATACCTCGAGCGTATGTTGCGCCGTGTCCTCGTCGCTACTGCAATGGTGGCAGGACGGAGTCCACTCCCTCCGCACGACCGTGTGCAGGTACTTGCCGAAGCAACCATGCCCCGACAAGACCTGCACCAACCGGAAAGAGAGGACTCCGTGCTGCCGCTCCATCCACTCCATCAGTACGGGCCGGAGGGCCTCAACGGTAATAACACCGTATCTAGGCCTCTCCAGCCGCGTAGCCCAACGGGCGATGACTTCTCGGCGGGCGTCCTCGCGCCAGGTGGCTATCTCGTTGAACGATGGGGAGCCACCCTCTTCGCGCATTGAGGTAACCCGCCGGTAGAGGTCGGAGAGCATCTCCGCCTCTAGGTCCCACGGGGGTGTCCCGGCCAGTAGGCACGCCGCCTCTGTCGACACCGTGCGGTACCCGCGAATGGCTCTGACCGCCATGACTCTCTGTGGCCTCCACAGAACCGCCCTGAGTTGGGCGTTCAGAGCCCTCGCCCACACGGGTGCGCCGTACATGGCCATTGAGCGGATCACCCCCGCATACAGCCGTCGGCCCTGAAAACTGGGTCCGCCCACGTTCGGCATGAGCCGAGAAAGGGCGGACGCCGCGCCAACCAGCCGGGGAGCAATTTGACGAAAATGCTCCCGGAACCACCATCGCCCGTCGAGCACCAGACCCAAGTACCTCATATGGGCCTGGATACTGATGTGGATGGAGTTGACGACTAACGAGGCGCCGATGGGCAGCCTCACACGGGGCCCATGGAATAAAAGGGCCTCCGTCTTGTTTAGGGCCACCCTGAGCCCCAGCGCCTCGATTCGCCTGACCATCTCCTCGGTGCCGAGAGTGGCCAGGCTCGCCGCCTCTTCGAATGTCCTGCCCCGGGCTGTGACGAGCGTGTCGTCAGCATAGCAAATAACGCTCAGCCCGGGGGGGAGACTCCCTCTCAACGCCCAGTCGTAACCGATGTCCCACAGAGTCGGCCCCAGAACCGACCCCTGCGGAACACCGCACGACATGGGCGTCCGCACAATGTCCCCTGCGGGGCTCGCGTAGAGAACACTGCGCCCCTCCAAATAGTCTGCCACCAGCCGCCTGAGGTACAGGGGCACTCCGTGGAACCGGAGCGCCTCCCTGATGCAGCTGAATGGCAGACTATTGAAGGCGTTGGCGATGTCCAACGACACCGCCAACAGCACTCCTTTGCCGGCGACAGCCTCCGCGGCCGTCTGCCTCAGGCGTAGCAGGGCCCCGATGGTCGAACGCCCCCTTCGAAACCCAAATTGAGCGTCCGACAGATCGGGCCCCACCTCTTCCAGGTGCTGGACGATGCGGGCAGCGAGGACACGCTCCAGCAGCTTACCCACATCGTCCAGAAGCACAATGGGCCTGTAGGCCGACGGCGAATCCGGGGGCCGTCCCGGCTTTGGCAGGAGAACCAACCTCCCTTCCTTCCAGCACTCAGGGAACTGTCCAGACGTCAGACAGGCGTTGAACAGTCGCCTGAGGCGAGGTTCGAGATGCTCGAGGAGCAACGTCAACACCCGGACTGGGATTCCGTCCGGGCCGGGGGCCGTGGTGGCGGAACGAATCTTCGCCACGGCTGCCCCCACTTCCGACTCCGTCACGGGCGGAACACTCTCGACGGCCTCCCGGTCGTGATCTGGCGAAGCCATGACCGGGGGCGTGTGCTCCGACTGCCGCGGGAACAGCTCCTCGACCACTCTACGAAGGAGGTCGGGCTGGAGGGTCTCGGTGAGGGGGGGGCCCTGCGCGCGAAGCTTATTCAGCGACGCGCGATACGGGCGACCCCAGGGGTTACGGTCAAGACCGTCCAGCATCTCCTGCCAACTCGCGTCCTTGGCGGACCGGATGGCCAGCCGAAAGGCGGTACGCGCACTGCGGTACGCCTCGTACAGCTGGCCCTCCCGCTCAACATCGCGGCGACGCCGCCGACTGCGGGTGTAGGACCTTCGGGCACTAATGCACGCCGCACGAAGGTCCGCCAGTCTTGGGGACCACCAGTAGACCCCCTGCCTCGGAGGTAGACGCCGCACCCTGGGCATGGCCGCATCGCAGACCTGCGTTAACGCACTGCGGATGCGGACAGCCTCAACGTCCACTCCGTCCGCTAGGGGTGGTGAGGACAGCCACGTGTTCACGATGGCCGCCTCCGCCAGTAGGTCCCTATCCAGCCGCCCCACAGCCCACCGCGGAAATGCGGGAGCTCGGTCCGCCCTGTGACCCCTGCTGGGGTCCCGGAGAGGGGAGACCTCCATCCGGATGTAACGGTGATCCGACAGGGTCTCCGCCTCCTCCAAGACACGCCAGTTCCTCACTCGTGGTGCGACAGCGGGGCTAGCGAACGACAAGTCCACTATCGACCCACCCTGCTGTCGCACACACGTGTTCACTGAGCCTCTGTTTAGGACACAGAGGCCCAGTGACGCCGCCCACTCCACGATCGCCCGCCCGCGATCGTCCGTCATCGGGGACCCCCACGCCGTGGATTTGGCGTTGAAGTCCCCCAGGACCAGGACGAGGCCCGGTGCCAGTCGCCGTATCGAAGCCTCCAAGGTGGTGAGGGAGGCCCCGAAATCGTCCATTCTCCTGTTAGGGGAGAGGTAAACGCTGTACAGTGTGACCCCTCCCCAATCCGCCGCGACAAATTCCTCGCCCCTATCCAAGAGGGATAAGGACGGGAAGTGCCGCTGCGTGGAGGTGACGATTGCCGCGGTTCCGTTCCGGCTGACCACCCAATTGGGGCGATCAGGCACGACGTACGGTTCCGCGACTACGGCTGCACCGATCGACCACTCCACCATGGATTGCAGGAGGAGATCCTGCGCACCGGCGGAGTGGTTGGTGTTGGCCTGCAGGAGGTGAGTGGACTGGGCAGCCATTAATGGGCTGTGTCCATTATCACCTCCTGGCTTGCGGCGGGCGATCGGGCCGCGCTAGGAGCGGGAGCGGCCGGAGTCGAAGGGCCGCTCCGCCCCTTTGGAGCCGAAGCCGGAGGTCTGCACGCCCCAGAGCCCATGCGGTGCTTGGCAGGCTTATTGCCCGCCGCACACGCGGGGCAGTGGGGCGGGGCGGCGCAAGATGCCGCCATATGCCCAGTCTGACCGCAGCGGAAACAGAGTCCGCCGCAGTCAAAGCAATTAGTGCATGTTGGCCGGGTGTGCCCGACCGCCATGCACTTGAAACACCTCGCAGGCCGGTGCTCCAGCACGGTGACTCGCGCTGAGCTCCAGCCCACGAGGAGCCTGCCTGAGTCGGCCAGTTGCCTGACCGACTCCACTGGGCACTGCACCCAGGCGGCACCTACGCCGCCCGGACCGGGCCGGATGGCGCCAACCCGGACGGTGTCCATGGGACACCCGGTTTTCGAGGCAATGGCCTCCCGGATGTCTTCCACCGTCACGGAGTCATCCAAACCCGCGATGCGCATTTCGGCGCACTTTACGGGTCTGGCGATTTTGACGCCACCCTCCTCGGCGAACAGACCTCGCAGCTTCGACGCCACGCTATCGGCCGTTCTGGTGCCCTCGGCCCCAGGGAACTCCAAAATCCGAGCCCCTGTCCGGGCCTTGCGGGTCCGGGCTTTGACGCCTCCTATGTCGGAGACGTCGAGCTCCTGCCGGGCTTTCCTCAGAACGGCCTCATAGCTGAGGCCCCTTTCTGCCGCCTCAGGCAGCACAGTGATCACCACTGCGGCTGTCTTCGGCGGCCGGAGCCCCTTGCGCGGCCTCTTCCTCTTCGACCTGCTGCTGCCTCCTCCGGCTCCTGCCTGGGGGGCGACGACCTCAGCGGCGCGCTTGGCCGCCGCTCTCCTCCTCTGCCCGCGACTCTTTCTGCCGCGCTCGGCCACCTGCCAACCCTGTTCGGGCGCAGCGGGCGTGCCAGGCGCGGAAGGCGCAGTCGCGGGTGCGCGGGTCGTCGCCGGCGGTGTCGGTGCGGGCGACGACTGCGGTCCGGCAGGAGCCGGTGCCGTCTTTCTCTTTGGAGCGGGCCCCTTGGGCTTGGGCCCAGCCGCGGCTGCGGCGTAGCTCCCCCCCACGCGGCCACCCTGACAGGGTAGCGGGGCGGGGGTTGGTGCCGCATATGGCCGCTTGTTCGCGGCGAGAGGCGGCCGAACACGTGGTTCCGGAGGCAGCCTTGCCTCCAGAACGGCCAAGCGCGCATTGACCATATTACCGACGGTGTCGATAATGGCGCGCAAGGCCTCGTCCGACACGCCCCCCACCGCAGGCAGTGAGATCGGTGTTGCCGGCTGGACCTCTGCCGGGGCCTGCTCCACGACGGCGACATTTGGCGTGCTGGCACTGATGTTGGTCGGCGGCGCACGCTCCGCGGTCGGAGGCTTCTTCGGCGCGGTGGGAACCACTGGCCTGCCAGCTCCTCGGGGCGGCTTGGCTGCGGCGACGTCTCGGCGGCCGGCATTGGCCGACGACGCAGGTGGCGCAGGCGGCATAAGCCGCGCCATTTGCGCCTTTAGGTCGGCCACGTCCTTGGTGAGGATCCGGTTTTCCCTCCTCACCGCGCCCAGCTCCGATTCTAGGCGGCGGTTCTGGGCCCGCAGGCCTGACACCTCGCCACCTAGGCGGGCGTTTTCGGCCTGCAGGGCCTCCATGTCCAGGGCGTCACCGCTCGCGCGGGCGCCAGCGGTCGCCACTTCTGTGGGAGGGATGCCGGACAATACCTCCAGCACCCTCGCGGCGGCCGCCTCGTCGTCGGCCCGCTTACGAGCCTCCGCCCCTCCACTTGCTCTGCCGGCTGGGGAGTGGGTCGCCCGACCCGACGCCACGGCCCCTCGCCCTCTGCGAGAGGCCGGAACCTTGGGAGGAGGCATGATGACAACACTCCCCTCGGAATCGGCGCCCGAGCTGCCATCCCTGTTCAGGGGGCGCTTTCGCACCTTCGAGGGGAGGGCCTCCTCCCTTGCCGTCAGTATCGCACCGACCTCCTTGGACGGCTCCGCGGAATTACCGCACTCGTCCATTTTATCGGCAGATCCACTGCCCTCATCTTTGGACGGCTCTGCGACACTACTGTCGCCCTCGTCCATTGACGGCCCTGCAGTAGATCCGCCGCCATCATCTTGGGGTCCAGCGGTGGCAGCCTCCCTGAGAGCCCGCCGCTCCTCCCGCTCCGCCTGTCGCTTTTTGGCGCCGGAAGCCTTCCCCCTATTCGGGGGTCTCCCACGCCTCTTCGTCTTTGGGGCCTCCTGTGTTGGTGCCGGGCCCTCGGCGGACGCCTCGAGTCCTGAGGACGAGGCGTCGTTTGTGCCAGTTTTCTGTTGGCTTAGCAAGGCCGTAGAGTGGGAATCCGTAGGATCCCCGTCTTTTGAGAGTAAAATAGGCAAATCCATATCAATTCCCACGAGCATGGGAGAAAAACCGTCGACCCGGGCAGAGATCCCTGTACCCGGGCAAGCCTACATTTACCAACCAGGGGGTCGGCCGGTACCCTGGCTGGAGCGTGCTAACGACAGAACAACCCATCTGCCATGCATCTTCTCGCCGCACGCCAGAACTTAAGATTCTGGGTGATTTCCGAATTCGAATGTTAATTCGAACTCTTTATAGAGGTTGTCTTCCTCGCGGTCCGGGCGGTTAAGCCAAGACCCTCGCTCCTGATACTACGCCTCACGACAACTTGTCTTGAAGCAAGATATCAGGTTTACGATATGTCGGCGGTGGCATAAGCCTGCCCAGCCCTCAAATCAATGAGTGACCGGGCCCGTCCGAAATTTCGCGTCCTGTACCCTCTACAAATAGAGGGTCAGGAGCGAATTGGGGCTCAACCCATCGCTGGGGAACCCCCCCTCGCGCCAGAGATTCGCTACGGGCGACAATTCGACAGAGGGATCTGGGGGACTGTCGCCCGCACCCAGGGTACACCACGCGGAGGTTTCTGGCGTCGTACCCCACAATGTGGCCCTACCAGTACTATTAAAACAATAGATTCGAATGATTTTTTTTTTTCACAACGAATTTTAAGTTTTTTTCACATTTCATCGTATTAGGACAGTGCCATGTAACGATAATTCCATAAAAAACACGTAACTTTACTCAGATGAGAAAAGACGCAATCTATTCAAAACGCACGATCATATTTTCAAGAGTTCAACGACCTCACGGGATGAAAAAAAAATTTTTTTGTCATCCGAATCGATTTTTTTCTAACCTATCGTTATAAGTAGGACTAGTAGGGTTACCTGTCTTTGTTTTCGGGAGCGGTACCCTTCCACCCTATATAGGCAATAGAAATATCTTATGTTTAATTGTCTACCACAACACAACAAAGGATTGTTGTGGTGAGGTTAAGATATGATAACATATATCATCACATAAAATCTGTCCACTTAAAATCTTTTCCGTGTGGTAACGGAGTAAGAATACAATTTACCACCCCCTATCTTACTCGTGGATGACCATAAAAGACGACTAAGGGATCCATCCATCCATCAGCCCGTAAACGTCCACTGTTGGACATAGGCCTCCCCACGAGAATGCCATCTATAACGGTCCTGTGCCACCTGCATCCAATGGTTTCCTGCGACCTTGATGAGGTCATCAGTCCATCGAGTGGGGGGTCGTCCTACGCTGCGTCGTCCGATTCGTGGTCGCCACTCGAGAACCTTTTTTCCCCAACGGTTGTCGGTTCGTCGAGCGATGTGGCCTGCCCATTGCCACTTCAACGTGCTAATTCTTCGGGCTATGTCGGTTACACCCGTTCTTCTACGGATTTCCGTATTTCGGATTTTATCACGTAGAGAAATACCGAGCATAGCCCTCTCCATAGCACGCTGAGCGACTTTGAGCCTTTTTATGAGGCCGACATTTAGAGACCACGTTTCAGTGCCGTAAGTCATCGCTGGTAACACACACTAAGGGATATACAACGCATATAACATCTATGCAAGAGAAGGAAAACTCGAAATAAAACCCTGTATCAACACGTCTGTCCAGCGTGGTATAGTACAAATTATTCAAGAGTTTCGGATCGATTCGAAATTTTTTTTTTTTGAGAATACTATAGGAGAAATAAATAAGTAAATAAATAATACAAAATAATATAAGCTTTGTGGAAGCGGCTACGAATACTACCAACCCTTACTTTGCTCGTGAATGTCGTAAAAGACGACTAATAGCCTTATAGCGACCTGGACCGACTCCATCTACCGTTGGTCGACAATTACATTCCCAAGGAGAGTGGACGTCTGGCAGGCGGCCGGTCATAAAACCAGTAACTTTTACAATATGTACAATGAAAGAAGTGTACATATTGTATCGACCCCAAGTAATTGGGATAAGAGTAGGAGAATGATGATAAAAGAGAAATAAATGCTAAGTATGTTAATTGTAGTAATATTTCTCTTTGAAATTTTAGTTCATCAGTTTGGTTGGTTGATAGAAAACCTATTGTAGTGTGTCTCACAGTAACCACGATCCTATTTTTCGAAATTATTTGAAACTGTTATAGCGTTTTCGGCTACAGTTTCGGATGTATATTCGTTTCAGATATCTGATAGTCAAATTACTCAAATTTACATACATGCACACAAACATATCATTACGCCATATCCCTTGCAAGGTAGGCAGAGAGAACAGAGTGCCAGATAACTCTATCCTTGCATACTTCACTCGCTTCCTCAACATTCATAATTCTTTTCATACACGCTCGCCGGTTTCGGAGACTCTTGATTCCACCTTCTTTCAGTACGTGACCGATTTGGTCTAGGTAGGTTAGTCTCGGTCTCCCCCGGTACCTACATCCTTCCACTTTCTCATAGGGGACCCCCACGCCGTGGATTTGGCGTTGAAGTCCCCCAGAACCAGGACGAGGCCCGGTGCCAGTCGCCGTATCGAGGCCTCCAGGTTGGTGAGGGAGGCCCCGAAATCGTCCATTCTCCTAGTAGGGGAGAGATATACGCTATAGAGCGTGACCCCTCCCCACTCCGCCGCGACAAATTCCTTGCCCCTATCCAAAATGGACAAGGACGGGAAGTGCCGCTGCGTTGAGACGACGATTGCCGCAGTTCCGTTTCGGCTGACCACCCAATTGGGGAGATCAGGCGCGCAGTATGGTTCCGCGACTACGGCTGCACCAATCGACCACTCCGCCATGGATTGCAGGAGGAGATCCTGCGCACCGGCGGAGTGGTTGGTACATATAAATTTTCATCCCCTATTTTTATTTTACCCCCTTAAGGGTAATTTTTTTACAAAATTATAATGTCTTATTTATTTATATCTAATCGACAGCCTAAAAATAAGTTTTAAACTTCTGGTTTTAAACATGAGGAACCTCCTTAAAACTTTTCATCCCCCTTTACAACCTTTTTTTTGCATTAAAAAGTAGCCTATGTTCTTTATCAGGTTCTAGACTATCCGTGTACCAAATTTCGTTTAGATCGGTTCAGTAGTTTTGGCGTGAAAGAGCGACAGACAGACAGACAGAGTTACTTTTGCAATTATAATATTGGTAAGGAACTAAGGATTCCTAATACAAGCCTTGAACTTGGCTTGACCCTTAATAATAAGATTCCCTTTTAACTAAAAACTTTTGATTAACGAACTCTAAAAAAGTAAATATTGCACGTAACCTCACAAATCCTTTTAAGATAAATCAACCTTAAAATAAGGTTTTTTTTTATCTTTACATCAATCTGACCAGTGTTGCATTATTTTAAACTATTTGATTAAAATCATGACGAAAAACATATGGAAGTTCTTGTCACTTCATTGCAAATTATAATTCACATTGATTTTATTTATGTTTTATTTTTATGCACACTTCTTTATAAAAAGAAGGGTCTTGACAGATAGACGGATAGACGGTCGGATAAAACGGACAACGAAGTAATCCTATAAGGGTTCGGTTTTGTTTTCCTTTCGAGGTACGGTACCCTAAAAAAAATATTTTTTTAAGAATAACAGCACTTTTTTGGCAGGCTATGGTCACACGCCGTCCATTCTGTCTGGGCCGACGGAAGGGTGACGTGTGGCCCTATAACCCACCGTATTTACTCCCTATAGTCGTTGGGCCGGCCACTAGTACCGAATCTTTGAAATCCGTGGCCAAAGATAACACCCTGAACTAAGGAAGTTAAATCTATTATAAAAGACTATTTAAACTTCATAAAATCTCGGTATCAACCATATCCGCCTTCATTACTAATTGGGTATTACTGGGAACAATACGTTGATCTTTTATACCTTGCCCTGTCGTCGTCCCGGCAACAAGAAGCCAGAAAGCCAGTTTACCATCCGCAGTCTCGATTAGGACGTCATTAGTCAGAGGAATTGCATGGATCAAGTCAGCGTGGTGGTTTTGTGCCACGTTCCAGACAACAAAACTTTCCCGGGAGCACTATTTTCGGGTACGAATATCTTCTAAACTACTAACTAAACCTGACATTAAAAATAAAAAATCAGTAAATAAATTAAACTACCTTATTTTCCAATTACCCTGATTCATACCCTTGACATCTAAAGTCCATTTAAATCAATCCAATACAATAAAATATTAATATAGATTGCATGACTCAAAATACCGTCTCTTTTTATCTTAAAGGAAATTATAGAAGAGTGAATGGATAAGATTATTGGTTTTCCTGAAGGCTAGTTGCGGTTAAAACTATATCCGTTTAGGTTTGTAATGTTTATTATTTATGGAAAATACCTTATTATATATTAATGTATTTAATATATGTATGTATTATCATACTAGCATTTGCCTGCGACATGTAGTAGATATCTGTGGTATCCCTCATCTTATGACTTTCATTATTTGTTTTGTAAGAAGACAAATAACAAAATCTCTCCCCTACTTTATACCCTTGAGTAAGAAATATGTCGTCTGAAGGGCTGATTTTCAAGATATTCTTTTTAGCGAGTCTCTGCATCACAAACGTAATACGCTCTCTTGTCCTTATTTTGGGTATTTCTTTTTCTTTTCTTTTTTTGAGTTCAAGTTAAACACCTATTTTATACCCTTAGAGTCAAACTGCATCAGGTATATCCAGGTCGAAATAAATTATTTTTACTGATTTGAAGACAGTAGATTTTTTTCTAGCTGCTATGTTTCAACCCCTTTATGGTTGAATTTCGTAAAATCCTTTCTTAGCGAGACTTTACGTCACATAAATAAATACACGTTTCTAGTTCCAGTAGTTTTAGCTCGTCGTTGATGAGTCAGTCAACCTGATTCATTAAATGCTAATTGTATTTTATGCACCATAATGTATTTATCTATTCACGTTTTATTTCTAACTAAATAATGATATTTATGGTGACGAGTTAAAATGTGGAAAACTGGCTTAGAGATCTTAAAATACAATGGCAGCAACGTTTTGAATTACTTATAACCCCAATTGATAATACTAATCCGCTAAGTTACTCATAATACGTGAATATTTTTCCCGTGTTTTAACCTCTGCTTCGCTATATGAGCACTTGTAGTAAACAAAATAGTCCAGTTTTGTTCAAGCGTAGTATTTTTGCGGACCCTTTCTCCCCTGAACAGGACACGTAGAATGGTTGCTTTTGCCAAGCATAAAGATTTTGCCGTTATTCTACTTAGAGAAGTTTATGTCCACCAATGCATTTAATATACTGATGAATGGAAAATTGAAAGAAATACCGATGAAGAAAGTAAATCATCATCTTCCTGTCTTCATCCTGATTGGTTAGGTATTTTTGCACCATGTTTTCTTAATTTAACACTGGAGGAAGATAATGAAAACGTTCTAAAAGGTTTTGGTTACGACTGCCTGTTTCTTTTTATCCTTGGAATTGTCGCATTCGAAGAAATGGGTTAAATTTAAAATCAAGATCTTAGTAAGCTTTTAAGACACCTATGAGTAATAAGTTTCTTGGTATTAATTCCCAATATATATTATTTTCCAAATAATATATTTTTTACCATTAATGTGTGATATTGAGGCAGAAAAAGCCTAAAATCTATATATGAAGACTCTGTTTTGTTATACCAGATTCTGAACTGAGGCTTCTCCGGCCGGTATCGCCTCGCCAAGAAGCCAACAGTTCTCGAAAGGGAACACTGTACATTATCTGTAGCGAGAAGTCCTGACAGCTACAAGCCTGTAGTCTCCAAATCCACATAAGAAACAAAAAGAACGGTCAGGGGTACTGTATAAACAGAACTCCAATTTCCTTTCTTGATCTCTTATGCCCACTTCTATTTGAAGTATAAATCATCATCATCATCTTGGGATAAGAATTCCAATTTATTTGGGTTCGACGCAATATGTCTTCTCTTTCTATACAATACTATCAGACTTCATCTCTGCGGTCTATCCATGTCATGTTTCACCCAGTCGATCCTTCTTTTCTTCGGTCTTCCCTTACCCTTGAAGCCTTCAACATTCATACTTAAAACTTTCCTCACAGCATCACTTTCATTCCATTTCGTCACATGTCCATACCACATCAAATGTTCACTCCTTAGCTTTTTCGTCACTGGTGCAAAGGTTATATTTGAAGTATACATAAAATAGAATATAATATTTTGATAATGCGTTGAAAAAAAATCAACCAATTAAACAATTATATGTTTTTTTTTGTAAGAAACACGGAACGGTCAATGTTGATCTTGAAAAAAAATAATTGTTACCAAAAATAATACCGTTATTACATAAGTTTAAGTGAGCCCAATTAACAGTATAAATAAATTACAGCTTGTAAATTCTAGAATAAGATTGATATTGATATAACACTCAATGTCAAATAACCAGATGGTGTTATTGACTTTTTAATTAAAAAAAAGCTAGAATATGTATGCTTAACAATATTTCTCAGCCCATATTCGAATTACCCTATACCAACACGTCTGACCAGCATAGTATAGTAGTTTAATTTGCCTCCCATTATGGCGGAAGTTCGAGCCCAAAAGTGGAACATATATGAGTTGAGATGATGATTCGTAATTAATTTTGACACCTATAGATCAATTTTTTTTGGTACAAGGCGGAATCTTTGAAAGTGATTTTCATCCCCTTCTGCGCGTTGGCTTAATTTGAAACTTTGCATACTATTAAGAAAAATAGATAATGTAAGAATGGAAATAGTTTGTCTCATTACAGTATTAGCATTTTTTTATATCTGTGGCTGAAAGTACGGCATAACTCGATAGATGTCACTATCCCTATTTTCTACATCGCAACCGCATGAGCAAAATCGATTATTTAATTTATAAGCCACACAGCTATATTTGTTGATCAATTTCCTCTCCGAGTAGAGAGCCCTCAGCGCTCACCCATAAGCCATCTGCAGCAAACAGCTAAAAGACAGACACAAAAAAATACTATAGCAAGTTGCTACCCCACTTCATTCGGTGAGCCAGATAGCCGATATTTTAAAAATTATAATATTCTAATGTAAAGGTAGACTGGAACTAATATTTACTAAAAACGTTTTTTTTTATATATCTTTAAATAAAAACATGTTCAAATAAAAAACTGCTGAGTTTATTATCGGATTCTCTCACTAGCAACTGCATTCCAATTACGTGGTAGATTGTCTTATATATTTAAATGAGAAATTAAATTTACATACTAGTAAACCCAGTATTAGTAAACCTTTATTTGTAGAAGTCGACATATCGTAGCGCCGCCTGGTGGCAAGTTACATCAATGGGGGATAGTATATAAATCTTCTCCGTGAAAAAATACATATACATACTAATTTTAATAATGATCTTAATAGATAATAACCCCGCGGGGTTTATACATTCCGGGCTGGCAATGGACGTCAAGGATTCAGTACCAGTGACGGGCCCAATAGCGAAGAGGAGGGAATAAGGTAGATTATGGGGCCACGCGCTGCCCTTTCGTCGCCTCGGATGGATCGGACGGCGTGTGTTAAGACCATATACTACCAAAAAAAGAGGGTTTATACACATTCCACCAATCTGGTACCGGGGGTTTACCCACATAGCGTAAGAGTGAAGTAAACGTGTAAAATATGGGGTCGCGCGCTGTCTCCTCTGTCACTCTGAATGGAACGAGCGAGGCGTGATCATATCTACCCCAAAAAAAAAGTAATAAATAAAAACTGTATGTACTTTCATTCAATTTCATTGTATATTACATACATACATATCATCATGTGATATCCCTTGCAGGGTAGGCAGAGAGAACAGAGTGCCAGAGAACTCTATCCTTGCATACTTCACTCGCTTCATCAACATTCATAATTCGCTTCATACACGCTCGCCGGTTTCGGAGACTCTTGACTCCACCTTCATTATATATTCATATCTATATAATCTATATTTTCAGCCTCAAAATATGTATTTTTTTTTATTTGTAAAGACAACACCTGGCCATATTGACATAATCCTCGCATTGACAGAGAACTTTATAAACATATAATTTAACTTATTCAAATTACACCCAGACTCAGAACAAAAATTGGTGGAGTAAGCTGTGTGGTAGCGGCTACGAATACTACTAACCCTTACTTTGCTCGTGGATGTCGTAAAAGACAAAGCCTTATAAAGACCTATGTCAACTTCATCTGATGCCGTTTGATCAACGATTACATTCCCAAGAAGTGTTGATGTCTAGCAGGTGGCCGGTCATAAAATTCTTCCCAATAACTTCTACGATATGTACTAAAAAAGAAGAGTACATATTGTATCGACCCCAAGTAATTGGAATAAGAGTAGGAGATTATACACTATATTACGTAAGTAAATTTCCCTCCCATTATGGAGGAGGCTCGAGCCCAACAGTGGGACATATATGAGCTGAGATGGGTGGATTTAATTTTGTTTAAATAGGTACTTTTAATTATTTGTAACCAACCAACCAACCACCAACCCAGTTAACCTTAACCGAAGACTCCATCAGCCAGATGCCAGACCTATAAAGAATTTTCTCTTAAAAAAAGCAATACAAATACATTTCTTATTGTTTATTCTATTCACTGGTTACATCATTTTATCCAAATAAAAAATAAGTCCTTGTGTCAATATAGAAATTAGTTTTTTAAAATAACATTGAAAACATTCATAAAATTTGATCTAATTGAACATCGCCATTTCTCGCACCTTGCATGACGTCATATGCTATGCTTATTGGTTTACTTTAAAGTTTTTGCGTCTTCAAGAAACCTTGAATTATATAACATCAATATAATAGTTAAAATACAAAACATGAAAAAAGCACGGACATATATCTGTGGACCAAAACTTTATTATAAAAAAAGAAATTAAAATTTTTTTTGCTTATTTTTAATTGTTATTACTATTTAGACGTATATAAAAACCCGATTACGAGCGAAAAATGATTGTTACAAATGGAATTCTAACCCACACCTATTGGAAATCCGTTCAAATCGTGTTGCCACTTACACCACCGTGAACTATTGTAGGACATTCGATTCTGGCATCGTTTACGGAGATGTGTGCCATCTATCCGACAATGTTTACACATTGTACAGGCTTAATACTCAAACTTTGCAGTTAGAATTATATTAAACGATGACACAACTCTGTTATTCAAATTACTATACTATTCAGATGATTAATAAAGCTGAAAACCAATTTATAGGTATTATCTTTTACCTCAATGTAAAAGCACTATAAGAAGTATATATAAAGTACTAGCTTCTGCCCACGGCTTCGCCCGCGTAAAAGGTTACTTTCCTAAAGATTTTCATCCCTTATTTTGATTTTACCCCTTAAGGTTTAATTTTGACAACATGTTAATGTCATATTTATTTATATCTATCACCTTTAAAAATGACGGTACATCCTTACAACTTTTCATCCCCCTTTACAACCCTTTTTTTGCATTAAAAAGTAGCCTATGTCCTTTATCAGGTTTTAGACTATCAGTGTACCAAAGTTCATTTAGACTGGTTCAGTAGTTTTGGCGTGAAAGAGCGACAAACAGACAGAGTTACTTTTGCATTTATAATATTAGTAAGGAATTTTCCTCCTGCAAGAGATACAAAAACACGAAAACTTCAACTCTAAAATACCATTAGGTAATGGAGAAAAAATACAGGTACACAAATAAATACATTTGAAGCATACAGTACAAACATCAGCGCCGATAAATGACACAACGTAGAAATTGACGTCACGTTTTGATTCGTCCAATAGTGAAACGTTTTACTAAGTTGAATTTCCTTCCCTTATTTTGCATATTGTAATTAACATTTTTGGCAATTAAAGACAAACTACATAAGTAAATAATAAGTAAAACTTCTAATGCGACTTCTAACAAGGTTGCGTTTAACGTTTAACGCAATGGCACTCGAAAGCATGTGCGTAGTGTACCTGTTACAGGCCAGTGCGAACGTTAGCAACGAGTAGCGTCTAATATTCCAAAGCAAGAGGAAGAGAGAAAAAAAGATACACAAAGGTAGAAAGTAGGAGAGAGAAAGAAACTGTGTCGGTAGATCCAAAGCACATGCGCGTGTTATTCTTGCTTTGCAGCGAAGTAAACAGTGCGAACGTTGTGAAAGCTGAAATACGTACTTGTTCCATTTTAAATTATAATATTCATTATTTTCATAGCTTTAAGTTTTTACTTCTGTCGGCAGTTCTCATGCCTGATTTTTTTAGTTTGGAAGTAACGCATTGATTTTCCATTATCCTAAAATAAAGAGGTATAGTTCCCCTCACAGAAGACAATGATTTGTATTTACAATAGTTACCATTAAAAACCTCAGTACGATTCGAGATGCTTTTAATAGATAAATATGTATTATCATAATAGCGCGGATCTATAATGTAGTTAATTTTTTTAGATAAATTATATAAGTAGTACTTACTTGTAATATTCTGATTACTTAAACTAATGAAACTACAAGAAGAGTGTGTAAGAGAAAAGTATGCAGAGGGTGTCCGAGAACGGCTGACGATGGCAAGCCAGCCGCAATCGGACATTGAAGAATGCTGGAGAGTATTGAAAGAGAGTATGGTAGATACAGCGAAAGAAGTATGTGGAAGTTCAAAGAAGCATAGAAAAACAAATGGTGATGCATGGTGGGATGCGGAAGTGGCAGCTTCCGTAGAGCAAAAGAAGAAAGCGTGGCTGGACTATGTCTCTTCTTTGAATCTGAATGACAGTATGACTGAACAGAAGAAAGAAATATATCGGCAATGTAAGAATGACACCAAGGCCTTAGTGAAAGAGAAACGTGATAGAGCAAGTATGAGTGCAGAAGATAGGCTGACTAAAAACTTCGAGGGTAACACCAAACTCTTTTGGAGGGAGGTGAAGAAGTCTCGGGGTGGTTGGTCAGCCTTCAGAATGAATAAAATAAGGTCTAAAGGTGGAGACATTCTTACACAAACACAAGACGTGTTAAGCCGATGGAGTGAATATTTTGGCGATATGTATGCGGATGCTACGGTTGGCGCCGGTGTTGGATGTGGTTTAGTAGATCAACATTCGACAACGGCGTCCTCCGATGGCATCAGTATGGATGAAGTTGAATGGGCGATAAGAAGTTTGAAAAATGGTAAGGCAGCGGGCATTGATATGGTGTCTGCCGAGATGATCAAGCTCGGTGGCTCTTGTGTCTGGGAGGCGTTCCTGTTGCTCCTCAATTTATGTTGGAGCTCGGGAATGGTTCCCAGGGACTGGAATAGCGCAGTCATCGTGCCTTTGTTTAAAAACAAGGGTTCACGTTATGACTGCGCAAATTACAGAGCCATAAGCTTGACCAGTTTGGCAGCAAAAGTGTATGGAAAAATTATTGAAAGGAGAATGAGGATGGTGTCCGATGGTTTACTGTGTGAGACACAAGGAGGTTTCAGGAGTGGAAGGGGATGCATGGATCAAGTGTTCTCTCTGCGCAACATTGTGGAGAAGCATCTGGCTCTAGGTCAGAGGGTTTTCTGCAGTTTTGTGGATCTGGAGAGAGCATTTGACACGGTTGTACGAAAGGAACTTTGGGACATTTTACCGGAGTATGGTATATCCCATCCCGTATCCATCCTTCCTTTCTTGAGGTGTACGGTATCCTTCCTCTCCTCCATTTTATAATAGTAATTAACGGTAAACTGCTACAGGCTGTGCAGTCCAGTTACATGGGCTGTAGAGCCTGTGTGCGGCTGGATGATGGAATGTCGCCTTGGTTTGACGTCAATATCGGCGTTAAGCAGGGGTGCGTTCTGTCAGCCAGGCTGTTTATCATATATCTGGATAAATGTCTCCAAAGGTTGAACGATATGAATGTGGGAGTCCAGATGGGCGACTCAGTGGTCAATGCTCTGCTTTATGCAGATGATGCAGTCCTGCTGGCACAGTCAGCGACTGACCTGCAGACCCTAGTCGACACAATGACAGAAGATTGTAAGAAAAGGGGTCTACGCGTGAATGTGAGCAAAACCAAAATAATGGTCTTTGAAAGAGATAAAACCAGAACAGATGTAAGAGTAACAATAGGTAATGATGTACTAGAGCAAGTGGATGAATTTGTATATCTTGGATGTGGATTTAGCCGAGATGGAAGGTACACCACTGATATAGAGCGAAGAGTGAATGCGGGAAATAGAGTGAACGGAGCGTTGGGGCAACTTTTCGGCAGCCACCACCTCAGCCAGAAGGCACGTGTAGCAATACATAACGCAGTGCTTGTCCCAACATTACTGTATGGAAGCGAGAGTTGGGTATGCAGAAAAGAGTATGATAGTAAAATTAATGCGGTCGAAATGCGATCTCTGCGAAAAATCTGTGGAGTTAGGCTGACCGACCGCATTCGTAACGACGACGTAAGAGAGCGAGTAGGTATGAAAGAGAGTATTGGTGTAAAGATGCGAAAGGGAATGCTCCGATGGTTCGGACATGTGGAAAGAATGCCGAACGAACGCCTGGTTAAGAAGATATACAATGCGAAAGTGGAAGGATGTAGGTACCGAGGGAGACCGAGACTAACCTACTTAGACCAGATCGGTCATGTACTGAAGGAAGGTGGAGTCAAGAGTCTCCGAAATCGGCGAGCATGTATGAAGAGAATTATGAATGTTGAGGAAGCGAGTGAAGTATGCAGAGATAGAGTTCTCTGGCACTCTGTTCTCTCTGCCTACCCTGCAAGGGATATGGCGTGATGATATGTATGTATGTAATGAAACTACAATGCTTTAACTGTGAACTTAGATTTTCTAAGCAACTGTTCAACTTAGTTTCATTTCAATATTTATTTTTGTTAACGTTTATAATAAATACGTGACAGTTTTCGAACATTTTTAATGCACTCATCAGTTCAAATAGTAATAGAGTAGGGTTGCTGTAATTTTCTCCAACATATAAAACAATTTGGTCATCATCCTGATATTTATCCAAATAACATTGTCTTAATATCTCTTTAGAATCTGCAAAAGGTTTTATTACTCCCATAATGTAGTTTCTGGTTTTCTGGAGTTTTGTGGATCTGGAGAGAGCATTTGACACGATTGTACGAAAGGAACTTTGGGACATTTTACCGGAGTATGGTATTAACGGTAAACTGCTGCAGGCTCTGCAGTCCAGTTACATGGGCTGTAGAGCCTGTGTGCGGCTGGATGATGGAATGTCGCCTTGATTTGACGTCAATATCGGCGTTAAGCAGGGGTGCGTTCTGTCAGCCAGACTGTTTATCATATATCTGGATAAATGTCTCTAAAGGTTGAACGATATGAATGTGGGAGTCCAGATGGGCGACATAGTGGACACTGCTCTGCTATATGCAGATGATACAGTCCTGCTGGCACAGTCAGCGACTGACCTGCAGACCCTAGTCGACACAATGACAGAAGATTGTAAGAAAAGGTGTCTACGCGTGAATGTGAGCAAAACCAAAATATGGTCTTTGAAAGAGATGAAGCCAGAACAGATGTAAGAGTAACAATAGGTAATGATGTACTAGAGCAAGTGGATGAATTTGTATATCTTGGATGTGGATTTAGCCGAGATGGAAGGTACACCACTGATATAGAGCGAAGAGTGAATGCGGAAATAGAGTGAACGGAGCGTTGGGGCAACTTCTCGGTGGCCACCACTTCAGCCAGAAGGCACGTGTAGCAATACATAACGCAGTGCTTGTCCCAACATTACTGTATGGAAGCGAGAGTTGGGTATGCAGAAAAGAGTATGATAGTAAAATTAATGCGATCGAAATGCGATCTCTACGGAGAATCTGTGGCGTTAGGCTGATCGATCGCATTCGTAACGACGACGTAAGAGAGCGAGTAGGTATGAAAGAGAGTATTAGTGTAAAGATGCGAAAGGGAATGATCCGATGGTTCGGACATGTGGAAAGAATGCCGAATGAACGTCTGGTTAAGAAGATATATAATGCGAAAGTAGAAGGATGTAGGTACCGGGGGAGACCGAGACTAACCTATCTAGACCAGATTGGTCATGTACTGAAGGAAGGTGGAGTCAAGAGTCTCCGAAACCGGCGAGCGTGTATGAAGAGAATTATGAATGTTGAGGAAGCGAGTGAAGTATGCAAGGATAGAGTTCTCTGGCACTCTGTTCTCTCTGCCTACCCTGCAAAGGACATGGCGTGATGATATGTATGTATGTATAATGTGATATTTCTTGTAGTTTTTATCATACTGCCTAATTTGTGTTATTTTGCTCGACAATCCAGAAATCTGTTGACTACCCAAAATCAATAAGCGTGGCTTATCAGAACTGGTACTAATTTTCTGGTACTAATTTTCTGTATATTTACCGGTTGCGGCAATTTTGAAGTACCCCCTTTTTGTTCATTTTTATTTTGACAATTCGAAATTGAAGAATTTTGTATGATTTTGTAAGAACAACTATTGTTGTCATTCATGGAAGTTCTAATTGGTTTGCGTTTATTTAAAGTAACTGGGCTACAAGTAATCTTTTTGTATATATCGTTCTTTTTTGTTAGGTCTTCATTCTGTTGTCTCAAGTAGGTATTTTCGAGAGACAAAAGTTCTATCTCAGAGGGCGCACTACTTAATTCTAACTGCAGTGTATCAATTTTTAACTTCAATATCGCTATTTGATCATTATATAAGTTTATAGATTCTGTGTTTGTTATATCTGGTAGGCTATTCGAAGTGTTATCACTGTTGATTGAAGTGGATGATTCGGTCATATTTATAATCATTTGTGGTTGTCACTGATCGAGATCGTCTATGGCGGTAAGTTATGTTGTCCATGTAGTTCATATTTAAAATAATAAGATTGATATACCAAGCTTCAAGAACTAATCATAACATGTACATTACTGCCCTCTAGGCAACGGTGTCTCAAGACGACCGATGACCTATAATCCAATTATCGTATTGTCGAATTAATGTATAGGCTAGTTAGTAGATGTCGTTAAGTTTCTCTCATAAAAGTATTGAATAAAAATAGAACCAATTATAAACGGCTGAATTTTTGAAACATAGTTGACATCTAATTAACGCTAGAGGCGTAGTTGTTACTTTTTCTTTTTTATGTTCGTTTATATAATTAATAATATTCAACAAACCTCTTGAATACTGGTCTTGAATCTTCATTTAAACAATTCAGTAAGGTAGCCAATAATAAAAAATAGATATTATAATTTAAATGTACATTGATTGTTGATACATTGGCTTACTAGTGTATCTGTTTGTAGCTAATATCACACTTATTTGTTCATATGGATAATTCGTACTCTATTAGTTTATATTAACATTGTCACTTATAAACACAATAATGAAATGTTATTGCACTATTATAATTTTAAGAGACGATTTCAGTAGGATCACAAAAGAATACGTATTTATCCTTCAGCGCCACCTTGCGACTTCCCTATTCTATGAACCATGATGCAAGTAAAGCTTTATTACTAGTTCAACGAGGCAATCATTTTCGTCCACAAATTTAATGACATACATACATATATATCATCACGCCATATCCCTTGCAGAGTAGACAGAAAGAACAGAGTGCCAGAGAACTCTATCCTTGCATACTTCACTCGCTTCCTCAACATTCATAATTCTCTTCATATACGCTCGCCGGTTTCAGAGACTCTTGACTTCACCTTCCTTCAGTACATGACCAATCTGATCAAGGTAGGTTAGTCTCGGTCTCCACCGGTATCTACATCCTTCCACTTTCGCATTGTATATCTTCTTAACCAGACGTTCGTTCGGCATTCTTTCCACATGTCCGAACCATTGGAGCATTCCCTTTCGCATCTTTACACCAATACTCTCTTTCATACCTACTCGTTCTTTTAATAACGTCTTAATATTATAAATATTTCCCATTGGGACATGCCTAATCTTCGCACTTAAATGACAAGTTAATCACCACAGTTGAAGTTATAACTTTCAAAGAATATTGCTTTCTCGTAATAATCCTTAGTCGGTTTTTTCCAACACATATGCGAAAACAAGGGGGGGCATTACAAATAAATATTCAAAGATGACTAACGCATTTTGAATGCTATAATTTTGTGCTAAATACGCTTAAATAGCACCTTAGCAATGGGTTTTACCAATTCGCAACTGTAACTGCTCTGGCCGTTTCTAAAAATAGCTTGAAACTTGTTTCGCTGATTTAAATTCGCTAGATATTAATTTATTTTTATTCTGTTTAGTGGCTACGAAGACTAGAACCTTTATATTGGTCGTGAGCATCATAAAATATGGCTAAGAACTTCACATATACTCGTGCACACTCCATCTTAAGGCTCTATTAGATCGTCTGGTCAATTAGATTTCCTCTAGAAGCATGGACGTTGGGGCGGCTGGTTATAAAACTGATGGCAATACTTCTTCTATATGTACGATGATAGAAGAGCATATCATTATCAACATCTCAGGACATACATATATGTCCCACTATTGGTCTTGAGCGTCGCACATAATAGAAAGAAAATTGACCTAATATACAACCCTTTTTTTGGGGGTGGGCTACGGTGCGGTCACGCCCCGCTAATCCGTCCGGGGGACAGGAGAAACAGCGCACGACCCCGTAGTGCCGCCCAACAACATACCTCTCGAGGCCGTGTGGGTGAAACACAGGAACGCGCCTTTTTAGGTGGCACACTCGGTCGTCTATCCTCGCAGGTATCCTCACGAGTCGCGCCCCATCATCTCGACTAATAAATCTCAATGTCAGGGCGTCGTCCTCACGCGGTGGTTTTACTCCGGAGCGACCAGACTAATCCCCGGTACAGTCACCTGCTACCTCAGCTAGGGTACTATATCACGCTAGTCAGACGTGTTGGTATAGGACTTAGTTTCGAGTTTTCCATCTCTTGTATAGATGTTATATGCGTTTTATATCACTGAGTCATCATTTACGATCACCTACGGTTAAGAGAGGGGATGATGAATTTTATTCTTATTCCATCACTAGAAGAGCACATATTTCGTCAACCCCATGTAATTACTGATTGTACAAATGGCGCTGTAGTTAATGTACCGACTTGCCGTACCAAGTGTCTTGAGTTCTATTTCCACGCGGTATAATAATTTCTACGATGCACAAATTATGGTTCTGAGTCTGGGTTTGATTTATATTTATTTATTTATTGATTACTTTTGCACAAAAATAGCACAAGGCGGACTTAATGTCACAAGCATTCTCTACCAGTCGACCTAGAGTGGTGCAGAAATAATGTGAGGTAGGTGCAATACAATGTAGAGAGATAAAAGATACTAAAAAAAAAGAAACTAAGTTGTTAGGTATATATATATATATATATGTATATAAATAAAAAAAATATATATATGGGTGCACTAGACATTTAAATACCTAATAACTATGATTATATTCCTAGACATATATACAAATAAATACATATATAACAATATACATACTTATACAAATAAATATATTACTATATACTTACATATACATACATATATACATACAAGTAAATTATGTAAATTATAGATGAGAACAATTACATGTGTGTTGACTCCGCTAGAAAGTCTAAATAAAATCGTTTAACCCTGGCTTTGAATATGTTACGGTTTGCAGCCATTTTGATTTCCAGAGGCAGCGAGTTCCAGAGAAGAACAGCCTGGATACTAAAGGAAGAGTGTACCAGACTGGAGGAGTGAGAGGGACAGTGGAGAAGAAGATTATTGGAAGAGCGAAGGTTACGGTCGTGAGTGGTGCTAAGAAATTGAAACTGTTGTTTTAAGTAAGAGGGGAAATTAGGAGAGTTTAAAAAATAAAAAATATATATATATCCTTTAAATTATATGCTTGTAAAGTCCCTTGCAATACAAAGATAATTTTTCTTAGTGCAAGGTGTATTTAAAAGAAAAGAGATAAGAGCATGATGATGATGATACAATGATAAATTATTTAATTCTCCGTAAAGTGATGATAAGAATTCAAGACATCATAATCTATTTCTTTCATGCTGAGTCTTAAAAAAGTTAAAGGATTAACAAGAGAATGAGTAGTATCCTTCTCTTTGGAAACTTAGTGGTTGAGTTAGACAGTTAACCTTTTTTTTCTGCACCTATCTGTCGGGGTTACTAACAAACTTACAGAAAATTGATTGATTGAAAATTGTTCGGTGAGCAAGAAAGCCGTAAATATTTTAGATGTGGATATTTACAGACTTCTTGACTCAACCAATGTCTTTGCCAAGCTAAAATAATTAACAATTTAGTTAACCACTCTTTTCTTTTTTTTTTTCTTTTTCTTCGCAAGGTGGGACCATGGATGTGGTCGTGCCCCGGCAAATCGGCCCGGGGCGACGGAAGTGGCGGCACGCAACCCCATGGACCCACCCTGCAACAAACACCTCTCTTCGCCGTGTAAGTGGGCCACCGGTACCCGATCTTTGTCTTCGGTGGCCGGCCCGGCGGTATACCCTTGCGGGTTCTTCTCTTGTCGATGCCCAGACAGTTTTCGCTGTCAAGGCGTCGCCCTCACGCGGTGGCGTCACGTCGGGTGACTTATAATAGTTAACCACCCTGCACTAAGGAAATAATCCTTGTATTGTGGGGGACTTTATAAACATATAATTAACGCAGAGAAATTACACCCAAACTCAGAACAACACTTTGTGGATAAACTATTGTCTTGAGTAGGAATTGAACCCTTGGCACTGGCACGGAACGTCGGTATCTTAACCACTAGCCATCTGTGCAGTCAAAAAAAAAACATCAGAATTAAAAAAAAAAAATCAAAAGTGGAAGCTAAGCTGAATGTCACAAGTGGTGACCGTGACAGGTCTATGTCCAACATTGGATGATGTGGCTAATAGTTATTATCTACTATTGAATTTATTTAAAGTGACTGAACTTTTAAAGAAATAGACAAATTTTGACGAACTTTGGAGTATTTTTCTGCATGCTATGGTCTGGACACACGCCGTCCATTCCATTCGGGGCAATGGATTGATAGATTGGCACGTGACCCCATAACACACCGTATTCTCGCCATTATTATAATATTTCCACGGTGGAGTTCCGGCCAACAGGCATGCTGCCATCGCCCCCGTGCGGTATCCGCTTTGGTGCTGTGATCAACTTCAAGGAATTCCGATTTTATATATTATGTCTTTTGATGACAGAGTAAGAATACAATTCACTACACGTATATGAGGTCAGACAGGTAGATAAATAGTTTTTTTTTATTATTATCATAATTCCTTAGTTCTGTATGATGATTACGAATATTACGTTGGTAGTTACTTTGCTCATGGATATCGTAAAAGACGACGAAAAGCTTTATATCGATCTGGGCCTACTTCGTCTGGTACCGTTTAGTCAAGAATTACATTCCTGAGGAGGTTTAACGTCAGATAGATGGCCGGTTGTAAACCAATTGCCAATAACTTATGCAATAAATACGTGTAGGTATATATTGCCTCGACCCCAAATACTTAAGATAAAAAGAGGAGAATCAATTCGTAATTCTTTAGTCACGATGCTTGGCAGACCGGCTGCTAGTAGACATTTATTCTTCTAGTGACTCTTCAGCTTACTTTTACGACTCTCATAGGAAACTAAGATGCATTCCTATGCCGTCGTCCGCCGTCTGATCGTGATAAGGCTCTTTGTCGTCTTTTACGACATCCATGAACAAAATGAGGTTTGGAAGTATTGGTAGTCACACAGCAAGTCTTCTATATATCAGTCAGATGTATTATCATACAGTTTTATATCAAGTTTTCCTTCTGTTACAGTTATAATAACATAGTGAATTACCACAATGCATTTTTAATCTGTCAACACGGATGTTTTGATTTTTGGCTTTAGTAAATTGAAAAATCATCATAAATAATTATCATAGTGATAAAAACTATGACGTAGGATGATTATCTATTTGTAGACTAATGATGATCTTATTACAGCATCCATTAGGTTAGATTTGCTGTAAAATTCCATGCGTGATCGGTATAAAAATTCCGGCAGTTTCATTTTTTGGTTCACATTTATATTTAGCTTCGTTGATTCGTTGTATCGATATATAAAAATAAAAAAAATATGGTTAAGCCTTTTAAATTACACACCGATCAGGGTTGGCTGTAAATATGATACAGATAAAAAAAAATAACTTTGCGCGTTAACGTCATTAAAAAATAATTGATGGACTTTTGACGGGAATTTGAAAACGTCATGTGGTGCTCTTGTATTATATTCGATATCTTAGTGTTTTAACGTGTTATATTAGATAATTTTGATGGCATTTTATGTAATGTGATGTGCGGAAATACTGGGATGTAGTGAATATCATATAAAAGTGCTTTACAACGTTTTCGTTTTCCATCAAAATTCCCACAAGATACCATTAACAGTGTGGCCATTGCACTGTTAATGGTGACAATTTGACTTAGACAACGACTAACTAGAAAGACTAAAAACGTGAAAATATTTATAACTGGACACTGGCACCAATAGCTCGTATATGTAGCTGATTGCCAATACATAAGAAGAAGAATAAGAAGAAAATAATTGATAAAAAATGGCATACTGTTATGATTTGTACAAACATAAATAATGGAAACCATATTAACTTTTCACTTCATTTTATAAACAGTTATAAAATGAAGTGAAATGAAAATATATATACGGAAAATTCTTAAAATATAAGAATTAATTAATTTTTTTATTACAATTGTTGTTGCAATAAACAACGGCAGCCACATTTACTTTTCATTTCACACGACAAATTCTTAAAATGCAAGAATTAATTACCTTTTTTGTTGCAATTCTTGTTATAATAAACAACGGAAGCCACATTAATTTTCCATTTCACTTTATAAAGAGTTGACAAAACAGTTTACGTGTAGGTGGTGTAGTGCCACTATTTCTCTTCTACTCGGACGCATCGGCCGATGGAGTTGAAGAGAGATAGATGCGTCACTAACCAAACGCTTAAACCGATCGTGCCTCTCTATAGCTTGTTTCGCGCTTGCACGCTCAGCTCAGGTGGAACATGTCACTTTTTCCTGCATGCTGCGTTACGCGTCACGTCCAAAGTTAGTCAGATATAAGCGTGATGATATTTCGTTCATTATGATTGGATAAATAACAGAAAAATAAGCGGTAGCATCAATTAGGATGGTCTAGGACTTAGGTACCTATGGTATCGTGAATAGGTTAGGTAATCTGGTTACATTCCTAAGGAGATTTATTCGTTAAATAGGTGGTTCACTTTTATTTTGTATTTTTTTTTTAAATGAAATGAAATTTATTGCATGAACAAAATATGGTTTACATTGTGTAGGTAATAGTGTATAAATAGGTCTCACATATTTCGTCGTTGACATTCACGACATACAATATTATATTGGTACATTTATAGTTTTGATTATACTAAATTTGATTTATAATGAGCATTAATTAGATTTTTACACACATCACACAATTCAAGTAAAATTATAGTAAAATTATCACATATAGGTTTTGTACTTAATTAATTTAATAAATTTATGTCATATAAAAAAATGCAAACAGAATAATAATAATAAAAAGTTATACGAAAAATAAAATAAAAATGTCCATTATATCATGTCATGTAAAATTGTATATTATGTTATGCAACTAAAAATATGTGTCTAAATTTCCATATAACCTGGCTTATTTTCATCATAATCATCACAGCCCATATATATCCCACTGTTGGGCTCGGGCCTCCTCCATGATGGGAGGGCAATTAACCTACTATACCGCGCTGGTCAGACGTGTTGGTATAGGGTTTTGTTTCGATTTTTCCTTCTCTCGCTGTTATATGCGTTTTATATCACTTAGTCGTAGTACTCTTACGATCACCCACGGGTAAGATAAGGGATGGTGAATTGTATTCTTACTCCATCACCACACGGATAGGCTTATTTTATTATTCAAATATTAATACATGTTTAAAAATTATAATTTATACATTAATATTATTTAGGCCTATAAAGAATATTTTATAACATATGGCTATAGCGTATCATTTTAATTTATTTTAATAAAGAACATTATAGAAATAAAATATTCACTAAGGTGAAAAACTCCTAATAAAATTGTTCATCAAAAAAAGTTTTTTATTGGTGTTAGGACCACGCTGTGGACAGTTCTCTGTCTACAGCCGCGGGCCGGTCCGTCCGGGGTAGTACCACACTCTCGCAGAAGATCGACGTCTGAGTAATGGCAATGTGCTATTGCGCTAAGTTCGGTGAGCGAGAGAGCCGGAAGTCCAACTGAGGAGGGTTTGGAGTTGGTATTGGTAGGCAGCGGCCTAGCACACACCCTTGTTATTGCAAAAGTCCATGAGCAGCAGTGACACTTATCATCAGGTTTGCTGGAGCTGTATGCTCGTTTGCCACAATTAAGCAATAAAATAAAAATTGTATACCAACCCATCTGTACTTCCCACCTGATGGCTAAGAATCTCAAATAAGCAGAGAGACTTGTATGAGCTGATGGTAAGTAATTGATTTGCTGATATTTACTTATAAAAGACTTGCGTCATCTGTCTTTGAAACTTATCATTTTCTTCTGTGACTTTCGTGGATGATATCAATCCACTTAGTGAGAAATCGTATGTGTTGTGGTCGCTATTCGAGAACCATTCTTCTCAAACGGTTTCCGGTTCGACGAGCGATGTAGCTTACCCATTGCCACTTGAACGTGCTAATTATTCTGACTATATCGTTTACAACTATTCTTCTACGAATTTCCATATTCCGGATTTTATCATGTATATATTTTAGTATGTTTGTATGCTGTGTGTCAGCGGCTACGAATACTACCAACCCTTACTTTGCTCGTGGATGTCGTAAAAGACGACTAAGAGCTTTATATCGATCTGGGCCAACACTACTTGATGCCATTTGTTCAGCAATTGCATTCCCAATGAGGGTTGAAAGGCAGGCGGCCGGTCATAAAACTATTGCCAATAACCTTTGCAATATGTAGAAAGGGTGGTACATATTGCGTCCACCTCAAGTAATTAGGACAAGAGCAGGCAAATGATGATGAATGATGGTTTTAGTATGTATGTGACTTTGAGCCTTTTTATTTAGAAACAAGGTTTCATTTTTACGAAGCTGTTTTAAACAATATAGTGTTATTTCTTATGCAATACATTAAGAATGCGATGCCATCAATATATATATATATATATATATATATATATATATATATATATATATATATATAATAATAAATCTTTATTTGTTCAAACATGTGTATACACACAAAGCATGCAAGATGTAATTATATTAGAGTCCAATCACGTTTGGCCATTTGTATCGGCGTACAAATATTTCCTTAAAAAAGTCCACATTAATCTAGAAATGTATCATCATTAATACATAAGTTGTTCAAACTAATAATATTTCTCAACAATTTAAAGTAAGAAATTAAAAAATATATACATGTTAAAGTCATGCAAAATAAAGTTAAATATTTATAAAATTCATGTCGTGACTTTTGACGGGAATTTGAAAACGTCATGTGGTGCTCTTGTATTATATTCGATATCTTAGTGTTTTAACGTGTTATATTAGATAATTTTGATGGCATTTTATGTAATGTGATGTGCGGAAATACTTGGATGTAGTGAATATCATATAAAAGTGCTTTACAACGTTTTCGTTTTCCATCAAAATTCCCACAAGATACCATTAACAGTGTAGCCATTGCACTGTTAATGGTGACAATTTGACTTAGACAACGACTGACTTGAAAGACTAAAAACGTGAAAATATTTATAACTTGACACTGGCACCAATAGCTCGTATATGTAGCTGATTGCCAATACATAAGAAGAAGAAGAAAATTCATGTCAGAAATACATTTTCTATTAAATAATATAAAGTAAAACAATATAGAATTTAGTAAATTTATAAATACCATATGTCTAGTATATTATTATCAGTAATTAGTTTAATTCTGTCCAGTCTTTATCTTCTAGATACTCAGCAACATTGTAGTATGCTTTGTGGATTAAAAATTTAACTAATAGACGTTTAAATGTTTTATTGTTCAATTCCCTCCAATGTTTAGGGCGTTTATTATATATATTCGGAGCCATACATATGATACTTTTGCGCATGAGTGCAGTTTTTGCTGGGTGTACACAGATTCTATTAGCATCATGTCTATTACGCGGGACAGCGTTTTGTAGTCGAGGAAATAAATTAGGGTTATTCTTAACGAACATTGCTGTTTCCAAGATATAAATACAGGGCAAAGTCAATGTTTGAATTTTTTAAAATATGGTTTACACGTGTCTATTATTTTCAACCCGAACATAGATCTAATGCACCTTTTTTGAGATTTAAATGCGATGTTAAAATCTGTAGAATTACCCCAAAACACGATTCCGTACCTTAAGTGTGTCACTGCTAGTCCGTGATACGCCATGATTAAGCTATCCATGTTGACAGTTGCACTGAGGGAGTGCAACGCAAAAGCTGACTTACTAACTTTTTTACTAAGGGTCTCTATATGTGATTTCCAGTTCAGTTTCTTGTCAATTATTAGGCCAAGGAATTTATTGTTATCCACATTTTCAATACTTTTGTTATTTATATTAATATCTATATTATTTGTCATTGAACGTTGGTTAAAGTGCATTATTCTAGTTTTATTCAAATTAATTTTTAAATTATTATGATCCAGCCATAGTATTATCGTTTTTATGCAATTGTGAATGTCAGCTTTATATTGGATTATATTATTATCGTCATTTGAAATAGTTACAGTACTATCGTCTGCGAATAGCGTCATAGGATATTTAGTTGATTTTGGTAGATCATTAATATATAGATTAAATAGAAGAGGGCCCAGCACACTACCTTGAGGTACGCCAAATAGTACAGGACATTCGTTCGATAAATATATCTCTTCTTTTTTTGTATCTGTATTAATCCTAGTAATTGATGTCATTTGTACTCTATTGGCTAGATATGATTTCATTAGATTCAGTACATTACCTCTTATACCATATGCGTCAAGTTTATTAGTTAAAATGTCATGTTTTACGTAATCAAATGCTTGCGTCATGTCACAAAATATGCCACAAACAGGCGTTCTTTTGTCCATTTTTATTTACACTGTATGCAGAAAATCATAAATAGCCATGTTTATGGTTCTATTTTCACGAAATCCTTTTTGTTCGTGACATAATAAATTATTTTTTTTAATGTAATTATTTAATTGATGTTGAATGAACTTTTCAAATACTTTAGATATAACAGGAATAAGGAAGATTGGTCTATAAAATTCCATTATCTCTTTATTCTCTCTTTTAAAAATGGGTTTGACAATCGCTACTTTTAATGCGTCAGGGAATGTACCAGTAATAACAGAGATATTAATTATATGACATAAATGGTGGCAAACTTCGTGTGCTACAGCTTTGAGTACTTTTGTGGATATACCATTATGGTGCCCGACACTGTTCGTATTCTTCAGAGCCATAATGATGTCAAAGACCTGTTGTGGTATACAAGGAACCATAAACATAGAGATTTTTTGATTTAGAATAATTAATGTGGGTTTGTTACCAGAATGGACTATTGGATCTATTTTATTCACAAAATAATTATTAAATTCATTAGCAATCTGTTGTGGATCCGTAATAAAAGTATCGTTAGTTTGAATCTTTAATATATAATTTTTAGGAGTATTCAATTTTGCTTTATTTATTATTTGCCACGCAGTTTTACATTTGTCGCGAGATGTATTTATTTTAAAGTTATTTTGAGAACGCTGTGTCAAGATCATTAATTTTTTGAAGCGAGTTTTATTCAATTCATTGGGTTTTAGTCTATATGTCCACAAGAGTTTTCTTTTATTTTTACTACATATATATATATATATACATATGTATATATATATATATATATATATATATATATATATATATGTATATATATATATATATATATATATATATATATATATATATATATATATATATATATATATGTATATATGTATATATATATATATATATATATATATATATATAAAATTATCATTTACAGAATATCATTAAAATAAATGCTTCAGAAATTATCAGAAATAGTTAGTTACATATAATTTTTCATTCAAATGAGGCAACCCTATCTGGGGTTTTAACCAAGTCATGTTCTCGTAATACGAAAATAATAGCTCACGCCTTTTAATTGTAAGCGGCATCAAAAAGTTATTATATTAGTTTCAAAAACAACAATATTGCGTTCAAATATGTTTATTTAAATCACTTTTTGTTTTAACCATAAAAGACTATAGGTAAGAAGTTACATACATACATATCATCACGCCATATCCCTTGCAGGGTAGGCAGAGAGAACAGAGTGCCAGAGAACTCTATGCTTGCATACTTCACTCGCTTCCTCAACATTCATAACTCTCTTCATACACGCTCGCCGGTTTCGGAGACTATTGTAGGACATTCAATTCTCGCATCGTATTATATTTACGTCTTTAAGGAGACGTATGCCATCTACTCGACAATGTTTACACATTGTACAGGCTTAATGCTTCAAACTGTGCAGTTAGAATTGTATTAAACGATGAGACATGTTATTCAAATTACTGAAATCCAACCAAATCGATCAGGATGGTGGAAGGGATAGTATACAGCTCCATAAACTGCCTCTCTATTGATATTTGGACTGATCACTGATAAAGAGTCATTACTGTCGATTGCCTGCTTGGCAAGAAGCTGCTTCCTAATCTGTCATCAGCCTTCATTTTCTCAACGTAAAAGCTGGAGTGATTACCAGGAGAGTGGACGGTTCTGAGTTATTTATAACTGCAATTGTCATAATTAGCAATAATTGTATTATTCCATTATTAAAAGACTTTTCGTGTGGTGACGGAGTAAGAATACAATTTAGCACCCCCTATTTTACTCGTAGGTGAACGTAAGAGACGACTAAGGGATATGAAATGCAAATAACATCTATGCAAGAGAAGGAAAACACGAAACAAAACCCTGAGCTGATATAATAATGAATGAATAAAAACTCCGGGTAGAAAATAATTTTATACATACATACATACATACCATCACGCCATGTCCTTTGCAGGGTAGGCAGAGAGAACAGAGTGCCAGAGAACTCTATCCTTGCATACTTCACTCGCTTCCTCAACATTCATAATTCTCTTCATACACGCTCGCCGGTTTCGGAGACTCTTGACTCCACCTTCCTTCAGTAAATGACCAATCTGGTCTAGGTAGGTTAGTCTCGGTCTCCCGCGGTACCTACATCCTTCCACTTTCGCATTGTATATCTTCTTAATCAGACGTTCATTCGGCATTCTTTCCACATGTCCGAACCATCGGAGCATTCCCTTTCGCATCTTTACACCAATACTCTCTTTCATACCTACTCGCTCTCTTACGTCGTCGTTACGAATGCGATCGATCAGCCTAACTCCACAGATTTGTTTGCTGTTTGCTGTTAATAAGAACATTATTTCTGCCCTATTAATACCCAGCAAAGCAGGCGAGGAACATCTAATTTTATACATTATTTAATAGATTTAAGGATTACGCAAAACTATTAGTTCAGACTTGGTTGTTCGTGATGATATAACTATGATAACAATTTATGATGATTACTTTAACGATTAGCATAAGCAAATAGTATTTATCGTTATGCTTATATAACCTAAATTTATTTTGTTTAAATATCTAATTGTAAATTAATGACTTAGCCTTTAGATTCAAGGTTTTCTAATGAATACCAGAAATTTATTTTTTACTATTTTAGAAATGTAAATAGTATAATAATACCATACAATGACCTTTTTTTTGTGGTGGGCTATGGACGTCGCACCCCGCCAAATCGGACGGAAGAGGCGGCGCGCAACCCCATTGACCCACCCTGCAAGCACCTCTTCTTCGCCGTGCGAGCGAGCCACCAGTACCCGATCTTTGTCTTCGGTGGCCCGCTCGGCGGTATGCCCTCTCGGGCTCCTCTCCTGTCGACGCCCCGACAGCTTTCGCCGTCGAGGCGTCGTCCTCACGCGGTGGCCTCACGCCGGGTGACCGGACAATTCCCCGGTCCGATCACCCGAAGCCTCGGTTAGGGCGGCATCAGGCGCAGGTATACGCACCTGCGCCGCCCCGGCCGCGGGCGGCGGCCCGGATCACGGGAATCCTCCCGGGCCCGTTCCGCCGCCTCCTTCTGCAAGATGACAGCCTCGCAGAAGGCGGCGACCGCGTCCCAATTCCTGACGCTGTCGACCATCGCTCGCGCAACAGCCGGCAGCGTCAGGTCGGCACCGATGATAGCGACGGGGTCACGGGGCTGCCCGTCCCAGCCCGAACATACCTCGAGCGTATGTTGCGCCGTGTCCTCGTCGCTACTGCAATATGGTGGCAGGACGGAGTCTACTCCCTCCGCACGACTAGTGCAGATACTTGCCGAAGCAACCATGCCCCGACAAGACTTTTTTTTTTTTTACGCTGTGGAAACGCATTTACGCGCTAACCCCTTCCCGCCGATGTCGTGACGGGAGGGAGTGTGGGACTCGCCGGCCGGCTAGTCAAACCGGAATACCCACTAAAACCACAGCGGCCCCCTTCCGCGCTTTTACGGGACGCCGGAGAGATCGTCTACTGACATTCGATCCCCGACGCCCCAACGCTTGGCCTTCTGGCCACGCCCAGTCGGTCCTCAAGGCGGTGGGAGGAGATGCGCATAACGGCGCCTCCCCCTACCCAGCCGCCGGCGGCGGAGTGATTCAGCGGGCGCAAGCCTCTCGCGTTCCCGCTCCGCAGCCTCCTTTCTCTCCATGACGGCCTCACAGAAGGAGGCCATCGACTCCCAGCACCTGTCGCTGTCGAGCATCTTTGAGATGATGGTCGACAGCGACAGGTCTCCTCCAACGACCGACGTCAGGACGTGGCGCTGGGGCCCCCAGGCGGGGCATACTTCCAGAGTGTGACGCGCATCATCTACTGGCGCGCCACACTCGTGACATCCTGGGGCCCCTTCTCTTCCAATTTTATGCAGGTACTTACCGAAGACCCCGTGTCCGGTAAGCACCTGCACCACCCTGAAGGTTAGGCTGCCGTGCCCCCTACTAATCCAGAGGTGGAGATGCGGCGCGACCGCCTCCACAGTTCCCCGCCCTGCTACGGGGGACTCCAGATCCTCCCGCCACCGCCGGATGACTCCACTTCGGGCCACTTCCAAAGCTCTGCCCAGTCTCCTTGCGGAGATTTGCTCGCCGCCGGCGCGCGCCACAACGCGCAGCCGGTAGGCCTCCGCCAAGGCTCAGGAACTGGGACGCGGTCGCCGCCTTCTGCGAGGCTGTCATCTCGCAGAAGGAGGCGGCGGAACGAGTCCGGGAGGAATCCCGCGACCCGGGCCGCCGTCAGCGGCCGGGGCGGCGCAGGCGCGAATACCTGCGCCTGATGCCGCCCTAACCGAGGCCTCGGGTAATCGGACCGGGGAATTGTCCGGTCACCCGACGTGAGGCCACCGCGTGAGGGCGACGCCCCGACGGCGAAATCTGTCGGGGCGTCGACGAGAGGAACCCGCGAGGGTAAACCGCCGGGCGGGCCACCGAAGTTAAAATCGAGTACCGGTGGTCCGCTCGCACGGCGAAGAGAGAAGGTTTTACGGTGGGTCTATGGGGTCACGCGCCGCCTTTCCGTCACCCCGGACCGATTCAGCGGGGCGAGACGCACCCATAGCCCACCAATAAAAAAAAAAAAAATAAAAAAAAAAAAAAAAAAAAAAAGGCCTCCGCCAAGGCCTTGGCCATATGCGGCCAAGGCGGGTCGCCCGCCAACAGTGTCGCTGCAGTCCAAGACACCGTACGGTAGCCCCTAATGGCCCTCACCGCCATGACCCTCTGCGGACGTCGCAGGAGGGCTCTATTGCGGGCAGTGAGAGACTCCGACCAAATAGGGGCACCATAGAGTGCCATAGATCGCACAATTCCGGCGTACAATCGCCGGCAGGACGATCCTGGACCGCCAGTGTTCGGCAGAAGCCTACCTAGAGCCGCGGCCGCCTTCACGAGCCGCAGGACGAGCTGGGCAAAGTGTGGCCCAAAATTCCATGTAGGGTCTAGGTGCAGACCCAGATATTTCATCTGGGATCGCACCGGCACGGCAACCCCCGACACACTGATTTGTGCTCCTCGGGGGGGACCTCGACGCGGGCCATGAAATAGGAGGGCCTCGGTTTTCTCCACTGAGACCCTCAGGCCCAACATACCGATCCGGCCTACGACGAGCGCGACTCCCTCGCCTGCCAATCGGGCAGCCCCCAGGAAGTCGGGCCTCCTTGCCGTGATGAGGGTATCATCCGCGTAGCAGATGACCCCCATCCCGGAAAGAAGCCGACCCCGTAGGAGCCAGTCGAATCCGACGTTCCACAGAACCGGACCGAGGACCGATCCCTGTGGAACGCCGCACTCCACCCGATGGCGATATATGCGCCCGTCGCCCCCCTCCCAGAGCACGTGCCTTCCCTCGAGGTACGCCTCCAACAGCCTCTGGAGATACGGAGGCACTCCATGATAGCGAAGCGCCTCCTTCAACGTCTCGTGCGGGAGACTGTTAAAGGCGTTCTTGATGTCGAGCGAGACCGCCAGAAGTACTTCCTTTTGGGCCACCGCTTCGGTGGCCAGGGACTTCAGGGCGGCTAGTGCGTCAATTGTTGACCGGCCGCTCCTGAATCCGTACTGACTTTCCGACAGTCCCGGCCCGACTTCCTCGAGGTGCTGGACGAGACGGTCCGCGAGCACCTTCTCGAACAATTTGGCCGTCTCGTCCAGCAGCACCAGTGGCCTGTATGCGGAAGGGGAGTCGATTGGGCGACCCTCCTTCCGCAGCAAACATAACCTTCCACACTTCCACCGCTCCGGGAACTGCCCGGACCTCAAACATACATTGAGCAACTCCCGGAGTCCGCCCCCGAGGTATTCTGCGGCAATGCCAAGCACAAGTCCCGGGACGACATCCGGACCGGGCGATTTCCGCTTTCCGCGGAGTCGAGAGAGGGCCACTTCCATTTCTCGGTCGGTGATGTGTGGAATGGAAGTCTCCACTTCCACCACCGACCGAGAAGCCATTCTAGGGGGAACATGTCCCATAGACCGCGGGAACAGTTCCCCCATTAGCCCCGACAGAAGATCCGAGTCCATCGTCTCGATGATGGGGGCGCCACAGGGTCGGAGCTTGTTCCGAGCCCGTTGATATGGGCGCCCCCACGGATCCCCGTCGAGGTCTGCGAGCATCTCCTCACGGGCCCTCTCCTTCGCCCGGCTGATGGCCAGCTGCAGATTCTTCTTCCTTGACTTATATTCCGTCCGCAGCTGACCCTCTAGGAGGTCATCCCGGCTGGCCCGTTGACGACACCGGACGTAAGCACGCCGCGCCCGATTGGAGGCCACCCGGAGATTGGCAATCTCGGGTGACCACCAATACACCTGTCGACGCGGCGGCCTCCGCCGTGCCCTCGGCATCGCCGCATCACATACTGCCTCGAGGGCGTTTCTGAACTGGCTTGCGAGCCCCTCTACGTTCGTAGGCAGTCGTCCTGTCATGCCCCAGCGCTGTACTATGGCAGACTCCCGGGCCATATCCATGTCGAGCTGGCCTATAGCCCATTTTGGGAGTCCGCCTCTTCTTCCGCGCCGGGGACCTTGGGGTCCCCTGGGAGTGGAGATCTCGAACCGTATGTAACGATGGTCCGAGAGAGTCTCCACCCCTTCTTCCACTCTCCAGTCACTCACCTCACGAGCGACACCGGGGGAGGCGAAAGATAGGTCCACTACGGACCCCGGTACCACCCCGGTGTCGCACGCAAGTGTGAACCGTCCCTCTATTAAGGAGAGACAGACCGGAGAGCAGGGACCACCTCTCAACATGCCCCGACAAGACCTGCACCAACCGGAAAGAGAGGACTCCATGCCGCCGCTCCATCCACTCCATCAGTACGGGCCGGAGGGACTCAACGGTAAAAACACCGTGTCCAGGCTTCTCCAGCCGCGTAGCCTATCTATAGTAGCCAGTAGCTAGTAGTATCTGTAGTAGCCTATATATATCTTTTGTAGCAGGACAATTTCTTTTCTAGTATAATAAGCGTAACGTAATACTAATGGATGAGTTTTCCTTCTCTCGCACAGACGTTACCTGCATTTCATATCCTTTAGTCGTCTCGTACGATCACCCACAGGTAAGATATGGGGTGGTGAATAGTATTCTTACTCCTTCACCACACGGAAAATTATTATTCTTAAATAAATTCAATATAAAATTATATAGTTGTATTAACAGGCGGTATTCTGTACAAGTAAATAGAATTCTTTGCAATAAAATTGATCGTAGCCCCTCCTACAGGGTCCTACATCGATTTAATTGTTTAAAATCATCTTCGTATTACTGCATCACGCTTCGTATTACTGCGAAACGCTTTAGTTGTGTAAAAAGCACCTATAAGTGAGCGTGTCAAGCATGGGAACCGATTCCAGTTAATAAATAAACAGAAAACATACGTTACAGAACAGCAGTAGGGGAACAAATATTCTCTTTACACTAAAATTTCGACAATTTTGAAAATTATTTCATCATCATCATCATCGTAGCCCATATATGTCCCACTATTGGGCTCAGGCGTCCTCCGTAATGGGAGGGAAATTAATCTACTATACCACGCTGGTCAGACGTGTTGGTATAGGGTTTTGTTTTGAGTTTTTCTTCTCTCGCATAGATGTTATATGCGTTTTATATCCCGCAGTCGTGTCTTACCGATCACACACGGGGAAGATAGGGGGTGGTTAATTGTATTCTTACTCCGTCACTGGACGGATAGCATTTGAAAAAACATGATTATTTGACTCTTCATCCAGACCACACTCACAAAGTGAACTATCTTTTATATGATTTAACAACAATCCTTTCTTCCTTACTAATATTATAAATACGAAAATAACTCTTGTCTGTCTGTCGCTCTTCCACGCCAAAACTACTGAACCTATCTAAATGAAATTTGGTACACAGATAGTCTAACACCTGACAAAGGACATAGGCTACTTTTTAATGCAAAAAAGAGGTTATAAATGGCAATGAAAAGATGTAAGGAAGTATCGTCATTTTTAAAGCCAGAAACTTGAAACATATTATTAGGCTATTGATTAGATAGATATAAATAAATATGACATTAAAATTTTGTAAAAAAATTACCCTTAAGGGGTAAAAATTAAATGCTTAAGAACTAAATGCTTTAAAGGCTTATTTATATTTATAGGAGTTAGAAGGTGGCTGTGTTTTTTTTTTAATACTAATGGTGACAAACGAGCCAGCAGCACACCTGATAGTAAGTATCAGTGTCGTCCATGGACCTTTGCTATACCAAAGGTAAACTAGGCCACTGCCTACCAATACAAACTCCAAACCCACCCCAGTTGGGCTTCTGGCTCTCTCGCACACCGAACGAAGCGCAATAACACATTGCCATTATTCAGACGTCGATCTTTTGCGAAAGTGTGGTACTACTCCAGACGGACCGACCCGCGCCCCGCGGCTGTAGACAGAAAACTGTAAAACAGCGTAGTCCTACCACTATTAAATCTTGAAGTAAATCGAATTTATAGTTCCGAAGATCTAGTGATGAGTCAGTCAATCACTGACGGTTTTTTCGTTCAATATTCTGTACATCATAAATCATTAAAACTGTAAAAAATATGAATAATGTGATGTCCAATATAATTTGAACTATAATCCCGCAAAATATTAACTGCAGCACAGTTCAAAGGTACTGGGTGCTTACGCACTGATTTGTTCTAGAAACATCATCTGATATAATTTGATCCGTGTATATTTATATTATGTATTGTTGCGGAGGTCATTTACACTGGATTTAATAGTAGCATTGCAATAAACCAATATAATAAGATCTATATACCTACACAAAATTGACTGTTGCAAAGTTCAATAATATTAGACAGACATAATTACGCATTCTTGAACTGGTAATTTTGCAAAAGTTGTAGAATTGTTGTTTATAAAAATTTTCCACAGGATCTGAATTTTTACGTGTTTCTTTTTTTTTTGTGAAATAAGCTTTGCAATTATTACGGTAAAATAATTAAGCTGAACTTTTGAATTCGTAAACAAGATAATTCTAGCCACGTTTTTTGAGTCACGAAGCATAGATACAGATTTTGTAGGTTCGTTCTTCAAACAGGACAGTTCTTTGTGCGATAAGCGAATGTGAAGGAATCTGGATGTATTTGTGTCAATTAATTGTATGTTTGTAAAGTCCCCCATTAAGACATTTTAATGGACAGTATTACTATATGGTAGGACTATAGCACGCTGAAGTGGTTCTTCGAGCGATGTGGTCTGCCCCACATCGCTCGAAGAACCGACAACCGCTGGGGAAGGAAGGTTCTAGAGTGGCGACCACGTACCGGACGACGCAGTGTAGGACCCGGCTAGGTGGACAGACGATCTGGTGAAGATTGCTGGACGTCGTTGGATGCAAGCGGCACAGAACTGCACTCTGTGGCGTAACACGAGGGAGGCCTACGTCCAGTGGACGGCAATAGGCTGAAATGATGATGTTGATGATAGTAATCTTACTATAGATATACTACGTATACTTATTGAAGAGTGGTACTGTTTCCTTCGCCCTGGACGGATCAGGGAGTATCTACAGACCACAGCCAGCTAAAAAAATTCACTAAACGAGGTAAATATAAAGATCTTGAAGTCGATAAAAATGAGTTTTTAATCATCATCATCATCATAGCCCATATATGTCCCACTGTTGGGCTTGGGCCGCCTCCTTGATGGGAGGGAATTAACCTACTATACCGCGCTGGTCAGACGTGTTGGTATAGGGTTTTGTTTCGAGTTGTCCTTCTCTTGCATAGATGTTATATGCGTTTTATATCCCTTAGTCGTCTCTTACGATCACCCACGGGTAAGATAGGGGGCGGTGAATTGTATTCTTACTCCGTCACCACACCAATAGAGTTTTTAATATTAAAGAATATGAAGCTATAAAAGTTTATAATAGATAATGCGGTTCAGACAAAAACTCATTTTAATATGTATTCATTTATTTTTTGAAAATTATGCAAATGCCAATTTGACTGCACAGATGGCGTAGACGTTAAGATGCCGACCTACTATACCAGTTCCGTGGGTTCCATTCCCACGCAGGACAATTTTGTTTCGGACTTTGTGCGATTCGCAAATTGTTATTCTGAGTTAAGCTGTAATTTGTGTCCGTTAAGGGAGGGTAAGGTTAAGGCCACCGAAGACAAAGATCGGGTACCGGTGGACCGCTCGCACGGCGAAGAGAGGTGTTTGCAGGGTGAGTCTCACACCCATAGCCCACCGCAAAAAAAAAGTAAGTAAGGTTAATTTATGAAAAAATTTGCATTTTTCTAACAATATATACTTACTTCGTAAATAATATATTTTTTACATACTTCACTACAATCGTTTACACGTCTGCCAAGGGATTATGGATCTATTGCCTTATATATATTAAACTTAAATCCAGCGCTAAAAAAATGATCATGAAAATAACACTTACGATTCAAAGAAAACATCTTGAAATTACCACTTCACTTATCTTCTAACTTACAATTTATTCACACAAAAATCGAAAGGTAAAAAACTATTTATATATAAAATGTTCACTTTACTAAGAAACACAATTCACACGAATTAAATTTGGGTATTTTCTATAATTTAAATTTGTTAATATCACTTTTTGTTTTATACCTGAAACAAAATATAATAAAAATTAATTATAAAACCATGAGAAATTTAAGACAAATGTGTAATTATAATATTACCGTTGATATAGTCAACGGTAATATGATTAGCTAATAAAGGTCCCACAGCTGAGATTGAGCCTCGTCCATCATCATCATCATCACAGCCCATACATGTCCCACTGTTGGGCTCGGGCCTCCATAATGGAAGAGTAATTGACCTACTATACTACGCTGGTCAGACGTGTTGTTATAGGGTTTTGTTTCGAGTTTTCCTTCTTTTGCCTAGATGTTATATGCGTTTTATATCCCTTAGTCGTCTCGTACGATCACCCACGGTGGATGGCGGATTGTATTCTTACTCCGTCACCACACGGATAATTGTACATATTATCATCATTCTCCTTTTTTCTTTTTTTCCTTTTTGACGCTGTGGAAACGCGTTTACGCGCTAACCCCCCCCGACCCGCTGGTGGACGGGAGGGAGTGTGGGACTCGCCGGTTAAGCTGTTCCACCGGAATACCCACTAAAACCACAGCGGCCCCCTTCCGCGCTTTTACGGGACGCCAGAGAGATCGTCTACTGACATTCGATCCCCGACGTCCCAACGCTTGGCCTTTTGGCCACGTCCAATTGGTCCTCAAGGCGGTGGGAGGAGGTGCGCATAACGGCGCCTTCTCCTCCCCGGTCGCATCATCATTCTCCTACTCTTATTCCAATTACTTGGGTTCGATACAATATGTACTCAACTTTCATAGTACATATTATAAAAGTTATTGGCAATAGTTTTATGACCGGCCGCCTGCCAGACGTCAACCCTCCTTTTGAATGTAATTGTTGACCAAACGGCATCAGAAACCAAACGGCATAAAGTCGGCCCAGGAATATCCCAGGGTCTACGAATACTACCAACCCTTACATTGCTCGTGGATGTCGTAAAAGACGACCGAGAGCCTTATAACGACCTGGGCCAACTACATCTGATGCCGTTTGGTCAACAATTACGTTTCCAAGGAGAGTTAACGTCTGGCAGGCAGCTGCTCTTAAAACTATTGCCAATAGCTTTTACAATATGTACAATGATAGAAAAGTACGTATTGTATCAACCCCAAGCAATTGGGATAAGAGTAAGAGAATGATGATTAAATTGTCAGTAGCCGCGTCTAAAAAATTTACAAGATAAAAATTAAAATTTAATTTCTTTAAGTCTATATTATATCTAACAATTAAATAATCTAACATCTTTTAAATTCAAGTGAATACAGAAAATAATTATCAAAATTGAACCAGTCGTGACAATCACCATATACAGTTAAAAAAAAAATGTTATTGACCTATTATAATCTGCAATACCTCAAAAGGCGGATAGCGTTAATATTTATTTAGGCGTTTTATAAAAATAAAAAATAAAAACAATGGGTGCGTGTACGTATGTACACGCGTGAGAAATTAGAGATTAAAAAATAATTTTAAATTGCATGCAAATAACTAATTACAATAAAATAATAGAATGAATGGAAAAAGATAGGATTTTTTTTTTTCACTAAAATTTACGAATAGTAAATAATATTGATCAAAATATTCAATTTAAATCACTACTGAATATAATTTATTAGCACATATACGAGTATAATTCACACTTGTATGAAACTAAAATACGTGTTGTGAATGTAGGAACTATAAAGAACTTTTATTTCTATTTGGTTGGTAGCCTTTTTTTGTGAGACTTAATAAGCGGTTTGTTACCAACTTCAACTTGTTTTACTTTTGTGTTACAGTGATGCTCGCGTTACTTATTTGCGGCCAACTTCAACCTGTTACTTTTGTGTTACAGTAATGCGCGTGTATCTTAAAATTTCACTCTCATATTTTTTTCATAACGTGCCTAAAGAAGTACCTATAGCTTCAAAAATAAAATGAATACTGTTAATTATTTTGTATCTATTTGGTCACAGTAATTTATTATTTTTGAATTCATAGAAAGAATAAAAATAATATTACGGTTTATTTGTACGGATACCCAATAGAATCCGTAAAAATAGTTTTATTTCAAATGTTTAATAGGTACCCGCGTAAACATCAGAATCATAGAAATATACCTATAAAGAAAGAACGGATTTTTGTAAAAATGATACATTTACCAACTTCTGATAAAGAAACCTCTTTTAGTCTCGCGTATTATACATATGACTATTTTTTTTTTTTTTTTTTTTTTATTGCTTATGGCGGCAAACGAGCAGACAGCACACCTGATGGTAAGTGTCACTGCCGCCCATGGACCTTTGCCAATGGTATAGCTAGGCCGCTGCCTACCAATACAACCCTGAACCCACCCCAGTTAGGCTTCCGGCTCTCTCGCTCACCGAACGAAGCGCAATAGCACATTGCTATTACTCAGACGTCGATCTTCTGCGAGAGTGTGGTACTACCCCGGACGGACCGGCCCGCGGCTGTAGACAGAGAACTGTCCACAGCGTGGTCCTACCACAATAACTATTCACAGAGAATAGTTTTTGGAAACTGATTTTAAGGTTTTTGTCGCATTTAATCATTCGATCACCTTTGAATTTTATCCTACCTACTTATAATTTCAATTACTTTATATTTTCCAATTTGATATTGGGGAATTCAGTTAAGAGTCAGGACGTCAAAGATTCGGTACCAGTGAATGGCGATGGGGAGGAAATACGGTGGGTGCGCCACTTTTTCGTCGCCCTGGACGGAACGGATGACGTGTTTTCAAACCATATACTGCTAAAAAAAGGGTTATCTGTCTACAACTGGGGGCTGGTACGTCCCGGGTTCCTACTTCATTCTCTAGTATTACACTCTCGCAGAAGATCGGCGTATAAGCAGAAGCAATATGTTGCTGCATTTTGCTGGGTGAGCTAGAGAGCCTTAAACCAAAATTTCTACGTGGATTTTGACCGACAATCAATGGCCTAGCTGTACACTTGATATTGCAAAGTCCACAAACAGCAGTAACACTTACCATCAGGTGTAATTTTTTGGGGTGTTATGGTCTGCACCATCAGGTTTACTGCTTGCTCGTTTATCATCATAAGCAATAAAAAATAACACAAAGCTAGTTTTCTAGCAAGAGAATAGAATTTATTCAGTACTATAAGGCCGTTCATAAATTACGTAAGGGATTTTGAAGAATGATGTGGCCCCGTACCGTAAGACATCATAAGATTGCAACTACTCCTCCCTGCCCCTTAATAAGATTTTTTGTAAGAAAAAAAAATACATAAATACTCTATTGATCAAATATAACTCCGTTTATTCTGAAAATATCTTTTATTACAATCTTCTCACTACAAGTATCATTAACTAGCTACTATTGTAGCGAGTTAATGATACATTAATCTTATTAATCTATCACAGTTTTGACTAAAATTAGTAATTTTCAATTTAATATCTTACTTAATGTCAAGTCACTATCCGCCGTCCCCTACCTATAGTAAGAAGTTATAATATTCAGTTAACAAAAACGTCTTACATTATTTATGAATGGTCCCTATTTTATTGCTTATTTTATTAAAACTACCTAGACTTGACTTCCAGGTTCATGTAATGTCTGCATAAACAACTTATTTTCGCTTATTTGGATCTACGTCAAACGAAGCCCAAGTTTGCAATTATAATTTAATGAAAATAAAATGATTGTTACATTAACAGTTGATTATCTTTTAAATGTAGATATAATTATTGTATATTTGTAGAGACGTATATATATATATATATATATATATATATATATATATATATATATATATATATATATATATATATATATATATATATTTAGAATCTCAGCAACCACACCAGCCTTTGCCGTGAAATTTAGTGTGAAAATATAATTAGTATCATCATTAATTTTTTCTTCTCTCTCTTTTTTCTCCAACTCTTATCCCAATAACTTGGGGTCGATACAATATATACACTTTTTTCATAGTTCATATTGTAAAAGTTATTGGCAATAGTTTTATGACCGGCCGCCTGCCAGACGTCAACCCTCCTTGGGAATGTAATTGTTGACCAAACAGCGTCAGAAACCAAACGGTATGGAGTCGGCCCAGGTCGTTATAACGCTCGTCTTTTACAACATTACCGAGCAAAGTAAATGTTGGTAGTATTTGTAGCCGCTACCACACAGCTTGCAATTGTACATATACTTTGGTAAATTTTGTTCCAATCGCCACTATTACTAAGATCACTAATAGCTCAATTGAGAAAAAAAAAAACAGTTTAACACAGACGACCCTAGTCCAATCCTTAGTAATAGACTACTAGACGCCATCTTTCACCACTACACAAACCATTAGACGCTATCTTTCCAATTTTATAATATAAATATTTAAGTGTACTTGTATCTAATTATAAAAAAAAAGTTAAAGCTTTTTGGTTTTAAATATTTTTGGTTTTTAATTAGCAAATATTAATATTTATAAGGCACTTTAATTGTCATTACTGCTTATAATTTGAGTTATATCTTTAGATCCGGTTTTTGATTGAAATAATGTATTTGTTAGATAAATGGATAAAGCTATAACAGCAGTTTGCCACAAAAAAATTAGTATACCGTATTTAAAGTATTTTAAACCATTTCTTTACGTGTGGCGGCAAAGCTCGTCTGACAAATGTATAACGTTTTATTGCAATCGCCGCCCCAGCCGCCGGTGGCGGAGCATGTCGCCGAATAGGATTGCCTCTCGGACCCACCCCGCTGCCTCCATCCGCGAGATGACTGTCTCTCAAAAGGCGGCAACCGCGTGCCAATTCCTAACCCTGTCGAGCATCGACTTAGTGATGGTCCTCCTCACGACCGTGTGCTTACCGAGGCAACCTTGCCCCGTCAAGACCTGCTCCAGTTGGAAGGAAAGGACCCTTTGCCGCTGACACAACTACTCCATCAGCACCAACCGAAAGACCTCGACGGTCCAAACACCGAACCGAGGCTTCGCCAGTTTGATTGCCCAACGAGCAATGACGTGATAGGCGGGCATCTCGCTGGGCGAGACAATGCCGCTCCCTGCCCATGTCACTGACGCTTATCAGTACAGTCCGGCGGGCATCTCCGTCTTCAAGTCCCACGGAGGAGTACCGACTAATAGGCACGCTGGCTCCGTCGCCAACATCCGGTATCCGCGTATGGTCCTGACCACCATGTCCCTCTGTGGTCGCCACACGAGGGCCCTAAGTCGGACGGTCAGGGACCCTGCCTTTACTGCTGCACCGTACAGCCATCGACACGCAGCGCTGGGTCCACCCATATTCGATATAAGCCAGGATAGGGCGGACACCGCGCCGACAAGCCGTGGAGCAAGTTGATAGAAATGCTCCCAGAACCACCAATTCCCATCGAACACCAGGCCCAAGTACTTTATATGGGCCCGGATGCTGATGGGAACCGAATTGACGGTGATCGAGGCGGCGGTGGGTGGACTGGTGCAAGGCCCATGGAGAGAACAAGCGGCGGAGCATGTCACCGAAGAAAATTTCCTTTCGGACCCGCCCCGCCGTCTCCTTGAAAAAAGCTCTGGTAAAATGTCGTGATCTACCTCTATTATCAGACTTATTCCTCTTAAAGTATTGAAAAGAATATAATTTCAGAAATTTCTATAATGTTACAGATACAAAGTGCTTGAAAGTTGATTTTTACCTAGACCTGGTCGAAATCCAATGCTGTCTGGTAAACAATTACGTTCTTAATCAGGGTTGATGTCAGGCAGACAGATAATCATGAAACTATTGACAAAAAATTTGCAATATGTACGATGGCAGTACATATAATGACAATAATACTTGTGGTAATATTTTATGGTGTACCTACTTCAAATTATCTTTTTAAATGTTATAGAATGTAATGTGTTAAAACTTTCAGGCGTTTTGTGCAATTTGACAAAGACCGGGTTTTGGTAGCCCAATCACACGACGTCGATAGATACATGAACAGCGGGTCTATGTGGTCGTGCGCCATTATTTCTGTCGCTCTGGATGGAATTAACAGAACATTCCATAGCCCGCCGCCAAAAAAAAGTGTTTGGTGCAATAATTTTTATAAGTTATTTTATGGCGTGGTTACACCTTTATTGTAATAATTTTCCAACGGGATGGCCGCCTGGCAGGGCGACTCCGCCGTGACGTCAAAGCCCGTTGGGCAATCCGACTAGAGATATCTCTATTCGGTGTTCGGACCATCAAGGCCTTAATTATGTAATATTCTATTTTAAAATCATCATCATCTCAGTTTCTATACGTCCCACTGCTAAACTCAAATCTCTTTCTATAGTGGGAGGGAAATTGACCTACTATACCACGCTGGTCAGAGGTATTCGTTGGTTTTATTGCCCGTTTTTCTTCTCTTGGAAATATGTTATTTGCATATCATTACCCCATCCATCTTGTACGACACCCACAGGTGGAAGAATATTACTTAAAAATATGTATATTCACGCTCCCGTCAAAATTCTGTACAATTTTCTTTTATTTATCCATTGGAGACTACAGATATACTGTGCGGTGACAGCGCGGTAATGGAATACACCACCTCCTTTGTTATATGATCTTGTAAAAGTTGAAAACTCGACAAAAACCTTTTGCTAACCCGTTTCATCAGCATGATAAGTAGGTCAAAAAAGGTCGCTTATAAGAAAGATAGTCGCTATTTCAAAGCAAGAACTGTTTTTTTATTTCTCTTAATTTTTCGCCCCAAATTATCAGTTAGGAACTTGACACTGGCAAATGAGACGATGCCAATTACCTCCCTATTTGGAGTGGAGAAGAAAAAAAGTTATCAGTTTTGTTTTCTTGGATAAAAATGCTTTGAGTCGAATAATTTGTTACGTTCATACGCAGTCTATTAAGTCTTAGTCAGACCATGGACTGAAACACCCTCGCGTACAACTGTCAATACGTGGCGCTGGGTCGTTATTAAAGAAAATGCTCCCGGAACCATCATCACCCATTAAGCACCAGAGCCAAAAATCTCATCTGGGCCTGGATACTAATGGGGACCAAATTGACGGTGATCTAAGCGCCAGCGGGTGGACCGTTGCTGGGCCCATGAAATAACAAGGCTTCCGTCTTATTAAGGGCCACCTTAAGCCCCAACGCCTCAGTCCATCTGACAATTTCCTTGGTGCCGAGAGTTACCAAGCGTGCCGCCTATTTTAGCATCCCACTCTAGGCTGTGATGAGCGCGTCATCATTGTAACAAATTACGCTCAACCCGGGAGGGTACTAGCTACCTCGTAACACCCAATCGTAGCCGATACTCCACAGGGTCGAACCTAAGACCGACCCCAGCGGGATACCGCATAATATAGGCGTCCGTACAAAGTCCCCTACTCGGTCTACGTAGAAGACGTAAGGCAGCATATACTGAGAAACATCTCTTTACACAAGTTCTTGCAAAGTTCACTGTATTTTTTTAGTTTAGAATATTTTTGAAGAACAGTTATACTTCTTTTGGCGCGTTAGGGAAAAATGATGAGAGTAAATTTTTACTATGCGCGCGCACACCGTCACGAAAAGCCGACACCTGAAGTTAGCTATAGTCAACATTTTAGTTTTTTTACCCGACTGCAAAGGAGTGGAAATGTGAGTGGTCCATTGAAAAATTAGATTTGCTGTCGAATAAAGGATCCCGATTGTTCAGTTGTCATGTTCTATTATTAAAATATATTTCATTTTCTGCAATAGTATTTATTCAATAATATATTATGGAATTCTAGACCACCGGACATCTAAGTGCTTGTTTTTTTCTTTTCAGTTTTTTATTGTGTACGTAGTTTTGGTGACTTTTTACGCAGTCGGGTTTTTTGATTTTTTTTAATCATTTTTTTTTTGTGATATTTAAATAAACTTTATTTAACTAGATAATGCGTTATAATAAAACTTTCAATGTATTAAATACCTTTTTTCTATTGTTAGTGTCGTTTTTTCTACAAACGTTGAATAAGATGAAAGATAAAATTTTTGAAAAGATTTTTATCTTATTACATCTTGTTACACCAAGGAAGTGTAAATTCTAACACGTGTATACACACACTTTTTTTTTATTGCTCTTGGTGACAAACGAGCAAGCAGCACACCTGATGGTAAGTGTTACTGCCGCCCATGGACCTTTGTAATACCAGAGGTAGCTAGGCCGCTGCCTACCAATAATCCTAAACCTACTCAGAAAGTTAGGCTTCCGGCTTTAACCCTCCCCCAATGAAGCACAGCAGCATATTGCCATTGCTCAGGCGTTGATTTTCTGTGAAAGTGTGGTACTACCCCGGATGGACTGGTCCGCGGCTGAAGACAGAACTGTCAACAGTGTGTCCTGCCACTATTAAAATATTTTAATTATGATTTTTGATGTTTAAGCGAGTATTAAAACCTTTAAAATAAAACTATTTTCACGGATTCTATCACGTTTGTATTTAATTTTTAATTGCCTAACGTTTTAAACACTTTACAAGGTTCATGATCAAAGGAATACTTTGTTTCGAGTAATATTATTTGTTTCTTTCTTATATTTTGTTTAATTTTATTATATAAAAACGAAATAGGAAATGTAACGAAGTTTTTACTGCGATATAAATGAGGAATTGAAAGAAATAAATAAATAAGGAACTTCGTTCCAAAAATAAATTGTTTTTATTTTTAATATTAACTAATTAATGCCGTACTTTCTGCTCATTTAATTGATAAATATTCGTTTTATAATATAACTATTATAATAATAACACCAAACAAGTGAAATAGATAAACACCTAAATCTCCATAACTACATATAACTTATTAACAGGCTTTCTACCATAGATAAGATATGACCTCTACACGTTCCTATCCCGTGAACAAACCATAGTCGCCAGCAAAAAAAAAAACACGTTCTTATTTGATATTTATACCCATTGTTCGCCACAAAACCCCTCAACCATAACGCTAATGTTGCCAAAGCACACTCTTAGAATCGCCACGTTTCGATGGGCGATAACACAACACTTCCTCCCTATCTTCCGTATAGAACACAGAATAAGAAGACAATTTATTACTCTTACTTTCCCGTTGGTGTCGTACAGGATAACTAAGAGATATAATATGTAGCTAGAAGGAAAAGAATATAGATAAAACTCCATACTAACGCGTGGTATTATCCGTGTGGTGACGGAGTAAGAATACAATTCACCACTCCCTATCTTACCCGTGGCTAATCGTACGAGACGGCTAAGGGATATAAAATGCATATAACATCTATGCAAGGGAAGAAAAACTAGAAACAAAACGCTATACCAACACGTCTGACCAGCGCGGTATAGTAGGTTAATTTCCCTCCCATTACGGAGGAGGCCCGAGCCCAGCAGTGTATAGGCTGTGATGATGATGAACTCGTGATATAATATAATAATTTTAGTAGATACGTCGGTCAATGAGAGGGTACCTCTCAGGGGTTATTGCGTCGGGCCGGCCACTGACGTCAAGTTCACGCTGCTCCGGTGGTCGGTCCAACGACGAAGGCGAGGTATCACGGGTGGGTTACGGGTGTGCGTGCTTATGCCCCTCTGTCGCCCCGGACGGAGTGGTGCGAGGAGTGCGCGGACTGTAGACCATTCCAAAAAAAAAATGGTCTCCATTTAAAATGGAAAGACACTTTGTTCTTGTGTTCTTCAAGGGTAGGACTCACTGCACTCCGTAATACTAATATAACAAAACTAACTCAAAAGGCTTAGTCCTTTTTAGTCTCCTTACTATGTCCGTGGTGTCAAGGAGCTGAAAAGCCTCGACATTCACATGTTGAAGAAGTCTTTGTTCATGAGCTTCGGGGGATAAAAGTTTGATGATAACTATAAACTGAAATTGTACCATTTCTATTCTATTATATGGTATATTTTACAACATTGTTCTACAAAAATCTATATTTTATTGACATAAATTACAATTAAATGATGGCACAAATTGTCCAGCATGGGAATCGAGCCCTTCAACACTTGATACGATACGTGGGTGTTATAACCACTACGCGATTTATGCAAGCACTGCCTGTAGTAATATCCTTTTTTAAGACAACAGCCAGCACTAAAGAAATAATACTTTTATTGCGGGGACTTTACAAAAAACAAAAAAAGAGAGGAAGTAGAAAAAGGTATAAAAGAGAGTATTGGTGTAAAGATGCGAAAGGGAATGCTCCGATGGTTCGGACATGTGGAAAGAATGCCGAACGAACGTCTGGTTAAGAAGATATATAATGCGAAAGTGGAAGGATGTAGGTACCGGGGGAGACCGAGACTAACCTACCTAGACCACATTGGTCACTTACTGAAGGAAGGTGGAGTCAAGAGTCTCCGAAAGCGGCGAGCGTGTATGAAAAGAATTATGAATGTTGAGGAAGCGAGTGGAGTATGCAAGGATACAGTTCTCTGGCACTCTGTTCTCTTTGCCTACCCTGCAAGGGATATGGCGTAATGATATGTATATATGACTTTACAAATATTCAATTTAACGGACACAAATTATATATAGATTTAAAACAATCATCCGGGCCTATAGGTCCGCAAGGTGGCGCTGAAGGATAAACACGTATTCCTTTGTGCTCCTACTGAAATCGTCTCTTAAAATTATAATAGTGCAATAACAGTTCATTATTATGTTTATAAGTGACAATGTTAATATAAACTAATAGAGTACGAATTATCCATATGAATAAATAAGTGTGATATTAGTTACAAACAGATACAATAATGAGCCAATGTATCAACAATCAATGAACATTTAAATTATAATATCTATTTTTTTATTATTGGCTACCTTACTGAATTGTTTAAATGAAGATTCAAGACCAGTATTCAAGAGGTTTGTGACTATTATTAACTATATAAACGAAAATGCAGAAGGAAAAGTAACAACAACGCCTCTAGCGCTAATTAGATGTCAACTATATTTCAAAAATTCAGCCGTTTATTATTAGCTCTATTTTTATTCAGTACTTTTACGAGAGAAACTAAACGACATCTACTAACTAGCCTATACCTTTAATAGCCTTGGCAATACGATAATTGGATTATAAGTCATCGGTCGTCTTGAACCACCGTTGCCTAATGCAGTAATGTACATATTATAATTAGTTGTTGAAGTTTGGTATATCAATCTTATTATTTTAAAAATGAACTACATGGACAACATAACTTACCGCCGTATACGATCTTGATCAGTGACAGCCACAAATGATGATATAGCCGAATTATTCGCTTCAATCAACAGTGATAATATTTCAAATAGCATACCAGATATAACAAACACAGAATCTATAAACTTGCACAATGATCAAATTGCGATAATGAAGTTAAAAATTGATACACTGCAATTAGTAGTAAGTAGTGCGCACTCTGAAATTGAACTTTTGTCTCTCGAAAATAGCAACTTGAGACAACTGAATGAAGACCTAACAAAAAAGAACAATATATACAAAAATATTACTTGTAGCCCGGTAACTTTAAATAAACGCAAACCAATTAGAACTTCTATGAATGACAACAATAGTTGTTCTTACAAAATCATACAAAATTCTGCTATTTCGAATTGTCAAAATAAAAATGAACAAAAAGCGGGTACATCTAAATTGCCGCAACCGGTAAATATACAGAAAATTAGTACCAGTGTTACCAGTTCTGATAAGCCACGCTTGTTGATTTTGGGTAGTCAACAGATTTCTGGATTGTCTTATAAAATAACACAAATGAGACAGTATGATAAAACCTACAAGAAATATCACATTATGGGAGTAATAAAACCTTTTGCAGATTCTAAAGAGATATTAAGACAATGTTATTCGGATAAATATCAGGATGATGACCAAATTGTTTTATGTGTTGGAGAAAATGACAGCAACCCTACTCTATTACTATTTGAACTGATGAGTGCATTAAAAATGTTAGAAAAGTGTCACGTATTTATTATAAATGTTAACAAAAATAAAATATTTAAATGAACTTAAGTTGAACAGTTGCTTAGAAAATATAAGTTCACAGTTAAAACATTGTACTTTCATTAGTTTAAGTAATCAGAATATTACAAATAAGTACAACTTATATAATTTATCTAAAAAAAATAACTACATTATAGATTCGCGCCATTATGATAATACATATTTATCAATTAAAAACATCTCGAGTCGTACTGAGGTTTTTAATGGTAACTATTGTAAACACACATCATTGTCTTCTGTGAGGGGAACTATACCTTTTTATTTTAGGATAATGGAAAATCAATGCGTTACTTCCAAAAAAAAATCTAATATTATGTCACAACCAAAAAAGGAACCATACCCTTTTATTATAGGATTATTAATAGTAGAAATGTAGAATCGGTAACTAATACCACGAAATCATTTTTTCGTTAACACGCATAACACGTCACAGCACTTCATCCTTTTTCACCAGAATATAGCTGGCCTTTTAAACAAACTAGATCAAATTGAATTATGTATAAATATATTCATGCAAGAACTTAAAATGAACATTGACGTGGTTTGCTTAACAGAAACATTCTTAAAATCTGGTAGTGAATTAAATGTTAGTCTTAAATAATTTCAATTAGCCAGTTACTTATCAAGACATAAAGAAAAACGTGGTGGTGTTTCAATTTTGGTGAGGAAAACCTAGATTATAAAGTATTTGATATATGTAATAATTTTTGTAAAGAAAAAATATTTGAGGTTTGTGGTATACAGATTCCATTTATTAATTGTATAATATTGTGCCTGTACAGAATCCCTAATATTGACATTTTTATTAACAATTTTGACATCTTATTGCATACAATTTTAAATAGAAACTACAGAAAACTAATAATCGCGGGTGATCTCAATATAGATATTTTAAAAACTGGGTCAAAAATAACACGATTTTTGGATGTAATATCTAATTATGGCTTTAGTCTGCACATCAATGAGCCAACTAGGTAGAGCAGTTGTATAGATCACATAATTAGTAATATTAGTAACGCGAAAGATTGTATACACAGGGTGTACCTTTCTGACCATGAAACTTACCAGACTCTTACATTCCCTATTTCACATACAAATAAAACACTGCATCACTGGTATATTGAAAAAAGGAACTATCACAAAGAAAACGTAATGAAATTTAATAATCACCTATCCAACCTCAATTGGTCTGATGTCATTACGACCACTAATACAAATGAGGCATTTAATAAATTTCATGATATGTTTTGCTTAATTTATAACCTCTTTTTTCCAATAGAACGGCACATAGTTCGAACTAATCATTCTGCACCGAGATGGATTACAAAGGGAATTAGAACATCCACAAAAACTAAAAGGGAATTAAGTAATTATCGTTTTTATAAATATAAAACAACTAAAACTAAGGTAAAATATAATAGTTTCAGTAAAATACTCAAAAAATGCACAATTAAAGCCAAATCTAATATGAATCTTAAATTCCTAAAAAATTCGAAGAATAAGTGTAGGGCATCTTGGAATATTATTAAGAATAGAGTAGATTATGTGCAATCATGTGACAGTATTCAGGAAATTGAGTATAATGGATGTGTTATTGAGAATCCTCAAATAATTGCTGAGGCATTCAATAATTACTTTATTGACCTCACCAATACTAACTCACCTCCAACAACATACACGCAGAATAACCATAATGTTGCAATAATTAAGCAAGTATGTATATACTATATTTTTACGACCGGTTACGACAACCGAAGTCGTTGGTTTATTTTCAACTTTAAATAATACAAAATCTGTTGGATTTGATGGCATTGCTACGGCTATTTTGAAACAATGTGCACCCGCTATTTGTTATGTTTTAAAGTACTTGCTGAACCTTTCATTTACTCAGGGTATATATCCAAACAGACTCAAACTGTCGGTAGTGCAACCACTTTTCAAAAAGCTAAATAAGCAAGTATGTATATACTATATTTTTACGACCGGTTACGACAACCGAAGTCGTTGGTTTATTTTCAACTTTAAATAATACAAAATCTGTTGGATTTGATGGCATTGCTACGGCTATTTTGAAACAATGTGCACCCGCTATTTGTTATGTTTTAAAGTACTTGCTGAACCTTTCATTTACTCAGGGTATATATCCAAACAGACTCAAACTGTCGGTAGTGCAACCACTTTTCAAAAAGCTAAATAAGCAAGTATGTATATACTATATTTTTACGACCGGTTACGACAACCGAAGTCGTTGGTTTATTTTCAACTTTAAATAATACAAAATCTGTTGGATTTGATGGCATTGCTACGGCTATTTTGAAACAATGTGCACCCGCTATTTGTTATGTTTTAAAGTACTTGCTGAACCTTTCATTTACTCAGGGTATATATCCAAACAGACTCAAACTGTCAATAGTGCAACCACTTTTCAAAAAGCTAAATAGTAACTACAAACCTATTACACTTGTATCGATTTTTGGCAAAATATTTGAAAAGGCTATGCATAAACGCATCAGTGATTTCCTCGCATTACACAAAGTCATAAAGGAAGAACAGAATGGTTTTCAAAAGAAAAAATAAACTACTCTTGCAGCATTTCAATTAGTACGTAATATAATTGAATATATGGATAAGCGTATTCCAGTCTCAGTGATCTTCTTTGATATGAGTAAGGCGTTTGATTTTGTCGACCATAATAATATAAAAAAAAAATGTGAACATTATGGTATTCGTGGTACAACAGCTCATGATTGGTTAGAAAGTTATCTAAAAAATCGTGAGAAATACGTAGAAATTAAGAGTACTGTACATACTTCTTTATTATGAACCACGTACAAATCAAGTAAAAGACTTAATCTTTTTGGTGTTCCTCAGGGTAGTATTCTAGGTCCTCTACTATTTCTTTTATATATTAATGATCTACCCTCTATTACTAAATATAAATGCGTCCTTTTTGCTGATGATATATCAATTATAATAGAAAATAAAACAAAATCTTTCGACTATGAGTGTCTAGTTAATAATAAAATAGCGTCTATTGTTCAATGGCTGAAATTTAATAATCTTAAAGTAAATGCATCTAAAACTAAATATATACAGTTCTGTAATTATAATAATAATAACAATTTAAATTTTAATTTGACATGATGTAATGAAGTTATAGAAAAAGTTGACAATACAATTTTTTTAAGTATAAATATTGACAAAAACTGTAACTGGAAGACGCATATAGATAACATTTGTAAAAAATTAAATAGATATATTTTTGCGCTTAAAACATTAAGACGTATTTCGGGGCACAGTATTGCACTTACTGCTTATTATGGGTATGTTGACTTGGTCTTAAGATATGGTCTTCTACGGTGGGGCAACTCAACAAATATTAATAAAGCATTCATTGTGCAAAAAAAATCTGTACGAGCTATATGTGGTGCTCATCCTTCTGCTACTTGGATCCACCACTTGGACCACTTTTTAAAAAATTAAAGATACTGACTCTCACATGTCTATATATTTTTCAGGCAGGTTGCTTTGTAAAAGAACATGGTTCATATTTTAGCACATTTAAAGAAAAAACTAATTCTGTAATAAAAAATAGGGATCCAACAAGACTGTCGCACCTGGTTGCTCAACAACATTGTATCAAAGAAGCTGCTATTATATGATCATTAAAATCTATAATAATTTACCATAGGTTATAAGAGACCTGCCACTTAAGCTTTTTAAGGCAAAACTACGTAAGTGGCTTCTTGAGAAATGTTTTTACTCTATAAATGACTTTTTAGTATAATATAAATTTATTTCGAAATGGACATAATATACAATTTTACATGACATGGTATAATGGACATTTTTATTTTATTTTTTGTATAACTTTTTATTATTATTAATCTATTTGCATTTTTTTTATATGACATAAATTTATTAAATTAATTAAGTACAAAAGCTACATGTGATAATTTTATTTGAATTGTGTGATGTGTGTAAAAATCTAATTAATGCTCATTATAAATCAAATTTAGAATAATGAAAACTATAAATATACCTAATATTGTATGTCGTGAATGTCAACGACGAAATATGTGAGACCTATTTATGCACTATTAACTGCACATTGTAAACCATAGTTCATGCAATAAATTTCATTTCATTTCAATATATGAAGTACTTGGACCTGATGCTGGACGGGCGATGGTGGTTCCGGAAGCATTAACGTCGATTTGCTCCTCAGCTTGTCAGCACGGCGTCCGCCCTATCCTGGCTTAAGCCGAATGTGGGTGGACTTAGTGCTAGGTGCCGACGGCTGTATGCGGGGTGGTCCGGTCCATGACCCTGTATGGCGCAGTAGTAGGTGGGATCCGACTTAAGGATATCTTGTGGCGACCACAGAGGGCTATGGCGGTCAGCGGTAGCGACGGAAGCAGCGTGCCTGTTGGCCGGAACTCCCCCGTAAGACTTGGAAGCGGAGATGCTCGGCGACTGTACTAGCGGGAGTCGACGACATGGGCAGGGGGTGGCACCATATCGCTCAGCGAGATGGCAGCCTGGCGGGGCGACGCCCTGCGTGACGTCATTGCTCGTTGGACAATCCGGCTTGAGAGGTCTTGGTTCGGTGTTCGGTCCATCCAGGCCTTCCGACCGGTACTGATGGAGTGGTTGGGTCGACAGCATGGAGTCCTTTCCTTCCGACTGGTGCAGGTCTTGACGGGGCATGGTTGCTGCAGCAAGTACGTGCACACGGTCGTGAGGAGGAAGAGGAGATCGTCCTGCCACTACTGCGATTGCGACGAGGATATGACGCAGCACATGATTGAGGTCTGTGTGGTTTGGGCAGAGCAGCGCCGTGAACTAGTCGCAATCATCGATGCCTACCTGGTGCTGCCGACCATGGCTAAGGCGATGCTCGACAGCGTCAGGAACTGGGACACGGTTGCCGCCTTCTGTAATACACGCTTTACCGCTAGCGCTTGGGGTGGCGCAGGCGCGAGTATCTGCGCCTGATACCGCCCTAGCTGAAGCCACGCGTGACTGGACCGGGGAAATACTTCGGCGCCCTCAGAGAGGCTGACTGCGTGAGCGCGACGCTCCGGCTTGCTGCCAGCGTTAACGGGGGTTGGTACCCCGTAAGAGTAACCCGCCGGGCTGGTCACAGAGGTCAAAGCAGTGGTACCAGTAGCCAGCCCATTGGCGATGGGGAGTGTATACGGTGGGTTATAGGGCCACGAGCTGCCATTCCGTCGCCTCAGACAGAATGGACGGCGTGTATCCAGACTATAGCCTGCCAAAAACAAGACCTAGAACAACAATTTATGGATCGCGAAAAGTTTTATTCTTTCTCCTGGATTTGAACGGATTCGGATACGAACCCCGTGCATTATTTTTTTTTCTTTCACAAACAAGCTATATAAATAGACTATCATGTCAAATGTTAAATTAACGAATAATTAATTTATTAATTAAGAACGTTTTAATGTTAATTTACTGTTAATGCCAACGCCATTAGATTTAAACTTATGACCTATGCTAATATTTAAAATAAAGTGTCTTTGAACTCGTATGATAAAAACGTTTTATTTTTATTACGATAACCTTGAATTATTATTAAAAAAATATATATAGAGACAAACTATATCATATGATTCAATGTATATTCTTAGAAGAAGACTTTTGCTTGGCAAAATACCCAGCTTTCTTTACGTACATATACATACATACATATCATCACGCCATATCCCTTGCAGGGTAGGCAGATACAACAGAGTGCCAGAGAACTCTATCCTTGCATACTTCACTCGCTTCCCCAACATTCATAATTCTCTTCATACACCCTCGCCGGTTTCGGAGACTCTTGACTCCACCTTCCTTCAGTACGTAACCAATCTGGTCTAGGTAGGTGTGTCTCGGTCTCCCCCGGTACCTACATCTTTACGTCCGGGTTGATTACCCGGAATGTAGATATTATACGCACCGGACGCTACGGATGGAGTATATCCAAAACATAGCCTTCAAAACAAGCACGATTGCCACGTTCTCTATGCATATAAATTAGGAAAGGTGAGGAATCCTTTTGCATTATAATCATCATCATTATCATTCTCCTGCTCTTATCCCAATTACTTGAGATCGACGCAATATGTACTTGAATATATTGCAAAAGTTATTGGCAATAATTTTATGACCGGCTATCTGCCTGACATCAGCCCTCGTTCAGAATATAATTGTTGACTAAACGGCATCAAGTGGAGTTGGACTAGCTCGAGATAAAGCTCTTAACCGTCTTTCACGACATCCACGAGGAAAGTAAGGGTTGGTAGTATTCATAGTACACAGCTATCCTAGCTACAATTAAATTTGTATTGGGATTTGGTAGTTTTTACCGCTATCATTGTAAAGATGGTCTAGTGATCTTAATTGGTGCTTTCGAGAACATTTCTATTTAGATTTATAGCTCGTTGATGTTCTTTTTCTTTTTTGCTATGGTGTGCTCACGCCCCGTGAAATCGGTCCGGGGCGATGAAAGAGGCGACGCGTGACCCCATAGTGTGTGACCCCAGTAGCGTGCGAGCGGGCCAGCGGAACCCAATCTTTATCTTCAGTAGCCCGCCCGGCGATTTACCCTCGCGGGTACCTCTCAAGTGGATGCCTCAGCAGCTTTCGCCGTCGAAGCATCATCCTCACGCAGTAGCCTCACTCGCTCGTTGGTGTAGCACCCGAACAAGGTTAAACTTACATCCTTAATATAATGAACCTGGGGTATAGTAACCGGGGTATAGCTAAGCTGCTGCCTACCAGTAAAAATTCCAAACCCACCCAGAAAGTTGGGCTTCTACTCTCGCGCTCACTGAACGAAGCATAGCAGCACATTGCCAATGCTCAGAAGTCGATTTTATACGAGAATGTTACTATACTCTCGTATAAAATCAACCGTATAAAACCATCTGGGGTAGAGTACTACCCCGGATGGACCGGCTCATGGCTGTAGACAGAAAACTATCAACAGTGTGGTTCTACCACTATAGTTAACAGAAACCTTATAATTTTATTAGAGACCTTTATATATCGAATACTAGCTTCTGCCCGCGGCTTCGCCCGCGTAAAAGGTAACTTTCCTAAAGTTTTACATCCCCTATTTTTATTTCACCCCTTAAGGGTAAATTTTTACGAAATTTTAATGTCATATTTATTTATATTTATTCAATAGCCTAATAATAAGTTTCAAGCTTCTGGCTTTAAAAATTACGATAAATCCTTACAACTTTTCATCCCGCCTTACAACTCTTTTTTTGCATTAAAAAGTAGCCTATGTCCTTTATTAGGCTCTAGACTACCTGTGTACCAAATTTCATTTAGATCGGTTCAGTAATTTTGGCGTGAAAGAGCGACTGACAGACAGACAGACAGAGTTACTTTCGCATTTATAATATTAATAAGGATTTTAAACCCTTAAAATATTGACAGAAAAAAAATTAATATGTTTTGTGAATATTACCTTTACATAATGAATTCTACCGACATAAGTACAATAACACCAATCATTTATTTCTTTAATTGCTTGCATTAAAATGTGTTTTTTATTTATTATACAATAATAAGAATAAGCAAATGAGTTGATAAGTATTCAATCTTAAAGTTTTCTCACCTTGTTAAAACAAATGCTAAAAAAACAAACACAACAAACATTATCGCGTGCACTTCGAACTATAAATTGTGTTTCAGAAGAAATAGACATATTTTATTGTTCTCTGAACGAATTTACAAAAACCGCTTTACATATCATATGTTACACAAATAATTAAAGTTTATTTTATAGTAGATTTATAAAATGTTATCCTTATTAATATTATAAATGCGAAAGTAACTCTGTCTGTCTGTCGCTCTTTGACGCCAAAACTACTGAACCGATCTAAATGAAATTTGGTACCTCATACAGTCGAGCTTAATAAAAGACAGGGTACTTTTTAATTCAAAAAAGGGTTGTAAAGGGGGGATGGAAAGTTGTGAGGAAGTATCGTCATTTATAATGCCTGAAGCTTGAAACTTATTTTTAGGCTATTGATTAGATATAAATAAATATGACATTAGAATTTTCTAAAAAGTTAAGGAGTAAAATAAAAATAGGAAATAAAAAACTTTAGGAAAGTAACCTTTTACGCGGGCGAAGCCACGGGCAGAAGCTAGTATGTTATAATTATAACTTATTTTTTGTTACCACGCTATTGCATTAGATCAAATCCTGTAACGATAGTTATGTGTATGATAAATAAATAAATTTCAGACCAGCTTAACCTCTATATAACAAAACTTACTAAAGAAATTACTTGATATAACGAATATTTTCTAATCCCCTTGAGTTTTGTTATAATATATAGAGGTTGCACTTACATTCCCTTCATATCAGCTGTGTAGTAATAAGCCATACAAAAAATTAATCTATCTACGAATGAAATCTGTATTACTCAGTTTGAGAGCTACTTATCCGAGCATTAAAAGTTCTGTTGACTTTGTTGTCGTAAAAAAAATATTCGTCGCCCTCTAAAATCATATTTACGTTTATCTGCACGTGATATTAAATGTGACCGCTAAATAAACTTACTAAGATTACAAATTTATATTACTTTACTCTTCTGACTATCTTCTGACTACCTCTGACTAATCTCCACCCTACATTTTAGGGAGAGCTGCATAACGTAATTAATAAAAAATATTTTAATGCCTTTTTTTTTAAGATTTTTAGATAATTACTTCTGAAGCTTACGTGAGTATTACACATCATGATCTTAGCTCATATATGTCCCACTGTTGGGCTCGAACCTCCTCTATAAAGGGAGGGAAATTGACCTATTATACCACGCTGGACAGACGTGTTGGTTACAGGGTTTGGTTTCGAATTTTCCTTTTCTTTCATAGATATTATATGCGTTTTATATCCCTAAGTCGTCTTTTACGATCATCCACGGGTAAGATAGGGGTGGTGAATTGTATTCTTCCTCCGTCACCACACAGAAAGAGTATTACACATTTGAAATAAAACTACTTTTACGGATTCTATCGCGTTTGTAATTGATTTTAATTTCTCGATGTTTCGAACACTTTACAGTATACAAGGTCGCTGGAAAACAGTCGTTCCATGACCATGATCGATGACTGCACAGATGGAGTACTGGTTATGATACCGACTCTGCAAGTACCGTGAGTTTGATTCCCATGCAGGACAATACTTTGTGCAATCCACAAAATTTTGTTCTGAGTCTAGGTGTAATATTATGTCTGCATTAATTACATGTTTGTAAAGTACCCCGCAATACAAGAATTATTTCCTTAGTGAGGGATGGTTTCATTTGCCATCGAAGACAAAGATCGGGTACCGGTGGCCCGCTCGCACGGCGAAGAGAGGCGTTTGCATGGTGGGTCTATGGGGTTGCTCGCCGCCTCTTCCGTTTCCCTGGACTGATTTGGCGGGGCGTGGCCACTCCATAGCCCACCGAAAGAAAAAAATAGGATGGTTTCATTTAAAATAAAAGTAGAAATGAATTATAAATATTTTTTTATGTCTTATCGATATAAGAAGGTTGCGAACTAGTTATTTATACACCGCAATGGCTACGAGTACTATGAACTCTTACATTGTTCGTGGATATCTTAAAATATGACTGAAAGCTTTTACATGGACTTGGGCCAATTCCATCTGATGTTGTTTGATCAACAATGATGTTGTTTGATCCCAAGGAGGGTTGATGTCTGGCAAGCGGCCGATCATAAAACCAGCGCCCATTGTCGCTCAAAGAGAGGGTACCCCTCAGCGGGTATTCCGTCGGGCCGGCCACTGACGACAAGTTCACGTTGCTCCGGTGGCCGGTCCAACTAGACGGGTGGGTTGCGGATGTGCGTGCTTACGCCCCTCTATCACCCCGGATGGAGTGGTGCGAGGAGTGCGCCGACCGTAAAACAACCCAAAAAAAAATAATTTTTTTTTATTCTATATCCTGTATTCTGAGGACTTCGCATCTTCTTAATAAAATAAATAAAATAAAAGTTTTATTTATTTTTCATTGAAATAAATAATTGATTTATTATACAATATTGCAAAAGTAATTTGCAATAGTTTTATGATCAGTATGATTCTTAGTTAAATTTTCATATACACGTCTTTATATATAAATTTCTTCTATACGTGTCGAGCTCCTTCGGCTGAATCGATTTTGACGAAATGTTTTGTGTGTGTTCATGTGGATTCAAGAATTATTTAGATTAATAATCGGACATAGATGGCGCTGTACTCAATTTTAGATGCTAATTCGAAATCGAGTACCAGCTGTAGGTAGCTGAAGGTACATAAATATTTTTTGTAGCATTGAACCCTTCCAAAATGATATTTTTCAGTTTGTGTCCAAATTTTAATAAAATAGTGTGTAGTAACCAAATAAAAGCGGTTACGAATACTACCAACCCTTAGTTTGCTTGTGGATGTCGTAAAAGACGACTTAAGAGCCTTATAACGACCTGGGACAACTCCATCTGATGCCATTTGGTCAACAATTACATTCCCAAGAAGGGTTGACATCTGGCAGGAGGCTGGTCATAAAACTATTGCCAATAACTTTTACGATATGTAGGTACTAGAGGAGTACATATTGTATCGACCCCAAGCAATTGGGATTAGAGTAGGAGAATGATGATTATTAGAACAATTCAGAAGTACAGTATTGATATACAATACACAGATTCCTGATTGCACCTTTTGTTTTTTTCTTTTTTATCATTTATTTTTTATTCCTTATTCTATTTTCTTCTATTTTTCTGTAAATATTTTAATTTAAAATTTAGCTTTAAATGTACATATTAATTTAAATTTAAATCATTATAATAAAGTTATTATGTTTTATCTGTGTGGTGATGGAGTAAGAATACAATTCACCACCCTATCTTGCCCATGGGTGATCGTAAGAGACTACTAAAAGATAAAAAACGCATATAACATCTATGCAAGAGAAGAAAAACTCGAAACAAAACTCTATACCAACACGTCTGACCACCGCGGTTTAGTAGGTTAACTTTCCTCCCATTACGGAGGAGCCCCGAGCTCAACAGTGGGACATTTATGGGCTGTGATGATGATGATGAAGATGAATAAAATTATATAATATAATTAACTATATACAGTATTTGTATTGTAGTCTATTTACAACACAAGGAAATACTTTGTTTGTATTTTTTATTTTATTTATTTATTTGGTTTACCAACAGTTGTATACACAAATTCTTATAAATTCACATATTAAATTACAAATAACAGTGTAACATCTAATTAAAAGTAAACACCACATGCACAGTAAATTGGATTATTTGAGCAGACAGAAAACAAAATTTTTATAAGAACTAATTCTAACCATCAAAACTATTGTAATATAGGAACACATCATACGATACTGCATAATGAATTGTATGATGATAGCTTTTAGTAATTGTTATTTTGTTACTCAAATATTTGTGTATAGAAAGAAGGGTTTTGGTTTTTTTTTTTAATATTTAAAAATAATGTTATAGTATAAATGGTTTTATTTTGCTATTTATGTCATCTTACTATAGTTTATCTAATCGAAGATGTGCATTTTGACGTTTTGCATTTTTAAAATGAAATTTCTTTAGAATCGTTGTGATTTCAAACTCGATGAAACGAAAAAATAAGTCCATAGAGACACAAACATATAAATGTATAGGATTCAGCCGGCGAGAGAATGAGATAGAAGACATTAGACGTTCTCGGTCTCCTCTTTGTGCGACTCTTCGTAGCATCCCCACTATCTGACCCCCCACTAGAGAGATAGAGAGAGAGAGAAAGAGAGAGAGAGAGAGTACACGCTATTGGTTGATGTATGTAAAATAGGTTTCAAAAATAGTTTGCCAAAGTTTCAATTCTGATATGTGTACTTTGTACGCACGCATAACTTTTTTAATACACAATAACCTCAAGGTCAAACTTATACACATGATTGCAAACAATACATCGGAAATTTAAAGAATTTTTAAGTTATTTACATAATTAACGTTGCGGGTGACTTTCTTGTACAATAATCTAATGTTGAAACTCGTAAAACTAATTTAAATTAAAAATAACATAGTAAATAGTAATTGTTATTGACGATCTAATAATGTCACGTCATCACGTTCTATACAGTTCTTGACAACTTCTAATTCACGAATATCCAAATAATCGGTAAAAATATTAGAATAATATAATTAATCGAATAGACATTTTAACAGAGATGTACATTTCGACAATTTTATTGATGAGGAAATAATTATTAATGTTCGCGGCGATGATAATTCCAGTAATAGTAGTGATTCTTAATAAATAGTTAATTTCAAATCCAGTTTTTGTTTTTACTTAACCTTATTCTACTAAATATGATGAATAGATTTTATGCTGAAATAATTAAATTCGTTTAGTATTAACTTAGCACTTAATTTATTCATCATCTTTTTGAAAATTAAAAAATAAACCGATTATTAATTAAAAAGAATCAATATCGATTTCACACTTAAATCGGATATTTTCGATGGTGATTATTTGGTTCATATACCTAGACTACTTCAACAGCTGTCAAAGTGCACTTCTTAGATTAGATACACTATAAATATTTTAGCGAACTTTTGACGGGAATTTGAAAACGTCATGTGGTGCTCTTGTATTATATTTGATATTTTAGTGTTTTAACGTATTATATAAGATAATTTTGATGGCATTTTATGTAATATGAAGCGGCAGAACTACTGGGATGTAGTGAATATCATATAAAAGTGCTTTACAACGTTTTCCATCAAAATGTCCACAAGATACCATTAACAGTGTGGCCATTGCACTGTTAATGGCGACAATTTGACTTAGACAATGACTAACTTGAAAGACTAAAAACGTGAAAATATTTATAACTTGACACTGGCACCAATAGCTCGTATAAGTAGCTGATTGCCAATATATAAGATGAAGAAGAAGAAGAAATATTTTAGCTGTCGATTTCATTTAAAATAAATAAATACAGTGGATGTTTTAGATTCATAATCAAATCCAATAACGCAACCATTAAGCACTCTTGCGTTAGCTGTTCGCGAATTTTTAATGTATTTTACGACCACTCATGAGAAAGGTGAAGGTTCATTTCCGTGCATCGCGTTTAAACGCTTACAACTGTCGCGTGCAGTCGATGAGACAATATTCTAAGTATGAAAATGTATGGCGCCGTTTCTGATGAGAGATCTGAGACAGTCATAAACGATGAATAACGTAAGCTACGGCATACATTTTCATACATTGACTATTGTCGCATGCGCCGCGCGCGACATTCGTAAGCGTTTAAACGTGATGCACGGAAATGAACCTTTATAAGGGGGTAGTGACAATTTATATTCTTACTTAGTTACTATATTTTAATTATAATAGTATTAAAACAATAATGGTAAGGCCACATTGTTCACAGTTTTATGTCTACAGCCGCACGCCGGGTTCGTCGCTTTCGCTTGCGCTTCGTTCGGTGAACGAGAGATCTGGTAACCTAACTTTCCGGGTGGGTTTGGGGTTTTTATTTGTAGACAGTGGCCTAGCTATAGACCTTGTATTGTAAAGGTCTACGGGTGGCACTAACAGTTACCATCAGGTGTACTGATTGCTCGTTTACCACCATTAATCAATAAAAAAATTGTTTTATAAATGCTAATATATTTAAGAGATCTAAAAATATTTATAATATTTTCAATAACATAGAACATATTATACACTAGCTTTTGCCCGCGACTTCGTCCACGCAGAAGTCATCTCTGACAGAGTTAAATAGAAAAAGCAATGCAAGGTGTTGAAGATTTGTCGTTAGGACGATAATCAACAGCGTCAGAAACTGGGATGTGGTCGCCGCCTTCTGCGAGTTAGTTGTCTAACGGAATTAGGCAATAGGGTGGGTTCGAGAGAAAATACTCTGGGTTGACACGCTCTACCGTCGGTGCTTTGGGCGGCGCAAGCGTGAGTACCTGTATTGAGGTTCACTGCATAAGGGCTTCGACTCGAGATGATACCCGGTTGCGGTGGCCCGCCCGGACAACGTAGATGTACGTGTACGGCGCGCTATGGGGTCACGCGTCACCTCGAACGGATTGGGCGCGCGTGTGTCTGTATACCATAGCCGGTCACTAAAGAAAAAGGTGGTTCAAAGTTCTATTCATTCTACAAATTATATTGCCAATAATATACTATTTACGGTATGACCATGGGCTAAAAATTTAATTATCGCCACCCTTTATTTGACTGTATTGTTTCACCAGCAGAGTTGCGACCTCGTTAGATATGATTTATTATTTGAGTTATAGAGTGAATTTTTGAAGCTAAACTTAACCTGTATCTTAAATCATTAGGCAAGAACCTATTGCCGTCTACTATGTGTATCGTGTGAGCTCTCACGCCGGCACTGGTCGCCACAACGGTACTGGTGCGGGGTTGATGGAGAGGGAGAGAGAAACACGTGTTTATTTATTTTTACCGAAGAATATTTGTACGTAATTTGAAAAGAACTGATAAAGAAATTTTCTCCCCATACACACTTTGCCGCATTGTTACACCCCTTTGGGGGCGTAATTCATAAAATCCTTTCATATTGAATCTCTATGTCATAAATAGAAACGTGCTTCAAAATTTAATGTCTTTAGCTTTAATAGTTTCGGTTTGGCGGTAATGAGTCATTCAACCCGCTTCACAGGCCTAATTTACACAACGAAAGGGTGAAAATTGACAAATGCCAGATATTACCCTTTTTTTTGCGGTGGGCTATGGACGTCGCACCCCGCCAAATCGGTCCGGGGTGACGGAAGAGGCGGCGCGCAACCCCATTGACCCACCCTGCAAGCACCTCTTCTTCGCCGTGCGAGCGGGCCACCGGTACCCGATCTTTGTCTTCGGTGGCCCGCTCGGCGGTATGCCCTCTCGGGCTCCTCTCCTATCGACGCCCCGACAGCTTTCGCCGTCGAGGCGTCGTCCTCACGCGGTGGCCTCACGTCGGGTGACCGGACAATTCCCCGGTCCGATCACCCGAAGCCTCGGTTAGGGCGGCATCAGGCGCAGGTAATTAGATATTACCCTAGAATATTTTATTCGACTCGTAATTTGAAAAGAATCAATAAAGATTTTTTTCTCCCCATACAAACTTTGTCACTCTGTTTCACACCCTTAGGAGTATAATTTCGTAAAATCCTTTCTTAGTAAATCTCTACGTCATATAAAGAAACCACTGTCAACATTTCAAGTTGCCAGCTTCAATAATATCGGCTTGGCGCTAATGACTTAATGAGTCGTCCAACCCGCTTTGCAGACCTAATTTACACCCCCAGAGGGTGAAAATCCTCAAATGCTGAAACACGTGTTTATTTATTTTTACTGAAGATAATTTGTACGTAATTTGAAAAGAATCGATAAAGATTTTTTCTCCGAACATTTTTTAAATAGACATAACTTTTTTATTTATAAAATAATTGACATAAACTAAATGTTAAGTGAAGCTGACCACAATATATTAGTGAAAACCGCATCTAAATCGGATAAGCCGTTTCTGAGATTAGCGTGCACAAACGCACAGACAAACAGATAAACAGACAAAAAATTTAAAAATCATTGTTTTGGGTTCTATTAGTGTTGATAAAGGTTCTTTCTCATATATATCTTCCATGTACAGACAGCGATCCGTTACATTTTTATTATATGTATAAATAGATAATCCGTGTGCTGACTTCCACTTTGGGGCCGGCTCAAATAGTTATAACTTTAATTAGAAAAAAAAATCTTCATAATTATAAAAATATTATAAATTCGCACAAGCTTAAAAACTATGCATAATAAAATTTTATCTTCCGCGTACAAAAAAGAAATATTGTTTTTCTAAATTCACATATTAATACGCACTCATTAATTATATTTCAATTACAAAAAAAAAATCAAATTAAAATAATAATATTCAAAAACATGTCTACTTACAATTGAAAATACAGTTTCAAATCCTTATATTGTTTTTTTATTATCATTATAGTCACACACCATATCACACACCACTTAATTCTTTATGAAATAATTATTTAATTTATAATTATATTTTGAAGTATAATTATATTTGAAACTGGACACGCGTATTAGCACCACAATGATTTCAGTCCGAATAATTTTTGTTATCAACACATGAAGTAGTACGTTCGATGTTAATACACGGAATAATTGAATAAGAGATACTCGTAGATTATAATTACATATAAATTTATTTAGGATGTTGATTATTGAAAGTAGATCAAGGATATATTAGACATAAGATTTCTATAGATCATCATTATAATCACCTTATCTCATATATGTCACACTGTTGGGCTCGAGTCTCCTTCATAAGGGGCCATCCATTAATCACGTGAGGCTTGAAAGGGGTAGGAGGAGTTTGACAAAAATCACGAAATATCACAAGGGGCAGGGAGGTTGTAGCAAGATATCATGTGTATTTATTTTTTCGTCAAACGCGGGATTTTTAAACCGAAACCGCTTGGCACGCCAGTCGCCAGTTATTCTGTTTTGGCGCCGAATACATATGCGTATACCGTTACCTCATACGTTTCGCTTTAAAACAATGTTTAAAGTAAGTGATCTGTATAAAGATCTTTTTTTAAAGTATACATACATACACATACATACATATCATCACGCCATATCCCTTGCAGAGTAGGCAGAGAGAACAGAGTGCCAGAGAACTCTATCTCTGCATACTTCACTCGCTTCCTCAACATTCATAATTCTCTAGTTTTAAAGTATAAAAAAGGAAAAATGACCGAGAATATAATGAGTTGTGGGCTAATACTTTGTAGGTACTAAAAATACACGTGATGTTGGTGGAGGAGGGGAGGGGGGGTAGTTGTCATTGCTTTAAACCTCACTATGTATCACCAAGGAGGAGGGGGGTTAAAAAATGCTAAAAAAAAGATCACGTGATTAATGGACGGCCCCTAATGAGAATGAAATTGACGTACTATACCACGCTGGTCTGAAGTGTTGATATAGGGTTTTGTTTCAAATTTTCGTTCTCTTGCATAGATGTTATATGCGTTTTATTAGTGGTAGAACCACGCTGTTGACAGTCTTCAGTCTACAACTGCGGGCCGGTCCGTCCGGAGTAGTAGCACACTCTCGCAGAAGATCGACGTCTAAGTAGTGGTAATGAGTTGTTATGCTTCGTACGGTATGTGAGAGAGCCGGCAGCCCAACTGGTTGGGTATTGGTAGGCAGCGGCCTAACAATACCCCGGGTATTGCAAAGGTCCATGGGCGACAGTAACGCTTACCATCAGGTGTGCTGCTTGCTTGTTTGCCAAGAATAGCAATAAAAAAGAAAAAAATAATAATATATATTACTTAGTCTTCTCTTACGATCACCCGCGGGTATGATAGCGGGTGGTGAATTGTATTCATACTCCGTCACCACACGAATTAATAATAAATAATATATAAATAAATCAGATATAATATTTCTATAAATCATCATCATTCATCATAATTACTTTAGCTACCATTTAGTAGGGACCTTATCTTCTGTCTAATATATATACCTAGATTTTCGTACGAACACTACGTGGACGACCAGATCTTTTTCTGTCACAAACAGAGGAGGTCTCATTGTACCTATTAATAATCCGATACACAAACATTTTACTAATACCAAGCGTATGGAGAGTTTTAAAAATTGCGTTTGGCTTCATATCTATTTTTGTAATGCACAGCGATTCGGTTCTCTTTATCACCCCACTCCGTTTTAATATCGCAAAATATTGTACAATGTATTGGCGCCAAAATGAGAAAAAACAATGAATCAATTATATAAAAATGACAGATTCGAAATTCAAATGTGATATTTTGTTTATTTTTAATTATAACAGTATTTATGGCCAGACAAAGTACATACATTCTATTATTGTATTTGGCTCCCAATGAAAAAAAAATTATCATCATCATCTCAGCTCATATCATCATTCTCCTACTCTTATCCCAATTACTTAGGGTCGATACAAAATGTACTGTTCTTTCATAGTACATATATTATATATATAGCAAAAGTTATTGGCAATAGTTTTATGACCGACCGCCTGCCAGACGTCAACCCTCCTTGAGAATGTAATTGTTGACCAAACAGCATCAGATGGAATTGGCTCATTTCGTTATAAGGTTCTTAGTCGTCTTTTACGACATCCACGAGCAAAACAAAAGCCATGAGGCGATGGAACATTGGTATGCGGCCCCAAAATCTGCCATATTACCTCCCCATCCACATTTTGGTTAAGATATTGAACCCTTGACATCGTTGAAACTGATACAATAGATAGATTGCCATACAATTATATTTTATATTATCTCGAATGTCAAACTCGAGTAATATATTTTGAACTATTATACTATTAAATAGCGTGTTGAGTAATTTATTAGATAATTAACCCCTAGTATATTTGCATTTATTAATAGGACTCACTTATAAGTAGATGTATATATATATATATATATATATATATATATATATATATATATATATATATATATATATAGATATATATAGATATATATATATATATATATATAGATATATATATATAGATATATATATATATAGATATATATATAGATATATATATATATATATTAGACCGGTTCAAAAAAAATAACATTTTTTTTTCAAAACCCGCAGTGAAATATCTTCCTGTTCATGAAAAAAGAAGGCTGTAAAAACGGCAGCTCTTAATATTAATACTAAAGGGTCGCTCATCGTGAATTTCTATTTTCCATTTAAATTAATGGAAAAAATTTTTTTCAACTTTGGAATTTTATAACTCATTTTTGAATAAGTATATCGGAATAAGCGATACATATTTTTAAATGAAATTGAATGTTATAAAAAAATCAGTAAACAAAAAAAAATTAAAATAACTCGCTGATTTTTTTGTCTGGTCTTCGAAGTGCGGTCGCGTTACGATCCAGTGACTATTTGAATTAATTTAGGATAAAAATTGAATTCGTCATATGAGCTAACTTTCAGTAGGTACTAATTTTTGGTGGCCACCCTGGCCGCTTACTCTTTCATCTCTTGTCCAGTGTTAAAAACTCAGCTTAAGTGCTAAGGTGTCACCTTCACAGACCTCCGAAGACAAAGATCGGGTTCCAGTGGACCGCTCGCACGGCGAGGAGAGAAGCTTTGCAGGGTGGGTCTATGGGGTTGTGCGCCGCCTCTTCTATCGCCGAGTGACCATTTCATGGCCCACCGCAAAAAAAAACAAAAAGAAAAGTGTGTTACCTTCACGCAGTGAACAAGATGGGTGTAACACTATTTATATTCTTCCTACAGCTTTTACTAATATCTCAATAATGGCAAATTTCGATTCACCTCTGTAGTTTCCGTACCTATGGGAATATGGGGATAAAATATAGCTTATGTTTGACTATTATAGAAGTTTTCAATTTTTGATAGAATTTTTAAAATCGGTTCAGTACTTTAGACGTTAAACCGTAACAAACAAACAAATTCAAATTTGCATTTTTATATTAATAGGATAACGTAGTCAATACAACACAAGGAAGCATCATAATCTCAGGTCCTTGTCCACAATATAGGGGTAATTGAACAATAATACCACGCTGATCAGACAGCTTGGTATAGGGTTTTATTTCGAGTTTTCCTTCCTGTATGCAGATTATATCCTAGGTCATTTTTTAGGATACCTAAGAACAATACGGGGGATGAATTGTATTCTTAATCCATCACCATATGGAAAATACAAAGAATAGTAAATTAGTATAAATTTTGATTGAATTGTATTCTTACTCCGTCACCATGCGCATAGAGCGCATGGTGACGAAATAAGAATACAATTCACCACCCCTCTATATTACTCGTGCGTGATCGTAAGAGACGACTAAGGAATATAAAACGCATATAAGATCTATGCAAGAGAAGGTAAACTCGATACAAAACCTTATACCATCGTGTTTGACCAGCGTGGTGTAAGTAGGTCAATTTCCTTCCCATTGTGATGGAGGCTCTAACCCAACAGTGAGACATATATGAGCTGAGATGATGATGATGATGATTATGACGATAAATTCTAACGTTTATAGTACTTGGTATTCCATCCATCCAGCCTATTACTGTCCACTGTTGGTCATAGATCCCCCAACAGCTACATACTGCCATAATCACCACGCTCTGTAGGCAGTTTAGCAATTACAGTTGGTGATTGCTTTATTTTTCTGATGTTCTATGGATATCCTGGAAAATATGGATTATATTTTTACATCTTTATTATAAAAATGACTAGCACTGTCTTAATGTCACTAGCGAGAATAATTTTACTCGTGTGTGATCGTAAGAGACGACTAAGGAAAATTTTACCGAAGACAAAGACCGAATTCCGGTGGCCCGCTCGCACGGTATGGAGAGGTACATGTAGTGCGGTTCTATGGGGTCGTGCGCCGTTTCTTCTGTCGCTCCGGACGGATTTAGCGGGACGTGACCACTCCATGGCCCGCCGCCAAAAAAAAAAGTCTGAATAATTTTAAAAGAATATTTTAGATTTATGATGTTTATGCGTGCTTGTAAAAATAGTTTGCATACTGCATTTTTTGAAATAAAACTAGCTCTACGGATTTAAAAAATAAGTATTTTTATATTTAATTTTTCAACTTTTCGAACACACCGTCCAACGTTTTACGATGTACAGTGTTCGAAACGTTGATAAACTAAAAATCAAATACAAACGCGATAGATTCCGTAAAAATAGAGAATACTAGCTTCATGTCGTGGTTTTTCCCACATAGAAATTGACTTTCACAGTACAATATTTTATCAGTAACTTATCCCAAGGGAACATATTACTAGGATAAAAGTATCCTATGTATTAATCTAGATAATGGCCTATTTGTGTGCCAGTTTTTATTTAAATTTCTTCAACGGTTTACACGTGATTGAATAACAAACATCAAAACATCCAAATATCGCCACAATTTTTTACATTTATAATATTAATAAGATTATTATCATTACCATTTTTTTTTCGCAATGTGAGACCATGGTCGCGCCCCGGCAAATCGGCCCGGGGCGACGGAAGAGGCGGCACGCAACCCCATGGACCCACCCTGCAAACACCTCTCTTCGCCGTGCGAGCGGGTCACCGGTACCCGATCTTTGTCTTCGGTGTTATTATTGTCATTACCATTAAGATCATCAGAATCGTTCCATTACTGGGTTCAGCCTCCTCCAAATCATTCTCCTGCTCTTATCCCAATTACTCGGGGCCGATACAATATGTACTTTTCTTTCATAGTACGCATTGTAAAAGTTATTGGCAATAGTTTTATAACCAAAAATAATATATATATTTTTATTTACATTTATTAAAACTGTTCAGTGAAGTATTATCTCACGTCGGAAAGTGAAAGGTGCGCAGAATAGGTTGCGCACCAAAAACGTAACGAGGTCATTCGATCACTAGATTTTACTCCTAAAATTTTTCTCATATCGGGCGCCTTATATGAAAATCGTTTCTTAAGGAGTAAACTCCCAAAAAGATAAGAGGTTAATGATTCGTATACTTAGTTCATCATCGCAAAGAAAGTATAGATTATTATCGAACGGTGTATTAATATTTGGGTGATAATATGAAGACCGTAACATCACAGTTGGGGTCAAACGTGTGTTTCGGTACGTGACTATGATATCACATATCGTTGTTGACTCCGTTTTATTTATAATTGGACCATACATTCATATTTTTTCACTAACCATTACAAAAGCTTCACTTGCGTTAATTAAATACTTACATACATATATATCATCACGCCATATCCCTTACAGGGTAGGCAGAGAGAACAGAGTGCTAGAGAACTCTATCCTTGCATACTTCATTCGCTTCCTCAACATTCATAATTCTCTTCATACACGCTCACCGGTTTCGGGGACTCTTGACTCCACCTTTCTTCAGTATGTGCCCAATCTGGTCTAGGTAGGTGAGCCTACCCATCTCACGTCCACAACAAGTCATCATCATCACCTCAGCTCATATATGTCCCGCTGTTAGGCTGGAGCCTCTACTGTAATGGGTGAGGAAATTGACCTATTATACCACGCTGTTCAGACGTGTTAGTATACGGTTTTATTTCGAGTTTACCTTCTCTTGCATAGATGTCTTATACGTTTTTATATCCTTTAGTCGTTTCTTACGATCATCCCACGGTGGTGAATTGTATTCTTACTCCGCACAGGGTTTGATGAGACCAAAAAAAAATCCCTCTGCTGTTTATAGCTTTAATCGATCAAGGTATGCATTTAAAATGCACAAGTAAAACACCCACGTGACAGATTCAAATACTTTTTTTTATAAAAATTATTGAACTTTACGTGACCTTTAACTGTAAAAGAAAATTAAATTAATTCTGAAAAATGTAATTATCCAAGTTGATTGTTTTAAATGAATATAGTCTGATAGAACATCCTTAGACGTACGTTTTATTTTTGGAAAATCACTTCTTGATATTTAGTTATTAATTGTTTTCAGATTTTCGTAATTATTTTTTTTCTCCATAAATACTTTGAGTAATCTCGTGGAGAGGAGTTCTTGAGGAGTCTCGTGGTGGTTTTCTTTATTTTATTTTTAGTTAAGTGAATGATAGGATCCCAGCTTGATGATAATATCCATCCACCATCTCTATTGTTTTTTTTTTATGTTTTTTTAATTTCAATAGACTCGCGAACTATTCTATGTAGGTATCGGTATTCTTATGCGAGGATTTATAGTTTATCAAACCTTATGTAGTGGTGGGTGCGGTCTTGACTGTGCTCACAGATGTGCACTATGTCTTTTTTTAGTATGAAAATAAAAATATGTAGAATTACTTCTTAATAAGAAATAAAAAAAACTACGCGTGAATGTGAGCAAAACCAAAATAATGGTCTTTGAAAGAGACGAAGCCAGAACAGATGTAAAAGTAACAATAGGTAATGATATACTAGAGCAAGTGGACGAATTTGTATATCTTGGATGTGGATTTAGCCGAGATGGAAGGTACACCACTGATATAGAGCGAAGAGTGAATGCGGGAAATAGAGTGAACGGAGCGTTGGGGCAACTTCTCGGCAGCCACCACCTCAGCCAGAATGCACGTGTAGCAATACATAACGCAGTGCTTGTCCCAACATTACTGTATGGAAGCGAGACTTGGGTATGCAGAAAAGAGTATGAAAATAAAATTAATGCGGTCAAAATGCGATCTCTGCGGAAAATCTGTGGAGTTAGGCTGACCGACCGCATTCGTAACGACGACGTTAGAGAGCGAGTAGGTATGAAAAAGGGTATTGGTGTAAGGATGCGAAAGGGCATGCTCCGATGGTTCGGACATGTGGAAAGAATGCCGAACGAACGTCTGGTTAAGAAGATATACAATGCGAAAGTGGAAGGATGTAGGTACCGAGGGAGACCGAGACTAACCTACCTAGACCAGATCGGTCATGTACTGAAAGAAGGTGGAGTCAAGAGTCTCCGAAACCGGCGAGCGTGTATGAAGAGAATTATGAATGTTGAGGAAGCGAGTGAAGTATGCAGAGATAGAGTTCTCTGGCACTCTGTTCTCTCTGCCTACCCTGCAAGGGATATGGCGTGATGATATGTATGTATGTAAATAAAAAAAGATGTCACTGTTATAGTTATCGTATAGAACGCACAAAATTATAGTCAAGAAAAAAACTTAGTATGGCGTCCTACCTATCATTAAAAACGGTTTGCCAAGCATACAATTTAATTTTACATATTAATGAGATTACTTACAATAAAAAAAATATATAATTCAAAATAAAATTAATTAGGGTCAAACAGAGTGACAACCCTAACATAGTTTTTTTAAAATTCATTTTCTTCCAAAGGTCGCGAAAATGGGATTTGTTTTTTTTGTATTAAAAATTTAATTTTTCAATTTTTATTAAAAATGTGGATCAAAATTTAATAACTGACACTGTAGCGGGTAGCTATAAATCTCTGTAATAATGATGACTTATTGGGCGTGAGACACTTTTGACCTCCCGGGACCATGAACGTTGTAAACTGTTTGAAACTTCGGAAAATAAGAAATCAAATACAAACGCGCTAGAAACCATAAAAATTGTTTTATTTCAAATACTAAAAATAAATTGATTAACCTTTGGCGTCAACCCTATACCTGGTATAGTACACCATATAATTTGACCTTAAAAAAGAATGGTCAATTTCTCCCAAAGGCCGCGGAAGTGGAATATCGTTTTTTTATTATTGATAGTCCTTTTTAAGAGCTATCTTTTTGTGGTAGTCACAAGCCCCACTTTTGAGTATTTTAGGAGAAAAAAATAATTTTGAAAATCTCAAAACAATTAACAACTAAATATCTAGAAGTGATTTTCCAAAAATATAAATAGAAAAACATGCGCCTAAAGATGTTCTATCAGACTAAATTTATTAAAAAATATCAACTTGGATAGTTACATTTTCAGAATTAATTTTATTTTTTTAAAGTTAAAGGTCACCTAAAGTTCAATATTTTTTATAAAAAAAAGTATTTGAATTTGACACGTGGGTGTTTTACTCGTGCATTTTAAATGCATACCTTGATAGATTAAATCTATAAACAGCAGAGGGAATTTTTTTTGGGTGCCATCAAACACTGTGCTCCGTCACCACATGGATTACTTCGTCATACAATAAGTAGCGGGTAGATATAAATCTCTGTAACAACGATGACTTGTTGGCCGTGCAACGTTATGTGTTATATCTGAAAATATTTCCCAATAAACAGAATGTATTACAGAGTAAGATTTTTTGGCATCCAAGTAGTCTAAGCTGAGAGTCTAAGTCTTAACGCGTTCAAAAATACATTATTTTCACCTTTATAATAATAATATAATATAGACAATAATATAATGCAGAACCTTTTTTTTTTTCGTTGAACTATGCATGCGTCTCATCCCGCCGAATCGGTCCGGGGTGACGGAGGAGGCAGCGCATGACCCCATAAACCCACCCTGCAAGCACCTCAAACAAACAAACTTTTCAGTTTCTATAAATAGTAATATAGACATACACGCTTTACTTACTTTTAGTAACCTCTTATCTAATAATTTTAAACTTGAATATATAATTTCTAAGGGCGGATAATGTGATAGGTAATGATAATGCTGACCGACAGCATTCGCAACGACGACGTAAGAGAGCGAGTAGGTATGAAAGAGAGTATTGGTGTAAAGATGCGAAAGGGAATGCTCCGATGGTCCGGACATGTGGAAAGAATGCCGAACGAACGTCTGGTTAAGAAGATATACAATGCGAAAGTGGAAGGACGTAGGTACCGAGGGAGACCGAGACTCACCTACCTAGACCAGATCGGTCATGTACTGAAGGAAGGTGAAGTCAAGAGTCTCCGAAACCGGCGAGCGTGTATGAAGAAAATTATGAACGTTGAGGAAGCGAGTGAAGTATGCAAAGATAGAGTTCTCTGGCACTCTGTTCTCTCTGCCTACCCTGCAAGGGATATAGCGTGATGATATGTATGTATGTAAGTTTTGGTCCACAGACTTTTGTCCGTGCCTAGTTTTTTTTTTTTTTTTTTTAAATGTTTTGTATTTTAATTATTATATTGATGTTATATTCGATGTCCAGTCGCACATTAATCTTTTTTTTTTTTATTGCTTTTGGTGGCAAATATTGTGATATTTGCCGCTTTTAAACCCACCCAGAAAGTTGTGCTGCCGGCTCTCTTGCTCACCTAACGATGCATAGCAGCACATTGCTACTGGTCAGACGTCGATTTTCTGCGAGAGTGTGGTACTACCCCGGATAGATTGGCCCGCGTCTGTAGGCAGGAATATATACTATACGGTGTGGTCCTACCACTAAACTATTTTCATTTCAACTACTTACTATAACAGCAGGGAAAACCTAGATTTAAAAAAATGCCAACCTTACCAAACCATACCCTATTCCTTTTCTTTTAATGATAGGATATGGGCCGGTCGTTTTCCGTGTGGTGACGGAGTACGAATACTATTCACCGCCCCATATCTTACCCGTGGGTGATTGTACGAGACGACTAACGGATATAAAACGCATATAACATGTATGCGAGAGAAGGGAAACTCGAAACAAAACCCTATACCAATACGTCTGACCAGCGCGGTATAGTAGATTAATTTCCCTCCTATTACGGAGGAGGCCCGAGCCCAACAGTGGGACATTTATAGGCTGCGATAATGATTATGATGATGATGGGCCGGTCTGAAGGATGACTTACAACTCTATAATTTGCTGAAAGCAATTTGCGTTTAGTATTTAATTGTGACTGTGAGTAACTGTTCGTGATTCCACTCTAGGTCTTAGTAGTATCGGCCCGTATCGGCCAGCACCTTAGCGAGGTTGGCCCCGATCTGTCGGACGCCCAATTTGGTTTCCGAAAGGGGCGTTCGACGATCGCAGCCTTGCTGCGCCTGAGGGCCGTAGTTGCGGAGGCTGTCACTGGCGGTGGGGTGCTGTTGGCGGTGTCTCTAGACATCGCCAACGCATTCAATAGTCTGCCATTCAGCTGCATCAGGGAGGCACTCCGGTATCACGGGGTGCCTGTATACCTGAGGCGGCTGGTGGCAGACTATTTGGAGGGGCGCAACGTCCTCTATAACAACCGAGTATGGGATGTTGTGCGAACGCCCATGTCGTGCGGTGTTCCGCAGGGGTCGGTCTTGGGGCCGACTTTGTGGAGCATCGGCTACGACTGGGCGTTGAGAGGGAGCCTCCCGCTCGGGCTGGGCGTAATTTGTTACGCTGACGATACACTCGTCACAGCCCGGGGTGGGACGCTGGAGGAGGCGGCACGCCTGGCAACTCTTGGCACCGAGGAGATTGTCAGGCGGATCGAGGCGCTGGGGTTAAGGGTGGCCCTGGATAAGACGGAGGCCTTATTATTCCATGGGCCCCGCACCAGTCCACCCACCGACGCCTCGATCACCGTCAATTCGGTTCCCATCAGCATCCGGGCCCATATGAGGTACTTGGGCCTGGTGCTCGACGGGCGATGGTAGTTCCGGGAGCATTTCTGTCGGCTTGCTCCACGGCTTGTCGGCGCGGCGTCCGCCCTATCCTGGCTTATGCCGAATGTGGGCGGACCCAGCGCTACGTGCCGACTGCTGTACGCGGGGGTGGTCCGGTCGATGGCCCTGTACGGCGCACCCGTGTGGGCGGGGTCCCTGACCGTCCGACTTAGGGCTCTACTATGGCGACCACAACGGGCCATGGCGGTCAGAGCCATACGCGGATACCGCACGGTAGCGACGGAGGCAGCATGCTTGTTGGCCGGAACACCTCCGTGGGACATGGAGGCGGAGATGCTCGCTGGACTGTACCGGCGGGTGTCAGCGACGCGGGCAGGGGCCGGCACCGTCTTGCTTAGTGAGATGGCCGCTTGGCGGGGCGATGCCCGCCGTGACGTTATTGCTCGTTGGGCAATCCGGCTGGAAAGGCCTCGGTTCGGTGTTCGGATCATCGAGGCCTTCCGGCCAGTGCTGATGGAGTGGTTGGGTCGACAGCACGGGGTCCTTTCCTTCCGACTGGTGCAGGTCTTGACGGGGCATGGTTGCTTCGGCAAGTACCTGCACACGGTCGTGAGGAGGGAGAGGACACCGTCCTGCCACCACTGCGATTGCGACGAGGACACGGCGCAGCACACGCTCGAGGTCTGTGTGGCCTGGGCAGAGCAGCGCCGTGATCATCGGTGCCGACCTGGCGCTGCCGACCAACCAGGGCGATGCTCGACAGCGTCAGGAACTGGGACGCGGTCGCCGCCTTCTGCGAGACAGTTGTCTCGCGGAAGGAGGCGGCGGGGCGACTCCGAGAGGAAATCCTCTTCGGTGAGACGCTCCGTCGCCGGCGCCTGGGGCGGCGGAGGCGCGAGCATCTGCGCCTAATGCCGCCCTAGCCGAGACCGCGGGTGACTGGACCGGGGAATAGTCCTTCACCCGCAGAGAGGCTGACCGCGTGAGGGCGACGCCCCGGCAGTTAGCTGGGGCGTTGACGGGGGATGGTACCCGAACGGGTAACCCGCCGGGCTGGCCACGGAAGGCAAGGAAGCGGTACCAGTGGCCGGCCCAATGGCGATGGGGAGGGAATATAGTGGGTTATGGGGCCACGCGCTGCCCTTCCGTCGCCCCGGACGGTACGGGCGACGTGTGACCGGGCCATAGCCTACCAAAAAACAAAAAAAAAAAAAAAACAACAACGTTGCTTCAACAATATTAAGTAGCACGAGCTAAAATCTTTTATTGTTTATAAAAACTTGATTACGAGCGAAAAATTATTGTCACACATGTGATTCGAACCCACGCCTATTGGAAATCCGTTCCAATCGTGCTACCACTTTTTTTATAAATAATCAAGCATGTTAAATGCTAATTTTCAGTAATTTAAGTTTTAAATTTGTCATCATCATTACCCTGCTCTTATCCCAATTACTTGGGGTCGACGCAATATGTCCTTTTCTTCCACTCAATCCTATCCGATGTCATCTCTGCGTTCACTCCCTTTCTATTCATATCATGCTTCACGCAATCCATCCATCTTTTCTTCGGTCTTCCCTTACCCCTAAAGCCTTCAACATTCATACTTAAAACTCTTCTCCCAACATTACATTCATCCCGTCTCATCACATGTCCATACCAAGTCAGGCGTTCACTTTTCAACTTTTCCGTCACTGGCGCCACTTTCAAACTTCCTCTTATATACTCATTTCTTACCTTATCCATTCTCGTCAGGCCACACATCCATCTTAACATTCGCATCTCTGCTACATGCAGCCGTCTCTCATCCGTCGCTTTTGTAGCCCAACATGCTGACCCATACAATACGGCAGGCCTTATTAAGGTTTTGTATATTTTACTTTTTAATTTTAAGGGTACTTGAGTGTCACATATGGTACCTGTGACCTGCCGCCATTTCATCCATCCCGCGTCAATTCTGTGCTTCACCGCACGATCCAAGTCGCCATTGCTTTGGATAAGCGAACCGAGGTATCGAAAGTTGGAGCATACTGGTTTAAGTTTTAAATTTGTATAAGTATTAAATCTGTATAATGTGTAAACATTGTCGGGTAGATGGCACACGTCTCCTTTAAAGACGAAAATATAATACGAGGCGAAAATTGATTGTCCTATAACAAGTCACGCTAGTATAAGTGGTAGCACGATTGGAATGGATTTCCAATAGGCGTGGGTTCGAATCCCATGTGTAACAATCATTTTTCGATCGTACCTAATCAAGTTTTTATAAATAATCAAGCATATTAAATGCTAAATTTCAATAATTTGGATCCTTTTTTTGTCTTTCAATAAATATCAGTTTCGCTAGCTCATAAGCTATGATTGTTTCACTTTTTAATCTTTCACCTGCCAAAAATTATATGTAATGTTTTATGCAAAGTAAATGACTTTTCTTTCTTCTTACTTTCTTATACTTGTCTATCATCATTCAGTAACCCTTTAGCCTTGCCCTAATAACCATTCTATAATAAACTTAATTCTAATAATAAGATTAATAATAAATCAAACGCTAATGATAAACAAATATAAGATTTTATCTAATTCTGTGACTCCTGTGACAAGTGATACAACTGAAAAATCATAACTTTACAGGACAGCAAAAATAAGATTTAAAAAATTCTAGTTCGTGTACTTAGTTGGTTAGATTACACTTGGGTACCTTATATGGTAGATAAAAGCATTCACTTTCATTGTATATTTTAAGTACTGCGGTAAATATTATACTTTTTAAGTAATTCGTGAAAAAACTAGCATTTATATCTTATTATTTTTAAAATGTATTAAAATTACGTGACAAATGATACAAGTACAGTTAAATCAAGTTCCACCCTTATGTTGTCTTTGTGTAAACTGATATAGAATTAGTAAAAAAATCGAATAACTTTTAAGATGATGATCAAAACATATTGTTCCTGAAATAAATCATACAAATCCTACTCCAAAGATTCGATTTTTTTACTTATAAATCCCTAATTTATGTGTTATATGATACAAATCTAGTTATACACCTCATTAAAATACTTATTTATGGTGTAAATGAATACAATTTAAAAATATTAACGTTTATTAAGGTAATACTTTAAAATTATGATAAATTGAGGTTTTTTTAACTGCAAATACAAGTGGTACGTGGTTAACTTAAATACTAAGAAGTGGCACAGATCAATCTAACGCAGCTATCACAACAATCAATGTAAATCTACTTAGTACAAAACAACAGCACAGCCATGGTATGGAATCCCTACTTTAATATATAAATGTGAATGTAAGTTTGTTTGTTACGCTTTCACGCTAAAACTACTCAACCGATCATCATGAAACATTGTACACATATTCTTGGAGGTATTAAAAGTAACATAGGATACTTTTTATTAAAAAAAATCAAAATTTTTATATGAAAAATAAAAAAATTGTTTGTCAAAAAATCTCAAAATCTAGCTTCTTCAACGCCATCTAGCAGTCCAGTAATGAAGTTCCAACCCTGAGTATTGTAATACCGTTGCACTGTATTACCGACGGTTAAAAATAAAAATAGGGGATCACAAACTTTAGGAAAGTAACCTTTTACGCGGGCGAAGCCGCGGGCACAAGCTAGTCTTTAATAAAATCTAAAAAAATAAAACACAAAATTGCCAATACTTTAAAACTTACACGGCATAGTTAACGTACCTACTTAAATAGAAATAAACCTATAATAGGTCTCGGGAGTAAGATGACCTTATGGTGGCAAACGAGCAGACCTGATGGTAAGTGTCACTGCCGTCCATGGACCTTTGTAATACCAAGGATAGGATAACTAGGCCAAAAAATGTGTGGATCAATTACTTAAAAGGGTTACAACTTGAAATGTATCTAAATGCATGATTATAATAGCCAAAATTCTGTCACTTATATCACTTTGCACCAAATTATCTCCGAAACTATAGCAGATAGATGAGATAGACCAAAAAAACCGTATTTTTTTTCTGATAGTTTCTATTAAAAAATTACAAAAAGGGTACAACTAAAGTCGAATCACCTTTCACAGGAGACACAAAATTATTAATGAGTCTTATCTATTTTACAATTATGTATTTGTATTCTAAAATATAATGCAATGTAAATATGTGTAATCACAATTTAGACATTGAACTTGTTATATATTTCGTAATAAATAATCATGCGTTTTAACCAATCATGTTGTGTGGCTACGAATATTACAAATAATTGTGAATGTCGTGAGAAATGATTTTTCTATTTCCAATTGTGGCAAATGTTCAAGTAATACACTTTTTCTTTTCTTTTTTTTTTTTGCGTTGGGCTATAAATGCGTCTCTCTCCGCCAAATCGGTTCGGGATGACGGAAGAGGCAGCGTGTGACCCCATAGACCCACCGTGCAACTCTTCTCTTCGCCGTGCGAGCGGACCACCGGTACCCGATCTTTGTCTTCGGTGGCCACAAGTAATAAGTAAGTGTTACTGCTATTTTATTTTTATTTATTTACACTTTATTGTACACCATATTATATACAAAGTAGAGAATTATTATGACTAAAGTAAGTACAATGGGCGGCCTTATCGCTAACAGCGAACTCTTCCAGGCAATCTTTGTATGGATAAAATAAACTAGCATACAGAGAGAAAGTGGTAGATTATGGTGTAATAATAATAATAACATGCATTTATATATACATATACATACACATACACACACATACATACACATACATAATACATATAATCACAGAGGTACATATAATTAAACAGTAGTACAAACATAACTCTAAATTTAACAATATAAACTAATATATAAATAAGTTACATGAGAAATGCGTAAATTATAATTTCATATACAAAAAAGTCCTACATTTTTGAATAATGCGTTCTTAGTAACAGCTTAAATGCAGACAAAGTTTTGGCCTGACGTATTTCCAGCGGCAATAAGTGCCACAAACGTACTGCTGTGACAGTGAAAGAGTTGGCATAAAAAGTTGTGGAATGCAGAGGTATTTTTAGTTTTAAATTTTCTGATAATCTCAAACATCTTTCATGGGTTTCGTGTAGATACACGAAACGTTCTTTGAGATACGAAGGAGCTGAAGGATTGAACAAGATATTGTAAAGTATGGACATAATGTGAGTATTCCGGCGAAGGCGTATTGGTAACCACTTGAGTTCAGATCGAAATTCTGAGACATGATCATATTTGCGAAGACCAAATATGAATCTTATACAGATATTTTGAAGGCGCTCAAGTTTATCAAATTGGTTTTCGGTGAGATCTAGATAGCCGACGTCGCCGTAATCAAGGATAGGAAGGAGTAAAGAACTAGCAAGCGCAATCTTAGTGGCAGTAGGTAGAAAATTACGCAATCTTCTAAGAGATCCTACAGAAGCAAACAGTTTTCGACTCACTTCCTGTAGTTGCGAATCCCAGCTGAGATTTGAGTCAATAACCAATCCTAATTTTTTTACATTTCGGCTTATGGGAATAATGGTACCGTCGAAAAGAATCGGAGGCAAATTCGACCAGTCAACTTTCGAAAGCAGTCTACTACTACCCACAAGACATATCTGTGTTTTTGTAGGATTAACAATAAGTCCATAATCTTTGCTCCAGGAGTTTATTTATTTTTTGCAATACAAGGGTATATCACTCGCTCAACGAACTAAACGCAACAGCCTATTTATTGCCACTGCTTAAAAGTCAATTTTCTGAGAGAGTGTGGTACTACCCCAGAGTGACTGTAGATAGAAAACTATCAACAGCATGGCCTTCCATTACTTAACTAAGATAAAGAGTTTTATATCGATCTGGGTCAACTCCATATGATCCCGACAGATATGAGGCTGGTCATAAAACTATCGCTGAAATTATTTTTAATATGTACTTTACATATTGCATCGACCCCAAACAATTCCGATAGAAGCAGGCAGATTATGTTTCTTGTTAATTTTTAATAAAAATTAAAACCTTTTAACAATACAGTTAAATAACTTAGACAATTAACAAAATAGAGGATGCAAAGTGCTTTTATTTTTGGTAAGAGTTTATTTTTAACTTTTTAGTTTTTTTAACAGAATAAAAACTTGCTTTAATTGTTTTTTAAACTTGTATTTTTTTAATAGATATGTGTGATAGTCCCTTAGATGATGAAGTTTTTATATTTATATTTTCATTTTGACTTTTGTTAATCATTTATGATAAATAAAACTATATTTACGGATTCTAGCGAGGTTTCATGATCACTGGAAGACTCGCTGTTTGTTAAAACTATTATAGCAGTTTTCTCTTTTATGTCATCACGTTTCGCGAGGAAAAGACCGACGTCCTCCCCGAGGGAGGGGATGTCGCTCAAGAAGAGGGTACGCCTCGGGGGGTATTCCGTCGGGCCGGCCACTGACGACAAGTTCACACTGCTCCGGTGGCCGGTCCAACGACGAAGGTGAGGTTCACGGGTGAGTTATGGGTGAGCGTGCTTACGCCCCTCTGTCGCCCCGGACAGAGTGGTGCGAGGAGCGCGACGACCGTAGCCCACACCACAAAAATAAAAAAAAATTCATTACGTTTTCGCAGTCACGTATTACTCTAAAGAGGTTTGCACACTGCGTCCAAACCTTATTATTTTCGAACCGTGGCTATTTTCTAATAATCTTTACTAATATTATAAATGCGAAAGTAACTCTGTCTGTCTGTCACTTTTTCACGTTAAAACTACTGAACCGATCTAAATGAAATTTGGTACACAGATAGTCAAGAGACTGACAAAGGACAAAGGCTACTTTTTAATGCAAAAAAAGGGTTGTAAAAAGGATTGTAAATGGGGATGAAAAGTTGCATGGAAGTATCGTCATTTTTAAAGCCATAAGCTTGAAACTTATTTCTAGGCTGCTGATTAGATATAAATAAATATGACATTAACATGTAAAAATTTACCCTTAAGGGGTAAAATAAAAATAGAGGATGAAAACCTGTAGGAAAGTAACCTTCTACGCGGGCAAAGCCGCTTTTTTTTTTTTTTTTTTTTTTGTGTGTCTTAGTTGTTAGCCTCAGGTGGCTATGACAACTTTACCCGGACTGTGGGTGAGCGCTGAGGGCTCTCAATCCGACTAGGCGAAGCCGCGGGCAGAAGCTAGTATTTATTATATTTCAAAGACGACGACTTGGACTAAGGAATCATTGTCTGAAATTACACAAATAATGAGTACTATGAGGAGTGAATTGATTAAGATTCGACTAATAGGATGCTTCTGAATCATCCTGTTTTAGTGCGATCTCAATTTATAATGAGAAACAACTACAGTCACGGTTATTATAAAACACTGAATTCAACATCCGTGTTTTAATGACGGCGGGACGGTAATTCTGGTTTTTATCTCTAGTATCGGTAGCGCTGTGCAATTACTGAACAAAAATTCAGTCCCTCACGTGTTTATATATATATATATATATATATATATATATATATATATATATGTGTGTGTGCCTTATAGCTTTCCTCAATAAATGAACTATCTAACAGTGAAATAATTTTTCATATTATCAGATCATTCACTTCAATCAGAGATTAGCGTGTTCAAACAAACAAACTCTTCAGCTTTATAATATTAGTATAGGTACATGTATAGTGAGCGTTTAACAAATCGATAGTGCTTTGACAATACATCAATTATTAAAGACGACTGTCCGTAATAGAATTGCCATAGGCAATAGGCAATACGGAAATACAAATATAGGAATAGTCCCGTAGTGCGCTCGGCTGCTGCCTGACCACACCATAGTACTGTGCACTCACTTTCTTATCGTCCTAACTTTTGAAATATTGTACTAAACGACACAGAGTAAAAGGAAAAAATTTTTTTATATATCAAAAGCAATAAAAGCATTTGTTTGCTAAGAATTAATACGTTACTACAAAATATGCATTGGCAATAAGTACCAAATTTGATTATATTTACTATTAGCTTCTACCCGCGACTTCGTCCGCGTGGAATAGTCGCAAGTTAACGTTAATTCAAAGTAACTGTTCCACGCTGACGAACTCCCGAACAAAAGATAGTCATAAATACCCACGCAGTAGGAAAGAAAGAAAAGAAAGAAGAAACCCAAAAGAAAAAGGGTTGCTTTTTTAAAAATCTTTGAATACCATATTTATTTATATCTAATCAATAGCCTAAAATGCAAGTATTATGCTTCTAGTTCTGAAAATGACAATACTTTCACACAATCTTTCATCCTCTTTTCAACCCTTTGCAACGTTTTTTTACAATTAAAAAGTAACCTATGTCCTTTCTCAGGGTTTAGACTATCTGTGTACCAAATTTCATTTAAATCGAATTAGCAGTTTTTCCGTGAAAGCGAGACAGACAGACAGAGTTACTTTCGCATTAATAATATTAGTAAGGATTTTAACGCTACGCTTTACATATAAAAATACTTTGAACTTTTTAAGATGTACAACTCCACCTCATATAACATTCGTCTAACTTTTGAGATATTTGCAGCGTATGCATGAATAGCTCGCAGATGGAAGATTTTTTTCTGTCTTAAGTAATATTTATCGTTATGTATTAACCAATTTACAAAATATCTTTATAAATTGTAGCCTATGGGTGAGATAAAACTAACGTATTTTTTTGAGTTATGATTCGGGATATTGCCAATAAATGTTGAAATATGTACGATGGCATTCCTCAACACATTACGCCGATCCCAAGTAATTGGTATAAAAGCAGGATCATTATGTATGGGATTATAATACATACATACATATCAACACGCCATATCCCTTGCAGGGTAGACAGAGAGAATAGAGTGCCAGAGACCTCTATTCTTGCATACTTCACTCGCTTCCTCAACATTCATAATTCTCTTCATACACGCTTGCTGGTTTCGGAGACTCTTGACTCCATCTTCCTTCACTACGTGACCAATCTGGTCTCGGTAGGTGAGTCTCGGTCTCTGAGATTATAATCTAATCAAAAACAATATATTCTGATTACTATTTTAACCACTACTTGTCTGTACATTTTAGATCAGCGTAGTCTTCGATTCAGAAACGGATACGGTTCGGAAGCAGTGCGTAAACACCTTTTTTTTTTTTTTGCGGTGGGATATGGAGGTGGTCGCGCCCCGCCAAATCGGTCCAAGGTGACGAAAGAGGCAGCGCGTGACCCCATAGACCCACCCTGCAAAAATATCTCTCTTCGCCGTGCGAGCGGGCCACCGGTACCCGATCTTTGTCTTCGGTGGCCTGCCTGGCGTGTGCGTAAACTCCCTAAGCGTTAAATTAAATAATAATAACCAATGCCCTAGTGACATTTGTACTATTTTTTTTTGTGCTGCAATAAATATGTCAGCTATGATAAGATAAAATAACCTAAAATCCAATAAAAATTAACATTTAACATTATTTCGAAATATTTATATTTTTATACTAATTGTTCACGCGATATCATTACTATATCATGGAGAATTCGATCTGGTTACTATAAATCTACGTCGTAACAGTCGACTGTGTGTTTTACAACAGCTTTAGTTACTCATAACATCTTGTAGTCAATGATTACATTTATAGAAAACTAACATCAGACAAGCGCGGTCGTTGAACTAAGTTAAAACTTTATCATCATTCTCCTACTCTTATCCCAATTGCTTGGGGTCGATACAATATGTACCCTTCTTTCATATCACATATTGTAAAAGTTATTGGCAATAGTTTTATGACCGGCCGCCTGCCAGACGTTAAACCTTCTTGGGAATGTAATTGTTAACCAAACGGCATCAGATGGAGTTGGCCCAGGTCGTTATAAGGCTCTTAGTCGACGAGCAAAGTAAGGGTTGCTTGTATTTGCAGCCGCTACCTCTAACCCTATATAGCATCATTTGTGCTTGTCCCACTATTATTAAAGTGAATAAGAAGAGAAACACAATACTGTGAGAGAAAAAAAGGATTCTTTTTTTATCTCCTGATAACCTTTCCGGCCTCTTTCACACTGAATTATAGTGACCATACTCATCCAACAATTCATCTATCTATCAGCCCGTAACTGTACACTATTGGATATAGGCCTCTCCACGAGTATGCCTCTCAAAATGGTCCTATGCCACCTGCATCCAACGGTTTCCTGCGAACTTCATAATTGCGCGCCACCTCTTCCGTCACCCCGGACCGATTTGGCGGGGTGCGACGTCCATAGCCCAACGCAAAAAAAAAAGGGTATGTCGGCTACATGGCACTGGGACCATTATTTTTGCTGATCTAATAGCGGCTTGCTTAGCTACCTCCCACAATAGGAGGGAAATTGATCATACTGTACTGCGCTGATCAGACTTGTTGCTATAGAGTTTTATATCGAGTTTTCCTTCTCTTGCATAGATGTTATATTTATATTATATCCCTTAATCATCTTTTACGATACCCACGGACCAGATAGGGAATAGTGAAATGTATTCTTACTCCGTCACCACATGGAGGGTTGATTATTGATGTCACCATATGGACGATGGTTCGGACATGTGAAAAGAATGCCGAACGAACGTCTGGTTAAGAAGATATACAATACGAAAGTGGAAGAATGTAGGTACCGGGGGAAACCGAGACTCACCTACCTAGATCAGATTGGTCACGTACTGAAGAAAGGTGGAGTCAAGAGTTTACGAAACAGGCGAGCGTGTATAAAGAGTATTATGATAGAGTTCTCTGGGACTCTGTTCTCTCTGCCAATCCTGCAAGGGATATGGCGTGATGATATGTATGTATGTGTGTACCATATGGACGATTGGCGGCCTGGTTATATTGGCAAGGATAAATTCTTCGCCAACACCTTTAACCAGTTTAAATTTATTGAAAAAATATTTCAATTTTTTTTTTTTTGATGAATTGCGTTTCATTATGTGTGCCAACTGATTCCAATAATGAGCCGTATATGGCCTGAAGAGAAGGATAATGAGATAATACACAAAAATAAATATTTATTTTTTTATTCAATCAAACAGATGAACTATATATAAATACTCAGATTATTAATAACCATTTCGTTATCCGTTTTTGTTTTTGGTGATAACTTATTTCCAAATAGTAATATAAAAAATAAACCAGTCCATAGGTCACTGATATTAAAAATACAAAATAGCCTCGTATATAAAGCGGGACAGTTGTTTGTGTCAGACACTAAAAGATTAGAATCGAACTGTAATTTGTGTCAGTCCATTTTATATTTTCCGCTCACGAGATTATGGGACACCGTTTGACCTAAAAAAAATTTGCTCAACGCGCTATTAGGACACAGGTTTGGACCTAATTAAACGTTCTACAATTAGCAATTGGTTTTAGCACTGTAATTCAAATTTCCTTGTATAGTATTATAGCAACAATAACAGTTTACGTAAAAGCATAAAATTCACTGAACTTTTTTCAATAAAACAAAGCGCGGGGCACTCGGGAGCGCCGCGAAGTCTGGCGCGTGTGAGGTTAGTACGAAGCAACATAAGGATTAATTATTTATAAGATAATTTACAACCTTTATGATGAAAAGTTTAATAGGGACCACGCCGTGGACAGTTCTCTGTCTACAGCCGCGGGCCGGTACGTCCGGGGTAGTACCACACTCTCGCAGAAGATCGACGTCTGAGTAATGGCAATGTGCTATTGCGCTTTCTTCGGTGAGTAAGAGAGCCGGAAACCCAACTGGGGTGGGTCTGTGGTTTATATCGGTAAGCAGCGGCTTAGCTATACCTTTGGTATTGCAAAGGCCTCATGGGCGGCAGTGACACTTACCATCAGGTGTGCTGTCAGCTCGTTTGCCACAATAAGCAATAAAAAAAAAATTGAATCACCATGTGTCATCACCATGGAAGTAAAAAATCTTAATATGCATTTGTATAAAAATTATGCTAACGAATGAGTATGAAATTGTGTCATAATTATGTTCGTTTTTACTAAAGTGTAGTATATGTATCATCTAATATAATATAAGTGACACATAATATTGATGCTGCAGTACCCAGTAATATATATTGTACATCGATCTTTAGAAAGAGACAATCGGACAAACATTTCGGCTTCGTAGAACGTTGTCTCTGTCGCACATTACTATTGTGACATTTATCAATAGTACAAATGCGAGACAGAGTAGTTGCGTCTGGTTAAAAATAGTTACAGAGCTGTTAAAACGCAACAATTTAGCCAATCAATCGCCAATTGTCTTGCAGCTCCTAATTTGACCAGACTCTGCTTGCTGTATGTTAAATTTAATTCAAGTTTCATGAATATTATTTTAATGTTTAAACTATAATATTTGATGTTTTTATTTAAAAAAGACAAAATAATTAAAAAAAAAACGAATTTTTCATTTCAATGTCTTGAAGATTTTTGTTTTAGTATTATTAAAATTTTATTATATTTTATAAAGATTACCAAATTAACTAAATAGCCTTGACGAATCCTGTGATTCAAATTACTGAAATTTAGCATTTAATATGTTTCATTATTTATAGAAAACTTAATTACGTGCAAAAAACGATTTATTCCATGTGTGACAATCATTTTTCGCTCGTAATCAAGTTTTTATGAATCCTGTGATTATAAAAATTAAGTTTTTTAACAAATAAAAGTAAAGATCTCTTATCAATTAAAAACTAAAGGCCTAAGAAGAAAGCCTTTAGTTTTTATCTTCAATATTTCAGCTTATATACTTTCAACTTCTGTATACAGGTATCCTGCAAAATAGATGGTTTTTTTTTTAAACACCACCCTGAACTAAGAAAATAATCCATGCAGGGAACTTTGCAAACATACAATGAACGCAGACAAATTACACCCAAACTCAGAACAACAATTTGCGGTTCGCACAAAGTATTATCCTGTGTAGGAATCGAACCCAGGGCAACGACAAGGTCAGTATCTTAAACACTACGCCATCTGTGCAATCAAATTCAAATTCAATTACTACATCACACTGGTCAAATTTGTTATAGAATTTTATTTCGAGATTTCCTTCTCTTGCGTATATGTTACGTTTTATATTCCTTAGTCGTCTCTCACGATCACCCACGTGTATGATAGGGGGTGCTGAATTGTATTCTTACTCCGTCAACATACTGAACAATATATATAGCCTATAATAGCTTACTGTATTTTTATATATTGTTATACCTCATCATTCTCCTACTCTTATCCTAAATACTTGGGGTCGATACAATATGTACTCTTCTTTCATAGTACATATTGTAAAAGTTATTGGTAATAGTTTTATGACCGGCCACCTGACAGTCATCAACTCTCCTTGGGAATGTAATTGTTGAGCAAACGGCATCAGATGGAGTAGGCCCAGGTTATTATAAGGTTCTTAGTCGTCTCTTACGACATCCACAAGCAAAGTAATGGTTGGTAGTATTCGTAGCCGCTACCACACAGCTTAATATGTTGTTATACCTATTGTTGTTATATGCAGATTTTACCGTTAAGTAATTATCACATTATAATTAATATTAAGAATTTAATATTATATTAAGTTTTAATGTGAAAAAATGTTGATAAAATTTAATAAAATTAAAATTAAATATTATAAAAATGTAAACGCGGTTTTTCCATTGTAATATTAAAAAAAAACGACTGCAGCAAAAACATAATATATATAATTCAGTATATTTATATAACTATGTTTACTTAGAAAATAATTAAATATAATTAAATATTTTTTTTTATACAAATTTATGTTCTAAAGAAATTAATTATATTGACAAAAATCTTTATATAATTTTTAAACTTATTAACTAACTTTGGCATTAAGTAGTATAAAATATAATTAATGATTTATATATTATGTGAATTGTTATAATAATAAATGAATGTTATAATTAATAATAAAATAAGATTAATATTCTTAACATTTTTTACCAAAAATATCTCAGAAAAATAACTATATCTTTTCTTAAGACATTTAATTGTACATACTGTCTAAATAATAATTTAAACAAAAGGTTTATGGTCCGTGTAACGATAAATTTTCCGTGTGGTGACGGAGTAAGAATATTATTCTCCACCCATATCTTACCCGTGAGTGATCGTAAGAGACTAAGGGATATAAAAGGCATATAACCTATATGCGAGAGAAGGTAAACTCGAAAGAAAACCTTATACCAACACGTCTTATCAACATGGTGTAGTAGGTCAATTTCCCATTTCATTTTAATAATCTTACACCCAATTCTTACTACTCTCATGCAAAAGAACATACATTGTAACATTAATCCGTTATGACACGGATATTTTACCGACATACAATCAACGGACTCAAATCAGACCATCAACTCAGGACAAACATTTGTTAATTTTTCAACAAGTATTGTTTTAACTCTTACATTAGAGTCAAACCCACGGAACAAACATTTGTAAATTTTACATAAGAGTCAATCCCATTACGACACAGAAGATCAGTACTTATTTAAATCGCCATTTGTACAGTTAAACTTTGTATTCTAAGACTTAGTATTTTTAGAATTCATTCTTAATTAGTAAATACACACAATTCGTGACTTCACATTTGTTTTTCGGTCCAAATATAGCCAAATGGCAGTTCGAGATGATACTTTATATCTTGTTATGCTATCCACATTTTGAACGGAAGACTGATCTAATGGAATTGCTGCGCTGAAATGCTTTTAATGCCTCTTCCAGTGGCCATAACCCGTAACCTTATCTTATAAAGAGATCTTATGTCCTAAAGAGCTTGCGGTATTACTAATCCAGTCTTTGTAGGAAGCAACCCTTGTATATACACCGGGTCGAGCTCGTCTTGCACAGCCTGACCCCCAAGATACTACTCCGTGTAGTTGCCAGCTGTTAGACACCAAACAAGCCAGTGGTCCTCCAGAATCACCTCTGCAAGCATCAACTCCACCGGAAAGTACTCCTAAATATCAAGAAATGAAATACATTTTAACTTCAGATTAATACGTTTTCTTTTTTAACTTTTTTTTTTAATAATTACGTTTATCAGAAATGAATGAAACAGGGAGGGAACACCGTCCTGCCACCACTGCGATTGCGACGAGGACATGGCGCATTACGAGCTGAGCTACGCCGTGAATTTGTCGCAATCATTTGTGCCGATCTGGCGCTTGCGACCATCGCTAAGGCGATCCTCGACATCGTCAGAAACTGAGACGCAGTTGCCGTCTTCTGCGAGACAGTCTTCTCGCTGAAGGAGGCGGTGAGGTGACTCCGAGAGGAAATCCTCTTCGATGACACGCTACGGCGCCGGCGCCTAGGGTGGCGCAGGCGCGAGTATATGCGCCTGATCGGCATCTACCTTAGGCTAGGATATATCTAGGCCGATGCCTACCAATACAATCCCGAAACCCACCCAGTTGGGCTCCGGCTCACTCACTCACCGAAGGAAGCGCACATTGCCATTATTCATACTTCTTCTATCTTCTGCGAGAGTGTGGTACTACCACGGACAGACTAGCCCACGGCTGTAGACAGAGAACTGTGGTCCTACCACTAATAATAATTAAGGCAATATTCATTCATGAGGAAGCTTATGTTATGGCTAATGGATTGTCGTCAATGGATTGATAGAGTTGATGTGAGTTCCACCGAAGACAAAGACCGGGTTCCGGTGGCCCGCGTACGCGGCGTGGAGAGGTACTTGTAGGGCGGGTATATGGGGTCATGCGCCGCTTCTTCTGGCGCCCCGGACGGATTTAGCAGAGCGTGACCACTCCATAGTCCGCCACCAAAAAAAAAAAAAATAGAGTTGATGTGAGTGCATAAGTTGCTGCCTTTTCTTTTAGCGCTCCCTTACCTTCAAGTAACTTAAGAGGTAGGAATATATTGTGTTCTTAGACGTGACCATTTTCTGGGTATAAACTGGTAATTCTGTATTAGAAAAATGCCACATTATATAATTTGCTTACCAGCGCATATCATCGAGTCCAATATAGTCTGCTGTCGTCCGCCCAGGACTTGACTCTTCCTGCACGTCGCTAAGTCCATCACTGGTACTGCAGCTGCCCTTAAAACTGGAGCGAAATTATCTGTATTCTCTGCAAGAAAAAAAAAATTAGAAAGAGAAATTAAACATTCTATTGATAACTATACACTGCATGTTTAGTCATTAGAAGGATGCGTGATCGCACCATCATTTTCATCACTTCAGCCTTTTATATGCCACTACTGGACTCAAACCTTCTCCAAATGAGAGAGAAATTGATCTAGTATACCACGCTGTGGTTCAACGTGTTGACCTAGAATTTTGTCAAGTTTGCCTTCCTTCCTTATGTTATCTCCATATGTTATTTTATCCTCAGTCGTCTTTTACGACACCCACAGGGAAGAATGTGGTGAATTGTATACTTACCCCTTCAGCACACAGAATCGTTCGATCATACTCCGTCCAATAAGATAAGATATCGGAAGAGCAGTAGAAAGAATTTAAATTGCCCGACTCTGCCTATTGACTTCGAATCGATCGATCGGCAATCGAAACTGATTATTTATTTCAGTGATCACGCCTAAAATTGCACAGCGGTTGGTTGGCCTCTCTGCAAATAGCGAACTTATCTCCGCTCTGATTATCCGTAAACGATAGGTTTTCGTATTTTAAATAATATTTTAAATACGAAAGCAAACTTGTTAGTTCTGATACATGTTAGCATGCAAACTGTGAGTGATATGTTGTGAATCGCACAATAAAAATGCTCTTGCATGGGATTCGAACCTATAATATTTGGCTTGGTTAGTATATTTATACCACTACATCATCTATGCTGTCAGAAGAATTTAACTTGTTTTTTTTATAGTCCGCATATACGTTCCACTTTTGAGCCTGACAAAAAACTCCTCAATACGAAATAGAAATTATGCTATCGGTCCAAGCTGGCCAGATGCGTTGGCCCAGAGCTTTATTCCGAGTTTCTTTTTCTCTATTCAAAAGAGCTTTATTTTTACAATAAGTTTTAAAGACAACAATCCACACCTAGGGATAAATGCTTAAGTTGCAGGGGACTTAAGTTGCAGGGGACTTTACAAACATACAATTAGCAAACACAATTAATACCCAGACTCTGTACAAGAATTTGCAGATCACACCAGGGACTGTTACGTAAAAATCAAAAACCCGCGAGGGTGAACCGCCGGGCGGGCCACCGAAGTTAAAAATCGGGTCCCGGTGGCTCACTCGCACGGCGAAGAGAGAGGAGTTTTACGGTGGGTCTATGGGGTCACGCGCCGCCTTCTCCGTCACCCCGGACCGATTTGGCGGGGCGAGACGCATCCATAGTCCACCAAAAAAAAAAAACAAAAAAAGGGACTGTTACGTAAAAATCAAACCTACGAAAAGGCAAGGTAGGTCGCTACTCAAATCATTTCACCATTTTCATTACTGCACTCTATTCTCACTCCAACACATGAAAACAATTTAAGGATATTCCAAAGAAAATATTTAAAATCAAATTACCTGCCTGGAACCCCCAACCACTGACTGTGCACCATTTCCCTGGACTAACTCCATCGTCAGGTAGGCATATAGGCCGTACATGAGAATTGAACTGGACACCGTTACCGGAACGGGAAACCAAGATCATGGCTATGTCATTACTATGAGGACCCTCTGAAAATATTAAAGGCATTTTTAGTATATTTTATGAACAACGAAATCATATATCGCTGTGTGGTAGCGGCTATGAATACTACCAACCCTTACTTTGCTCATAGATGTCGTAAAATTCGACTAAGAGCTTTATAACGACCTGAAACTCCATCTGATACCGTTTGGTCAACAATTACATTCCCAAGTAGGGTTGACGTCTGGCAGGCGGCCGGTTATAAAACTATTGCCAATAACTTTTACAATATGTACTATGAAAGAAGAGTACATACTGTATCGACCCCAAGTAATTAGTATAAGAGTAAGAGAATGATGAAATCATATATCCAATAGCAACTGCTTATTATGATGTCCTGAATTCAAATCTGGATTAAGAATAACGTTGTTAATTTGAATTCACTCCAAATTTACAAATGAATTTTTTTTTTTAAATTTCTCAACAAAATAAAGTTTGAAACTTTTTTTTTTGCTTTTGATGGTAAAGCAGCAAGTAATCTATCTATGATAGTGGTAACTGCCGCTATGGACGTCAGCTATTCCAAGGGTACAGCCAAGCGTGTGGTACCGACTACGAATATTACAAGTAAGTAAATTCCACACATTTACATTCTCGGGAAGGGAGAGATCCATTCTTCGTATCTATCGGAATCAGAGAGACTTTTAAGTTGCCTTTTCATATACTTACCTTTTCTAAATTCTGGATGTCTAACTACTTTCTCAGCTAGAAAACGATGTTCGTATTTGTCTTGCGCCTTCAAACGATGCTCACCAACAACCACACGAATGTGCTCTAATTCCAGAGGTTGCTGGAACAGTTTTGAGATGTGTCAATAAATATAATTTATCTTTACATCTCATCTAGAAGATTCATTATATACTAGCTTCTGCCCGCGGCTTCGCCCGCGTAAAAGGTTACTTTCCTAAAGTTTTTGATCCCCTATTTTTATTTTTGACCGTCGGTAATACAGTGCAACGGTATTACAATACTCAGGGTTGGAACTTCATTACTGGACTGCTAGATGGCGTTGAAGAAGTTAGATTTTGAGATTTTTTGACAAATATTTTTTTTTTATAAAATCCGATTACGAAATGAAAAATCATGTCGCAAGCGGGATTCGAACCCGCGCCTATTGGGATTCCGGCCCAATCGTGCTGCCACTACACCACCGCGACTAATTGTAGGACATGCAAATTTCATTTCGCAATATATTTACGTCTTAAGGTGACGGTATGCTATCTACCCGACAATGTTTACACATTGTTATAGGCTTAACACTTCAAACTTTACAGTTAGAATTGTATTAAACGATGACACAACCTTGCTATTTAAATTACTGAAATTTAGCATTTAATATGCTTAATTATTTATAAAATCCGATTACGAAATGAAAAAATCCCGCTTGCGACATGATTTTTCATTTCGTAATCGGATTTTATAAATAATTAAGCATATTAAATGCTAAATTTCAGTAATTTAAATAATTTTTTTATTTTTCATATAAAAATTTTGATTTTTCTTTAATAAAAAGTATCCTATGTTACTTTTAATAACTCCAAGAATATGTGTACAATGTTTCATGATGATCGGTTGAGTAGTTTTAGCGTGAAAGCGTAACAAACAAACTTACATTCACATTTATGTATTAGTAGGGATACTCCACTAATGATCTAATGGATGAACGATGTAGGTACCGGGGGAGACCGAGACTAACCTACCTAGACCAGATTGGTCACGTAGGTACTTAAGGAAGATGGAGTATAGAGTCTCCGAAACCGGCGAGGGAAGTATGCAAGGATAGAGTTCTCTGGCACTTTGTTCACTCTGCCTACCCTACGAGGAATATGACGTAGTGATATGTATGTATGTGTACTAATGATCTAGACGTTTTTAATAAATAATAATTCTATAATGAATTCTCAGATGTTTTTTTAGGAAGTATTCCAACTCAGGTAACGTGAGGATTTTGATAATCTCATCGAAGAGACCATTTATAAAAAAATAACATCCAGACTCTAGTGATTAAATGTGCATACTTTTTTTTATTTCTCTTGGTGACAAACGAGCAAGCAGCACACCTGATGGTAAATATTACTGCCACCCATGGACCTTTGCCATACCAGGGTATAGTTAGGCCACTGCCTACCAAATAAAACCCCAAACCCACCCAGAAAGTTGGGCTTCCGGCTCTCTCGCTCACCAAACGAAACACAGCAGCACATTGCCACTATTCAGACGTCGATTTTCTGCGAGAGTGTGGTACTACCCCGGACGGAGCGGTCCGCGACTGTAGACAGAAAACTGTCAACAGCGTGATGACAGGGTGCAACTATTGAAACAATCTTTGATGACGTCTAATTTCTAGAAGCATCATTAAACTATAATTTAAACAACAACCGACTACAATGATAACATATAATGAAATTTTAATTAATAACGTATTTTTATTAAAATCTTTATTTTAAAAACTTGATTTTTCTTTTTTAAATTTCATGTAACTTATTAACATACTTTATCGAAGCAATGAGCTGCAGACAATACGAGGCGTTCAGCTACAACAGCTCCACCGCAGTGATGTTCAAATGTCAATTTATCCACATCCAGCATTTGAATCTCCACCTGGAAATATATAAGTAAAAATTTTAGCATACCAACAAATTACCCTTTTTTGTTGAAGATTTTTTTATTAATTTGGTCGCCCGTAGTGCAACAGTCTGAATAATAACCATATCTTCATCACTATTACAGCCCATATATGTCCCACTGTTGGGCTCGGGCCTCCTCCGTGATGTGAAGTGAAATTAACCTACTATACCACGCTAGTCAGACGTGTTGGTATAGGGTTTTGTTTCGAGACTTCCTTCTCTCGCATAGATGTTATATGCGTTTTACATTCCTCAGTCGTCTCGTACGATCACCCACGGGTAAGATATGGGGTGTTGAATTGTATTCTTAGTCCGTCACCACACGGATAACGGAAACGCTCACGCTCTCCATTTAATAACTGCATATAAACTATTTTTTTTTTCACGTAGTGATGTAATGTGAAAAAATATTATATCATCTTTCGTCCCTGTGGATATCTTACAAGATGACTCATGGATATAAATATTGCAAATAATATATGTGTCAGAGAAAAATACTCGAAATAAAACCCTATGCCAACCTGTCAGCAGCGTGGTATAGTAGGTAAAGTGATTTCATATTGTGCATGGTCTCTTATTGTGCTCTCAATTCGAGCCCAGGCATTTTTTATAAATCGACATGCGAAGCTATTAAAAAAAAAAGTGTGTGTGTCAGCTCCGACGCACGACTGGAGTTTACTCCTTAAGTACGATTATCAAAACATGCGCAAAAAAGCTCATTTGACTAAAAATAATATATATATTTTTATTTACATTTATTAAAACTGTTCAGTGAAGTATTATCTCACGTTAGAAAGTGAAAGGTGCGCAGAATAGGTTGCGCACCAAAAACGTAACGAGGTCATTCGATCACTAGATTTTACTCCTCAATTTTTTCTCATACCGGGCGCCTTATATGAAAATCGATTTTTAAGGAGTAAACTCCAAAAATCTCCTGCTAATAATATTATAGCAATAAACAAATTTACATCTATACACACCTAAAAATAAATATATATCTATCAACAGAATACTTTTTATGATGATTCGTTGTTGTTACAGGGTGATGGTAGCAAGATTAGAGCGGGTGGTATTATACGAACCAGATAATGCAGATGGATGTGTATTTGATACAAAGAAGAGAAATTATGGTAATGCATTTTCTATTAAACGTCAGCATATGAATTTAAAAAAAACTGTTGTAAAGCCATAATTAGCGAACCAAAGATAAAATAAGGTTTATACATACATACATTTAGCCGAGGTGGAAGGTACACCACTGATATAGAGCGAAGAGTGAATGCGGGAAATAGAGTGAACGGAGCGTTGGGGCAACTTTTCGGCTGCCACCACCTCAGCCAGAAAGCACGTGTAGCAATACATAACGCAGTGCTTGTCCCAACATTACTGTATGGAAGCGAGAGTTGGGTATGCAGAAAAGAGTATGAAAGTAAAATTAATGCGGTCGAAATGCGATCTCTGCGGAAAATCTGTGGAGTTAGGCTGACCGACCGCATTCGTAGCGACGACGTAAGAGAACGAGTTGGTATGAAAGAGAGTATTGGTCTAAAGATGCGAAAGGGAATGCTCCGATGGTTCGGACATGTGGAAAGAATGCCGAACGAACGTCTGGTTAAGAAGATATACAATGCGAAAGTGGAAGGATGTAGGTACCGAGGGAGACCGAGACTAACCTACCTAGACCAGATCGGTCATGTACTGAAGGAAGGTGGAGTCAAGAGTCTCCGAAACCGGCGAGCGTGTATGAAGAGAATTATGAATGTTGAGGAAGCGAGTGAAGTATGCAAGGATAGACTCGCTTCCTCAACATTCATAATTCTCTTCACACACGCTCGCCGGTTTCGGAGACTCTTGACTCTACCTTCCTTCAGTACGTGACCAATCTGGTCTAGGTAATTTAGTCTCGGTCTCCCCCGGTACCTATATACTTTCACCTTCGTTTTTTTTTTTTTGTATAAGGTTTATACATTTTAAAAAAAGCTGTGTGGTACCGACTACTAATACAACCAACCCTTACTTTTCTCGTGGATGTGTCGAAGTGTCGTTAACGACCTGGACCAACTCCATCTGATGCCGTTTGGCCAAAAATTACATTCCCAAGAAGAACATCTGGCAGGCGGCCGGTCATAAAACTATTGCCAATAACTTACACAAAATATACTATGAAAGAAGAGTACATATTGTATCGACCCCAAGTAATTGAGATAAGAGTAGGAGAATGATGATGACATTTAAAAAAAACATAATAAACCAGAAAAGCCGTAGAAGCTGTATAATGGCGGCTACGAATACTACCAACGCTTATATTGGTTGTTGGTATTTTAAAATGGGACTAAAAGCTTTACATTGCCAGGTTAACTCCATTTGCTATTGTCTGCTTAATATTTAGACGCCCCGGCAGTTAGCTGGGGCGTCAACGGTCGTTGCTACCCGAAAGGTAACCCGCCGGGCTGGCCACGGATGGCAAGGAAGCGGTACCAGTGGCCAGCCCAATGACGATGGGGAAAGAATACGGTGGGTTATTGTGCCACGCGCTGCCCTTTTGTCGTCCCGGACGGAACAGGCGACTTGTGTCCGAGCCATAGCATACCCAAAAGAGAAAAAAAAAGCGTAGAAGAGTACATATTGCGTCGACTTTAAGCAATTGAGGTAAGAGCGGGATCATGCTGATAATTTCTACCCACGTAAAAAGGTAGTATAAAGACGTGATACCACTATCCCTTCCTTTACTGCAGGTGATCGTAAAAGATGACTAAGAGACGTAGGCAAATACAATCACTGCAAAGAAAAATTTAAATAAAACCCTATATCGAGCTATCTGACCTAATATACCAGGCACCCGGTAGTCGTTTGTCTCTAAAGGGGAGGGTGGAGGCCCCTGGGGTTACCGGAGTCTCATCCCGCTTAAACAGACCGGGTGTGATGAGTTAAGGGGGGGGCTTCTAACCCCCAGGGACCCGGTGCTCTGTAACATTGGTGTTGGAACCACGGGAAGAGGGCAACCGCCCTGGAACCGTCACTCCCATCCTTTACGGGATGGAGGTATACCAGGTATTTTAAATCAGTTTCACTCTTATTGTGAAGAAAACATATGCTAAAACAGCTTGAGGAACTAATAATGTCTGATCAAAGATCCCTTTTCAGTAGTCAATTTACTTATGTCAAAACTATAAGGTATGTCAAATTCACGTAATCGTTAATGTAAAATTACGACACAAAATATTCACACTTAAAAGTACAAGTCATATTTTAATTATTACAATCCTATCATATATAAATCAATTATTTATAAATTACAATATGAAAACGATGACAGGATAATTGCAAAAGAATAAAGTGAAAGTTACAGTAATTATCCGCCATTGATTTCTGAACGCAACAAAGAACGTCAACTTGACATATGTTTCGGCGCCCTCTTTTCGATGAAAACAAACCGGCTTGCAGGTTAAAATTACATAAGTGTTTTGGCAGAAACGTGAAAATATCATATGATGATACTTATAACAATTATACATATTACATTATTAATTAGGTTTATAAATGCTAAACTTTGCTAATTATAAATTAGTAAGGTTTATAAATGCTTAACTTCACTAATTCTAAATTAGTGAGGTTTTTTTTTCGGGTTGGACTACGGTCGGCGCGCTCCTCGCACCACTCCGTCCGGGGCAACAGAGGGGCGTAACCATGCACACCCGTAACCCACCCGTGAACCTCGCCTTCGTCGTTGGACCGGCCACCAGAGCAGCGTGAACTTGTCGTCAGTGGCCGGCCCGACGGAATACCCCCTGAGGGTTACCCTCTCCTTGAGCGACGTCCCCCCCTCGGGGAGGACTTCAGTAAATTAGTGAGGTTGATAAATGCTAAACCTTAATAATTTTAAATTGGATCGCCGTTTGTCACGGTTTATTAAAATTCTAATAGGGGTTAGGTGAGGGTAGGTTATTTAAAAAATTCTACCCGTGTGGTGACGGAGTAAGAATACAATTCACCTGTGGATGTAGTAAAATATCACTAAGGGATATAACATTTGTACTAGAGAAGGAAAACTAGAAATAAAACTTCATACCAATGCGTTTACTTAGCGTGGTATAGTGGGTCAATTTGGGTTCTATTGTGTAGGACACTAAAATCGACACACGAAGAGCGATAATTTGGGTGTAGAAAAACTTCCTTATATCCTATTCTACCTTGTTAGTATCCCGTATTCCTTCCTTTTTTTGAAGTATGTGGTATATTGATGAAAGAGAAAGATGGGAGTCGACTGTTCATTCTTTTATTTTAAAATACATCGAAAAGATAGAATATAAAGATAATTTCGATGTATGAGAAGGCAAATTCCATATATGCGCTATTCCAAGTTTTTTAACTTATAAGGTTGATTTCCCTCCCAATATAGAGGAAGCCAGAGCCCAACAATGGGACGTATTTGCGCTGAGAAAAGAATAAACCTTAACATAAAAAAAAGTGTGTGTGTCAGCGCCGACGCACGACTGGAGTTTACTCCTTAAGTACGATTATCAAAACGGCGCTAAAAAAGCTCATTTGACTAAAAATAATATATATATTTTTATTTACATTTATTAAAATTGTTCAGTGAAGTATTATCTCACGTCAGAAAGTGAACGGTGCGCAGAATAGGTTGCGCACCAAAAACGTAACGAGGTCATTCGATTACTAGCTTATACTCCTCAATTTTTTCTCGTACTGGGCGCCTTATGTGAAAATCGATTCTTAAGGAGTAAACACCAATAAACTCCAAAAAATAGATAAAAGAAATAATCATTGTATTGCGGGAGACTTTATAAACATATGGACACGGACACAAATTACATCCAGAGTCAGAACAAGAATTTATTAATCGTACAAAATATTGTCCTGCATGGGAACGAACTCACACTACTTGGTACAGCAGGTCGATATCTTAACCACTACGTCATATGTGCAATCAAATTAAAAATGTTATTTACTATAATATAATTAAAACTTTTAAATGTTAATTTATTTTAACTTATAATCAGATCATATTATTTATGCATAAGACCTAAATAAAGGTTTATTTGCGTGCATCGCGGTCGAACGCAGCAATGGTCAATCAATCGCGTACGACTGTCGCGGGCGGCTCATGCGACAGTAACAAACATATGAATATGGCACAGCTTACATCAATCATCGTTTCTCACTGTTACGGATCTCGGAAACGGCAACATACATTTTCGTACTATGCATCGCATCCGCCAGCGATTGATCACTTACGAGTGTCGCGCGTGGCCGTGATCAGCTGCGATGCACGGCAATGAACCTTAAGTTTATTCTTTTTTCTTTTCTTTTTGTGTGACTTAGTTGTTAGTCTCAGATGGCTATGACAACTTTACCCGGACTGGTGAGCGCTGAGGGCTCTCAACCCGAGATAAACCTTAAGAGCTTATGGCTCTTAGATATTGTCAATTTTATACATTTTCATTACAGCCCATAAACGTCCCACTGCTGAGCTCAGACCTCCTACGTAAAGGGAGGAAAATTAACTTACTATACCGCGCTGGTCGAACGTGTTGGTATAGGATTTTGTTTCGAGTTTTACTACTCTCGCACAGATGTTATATGCGTTTTACATCCCCTAGTCGTCTCGTACGACCCACGGGTAAGATATGGGGCGGTGAATAGTATTCTTACTCCGTCACCACACGGACTAAAACGACCTTTTAAAAAAACACAGTTATAATCTCGAATTCTGCGTAAATTCTTATAAAAACGATATTATATTTTATATATCCTGTTTGTATCTTATATAATTATTATCTTGTATAATTGGGCACCGAATTAAGAATTATTTATCGATAAAATCACTTGCACATTTGAAATTCTTAAGGTACGGTTGAACCTTTCTAAAGAATTGAAAGAACCTTTTTATTGCATTAAAAGTTTGAAGTTTTTTTTTAAGGTCGTTGCCTTCTTAAACGCTATGTAAAGAGTATTATACTTTTTTTTTGTTTTTTTTTTTCTCCGCAAGGTGGACCATGGATGTGGTCGCGCCCCAACAAATCGTCCGGGGCGACAGAAGAGGCGGCACGCCACCCCATGGACCCACCCTGCAAACACCTCTCTTCGCCGTGCGAGCGGGCCACCGGTACCCGATCTTTATCTTCGGTGGCCAAAAAAGTATTATACTGATATTTTCTTTATAATATAGATAACTAGCTTCTGCCCGCGGCTTTGCCCACGTAAAAGATTACTTTTCTAAAGATTTTCACCCCCTATTTTTATTTTATCCCTTAAAGGTATTTTTTTTTTTAATTAATGTCATTTTTATTTATATTTAATCAATAGCCTAAAAATAAGTTTTTCTGGCTTTAAAAATGACGATACTTCCTTACATCTTTTCGTCCTCCTTTACAACCCTTTTTTTGCATTAAAAAGTCTATTTCCTTTAGCATGCTCTAGACTATCTGTGCACCAAATTTCATTTAGATCGGTTCAGTAGTTTTGGCGTGAAAGAGCGACAGACAGACAGAGTTACTTTCGCATTTATAATATTAGTAAGGATTTTAAGAAACTATTTTAAATTAGGGGGCATAGTCCGGAAGGGGGGCATAGTCCGGAGCGTGCTCGTTCGCGTCCCCTGCCAGTCTAATTAGACTGCTAATCCGGCTCGAAATGCGTACCGCAATGCGGGTTAGGGCGTCCCCCGGAGGCGACGCGTACCGACCCGCCCCCGTCGGTACGAACATCGGCAGTTGCGGCGATGGGGGCCGCCACCCATCACGCCTTGCCCAGTTAGGCGAGTCGAGGAGAACGGAGTGCCGGGTGGGCACGTGGAATGTAAGAGGTTGTGTGGAAGGTAAGTTGCACGAGCTGATATCCGTCATGGCGGACAAACAGCTAGACGTGCTCTGTGTAACAGAGACCAAGCGAAGGGGCAGCGACGCCTGCGATCTTCCTGGTGGCGGGATGGCTCTGTGGTCTGGTGTACCACAGAGCGATCGAGCCAGCATGGGGGTAGGAGTGCTGTTGTCCTCTCGCTTGGCCTCAGGTGTGAAGGATTACGGAATGTATGATCCCAGACTTCTCTGGGTCCGTATAAAACTAGGTGTCACCAAGGTATTCATGGTTGTAGCATATGCTCCCGTAGGATCCTCGGTGGCATCAGACCTAGAGAAGTTTTGGGATAATGTTAGGGAAGTTCTGGATATGGCAGAAACCAGTGAACGCGTGATTGTATGCGGAGATTTGAACGGATGGGTGGGGACCAAGCGTCCCGACTATGAGGACGTACTTGGTCCATTTGGTGATAAGAGAGTGAACGACGCAGGTAGGCTCATAGCGGATATATGCATGGAGAGAAACCTTATTGTGTCAAACACATTTTTCCAACATAAGGACATCCATATGTATACATGGAGAAGGAATGAACAGAAAAGCATAATAGATTTAATTTTGGTAGACAGTCGCCTCCGAAGCAAAATATTGGACGCAAGAGCCTACAGGGGCCCCACAGTCGATACGGACCACTATCTCGTTATTGCGAGATTTAGTGGTCTGTTCAGAAAGTGGAGGCACTGGCGAGAGCGTGTCCACTTCGGAGGGCTTGAAAGAATAAAGGTTGAAAGGTTGCAAGAAGAGTGTGTAAGAGAAAAGTATGCAGAGGGTGTCCGAGAACGGCTGACGATGGCAAGCCAGCCGCAATCGGACATTGAAGAATGCTGGAGAGTATTGAAAGAGAGTATGGTAGATACAGCGAAAGAAGTATGTGGAAGTTCAAAGAAGCATAGAAAAACAAATGGTGATGCATGGTGGGATGCGGAAGTGGCAGCTTCCGTAGAGCAAAAGAAGAAAGCGTGGCTGGACTATGTCTCTTCTTTGAATCTGAATGACAGTATGACTGAACAGAAGAAAGAAATATATCGGCAATGTAAGAATGACACCAAGGCCTTAGTGAAAGAGAAACGTGATAGAGCAAGTATGAGTGCAGAAGATAGGCTGACTAAAAACTTCGAGGGTAACACCAAACTCTTTTGGAGGGAGGTGAAGAAGTCTCGGGGTGGTTGGTCAGCCTTCAGATTGAATAAAATAAGGTCTAAAGGTGGAGACATTCTTACACAAACACAAGACGTGTTAAGCCGATGGAGTGAATATTTTGGCGATATGTATGCGGATGCTACGGTTGGCGCCGGTGTTGGATGTGGTTTAGTGGATCAACATTCGACAACGGCGTCCTCCGATGGCATCAGTATGGATGAAGTTGAATGGGCGATAAGAAGTTTGAAAAATGGTAAGGCAGCGGGCATTGATATGGTGTCTGCCGAGATGATCAAGCTCGGTGGCTCTTGTGTCTGGGAGGCGTTCCTGTTGCTCCTCAATTTATGTTGGAGCTCGGGAATGGTTCCCAGGGACTGGAATAGCGCAGTCATCGTGCCTTTGTTTAAAAACAAGGGTTCACGTTATGACTGCGCAAATTACAGAGCCATAAGCTTGACCAGTTTGGCAGCAAAAGTGTATGGAAAAATTATTGAAAGAAGAATGAGGATGGTGTCCGATGGTTTACTGTGTGAGACACAAGGAGGTTTCAGGAGTGGAAGGGGATGCATGGATCAAGTGTTCTCTCTGCGCAACATTGTGGAGAAACATCTGGCTCTAGGTCAGAGGGTTTTCTGCAGTTTTGTGGATCTGGAGAGAGCATTTGACACGGTTGTACGAAAGGAACTTTGGGACATTTTACCGGAGTATGGTATTAACGGTAAACTGCTACAGGCTGTGCAGTCCAGTTACATGGGCTGTAGAGCCTGTGTGCGGCTGGATGATGGAATGTCGCCTTGGTTTGACGTCAATATCGGCGTTAAGCAGGGGTGCGTTCTGTCAGCCAGGCTGTTTATCATATATCTGGATAAATGTCTCCAAAGGTTGAACGATATGAATGTGGGAGTCCAGATGGGCGACTCAGTGGTCACTGCTCTGCTTTATGCAGATGATGCAGTCCTGCTGGCACAGTCAGCGACTGACCTGCAGACCCTAGTCGACACAATGACAGAAGATTGTAAGAAAAGGGGTCTACGCGTGAATGTGAGCAAAACCAAAATAATGGTCTTTGAAAGAGATAAAACCAGAACAGATGTAAGAGTAACAATAGGTAATGATGTACTAGAGCAAGTGGATGAATTTGTATATCTTGGATGTGGATTTAGCCGAGATGGAAGGTACACCACTGATATAGAGCGAAGAGTGAATGCGGGAAATAGAGTGAACGGAGCGTTGGGGCAACTTTTCGGCAGCCACCACCTCAGCCAGAAGGCACGTGTAGCAATACATAACGCAGTGCTTGTCCCAACATTACTGTATGGAAGCGAGAGTTGGGTATGCAGAAAAGAGTATGATAGTAAAATTAATGCGGTCGAAATGCGATCTCTGCGGAAAATCTGTGGAGTTAGGCTGACCGACCGCATTCGTAACGACGACGTAAGAGAGCGAGTAGGTATGAAAGAGAGTATTGGTGTAAAGATGCGAAAGGGAATGCTCCGATGGTTCGGACATGTGGAAAGAATGCCGAACGAACGCCTGGTTAAGAAGATATACAATGCGAAAGTGGAAGGATGTAGGTACCGAGGGAGACCGAGACTAACCTACCTAGACCAGATCGGTCATGTACTGAAGGAAGGTGGAGTCAAGAGTCTCCGAAACCGGCGAGCGTGTATGAAGAGAATTATGAATGTTGAGGAAGCGAGTGAAGTATGCAGAGATAGAGTTCTCTGGCACTCTGTTCTCTCTGCCTACCCTGCAAGGGATATGGCGTGATGATATGTATGTATGTGTATGTGTATTTTAAATTATTTTTTGATATTAATTTTCATCTACTCAGCTCATTTACGTCCCACTGTCGGGTTTGAACCTTCTCCAGATTGGAAAGGTATATCTATTACGTAGAACTTTAAAATATAATTAATGGACAGTAGATTCATGGAGGCTTATAACAACTAGTGGATTGCATAAAAAACGTCCTATGTGGAAATTGAACCTGCCACACTTTTGGATCACTCAAAATAATGTGTGAACTCTTACCACTTGGAATGAAATGTCGCTATCTTAAACCTCTATGCCACCGGTGCAACAATAATTAATGGGTTTATACCAAGCTGATCTTTGAGTCTATCTATTCTTAAAGTAATATTATCAGCATCCATCTTCTAATCATTTAAAAACATTTTGTGGCTTCAATATGTTTTACATGGAAAAGGAAGGAGTTATTCTTTCTTTTCTTGTAGTGACGGAATAAGAATACATTTCGCCACCCTCTTTCATGCACCGGGATGTCGTAAAAGAATCGACTAAGGGATATAATATGCAGATATCTATACAAGAGATTGATACTCCGAAACAAGACCATATACCAGTCCGTCTGACCAGCCTACTATACCACGCTGGTCAAATAGACTAAAAGGAAATTTGACCTTTCAAATTTCCCTTCTATTTTGGAGAAGGCTTTTTAGTCCAGTAGTGGGACATATATGAGCTGAGATGATGATAATATTCTTTACACCAGCTTATGGTCTAGCCACAACTACTCTCACTATTGAACGGTTTTTTTTTTGTTTTTTTTTTGATTTTTAAAGCTTGTTTTCAAACCATTACCCATTCAAATTTCTAACCTTGTTGACTGACGTCCCGGCAACAAAGTTATAGAATATTACCCTCACACGGTCAGTCTCTGCGTATGGACGGCTAATCCCCGCTCCGATTACCAGTGGATTCGGCTAGTGAGACATTAGGCACACGTGCGCCCACTCGAGCCAATTCAAAGGCACAAAATCCATGTTCGTTTCAACCAACGAAATCTAAATTATAAATAATCCCTAAGACATACTATATAAATACAATATAAAAAATATTATTATGTGTCATTCATAATACAATATTGCTGTTTAAATTGTTTAAGTGTCACTTAAAATTTAGATATTATTATTGAAGTCTTAATAATTTATCATCTATCTTCATCACAGCCTATATATGTCCCAATGTTGGGCTCGGGCTTCCTCCGTAATGGGAGGGAAATTAACTTACTATACCGCGCTGGTCAGACGTGTTGGTCTAGGGTTTTGTTTCGAGTTTTCCTTCTCTTGCATAGATGTTATATGCGTTTTATATCCCTTAGTCGTCTCTTACGATCACCCATGGGTAAGATAGGGGGTGGTGAATTGTATTCTTACTCAGTCGGATAATCATCTATCTTAGTTTTAATAATTTATCAATGTGTCGCTCATTTTTAAAAACTTAATTTTAACTGACACCATAGCCAATCTATGTGACTCCTAACGTTAATGATTGATTAATGCTATTTGTTATATTAAATTTATTTAACAAATACCAAAAATGCTGTGTGGTAGCGGCTACGAATACTACCAACCCTTACTTTGCTCGTGGATGTCGTAAAAGACGACTAAGAGCCTTATAAAGACCTGGGCCAACACCACCTGATGCCGTTTGGTCAACAATTACATTTCCAAGGAGAGTTGATGTCTGGCAGGCCGGTCATAAAACTATTGCCAATACTTTTACAATATAATACGACTGCACAGATGGCGTAGTGGTTAAGATACCGACCTCCCGTGTCAGTGCCAGGTTCCATTCCCACGCAGGACATTACTTTGTGCGAGCCACAAAGTGTTGTTCTGAGTCTGGGTCTGATTTGTCTGCGTTAATTATATGTTTGTAAAGTCCCCCACAATACAAGGACTATTTCCTTAGCACAGGGTGGTGTCCTCCAAAAAAAAAAAAAAAAAGTACATATTGTATCGACCCCTAGTAATTAGGATAAGAGTTGGAGAATGATGTTACCTAAAATTTAAATGAGCGAAACAGACATTTAGTAATTCATACAAAGACAATGTAATATTTACTTTCATTTGAAATGTTCAAGCTATCTTTTGTTCTATAAATCGAAGGCCATTTCTTGTTAGATATTTTGTAATTGTTAAATTTATTCATCTGATATGCATAATAACGTGGTTTCGAATCCATTGGCAAAAAAAATCATTAACATTTCAGCTAATATACATACGTCTCGCTGCCGACTTCGAGCCTCTTCCATAATAGGATTGAAATATACCTACTACACCATGCTAGTTAAGCAGGTTGATGATTATGAGTTTTTTTTTATTGCTTGTGGTGTAAAACGAGCAGACAGTACACTTGATGGTAAGTGTTATTGCCGCCCATGGGGTAGTACCACACTCTCACAAAATATTGACGTCTGAGTAATAGCAATGTGCTATTGCGCTTCGTGAGCGAGAGAGCTGGAAGTCCAACTGGGTGGGTTTGGGGTTAGGATTTTTTTTTTTTTTTTTTTTTGACGCCACCCTGCACTAAGGAAATAATCCTTGTATTGCGGGGGACTTTACAAACATGCAATTAACGCAGACAAATTACACCCAGACTCAGAACAACACTTTGTGGATCGCACAAAATAATGTCCTGCGTGGGAATCGAACCTTCGGCACTGGACGGAACGTCGGTATCTTAACCACTACGCCATCTGTGCAGTATTGGTAAGCAGCAGCCTAGCTATGCCCTTGGTATTGCAAAAGTCCATGAGCGGCAGTGACACTTATCATCAGGTGTGCTGCTTGCTTCTTTGCCACCAAAAGCAATAAAAAAATGTCAATTTTCTGTCTACAGCCGTGGGCTGGGGTAGTATTACACTCTTATAGAAAATCGACGTCTCTGCAGTGGCAATGTGCTGCTGTGCTTTATTTGGTGAGCAAGAGAGCCAGCAGCTCATCTTTCTGAGTGGTTTTGGCATATTTGTTGAAGAAGAGAGAAAGGGAAATTTTAATTTAGCTCAATTAACAATATATCATATCATCATCATCTTATCTCATCTTAGCCCATATATGTCCCACTGTTGGGCTGGGGCCTCCTCCATAATAGGAGGGTAATTGATCTACTATACCTCGCTGGTCAGAGGTGTTGGTATACGGTATTGTTTTGAGTTTTCCTTTCTCTCATATATCTTATATTACTCAGTAATATTAATGAAAGGATTTTTAAAATCGGTGTAGGAGTTTTTAAGTATATTCATAATAAACAAACACAAAATTATTTTCTCTTTATATTATTTTGTGTAGATTATATGAAAATTAGAAATAAACCTCATATTAACCACCTAACTAGAATTTTAGTTATGGCAATGAACTTCAGAGTAAACTGTCAAGTTAATTATGAAATCTGCTTTAATTCATTAAATTTATCACTATATTTAAAAAATTTAGATTACTTTTTTATTACATTCATTTTTAATTTGATGTGAGCCATCTCTATATGATGCCGTCTTCTACATCTAATGCCATCAAACCTCGTTGTTATTTATATATAGTATTATTTATTTAAGAGAGAATGGTATGAAAGAGAGTATTGGTGTAAAGATGCGAAAGGGAATGCTCCGATGGTACGGACATGTGGAAAGAATGCCGAACGAACGCCTGGTTAAGAAGATATACAATGCGAAAGTGGAAGGATGTAGGTACCGAGGGAGACCGAGACTAACCTACCTAGACCAGATCGGTCAGGTACTGAAGGAAGGTGGAGTCAAGAGTCTCCGAAACCGGCGAGCGTGTATGAAGAGTATTATGAATGTTGAGGAAGCAAGTGAAGTATGCAGAGATAGAGTTCTCTGGCACTCTGTTCTCTCTGCCTACCCTGCAAGGGATAATAAGGGATGGCGTGATGATATGTATGTATGTATGTATTATTTATTTAAGTTATTAAGTGTACAGGCTTATAGAAGTTATAAGTGTTATGATGGGAATGTGTGGTGGGATTTCTTTCAGGAAAGTTAACTGCTTACTTCCCTTTATCGTCGAAAACTGTTTTTTTACTATATTTACGGAAAGGAAAAGGTGAAAAATTTTGTTTTATTATTTTGTCCCTTTTATATATTTTTATTTATTTGAAAAAAACAACACTCTGTGTGAAGAAATAATTCTTGAATTGCGGGAGACTTTTCAACAAGTAATTAACAGATACAAATTACACCCAGACTCGGAACATCAATTTGTGAATCGCACAAAATATTATCCTGCGTGGGAATCGATTCACGGCATGGGTCGGCAGTAACCATTTATGCCATCAGCATTATTTTGACATATTCACATCATTGAAGAAATTTAAATCTGTTTTTAATAAAATCATGTAATTATACTTACTTGCCACGGGAAGGCCCCATAAGGTGTTTCTGTACCACCAACGATTTTGCCAGTTCTTCTTGGATTAAATTCCACAGTTCTAGTACCACATCTCACTTTTTCACCCTTCCCAGGCTTCGACACTGAATTCTGATTGAAATAATTCGTTGAAAAACTTGAAAACGCTTTCGAAGGTCGCGTTCTATTCCTATAATATTCCATATGATTTATTCTATTTTGAAAATAATCAGCGTCAACTGTGCAGATTAGGATAAATATAGAAAAAAATATCGAAAACATTTTTAATACAATATATTATTTTCGATAATAAAAACGTTTATTTCTTTTTTTTTTTTCAAAATAATTCGTAAAGTGTTATTCAAAACCGTCCACGCATAATGGTGGCCGAAAACTAAATGAGACATTACTGAACCGATTTATTTTTTTTAAAAACACATCCGAGCAAAGGCACCGATCACAATGCCATGCGACCGAATGACACACGCAAATGTGTGTCACTAGATCGATCTGAAGATGCATCCTTTGTGTTTCAAAACGAATAAATGAATAAATAGACATAATAATGAGTTTCGGACACGCCTCGATTTGTGTCGTGTTTTATCTGCGCTCAAACTAGTCCTAGAATTGTTCATATTATATGTCTATCATTTCAAAAAAAATCTATATCATTACTTTTTAATGTTTTTAATATGTATTTATTGACTTATACGATTTAAAATATTAAACTTAATACTGGTTTATCAGTAAAAATAAATCAGAACAAACTTTATAAAGATATTGACAGAAAATTCTTTTTTAAGGATAGTAATTATTATTTTTATGTTCTCAGATTTATTGAAGTGAAACTTTTAATGCGACTTCCAACAAAGTTGCGTTAAATGTTTAACGCAATGGCACTCGAACGCATGCGTGTAGTATACCTGTTACAGGCCAGTGCGAGCTTGGCAACGAGTAACGTCCAATATTCTAACGCAAGAGGGAGAGAGAAAGAAAGATACACAAAGTTAGGAAGTAGGTGAGAGAAAGAGAGTGACTCGGTAGATACCAAGCACATGCGCGTGGTATTCTTGCTATGCAGAGAAGTAAACAGTAACATTCACATGTTGCGTCGTGAAATTAGCTGAAATACGTACTTGTTGTTCTGTTTTAATTTATAATATTAATTACTTTCATATGTTTAAGTTTTCACTTCTGTCGGCAATCCTCATGACTGCTTTGTGTTTTTTTTTTTCATAACTTCTTTTTAAGATCTTTGCAGAAGTGTCGCTTATCTATATAAATTTTATATAAAATAATAAATAGCAATAATAATGGATGCAATATCTTCGAATATATCTTCATAACAAATCGCATTTTATTCTATGCAAAATGTTCAATGTCAATTCGTACCGAATGGAGTACTACGCTGATTGCGTTATTTCCATAATAATGACATACCGAGAATTCAACGTTGGCGTCAGTTATTTTTTTTTTTAAGGTGAGTTATAATGTAGCCCCCCGTACACCCCTTTTCCGCGTGATGACAGAGTAAGAATACAATTCACCACCCATATCTTACCTGTGGGTGATGGTAAGAGACGGCTAATGGATATTAAACGCTTATAACATATATACGCCTGACCAGCGTGGTATAGTAGGTTAATTTCGCTCCCATTTGGAGGAGTCTCAAGCTCAATGGTGGGACGTGTATGAGCTAAGATGATGAAGATGATGAGCACCCGTACAGCCGTCTAGGATGAAAGGGGAAGAGGTATCTAACCTGTGTTTTGACAGCCTATCTTCTGTACTCAACGTCCGGGTCGGTGAAACGGCATACGGCGAATACGAATAAAATTAATAAGAGAATTTAAAAAATATATAATTAAATAATACGAATAACATTTTAATAGTCTAGTCACAAATAAATATATGGATATTAATTACTTGAAAAGCATTAATATATATCAAAAACAATTACTGAATTATTTATATAGGTATAATACAAAAATAATATTTTGTTCGTAAAAATAATAATTAAATTTTTATAAATTTTTATATTTTTTAATTTTTACCCTACTGCCGGCGTGATAAAAAAAATGGCATTTCACCCTTATTTCAGTATAATAAGGTGCAACCCTATTGCCACCAGCAAACTTAAAGCTTGCTTTTGAATTTTTTTCCATTATACTATTACCCAAGCCAGAATTCCAATACAAGATCCTTATGTTCGCAGTATCAAACATATGTCAATGATACAGTCTCTGTCTCTTAATATGATAAAAATAATATAATTAATAATAATATTAATTAAAGCTATTCATAATATTTAATATTTCAAGTAATTTAATTTGTCACTGGTTTTTTTTTTTATTAATTGTGTTGTGTTTACTTTTTTTATTAATAATTATAGAACTATTTTAACGGATTCTATCGCATTTGTATTTGATTTTTAATAAACGGGAGTACCCTTTTTTTTTTACTTGCGGTGGACTATGGATGTGGTCGCGCTCCGTCAAATCGGTCCGGGGCGAGGGAAGAGACAGTGCGCAACCCCATAGACCCACCGTGCAAGGACTCCTCTCTTCGCCGTGCGAGCGGGCTACCGGTACCCGATCTTTGTCTTCAGTGGCCCGCCCGGCCGTTTAGGGAGTACCCCTTGACCATGAACGCTGCAAAGTGTTCGAAACGTCGGGAAATTAAAAATCAAATACAAACGTGATAGAATCCGTAAAAATAGTTTTATTTCAAATGTATGTTCATTTGAAATAAATTGATTTTTACGGATTCTCACGTAAACATCAAAAATCATTATAATAATATTCATCATCTCAGTTCAAATATATCCCACTGTTGGGCTTGACCCGCCTCTATAATGGGAGGGAAATTGACCTACTATACCACGCTGTTCAAACGTGTTGGTATAATGTTATCATTCGATTTTTCCTTCTCTTGCATAGATGCTATATGCGTTTTCTATCCCTTAGTCGCCTCTTACGATTACCCACGGCCAAAATAAGGGGTGCTGAATTGTATTCTTACTCCGTCACCACACGGAAAATAATAGTAGTGCATAATAAAAAAGGAAATATAGCAACAGTAACAGCAGCAATTTGCGTTCGTATATATTGTATAAAGTGTGATACTCCGTAATATTATTTTTTTATCTTCTAATCAGTGCAAGTATCGAGAGAGACCTGGCACCCATAACACAAGTTAAATCCTAGTTTGGGTGCCAGAGAATTAAACAGAAGAAGACCTTTAAACTTAAATGGTAACTCAATTTCTGTTAAAATTTGTAAATTATGCTTTGGAAATAAAGTTAATATTATTATTATAAATTTTAATTGAAATTATTAATAATATTTAATATTATTCTAATCGATCCAAATGAACGCTGTTCTCTTTCGTTTATTTTCATTCAAAGAATTAAAAAAAAAAATACAAACAAACTATTTATCTTATCAAAATACATAATTTAAAGGCGATAATGAAAAGATAATTCAACTATTTATCAACTATACCCGCAGTTGAATAGATGAATGGGCGTCTATTGTAATTACTTTGTTGCAAAATTTTGGTATTGTACCCGTGATTGTTTTATACCAGGGTAGGCGAACCAATGGCACGCGTGCCATTGATGGCACGCGACACAATATTTTAGACACGTCGCCGATCATAAAACATGTGTAAAAAATCCATCTACCTATGCCTGCGAGTCATTATTTTCATAGATGAATAACATTAAAAACTCGGTTAGAAACCGTTTGACAGATGAATCCAGTTCAGCATGCATTTTGCTAAAAGTAACATCTTACAACCCTAACATAAATTATTTGTCATCTAACCTGCAGCAACAGAAGTCACACTAATTTTACAGTAATTTAATTTATGCGTGTAATAAAAACATTCCAAAATGTTTATCTTTTGTTTACTTTATTTCATAAAGAGTTTTGATAGTATTTATTATTATTATTTACCAAATAATCTGAAAGTCAAAATTATTTGGTGGCACGGCAATGACCCCATTAAACATTTTTTAGAAAAAATGGCACATTGATGCATTATATTTTTTTTTTTCTTGAGGGTGGGCTACGGTCAGCGCACTCCTCGCACCACTCCATCCGGGGTGACAGAGGGGCGTAAGCACGCACACCCGTAACCCACCCGTGACGTCGCCTTCGTCGTTGGGCCGACCACCGGAGCAGAGTGACTTGACGTCAGTGGTCGGCCCGACGGAATACCCCTGAGGAGTACCCTCTCCTCGACCGACATCCCCCCCTCGGGTAGGATATCGGTCTTTCCTCACGCGCACATTGACGCATAAAGGTTCGCCTACCCTGTTTTATACGATACAAACTATAAAAGAGAGTATTTGTTTTTTTTTTATTTCAAATGGTGGCAGACGAGCAAGAAGCACACCTGATGGTAAGTGTACTGCCGCCCATGGACGTTTGCAATACTAAGGGTACACCATTACAATCCCCATACCCACCCAGTTGGGCTTCCGGCTCTCTCGATCACCGAACAAAGCGCAATAACACACTGCCATTACTCAGACGTCGATCTTCTGCGAGAGTGTGGTACTACCCCGGACGGACCGGCCCGCGGCTGTAGACGGAAAACTGTCAACAGCGTGGTCCTACACACTACAAAAGCTCTTAAACGAATGCATTAATTATGTTGCGTTTTTTTTTTGTTTGAAAGACTTGATCCAGATGGTTCTTACCTATAATTTACGAACCTCAGGCGTTCAAGTTAAATATTGTATAACAATTTAAGGTATAATATAAGGTAAGCTGAGGTAGAATTTTGTGAAAGATTAAATTCTTCATTCTCCTGCTCTTATCCCAATTACTTGCTGTCGATATAATATGTACTCTTCTTTTATAGTACATATTGTAAAAGTTATTGACAATAGTTTTATGACCGGCCGCCTACCAGACGTCAACCCTCCTTAGGAATGTAATTTTTGATCAAACGGCATCAGATAGAGTTGGCCCAAGTCGTTATAAGGCTTTTAGTCGTCTTTTACGACATCCACGAGCAAAGTAAGGGTTGGTAGTATTCGTAGCCGCTATCACACAGCTAGCTATTTGTGAAAGATTAAATTATATTTATCTAAACATTCAATCCTGTGATAATATAAGTTATTAATGAATTTTACAAATTCACGTTAAGCTGATGTAATATGACCTCGTTCACAGAACATAGAATGTGTACAGATTACAGAGAAATTGCGCGCGCGCAAAAAAAAAAAAAAAAAAAAACAATATTAAAGGTTTATTTTTTCCTTATAATGATGAGTGAGTGATACGATTAAAAATATAATAATATATCAACGCAAAGGGAGGAGGTGCTATAAATATCACGTGTCTGTGTATTTAATTGTGGCGTCTTAGCTTTTTTTTATTATTGCAAGGTCAAACGGGCATGCAGCAGATCTGGTGGTAAGTGCTACTGCCGCCCATGGAGCTGTGCAATACCAAGGGTATAGCTAGACCGCTGCCTACCAATACAAACCCACCCCAAGTGAGCTTCCGGCTCTCTCACTCACCGAACGAAGCGCAATAGCACATTGCCATTACTCAGACGTTGATATTCTGCGAGAGTGTGATACTACCCCGGACGGACCGGCCCGCGGCTGTAGACAAAGAACTGTCAACAACGTGGTTCTACCACTACAAAAGCTCCTAAACGATTGCATAAATTATGATGCGGTTTTTTTATTTGAAAGACATGATCTAGATGGTTCTTACCTAAAATTTACGAATCACAGGCGTTCAAGTTAAAGATAGTATAACAATTTAAGGTAAGCGATTTAATATTGGTTATGAAAGAAACTGTCAATAATTTAGACCGCCTGTACGACGGTTCTTTTGACGTTTTCAATAATTAACAGCCAAATGTTAGGATCAAATAAAAAAAATAAAATAATTCAGTATAAAAATAAAAATAAAAAAGCCTTATATTTCCAGTTTTTACAAAGTACTCTATATCTAATTATTACTAATATAAAAAATATTTAAAAATCTTATTTGATAGGTAGGCAATACTGCAGTAGCATTTTATTTGTACTGGAACCCCTCTCGGGTAAAGGCCTCCTCCAAAGCTTCCCATTTATCTCGGTCTTAGGCTATTTGTTGCCATTGTGGACCAGCAATTTTTTTAATATCGTCTTCCCACCTACTGTATGGTCTACCTCTACGGCGTTTTCCTGGTGGGCCTTTCCATGACGTAACTGTTTTTGTCCATCTAAGATCTTTCGTTCGTGCTATGTGGCCCGCCCATTTCCACTTTAACTTTTGGCTGTAGATGAGAGCATCTATTGCTTTTGTTTTAGTTCGTATTTTGTTGTGCTTTATTTTTTGTATTTTCTTTATACTTAACATACTGCGTTCCATTCCTCGCTGGCATGTGTTTATTTTATTCTTTATTGTATTGGAAAATTTCCATGTTTGGCATGCATATGTCAGACATGGAATGAGACACGAGTCCATGACTCTTTTCTTTAATTGGATAGGCATGTCACTTTTGAATATTTCCTTATAACTCCAATATTTTTTCCAAGTTTGTTCCACTCTTCTCTCTACTTCTAATTCGTTGCTATCTCGGTTGAGTCCAATTTGTTTGCCTAAATATACATATTGATCCACATAATCTAATGGGTCATTATTGATTTTTATTTGTGATTTTTTGAAATTGGTTATGACTTTGGTCTTAGTGATATTCATTTCTAGTCCCACTTGCCTACTCGCTGTATGTAGAGTATCTAGTATATATTGCAGTTGTAGGCTCGATTCTGATAGTAAAACCAAGTCGTCCGCAAATCGTAAGTGGTTTAGGTATTTACCCTGTATATATAAACCGCAGTTTCCCCAGTCTAGTTTGTTTATGATAGATTCTAATACCGCAATAAAAATTTTTGGGGACAACGGGTCTCCTTGCCTAACTCCTCTTCTGATTGGAAAGTTTGGGCCGGTTGTTTCTAGTCTGACTCTACTTGAGCAATTATTGTATAGATGTTTGAGGATTGTTATGTATTTCGGCTTTACATTTTGGGCTTTTAGCGTGTTCCATATGCTTTCGTGTGAAATTGTGTCAAAAGCTTTTTGGTAATCAATAAAGGCAACATGCAGTGGTCTCTGTTGTTCTTGGTATTTTTCAAATATCAGTTCCAGTGTGTGTATATGGTCAATAGTAGAATAATTCTTTCTGAATCCTGCTTGTTCTATAGGTTGACTTTCCTCCAATGTCTTACTGATCCTTTGGTTTATTATTGCAGAGAAGATTTTATAAGTGCTTGGTAATAGGCTTATAGGCCGATAGTTGCTGATGTCTTTTGGGTCTCCTTTCTTGTAGAGCAAGACAATATCGGATTCAGACCATTGAGAAGGTGTAACACCAGTTTCTATTATCAAATTAAATAACTTGGTTAGTGGAGTAGATAGTGTGAAGCAGGCGGTTTTTATGGCTTCGTTAGTGATATTTTCAGATCCTGGGCTTTTGTCTGGTTTTAGTCTATTTATTGTTTCAATTATTTCCTCGTGTTCTATTGGTTCTACGGGAGATTGTAGCTCTTCAATATCGGTGGGATCATTTGCAATGTGGATCGTCTCTCTGGCTATGTATGGTGAACTATATAGTTTTTTATAAAAATTTGTGGCAATGTTTATTATATCTTTTCGGCTGTAAGCAACCTCTCCTGACTCATCAAACCTTCAATCCATGTTTTGCCTATCCGTAGCTCTTTAAATCCCTTTTTTAGACTTCCAGTTTGTTCTAAATGTTTTTTAAGTATATTAATTCTGTGGTTTTTATAATCTTTTTTTATATACTTGCTTAACAACTTGTATAGTGCTTTGAGTTCATTTTTCATTGTTCTCGTTTTGTTTTTAGTTCTTTGTAACTCCTGTCTACGTTTTAAAAGTCTTCCTGTATTCTCTGTGAGTGCACTGTGCACTTTAGTTGAATTTAAAGTTCGTGCAGCTTGCAAACTGGCTGTTATATTTTTAGTTAATTTATCGTAGTAATCTTGTACTGCCACGTTATTTTCGGTTTGGAGTAGAGATATTTGAGTTTTTAAGTTTTCCTTGTAAATTTGTATTTCTTCTTCATTTTTGAGTATACTGTTTTGCTTATTTACATACTTGTTTCGTGTTTTTACGGGTTTATTCAGTGATATTTTGGCTCTGAGTGGTCGGTGGTCTGATGTAAAGTTTATACTTATTGTCTCAATGTTTTGAAATGAGTGAGTATGTTTTGACAGTATGAAATCTATTTCATTTTTATGTTGACCATTCGGAGATTGCCATGTCCATTTTCTTTTATCTCTTTTTTTATAAAAGGTGTTGATGACAGCTAGCTTATTTTCCATCGCAAAGTCTATAAGTCTTTGACCTCGAGCGTTTCTTGTTCCATACCCATACTGTTTCATTATTAAGTGTTCATCTTTTTGTGGTTTACCAATTTTGGCATTAAAATCGCCCATCAGAATAAAATCTTCGTATGCTTTATCCATTGCCTCATAGACGGTGTCATAGAAAATATCTAATTGTTCTTCATCTGCTTCTTCTGTTGGGGCGTAAACTTGTATTATAGTGAGTTTCTTTCCTGGAATATTCAAATTTAGTAAGGCTACGCGTTCCGAGACCCCGATGTAGCTTTCTACATATTGTTTTAGATATTTTTTTATTATGAAACCGACTCCATATTTACCCTGTGTTTGTCCTGTACTGCAGAGAATAAATTCGTTGTATTCTTTTATGTTATTTCCAAGGCGTCGGACTTCTGATATACCTATTATATCGTATTTTAAATGTGTTATTGCTTTTTCTAGTTCTACTAATCGTTCGTGCGATAGCAAGGTTCTAACATTGTAGGTTAGTATGTAGAGATTTTTATTATTACATTTTTGTTTATCTTTTTCATCTTGTAGTGATATCTTTGGAGGGTTTTGGTCGTATTCTTCCACGGTGACCAGCCGGCTTGGAAGATGTTTCATTTTTGGCTTATTTTCAATGTGGTTTTGAAACTGAGAGGGGGTCTTTAACTGCTATATGTCATTAGTTTTGGTTTCCTGATTTCTCGATGTGTTGGTTGGGTGTTTTGTCTGGAAGAAGTTCAATATGCCTGGTTTTATTGGTCCCTCCGATAGACTGGATGATCTTTGTAAGGAAATACCCATTTTATTTTTCTTGTTAGCCTGCGTTTTGTGTTCATCGCTTGGGTTTGTGCATGTAGTAATACTTTCAGGGGAGTTTGAAAGCATTCTTTTATTATGACTTAATTTATTTGAGTTTTTATTCATAATTACTATTTTATCATATTTGATTCTAACTGAGTTTCCTTTCTCTTTTTCAATTTGCACTTGTTCTTGAAGCTCCTTCCTTTTATTTAGGACATACTCTGGATAGTCTTCTTTTATGTAGTAAAGCGTGTTTTCTAGTACTTTCTTCTGTTTAAATATGGATATTTTTATACCAAGTGTTGAAACAGTGATAATTATTGGTCTTGGCCTTTACTTAATTCAGTATATAAGAATAAAACTAAATTGTTTATACAAAGAGATTTTCTCTTTGTATAAACAATTTCGCTTCAAAAATAAAATAAAAGAATTGCTATCGCTACGCAATTATTCGTCCTCAGTACATTATAGGTCAAGTTATCGCACTAAGTATTAGCATAACATAGTTATGTACAATAAATAAACAAACTGGGTCATACATATACGTTGTACGTTATTTCACCTGGTTTAAACCAGATATTGACACTAACTGTAGACCCTCATCATTAGACCATTAAAAAGGCCCTTAGCCGGTTTTAAACCATAGTACACACATATCAGATAACTGAACAGGATAAATATAACGTAATAGTAACTATAAATATTAGAAATTAGGACAAATTAGGCTATAAAAAATTTGATTTGGATATCATCTAAATACATATATGTGATAATTACAATGTTTGATCATAGAAAATAATTCTATACAATATAACACAAACAAGACGAGACCCAGATCATAACCCTGTAGGAAACCTTTGTCTGAGTCAAATAAAACTGATCTCTAGGTTAATCCATTCTCTTCACAAGTTTCAAAAAGTTGCGTACAAGATAAGATTCGAATAACTATAGCAGGCTGCAATTCGTGTTAAGTTAAACTAGAGAATAGTAATGGCATATTAATTGTGTCAAAGGCTCTCGATAAATCTAAAAACTAAAACAGTAACTGTACTCTTGTTAATGAGGTAAAATCTTCGTTTCTATATAAACAATTACTATTGCTGCAGACAGATAAACACCACCATAAATAGACTAATTCACTAAAAGTATATTGCATTTTAATCGGAATTAGTTCGAAGTCATCATCATCATCACAGCCCATAAATGTCCACTGTTGGGCTCGGGCCTCCTCCGTAATGGGAGGGAAATTAACCTACTATACCGCGCTGGTCAGACGTGTTGGTATAGGGTTTGGTTTCGAGTTTTCCTTCTCTCGCACAGATTTTATATGCGTTTTATATCCCTTAATCGTCTCGTATGATCACCCACGGGTAAGATATGGGGTGGTGAATTTCATTCTTACTCCGTCACCACACGAAAAAGTAATAATTTAAAATACAATTAATAACAAATTGTTGCAAGTTTAGCCTTGAAGGGAAAATTCAGACGTAAATATTTGTGGATGTTTTTTCTAATAAATAACTGAATGTTTTCTTCTAGCTTATTATTGTTAGAAATAGAAGTAGAATAGTTATTATAAATCCAAATAGCATTCAATGCTTCTGCATAGATATTGTAGTGGTCGATTAAAGTACCGATCTCGCATTTGTCTCGGATTTGCCTTGGCTTCTCCAAGCAGCGATCTATGCGTGATGAATTTCTGAAAGATGATTGTTCTGATTCTAAATATGATTTGTGCTTGTTTGTGAAGTCGAACCGGGATGCTAAAATTTATTTCTTACTGCAAAGTGTCGTCATTCTGAAAAGAGATAGATTTATGTCTTAACAGTTCTACGCTATCAATACGATCGACCCTAACATAGTTATTTTTCAGTCGACCCGCACCTGGTCATGGGTAGTATATGACCTTAACCCAGCTTGTTCTAGGAAAAGAACCTTCGACTGTCAATGTCAACATGACATTTTCCATAGAATATTATACATTTTTGTAACATTTTTATAGGCGATATGATAGTAAAAAGAAGATAATAATTGCCCTTTTTCTTTATGGAAATTGGGTCACATTCAACAGTGAGATATATATACTTAAATACCAACGTGATTATCAACTTATGCACTGTTTGATGTAGACCTCTTCGTGCATGAGTGAAAGCAAGCGAGATTAGTGCTTCATTAACCAATCTTTATATCTCCTACAAGGAAATAAGAGGTTGCGACCCATTTTATATTTAACTACTAAATATGAATGTCTAAACGTCCAAGAAGTGATTTTTTTTCCTGAGAATTAAAGTTTATCCGGTACTGTAAAAGAAAAAAAATCACGTCTTAAATAATAATTGAACATCGCCAATACAAATTTATATATTGATGATTTATGATTGTATATCTATGCGCATGAAACAAGTACACGTAACGGTCTAACGTAACCGAAAAAATGCCGTAACGCCATTTCTTTTACCTCTTATAGCGTGTCTAACGAAATTTCACATGCATTGAGTTTCAAAATACATGACTTTATAACAAAATACTTATGATATACTGTTTTATTATATCAGCTTGTCCATTCTTGCACAGAAGTCTCCCCATGAGAATGTAACTCAGAAACGTCTACCACCATTGGCATCCACCGTTCCATGCGACTTTATATAAAAATGGTAAAATAGAAGAGTTGCCGTGCCTGGAGCAGTTTTTTCTTCTTGTATTAGTTTTTTAGGGGCTAAGTAACGCCATACTTACGACGAATGTTAGATGGGTAGACCCGAAGTTACCTAAACGAGTACTGCTGCTATTTCGCCCAATGACTCTAGTTTTTACGACTAAAAAAGTAAGGCTTGATAATGCATTGTTTTACTATTGACATTTTATACCAAATATGATAATAGTGGCATTATAGGTGTAGTTTGCTGTTTGTTTATTTATTAAATGAATATATTAAATTAAATATATTATTTTATAGGTGATAGGGCCAAATTATTCACAGTTTTCTGTTTACAGTCACGGGTTGATCCATCCGGGGTAGTACCACATTCTTGGAGGAAATTAATTTCCCAGCAGTGGCATTGTGTTTGTTCCTCGTTCAGTGATCAAGAAAGCTGAGAACCCAACTTTCTGAGTGGGTTTTTGTTGGTAGATGGGCGGTTGTGATGTAGTAAGCATACCAGGTGTGCTGCTTGATCGTCAGCCATCATAAGCAATAAAAAAATTGAAGTTTATTTTAATTTTGCTGTTGCTGTGTTAAATAAAATTAAAATAAATAAAATATCTATTTTATCATCATTTCAGCTCACATACGTCCCACAATATGTTCGAGTGTCATCCTAATCATCACCATCATCATCACAGCCCATAAACGTCCCATTGCTGGGCTCAGGCCTCCTCCGTAATAGGAGGGAAATTTACCTACTATACCACGCTGGTCAAACGTGTTGGTATAGGTTTTAGTTTCGAGTTTTTCTTCTCTTGCATAGATGTTACATGCCTTTTATATCCCTTAGTTGTCTCTTACGATCAGCTATGGATAAGATATGGGGTGGTGAATAGTATTCTTACTCCGTCACCACACGGAAGGTTTCTAACCTTATAATGATGTTATCTGCTTACGTCACTTAGTTATCATTCACGATCTCCTACTGGAAAGAAAGTTTTGTGAATATTTATTCTTTAACCATCACTAGATGGAAAGAATATTTATTATATTACTGTTACATATTATTATTTCAAAGCTATTAAGGCCAATATTGAATTAAAATACATTAGTTATAAAGAAGATGCCATCAATTATGTTAGAGTAGTGTTAAGAGTTCATTGTCCAAGTGAACCTAATATCAATGGCCATCTTAACAGTGATATAGTCGCCATGCGGTCTGACATTATTTAATATAGATATTATTTAAATTAATTCAACGTTATGTCTAAACATTCATCAGCCTATGGATTTTGTTTTTAGACAAGCTCTGGTTTGAATACACTTTAAGAAATAAGAGCACTCTACAGCCTTTAGCCGCGGACCAGTTCGTCCGGGGTATTACTACACTCTCACAGAAAATTTATGTCTAAGCAGTGGCAATGTGATTTTGTGCTTCGTTCAATGAGTCAGAGAGCCGAAAACCAACCGCAGTGGGTTTGAGTAGATAGGTTGACGCCTAAATGTATCGTTAGTTCAGGCTCTTTTGCTATCAGAAGCAATAAAAAAAATGCCCCGCGTGTACCGTTCGCGGTAATGGAAGCACAGCTTGCGGCTCTATAATCTACAATATTATTTACCCATCACTTAATAAACTGACCACCAATAACGATTTCTTGACATCGTTGGTCCATCCAGCGTGTTATCCTTTAGAGCAATCCGGCTACATCATCGTCAAGTATGTCTGTGTTTCTGTCTCTGATATCATAGCTCCTAATTCAATTGGCCGATTATGGTGCAGTTTTTTTTTGTTAGATATCATCATCATCATCATTCTCTTGCTCTTATCCCAACTACTTGGGGTCGACGCAATATGTCCTCTTTTTCCATACATCCCTATCAGACGTCATCTCTATAGTCACTCCCTGTTTATACATATCATGCTTCACGCAGTCCATCCATCTTTTCTTTGGTCTCCCTTTACCCCTAAAGCCTTCAACATTCATACTCAAAACCTTCCTCGCAACATTACTTTCATCCCGTCTCATCACATGTCCATACCAGCTCAAACGTTCACTCCTTAACTTATCCGTCACTGGCGCTACTTTCAAACATTCTCTTAAACGTTAGATATATAGAGTGGTTAATATAGCTCTTAAATACAATTTATGAATATCTGTACAGGTATTTCAAAGCCATCAGCTCTTTTTTAGAGATAGCTATCGTCAAGGAATAGCTCTTCGTCAAGATTGAATCCCTGATACTCGGCGTCGAAGGTCGCTGCTAGATCATTCCTCATCTGTATTAATTACAGACTTTGTTAAACTTAGTAGGAGTACAATCAACTACTCCTGTTTTTTTTATTTTCTAATTGAATTTGTAACGGGTTCCAAGGCAATTAAAAAAAAAACGTTTCCCAATTCTTAATAATTCGATAAGAGTAGGAGAATGATGTATGATGAGTTAGATTACTTCCTGGATTAATGTACAGAATGATGATAAGTTTTAGATAATAGGATTTAGATATTTTTTTTAAATTACGTCTATGGGATAACTTTGAGAAAGTTACGTTAAAATGCAAAGCTGCGAACAGAAGCTAGAGTATGATAGATTTAAATTGAAAATTATACTATATGTTTTCACAGATGACATAAAGTTTAAGATACTAATCAACAGTGCCAAATGTCGCCGATTCAATTCCCACGCATTACAACAATATGTGCGATCTACAAATTTTTATTTTGAGTTTGGATGTAATTTGGGACCATTAATTAAAATTAATGATATTTTAGTTTCTTTATTATATTTTATTTTAGGAATTACAATGATGTTTCACTGTCATCACCATCTCAGCACATAGATCCCACTGTTGGGCTCGAGCCTCCTCCATAATGGGAAAACAAATTGACCTACTATACCGCACTGATCATACGTATTGTTATAAGGTTTTGTATTATTTTTTCTTCTCTTGTATAGATATTATATGCCTTTTATATTCTTTAGTCGTCTCTTACCACCCATGGGTAAGATAGGCGGTGGTGAATAGTATTCCTCCTCCATCACCACACATAATAAATGATTTTTAATGTAGTTTATATACCTCTCAAGATTCAAACTAATGACCTCACGATCGGCAGGCATACATTAATATCACTGAAGAAAAAAAAATGCCAGTCTTACAGTTATACGTCTAAATAAAATAAAAATACAATAAGCTTTATCGCATAATATTAAGATGTTTATAACGTGTATATAATGATTTTAAAACACCTTGCAAAGCTTCACTGCACATCCGGTACAGAGCTTTCGTACTGCACTTAAGGCTATCGATAATATAGTTTATTGGCCTCGTAAATTATCATAAAAAATTCGACTTCACTCGTGGCAAATAAACTATCGACGTGACCATTCTGAGAAAAAAAGTAGTGGATGGACCACGCTGTTGATGATTTTCTGTCTACAGCCGCGGTCCGGTCCGTCTGGGGTAGTACCACACTCTCGCAGAAGATCGACGTCTGAGTAATGGCAATGTGCTGTTGTGATTCGTTCGGTGAGCGAGAGAACCGGAGAACCGGAAGCTTAACTGGGTGGGTTTGGGGTTTATATTGGTAGACAGCGGCTATGCTTATACCCTTGTGATTACAAAGGTCTATGGGCAGCAGTGACACTTACCATCTGGTGTGCGGCTTGCTCGTTTGCCACTAAACGCTATAAAAAAAATTAAAACATCCGTTTTTAAATATATGCTGGGCGTTTTCCCGTAAATCTCAAGTGTTTACGATAACGCTTGGTGGCCAATGCTACTTTTTAAGCTAAAGACTCGTGTGTGCTATAGGAATATCTATCTAATTATACCGTCAAACTTTTTACAAAGCTTGACTAAACTGAAATTTGATCATCTTGCTGCAGCAGATAATATTCTCTGGGAGTGCGATCTCTAATGAATGCAACCATGTACAATTTGCATATCACGTCTGGAGTATAGTATTATACAGACCTTCTAGCAACTCGAGAAAATTGCCGTGCGTTCAGGCGTTTTTGCCATACCTACTAAAAATGTTTCCCCTGTCCGTGATAATAGTACTGCTGCGCTTATCATAGCTGCACAACCCCTTTATTCATTGAGTAACCAGTCAAGTCTGCCTCCTGTCTTCCATATTGCCTAGGAGGGAAGTGAAATCATTGTTTTCCAACTCATCCTCTTTAACTTTTCTAATTAAATTTGTAGCGAAGTCTAAAGACAATTAAAATCATCTCTCGGAACTGTCTGAAGTTCAAACCTCAGTGTCATTTATGAAGATCATTGTAGATCCTGATTTACAAAAGTTATTATGGTGGAAATATGTGATGAAAATAGACCGATTAAAAAAAAAAGTTCTATGTCGGATTTCGTTCGGCCACCTATGGCATATGTTTTATTTTAAAATAGCGCCATGCACTAAATAAATAATTTTTATATTAACAATTTAATAAGATTTTTTTTGTTATTATTTTAAATTTATCGTTGTTTAATTTACAATTTATAGTCCAGACAATAATATCAGTGATATACGTCTATTGGAATTATAATTCTATAAATGAATTTACACTCGAAAAAATTTAATCCCACGAATAAAAAAATACTTTCCAAATAGAAGATCCTTTATCAAGCAAATAAACAACTTTTTAAATGTAATTAAAATCTACGTTCCTACATTTTTTTTTCTAAATGAAGATTGACACTTAAATAGAAAAATTCTTGTATTAACACATAGGATACTTTTTATCCTAGTAATATGTCCCCTTAAGATAATAGTTCAACTTTGGGAAAGTTACAATTTACGTGGATAGACGCTAGTACTTCCAATATTTACCCTTTTTAACCGACTTCAAAAAGGAGGAGGTTCTATGTTTCATTGTATGTATTTTTTTTATGTATGTTCAGCGATATTTTTGTTAATTGTGGACCGATTTTTAAACTTCTTTTTTCATTCTAAAGGGAGGAGACTTCAAATCGGGTTAGTGGATTTCTAGCATACATTGTTATTATATTTTATAAAAATTAATTCATAATTAGAATTAGACAAGAATTATCATATCATAAGTTTGTAAATAAATATTATAATTTGTTAATACATATATCTAGCTTGATTGGTAAGAACATTAATATTGTATTCATTTAAAATATTATCATTTGAATTAAATAATTCATGTTATGTTTCGGTTTTTAGTGTTTTAAGTAAGTATGGTTTTCGGCTGATCTTATTTTGACGTCCGTTTATATTATTTTTTAAAGTTTAATTAATAATTTATTATTAATATTTAAATAATTTAATATTTACCTTAAAAATAATTTAAACTTTCAAACATTTGTATTCGATGGTTGATTGGTTTATATGTAAATTGTCTGATTTTATATTCAAACTTCCTCTTAATAATTACATGCATATTTTCAATCTTAATTAAATCACATATATTATAAAGAAAAGCCGTAAAAAAACCTTAAGATATTATAATTAATGTTGATGTTGATATTTAAATTGTTTTATACTTTTTTTTTTTTTATGGTCGGCGCTCTTCTCGCACCACTCCGTCCGGGGCGACGTCGTTGGACCGGCCACTGGAGCAGCGTGAACTTGTCGATGGAATACCCCCTGAGGGGTACCCTCTCCTTGAGCGACGTCCCCCCCTCCGGGGCGGACGTCGCTCCCTCCTCGCGTGGTCAGCCTCTCGGCGGGTGACGAACTAATTCCCCGGTCCAGTCACCCGCGGCCTCGGCTAGGGCGGCATCAGGCGCAGGTAATCGCGCCTACGCCACCCCAGTCGCTGGCGACGGTTCGCGTCGTCGAGGAGACGCTCCTCGCGAAATTGTTTTATACTGTCACAACTTTGAGGTTCTTCTTGAATTTTTAATTTATCCCAGCATTGAATACTTCTTCTGCAGTGGAGTATACTTCTTACAGATAGTAGTGGTAGCACCACACAATTGTCTGTCTACAGCCACGGGCCGGTCCGTCTCGGGTAGTATTACAATCTCACAGAAAATCGAAGTCTTATCAATGGCTATGTGTTGCGCTTCTTTCGGTGAGCGAGAGAGCCAAATGCCCAACTTGATTGAGTTTTGGCAGCAGCCTATCTATTTCTCTGGTATTGCAAAGGCCCATGGGCGCAAGTAACACTTACCATTAAGTGTACTGCTTACTCGTTTGCCACCAAATTTGATAGCTAGTACGATCCTAGTCTAATAAATTAGGATAGGATTTTATTTTCAATTTAGACATAATGATTTTTAAAGTTTATGTGAATATTACACATTTGAAATAAAATAAATTTTACGGATTTTATCGCGTTTGTATTTGATTTTAATTTCCAAATATTTCGAACACTTCACAGCGTTCATGGTCACAAGAGGCTTAAGGTGTTTCACGTCCAATAAGTCATTGCTATTACAGATATTTATATCTACCCGCTATAATATTAGTTATTATTTTTTTTTATTACAGATATTATATCTACCCGCTATAATATTAGTTATTAAATTTTAACTCATATTTTTGATACAAATTTATTGCCAGCACAAAAATCCGTTATCATTCACGAGAGGACTAAGCTGAATTTATATCAAATATATGGGTTAAAATTTAATAACTAATACTATATCGGGTAGAT